>CM057452.1:934250714-935529642 GCA_016271365.2 Neoceratodus forsteri | reverse complement strand
AATAAAGTATTAGTTCCATTAATTTAAATGGTGTTGCTATACCTAACCCAAAAGACATTTTTAATCATTTTCTTAAAAAAATGTACTGATTTATCTAGTTATTTAACTGGTATCGAACTTTCTTGTTTGCCTAATGATTTAGTAACTGAAAGGCCTGATTTAAATAGTGAATTTTGCTTCAGAATGATTCAGCCACAACAGGTACAGAACAGGTACAGAAGATGTTGAGACAGATGTCTACTAACAAAAGTGCGGGATCAGATGGACTGGAACCACGGTTCCTTAAACTTGCTTCTAATTTTATATATGAAGCTTTGACATTAATCTTTAACTTGCCCCTTGCTACTGGGGGTTACCCTGAGGTCTAGAAGCAGACTGTTATTAAACCAATATTTAAATCTGGTCAATCTCAAGGTATAGATAATTACCGACCTATATCCATTCTCTCCCCGTTAAGTAAGATACTTGAAAAATTGGTTAATTGCCAATTGGTTGAATATCTTGAAGACGGGGGGTCTTCGTTCTCCAGAGCAGCATGGCTTTTGGAAGCTTCATAGCACTGGTACAGCACTGGCACATTTTGCAAATCATACTTTAAGATCTATGGATGCAGACCGGCCCAGTGGCACGGAGGGTTGAGGTGCTGGATGCCACACTTCGCGCTATGATGGCGACCCGGGTTTGGGAATGAGTCGGTCCACTGGGGGTCAGCAGGGGAGAGAGAGAGAATCAAGCAACTGCAGGACTGCTCTCCTCTCTTGGGGAGGGATCCATGGGTAGCCCAGTGTGGCAGCGGCCCCCGATGGAGACCGGCAGCACTGCTATGCACATGGGGCTTAGCGAAGGAGTAGACATTGGGCAGCTGTCCTTCTAACGTGGTTAGGAGCACCCACATCTCGGGTTGGGATGGCATTGCATGTTCCATGTCAGGGAGGCATAAAAACACCACAGGGAAAACACCTCTGGGCTGGATAGACGATGGCCCGCCCAGAGCCACGCTGCCACACGTCCAATACTGGAGCCCCTCCACTGCCCCTTCTATCTCCTTGAGCCCTATGTCCTCTGGGGGGGCTCAGAGAGGAACAGTAACACCCTTGAGGATGGCGGGGCTCACAGTGGGAGGTAGAGCAGTATCAGCCAGAGGTGAGGCCTGAGAGAGTTCCAGCTCTGGAGGTGAGAAAAAGAGTTGGAAAAAAAAAAAAGATCTATGGATGCTGGGCTTTTGCCTGGTGCAGTATTTATTGATTTATCAAAAGCCTTTGATTTAGTTAATCATGCCATGCTGCTCTGAGACTAAGGAGCCTTGGGCTTTCAGATGTTTCTTCTAATTGGTTTTATACCTATCTAACTGCCCAACCTGTAAGGGTATAATTTTTAAGATTGGAGTCGACATTGGGTGAGCTTCGGCTCAGGGTACCACAGGGGTCCATATTGGGACCCCTATTGTTCTCGGTGTTTATAGATCCCATTGTCAAGATTTCAAGCAACTTTAAAATGTTGCTGTATGCTGATGATATAATTTTGTTCTCTTGTTCTACTAAATTAAGTGACATAAATGTCTCTTTAAATCATAATTTTTCTGCTTTGAAAAGGTGGTTGTTGACTCAGTCTCTGTTATTAAATACAAAAAAAATGGTATGTATTTTATTTGGCTCTCTACCCAAATTACGTAATGTGGAACCCTTAATAATTAGTGATTTTACAGGTAACATTATACAACAAGTAATGGAAACCAAATAATTACACTGGATCCTTGTCTGACTTATTCAGTTCATATTAGTAAAGTAGTAAAGTATGTAAATCAAAAAAATAGGTGCCTTATATCGAATTTAAGATTGTTTAGTCAGGGAGGCAAGACAGATGATATCTAAAAGTGTATTATTGTCAACTCTATACTATAATTTCTTTTGTTTACTAAGTTGTTACACAGGGATCTGGATTTAGTTAATAAAACTGTTAATTCAATCTGTATATTTGTTTTGGCAAAACCAATTAAAACACATCATTGTGTTTTATACAATGATTTCTGCTGGCTCCCTCCTAAATAGATGTATTCTTATAACCTGGGTTGTTTGATTTATAATATATTAGGTCAGAGTTGCAAATCTCCATTGTATAGTTTAGGAAATATAAGGGATGATACTAGGTTGCTACAATCATCTAATAAGCAACGGTTATTCATTCCAAAATCTGTTACTTGTATGGGTGAAAGAGCTATTTCCTCACAATGTTTGATTTTCTGGAATTCATTGCCCTTGGATTGTATTGTTATTTCCAGTCAAGAAAATTTTAAACAAACTTTGTTCCATTACCTGCAATTTTCTGCAGTGTATAACTGTTTTTAGGTACTATTTTGCACAATTTTATGTACTGTATTGTTGTTATTAATGTATTTTGCATAATGTTTTGTATTTGTATGACATCTAAGCTTCCTTGTGTGTGAAGCTCCCGGTCAATCCTGAAAAAGGGCCTTGGCCCAGTGATCTTACCCGGTAAATAAAGTGAAATGAAATGAATTGAACTGAATTACTACTGGATCCTATGTTATTATCACCTCTCGCTGCAGCTTAAGAGCAGGTTCCATGTAATGAAAGTAAAAATAGAACAGCGACTGAAAATACAGTGAGTGCAAATCCCTGAAAAACAAAACAGTGATCAGCACTACACTGAGAGGTAAAATTAGCAATGGCTCCATAGTCTCTTTATGGCGGGCTATTTGAAGTTACTATTTATGTGGAGGGTTATGCCCCCATTGCCTTCGCTCCCCCATATATAATATAATCAGCTCCAAGGGGGGACTGGCAAAGGGGGACAGGGGGAAAACTCAGAAGAGGGCTACTCCATGGTGCGATACCAGTCTGCAGGGGTGAATGTTGAGGGGCAACCTGTGGGTGGGTGGGGGAACAAAGTTGGGGGAATGGGAGGTCATCTACAAAAAAATAAAAATGAAATAACTAAAGATAACAAAAACAAAATAAAAACATATCCAGTCCCAAACCCGGGTCTGTCAGCTTCAGAGGCAGTGATCATAACCACTATGCCAGGCAACCAGCTTGGAACTGGCCTGCTGAATAAAGCACTATAACTTAATCCTATTGCCTTTGCCTTGCTATTCACTGACTGGATATTTATTATGCTCGATATAAAGTACCACTCACTATTTTATAATGGTAGCTATTTTCTCAAGAACTCAAATTGAGTCACACGGTTTGAGTCACTCAGTTTCATTCACCCATATCACTGGATACCTTAATGGTTAGATCCCCATGACCTGTTTTCCTAACATTCTGTACTGTGGTCATAACTTGTGACTTCACCTTTTTCCCTGACCTCATTGACAAGATATACCATCTCCACAGCAATCGCACCCGTTACTTTTATTGAGGTCCCATATGGCCTTAAGGACTTTCTACTCCTAAAAGAGATTGAGGAGCTTGAACCCATTTCACAGGAGCTTTATGAAGGGCCTGCTTATGTGCAGTCAGCTTCATGTCATACAAACCAAACTTTTGTTTTTAAGCCTGAGAAACTGTGGGATGCCATCTCTAAAGTACAAACCTGGCCGACCAGTTTGATACCAGAACTGGGTAGCATATGGATATGGATATAGATTATATTGATTATTGTAGTACTTTTCCTTCTAGTCCAATTTGGGAGCTCACTGCCCACTCCAAACCTAAAATCTGAACTTTTAAGATGAAGTACTAACCCCAACTCCCTGCACTCTAACCCATGAGTGACCCTTTCCAAACTAACAGAAACAATTCTCTCAACCCTGGGTAATGACTGAGTTACAGTAGTAACAAACCCTTGCCATTAACAGTGGCCCTTCCTGTCCCGAGGACTCAGTGCTTATGGGCAGATACATTTAGATAGCTTCAACACCACTGTATAGGATGCATGTAGCCTAGACACTCATGGTATTACAAGCACATCTGGTATGGAGGAGCCATTCATAGACAACACACCAAGGCAATGATGCAGTGGTCTGCTGCCTGAGCCTAAAGGTGTTGGACCCTCTTGAGATGTAGGGCAGAGCCTGACACACCGTGATGACACCTTGGCGGTGGATGCTTAACTTAAGATGCCTAATATCATGGAGGGTGGCCTGTTGCCTAGCAGAGTGACACATGGCCAAGCACATCATCATTATCCCCACTGACCAAACACGGTTTTTGGTGATTATACAATGGCAAGGACATTTCTTCAGTTCTGATTGGTCAGTGGGTGCCTGGAACAGTGATGTTATTTCACGATAACATCACTGTATGAAGTCCAGGTACACACATGACCGAGTCAGAAATCATCCATCCGCTCCACAACTTACTGTTGCTTCGATCCGCTGCTGTCATGCGTGTCAGAACCCCATCCCTGCTCTCGATCCCTGCTCTCACACTGACATTTTTCTGTACATTTCTTTGCCTCCATGAACATCCTCACGCATTCCCCGATGTGATTTGCAAACACAATCTGCAACACAAAACGAAATTCAACCCGCAGTCATCAGCTTTCTGCTCCATTCACTAACTGGATGATTTCAATAGTGCATGCACATTTGAGACTTGCGCTCACTTCCATACTACCAGCAGAACTGAAAACCCAGTAACTCCCTATGAGTTAATTATACTGGGGCAAGGACTGTCACCAAGCAGTATTTGAAAAGCTAAGCGCATGACTATCCACTTCAGTACCGCTTGCTCGGCAGAGGAAGAAAAAGCATGAATGAAATGGACACAGTAAATCAATTAAAAAGCAGCAGTGTGGGGGATTTGAAAAATGAATCTACTACTGTAAAAAAAGAAAGCCAGTAACACAAGAATGGGGTGGGGTCTCACACAAAGAGAGGGAGCAAAGGACCTGTATTGGATACTGGGCAACCATATAGCTCCACCACCACCTGTTGGTCAAAAGGAGAAGAGGGACTCCTTTTTCAACATGTATATTTACACTAAAAGAAAAGTAAAAAATAAAAATGTAAACATGTTTTTGCCATCTTCTTTTTCCTGTAATAAAGGAGACATTGTATAATAGCAATAAGGAAATCCAGGGTGTGTGTTATTGTGTAACAATAGAAACATAGAAACATAGAAACATAGAAGTTGACGGCAGATAAGGACCTCAAGGCCCATCCAGTCTGCCCATTTCTTTTTCTACCTTATAAATGTACCATCGGCCTTTGCTCTGTCAGTGACCTATCTATTCATAGTCATTTGTATTGCTCCCTTATGCCTATCCCATGCCTGTTTGAAGCCCTGCACTGTATTCATAGCCACCACTTCTGTGGTAAGCCATTCCATGCATCTACCACTTTTCTGTGAAAAAGAATTTTCACATTCCCCTTAATCGGCCTCCTCTAATCTCATGCTGTGTCCTCTTGTCCTGCTATTTTTCTTATATTTAAACATGTTAGACTCTTTCACCTTGTTTATGCCCTTAAGGTGTTTAAATGTCTGATCATATCACCTCTCCTCCTTTGCTCAAGGGTATACATATTGAGCTCCGTTAATCTGTCCTTATATGTCTTCTGATGCAGTCCCGCACCATTTTGGCTACCTCTGACTGCCTCAATTTGGTTAATGTCCTTGTGAAGGTGTGGCTTCCAATACTGCACGCAGTACTCCAGATGGAGCCTAACTAATGTCTTGTACAGAGGGATTATTACCTCCCTCTTAAGACTTGGTGGATACCCCTACTAATACACCCTAACACCCCTAGCCTTACTCTACTGCTTTAGAGGTCTGCTTGATGATTTTAGGTCATCAGTGATGATGATGCCCAAGTCTCTTTCTTCCTTTGTGACTGCTAGCAACTCCTCCCAGCCTATAAGTGGCTTCAGGGTTTCTCTTCCCTATGTGCATGATTTTGCACTTCTTTGCATTAAATCCCAGTTGCCACTCTTCTGACCATTCTGCTAGTTTATCCAGATCTCTTCTCATTCTGCCCACCCCATCTGGATCATCTACTCTGTTGCAGATCTTGGTGTCATCTGCAAACAGACAAGCCTTACCCTCTAGTCCATCTACGAGGTCACTAATGAAGATGTTGAATAGGACTGGCCCCAGGACTGATCCCTGAGGTACCCCACTTGTGACTTGCATCTCTTCTGACTGTATACCATTTACCACCACTCTCTGTTTTCTGCCAGTCAACCAGTTTGCCACCCAGTTGACCAACTTCTGACCCAATTCCCGAGCCTACCTAGCTTATTTATCAATCTTCTATGTGGAACAGTGTCAAAAGCTTTGCTGAAGTCAAGGTAGGCGACATCAACTGCTCCTTGGTCCACCACTCTGGTTACCCAGTCAAAGAAATCTATGAGATTAGTTTGACAGGACCTTCCTTTTGTAAACCCATGCTGTCTTGGATCCTGTGCCCTATGGATTCCAGGTGTTGCACTATCCTTTCCTTAAGGAGTGCCTCCATAATCTTGCCCACTACTGAGGTAAGACTGACCGGTCTGTAGTTCCCCGCCTCCTCCCTGCTACCACTCTTGTGGTAGGATCACATGAGCCTTTCTCCAGTCTTCTGGGACCTCTCCTGTGCTCAGAGACTCACTAAACAATTCTGCTAATGGCTCTGCTAGTTCCTCCTTTAGCTCCTTAAGTACCCTGGGATGTATGCCATCAGGTCCCATTGCCTTATCCACCCTGAGCTTAGCAAGCTCTTGTAGGACCCTTTCTTTTGTGAAGGGAGTGAGTGCTCACCTCCCTCCCCTGTGTCCATGATGCTGAGCTGTGGGCCCTGCCCTACCTTCTCTTCAGTAAATACTGAGCAAAAGTATCTATTTAGGATAGATGCCTTACAGGGTCCTCCTCCTCACATGCTCCCTTTTCTCCATTAAGCTTAGCAATACCCCTCTGGACTTTCTCCTTTCACTAATGTATCTATAGAAAGTCTTGTCACCTTCTTTACTGTTCGTGGTAGTTTCCTCAGTTTGGGACTTTGCCTGCCTTACTGCCTTACCTGCTTCCCTTAGGGCAGTTTGCATGCCTCCTATCTTCATCCCGCTGTGTTCCTTTATTTTCTGAAGGCCAGCCTTTGGCTCTGACCTTTCTGCTACTATTTGAGAACCAAAGTGGTTTCCTTCTTCTTTGCACTTCCTTTTCTGTCTAACACAATGGGATGTTGCTTCAAGTATTGTATCCTTAATGCTTGCCCACTTTGCCTGTACCTCCTCACCTGTGTTTCTTTTGCCAGGGCTAGCTTAACTCTGTTGGCCATCTTATCAAAGTCTGCCCTCTGAAGTCCCATATTTTTGCCTTGGAATGGGATGATTTAGATGTAGTAGCCAAATTGAACCATACCATGTGATGGTCACTGGCCCCAGGTGACCTTCTACCTGGAGATCTGTGATCCCTTCTTTGTTAGTCAGTACTAGATCTAGGATAGCCCTGTCTCTTGTGGGTTGCTGTACCAGTTGTTTGAGGCCCTCCTGCAGGGAATCCACTATGAGTCTAGTTCTGGCAGATGTTCCTGCTGGTATTGACCAATCTGTATCTGGCATGTTGAAGTCTCCCATTATCAGAACCTCCTTTAGCTGTCATGTTTTGTATATATTCTAACAGTAATGTGTCTATGTCCTCCCTCTGGTCTGGGGCCTGTAGACAACCCCAGTTCTTATGGCTGTCCCATTACCTGTTTCCAGGGTGACCCACAGTTCTTCTGGCTCCTTATGTGTATTCTGAATTTCTGTAGCTTTGATATTTTCATTAACATACAGGCCACCCTCCCCTTGCACCTCGGTCTCTTCTGAACAATACATATCCAGGTACTGAAGTCTCCCAAGTGTGGTTACTGGTAAACCACGTCCTCACTAATTGTTACTATGTCCAGTTTAGCCTCTGACATTATTGCCTGCAGGTCTGGGATCTTATTTCCCAGGCTGTGAGCATTTATGTACATGATTTTCCATTGGCAGATTTTGGTGTGTTAGTTGTTGGGTGAAGTTTGGCATTACCCCTGTGCATCGTGTGGGAGACAAACCTTTTTCTTACCTGGTGATGCAAATGAATGGCAAACACGCTGAATTCCTGTTTGACCACTAGCTGAGGGAGGGTGTTCTTCCCATTCGGCGTGTGGTGCTGCACCCCTCTCCCCATTTGCTAGTTTAAATATGTCACTCCTGGGGTGGTGGAAGCACTCGGTTTTGCCTCGTGCTTCAACCCACCCCAGGAGTGACATTATTACACAATAACACATACCCAGTTGTGCCTTATTGCTTAATCACCTTACACTCATCAGGCCCAGCAACATGCACCCCATCCTCTCAACATGGAATGTCCCTATCAGCTCAGATATTGTGAACTCTGGAAGTTAGGGTCTCCCAGGCATTTGGTGGGTACTGAAGTGAAAAGTAACACATGCCTGTTTGTATATTTGTATGTATGTATATATGTAGATGCTGCTAGCATGATGGAAAAGTACTGGTAAACCGTGATGAAAATATAGTGTGTCAAATATTGAATATTGTAACTTCAGTACTTGACTTTTGTGACTTGTGAAGAAGGATGTGGTTAGTTGTCTGTTTAAGAATATATTAGGCCATTACATGTGAGGAACCTGTGGTTAAAATAAATGTGAAAAACAAATTGTGTGGCTTAGTGACCGTTTGTTGAAAGTAGGTCACTTTTGCAAAGTAAAATGCAAATACTTGCCTGAGTATTTGAGTAACCTAAGCTCCAGAGCCTATGGAAGAATCAATGAGTGACTACACCTAATGTTCGAAAAAGCCTCCTTGGGATTATGTTTTGAGTGCCTGGCACACTGTGGATGTAAGTCATGTATTATTCTTTCCACTATTAAAGGTTATGTTTTAGCAAATTGAAGTTATGTCCATTTATTATACACTGGGTGCGTATATCTGAACATTTACAGGTACCAGTACAGCTCAATTGCTTCATGGGTCAAATTGAACTTACCTGAAATTTCAGGTTTGAATCCTACCAGGGCTGGACATCAGGATTTGGGTATCCGGTTTGCTAAGTTATCAAGGTTTCCTACTTTGAAGTAGAACCATTTGGCCCTGTTTACCTATTTAGCTTTATAAGCAATTGTTTGGGTTGAGAAATAGAACTCTTTGGTAACCATTATTGCCTTCCTTATTAGCCAAGAAATTAAAATTTTTTTCCCGATTTACTTGAAACTGTATAATATGATACACGCTGCTTTGTATGTCTATTTTTAATTCTGCACCTGCATTTTCACATTGCTTTCATGCAATTTTAACATTGGTTGTGCTCCTAAGTAGCCTTGTGATATATGATATGATATAAGGGAAAACTGTATATAAATTCCATCTCTCCAAGAGGTTATTTCACCTCTGATGAAGCTCCAGGGGGTGGAGTGAAATATTAGGTGGGGATTAGATGTAGCTATGATCATTTAGCCAGAGATACTCCTCTGATCCTTGTACTGAAAGTTTCAATGATCTGCAGCTTATCACTGTGATGTGTTTTGTACATTCATAAAAGAAGTTGGAGGCATACTGTCATCAACTAGTGCAATTTCTACAGTTTGAAGTATCTATCAGCTGCAGCTGGGTGAGTGTTCCCTGCTTTTTCATATACTGATCCAGAATAAGTTTACCAGCCAAGTTAAATTGATCCTGGATCAGTTTACCAGCCAAGTGAACTGAACAAGGATCCATCTACTTGCCAAGTGAACTGAACCTGTATCGGTTTACTAATGAAGCTGAACTGGTCAGAATCAGTTTACAAGCCAAGAGAACTGTTCCATTCAGCTTACAGTATTTCACAGAATAACACACATGAGTTTATGACATGTTAAACATCCTGACTCCATTTACCAGCCAAGACAGCTGTTCAATTTCATTCAGTTCAGCTTATTTCATAAAAAGAACACACATAAAACAGAGTTTATGACATGATAAATGTCCTGAATCAATTTAGCAGACAAGGGAACTAAACAAGCATTTGTCAATGCCGAATGTTTGCTTACTGGCATTGGCAGTGCTAGTGTAGAAGTTACAGAGCTGCGTAATAGGAATGGCAGTGAAGCCAACCCCACCACCACCCTGCAGAGAGTGACAGGCATTGGGGTGTGCATTTGGGTCGTCAGGCATAACGGCCACGCCATTTCACCACACCCCACTCTGCAGAGACTCACAAGTGTCACGTGTTCCTTGGGGTCTTTGGCCCTTATGCGCACCCCATTTCATTAGGAAATATGGTGAGATGGGTGCGATATAGGAGAATGGGGTGAAGTCTGGGGACGAAGAGTCCAAGGCATACCTCGATGCCTCTCAGTGACTGCAGGGTGTGGAATGGTATGAGCATCACAGGCAAGAATCCCAAGTCACACCCCTGATTCCTGTCATTCTATATAGGGTTGGGCGATTTAGTTGAAAAGTCTAATACCTCAGGCATTCATTGGTATTTTAACTCCAAATCTTCAACATGTTTTTTGTGACCCCACCTCACGAACAGGGGAATATCAGTGTAGTAGAAGCTGCTTATGCACAGTGACTACAGGATTTAGCACCACAGATGCAAACATATTCGAACAGGCTGTAAAATGGCAGCTGTACTCTTTCATGGGAGGTGTAAAATGGCTATGTTGCAAATGTGTAGTAAAAATATTTAAAAAAATGGTGAAGTCACAAGCGTACATAGAAACTGTGCAACGCACACCCGTTATATAAGTAGGTTGGGGATATTTTATAGCAGATTGTCAACTCAGGCATTTTGGTGCCTCCGATCATGAACAGTGTCACTGTGATTTTCTTTATCTGTGCTGAACAATGATTTCCCATAACGACCATGCATCTCTGCACTGAAAATGTGAAAACACACTTTGGCCATGTTGTGAAAAATGGCAGCTATACTGTTCATAAGGAAGTGTTGAAAAATGCCACTAGTGAAAATCTGGACTGGAAATATTACAAAGTCATGAACTAACGAGGATCGTGGAAACTGCACAATGCTCACTTCATTAACACAGTCATTTTATGGACTTTTGTCACCAAATTTTCAACATAGCCATTTTAAGACCTCTGCTCATGAACAGTGTAACTATGATTTTCTTAATCTGTCCTAAACATTGCTTTCGACACCAACAGCACCATTGTGCGCTACATGTGCGATAACACATTTTGGGTGACATATAAAATTGCAGCTGTACTGTTCATAAGGAAGTTTAATAAAATGGACATGTTGAAAATCTAGAGTGAAAATATTAAATTTGCAAACTAACGAGCATGCATAGGAACTGTGCAACGCACGCTCGTAAAAGTCATTTTTAGGCATTTTTTCACCAAGTTTTCAACATAGCCATTTTAAGACCTCTGCTCATGAACAGTGTCACTGTGGTTTTGTTAATGTGTCCCATACATTGAGGTTGCACACCGACTGCGCCATTGTGCGCTACAGGGGTGGAAACACGTTTTGGGCAGGATGTGAAAAATGACAGCTGTACTGCTCATAAGAAGGTGTGGAAAAATGGCAATGTTGAAAATCTGGAGTGGAAATATTGAAAATTCGCAATCCTATGAGCGTGCGTAGGAACTGCGCAATGCACACTCGTAAAACAGTCATTTTTAGGAATTTTTTCACCAAATTTTCAACATAGCCATTTCAAGACCTCTGCTCATGAACAGTGTCACTGTGATTTTCTTAATTTGTCCCGTACATTGATTTCGCTCACCGACTGCGCCATTCTGCACTACAAGGGTGGAAACACATTTTGGGTGAGATGTGAAAAATGACATCTGTACTACTCATAAGACAGTGTGGTGAAATGGCAATGTTGAAAATCTGGAGTGAAAATATTGAAATTTCACGAACTTACGAGCCTGCGTAGGAACTGCGCAACGCACGCTCGTTAAACAGTCATTTTTTGGAATTTTGACACCAAATTTTCAACATGGGGGTTTTGGGCCCCCTTCTCATGAATGATTCACTATCATGGTGGTATTCAGTCCTGAAGGGTGATTTCACAGTCACTGCGCAGTCACTGCGCGAAATCACCCTTCGAGCCCAAATAACGCCATGACAGTGACATAATTCATGAGAAGGGGTCCCAAAAACCCCATGTTGAAAATTTGGTGCAAAAATTCCCAAAAATGCCTGAGATATGCAATAAAATTGAACCCCTCCTATCTAGCCCATTATACAGCTTACCGGCATTTCCTCAGTTTGCGGTCGGCTTTGAAGAGTGCAGATGTGTTCACGGTCCACCAAGATCGTCGCACCGGAGCAGGAGGTAAGTATGGGGTGAGGGGGTATGGGGAGGCTGGTTGCGAGTGGGTGTGGGCTGTGAGGGGGTCTTAGAGATGCGCCAGGATAGTTTTGTTTTACAGGGTAAAAAACAAAAAGACAATGCAGGATTGCTTGCCATGCTGGGGTGGGCTCCCAGCATGGCACAAGGACTTTGTTTGAGCCGACGGGAGATTGGCACCCCTGGCGGCAAAAAAAAAAAGAAAAAAAAATGTAGGATCGCTTGCCACGCTGGGGTGGGCTCCCAGCATGGCACAATGACTTTGGGGAGGGGCACGTTCAGCCAACTGGGATTGGGCACCTGTCGGCAACATAGTTTTCACGCTGGTGGGCTCCCAGCGTGGCAGCAACTATTGGGAGGGTGGGAGACAAATAGTTCAGCCGGCGGGATTGGGCACCCGTGGGCTATCACCGCTGCATGCGAGAGGCAGGCGCCGCTGCGGCTAGGGGAAGCTGTGTGAGCAGCTTCTTATCGCTGCTCCGCTCAACATAGCTCCCCTTTCAACTGTATGCCACTGCATTTTGGAGCGTGTCATAGACAGCTCCAAAATGCATTGGCTTACAGGGGCCGCGCCTGCCAGCCCAGTGCCTGAATTGGAGGAGGAGGTGACACTCCTCCGAAATCTCCGTTCATGGCACTATGTTTCTTGTACATGCGTGCAAGCAAACATAACAAGGATCTGTCTACTAGCCAAGAGAACTGAACCAGGATCAGTTTACTAGCTAAACCAAACTGATCTAGATCAGTTTACCAGCCAAACTAATCCAGGATCAGTACACCAGTTGAACTGATCCAGTATCAGTTTACCAGCCAAGCAAAACTTACCCAGGATCAGTTTACCAGAGCCAAGCAACAGATCCATGATCAGTTTACCAGCTAAGTGAACAGAACCAGGTGCAGTTTACCAGCCAAGCAACAGATCCATGATCAGTTTACCAGCTAAGTGAACAGAACCAGGTGCAGTTTACCAGCCAAGCAACAGATCCATGATCAGTTTACCAGCTAAGTGAACAGAAACAGGTGCAGTTTACCAGCCAAGCAACAGATCCATGATCAGTTTACCAGCTAAGTGAACAGAACCAGGTGCAGTTTACCAGCCAAGAGAACTGGACCAGGATCAGTTTACCAGCTAAGTGAACAGAGTCAGTATCAGTTTACCAGCTGAGTGAACAGAACTAAGATCAGTTTACCAGCCAAGTAAACAGAACAAGGATCAGTTTACCTGCCAAGCGAACAGAACCACGATCAGTTTACCAGACAAACAAACTGAACCAGGAACAGTTTACCAGCTAAGTGAACAGAACCAGAATCAGTTTACCAACCAAGTGAACAGAGCCAGGATCAGTTTACCAGCTAAGCAAACCGAACCAGTAGCAGTTTACCAGTCAGAAAAACTAAACCAAGAACAATTTTTCAGACGAGTGAACAGAACTAGGATCAGTTTACCAACCAAGTAAACAGAACCAGGATCAGTTTACCTGCCAAGCAAACAGAACCAGGATCAGTTTACCAGCCAAACAAACTGAACCAGTAACAGTTTACCAGCTAAGTGAACAGAACCAGAAATCAGTTTACTGACCAAGTGAACAGAGCCAGGATCAGTTTACCAGCTAAGCGAACAGAACCAGTAGCAGTTTACCAGCCAGGAAAACTAAACCAAGACCAATTTACCAGCCAAATGAACAGAACCAGTATCAGTTTTGAACTGGACCAGGATTACTTTACCAGCAAAGAGAATAGAACCAGGATCAGTTTACCAGCCAAGTAAACAGAACCAGGATTAGTTTACCAGACAAGTGAACTGGATCAGGATCAGTTTACCAGCCAAGTAAACTGAACCAGATCAGTTTACCAGCCAAGTGGAACTGATCCAAGATCAGTTTTTGTTATTCTTTTGGTAACCGGTTAAGGCTCACTAGGCACAAGGCTTGTTTTGGGGGCAACCCAGGAGCACTGGAAAGGCAAAATGACTTGTTCAGGGTCATACAGTATGCAGATGGAGGCATGCTGCTGTTTCAGCAGGGGTTGCACTGATGAGCACATCATGGCTGCAGGCTCTTTCTCCTAGCTCTGCTGTGTTGAAGCCCAAACAGCTGCTGAAATAATTTAAAGAATGCTTTTGCTGGTGACTAAATGGCCACAAAGAACTTATCAAAGTTTAAGGAATCAACATAGGTCAGAGCCAAGGCATTTGAAAAGTCATTTTACCCAAAAACAGGGAAACCTGCCCTGCAGTGGACGGTGAGTGCTTCTCCGCAGATAGGGTGATGACTTCCCCAATAACAACATGCCCTGATCTGGGCCTGAAGGAAAAGGTTCCTACAAAACTAACTTTAGCCTCAATTCAAACTTTTGTTATGGAATTTCAAGCTGACACTAAACAATCTTTGCAGAAAATGCATACTACAGTACTTTAGAATAAATCACTTCTCGTTGCCAAATAATTGAGGAAAAAAGGGTTAGGCTTGAAGAAAGAACAAAAAAAATAGAGGATAAGACCAAAACACTTTCAAATCGGATCCTGACAGTTGAGAGCACAATGAAAACTGCTTTGCACAAGCAGCTGAACACAATAGCCAAACTTGAGAAAATCAAAAATACTCTCCTTATGAAAAACCTCAGACTGATTGGTTTGTCTTCAGAGAGTCCCAACAATGAGCTTAAATCCAAGACTGAAAAAATACTTACATTGTTATTCTCACCTGAACAGTCAGTGGTGATGGACTTGGTGTTTCGCCCTCCAACTAAAAGAGATTCTGCATCTTAAACTAATGAATTTAGAGTAAGGTATGTGATATGTTCCTTCCCGACTATATCTTTAAGAAATAAAATGTTGCAGTTGGTCAAATCAAGAAAAGGTTTTTGTATGAGGGTACCAAACTACACTTATATCCTGATTTCTTCATGGCTACTCAGGGAAGGAGGAAGAGATTTCTCACAATCAGGTCTGAGTTTACGGAGGCAAGGGTAATAGCAGTTTTACAGTACCCTGCTAAACTAAAAGTGATTTTCCAAGGAAAAGATTACTACTTCACCAATGTATATGCTGCCCGGGCATTCTTTGACAAGAATGTTGCATTACTGATGGATCTGGGCTCAGGTAAAGTAGATGATGTTGAGTCTGCCAGCTATATGCAATATATTCCAGTGGCAACCTGACGGACTATTGATTTGACCATTAGTTATGCACCTTCTGTGTTGTTTATTATAATGAAGTAATCTTTGCCTGAAATGTTTTTATTTATTATTGGACACTAATGAAGGGATGCTTAAAGCTTAGAGCAAGAGATAATTGAAGCGTGAATATTTTTTATACCCCCACAAAAAGTCAATTATATTTAAGGAATTTTTGTGCTCATGATTTTCGAGCTGAAATGATGTGTTTGTTCTTCATGTTTTGTTTTTCTTTTCTCTCTGAATAATAAAAAATATATAATATAAAAAAAAGTATGCACATGGAGGTTGTGTGAAGCAAATTCTAGTCTGGTGAATGTACACCAAGCTCATTCGCAACTCATTACTCTAACCTCTAGGCTATACTGCAAACCCTTACTAGTTTACCAGTCAAGCAGAACTTGTCCAGGACCAGTTTACCAGCTAAGTGAACTGAACTAGATGAGTTGACCAGACAAGCTGAACTGATCCAGGAACAGTTTACCAGCCAAGCCAAACTGTTCCAGGATCAGTTTTCCAGCCAAGCAGAACTTATTTAGGATCGGTTTACCAGACAAGTGAACTAAACCAGGATCAGTTTACCAGCCAATCAAACTGAACTAGGATCAGCTTTCCAGCTACGCTGAACTGATCCAAGATCAGTTTACCAGCTATGCAGAACTTATCCAGAGTTCATTTATCAACAAGTGAACAGAACCAGTATCAGTTCCTTCTTTATTAGAAAAATAAGGTGTGAATGGGTAATGTTTATTTGATGTCTCTATGGGTGAGACATAGATAAAGATATAGATACTGTACAGATACAACTACAGATATAGATATAGAATAGAAATAGATATAGATATAGATATAGATATAGATATAGATATAGATATGGATATAGATATATATGTGGACTATGCCACAGTTCCTGTGGGAATATGACTGATATTTTTTTCAGTGCAGCTTGACCTTATGACTTCACAAGTAGTGAAGCCACTATATTTGATCATTGATGAAATCATATGTGATTTATGCTAGGTCATATTGCTTTTCTGCAGTCTGAAGATTTTCTAACATGCTTTTAATGTTTTTTTGTTGTTTTAGTGAACCCGAGAGTTTCAGGATGGTACAGCTGTTGCTGTGAATTTGGATGCTGTTATGCTTCACTGCATCTGTGTTTCAGTCATGAATGGCCATGAGCAGGTGTGTGAGCCAAGCAGGCAGAGCAACAGAGTTTACAGTATGCAGCTCAATGAAGGACTAGAGGAGGAATGCCCTTGGGCCAGGGAATGGAGCATTAGTGGTGGCTTCAGCAAGGAGACAGTGTTGGTCACAAGAACTGTTTTGAGGAAGAAGACTAGAATGGCAGCTGGCAGAATGGGAGTGCTGGTCACAGACAGACAGTAACCATTATGAATGAAGGGATTGTTTGCTTAAATGTTGTAAAATGATCTTTGACATAAGCAAGGGCTGTAGGTGTAAAGGGTGAGGATGTCTGAACTGAGATGGAGTCAGCATACAAGTGAGTTGTGCATGGGGGGGGTTGAAAGTGAAAAACTCCTTTCACTGCTAGCTCCAGCCCATCCTGACTTACTGTGAGAATATTTTGCTCCTGGGGATCTAGAGTGAGAATATTGCAACATTTTCACTCTAGGTCTGGAGGGAGCAAAATAGCAATGATAAGTGACATAAATTATCTTCATAAGTTGCATAAATACAATATTTATATTTATTTATTATTTATTACAAGTTGAGTAAAATACAGGATAGATTCTGTGAGAAACAAGTCTCACTGACAGAATGTCCCAAGTCATTTAAAACAGTAAGTACATAAACTAACATAGCAACACTAATTATTAAAAATATGCATAAAGATATACTGTATATATAGAATATGCAGTGGCCCCATGAGAAACATTGCTGATATTTTTCATGAGTACTGTTTGGCAAAAGTCAAACAGCACAAGTGAGAAATATCAGTAATATTTTACTTGAGGCCATGGCATATTCTGTTTATTTAAACTTGTTTTCTCTGTAAGTTTTTTTATTTAATTTTTTTAGTGTGAAGTATTTTTCATTACTGTTTTTGCCATGTTACATTTTGTAGTGCTGTCATCGGAAGTCCAAGTGGCACATAACACATGGCCCACATCACACTCCTGCATTTGTCAATGCAGCAGCATATTAGGAAGGTTGAGAGTGATGCAGCTGCGGAGAATGAGTGGATGTTTTGTGTGAGAGGATATGGTGTTAACAGAACCCTTTCAATGGATGCTGGATGTTGGCAAGACTATTAGGAAAGTGGTGGTCACAGCAGAAGTCGGGGATCCAATGGGAGGTCCAAGATGCTGTTTTCTTTGCAGCAGTTGTAGCAAGCACACTTTAGCTGGGCATGAGAGAAAAATACTAGTTTTGCTTAATTTTAGTTGAAATACTGTTTGGGATGCTATTTATGGGTGAGGAATATAAAAGTGCATAGGGGACAGAAAACTAAAGTGTTGTGAGTGAGCTTGCCGCAGAATGAAACTAGTGGGTGAGAGCCAGCACATGAGTGATGATTTCTGTTCTAAAATTAGAACTGTGCTGCTCACACTGCTGGTTCCCACCAATCAGGACCTACAATGAGAATATTTTTGCTCATGGGGACCTAGCAGGAGAATATGTTGATATTTTCACTCTAGATCTGGAAGGAGCAAAAATATCATTAAGTGGCAGAAGATATTCTCGCAAGTGTTGGATAAATGTATATATATGTGTGTGTGTGTGTGTGTGTGTGTGTGTGTGAGTATAATTATATACATATAATTAATATCTAATGTATGAATTTATGGAGTGTATTTAAAGGCCTTTCAGAACTAAAGACTCTGTTGCTTTCTTTCTCTCCCTTTTCTTGAGTTTGAACTCTTAATGCAGAAGAGTGTTTCATATTCTGTTTCTACTGTATGTGTAGAAATAGTTTTGCTTCCCTCTCTACTTGTATTAACTTCAATCCTGTCTTTATAAATTATGGAAACATATGTATGAATAAATTATTATTATTCTTAGACAACTGACACAAGACAGGATCAGTTTGCCAGCCAAAGTGATCCGGGTTCAATTTTATTTGCCAGAGATGTGTCTAACCACAAGCTTGCTGAACTGAAGCCAGAATATAATTGTGGTTAGAGCACATGGCAGTAAGCCAGGAGGTCTGGGTTTGAATCCCAGCAAAGTCATAAAAATTCTCAAATTTCACTACAGTAGTGTTCCATGGGGATGTGGTGCTAGAACAGTAAATCTACATCAAAGGGAGTGAAGTGCAAGAAAGATTAGATCGTGAAGTAAAATAATGTCCTAGTAAACTGATTCCAGATCCATCTAACTGGTAAACTGATCTTAGAGCCTCTCTCGAGGGCATCAACTATCTAGAGCAGTGTACAACAGAATATGCCATGTCACTGTTGGTTGGAGTATATTTTGCCAAGCCTGCATAGAAAGTGATGATTATAGTATGTATTGCTGGGCACTGGTCTGATGGTCTGACATGTATCTATCACTTGTGTCCTGCAGGCATACCATGGCTCAGTTTGCGGGGTGGTCATGTCCCCTAAGGGTACCTGCCTGTACAATGTTGTTCGGTGGAGAGGGATGAAGATGGTGAAAATGACAGTGACGTTTTTTTATTGAAGATGTAAAGGTACTTATAGGCAAAACATTTTAAAGCCAATGACAATATCAGTACATAAATTAAAGTGCTGGTGACACGTTCAGGTAAATTGTAATAAAACATGCTATTTAGACAGAGTCCAGCTTGTATTTCATATTAATTCTGTATTTCTCCTTCCAATTATTTATTACTGAGGTCATTTGGATGAAAACAGGATCTCTGATCCTGAAGAGTTCATCTATCCCTGTTGCTTTCTCCCTACCGGAAGTCACAGATAACTGCTTTTGATCTCACAGTTACTCCCATGGTAACAGGCTGTGATGTCAAAACAGAGGATTATTACTTGAGGTAGGGAGTATGCTATACAAGCAGATGAACTCAAAATAAACTCTAAGGGACAATGATCATATATTCATACACATTCCTTAGTAATGAATTATGAGGAGGAGAAATATATCAAATATAAATAGAATGCAAACAGAATTGTACCTAATTGTTATGTTTTTAAAAGTTTTCTTTGAGGCATTGGTAGCTTTTTAAGTACCCCTCTGGATTAAAAATGGGCAAAGTTGGTAAAATTCACTTTGCAAAGTAATTTGCAAAGTTCACAAAATTCACAAAGTGTGGATTGCAGGCAAGGTCAGTGAAATTTGCCCATGAACTGGTCGAATTTGCCATGACTTGACCAGTTTATGAGGGAAATGATCACTTCACAGTGAAAACTTCACAAACTCTAACAAAGTCGAAGTTGCTGAGAGCCATGGAAACTTTTTGAAGTTAAATGAAACTAATTTTGGCCACTTTGCAGCAACAGTGCAAAACTGTTCAGCTTGAACTGATACTAGAACCTACTTTTTAGTTGCCAGCCTCTCCATCAAATTGCGCTTAATATGGTAAAATACCGTGTATATTACTCTCCAGCATATGATGATTAGCTATGTTGAATTCATGTATTGTTTACTTGTTACCCCCTCCTCCTCTCCCCCAGGACTCATCTGGAAATGAGCAATGCTGCTCAGTATGCCTTTCCTGGTGAAACTTTTAAAACAAAATAAAATAAATAATAAAATAACTTCACCAGGAGTTTACTTTCACTTTATCTCTACTCTGGATAGTGACTAGTTTATTTCTGTTTTATCAGTAAACTTTAAGGCAGAGTTTCATTTTTCTAAGATTGCTACCTACAAGAGGAGACAAATTCATGCTGATCCATCTTATTAAGTGCAGTGTGACATATGTTTAGTCTGATCAGTTTTTCTCAAACAAGTAAGCCATTCATCAAATGGGGGGAACAGGGGATCTCCAATTAAATAGTCATATTCATTTTAACTTTAAGGCTACTGCCAGAATCCATAACTGATGACTGTTAGGCATTCTGGTAAAAGCTGTATCCCCCCAAATTAGGATTCTAGGGTCTATATGAATTGTAATACCCACACATGTTAAAGAAACATTCATAACTTTGTTCCAAATATCTTTAGTAAATATACAACCCCATGGGATATGTCCCAAATATGGATGGGGTTAGAACAACTCCAACAGGTCCCATTATCTAAAACCCCATTATCTCTAACACAGCAGGTGCATGAGATCACCCCCCATGACAAAGTAACCATGAGCCTGAGGTTAGTGCCATACTTTTGAACCCCCCTCTTCTTCTATCTGTTCCCCTTCCTCTCATTAAGGCCTACTGTGCTGCTTAATTCAAACTCCTTGTAATCGCCAAGAACAACTATAGTAACTATAACAATTGTTCTACTCATTGTGATTTTTTTCCCTATAGCTCTCTCTGTGTTTTACTGTTCTATGAATATACTGTGAATCGTATTATTCTCTTTCTGCCTGACATGGAACCTTTGTAAATGAGCTTGAAGCTCAAAGGTTATAATCCTAGATTTCAATAAACAACAGCAGGTGCATGAGATCAATAATGTTTACTTTTGAACTATATAAGCCTACCTTGCAAATCCCTATAGCACCTGTAAGCTTTATACCACACAATGGTCCAGAATTATTTTAAAGAACAGCTAAATTCTTTTCCCATGCTTGTTTGATCATTAGGTTTGCATCACTCCTGGGCACTTACTCACTGAACAGAAAAGCACAACTGAATACTGGTTGCAGTACTTACTCTGTATTTATTTGCAAGCTGCAGCATGAAGGTCAAACAGCTGGTTACAGAGACTCAACATATCATACTGTTCCCCAGTGCTTTGTCAACACAGAGCCAGTTATGGAGACTCAATATGTCACACTGTTTCCTAGTGCTTTGTCAAGAGTGCTGTGGACCCCTGCAGGCCATTTGCTTTATTCAATACATTTAAGGGGTCTCAGGGATATACTTAAAAGGCAAAGTGCAAGAAGTTTGATGACACAAACAATAGGCTCTCAAATGATAGCCTTCAATTTATTTTTACAGATAACTATAATGCGGCCATTATGTCAACAAACTGCAAACAGTGATGTGTATTTATTTATTGAATTTTATTGACCAGGTAAACCCACTGAGCCTAAGAGAGTCCCTTTTTCAGGGACAGCCTGGTATTTCTTACATGAATTATTATTTTATTTTTTTTATTTATTTAGCTTTTGTTGACCGGGTAAGTGCACTAGACAAATCCTGCCTATTTTCAGGCACGACCCGGGGGAGGGGGTACAGATGAATGTCAACTGACCTTGAACCAGAATAAGCTGTTGGTGGTATTTTTAGTGAAAGAGGGAAATTTGGCCAGGACACCGGGGAAATTCCCCTACTCTTTTCGATAAGTGCCATGGGATCTTTAACATCCACCTGAACTACCGCCAATCCAGGCAGATGGAACCTCGGTTTAACGTCTCATCCGAAAGACGGCACCTCAGAAATGCAGCACCCCTCTCATGCTGCATTACAGTGTCAGTACTGGGATATTAACCCAAGTGCCAGATGTGGGAACTGAACCCACAGCCCTCTGATCTCCTGGCCTCAGAGGCGAGTGTGCTACCTACTGAGCCACTGACACTGACAACATTATAAACGTTATAAAACAGGAATACAACATAATGAAATACAAACAGTGGGTAGTACAATCTAGGGCAGATTACTTGACAAAGATAACTGAATCGTTAGCAATAAACATACATTAGACTACAATATGAATTCTCATCAGTTTATGTACAAGTAAAGCAAATTTAAAGCAGACAACTAATGACAACAACTGATGTACTAACACGTAAAGTACAATTAGGTGCAGAAAGAGATCACACTATGGTCCTGCCTTGGCTCAGTCACAGTCCTGGAGTGGTTCCATTGTTGTAAATAATTGCTAGGCTGTGTAAACTGGTTTGAAGATTCTGGCATCATAACTAATCACTTCCACTTTCTCTGTAGAAAGTGACCACCGAGCTTGTTAACCTGCACATCCAAGTTCATTTTTTGGACATTGTTGCTTAGACAAGAAATGTTCACTAAAATACTCATGCAGAATGTTCAGTGCATTAATTTATCTCACAGATATGTAACTTGTTTTAGCTGGTATTTGTTTACTGCAAAAATCAATCAAATGAAATAAAAAAATGCATATCCAGCTAGGAAGGGAGTTTGTTTTTGCTGTTACACTTTTTGCACCTTTTTGCACTTTATAGGTTAGTACATCACTGTTTGCACTTTTCTGACATAATGGCTACATTTAATTAGCTGTAGAAATTAACTGCAAACTATCATAAGAGTCTATTGTCTGTGTTATCAAACTTCTTGCACTTTGCACATTTAAATATACTGTACCCCTGCAGAACCTTTAAATGTATTGTATAAAAAAGTGGCCAAGAGGGGTCCACACCACTGTTAACAAAGCACTGGGGCACCAAATCCCAACATTTGAGAGGGGGAAGAAGCAGCACTACAAAAACTGAAACAAAGTCTAACTAATGAAACAACAATAACACATTTCAGCCCACTCAGAGAGACAAAACTAATTGTTTATGCCAGCCCAGTAGGACAAGGTGCAATACTCCAACAAAGGAACAACTCTGCAAAATATATCATAGCATATGTGAGCTGCTCCCTAAGTGATATAGAAAAGTGGCACTCTCAAACAAAGCAAGAGGCACTGACTATAGCATGGGGTGAACTCTTATTTAAACCTCAAAGGCAGCTCTTTTACTAATGACTGACTCAAAGCCTCTGTGGCTTGTATGGAACAACCCCACATCCAAGCATCCTGCACTCATCGAACAATGTGGTTTGTGACTACAACCATATGATTTCAAATTATTTTACATGTCTGGAAAAGACAAACCAGCAGACTACATGTCACTTCACCCAGTCCCAGAAGACAGTCTTTCAAGTCCCAGAGCACCCAAGTAACAGGAATATATGGACAGCATAATGCATAATGCTACACTTGGAGCAATTACACTAACTGAAATACAGCAAGAGACATTGAAGAATCCAGTTCTGCAGATAGTGTTATCCCTCATATGCTGGATTATGAAATTGTATATGGCTTACATTGACTCAGACAGTGCTGCTGAGTTTAAAACTTATATAAGGTGCTAGAGGAATTCACCAGATAATAGCAGATTGTCCATGGATCTTGAACTGTAGTATCTTCATCCCTATAACACAGAGTGTTATCTCCTACTCATGAAGGTCATTGGGGAATAGTGAAAACAAAATGTTTACTCCTAGAAAGGGTATGGTTCTCTAAAACAGATCAAAGAGCTGAAGGTATGGTAAAGTACTGCCTAGCTTGTCAAGCTGCAACTCCTGATACAGATTCTGAGCCACTGAAGATGTCAGACTTGCCAAAAGGAACATGGTGGAATGTTAGCACAGATTTTTATGGACCACTCTAAACAGGAGAGTACCTACTTGTTGCCATAGACAATATTTTCCAGGAATCCAATTAGGAAAAGTGGTAGATCAACTGCAGTCAACACAGTGGTACTTGTGATGTACAATGTCTTCTCACTGTTTGGTATTTCTCATATAGTAAAAACAGATACTGGTTCACCATTCAGTGGTGAGCAATTCAAAAACATTACCATATATTCAGTATTTATGCACAGAAAGATCACACCTCTTTTGCCACTGATAAATGCAGAAGCAGAACTGTTCATTGAAAAGTTTCTGCGAGTGACAAGTGCACAAGGTATGTCAAGAAATCAAGAACATCACAAGATTCTTAAAGACTGTTGGTCCACACCATGCAGTATAACTGACAAGTCTCTTGGAGAATTTTTTCTGAATCACAAAATGAGGACTTACATGCCTGTCCCTCTTAGCTACTAACCCTGACTCTGATTTCCATACATGTTCACCTGGAACATTGCCTAATCTATTTATTTCCTTGGCACTTACCCCATATCTTGCACTATGGTTGTTACTGTGTGCTTCGGGGACTTGAACTTGTTGAATTTTTGCCTATGCCACTATGCTATTTACTACTGTCTTAACATACCATGCCTTATTCCTGGCCTCAGTTTGTTGTTACCAGACTATATGTTTTTGAGTTTATTGTATCACTTGTCACCTGATTTATCCTTTGTATTTCAGTGTTGTTTTCCCACCCATTGTATTGTAACCTCCCGGGTTGTGCCTGAAAATAGGCAGCTTTGCCATCTAGCGCACCAAACCGGTCAACAAAAATGAAATAAATGAACGTTCCTTATGCTAGTGAACAAATGACACATTTTTTTGCTAAATGTGTCTTTGAGAAGGACTATGAAGCTAAGGCCAAAGGGAAAGCACACCCTAACAGACGTCATGCAAAGCCTGCCCATTTTGTACCTGGCAAAATTATATTATTTCATAACAAGAAATAAAATAAACTGCCCACTCTGTACAATACTGAATCTTACCAGGAAGTACAAGTAAAAGGATTGATAATTCCAATGAAAAGAAATAGGCATTCTGTAACAAGAAATTCATCACATGTCAAGAAAATCTGACGTTTTACATAAATGACATCAGAGATGGATGATGAAGAGGAAGGAGATTGCAAGTCTTTTCAGGAGCCCAGGCACAGCAAGTCAGAGGAAGCTTGAATGATGCAACACCAGTGTCTCAGAAAAAGAGGTATCTCACAAGAATAAATGGAAAACCACCATTTTATCTCAAGGACTGTTGAGTCCTAGCCAATAAACTCCTAGCCAATTCCCGAGCTCATTTCTTCACATCACCTTTATTATCTTTTACCCCTACCTACCCTCCACCATGCTACTGTTCCTCCTATTGCTGTTTTGCCTCTCACCTTCCTCGGATCCAGAAGAGGAAACTGAAGCAGCCCATGCCATGGTGATTAGGGCGGCTACTCGGGCTTGTCCCCCTCTGCTGTCCCCAGTGGATGTCCCTCAATTCCCCAAATATATACTGCCGCTTCTGCACTGTAATCCTTGGGGTATCCCACAAAAAGGCTCACAACCAGTTCGGTACTCCATAAGCCCCCTGCTCCATTATTGGCACTATAATGACCCCCTATACCTGTCCATTAAGCTGGTACTTTATGACAAAATCTATAACCACACAGCAGCATCATCGCCCACTACACATTGGATCCCAAGCAAGAAGAGAAAGTCCTCTGACTACTCCCTATTCCTATCACTTGGTGCCCTCATCAAACTAATCTTCTTTCTGCTGATCTGTGTTGGCACTGTTGAAATCAACCCTGGACCCACAGAAAGCTCTATCTCCCCAGCTGACTTAGCCTCCATAAATGGCCTGAGTTTTCTTCATATCAATGCCTGCAGCCTCCTTAAAAAGTTCTCATTAATACAGGCCTGGGTTGCACACCTTACCTGACTTTCTGGTTATCTCTGAAACATGGCTCAAATCTGCAACAAAAGACAGTGAAATAAATCTTCCCAACTACCAGCTCTTCAGATCTGACCGTCCATCCAGGGGCGGTGGGTAGCCATCTATGTCAAAGCAAACATCTCTGCATCCTGCCTCAATATTACATCACAGCCAAAGGAATTCAATGCTTATCAATTAAAATAACCTTCCCAACATATCATCTTTTCAACTGATTGGTGCTACAGGCCCCTCTACAGGCCTCAAACCCTATCCCACCTAGGATCTATACTTAATCTAGGCCCTGAAGACACCATCATTTTAGGTGACCTGAATTTAAATTGGCTAGCCAATGCATCTGCACCCCTGGTAACCTTCTCTGACACATGGATTCTCTCAATTAATCAAAGAACCAACAAGGATTAATCCAAAGAATAATCTCAACAGCACTCCTGGACATCATGTTGGTAAATAAGCCTCATCTGTATTCTCATGCTGGAGTGCTATTCAGTGACATAAGTGATCACTGTCCCATAGCTGGCATAAGATCAACAATCAAGCCACCCAACCCTGCAAAATTTCTCCCAAGAAGGTCAAAAAGAACTTTAATATTTCAGGATATCTCCATGATTTGTGCCACACCACACGTTGGCAAGAATTCTATCTCACAGCTTCAATAGGAGACAGCTCTTCAGGTTTTAAGTGATATTATCATAAGTGCCCTCAATATACATGCACCTCACCAGTGTCAGAACCAAACTCAAATCTTGTCGCTGGTTCTCTGCTGACCTTAAATCAAGATTGCTTGCCAGAGATAAACTCTGAAAAGGGCAAGAAAGACCAAGGATCCAAATGACTGGCTTCAATTCAGAAAAGCCAGAAACTCCTGCACAAAACAAGTGAGAAATGCCAAGGCTGCCTTCTACACAGCTGAATTGGATGCCTCCTATCACAACCCTTCCAGGTTCTGGGGTACCATAAAGGGATCCTAGGTCAAGCTTCTACCTCTGTCTTACCACCCAAAGTGCACCTAAATAGTGTTGAAATCACTGACAAGCAAGAAATCTTAAATGCCTTCAACGATCATTTCACTACAGCTGGCCTAGCTCGATTCCTCACCTGCAAACCTAATGAGGTCATCACTAAACTTACATTCTACTGAGGGACAAAAGGCTGCTTCCACATTCTCCTTCAAATCAATACTCTTAAAAGAAGTAGAAGACCTACTATTCCAACTAGATACAACTAAAAGTGCAGGTGCAGACTCCCTGGATCCCTACTTTCTAAAAGTAGCATTGCATGCCTTAGCTGCCCCTCACTCACCTCTTCAATCTGTCCCTAGCCACTGGTTCTATCCCCTCAATATGGAAGACAGCTCAAGTGTTTCCACTACTTAAGGCAGGTGATCCCATGGACCTCAACAACTATAGGCCCATTTCCATCTTACCAGTACTGTCCAAAATGCTTGAAAAGTTAGTGAACTTTCAGTTAAGTGCCTACCTTGATACCAATAATCTCCTCAACCCAGCTCAATCTGGGTTTAGATCTATACACAGCACCATCTCTGCCTTAGCAAAAGTTACAAATGACTGGCAGACTGCCTTAGAAAAAAGAATAACACCTGTGCTGTGTTCCTGGATCTAAGCAAAGCCTTTGACACTGTGGACCATGAACTACTAATCTCCTCTCTGAACTCCATAGGCCTTGACTCACTCTCTCTTAAATGGTTCAGATGCTATCTCTCGGAAGAATACAACTGGTAAAAATGAAGGTGACCTATCTACCTCTAAACCACTCCTAAGAGGTGTACCTTAAGGTTCCATCCTGGGCCCCATCCTCTTTGCCATTTACATCAACAATATTGACTCCAATCTCTCACAATCTAATATTCACCTCTTTGCAGATGATACTGTACTATATGTCAGTAATCCTCACCATCAAAGCCTGTGAGCTTTTACAGTCTGAGTTCTCCCTCCTACAGCACAACTACTAGAAAATAAATTACTACTAAATGCCAAGAAACGAAAGCTATGTTCTTTGCCACCAAGAGCTGCTCTTCCACTGTCCCATCATTCACCCTCCCACAATTATCTACCATCCTTGGTGAAAATCTGGAATATGTGGATAAATTCAAATATCTTGGAGTCTGGATTGACAATAAACTTGACTATACTAGCCACATTGAAGAGCTCCTGAAAAAGCTTAGACAAAGACTTGGCCTATTTTATAGGATCAAACACTACCTGACCAGAGATTCCAAACAAAGGCTAATCCTGGCATCATTCCTATCCCTCATTGACTATGCTGACTTCCTTTATGGTCACTGTTCCCTCTCCCATTTAAATAAATTAGACACCTTGTATCATAGAGCTATTAGATTCATTACAGATCTTCCCTCCAACACCCATCATTGCTCTCTCTACAATGCAGTCAGTTGGACATCCCTACAACATAGAAGAAACAAAATGCTGCTGTCTGGATCTACAAAGCTCTGACAAACAAACGCCCTTACTACATCTCAGATTGTTTCAACGGATCACATCCAGGCCTTACACCCTAAGGATCAATAAACTCATCATGCTGAAGATTCCTTTCACCTGCACCGGTATGGAAGGGCTGCAATCAGCTATTCCTAGCACTTATCTGGAATTCTCTTCAAAAGACCTTGAAATTGGATACCCTCATTCCTTTAACATCCTTCAAAAACTGTACACTAGTCTTTCCCAGAATCATGCAACTGCTTCCATAAGGCCTAGTCCTCTCACACCCCTCCTTCCCTACCCCTTTTATACTACCCCCTATTTCTTTATTGTTCTTCTAGCTTGTTCTCCAACCTACTTCATACAAAAATGCCCCCCCCAAGTCCCATTACCCTAGCTTTATCCCTACAATACTGTTTGTTTCTTTCCTTTTAATATGATCTAGGTCCAATGTCATTTTGCCTTGTATATATGTAAATATTTGTATATCTGTCTCCTTCATAAATCTTTGTATTTGTGTTCATTGAGTATCATGTTTTTGTGTAAAATTTGTAACCTTATATTGTTATGACCACTCAGGTCCATCTTGTAAATGAGCTGTGCTCAATGATGTTCGCCTGAATAAATAAAGATTTTGATTGATTGATTGATTGAAGATAAAACTGAATTTCACAAACTTTCCACATTAATGTTTCCATAGTAGGACAAATCTGCACAGTAGTAATTAACTGTCCTGGTAATGCAGTTTAACACAGTTTATGAAAGTTTCCTAAACTAAAGTTCAATCATGCTTAGGGTGTAAAGTTTTGAACTAATGTAAAGGAGGGTTGTAGCCTAGGAGCAATGATCCAGTATCCAGTCGAGTGAAAGGTTCCTAGCAGTGACAGCATTCAGGCCGTAACAGGGCCAGGACTGGATAACAGCAGTGGGACTAATGGGTCATGAGGGACTGGGATATCATACCCTTACCCAAAATACCTCCACTCCAAGGATAGCTTGTGACTTGGAACATGTATGCCTCTTGCCACACATCAAATCGAGATGCAGGAGGGTGCTTGCTTGAAACCCCTTAACATATTCTCTGCTCACAGTCAGCAGACAGTGCCAGTCCAGTAGCCAGTCAATTTAATTGGTTCCTAGGAGCAGCGGCATTCAGGTCCTACCAGTCCAGGTCCAGATTCCAGTGGCAGGACAAATGAGCTATGAGGGTCTGAGACCCCCCCCCACACACACACACACAAGAACCACCAATCCCACAACAGCTTGCAACTTTGAACTTTGGCACCTCATGCCACACAGCCAATTTGGCTGTGGGAGGACACATGAACTTCTTGCCCTTTTTATCTAAAAAGTCCTCCATTTATAGCACACTCAGCTGCGTCTCTGTGTCAGAAGTGTCAGTAGTTCTCATCTGTAAGTATAAATACATTGTATGCCATAAATCATATGGAGCTGTAATGTACAAGCTTTTTGTATGCCAAACAGCATATCCATAGCATCTCTATGCACAGTTTTCTACACATGGCTACAAAGTGCAATTTCATGGCAACCATATGATCACACAGAGTGTAAACTGTTTGCTGCTTAATGTAACCAATAGTCTGTACCTACATATTGTTTAGGAACTGCTGCTAAGTGTAATTCTTAGCCTCTGCTTGTATATTACTCTAGATACAGCTGCGAAGTGTGACCAATTTTTTTTTATTTTATTTCAGTCTTTGGTAACCAGGTAAGGCCCACTAGGCACAAGTGCCTGTTTTCAGGGGTGACCTGGGAGCACTGGCCGGTTAAGTGACTTGCTCAGAGTCACAGAGTATGTAAGTGGAGGTTGTGAGAATCACACTCAGGTCTGGTTTGCTGGATGTATCAAGTTTGTTCACACCTCGTTCCTCTAACCTCTAGGCTATACTGCCACACCAATAGCAATTGCCTGCATGTTGTTCTGGTACTGCTGTACTCCCCATTGCCTCTGCCTGCATATTGTTCTAGGTAAAGCTGATGAATGCAATTGTGTAGCCTCTTTCTGCATAATATTTCTGATACTGCTAAAATATGTAATCCATAACCTCTGCCTGCATATTGTTCTACGTACTGCTGCTAACTGTAGTCCTTAACCCTCACCTGTGTAGTGTAGTGTATTGTAGTGGTTACTGTTGGAAAGTGCAGTCACAACCACTACCTACTTATTGCACTAGGGACTGCCAAGATTATGTATTGAGTTCAGAGATATGAATATTAAACGGATTTAAGATGACTGAAACATAACAGCTTTATTATGCAGCTCTGTAGTTTACTGACTGCTTCCACCTGAGATTTCATGCCTGGCTGTCCTACAGCCTTTATTTAGTTCTCACAATACTCTGGTGACTCTCATGGGTTAAGCTGATCAGCTTTATTATAGGGATACTGGAACAATTAAATGGAGTGAGCCACAAAGAATGTAAGTCCCTTCTGATGCTAGTTCATGCCTAACATGGTAGTAGCTCAGGGTTTACTTTCTTTGAAGTCTCTTTCCAACTGTGGGCCAGTTGCCATTGTAACTTGACAAATACAGGAAAAGCAAGGTAAGAGGTTTCAAAATCTTCCTTGAAAATAGCATTCATGCCCTTGGAAATCACAACAACTGTTTCGACCTCATCCTGCTGGGTAATGTCAGTAACAGGAAGAGGCAATCTGGAAAACCTGCCAGCGACACAGTTTTGAGATTCCTTATACTGTACATCATAGCTAAAATCTAGTAAGCCAGTAGACCATCTGGCGTTTCTCATGCCAACATGATTATTATCTTGCACTGTCAGCAGTGTTGTTAGGGTCTGATGATTAGTAGGCAATATAAATGCTGTTCTCCATAACCAGTTTCTCCATTTTTCTACAGTCCAAACACATGCAAGAGATTCTTTTTCTATTATGAAGTATTTATTTTCAATATCAGTAAGTATACAGGAAGCAAAGGCAAGGACAGCACCTATTCCATAGTCCGAAGCATTTGTGATAACAACTGTCTGCAGAGAGGGGTCAAAAGAACTAATGCAGCACTTCCAACGATTAAAGACTTTAGCTTGTCAAAGCTTTCCTGTGCAGCAGCAGTCCACTGAAGTTATGTAGCTCCCCATGGAAGGACATGTACTGGTTCAACTACTGTAGCATAACAGAGTATGAATTTGTGATGCCATGTGGTAAGTCCCAAAAACGAGCACAAACTGGTGGCATCTTTTGGCGCTGCAGCATGTACAACTGCTGCAATATTTTCCTGTTCAAGCTGTAATCCCTCTGAGGAAGAATGTGTCCCAAGAAGCGCAATTTAAGCTGTCAAAAGTGACACTTTCCCATATTCAGCTTCACCCCACACTTATCAGTCTGGATTAAGCCAGCATGAAGGTTCTTTGTACATTCCTACACAGATTTCCTCTACGTGATCAAATCATCAAGACAGAAGTACACGCCAGGCATTCTTGCTAGTATCTCAGATGTCATCCTTTGAAATGCTCCTGGTGCTGAGTTGAGACCGTAGGGTACAAGGCAGAAATGAAACAGTCCCTCATGAGTAATAAAAGCAGTCAGAGCTCTACCATCAGCATGTAGTCAGAGTTAGTGATACGTGTTTTTCAGGTCTCATGTAGAGTACATTACAGGACCTCTTAATTCAGAAAAATGTCCTCAATCAACAGCAAATGATACCTATAAACCGCTATGGCTGTGTTTGACTCATGCAAATCTGCACACATCCTAATTCCGCCTAATTCCTTCATGGTCACTGTTATAGGCAAAATCCATTCTGATGCTTCAACTCTCAATTACTTTCAGTTGCAACAGCGTTTTCAGCTTGTTAGAAACAGCCTCTCTAACTGATAGAGGCAGCCGTCTTAACTTCTGCTGTACTGGTTTAATACCTATATGAACCTTCATCTTGTGAACAAACCCTATTATGCAATTAAATTCAGAACTGGTATAATTTTCTGGCAGATTTTCAGCTGAAATGTACCATGAAACTGCAGCACAGCACCAATAGTGGCTGATCAAGAAAGTAAGTCACTGCCTCAAATTGGCAATTTTAAGGTACTAACAAGGTCCACACCTAGAACTGGTGTGCCTGTCTTTACAATACAAAAATCTACAATGGCACTTTTGTTGTCCTAAGTAACGGTAGCAGGGAGACAGCTTAAGACCTGCAGAGCTTGCTTGGAGTATGTTGCAAGTCATGCTTTAGGGGTAGATAAAGCAGTGCCATGAAACACATGTACATATCTGCAGGTAGTAGAGACACAGCTGACACAGTATCGACTAACAGTGCCGATGAGCACTTTGTCACTGTGTGCACAGAAATACTAGATTTACTTTGTACAATAGCTTCCTTCCTTGTGGCACAGGAGTATTTAAGTTTAGGACGCTGCGCTTTGAGATAGTAGCTTCTTTAGCAGGATGTGTGGAGTGACAGACTTTAGCAAAATGTCTGATTTTACCACTAAGCTGTCTTGGCAGGGCAAGTTGGAAAATCTGCCAGTGTTGACGAGAACCACAACAGAAACAGTGATTACTTTTCCTCGTTTCTTTTACCCTTGCATGTATGTTACTGTTTCATTATATTGGCAGGGTCTGATTTTTCTTGTATTGCATGCACTTGTTGTGTGCCCCTTTCTGCAACAGTTTTAACATTACTAAATGCAGCCACAATTTGGTGAGCAACTGTTACAGCTTTTCTAAGCATCAGCTCTGTCTTAGCCAAAAGTCGTTCTTGGATTCTTGCAGTTTTGTTTTCACAAGCTAATCCTTAATCACCTCCTCAGTGTAACCCCTAAATTCAAAAGAAGCAGCTTATTCCCTCAAAGTAGAAATGTGGTAATCCTCTGACTCACCCATACACTGTGCTCATTGTCTGAACTGATGTTGTTCAACAGCTGCATTGACTTTTGGAGTGAAGTATGCCACCAAAGCAGTAACAGTTCCTTTGTAAGTCTCAGTCATTGCCCCTCTGTACCTAAGCAGTGGATGAATAATGCATGTTTTCTTGCTTCAGAAAAGTCATCACCAACGATTGCAAGCAAATAGTTTTCAGACATGCAGTGGCAAGTTTTAAAAGTTATTTCTGACTCCCCTGGGCACTCCAGGAATGAAATCAGAGGTGGAATAGAAGTAGTCACCATTCTTGTTGCCCATTTGTTATGTATTGAGGTCAGAGATAAGAATATCAAGCTGCTGTCAAAAGACTGAAACACAGCAGCTTTATTCTGTGGCTCTGTAGTTTACCCCACACATGGCTTCTTCTTCTTCACTACCCCTTAACAATGCCACTGCACCCTCTAGTGGCAGAAAGCAATATCACAACAGCTGTTAAAGGAAAACTTCCCCCTCATATCATGTAAATTTTATTTGTTTCCATGTGAACAAACAACTCTTTTTGTGTAGCTGCTAGAGATGTATGCAATTGCTTTAGTTTATTTTCACACTTCATACTAGGCCCTGTAACTGTCCTGGGGATCTCCATTTGCTGGCTGTTGAAATCTCAAGGTCCCTGACAGCTACATTAACATATGCGAATATGATGTGTATTCACCCATTAGACTCCACAGTATGCCTGCCTGAATGTGGTCTTCAAAGAAACAAGTTGCATGAAGATGTAAAATACCATTTGCATTCCATTAGCTTTGCAGACTGTCTGAGTTGTAATTAGAGATGCAGAGAAGTTTAACTCGCTAGCCCAGTAGAGGTGGAGTAGCCCACTCCACCTTGCTTTGTAGCTACACGAAGTGGCCATTAAAATGCACTACTTCGTTCACTTCACCTCATAGTGACTTCACATTACTTATTCCACTTCACTCCACCTTATTTTTCTTTTAAAGGCAGAGTGAGTGAGCGTTGAAACAGCCCACAGATCACATGACCCTCATATCATGTAAATTTTATTTGTTTCCATGTGAACAAACAACTCTTTTTGTGTAGCTGCTAGAGATGTATGCAATTGCTTTAGTTTATTTTCACACTTCATACTAGGCCCTGTAACTGTCCTGGGGATCTCCATTTGCTGGCTGTTGAAATCTCAAGGTCCCTGACAGCTACATTAACATATGCGAATATGATGTGTATTCACCCATTAGACTCCACAGTATGCCTGCCTGCTTAATTAGTCTTCAAAGAAACAAGTTGCATGAAGATGTAAAATACCACATTTGCATTCCATTAGCTTTGCAGACTGTCTGAGTTGTAATTAGAGATGCAGAGAAGTTTAACTCCGCTAGCGAAGTAGAGGTGGAGTAGCCCACTCCACCTTGCTTTTTAGCTACACGAAGTGGCCATTAAAATGCACTACTTCGTTCACTTCACCTCATAGTGACTTCACATTACTTATTCCACTTCACTCCACCTTATTTTTCTTTTAAAGGCAGAGTGAGTGAGCGTTGAAACAGCCCACAGATCACATGACTCACAGTCTGCAGGTCACATGCTTCAGGCAGGAAGTTAATCATACAAGACAGTGAAAGATTTTCACTTTTGCCTTACCTAGTGTGAGAGAAACAGTTGTGTTGTATGTCCTGGATGGTACTTTTCATTTGGGACAGGCGTGTGCCGCAAAATGCTGGAATCCAGAATTCTCCATAAAGGAGAAGGACAAAAGGTTAATTGCCAGCATTTCCACTATAGCAGCATTCAGTTCACATGACACCGCATGATTGGATGGGTATTTCATGTTCTGGGAAAAAAGACTCTGCAACGTGGGCTGAGTTGTTACCTGTTTTGCATGTGGTATGCCAAATGGCTCTGCTCTGTGAACTGCTATAGGTGGGATGCTTTCGCCATATGATGAAGAGGGGTGCACAGGTGACACTGACAAGTCCATAAACAATGTTACCAGAAACAATGTTATTTTCCCTATTTTAAGCACAGGGGTTGATGTTGATCTAGAAATACTGCTGCATAGACCACCATCACTGCTGCTACTCTGATCACCACTTGACAACAATTCAAGATTGTCATCCTCCTCATGCCTGTAGTAATCCTCGGCTGTTATTTCGCCACTACTACAGACATGGCTACTTGGGTTACTTACAGTCATGGAAGAGGATACCATGCTTAATAAGGTGGATGAGAATAGATTGGATAGTCTTATATGTAATGGGTATGACCTCTCCTATTATGTACTGGATTAGTATAAGAGCTTCATGGGCTTCTGCCTTCTTGCTCTTGCACCTAACCTTAGTATGAACCTTAGGGTGAACACCCAACTATGGCATCAGCTCCCCTCTGGTGCCAAGTCTGCAGTGCCATGTGCCTGTTCTTCAAATGTGTATGCTGGCTCCGGTGCCCAGATGACTACCCTTTTTACCACATCTGACACACGCTTGGCAAAACTGGCAGATTGCCACTGCTTCCTCACTTGAATCTTGTACAAAAAAAATCCCAAACAAAGGATTTGGATCCCCTGCTTTTAGTTTTCACAGGTCCCTGATTCTGCATATTGGACTCCAGTTTTTTAGACAATGACATGGGGTATGTACTACATGATTTCTGTTGCTGGCCACACTTGGGCTGTACCTGCCTATTGTGATGCTTGGACAGCTGGTTCTGATTAATCTTTGATTTTTGTAATACAAAAATGTGTTATTGAGTGTCTCTCATGAGACATGCTGTTTCAGCTAAAAGATAAAAGCCAGGAGATAATTAAAGGCTAGAAGAGACCTAAATTAAGGATCTCCTGTTTATCTGGCTTAATTGTAGCTGCCAGCTGCTAGGCTGGAAAATCATAAACTTTTATGATGTTTAGAGGAAGGATTCAGGTTATGTCACTTAGATGCGAAGTCATAAATGCTCCTTTGATGTCTGTGAAGAGCAAGATACTGCTCATGGAAGAAAGAAAGAAATTGGACAATTGCAGACTTAATTGGGAAGTCATATGGGGAAACAAGTTTTTTTTGCTGATGTCACCTATTAATTTACCTCCTGACACATATATCCTAATTGTATAATTTTTAATAAACAGAGGAGGAGCTGGGTGACATCATTGAGAAGGCAGGGTCAAGACAGTTTTTTTAATTATGCTGTAACTGACCTGTATACACACACACATGTTTGTACTATGAAACTACAACATCTTTCAGCACTGTAAGAATTTAAGAATACATTAGCTAGGTAAGTCTAAGTGTGTTATTGGTAGGGATTTGCACTTTTAACCTTATTCTTTTAAAAGATTGTATGGTTTTGTGATATATTGTTCTGTATTTACATTTTACATTTTTATCTATTTTTAAGTAAACATCTCATTTTAGAGACTACTTGGTATGTCTTTGAAATTCTTTCTTTGACAAGTGAAGCATATATGGTTACAGTGACACTGTGCATAGCATAATGGTAATATCAAACTGGGAAAAGGTAAGAGTTTATTCTGAGGTCTTTAATAAAGTTTTTAAGGGTTCATTTTGTACACCTGGTTAGGTGCCCATAGGCAAAAGATATCTGGCCCCCCGAAGAGTAGAATTATCTGAGCCTGTACATTGGGTACGCTAGCAAGAGGTTCACAGTTTGAATTCCTCCAAGAACTTGAGACCAAGGGTTGATTCAAACCCACAAAATAGACAGGAGGGTTACCCTGTTTCTGTTAACTGTTCACAATACTGCACTCAGAGGTTGGCACTGTGGGAGCAGAGGACCTGACCTGCTGAGTGGGGTTGTGACACCTATCACTATCTATGATGACTACTACTGGGTTAACATCAGCAACAGAAACTGCCACATCACAGCTTTGATGAGGGGGTGATTTAACACTGACAGACTGAGACTGTTTACACACAACCACCTTTAATTTATTTTTCTCTGGATCCCAACTGGGGTTACTGAAATCATCATCATATTCCTCATTCGCATCCACAATGTCAGCTTGGATGATCATACAATATTTTTCCTCCAACATCTGAAGGGTTGGATGGCCCAGACGTGACCTCATCAACAGCATTGGAAACATGAGATTGCAATGAGTCATCATCAGCATCAGAATCATGTTCAATGTGGGGATGGGAATGGGGACGTTGGGGAGTGTGACATCTACTACACTCTGACTCACAGTCATGGCTTTAGACTCCACAATATTTTGGAAACCAGTTAACTTGTTGTCATGGGTTGAACTTGGGGCAATACTCTAGCCAACAGCAACTTCACTACCACCAACGGGGACAACAGCATCTCCAACCATGATTGAAGCTACTGATTGCGCTGTGACAAATATAGTCAGAGAAATCCCTTTACTGGCATCAACTATGTACTTCTGCTGCGTCCACTCTTGCCACTGGCAGCAGTGCCATGACCAGAAACATCTTTGCATGCATGTCCCTTTGTAGGCATTTTTTTGGATTACACTGAAAATTCACAACAAATTGAGATTTTTGAACTTTGACATGGATGGGAAGCTAAAAAACAACAACTGTGGCTTACAGATGCAGATTGGGCCCTAAACAGATGCAAACGCACAAATGGAGATTGCACACTGAAAAGAGATGCAGCTGCACAGGCAGGAAAAAACCTTAACCAGTGGTCACACAAATCCAAAACTGGAAAAATAAATTATACCTTTTGAGGGTTGGGGGGGCGCTGTAATAGCAGTCCACTAGCTAGATAGAAGGAAGCAGTAAAAAATACTGCAGATGGATAACCAATTCAGAGTGCTGCGATTACTGTGTGGCACTAGCACAATAAAATGTGTCTGACTTTATGGCATGCACACACGCTCACACACTACTACAGGTAATGCGCAGAAAATTTAACAGTTCAGTACACTGTATAACCAAATCTTTTAAACTGACTGAAAATATGCACAGCACCACAACAGCAAAAAATTATCAAAAATTAATACAAGTATTACTGTGTGTACATGAACACACAAGTACTAACATACTACTACTGCCCAACAGAAAGACTGCATTTCTCACTATGAATCTCCCTCCACCACAGATATGCCCCTCCCCAAAGCACACTTCAACACTGTCTGTCAGTACACAGACTGAATGTTCTAAATTAACATTCAAAATGCACACAAAAACAATCAACACTCCATGATTTAAGCACTAGAGGGTTTCCTACAATCGATGTACTAAATTTTAATCAAAATAGTTCAATCAAAAATTATTTTTTAAAGCTTTTTCGATGGTTTGATTCTCAGGGCCCTGACGGCAAACTGTCTCCAGCTTTCCACTACACACACTACTCAGAACTGAGGCTGTGCAAGACAATCTAGAGCCCATGTGACCTGCCATCCCATGAATCATTGCAAAATTCACCTCAAAGTGCAATAAAAAGGCAAAGCAAAGTGAAATACATTTAAGTCAATGGCACTTCATGTTAAATTTGAGAGGAAAACCAATGGGAAAAGCAAAGTAGCATGAAGTCTACTGCGATCAATGGCACTTCATGATAAATTCAAAAGCAGAGTACTACGCTTAACAGAGTACAACATGAATTACATTAATACGCCAAGTACCGTGATAGTTATCAGCTTGGCAATCTCGCCACCTTTCATTGCATTTAAACCATTCAGTTTGTGTGTTTCCAGAGAGTTTTTGCATGGTATTTGTTCTTTCAGCATAAAGATACATGGTAATGGTATAAATGGGTGATCTGACATCATGTTCTCATATGCTAATGCAGCTCTCATGGGCAATAAAATTTCACCAACTGTAAAATGGAGACCCCCAGGGTAGTCACAGGGGGCTACCATGAAAAGTGAAAACAAACTAAAGCAAACAAGCATAGCCTAATAGCTACAGGAAAAAAGTTGTCTGTTGACGTGAAAACAAATACAATTTACATGATATAAGGGTGTAGTTTTCCTTTAAGTGCAGTCAAAGCCTCAGCCCACATACAGTATTGTACTACTAGGCTGGAACCCTTGGGAAGAAGTATTAATACCACTTTGGTGGCATCGGCATGGGGCATCAGTCAGTAGGAGATTATCCACAGGTGTGCCTCTCCAGTGCCCCAATAAGTGTGTGCATGTACTGTCCAGACTATAAACATAAATTGTGTAATTTGCTTGTGCCTTCTTTTGAGGCTCCTCCTGTGCTCTCTATATGTCGCTGACAAGTGTGTTTTATTTCAACATCATCAAAGTACCGGTACCACTCCTGAGTTGTGTAACTATTCCATGTCAGCACTATTCATTAGGCATTGTTCCCACTGGATACACACTACACGCTACAGTATATTGCTTTTCTCAAAAAGCAGGAGATAATCTAAGCTTGGCACTACCTACCCTGCCCCCCCTCCTCACAATCCACTCTATTAGGTTTCCTATAAATGATCTCTGACTTCCTAGTCCATGCAATGCTTCTGTCTCTAACAATAGGCATTGACGCTAACCCTGGGCCAGGTCCTTCCCCTCTATTGTGCACGGATCCTATTTGGAATTCCTATCATGGGCTCAAAATCATGCTCATAAATGTTGGTTGTCTCTTTCCCAAGGTAGTAGAACTTGACACCTAAATTAATCAATACCACTTGGACATACTTGTGTATCTGAAATGTGCTTAAAACCCTCAAGTCCTGTCTCTGCATGCCCCCTGCAAGATTACAGAAGTATAACAAAGGACAGGAAAGGGTTCAAAAGGGATGGTAAAGTCCTCATGTATTTTAAGTATCACTTGATGGTAACCAGAATCACTAACAGTCTCAATATTGACTCTCTATCAGATTGGATAATAGCTGAATTGCTGCAAGACTCATATAAAAAGCTTTATATTTGTTGCTTCTACAATCCCACCCCCCCAAAAATCACACCACTGCAAATGGCAACTATAGGCCAGTCATTAATGGAAACGCTACTGAAAGAAAGACATGTAGAGTATCTTGAATCCGGTGGGCTATAAAGCTACAGACAGCATGGATTCACTGGGTGAAGTCACGCCAAATGAATCAGATAGATGTCTTTGACTGGTAACCAGAAAAATAGATCAGGAGAGGGTGGTGGATGTTGTCTATGTGGACTTTAGCAAAGCTTTCAACACAGTACTGCACAGGAGGCTGATTAACAAACCAGCAGCCTTGGAGAGGGATCCAAAGTGGTGAACTGGGTTAGAAGCTGGTTAACGGATAGGAAACAGAGGGTGGTGGTTAGCAGCACTCAGTCTGATGAAGGGAGTGACCAGTGATGTGCCACAGGGGTTCCACCAAGCGCATCGACAACCAAGTTGCTGAAATGTGGCACAGCGACACCACAGTGTCAACAGTTGAAATTTCACCTGTCAGACATTGAGTGTTTTTATTTTGAGGGGGCTGCACCCCCCACACCCCCTAAATGGAGGACTCCACACCCCATACCACCTGATTTTAATGTAACAAACTCCAAGTCAGAGTTTGTTTGAAAGCGGCCAAAGACCAGCAAAATATGCAGACAAATGTTTTATTTATTTATTTAGTTAGTTTTTGTTGACTGAGTAAGTGCACTAGACAAATTCTGCCTATTTTCAGGCACGACCTGGGGAAGGGGGTTACAGATGAATGCCAACCGACCTTAAACCAAATTAAGCAGTTGGTGGTATTTTTAGTGAATGGGGGTAATTTGACCAGGATACCGGGGAACTTCCCCTACTCGTCAGAGGGGGAACCTCTGTCCAAGATGGTGGACGCACCCTTGCCTTCTGAGGAGGGAGCTATGGAGGTGGGAGATTTGGTCTCTGCTCCTACCTCTGACTGAATGGAGACCACGATGCCAACAACTGATGTTTTGCCTGTTGATGTTCCTACTACAACTTTAAGTTCTGCTGCTCATACTAAGGCTGCTATACCTAGCCCTCTGCTTGCTTCTTATGGAACTGACTTGCTGACTTGCGTGCCTACAATTGACTTGCCGGAGGATTTTACTTCATCTGATTCTGAAAATCACTGTTTGACAGCACAAGAGATCCGGGAGCATTTTGCAACAGCGGAGCACCATTTTGCTAGTGCAAAACTGAAAATGCATAGAGATATGCAATGCCTGAGAACCGACAGCACAGATGCATCTTCCACTTGGGTGGAAGCTCCTGAAGATTTACCTGACTTGTCTCCTTTCCTGCCTGTTGCTGTGACAGGCTCTAACCCGACCTGTGTGTCGGTAGCTGAAGCCCTACTGCCTGCTCCCCTGCCATCTGCAGCACAAACGGATTTGGTTTCCTTCTCAGAACCTGCTTCCATTACATTGCAGAGTTCCCCACATGGACAAGACTTCTCTACAGTAAATGCTCCCCCACTGCCTGCAGTTCAAACAGATTCAGTTTCCTTTTCACTACCTGCTTCCATTAACTCGTAGAGCTCCCTACATGTACTGTACAAGAATCATCTACTGTTAATATTAATAAAGTGCCTACCTGGACTGTTGAATCGGCGCTGATAGGTGCTGGCTGGATTCAGGGTACTGTCCCTGGAAGTTGGAAATCGGGTCCATCTCCACTACGGTCCCCCCGCCCTGAAGATTTTCCGAAGCTACAGAGCACTTTAGGCACTTCAAAAGTCACTACTGACCCCTTGTGTCTCCTTCATAAGCTGGAGCTTACACAGAACCCTGTGTTGGATTATCTGAAGGGTTCTCCACCCCAGGCTCCTTTTTCTACTATTTCTATAGAGGCTCTGGCTCCCCTACCACTGCAGCCCCCCCCAAAAAAAAATATCGGGACCAAGCCGTTCATATTCTTCATTTTTTAAATTTCTAATCCAGGCTGCTAAGAGACATAACGCAGTTCGCCTGGCATACCTGGGGGTTACCTGAGCCACCTGATCGGATCTATGTGGCACGTACACTTCTAAAGGATTCTTTAAAATTATTTTCCCATGAAATATATTCATTAATTCATATCTCTGGTGAAACCACATTTGACATTAGTTTCCAAACATCTAGGGGATTGGAGCATTTTTGATCAAAGTATACTTCTCTGCGGACTACTGTATTATGGACCCCATTTCAGGCTATTCCTCTTTCTAAACCTACTTTTAAGATGATCACTATTCTGTTTCAAAAAAAGGGAGTTGAGGTGGAGGATGTTGTGTATTGGCTGAAACAGCGTTGTGACGTCCAGGGAAAGCCTGAAGCCATTTTGGATACCGAGAACATCTGGACTGGGGGCTGGAAGTTTAAAGTCTTGTTACGATCTAATGATTCTGGGGTTGTACATTTGCCTAACTCTTTTTTCATAGGCTGAGATAGGGAGGTCTTGTTCTACCCAGGGTAGCTGAAGGCTTGCTATCTGTGTGGTGACCCTGCACATCTTAGTAATGTACGTGATAAAATGAAATGCAACGTCTGTGGGGAATTGGGCCACACAGGGGCACACTGTTTGAATGAATGTAGATGTAACCTATGAGACGAACAGGGGCACACCTTTCAGAATTGTAAATGGGCTGCGCATAACCAGGAATTTCACGATGATGGAGTGGACCAGTGCTTTATTATTACACAGGAGCAGAAGGCCCGTCTCCGGACCACCTTGGCTGTACCTCCCCCTAAGGCAGCCCAGCCCTTACTGCAGGCTTCAGTGCCTGTTGTATCCTCTGAGGTCGTACCTCAGATAGTTTCCTTCACGGATGACCCCTTGCTTGAGATTTCTCCTGTCCCTGATCCTGCCCAGTCTAATTTTCCTGTTCAGGACCCAGTCCCAGGTCCAAGTACTATGCCCTCCCCCGAGTGCTTACAAGTGTCATACAAAGAAGGTCACTGAGAAATAACCCTTGGGTTGCACCATCTCCTGTGAGTGGTCCAGAACCCCCCCCCCAGTGCCCTTATCTAATTCTTTTGAACTTCTTCAACCCCTTTCTGATGACACTGGAGGTGAGTAGGACTCTTCCTCCATAGCTTCTTCTCTCCCTGACGGTACCACTGACCCTGAGCTGCAACTTGGCACCAGCCTTTCTCAGAAGCGAAAGGCCAGAGTAAAACTTAAAGGGAAGAAGGTGGTTGGGAAAAGGAAATTGTAAAATGTATTTTTTGTCTGTTTTCCTTTTTTTTTTGGTGCTATGGTTCACTTTGTTTGCGATACTATTAATGTGAATAGTATGAAGCGTATGGCTAAAAGGAGAGTGATTTTTTTCCTTTCTACGGCTTTTGCCTTTGGGTTTAATTTTATTACAGGATACAAGACTTCATACTACACATGAGATCTGACAAGCACAACAGGACTGGTTACTGGGTCCTTCTTTTTGGTCGATTGGTCAGGACTCTTGTTCGGGACTGGGAATTTTAATTAATATCCCAGACTTTCGTTTGCTAAAATTGTTTGATGTAGCCCCTGGTAGGGCGCTTATTACAGATTTTGTCATTGGGTCCTGTCCCTACCAGGTGATAAACATTTATGCCCCTCAAATCAAAACTGAACGCATAGCTTTATTTACTTTGCTTCGTACTTATTTGCACACTTCCTTTCAGATATTGTTTGCTGGTGATTTTAATTGTGGGCTGAGTCTTCAAGATAAGAGCTCCTTTGCTGCTACAAAAAAACTGTTTTGTGATTCCCACAAATTGGGTAAATTGGTTCAAGTTGCCCACTTAAAGGACTTCTAGCTCTCCTTTACTACACAACACACCCCTACCTTCCAAAAGGGTAAACTAGCCACCAGTATTGATTATGTGTTTTCCTCTCCTACAGTACCAATTATATCTGCCAAAGTTCAAGCAGTTGAGTTTTCTGATCATAAGCTGCTTTCTGCTGGTTTTGGTTCTGTTGTCTCTTCCCGTAAAGGTCCAGGTATTTGGAAATTCAACACATCTTTGTTGCAGATTCCGATGTTTATGCAGTCCCTTCTGTCCTTCATACAAGCCCGTAAATCTGTTTTTATTTGTTATGAAGATCCTGTTCAGTGGTGGTTAGACACGAAACATGATCTTGTCACTTTTTTAAAAACTTACAGTCGTTTAATATGTAGGAGGGAATACCTAGACTATTTGCAGAAGAGGGTACATTTTCAGTCATTATTAACCATAGTGTACACGACGGGCCAAGATCTTACTCAACAAATAAAAGTCCTACAGAATGATATGTTGACTTTCCAATTACGGCAATCACAACAACTTTTTTACCAACGTAAATTCTGTACTGTTGGAACGCGTGATGTTATTTGTCGTTTTGAATCTAATTTTCATCAGACCGCCCGAAAAAATACGACGTGTCTTCTGAATTCAGAAGGAACCTTGTGTTCCTCACAAACTGAGATTTGTCATATTGTAACAAAGTATACTACAGCCCTTTTTTCTCCCTTCCCTGCTGTGGCTGGTAACAGTGCGACTTTGTATAGTGGCCTTGATATCCCAGCTCCCTCACAGCTATGTCAGGACCAGGCTTGTTCTCCTATCACGGAGCAGGATTTGACATTGGCTATTTCTTCATTACCTGTAGAGAGAACTCCTGGTCTGGATGGTCTCCCTGCAGGCTTATATAAGGTGCTGGGTGACCATTTAGCCCCAGAACTTACGTCTGTGTTTAGTTCTCTGTTAACATGTGAATCTCTCCCTTTGGAATTTACTAAGGGTACTTTGATTTACATTTATAAACAGAAAGGTGATATCCATTCTCTCAAGAATTGGCGACCTTTATGTATGTTGAACACCGACTTTAAGCTCTTAACGAAAATTATTGTCAAGCTTTTGGTGAGGATAGCGGAGGTGGTTTTGCATCCCGCCCAATCCTGTTCTGTGCCTCAAGGAGAATTTCTGATCATTTGATCCTCTTATGAGAATTATTTTCACATGGCTATGCAGGTCTGGCTTCGGGACTTCTTGTCTCCATAGATCAGAAGGCTGCTTTTGATTCGGTTAGGCATGATTTTTTATGGGAAGCACTTCATTTTCTGCATGTACTTGATGTTATGGTATGCTGGATTCGTGCTTTCTATAGAACGGCTACTGTTGTGCCTGTAGTGAATGGTTGGATAGGACCCATGATCCCCATAAAAAGGGGGGTTCGTCAGGGCTGTCTTTTAAGCCTGTTGTTATATGTATTTTTTCTTGATGTTTTGCTCCATCGGTTGGATACTAATTCTCAGATTCGGGCTATTTTTGGTTGTGCCTTATGCTTGCCTTATAAGGCGAGCGCATATGCAGATGATGTTTGTTTTCTTGTAGCTGATGCAGCCTCAGTGGTTCATTCTCTCCATGAGTGCTCTATTTTTGGAAACTTCTCTGGTGCTGTTTTAAATTACACTAAAAGTCTGGTTATTCGGGTTGGTTCAGTAACCTCCCCCTCGGACCGTATCAGCCTGTTACGTTTAGTTGAGTATTCGCATTTTGGGAATTTTTTTGGGACACAGGACTCAGATTTTGTTAACTGAAATGTTAAACTGTAACAAGGTAAACTTCAGGTGACCTCCTGGAACCGAGGGCAGATAGGGAAAAAGAAACATGTTTTCTTAATTAAAAACTATTTGATCTCCACTTTCCTTTTTTGAGTTATGTATTCCCTATTCCACGACAGCTGGAAACTGCTGTCTTTAGCCTGTTTTTTCAGACTCTTTGGGGTAGTAGGTTAAACACAATAAAACAGAATATCACTTATTTACCTATCCCTGAGGGTGGCGTTTGTATGGTTAACCCTTTGTTATTTTTTTCTTGTATTTTTTTCACTGCAAACCTTAGGCCTTTGTTGATTCATGCCCAAAGGGGGTGGGAACCTTGGTTTTATGACTCTTGCAGGACTTGGTTTCACCAATGGGAAACTAATTCCTTAACTGTGTTAAGACAAACTGTTGATATACCAACTTACGTAAAACATATGTTTTTACATCTCAAACAATGGAAGGTGTCTGTTCAGATGTTATTAAACCATTCATATAAGGTTTTATATAAGAACTTACTCCTGACGGTTTGTGCTGTATCAGTACCCTTTGATAAGTGTTCTGGTCAACACCTCCCTTCCCTTTTGTTATTGTGGAGATGTAAGAGGGTTCCAGCCAAAATGTGGGATTTTCATTGGCTTTCCTGCCATGAAAAGATTAATGTAAAATCAAATCATAAACATAAGCAGTCCCAAGATAGAATGTGTTCTCGCCTATTATGTATTACAGAACTTGAAACTATCCCTCATTTATTTTTTGACTGTTCCTTTATCAAAAATTGGTGGTCCCTTTTGGCACAGGCATGGGATACCCCCTTGCTTCAGTCGGTTACTTATTTGAATCTTGTATACAGGTTTTTTTCTCCCCAGTGGTCAAAATGGCACCAGGACACTTTGAACCTTGTTTTAGTCTGCATTAAATGGAATATTTGGATGGTGTGTTGCATGTTTTCTTTACAGCAAAAGGACTGCTCCTATTTGGAGCTCGAAAAAAAGATTGTACAAGATTTAAAAGAAATTTATGAGCATGAACGTACTCTATTCTCAGATATGACTCTTTTGGAACTTTGGAAAGCCCTTCCTTGGATCACTGACTCTGATTTTGCAGTTACCTGAATGGTTGTATAATTCTTATTCTGTTTTTCCTTTTTTTTAGTATTATGTTTTGTGTACTATTGTACGATTTTTGTCTCAATAAAACTTTCCCCTACTCTTTTTCAGAAGTGCCATGGGATCTTTAAAATCCACCTGAACTGCCATCAGAACAGACAGATGGGACCTCAGTTTAACGTCTTATCCAAAATTTTGCCATTGGGTCCATTACAGTGACAGCCTCAAAGTTGTTGCTGTAATGGATTTTGATGTTGACATTTTGATATTTCAGTGGTAAATGTCCACAGGGCTCAATACTGGCACTGGTCCTTTTCCATGTCTTCATAAGTGACATTGTAGAAGAAGTGGAAGGAAAGGTATGCCTTTCTGCAGATGATAAAATCTGCAATAGAGTAGACATTTAGGTGAGGTGGAGAGAATGTGCAGGGATCTTGGGAAACTCAAGAAGTGGTCAAGAGCTTGGCAATTGGAGTTCAGTATCAACAAGTGCAAAATCATGCACCTAGGGCACCACATAAGCATACTGGTCACTTACTCTGTCCACGCAATCGCAGTCTGTGGCTGGCTGTGGTGGTGGGTGGAAAGAAGTGCCAGTAGCAGAAGCGGGTTGGGGACACAGGGGGAGCAGGGTACTTCACCACTGTCTCTTCAGATGGGGAGGGTGGGGGCCACTAGACCACCAGGTAATGAGTTGGCAGTTCTCTGTGGGTACAGCAGGAGTGTGGGGTGGAGGTGGAGGACACAGACTGGGACCAGGCTTTTTTTTTTTTTTTACAATCAGGGATGAGGATCATAACTATTAGTGAGTTGGGGGCACTATAGCACCACCACATTGTGAATGTATTGGGCACTGTGGGGTTTGGCAGTAGACTGTAACAGCATGCATTCCACACTAGAGGCACACGAGTGCCCTGAAATTAGTGAGACAGTGCCCTATGGGAACAAGATGCCCCATGCCACAGCCTTATGGGGCCACAGCACCTGTTTCCCTCCTCACACTGCTGGCTCCTGTGACTCAGGTGATCCCCAACAAGACAATTGCACCATGGGGCTGTGTGTCACAAGCCACTTAGACTACCTCTAGGCTGGTCTAAGTGGTGGCCCCTCATGGGTCCACAGTGGGGCTTCCAAAATCCCCAAAAAGGGGATGTGGCAGCCCAGCCATGACGCAAGCCCACTTGTAATGTGGCACACTGGGTTGCTGGACACAACCCTGGCACAAGTGGGTTTTTACACAGCTGTATCTGAAACAGACGCAGCCCGCATTATGAAATTGCGTTTGACGCACGTTGCAATGCAAATCACGACTTGCATCAAACACCCTTGAAGCAAGTCCCTTGCATCCCTCTAAATCCTTTTAAAATCAGGCCCAAAGTGTTTTGTTGTTAATTGTTACATTAGTGTATGTTATAGCACCACCTGGTGGCTGTTGTAGGAAACTCAGCAAATGCTGTAAACTGTTGTTGAGCCCACTTGTGTCAAAGTGCAGTCTGCTTTATGGCCGTGAGACAGATAATAAACGTAGCTTGTTATTGAAAGTATAGACTGTGTATCTTGTGTTACAGAGTACAGCAAGAAGCAGGTTAAACAGCACACACCCTTTGCTTAACCTTTCTGTAAACTCAGTCTAATCTATTTATGTGTTATTTTTATCTCCTTGCATGCATAAGTGACAGAAACTTCATTTCCCCACCTTGCCCTGGACTTCAAAGCACTTTAGACTACCATTTGTATGAAAGACACTTTATAAAACTAAATTCCTTGTCTTTCCTCCTTCCAATAAGCATCCCAAATGCAGGCACCTCACACCGACTATCCAGTATACACTGTTCATCGATTCTAATTTTTTAAATTAGCTATTGCCTCCTGAATAGCCCTTTTTATTTGCAAAAAACAGTGACACCAGTCAAACTCTTTATGCAAATACAGGGCTTTTGTCCCTGTTGTAATTTCATTAAAGCACAGCAGATGTCACAGCTGTACTGTAATACTTTTGCAGCTTTTACCATCTGTGATATTTTATCATTGCTAAGTGCACAGCAATGTGTCCCCCTTTAAAGATGTCATGATGCTTTTGTAAACTGTTGTTAATACTCACTGCAGAACAACATGTTCAGAAGGTTTCCATCTTATAAAACAGCATATTTACTTTGTCAACTTTGCATGGGAGTCAGTGTAACCTAGAGAACTGAATACTGAGCTATGAAGCTGGAGACCCAGTAGACCGGAGTTTGAATTCCTCAAACCCCCATACTGTATGACCCTGGAAAGTTGCTGAACATCCCCATGCTCCTGGGTCACACCCAGATATGTGCTTTCGCTCAGTGTGCCTTTCCTGGCAAAGAATTCTAAACAAATAAATACAGTAAATCAAGACTACTTCCAAAAGCCTATTGTCTTCATTACATTATAAAAACCGGTCATATTGTTGTCTTGGAAACTCTAGTGTTGCTAAAGTCTATACCATGCACAAGCACTAGCAGATCTTGAATGGAAATGTAGAACAAATAACAAATCCTGCAATGCTGAAAAATGTTGACAGCTTTTGAAGAATGCACAGCTGAAATTAACTCAATATTGCCACCAAGTGGAGTGAGTCTATACCTCTCACAAAATGCAGGGTTCCCTCAGTTATGTATTTATTTCATTTCTGTACAGCATACTCTTAGCTTGCTATACTGGAAAACTCCCACAATGTCCAGTAACAATCTCAACAATGAAGGACACCATTTATGTTGATTCAGAAAAGTGGCATCTTAATGCAGCCTGTGTTAAACTGATGGGGGTAAAGTTTAATAGGGATTTGAGGATTTCAGCTAGGTAGTCCACAAGGTCCTCTTTGATCAGTGACTCCATCATTTTACCCACTACAGGCTGACATATCTGCAATTCCTTGGTTGCACCTTGTTCCCCATTTGTGTAGCAGGACTACACTGCTACCATCCAGTCTTCTGGAACTACACCTCTCTGATTAGAGCCAATGAACAGCTCTACTAGGGGCTCAGCCAGTTCAGCAGCCAATTCCTTGAGCAGCCCTGGGAGCATTCCATCTGATCCTGGGGCTTCATCTACCTTTAGGAGTTCAAGCCCCTTCTGGACCCTTTCTCTGGTAAATACTGGCTGCATCATTGAAAGAATTATCCTGACAGCTGCCTTAGTAACCACTTTCAAGCAGATGCCCACAGTCTTCTATTTTGTAAACAGAGCAGAATTTATCATTAATGATGACTGCTTTTTTGTTCATCTTTCTCTTGTACACTCCTTCTATCTTGGAGTCTAACAGTACCCACTCCCTGCTTCCCTTTTCTCTAAATATATAGGAGGAATTGTGTTTCCCCAACCTAGACCTCCTCTGCAATATGCAGCTCTGTGTCTGCCTTTGCCTCCCTGACTGTCCTCGTTGCTGCCCCAGTTTTATTGGGCACTTTCCCATTCCTGCTCCCCCTGCTTCTCCTTGTACTTAGTAAGTAAAAAGGAAGGCAGCACATACAGGACCCAATGTTCAGTTGACTTTACTGAGCAAATTTCAAATAAAGTGGTTAGGCAAAGCTTATGTGCAAAAACTACCCGAACACTGTCAGAGCTCCTGGAGGGCAGCAGACCAGACTCTCCAGTATTTCTCTTTTTTATACTTCGGTAGACTCACCAGCATTTCATGTTGCTTTGACACTTTGATGGTGGCCCCCTTTCAAAGCGTCAGAGCAACATAAAACATTGGGGAGGCTGGTCAGCCAGCATGTGGTGACGTTCAGGCAGTTTTTGCACATAAGCTTTGTACTAACCACTTTATTTGGAATTTGCACGACAAAGTAAACTGAACATTGAGCCCTGCATGCACTGCCTTCCTTTCTTACTTATTGCCAGAACACATTGTGTTACAGGCAGCAGCACCAAAGACGAAGGAGTAGCATGTTTTTCTTCTCCCCCTCCACTATCTCTTTCCTTGTACAGGGTGAAAGCATTTCTCTTGGCTCTTATTGCTTCTCTGACCCTCTTCGAGAACCATATTGGTCTTCTTGTATCTGTGTTGTTATGTAACAGTTCTCATGCATGACTGTTGCCTTGAAAATAATAATTTTGATTGCCTGCCCCCATCTTTCCTATACACCCCTGATGCTGTCCACCCTGGTCAATTTGTCTCAGACCAGGTACAGTGTTTGGTTGAAGTCTGTTCTTCTGAAATCTGGGTTTTCAGCTTTGGATACAGGCATTCTGGTCCCTGGGTCCAGCCTGAACCAAATGGAGTTATGGTCATTGGACCCCAGTGGCACCCCAACCCTCACTCCACTCACCAACTCCAAGTTGGTGAGCACCAAATTGAGAATGGGTGCCTGTTTGGTCAGTTCCTTAATCAGCCGCAGCAGCAGGCAGTCCTGCAATGTATCCAACAGGGTCTGATTTTTGGTGGTGCACCTGATCACTGGAATGTCCCAGTCAATATCCCGCAGGTTCAGATGACAGACCACCACCACCACTTCCCCCTTCTTCACTCTCCTTGTCAGCTCTTCCACTAGCTCTCTTTCTTCCCCTTGTTCTGGTGGTCTATATATCACCCCACCCATATTTTCTTGCCTGAGGGTGCCATGAAGTAAACCCAAAGCAACTTTGTTTCCCTTTTGCTTTCCCTGATGTGTCCATCCAACACAGCATATGTGCCCTCCCTGACATACAGGGCTACACCCCCCCCCTTTGCCTTTCTGTCTACCCAGTTTAAACATTGTGTAACCTGGGACTGAAAAGTCCTAGTCATTATTCTCTATGGCCCAGGTTTCTGTGATGGGTATGAGGTTCACCTCATTGTCTGCCACCAATGCCTGGAGCTCTGTTTTTATTACTCAAACTCTGACATTGAGGCAGACTCCCTTCCAGATAGCTTTGGATCCTCTTTTGTCATTTTATGAACCTACACCTGCGTTCCTTCCCAGTCTCCTTACTGTTAATTTTTCCTATTACTTGCAGGCCTTGAAAATCCTTTACTGTGGTTCCCCTAGCTTCAGTGTCCCCTGCAGTCAGTTTAACTGTCTACTGTAGATGTCAAACTTCTGCCCCAGTGCACTGGTGCCCTCTCTTGTCAGATGAAGGCCATCACCTCTGAAGAGCCTCCTGTCCTGGAAGTTCCATCAGTCGTGCTATCCCTGCAATTGACTTGTTCCCTGCTAAATGTCATGGGCTTTATCTGGCTCCACACATCTGCTCTCACTAATGCACTGCTTCTGAAAGCAAAAGTGAAATGAATCTGGGACAAAAAAACTGAGACTGCTTTTCCAGTTCACAGGTCCCTCCCATTTAGCTGCCTCAGGTGCAAAGTAGATGGGAGAGCAGTCGCTTTAACTGTCTCTACCCCCCCTCCCTAATGTACAGCTTCTCAAAATGACACACAACCAGAAAAATGAGAGTAAAAGACAAATCAAGGGCAGTAAATCATTACTGCATGTTGTATATACTGCCATACATATTAGTGCTAATTTATTTACTCAAAAGGGGAAAATGTCTTGTCACTGAGTCCAGGCTTGCAAAGGCCACCTAATGTATATATTCAAATGGTCACACAGAGTAAAAATTAAATGGTCTAGATATTCTCTTCTGTGGCTTGTTGTACTCTTCAGCTCCTGTAACCACAAAACCATGTTCATTCCAATGGGCTACATTTTGCATGTTGTGGGCTAGAGTATTTTCTTGGTTTCCTCTATTTATAGCCAGGGACCTGTGTACACTGCAACAAATTAGATCTGCATTCTGCAACAGGACTTTGGAACCATAGCACACACTAGCTTGAACAAAATTCAGAAACAGACTGTCACCTGTCGTCCATACATTTATTTAAATGATAAAAACGCAAAGTAACAGTGGCAGACCACAGACCTCGCCCTCTAGTCGGCAGTTTCATGCATCACACACTTTTTCAAGACTAATTAATGTAAGTTAAAAGGCGACCTTTTATAGGTCCAATTAAAGTGACAGGTGCATAAAAACTTATCCACAAATGCACAGGACTCTGCTGCTAAAAACATTTTATATATATATATATAATATATATATCGAGAGAGAGAAGAGCGAGATTGCAAAAATGTTGTTAATTCTTCAGTTAGGGTTGCAACAACAAAAATAGGGGAAATATGGCATTAGGGTTTCCACCCTTAATGCCTCACCCTCACCCTACACACATGAACAGGCATTGGGGGTGCGCCTTGGGATCATCCCCCATTCCATAAGTAAATAAGCTGAGATGGTACAGTATAGGAGAATGGGGTGAGCATTAGGGCTGACGACCCCAAGGCACCCCCCCGATGCCTGTTGGTTTATGCAGGTTGGGGGTGGGGTGTTAGGGTTGAAATGGGAGGGTGTGGGATGCTACTATACACCAGGGAAGATGCATTTGCTAATGGGGGTGATGATCAGTGGGTGGGGAGTGCCACTAGACACCAGGGAAATTGGAACAGTGATCGGTGGGTTGGGGGGGTGCCTCTAGACACCAGGGAATATATAATTACATAATGGGGATGGTGATTGGTGGGTGGGGCGTGCCACTAGACAGCAGGGAAATCAAGAACAGTAATCAGTAGCTAGGGGGGTGACACTAGACATCAGGGAAGATATCATTTTATAACGGGGAAGGGCGATCAGTGGGTTGGGGTGCCACTAGACACCAGGGAAAATAGGAAAGGCAATATGCAGGTGGTGGGTGCCACTAGACACCAGGGCAAGTTTAATATTAATAAGGAGACAGTGATGCAGTGTGGGGGAGTGTCACCAAATACCAGACAAACAGCGGTTCACAGCTGACAATGCAGCCAGCAGCACATGTTCAGCAGCAGCTGCAGAAGTCAAGAAAGTCCCACTGTTCTCATACAGAGAATGCAGGGGAAGCACTCCTCTCACTAAGCTAGGCACCTGAGATTTTGGGTGCCCAGAAAATATATTTGTGGGTATTATGTTAAGAAATGAACATCAGAATGTAGCTAAATGGGTCTTGTTTAGCTAGGTTCTGATTTTTTTTTAATACAACCATTTTTGTGTATTTTGCATGTTTGTTAGTTCTTAGAAAAAAATCAACAAGATGGCGGTTGGCATGGTACAATAAATGTTTGTGCCCTGCCACTCAAGTGGTGTGAAAGCAAAAATGTGCATTTGCAGCATCAAATATTTACTTTCACCGTACAAAACTATTTGAAAAAATCTATTGCTCATGCACAGGTCGGAAACTACTACATTTTAAAGCCTTAGGAACCCTTTAATATTTTTTCACCAGACCTGTCATAGGCACTACCTTAGGACATGATACATGTCCCCTACAAGGTCTGGATAAAAATTCCATTCCATGTAGGCTGTAGGGGAGAGCAAAATAAACCCACGTGAAGTATAGGAAAAAAGTTAGACACTTACAAAACATGACACATGCGGATCTCAGAAACCGTGCAAGATGCCATCACAAAAATTTTCACAGATCAACACCTTGCATCCTAGACAACACATACAAAATTTCTGCTGATTTCATCAAACAAACCCAAAGATATTTTAGAGCAAGTGGAGCCAAAACAGGCAGACAGGAAAATAATACAAATTTTAAGTAGCAGTCAGTTGTATCTCTTTATTTCTGAAGTATTTCTCTTTTTCATTTTGCTCATCAGAAAGTCTTCTATGTGATAATATTGTGCTGGCTGTGTGGAACAGCTCTTAGCCTGGCAGCTGACATATCTAACTCAATTGCCCCACTCTACATCATCAGCATTATGATCTCACTGACGACGACATCACAGGTGAACAACCTGGCAGTCACTCACTTGCAATTCCTAAGTAGCAGTGATGTCACAGTCAGTGAGGCCACAGTGCTGATGATGTAGTGTGCGTCAGTAGAGTAAGATATGTCAGCTGCCAGACTAACAGCTGTTCCACACATCACACCCACTAACATCAGGTAAACAATCTTCTAATTAAACAAAAGGAAAATAAAAAAATACCTCAGATATAAAAGGTAATGGTTGGCTGCTTTTAAAATGTAATATTAGTTTTAGGCAGTACACTAGCACTTTAATGTGCTACTGCACCCCTATAATATATATATTATGGTAGCACAGTAGTGCTACCATAGTTAGGGTTGAGAAGCCTTTTTAAGGTTAAAGTGTGAAATTTTGCACCTTAATAACTTTGCCACCATTCAACGGATTTCCCTGAAATTTGGTAGGCACGGGTGTAATCATAGATCTTGGGGTCTGTTGAATTTTGTACCGGTCAGATATACAGCTGTGGAGTTATTAAGTGACATTCATGTACACAATTATGTTTTTTTGCCAATTCTTTGCTCGCTCCTACAGGTCGCACAGTTTGTGCAACCGGTCTGAAAACTTCAGGGAAAATGTCACCAGGGTTCCTGATGTGCCTTTTGAAGATTTTGTGAAAAAATATTGAACGGTTCAAAAGTTATTCAAAAAACAAGTTCCCATTATAAGTCAATGGGAAAAGTTAACAAAAAGTTTGACACTTTCGCAAATGCACTTTTTAGTGTCGCAAATGACCCTAGTAGTGTCACAAATCTGCCATTTTTTTTTTCAGTTGGTGATCAGAAAAATGCTTGGCATTTAAAACTGGGACCCTCTAGGAACACAATTATTTTTGTGTTCACCTAGTCGGACCCTCAGGATGCTAGCCATGTCTTTATTTTGGGGTTAAACACCCCAGAAATGTGTTTTCCAAATTTTTGGGAAAAGTAGTGTCACAAAGTAGTGTAGCACTTGTGACACTTTTGCAAATTTTTGCGAAAGCTTTTGCAAATCACGACACTACTTTTCCAGACTATGGGTAAAATTACAGGAATTCTTTTTCACCCTGCTGCAAAAAAATGGTTTGGTCTTTTGGGCTGAAATTTGGAGGGAAGGCAGTCAACATCTCACAGATGTGCCTTGTGGTGGTTTGGTGACAAAATATTGTACAGATACCAAATTATGGTACTCTGAAATTGACATTTTTCCCCATAGGTTAACATGGTGGCGTACGCCGCGCGTTCGGGGCTCCTATCTCGGAAACGGTGTGAGATACAGAATTTTTGTCACAACAATGCGTAGCCCTGTGGGCTAAGCATTTAGTGAAAACCTAGCCAGGAAATTCATGAATCATATGAAATTTTATTTTTTTTTCTAAGTCGTACGGTTACTGAAATATAAGCAATTTACTATTCCAACAGCTCATTTTCTGCTCTGAGGCTCATTACTATGCATAAATTCTTTGTACACACTGTGTTTCTCTGTTCAGCTGTTGGGCAAAACCAGGGTGTGCACTTCTGTTACTGTTACAGTTAGCGTTCCCACTTGTGTTTCTGTACCCATTTGCGTTACCGTTCCCATGCATGTCACCATGTGCGTTACCCTTTGCATTCTCCTTTGAGTACGTGCTTGCATTCGCATTTCTGTTTCTGTTTCCTTTGGCATTAATTCTGCTGTTAATGTTACCATTTGCATTTCCAGTTGCCGTACCATGACTGTGCACATCATGGTTTGTATTTCCTTACGCACTTGCGTCTCCTTTTGCGTCACTGTTCAGTTTGGCATCACTTTGCGCTTGCGTTTCCATTAACATTTGCTTTACCATTTATGTTTCTGTCACCATGTGTGCAACCTCTACTGGCTGCGTTTCCCTTGCACTTACCATTACTATGTCATAAAAAACATCACATGGTGGGGCCCCGCGCTACCACAACCACATTCCATTCACTATTTCTACTGCACATTCCCAAAAAGAAGGGAAATTAGAGGCAAAAAAATCCATTTAATGCATCAGTTAGGGTTGTACCACAGTGACAAAAGTGAGAAAATTCGGTGTTAGGGTTGACAGCTCCCCTTGCACCCCCCCCAGCCCGCCACCCCAACCGCCAACAGGGTGTACATTAAGGTCATCGGTCCTAACTCTTACCCCGTTCTCCTATACCTCAGCTTGTTTACACATGTGATGAGGTGAGAGTTAGGGCCGAAGACCCCAATGCACACTCCATTGGCAGTTGGATTGGTGGGCTGGGGGGATGCAAGGGGGGCTGTCAACCCTAACACCGAATTTCCTCACTTTTGTCACTGTGGTACAACCCTAACTGATGCATTAAACTGAGTTTTTTGCCTCTAATATATATGTGTGTGTGTGTGTGTGTGTGTGTGTGTATATATATATATATACACACACATATATACATATACATATGCATATGCATATACATTCATTGGAATCTGTTAATGCATCAGTTAGGATTTCTAGTACAGCAACAAAAGTCTAGAAATTCAATGTTAGGATTACCAACCCTACCATCCCACCCTCCATACATCAACAGGTGTTGGGGTGTGCCTTGGGGTTGTCGGCCCTAACTCGCACTCCGTTCTCCTATACTGTACCATCTGAAATTTCTTGCACATGGAATGGGGTGACAGTTAGGGCGACAACCCCAAGGTCTGTTGGTGTGTGGAGGGTTGGGGGTGGGGTGGTAGGGTTGTTAACCCTAATATCGAATTTCCAGACTTTTGTCACTGTAATAGAAACCCTAACTGATGCATTAATGGAGTTTTTTGCAAAAAATTTCCTTTCCTTTTGAGAAAGTGTAATCTAACCCATATGTGGCTGTGGGTGCACAGGGCCCTCTGGGGCCTCTGCTCCTATCACACTGCCATCACTCCATCATGCTATCCATTTGTGGGAGTGCAGAGCACTATGGGCCCTGAGCTTCCATCTATCCATAAGTGTAGAGACATTGCAATGAACCTTCATTTCCCTGTGGGAGCATAATGAAGGGCCCCGCACTCCCATTATTGCATAATGGTATCCATATGCGGGAGCGCAGGGCCCAGAATGCGCTCCCATCTACCCATAAGTATAGAGACACAGTGCAGGGCTAGAAACATTCCAAGGAACCCTTGTGATGCAAATGATGTAATATCTCAATAATCATAGATTCAGATTCAGATTAAGTTTATTTAACAAGTACAGTATGTATAAACAACCATCATGACGTACACACATTGACAAGAGTTAAAAATACAATTGAATATAAAAAATTCAATATTAAAAAAAAATCATTTGCATAATCTCATTAAAACAGTCAATTTTAAACATGCTAGAGCAAATATAATAGGTTTGCAATCAGTAAACAATAAGTATCTAGCCAAAGCTTTTTTTTGAAATTCAGTAAACTTTATTGATTTTCAGTAATAACCAACCAAGCAAATGGAAAACAGAATACAAACAGCAAAAACAACAACTAACCCAAGCCCCTCTCCCCCTTCCCCCAAGAAGACAATATCTAAACCCTCTCAATCCTCTACCCACCCACTCCACTCGAGCACTAGAACAGAACCAATCCCAGCGCTGACCATCTGTGATGGATAACAGGCCCCACAAAATCCTGGAAATAAATGGGAACCAAAGAATCACTTAGAGGAGCCCAAACTAGACTGTAAAGAGTAAAGGGTGTGCAACTTGCCCTAAGTTTTGTCAAACCAAGGGAGGCAATTATGCACTCCTGCTATCAGCCTTTTGAGATGTAGGTTATCAAAGAGTTCTTGAAGCCACTCCACATATGACAGGCTCACTGAGTCATGCGAGTGGTGCAGGACCAACTTCTTGACAGAAAGAGTCATTAGGGCTAAAAAGTACTTGCACTTTTGGAACCTGACAGTGGAAAAGTCCCCCACCAAACATATATCTGGTGAGAAACAGTCAATAATTTATTTATTTATTTGTATTTATTTATTTATAAATATCGAAAGACCTTTGAGCGTGAGCTCTTTTACAAAGGTTCCACATCAGGGTGAACAAATAATACAAGACACCAATACAGTAGTTACAGATTTCAGAACAAATACAGTTGTTACAGGGTTCGGCACAAATACAGTAGTTACAGATTTCAGAAAAAATACAGTTGTTACAGGGTTCAGCACATAAGGCAGTTAAAGAGTAGTACATGAGATTTTTAGGCAAGCAGTGGAAAACAAAGCTATTGTAAGAGGATTTAGGTTGTGTCTTGGATGAATCTAGGGGTGGTTCAGCCCTGGAGACCTCGAGAGGTCTATTGATAGACCCAATAATACCCAACAAAAGGTCTACCCTCTATTTGATGAGTGACCACAGCAGGGCAACCTTGGAGCATTCCCAGAAAATGTGAAAAGGGATACCTTCACCATGCCCACACCGAAAACACTCTGTTGAAGGAACCCTGCCCATTTTGAAAAGTTTAACCAGGGTGTGGTATAGGTTATTCAAAATTTGGAACTGCATAAGCCTGCATAATATATGTGTAACTGTCTTTCCAGATTTAATGCCAATTAAAGGGGGTCTGGGGAAACTGGGAGGTCCAATAAGCAGAACCCTCATCTACCTGGGGATAGGCCACAGCATGAAAAGCAGCATATAGTTTGGAGATAAAATGGAATGATGTAGCCAAATCATGGATTGACTCCAGGAACTCACCATTCTGAAGGAGACCCAACTATTCTCCAACGTGCCTTATCACTGAATGATAGAGCTGATAAATTTTAAAGATTTAGGCATTACTTAATTGGTACAACCCCATAATATCTGTAGGAGAAAGGCAGGAACCATCTTGAACTAAGCTGCACACCCTAAGCTTCACTAACTGAGGCATCCAAGCAGGGAAAATAATCCGGTCCCCAGTTTTAAAATTAGGGTTGTTGAAGATCAGCTGTGCAATCTCCTATCTGTGCTTGTACTTGAGATAAGTGCACAGCTGGGAGTGAATCTGAAGTGACAGCCTGGCCAGGGAGCTATGAAGAGACAAATGAAGGTCTCTGGGATGAACATGCAACAAAGCCCTGGGAGAGATACCAGATGAGGATATCAAATCGCACTCCAAGGACAACCAGGTGGGAACATACATATCGGGGCAGTCCTCAGAGGAAGAGGGGAGCCATCACAGGTACTTACCTGTGTGACTAGCCCAATAGTACAGGCTAAAATGAGGTAACCGAAGCCCACCCTTGCAGCTTAGGAGCTGCCAGTTTATAGTAGGCACATCATGGGGATTTCCCTTGCCAAACAAAGTAAGAAACAAAAGAGTGTACTTGCCAGAACCAGGAAAGGGGTAGTTTAACATTAAGCATGTTAAGAGAGTAAAAGAGACAGGGTAGGATGTTCATTTTTACTAGATTAACACAACACCAAAGAGTCAGAGGGAGGGTTTTCCACCAGAAGAGATCCTGCTTTAACTTACTAACCAAATCAACCAAATTCAATTGCTTCACCTTTATGTCACTACGGAACAGGAAAATACCAAGGTACTTAATATGACTAGGAGACCAGGCTAATTCCAATATGGTGAGCTCTGTCTTGAGAACACAGGAGTTCAGAGGCATGACCTCTGTCCTGTCTAGATTAAGCTTGTAGTTTGAAAGGGAACTGAACCCCCTTAATCATTTCTAAAGCAGCAGGAATGGAGCTATGAGGATAAGAGAGGTGGAGCAGGATATCATCCGCACATGCAGACAATGTCAGATTATGCTTCCCATCTGTATCCTTTGTATTGAGGGATTCACCTTTAACTTGAAGAGTAGGAGCTCAAGATAAAGGTTGTACAACAATGGGGACAGGGGACATCCTTGTCTAGTGCCAGAAAATAAAGGAAACAAGGGGGAGAAGACCCCGTTACAATAAATCTGGGCACTAGGAGAGGAGTGCAGGGCTTTTATCCAACCAATAAACTGGGGTGGAAAACCAAACCTCTCCAATATACAGAATAGGAATTGCCAGTCCACTCTGTCAAAGGCCTTCTCCGCATCCAGGGAGACCAGAGCCATAGAGGTCTCAGAGTCCCTGGACACGGAGAAGATATAGGCCAGTTTCCGAAGATGATCAGAAGACAATCTGGCAGCCATGAATCCCACCTGCTCAGGGCCAATAAGCAATGGCAGGACTTTTCTGAGTCTACCTGTGAGAATTTTTGCCAATATTTTAATGTCACAATTTAAAAGTGAAATCGGCCAGTAACTAGATACCTGATCTGGCAGCCTGCCAGGCTTATGAAGCACCACGATCAAAGCTTCCAGCAAAGACCTATCCAGCTCTTTGGAGACAAACAAACTGTGGTAAAACCTCTGCAGCAATGGGACCAGCCTACCAGAAAAAAACAAATAAAAATTGGGAGAAAACCCATCTGGGCCAGGGGTTTTATCCACTAGAAGGGATTTAATCACAGAGGAGATCTCAGACTCCATCAATGACACCTCCAGGAAGTTTTTCTGGGCCTCAGATAAGACTGAAAAAGGTATGGTGTTTAAATGTTCCTCTACTGAACTTGGAGAAGGGAAGTCAACCATCGGGCTGTATAAGGTATGATAGTACCTCTCAAATTCTGAGCCAATGTCCCAAGGGACAGTTTTGAGGGTTCCATCCAGTGGGGACCAGACCGCATTGATCAGGCAGGAAGCCTTCTGTTTCTGCACCTGCAGTGCGAGCGTATGCCCGGCTTTTTCACCCTGGTCTACATAATATGCCCGGGTTCTAAGAATGGCATTCTCCACCTTCTCATGTAACAACTCTGCATATCGGTCCTGCAGAACCAAGAGCTGTTGGTGAGTGGATTCCGGGGCTGACATGGCTAAAGTCTCCTCAATTTCCCTGATGCGGGTGAGCACATCTGAAGCTGCTTGCTCCTGTTTATGCTTCCAGGTGAAAGCAAGGTGGACATACTCCCCTCTGAGATAACATTTCAGGGTGCACCACTCCAAGTCTGAACAGCTAGCTGTTCCCTGATTCACAGAGGTAAACAGGTCAATATGATCACTAATATCCTGCACCACCCATTCATCCTTCAGGAGCTGATTATTGAGCTTCCAGGTCATGTCCCTATCCATGAGGGGCAAGAAAGTTAAGTTACACTATACCACAGAGTGGTCTGAAATAACACCAGGAGCCATCCCACAGCTCAAAATCCCAGAAAGGGAGGACCAACTAACAAGAAAATAATCCAACCGGGAGGAGGATCCATGGATTGGGGAGTAAAAAGTGAATTCCCTGGAATCAGGATATAATACTCTCCAAGGATCACAACCCCCCAGAAAGTCTGTCAGTTCCCTGAGGGCATGCTGAGCAGGAGATAGGCCAATCCAACATCCATCCGAGCGATCCAACTGCAGGGCAAAGGGAACATTTCAATCTCCCCCAAGAAATATCGGAAGAGACAGAAAGGGAGATAACATGGAAACAAGGCCAGAAAAAAGGAGGGTGTGTCAGCGTTGGGCCCATAAAGGCAACCAAGCAGCATTTCCACCCTATCTAAAGACCTCCATAGGAACAGGAACCATCCCTTAGGGTCCCTCAGACACTGTAGGCATGTAAACTGGGTACGGCGGGATATAAGTACAGCAACCCCCCAACTCTGAGTGCTGTCCCTGACAGTGAAAACTTGTCTGACCCATTGCCTCTGAAAGAGTGAACCTTCCCCCTCAAGCAGGTGAGTCTCTTGCAAAAAGGAGATGTCTCCTTTAAGGTGATGGATATGCCTGATAATTTGATATCTTTTAGTCTTATTACGGGCTCCACAGACATTCCAAGTGAGGAACTTATAGGGATTGGCCATCAGATTGAAGGGGATCTAAGGGGTAGGCCAAAAGGCGCACACCAGGTAGTCGAAACCTGGAAAAGAAAAAATGGTACCTCCATTCTACTGCACTCCCTCTCCCCACCCCCACCTTCCCCTCCCCAATGAAGTCCTCCACTAACATCAGGATAAATTATAAACCAAAACCAATGGTATAGAATCCTAAGTCTCAACCCCCTTCCCTCCAAATAATAACTATTATGGCCCATGATCAAACAGCCTCAACCACCTAGTGCCCATATCCCTTCTGCTCCCCACCCCACAAAAACTCCACTCTTGAAAAAGGAGTGGGGCCCTGACCCATTACCAGACCCCTAATATGAACAAAAAAAGGTTAGGAGTCCGCCTCCACCCATCAAACCTCCCAAGAAACAAGAACCATAGCTTGTAACTTTCTTTCAACAGTAAGCCAACCCAACTGGGGAAAGTTGTACAAACAAGAACCTCAATAACAAGGTGCAGACTAATATAAGTAGTATAACTTCCATAGGCTTAAAGAGAAAAAGGACCCTCTGTATACCACTAAATAAACTGCCAACAGTCCAATATTCCAGGCATTCACAGATGTTTAGGAACACCAATGAAAATAGGAGTAAAACTAGCAAGGGTCCAAACACAATGGGAAAACAACATAAATGCCCAGCATTCTGTCAGGAATAAAAGTCTGAGTGAGGCCATGGTGAAGACTGTTGCAATGAGGTAAATCTGCCACTAGATGGCAATCAGGAACTGTCTCCAAGCAGGGCTCCTTTGAAAAGTGAGAGAATACTAAGGGATCCTTTATACTAGATTCTGAGCAGAAGGAGCAGTTCTGCAGTAATACACAAGGAAAACCATTCATTTTGTTTTCCTTTATTAGAGAGGAAAGTCATGTGGCATATTGTCATTGACTATAGTAAAGCAATTAACTTTCAAGCCCATAACTGCAGATGAGAATTAGCAAGCCGGATCTGACAACAAGAATGCCAATAGCGCAGCAGAGAGAGTGAGGGAAGCCCTCAGCTCCCTTAAGATGGAGAAAGCACCGGGGCTGGATAAATTACATCCCAGAGTGCTGAAGGAACTTGCAGATGTCCTGGCAAAACCCCTGGCAGAGCTTTTCACCATCTCTCTGAGGACAGGGTGGGTGCCCCAAGACTGGAAGGTGGCGCATATAGTGCCTATCCACAAGGGGGGATCAAGAGAGGTGGCAGGGAACTACAGACCTGTCAGCCTGACCTCGGTGGTGGGCAAGGTGATGGAGGGCATTGTCAAGGAGAGGCTAGGGGGGACCTGGATAAGTCAGGGTGCCTGGACAATAGACAGCATGGATTCATCCGGGAAATCATGTCAGACAAACCTGGTGGAGTTCTATGACTGGGTGACAAGTGCCTTGGACCTGGGTAGACCAGTGGATGTCCTCTTTCTAGACTTCAGCAAGGCATTTGACTCTGTTCCTCATGTGGGCCTGTTGGATAAGCTGGGAGAAATGGGGGTGGGGAACCAGATGATCAGATGGATAGGCAATTGGCTCCAGGACTGGACCCAGAGGGTGGTAGTTGGTGGGATAGTCTCATCCCCAAGGAGGGTCATTAGTGGGGTCCCACAGGGATCAGTCCTTGGGCCCCTTCTGTTCAACGCCTACGTATCTGACATAAGGACAGGAATCAGGAGTGAGATGAGTCTCTTTGCAGATGACTCAAACTGGGGGCGGTGGTGGATGGGGAGGAGGGGAGGGTGGCCTACAGGGGACCTGGAGGCTCTGGAAAGATGGTCTAGAAAGTGGAAGCTGAGGTTCAATGCAGGAAATGCAAGGTACTCCACCTGGGAGCCAGAAAACCCAGGCCAAGTGTACACCCTGGGGGAAATGCTACAAGTCTCGATGGCTGAGAGGGACCTGGGGTGGTGGTGGATGTCAAGATGAACAACTCTGAGACTTGTAGGAGGCAGCAGCCAAGGCCAACAGGATGCTGGGATGCATCGCTAGGGATCACCTCCAGAAGGAGGGACGTGATACTCCTCTGTATAACTGCTTGGTGAGGCCGCACCTTGAGTACTGCGTGCAGTTTGGAGGCCACACTTAAAGCGGGACATTAACCTCCTGGAGAGGGTCCAGAGAGGGGCAACCAAAATGATTTGGGGCTTGGGGACAGGACCTATGAGGAGAGTCAAGAGCTAAATATGTACATTGGAGAGAGAAGGGACCGGGGACATGATAGATGTCTTTAGGTACATGAAGAGGGTAAATAGGGGAGGAACACTGGGTGCTTCGAAGGAAGGAGGAAGGGGCCACTAGAGGGCATGGGTGGAAGCTGGAGGGGGGAAGATTCAGGGGAGAAAGGAGGAGGTGCTACTTCACTGAGAGGGTGGTGGAGCCATGGAATGCACTGCCTAGGGGGCTGGTGGAGGCAGAGACAGTGGAGGGGTTCAAGAGGGGGGGGGACAGGTACAGGGGAAGGGTTCTGGAAGCAAAATCCAATGCAGCAAGAATATCCGGAACTGGGAAGGGAGAAGCCAGAGAAGGCGAGGGGGACAGCAAGGTCAGCACCCAGGTTGGGGACTGACCAAATGAGCAGACACGAAAGACCGTTAGGCCTATTCTGCTGGCATTTTAGTATGTTAGTATGTTAGTAAGAGTAGACCCAGCAACCCACAACTAAGCAAGATAACGAATGTAATGGGACCAAAATCCAGTATTGAGGGTTGTAGCACAGTTGAAGGAGGGACTCAAGAACAGTGTCCACTGACTGTCTGAAAAAATGGCAAAAGTAACAAGTACAAAAGTATCCTATATCAAAATATCATGATGGCAGCAGATGGAAACCATCACTCCTCAGTGATCCCTAAATAGGTCTGGGAGAGCAAACTTGAGTTCAGTGATCATCCTCTCAGGCTCCTCAAACATGTGCCATGTGCCGAGTGCCCAATATCAAAACTTGAAGATGAGCAGGATACCCATTTTAAATTTTATGCCAGCAGCAATGAGTTTGGCTACCATGGGGTGAACAGCGTTGCACCACTGCCACACTGAACCTGGCAGATCTTGTGCAATATGCAGCTTGTTGCCATCCCAGATCACCTCCTGCAGCTCTCTTACCTTGCTGAGAAAATGCTGCCATTTCAGAAAGTTCAAGAATCTGAAAATAAAGGGATGGGGTGAGGCACCAGCTGGCAGCATGGGGCGCCGGGCATGACGCTCCCATTCTATAGAGTAGCTTGTTCCATAGGGTGAAGGGCTGGCAATGTTCTGGACAAATTTTTTAGTAAGTTTAATGGGGTCAGAGCCCTTCCATTTTCAGAGAGATCAATAATGACAGCATTGTTTCACCAGCTCCTACCCTCAAGATCTTCAATCTTTGACTCATATTTTGTGGTCTTCTGCCATGATGCGGTGATGTCAGGGTCCAACCGATCCACTTTTTTCCTCTAGAGAAATGAGCCAAACTTCATTATCACCAGTAAGCTTGGAGAGGTCCTCAAGAGCGATGGTGACAGATTTAAGCTCTGAGGTAAGCGATTTAAGCTAATCTTGAAACTGCAAGAACACAGATAAAAAACATTCCTCCTTTAGTGGGTTTCGGCCCAGGGTAACAGTAGAAGTGCATCCGCTGGAAGTAGGTTGGGCCTTGGAGCGTTTACTAGCCTTGTCCTATGTGGGAGGCAGGGTGTGCCTTGGTGGAGCCGTCTTCATCTCAGCATCCTTGGCGACTTCAACCTCAAATGCCAGAACCATGATGAAGCCTACGGTCTTTGGAGGTAGGTGGGTATTAAAATTTTAGCAATGTGCCAGGAAAAATGAAATTTTGTACAGGGGAAGCCGGAGCTCTACCATTCAGCTGCTAAGCAGCAGCCTGCATCACGTGACTCTATCTAGCCAAAGCTTGTCTATTTGAGTGCAAATTTGCCTTTACAATGAATTGGCTCAGTAAGTACTTTCTTTCTTTCTTGAATACAGGGCAGTCCAATAAGAGAAGAGGAATATTGATGCTACAATTAGGATCACATTTACATTCTGCATTTCCCAAGTTTATTTTTCTACTTCCAAAAAACAGTGATCCTTTTTCAAGAATCCCAAGTCTAAATCTACACAAAGCAGCTCTATGAATTTCCTTCTCACAGAAATTCAGATACACCTCCTCTTTCCCATGTTCTTCATATTTTCTATACAACGAAATCCCTAGGATATCAACCAGCTTTGCATAAATGGACTGTAGCTAATGGTCCCTGATTCTTACTTCCACAATTTTAATGTAATAATATATACTGGTTTGATTTTTTATTATCCAGAAGTTCTGTAAACCCCATCTAGTAAGGATGTAATTCAATTTCTGAAACCAGTTGAAAAAGTTGTTAGAATTATCCGTATTGGTATGATGGCCAGCTATCATGTTAACTTCAGACCATATTAACATTAAAATTGATCCTTCCTCTGCAGAGACCACAGTCTTCCACCATCTCACAGCATGGATCCAAGTATGGGCTTCCAAAGAAAGAATATTATTTTCACCTAAAACAAGTGCAAATGGGGTATCATAAGGCAATTTCAATATATTTCTAAAAAACGTATTTTGCAGGACTTCAGTATTTTAATCTCTAATTTTTTTAGCTTGTGCTATCCATAACTCACTCCCCTATAATAGCTGTAAATTGACTTTTGCCATAAAAGAGTCTTTTAATGCTTTATATGAGTTATTTGCATATGAGTTCCCAAACCTTATAATTGTTCTGGTAGACTGAAGGGTTTTATGTTTTACAGCCTCCAAATGTGAAGACCAAGAACCATTTCTATTAAGCCAAATGCCCAGATATTTACATTACTTAATATTCTCTATGGATTTGGTCCCAATTTTCCAAGTGGGTTCAGCTCAATATCTTTCTCCTATGATCATTCTATTTGATTTATTTATATTTACAGTAAGATGTAATTCTGAAAGATGATTTGAAGTAGTAACTAATGCTCTAGATAAACCAATTGGAGTCTGTGAAATTTAGACAATGTCATCTGCATAACATATAATTGAGATTCTTTTACCATTCATTTCTTGTGCATGTGCATCTACTATAATCGAGGCTTCAATTAATGAATTTGTATGTATATATATATATATACAGGTATATATATATATTTATATATACAGTATATATAAAACAGAAACGGTGCCAAAGTACAGCCTTTTTTGATGCCTTTATAAATTTTGATGGGATTAGATAGGCACCCATTCTTTCCATATCTGACATGTGCAATAGTATTTGTGTATAACATCACAATAAGTTATAATAATCTTTGCCATAAAAGAATCCTATTAACATTATCGAATGCACTATGCAGACCTAGGAAAGCAAAATATAATTGTTGCTTCTTCTTCAATGTATACTTATGTATGAGCTATGTAAGGACAAATACACAATGCATAGTTCCCTTATTTCTTCAAAAACCAAGCTGAAGCTCTGATATAATGCCCTGTTTTGTTTCCCATACTTCCAACCTTGACAATAATAAATGAGAAAAAAGTTTAGCAGGAATACATAAAAGAGTAATCGGTCTGTAGTTCCTGGGGTCGCAAATATCCCCTTTCTTATGAATGGGAATAATTACCCCTTTTATCCAATTTTCCAGAATTTTCTTAAATTTAGCAATGGTGTTAAAAAAAGGAGTAAATATTTTGGCCCAATCTTCCAGAGCGTCTAAAAAGACTTCTGGTGAGAGATCATCACAACCAAAGGTTTTATTTCTTTTCTGGTTAGTAATAACTTAAGTAACCTCAGTTTCAGTGAAAGTTATATTGGTCTGATTTAACATGAGAAGCAATAGACTTTGGTTATTATTCCCAGGATCACCACAGACATTATTAAAAAACTAAGTCCAGGTAGTGTTATCAATTACCGAGAAGGTATTAACCTCTAGGTTACCAGTTCCATGGGCAACCAAACCCCAGAATGTTTTAGAATCTTTCTGTCTGATAGCTGTTTGCAATCCAGAGTTTTTTTTTCATATCTATTTTTATTTTATTTTATAAGAGACGTATATACCTTTTTTACATTATTTAGTGCGAAGATTGGAGTCTCCTATTCTTCTAAACTGTTTTCCTAGGCATTTTATAGTTGTCCAATAGAAATTATACTCTCCATCAAACCATTTATTACCTGGGCAGAATATCAGAAGTTGTTTATTCTTAGAATCCCTCATTAAAATTAATATAACTTTTGTCATCACATGGTAGCAGGATTGCAGGTCAACATCTACAAAATAATGATTCTTAAATAAGTTTTGATATCTATCCACCAAACATGAAACAAATTGTTGTATTTGCTCAGTGAATAATGGAGATCATTTAATTTGTTTCTTGTTGAGTACAATCAAATGTGAGTTTGCCGTTTCTTGATTTGCAAGATCTACATCTGTTCTAATTTAGGAAGAAGTCCTTAACTTAATAGTTAAAGGAAGATGATCACTATCCCAGAGAACAATACATTTTAGGCTTCTCAGTCCATGGAAATTAAAAATATCTATAATACATAGGTCCAAGAAGGAACCACCATACTTAGAGAGAAAGGAAAAGGCACCAGGCATATCACCTGGAGCCCTACCATTTGTCACTCATAAAATTACATCTCCTAATATGGACACACATTGTTTCCCTTCAATAGTGTAATGTGTGTCACTGGAATTTCATAAAGGTATATTATACATATCATCAACATTCCAATTTTGATTATAGAGTTCTTGCAAATTTCCCATTCTTAAATTAAAGTATTCTAGTAATAACAACACTGTGTTGCTTCTACCTTCCATTAAATAGTTAACTGTGACTTCCAGAATGCCAAAAAATTCATCAATGTATGCTGGCCACCTTTTGGAGGGACATAAGCATTAATGATGAAAAAAAAACTCCCTCTAGCCCTACCTCTGGAATATATTTTAACATCTTTTTTTAAAAAACACATAGCATTTCAAGGTGAAATCTATGCCCATTAGCCATGGGCTAGATTCACAAAGCTTCCTGAAGGTGGAAAACCTTCCTTAAGTCCCCCAAACTGCCGTAGCTATGGAAACAAAGGAGAATTTGCACTGGATGCTATTCACAAAACCCTCTGCAGCTGCAGAAAATAACATTAAGGACTGTGGAAAAAAGTGCAGCTGCAGAAGTCCCTGAGGGAAAAAAAGGCACAGCCCCTGAAAGGCTATTCACAACCAGTTTTTTTCTGCAGCTGTGGAAAAATTTTTATACACAGTGGAATGGGGTTTAACATTCCCTCAGCACACTGCAGTAGTGCCCCAGCAATTGGAATCAATTAAGGTGGAGGTGAGGCACAGGTAATAGCATCCCAGATAGTATAACAGTGGTTGCTGTAACAGCAACAAAAGCACACATTGCCATGATATGGCAACAGGCAACAACCACCAGATACAGTGCAGCCCATGATGGAGCCCCACAGGTAGTAGAGCCTGGCCAGCCTGCAGTGAGTGCTACCCCTACAGGCAACAGGAACACCCCAGTGATGGAGGACCAGCAGTGACAGTTGGCCACTGTGGTGCCATGGCATTCCTGGTACCTGTGGTGCTGCAGTGGTCCCAGCCGAGTGACTGGTTGCTGGTCTCTTTGTGGGTGCTTTCAGCTTCATTCTATGGCAGTCCTGTTAAATTCTACTGTTCCAGCTAATTAAGTTCACTGTTGCTGTGCCTCCTAAGCTATTTCTGCAGCTGCAGATCCACAGTTGCGGATTTTCAGCACGTGCGTAATTTCAGCAGCTGCTGAACTTCTGCAGCTGTGGGGATTTTATGAAATTCCACACCTGCTCAAAATTTCTTTATGAATATCATGCAACTGCGATTCTGCAGTGCTACAGACCTTTTTCCCACAGCTGTGGGATTTGGGGCTTTCTTAGTAAATCCTGCCCTATGTCTCCTGTAATAATATAATATAATTTTTACAAATCTCTTTAAGCTAACCAGTGCCCTAATTTTTTGCATTAAACCTACTATAATCCAGCTAATGATATTGATATCTGAGAATAATGAGTTTCTTTAGTATCAGTACCGGAATTTGTAAGGAAATCGCCAGACAATCAAGCATGCTTCCTTCGGTCCTGTGTGAAGATGGCAGTTGTACAGAGTTGTTTCGAACCATATTTGTATAATGAGGGTAGACTTATCATTTCATCACTTGCACTAGAAATGTAAAAATCAGAAGGATATCATCAGTTAAGTGTAACTAAACACCCAAAATTGTGTTACCAAAGTTATTTTATTGAGAACCAGAAGAATATAATGTTAAGGTATGGGTCCAGCTTCACTAAAAATGCAATCACATCACTTTTATAACTCACAAGGGGTCATACTAAGTAGGGCTATGTAGCATTCTTATATATACAATGGATAACTAAAAGAAGAAAAATAAAAATGAACATTCAAACCTTATAAAAGTTAAACCCTGAAAGGTGTCCTCACAATTATAAAATCTATACCTGCAATTTTAAAGTTGGTCCAAGCTAACGCATAGATAAAATATAATACTCACTATTGCAGTGGTTACAAGCTGTTTTACAAGCACGGTCAGAAAAGTCAGAAAAGTGTTTCTAAGCTAAAGCTTTAGAATAAAATCTCACCAAGCATGTCTGCATGGGACATGCAAACAAAAACCAACCAGCTTTTAAATAGTGGTCAATGTACGGTGCTCTGGGACTTATGAGCAAAATGAATGGTGTTCTAACAATGTGGATGGCAACACGTGCTCTATTAATGTAAGAGCAAACAATCAGGACAACTAACAAGCTACACTGGTGTGAGTATACTATGGTGCTAATTGATTATTTAATTAAGCTGGATGAGATAACAGAACCAAATGGAATACAATTTCCAGCAGTATTCAACAGTTAACAAGGTGACCAAAGTTACACGGGAACTGATTATCATAACACATTACTTAAAGGGCATTTAACATAAAAGAGTACTACAGTGAAAAAAAAAATATCTAGCATTATCCAGCATTGTCCCACTGAGATTATTTTACTAAAAAAGATATATAAAATGTAATAACTAAGTATAGAAGCCCCAAGAACACACAGTTAAAATGAATTAGGTAGGATCACTGCTGAATGAATAAATACAAAAATAAATAAATAAATAAATACTCTCCTATATGAGGTGGTTACTAAGTATGTTGGTGAAAAAAGATTCCTAGTGATTTTTTTTAAATTCCTTATTCAGGTTGCTTAGTTTGTGGTAACTATATTCACTTTCTTCCACCTTATTGGAATGGAAGGATTTATAGACTTCGCAAAGGTTGCAGTACTCTATAGTTCAAAATTCAGAGAGCTTTCCATCGCCGCTGGGCTCTTTTCCAAGAGACAGCCCTCTGCAGGGCCCCCTGCCTTCCAGTATCAGAGAGTGAGTTCCGGCCACCATCAGACTCCTGGCACTGTGAAAACAGAAAACAGCAGCAAGAAAAAATGTCCAGCAAAACCCAGCCACACAAGTCAGACTGGAAAGGGAGCTAGATAGTGTTCTCATACACCGAATAGATAGAAATCTATTCAGAGCGTATTCAGGCAATGGTGGCATACTGGTAGGAGAAAAATTAAATGCCTTCTAGCTCCCCTGCTTCCTGCACTTTTCCACAGTGCAGTAGTGTGCAGTAGCTGCAGCAGCAATTCCCAATAACCATAGGAACATTTGGAAAAATTCCACTGCAGTTGTAATCATGACCTGGCAATCTGCATGCGTCCTTAGTACACATGGAGGTATAATAAGCTGCATTTAGCGAAAAACTCATTTCTCAAACCATTTTTGAGATACAGACACCGAAAGGGACTATGACCTCTGCAATGTTATCTTATGTGAAATTTAAAAACTTTGGAATGTTATAACAATGGAACCAATGTAAATGTTATCATCAAACCAGCAAAAGGCACATCTGGGGAGTAAGCCCTCTCTACCCTGCAAATTAAAGTCCAAAACTCCAAACCATTTAGTTGCAGTGAAGTGGCAAAGAAACAGCAATTTTTTGCAAGTACTTTTGAAAATTTGTGACACTTTTGCAAATTTTATGAAAGCTTTCATGCAAGGCTGTCACAATTTGTGAAAGAATGTGTGCTACACTTTCGTAATTTGCAAAAGTTTCACAAATGTACTTTTGCAAATTGCGACACTACCAGTGGAAAAATAGTAAAAAACATATTTCAGAGAATAATTTTTAAAATCTGAAGCCAAGATCAGGTTCCTAGGTTAGGTAACATAACAGTTAGGTAACATAACTGTTGGTGTTTACCAAGGGGCATTATTTTTTGAATTACAAATGTTTTCTCAGTTGCTAACTGAAAACAAGATGGCAGCTGCACAACACTACTAAACCCATTTGCAGAACTAAAAGGTGGTTTTGGAAAAGCAAAACATGCTTTTGCATGGCACACATATTTTTTTCCCATAGACTATAATGGGAAACTTAAATCTTTAATAACTTTTGAATGGATTAATATTTTTTTCACCAAGCTTCAAAAGGCATGTCAGTGACCCAGACCCCATATACCTTGACAGTTTCAGACTAGACCCCCAACATGTTTTGGCCTTAGACCCGAGAAAAAATTTCCAAAAAAGTGGCATTTTTCACATTTATTGACACTTCGAAGCTCCACAATCACACACCGGACCGGAATGAAACTTGTTAGATCCAGAGATCTATGGTACCAGACAGAGCATGCAAAATGTCAGGCAAATTGGACAAATGGTTGCAAAGTTATTAAGGTGCACAATTTGGGGTTTAACATAGAAGTGGCTGTGCAACCCCTAACTATAGTGGCACTACCATGCCACTATATATATATATATATATATATATATATATATATATATATACACAAAACAAGAAAAGTTAGGAAATGTGGTGTTAGGGTTTTCAACTGTAACACCCTACCCTCACCCTGCACCCAACAACATACATGGAGGGGTGCCTTGGGGTTGTCAACCCTTATGCTCACCCCATTTGATGAGTAAATAAGCTGAAATGGGTACAGTATAGGAGAATGGGATGAAAATTAGGGTTGACAACCCTAAGGTACACCCCTCACTTCTGTTACTGCATACAGGGTGGGGGTGGGATGTTAGGGTTGGAAACCATAACACCACATTTCCCAACTTCTGTCACTGCAACCCCATCTGATGCATTAATGAAGTTGTTTACAAAGAATTTCTTTACATTTTGAGATACTGTAGTATAATCAAATCCTTATTTACTTGAGGGAGCACAGGGCCCTCCAGGCACTGCACTCCCATTCATCCATAATTTTTGATAGATTGTAATTATATCCTTATTTACCATCATTCCATAATGTTATGCTTATTTGTATGTGAGAATGCAGGGCCCTATGGGCTCTTCACTGCCATCCATCCATAAGGCCTGTGCACCCATCACTCCTTGATAGTATTCATATTTGTGTGTGGGAGTGCACACTGTCATCCATCCATAATGTTTGGGCCCTGCCCTCCCATTCATGCATAATTTTTGAGACAGTGAGGACCCTGCACTCCCATCCTATAGTGTGCAGCGCCAAAGAAACACCTCACATTGCAATGTTATCCTCTAGAAAACACAGCAAAATTTGAAACCTGTGTAACTCAATACTAAATTAATATATTTTCATGAAACCAGCAAAAGGCATATTGGTGGGACAAGCTCTTTGTACCCTGAAAATGTCAGAGCAAAATTACAAACCGTTTCTTCAAAGTGGAGTGACAAAGAAATGGCTGTGTACACCACACATTACAATATTATCCTATGGGAAACAAATCAAAATTTAAACCCACAGCACTCCACAGCAAACTAATATTTTTTTTACCAAACCTGCAAAAGGCAAAACTGTGTGGCAAGCCTGTTGTAACCTGAAAATTTCAGACTAAAATCACAAACCATTTGGTAACTATGGAGTGACAAAGAAACAGCTCTCTTAAAATTCCTTTTCATACGTTGCAAAAAAGAATCCTTTTCCACAGTTCCTTTCTCATAATTTTCAGAAAAAGAAAAATCCTTTTTTGCAAATTGTGAAAAAGGATCCTGTTTCATGATTGCTTTTTTGAACTTTGTGAAAAAGAATTTCAGCATGTTAAAAAAAAGACATTTCTAAGTAAGTTATCAAAAAACTAAATCTATAGTTGATACTACGCATCCTGATTAGGTAAAGACAACTGTTGATGTCTACTAAAGTTGTGCATTTTTTCAGTTATTTAATTTTGTTGTCACTGCTAACTGAAAACAAGATGGAAGCAGCTGGTTAAAAGATTCTGCATTTGCAGCAAAGGGTCCTGGGTTTGTTAAAAAAGATTCCTCATTTGCGATAAAGAATCTTTTTTCAAGTGGGACATCTAACTGGTCCCATAGAAAGTAATGGGACACTTTGAAATATAATAACTTTGGAATGGATTAATATTTTTTCACCAAATCTTCAAAAGGCATACTTGTGACCCAAGACCTTTCCACCCTAAAAATTTGAGATCAAAATTCCACACCATTTTTGCACAGCATCACTACAAAGAATTTTACAAAAAAATGTAATTTTCACATTTTTTGACACTCTGCATCTCCACACTGACATATCCAACTGCAACAAAACCTGCCAGATCAATAGATCTCTGGTCCCTGATGGCAAATGCAAACTTTCATGTGAATCTCTTGACTGGTTGCAAAGTTATTGAAGTGCAAAATATTGAGTTTAACATAGAAGTGGCCACTGAACCCTAACTATAGGGGTGTGACCATGCCCCAGATAGATAGATAGATAGATAGATAGATAGATAGATAGATAGATAGATAGATAGATAGATAGCTAGATAAGGTATAAGTGAGCAATACAGACGAGTATGAATAGATAGACTATTGACAGAGTAGACGCCTATGACACATTCATAAGGTTGAAAAAATGGACAGACTTGCGTTCCTTGTTTGCTGTCAACTTCTATGCAGCTGCACCCCTAAAGTTAGGGTTAAAACTTCATTTCTATGTTAAACTCAAACTTTTACACTTTAATAACTTTGCAACTGTTCAACCAATTTGAATGACCCATCAGGGACTGAAGATATCTTGATGTGCCAAGTTCCGGACCAGTCAGATGTGTGGGTGCAGAGATACGGAGTGTCACAAAATGTGAAAATAACCAGTTTTTTTTTATTATTATTTGTCACAGCACTGCACAAAAACAGCTTGCGATTATGGTCTGATATTTTTAGGGTGGAAAGGTCATGAGTCACAGATGTGCCTTTTGAAAATTTAATGAAAAAATATGAATCTGTTCAAAGGTTATTCAATTTTAAAGTTTCCCATTATTTTCAATGGGAAAAGTTAGATGTGAGCCTCAAAACAGGATTCTGTGTCGCAAATGGGTACTCCTGTGTTACAAATGGGGAATTGTTTTTTCACTTTTTGTACTTTAATAACTTCACAACCATTTAACCAATGTGCATGAAATTTTGCATACACCACCAGGAACCATAGATCTCTTGATGTGCCAAATTCATTCCAGTCAGATGTGTGGGTGTGGAGAAACAGAGTTTTATCTTAGCACTGAGGAAGAGCCACCATAGGGTTCAACCTTCACTTCTAAGTTAAACTCAAAATTTTGCACTTCAATAACTTCACAACTGTTCAATCACAGGGGCCAAAGATCTCTTTTTTTTTTAACATGTCACTATTTTCACTGAAGGCATGCCCCATTCAGCCCGACCAGCCCCCCCAGCTCTGACACCCAGAACTACCAGGGCTTATGTTATGCCTGGCCTGGGAGCGGTGCCTGCGGGGGGGGTGGGCATCATTCTGCCTGCTGGGTATTTTTCTCCTCTGTTTTTCTCCCCATTACCCTGGGCCCCAGGAGTAGAGACACATGTGTGTGGAGGCACGTATACATTCTACAGCCCTTGCAACAGCCCCTTCCACCCACCCATTGGTCTAGCACTGTTGCACCCCTCTGGCTTGTGCTGCAGTTTGACCTCCACCAGGAGGCAGACCATGGCCAAGGGATGCAACCCCACCACCCCGGAGAGGTGAGCAGCCTTTCGGCCGCTCTTACCAGCTCTGCGCCCTTCCCCCACTGGCCTCCAGTTGCATGTACTTGTACCCGAACATGGGTCACTGGCATAGCATGAGGTAAGGCATCCAGCACCTCAGCCCCCAGCACCACCGGGCTGACTAGTGGGACCAAAGATCTCTTGATGATCAAGTTTCATTCCAGTCGGATTTGTTGGTGTGGAGATACAGAGTGTCCAAAAATGTGACAGTTACAATTTTTTGCAGAATTCTTTGGCACGCCGCTGTGCAAAAACGGCTTGGGATTTTGATCTGAAAGTTTTAGAGTGAAACCGTCTTGGGTCACAGATGTGCCTTTTGAAGATTTGGTGAAAACATATTAATCTATTCCAAAAGTTACTAAATCTTAAACTTTCCCATTATTTTCAATAGGAAAACTTAGGTGTGAGCCTAGAAACAGGATTCTGTGCTGCAAATGGGTAATCCTGTGTCACAAATGAGTAATCCTTTGTCACAAATGGGGAATCTTTTTTCATGCTGCCGCCATCTTGTTTTTCTTAGCAAGGCAAAGTTAAAAAACAGAAAAAAATTATGTTTTTTGAAGTAACCAACACATGTGTTCTGCTAATCAGGACCCCTTCTATCGGATTCTGGTGTAATTGTTTTCATAAATCACCTGGAAATGTGTTTCTTTTAACATGCCAAAATCCTTTTTCTGCAAATTTGCAAAAAAAGAACACAAAACAGGATTCTGTTTCAAAATTTGTGAAAAAGTATTTTTCTTTTTCACAAAGTGGAAAAAAGAAAGCTTGAAACAGGATCATGTTTTGGAATTTGTGAAAAAAGAAATATTACAGCTTTTTTTTGTCACTTCACACTGAAGAAACAGTTTGGGAATTTCGTCTGCAATTTTCAGAGTACAAAGGGCTTACTCCACAGATGTGTCTTTTGCTGGTTTGGAGAAAGCAGATTATTTTGCTCTGGAGTTCTGGGAGTTTAAATGTTCCTTCATTTCCCATAGGATAACATTAGAATGTGAAGTGTATGCAGTTGTTTCATTGTAACTCCACTGTGAAGACATGGCTTCCAATTCTTGTATAACATTTTCAGGGTACAAAGGGCTTAACTTACAGATGTGCCTTTTGCTGGTTTGGTGAAAAGATATTCATTTGGTGTGGCATTATACAGGTTTCACAATTTCTTGTGATTTACTTAGGATAAAAATTGCAATATGAGATTTTTCTTTGATGCTGTGCAGCACAGGTTGGAAGATGACAATAGTATATTTAAAATTATGGATGGGAGTGCAGCTCCCAGAGTGTCCTCTGCTTCTGCATGCAAATATGGATAATGTTGTGGACTTTCCTGGTGGGAAATAAGTATACAATTACAATATCTCAAAAATTGTGGCTGGGTACTAGTGCAGGGCCCAGAGGGCCTTGTGCTCCCACACTCAAATACAGATATTGTTTTGGACTGATGCAAGTGCAGGTCTCCCACAGGGAAATAAGGATATGTTTACAATATCTCAAAAATTATGCATGGATGGGACCATAGGGCCCAGAGGTCCCTGTGCTCACACAGGCAAAGAAGGATATGATGATACTATCTCAAAAGTAATGAAATTCTTTGCAAAAAACTTCGTTAATGAGCATTGGGGTTGACAATCCCAAGACACACCCCACACCTGTTGCTGTCTGCAGGGTGAGGGTGGGGTGTTAGGGTTGGAAACCCTAACATTACATTTCTCTACTTTTGATGCTGAAACCCTAACTAGTGCATTAATGAAGTTTTTTGCAATTAATTTCCTTACTTTATGAGATAGTATAATTGCATCCTTATTTGCCTGTTTGAGGCCCCTGCACTCCCACCCATCCACAATTTTTAGATAGTATAATCATATACCTATTTGCCTGTGGAACCACAGAGCCCAACTCTGTCCTCCTATATCTCTATAGTTACATATATGTATACTGCTGTGGAAGCACAGGGCCTAGAGGGACAACAACCAACAAATTGTCAGCATATCCTTCTTATTTCCTGACTTCATGTACCTTGCACAGTCAATTTTGAAATCTCAGTACAAATGTCATTGCACGCCACCCCTATGTCATTTCATGCCACAGCAGTGAAAACACATTTTCATTTGAATTTGTGATCATAAATTTTGAGTGCATGAAGATCTTTGGAGCACATCCACAGGAGGTCCATCTGAAGAACCTCCCATTTGTACCCTGCAGGTCTCAGGGCACAATTCCAAAGCAACTGGAAGTCACAGCTCTCAGAAATAAGCTGCACAGCACATGTTAAATGAACTTTTTTGTATGAACAAACATTTTCATTTGAAATCATGATCATAACTTTTGAGTGGCTGAAGATATTTTCAACAAACCCCCAGAATGCACATCTGTTGACCTTCCCATTTGTATCCTGCAAGGCTCAGGACAAAATTCCAAAGTATCTGGGAGCTACGTCTGTCAAAAGAAGGATGCACAACAGATATCAAATGAAAAATATTTGTATGAACTCAACTTTTCTTTTCAATTTGTGATCATAACATTTGGGTGGTTGAAGATCTTTGCACCACACCCCCCGGAGGCACATTTCTGGAACCTCTCCTTTGCACTGTATACAATTCAGGACAAAACTGAAAAGCATCTGGGAGTTACAGCTCTCAGAAATAGGCTACACAGCACATATCAAACAAAAATTGTCATATGAATGAACATTTTTGTTTGAAGTTGTGATAACTTTTGAATGGCTGAAGATATGTGCACTAATTTCCCAGAATGCACATCTGTGGAACTTCCCCTTTGTACCCTGTAAGCTTCAGGATACACTTCCAAAGATACAGCTGTCAGAAGTAGGGTGCACAGCACATATCAAACAAATATTTATATGAATAAAAATTTTTATTTGAATTTCTGATCATAATGTTTGAGTGCCTAAAGATCTTTGCACCGATGCCCCTGAAAGCACACCTGCTGACCTTTGACTTTGTACCCTGATGCCTTCAGGGCAACATTCCAAAGCATTTGAGAGCTACAGCTGTCAAAGGTAGGCTGTACAGCAGATAAAAAATAACTTTTTTTTAACATTTTCCTTTGAATTTATGATTATAATGGTTGATTGACTGAAGACCTTTGCACCAAACCCCCATATGAAACATCTCTGTAACCTCCCCTTTGTACACTGCAGGCTTTTGGGCAAACATCTAAAGCATCTGGGAGTTAGAACTCTCAGAAATGGGCTGCACAGCACATATCAAATGAAAATGTCCGTATGAACATTTTCATTTAAAACTGTAATCATAACCTTTGAGTAGCTGAAGATCTGTGCACCAGTCCCCAAGAAGGCACATCTATTGACCTTTCCCCTGGTATCCTGCTATCAGAAGTAGGGTGCACAGCAGATATCAAATTATTTTTTGTATGAATGAACATTTTCTTTTGAATTTGTGATCATAACTTCTGAGTGTCTGAAGACCATTGCACCAACCCCCCAGAAGGCACACCCCTGGAACTTGCCCTTTGTACCTTGCAAGACCAGTGCAAAATTGCAAAGCACCTGGGAGTTAGAGCTCTCACATAAATGTACATTTTCATTTGAAATTGGAATCACAACTTTTCATTGGATGAAGATATTTGGACCAAATGAAGGCACATCTGTGGTACTTACCTTTGTACCCTGCAAGTTTATTGGCAACATTTAAAAGCACCTGGGATCTACAGTTGTCAGAAGTAGGGTGCACAGCAGATATCTTTCTATAAACAAAAATTTTCCTTTGAATTTGTGATAATAACTTTTGCAAGGCTGAAGATCCTTGCACCAAATCACCAGAAGGCACATCTCTGGAACCCTGCCTTTGAACCCTGCATGCTTTGGGCCAAACTTATAAAGCACCTGGGAGTTAGAACTCCCAGATATGGGATGCACAGCACATATCAAATGAACATTTTCATATGAATGAACATTTTCATTTGAAACTGTCATTATAACTTTTGAGTGGCTGAAGATTTTTTGCACCAATCACCCAGAAGGGACATATGTTGACATTTCCCTTGGTACCCTGCAAGCTTCAGGCAACATTCCAAAGCACCTGGGGGGTACAGCTATTAAAGCTAGGGGCACAGCAGATATCAAATGAATATTTTTATATGAACAAACATTTTCCTTTGAATTTGAACTTTTGAGTGCCTGAAGACCAGGATGGAAGCACTCACCAATCTAGAAGAAAGAAATGTCCAAACTTGTTTCAGTGCAGTTTGCTCACAGTTTATTAAGCATCCAAGGCATCAAAGTCAATCAACCAGGAAGTGCAATCCCCTCCCCTCCCCCATGTTATAGGGGATCCTCTCTATTATGAATGCCATTTTTTTTTTTAAATGAAGGGTGTTACTAACATAGATGGTATCAATTGTTTTGTGGAATTGGGTTTGGTGTGATCTGTCTCATTGTGATGTAGTACTGTGATATCATCTTGTCTATTTAAGTGCAATGGATTTTAATTTAGGTTCAGACCTTTGATAAAGGACCTCACATCCAAAATGCATCAGGTAGTTACCTGTTTGGCCTTGTGGTGAATAAATTAGTTTTTTTAATGAAATATCACTGGGTGTTGGCTAATTGTAATGAAGTGGAGAGTGCCCAGTTTTTTATTTTGTTTATCTCTACTTTCACTGTGAGGATGCTGACCCAGTGTGAGCCTTTCTTGTTTGTGTATTCTGCTTTGCTGGACTAAATGCATGTGTTGCAGCAGTTTGCAATAAGTGGTGTGAAATTTCAGCTGCTACAGACTTTATTATGTCAATAGTAGCCACACCAAATGTGTGCTTTTCGAACTCTAATCAACAAAACAACCCACTCAGTTATGTCAATCACTTACTCACAGCTGCAAGTACTGCAATTCCATTTCTATTAAGTGATGACATTCCAAGAGCAGCAGTTGTCAATAATGAAGCCTTTGCTCTACGGGAGGAGTTCAGAGACCTGGAGAAACTGGCAACAAAAACAAGGAGGATTTACTGGAATAGAATGAATTTCCAGGCTTATATACAGGTTTCCAGGATTCCAAGAGATCTGAGACTGCTGGAAAACTCAACCTTCAGGCTTGAAGATGAAAACTTTATGAAATGATGGAGAGACATACTCTTGGAGGCAAGTACTAAACTAACGCAGTTGATTATTGACTATGGGAATAAGACATAAAACAAACTAAAAGAGGAGATTAAGCAAAAGGAACAGGAACTTTTGAAATAAATACAACATACTGATTTTGATAAATTAAATGACCAGCTGAAAAAACTTTGGAGAGATTAGATTAAGATATTCAATCAGTCAAACATACTAAATTCATCAGAGATAAAGGTGATTATAAACTCAATAGAGTGTATACATGTAAATTTACCAGACACTCTCGAGGTATTTTAAAACAGGACAGGCATACTTCAGTCAGTTGAAGTGCTGATGTTAGTGACTCTGTAAATGAGTCTAATGGTAATAACCAACCTTTTTTATTGGAAAGAAACAGGCTAGAGGAACCACCACCACAGATACAGCAAAGGAGAAGTCCACAGTTCAACAAACTCCTGGGGAACATGTACCAACTGCCACACAGAAGAAGAGGTACACAAGTTGAGGCAGGAGGAGGAGAATGAGGAGCGCATACAGACTGGGATTATCCACAACAACAATGGAAACAACAGTGTCAAGGACAATGGGACAGGAGGAGTCACTGGAGCTTCTGCTAAATGAGAACAAGATAATTGATTTATCCAACTTTGAACTAACAGAGGCCCATCAAAATGTTTTGAATAAAGGACTATCTTTTGCCCCCAGTGCCCCAGTCTATAAATTTGAAACTTACATAGACTTACACATTGCATGAAGGAATCTGAGCCTCATATGCTTTTTTAACAAGAAATGTATCAACACAGAGAATGATGATTTTGAAAATAGTAATATTGTGATGACTACAAATTCAACTTAGACTGTGGAAAATTTGTGGACTGAGAATTTAAATGCTGGTAATTTAAGAAATAATCTGCCTTTTTCCCACCCCCAGTGCAGCAATAATAACTTTCAAGGACAACTGTGAAAACGATTTCAAACACTCTTTGATGATCTACCTAAACTAAATTATTATAACTTATCTAACCTTGAGAAAAAGGCACTGGATGAACTGAGTAAAAATGAAAGCTTAATTATCAAGCCGACTGACAAGGGTGGAGCAACTGTCCTGATGAATAAAGTAGAGTATGAAATGGAGGCTGCAAGACAACTTTCTTGTGGTTGCTTTTATGAAAAACTTGTATATAACCCTACATATGAGTACACAAACTGTATTGACCAATGTATCTTTGAAGCTTTCGAAAAAGGTGCAATTGATGCAAATGTGAGAGACTTTTTAATAACTTAACACCCTATTAGAGCTACTCTGTATTTGCTACCTAAGATTCCCAAATCATTGTGTAAACCACCTGTCAGACCTATTATAAATAGAATGGGATCCTTAACAGAACCTCTGTCTAATTACATTGACTTTTGTTTGAGACCATATATAGCACACGTCAGGTCCCATTTAAAGGACACCAAGCAGGTGTAATAAATCCTGGGGGATGTTCAGGTGGACAGGGACTCATATCTAATCACCATGGATATTGAGTCCCTGTATACCAGCATCCCCCACGATGACACTCTGGACACAGTTGCTTTCTTTTTGAACCAAACAGACGAATGTGAGGGCCCATATACCAGACTAGTGATTAAAATGGCTGAATTCATTTTGAAATGTAATGTCTTTACCAACAATAGTAAATGGTATCACCAAATAAAGGGTATGGCCATCAGGGCTACGTTTGCCACCACCTTGCAAACCTTTATGTGGGACACTGGAAATCCAAAGTATTGTACAATCAAGACAAAAACCCTTTTCTAGGGTGGCCTGGTAGCACTGAGGGTCGAGGCACTGGATGCCACACCTCATGCCACACCAGTGACCTGGGTTCGGGAATGAGCCGGGGCAGCCAAGGGTTGGCAGGGGGGAGGGAAGAGATTGAGCATCCGAATGGACTGCTCTCTGTTCCCGGGGGAGGGGAGGGTATGGGGTGTGCTCACTCTTGGAGTGATCTCTGGTGGTGGCTGGAGGATTGCCGATTGCAGCAGTGCAGTGTATGCCTGGGGGCAGAGCCATTGTACTCCATTGCCTTGTTGGCTAAGCTCCACTGGGGGGACCAACAAAAAAGTACAAAATCCTCGGCTCAATGAGGAGATGATGAGGGCCCCAGTGACCTCCTGCTCATCCCCAATGCCAGGCCAGACCACACCGGGGATCCATGGTGGACCTCCCAGAGGGATGGGCCCTCTAATTTCAGATAGAGCCACTGAGAGTGGGCAGGCCCTGTTCCCGGGAGTGATCCAGAGCACTGGGAAGATCCTCTGGGTGAGGGTGAACCAGTGTTGGATGGCCATGGTGGGGAGAAGAAGGGGCAGGATTGTGAGGGCACCTCCGAAGGATGCCTCGGAGATCACCAAAATATAAACAAATTAAAAAAAAAAATTTTTTTAGATTGTGTGGATTTGTGAAGAAGGTACATGGATGATGTACTTATGATTTGGATTTGGTAACTTGGAAGAATTAGAGAAATTTATACTGTATTTACAATCTACAAATGAAAATTTAAGATTTACCTATACAGCCAGTAGGGAAAAGATGTGCTTCTTTGATTTAGAAAACAGCAAAAATGAACAAGATAGAATAACAACAAAAATATATAGAAAAAATACAGATAGAAGTACCTTGTTAGAAGCAGCCAGTTGGCACCCTTGTCATGTGATTCATAATATTCCAAAGGGCCAGTTTTTGAGGTTAAAAAGAAATTGTAATACTGGAGACACATTTGAAACAGGGTCTATAAATATGGGGGAAAGATTTTTATCCAGGGGATATAGTAACCAGGGGGCTGATTCAAAGATGAATGGTGTAAATCACAGGCAGCTGTGAGTTACTCCGTTTGCCGCTATGCCAGGGACCCTACGCCACATTCCAAGAGCAGCAGGGTCCCGGCACTTATGACATGCGAGATACACCATGTGCAGGCTAATGCCATGTGCAAGGCATATATGCCCCACATGTTGTAAATCATAGCTGGTGACAGGAAGCCCCCCTGAAGCCCCCTGCCCCAGACCATCATGGAACACACCAGGGGCAAGGGGGGCAGGACTGATGGCACAGGTGTCCAGGAGGTGCACCATGAATTGGACCCCTGGGGGTACTTGACGATTGGGGGTTGGGGCAGGGGTGTGCTTGTGAGGGCTTGGTGGGCAGGGGTGTGTTTTTGTGGGCTTGTGGCAGTATAGCACCATTGCCATGGTACTGTGTGGCAGCATCCGATGGTGCCAGCCATCGGATGCCACTTAGGACAGCTCCGAACTGCCGTAACAGTGCTACATCAGTGTACCTTTTAGAATCACACTGGTGGGTTATGACAGCCACCCTCCTGGAATTGGGTGATGTTGCTGTCATAACCCACACTTGCACCATGGAATTGTGGGCTGCGGCACAGTGGAAAGTGTAACCCACGGTTGTACCAGCCCGCATCCACCATGGTGCAAGTTGCCACTTGGAATTCCAATGGGCGTAACACATGGCGTAAGTTGCGGGATACGCCAAGGGATTTGGTGTATCTCACCTTACGCTGGTGTAGCCTGTCTTGGAATCAGGCCCCAGGTCATTCAGAATGTTATGTAATTTGCTAGACAACAAGAATGGAAACTTTGGTACTTCAGGAAAGGATTAGAAACAACAATGAAGGTCATTTTAACTTTGTCACTCATTATTCAGCACATGCTGGGTATATAAAGAATATTATTAGAAAAAAGAGAGATATTCTGGAAATAAAAATCCCCATAAGATGGCATACAAAAAGGCTATAACTATTAAGGATTGCTTGGTACATAGTCACTATAAGGCACAGGAAACAAGAGTGAAGCCATGGATGGATAGGGGGTTAAGGGTTGTTTTAGATGTAAAAAATGCTGTACATGTCCCTTTATATCTGAGGGCTCCACTTTCATAGGTCCAGGACTGAAACCCTTTGAAATAGATCAACATTAATGGTGTGATCTCCTCAGACCCAGCCCTCATAGCCAACCACCTCAACACCTCATTCACTGACCTTAGCCGTATCCTCCCTACAAATTTTTTTGACCCTCCTCCCCCCAGCACCTACCGTAAATCTTTCTCACCCTTATTTTCTCCTCCACTGTGTTTCTGCCCAAGAACTTAGGCCGCACCTTGTCACTGCCCTCAAGAGTAATAGTACAGGCAGTGACACCCTGGATCCGTGTATCCTACGGCTGGTCTTAGACACAGTCCTTACCCCGATCACATGCCTCATCAACCACTCTCTTTGCTTGGGGAAGGTTCCAACTGCCTGGAAAGTCACCACTGTCACCCCTATCTTTAAAGGTGGTGATAGGACTGTGGCTGGAAACTATCGACCGATCTCCATTCTCTCTCCTCTCTCCAAGGCCTTGGAAAAAGTGGTGGCCTCTCAAATCTCTGACTACCTCTCCACCTACAATGTCCTATGTCCTGAGCAGCATGGCTTCCGAGTGGGCCACAGTACCAACACAGCCCTCCTAGAGTTCTTCAACTTTCTTCACTCCTCCTTAGACACTGGTTCTCTGGCTGGTGCTGTCTTCATTGACCTCTCGAAAGCTTTCGACACTGTCTCCCACCCCCTCCTTCTTGATGCCCTTAGTCTCTGGTTTTGCTGCTGGGCCTATCTCCTGGTGCACCAGTTATCTGTCTGACTGCTCACAGCGTGTAAAAATTAATGGGACCTACTCAGACATCTGTTCCATCTTTTCTGGGTTCCCTAGGCTCCATTCTGGGCCCCTTACTATTCTCCCTTTACCTTAACACCCTTCCACGCTCTTGCTCGGGGAACATTCTATTGTACGCTGATGATGCAGTCATCTTTGCCTCAAGTCGTAACCCTATTGCCCTCCAGGACTCGCTGCAGAAGTCCTTCACTGAAGCCGAGGGCTGGTTCAAGGAACATAGATTGGTAATAAATCTTAAAAAACAAAACCATGTTCTTCTCTCATCCCCAAACAAGTCCTGCAACTTCAAACTCCTCATTCACTCTGGGTCCTCATTCCCACCGAACAAGTTTGTTCCTATAAATACCTAGGGATCCATTTTGACCCCTCCTCTCCTTCCATGGACACATCGCGCCCTAGTCACTGCCACTAATATCCGATTGGGCATCTTACATCAGTATAAACACTGCCTCCCCCCGGAGGATCTTCGACTCGCAGTCACCTCCTCTATCCTGTCCCTAGTGGACTATGGACTGCCGGTGTATGGTGCTGCTGATCAGACCGCACTCCATAAAATTCGCACTACTCTGAATAAGGCCTGCAGGTTAATTACTGGAGCACCTAGGATAACACACACCTGTCTACTGTATGCTAAAGCGCTGGTACTTGATCTCGATGAGCACCTCAAATATCTTACCTGTACCCTTACAAGAAAGACCCTCCTTGGGCTTTCCCCACCAGGATTGACCACCACCATACGCGCCTGTCCCACTAGTTCATACTGACCTCTGGGAAAACCTCTTGTTATCCCTAGAGCTAGGACCTCTCACGGCCAAAGAGCCTTCAGCTTTAGGGCCCCTCCTGGTTCAACACACTGCCCCCTCCATCTCCGGCTCCAACTATATCGTGCTTCAAAACTTCCTTACGTAACCACCTTTATTAACACCCGCATGCTGTAACTGCCGCTTAGTTAAAGTCGTACTAATACTTATGACAAAGCTTTACTAAGCTGCTAAGGACAACATAACTCTGGTATTGTTTGCATAAATCCTACCTGTACCAGCTTGTTTGTATCTATGTCTTAATTTACTGTTATACCTATGTGTTGTACTGCTATACTGTGTATTTTGGTTTGTCTTACTGTGACAAGGTACCTTTGTAAATGAGCCTATGGCTCAAAGGTCTTCCAAACTGCTGTTTAAATAAAATAAATAAAATAAAAATAAAAAAAATATAAACAATTTGGCATGTGACATTGAAGGCGTTATATACCTGGCAACCAGTGGATGTGGAGCCTTCTATGTAGAGAAAACAATTAGAAGCTCCAAACTAAGGGTAAATGAACAAATGCATACAATCCAAACTAAAAATATAAAATATGCTACAGCTTTGCATGTGAGCCAATCTAGAAACCCCAAAGACCACATTTTTACTTATCAGATTATTGATAGAGTTACTTGCAACCCAAGAGGGGGAAGATTATAATATCCTGATATTACATAAGGAAGCCTTCTGGATTTATAAATTTAAAGCAACAGAACACCCTGGACTAAATGCACCTTTCAATTTAAAACCATTTCTGAAAAAAACGCCAAGTACATAAGAATATCTGATTAAGTAACTATTACAGCTATATGTACATAAAATAGCATTGGTCTGACAACATAAAATTGTACTTGTTTTATAGGGAGTCCTCTCTATGATGAATGCCTTTTTTTTCTTAAACTGAGGGGTTACTAACATAGATGGTATTGATTGTTATGTGGAATCTGGTTTGATCTGATCTGTCTTCTTGTGGTGTAATACTGTGATGTCATCTTGTCCATTTAAGTGCAGTGGATTTTAATTCAGGTTCATACCTTTCATAAAGGACCTCACATTTGAAACACGTCTGGTATTTACCTGTTTGACCTTCTTGCAAATAAATTATTTTTTAGCAAAATATCACTTGGTGTTGGCTAATTTTAATGAAGTGGAGAGTACCAGATTTTTTATTTTGTTTATGTCAACTTTTACCATGAGCACCCCAACCCAATGTGAGACTTTCTTGTTTGTGTATTAATAAATATTTTCATTTGAAATTGTGATCATAACCTTTTCAGTGGCTACACCTATTTTCACCAGACCCCAAGAAGGCACATACTCCATTTGTACCCTGCAAGTTTCAGTGCAAAATTGCAAAGCAGCTGGGAGCTACAGCTCTCAGAAATAGGCTCCACAGCACATATCAAACAAAACATTTTAAATAAACTAATATTTTTGTTTATTATTGTGACCATAACTTTCAGTCACTGATGATATTTGGACCAAGACCCAGAAGGATCATCTATCAATTCTTCTCTTGGTACTGTACAAGCTTCAGGGCAAAATTCTAAAGCAGCTGGGTGTTACAGCTCTCAAAAAAAGGCTGCACAACACATATCAAACAAAAATAATATGAATAAAACTTTTTGATTGAAATTGTGAGGATAACTTTTGAGTGGCTAAAGACCTTTGCACCAATCCCCCAGAATGCACATCTGTGGAACCTCCCCTTTGTGCCTTGTAGCTTCAGAGCAAATGTACAAAGCACCTGGGAGCTACAGCTCTCAGAAATAGGCCACACAGCACACATCAGATAAAAATGTTTTTATGATCATAACGTTTCATCGGAATTTACGAAATGAATATCAGCTGAATTTTTTTTATGTATGAAACACTTTATTGGAATTTGTGATCACAACTTGAGTGATTGAAGATCCTTGTAAAAATCTCTCAGAAGGCACATCTGGTTGAACCTCTCCTTTGAATTCTTCATGTTTCAGGGCAACATTCAAAAGTACCTGTGAGTTAAAACTCTCAAAAATAGGCTTCACAGCATATATCACATAAAAATGTTTGGTATGAACTGACATTTTCCTTTTAATCTGTGATGATAATTTCTGAGAACCTGAAGACCTTTGCATCAATCTCACAGAAGGCACATCCGAGGAATCCCCACTTTGTTCCCTGCAACATTCAGGGCAAAATTCCAAACCACCTGGGAGATAGAGCTCTCAGAAATAGGCTGCACTGCACATTTCAAATGAACAATTTTGTAGGAATTAAACTTTTAATTTGAAATAGTGATCATAACTTTTGAGTGGCTGAAGATATTTCCACAAAACCCCATGAAGGCACATCTGTGGACCTTTTCCTTTGTACTCTGCAGGTTTTGGTGCAAAATTCCTAAGCGTCTGTGAGCTACATCTGTCAGAAGAAGGGTACACAGCACATATCAAATGAACATTTTTGGTATGAACGAAAATTTTCCTTTCAATTTGTGATCATAACTTTTGAGTAGCTGAAGATCTCTGCACCAAACCCCTAGAAGGCACATTGCTGGACATTTTCCTTTTTACTGTACATACTTCAGGGAAAAATTCCAAGCACCTGGCATTTTTCAGAAATAGGCTGCACAGCACATATCAAACAAAACTTTTCATATAAACAAACATTTTCTTCTAAAATCCTGATGATAACTTTTGAATGACTGAAGATGATTGCACTAAACCCCCAGAATGCACATTTGTCATACCTTCATTTTGTAGCCTGCAAGTTTCAGGGCAAACTTCCAAAGCACCCGGGAGCAACAGCTGTCAGAAGTAGGGTGCACAGCAGATATCAAACAAAACTTTTTGTATAAACAAAAATTTGCATTTGGATTTATGATCATAACTTTTGAGTGCCAGAAGATCCTTGTACAAGTCCCAAAGAAGGTACATCTGTTCACCTTTCCCTTTGTACCCTACAAGCTTCAGGATAACATTTCAAAGCATCTGTGAGCTACAGCTGTCAGAAGTATGGTGTACAGCAGATATCAAACCATTTTTTGAATATTTTCCTTTGAATTTTTGATCACAACTTTTGAGTGCCTGCTTTTTTCTCAGAAATTTACTGCACTTCACATATCAAACAAAAATTTCCATATGAACAAACATTTTCACTTGAAATTGTAATTGCACCCGGCAAAATTCTTAAGCACCTGGGAGTTACAGCTCTCAGAAAAGGCTGCGTAGCACATATCAAACAAACATGGTCATATGAATAGAAACCTTTTGTTTGAAATTCTGAGGATAACTTTTGACTTGCTGAAGATCTTTGCACCAAACCCCCAGGATGCACATCTGTGGAACCTCCCCTTTGTGCCCTGTAGGTGTCACAGCAAACTTCCAAAGCACCTGGGAGCTACAGTTCTTAGAAATAGGCTACACAGCACATATCAAACAAAAATGTTCTTATGATCAAAAGATTTCATTGGAATTTGTGATCATAACTTTTGAGTGCCTGAAGATACTTCTAAGAAACTTTCCGAAGACACATCCATGGAACCTTCCATTTGTACCTTGCAAGATTCAGGGCAAAATTCTAAAGCACCTAGAAGTTAGATCTCTCAGAAATAGGCTGCACAGCACATATCAAATGAATAGTTTCATATGAATGAAACTTCTCATTTGAAACAGTGATCATAACTTTTGAGTGGCTGAAGATATTTGTGCCAAACCCCAAGAAGGCACATCTGGGGACCTTTCCCTTTGTACCCTGCAAAGTTCAGAACAAAATTCCAAAGCATCTGTAAGCTTCTGTACATCTATCAGAAGAAGGGTACACAGCAGATAACTTTCGAGTGGCTGAAGTCCTTTGCACCAAACTTCCAGAAGGCACATCTCTGGAAATCTTCCTTTGTAATGTACATGTATGTGGGCAAAATTCCCAGCACCTGGGAGTTACAGCTTTCAGAAATAGGCTGCAAAGCACTTAATGAACAAACATTTTCATGTAAACAAACTTTTCTTTTGAAATTCTGATGATAACTTTTGAATGACAAAATCATTGCACCAAACCACAAGAATGCACATCTGTTGTAACTCCACTTTACACCCTGCAAGCTTCAGGGCAAACGTGCAAAGCACCTGGGAGATATAGCTGTCAAAAGTAGGGTGCACAGCAGATATTAAACAAAAATTTTCATATGAATGAAAATTTTCATTTGAATTTGTGATCATAACTTTTGAGTGCCTGAAGATCTTTGCACCAATCCCCCAGAAGGCACATCTGTTGACCTTTCCCTTTGTACCCTGTAAGCTTCAGGACAATATTCCAAAGCATCTGGAAGCTGTAGCTGTGAGATGTAGGGTGTACAGCAGATATAAAATGACATTTTCTGCATGAATGAATATTTTCCTTTGAAATTGTGATCATAACTTTTGAGTGCTTAAAGTTCTTTGTACCAAACCCCCAGAAGGCATGTCTAAGCAACTATATAGAAACATAGAAATTGTCAGCAGATAAGGACCGCTAGGCCCATCCAGTCTGCCCGTAAGTCCTGTACTTGATTATAGCTTTTGACCCTCCCCCCGCTTAACCTTGATGGTTCATCTATGCCTGTTCCATGCATGTTTAAATCCAACCACAGTGCTCACTCCACCACCTCCTGTGGCAGACCATTCAATGCAGCCACCGCCCTCCTCCATCAATAAAACTTCCTCACATTCCTCTTAACCTGCCACCTTCTAATTTCATGTCATGCCCTCTAGTTCTTGTACTCTCCTGTATTTTAAGATTCCCCCACCCTGTTTATGCTCTGAGGTACTTGAATGTTTCTATCATGTCCCTTATCTCCCCCCTCTCCTCCAGTGAGTAAATATTGAGGTCCCTTAATCTCTCCTCATAAGCCTTGTGGTACAAGCCCTCTACCATCTTAGTCACCTTTCTCTGGAGCACCTCCAGCCTGTTAATGTCCTTTCGAAGGTGCAGCCTCCAGAACTGCATACAATACTCCATGTGAGGCCTGACCAGGGTTTTGTATAACGGCATCACCACCTCATGCCTTCTGCTGGTGATACCCCCTTGCTATACACCCCAGCATGCCACTGCCCCTCCCTGCTGCCTTTGTACTCTGCTTTGACATTTTCAGGTCATCTGAAATAGCAACCCCCAGGTCTCTTTCCTCTTTGGTAACTGTCAGCAACTCCCCCTCAATCCTGTAGCTCTTCCCTGGGTTACTGAGTCCCAGGTGCATAATTTTGCACTTTTTTGTATTAAACCTTAGTTGCCACTCTGCAGACCATTTCTCAAGCTTCCCCAGGTCCCTCCTTATTTTTCCATCCTATCAGGATTATGCACCCTGTTACAGATCTTTGTGTCATCTGCAAACAGACAGACCATTCCTTCCAGCCCCTCTGCAATGTCACTGATAAAGACATTGAACAGAACTGGTATAAGGATTGATCCCTGAGGTACTTCGCTGGTCACCCTCCTCTCCCCAGCTTGTACTCAATTTACCACCACCCTCTGTCTCCTTTCCGTTAGCCAGTTCCTGACCTAGTTTACCACCTTGTCTCCCATGCCCAGATTACCCATCTTGTTAACCAGCCTCCTATATGAGACAGTGTCGAAGGCTTTGCTGAAATTGAGGAAGGCGATGTCGACTGCCCACTCCCAATTTACTTCCTTCATTACCCAGTTGAAGAAGTCTATGACATTTGTCTGACACAACCTACCCACTGTGAACTCATGTTGCCTATGGTCCTGGGCACCGATGGCTTCTAGATGTCCCACAATCCTTTCCTTAAGAAGTCTGTCCATGATCTTCCACACTACTGAGGAGAGGCTGACCATCCTATAGTTGCCCACCTCCTCCCTACTGCCTGATTTGTGTAGAGGGATGACATGTGCCATCCTCTAATCCTCTGTCTCCACTCCTGTGTTAAGTGACTCAGTGAGCAATGCTTCCAGAGGTTTGGCTAGCTCTCTTCACAGCTCCCGTAGTATCCTTGGGTGTATGCCGTCTGGTCCCATTGCTTTGTCCACCTTAAATTTAGTGAGTTCCTGAAGGACTCTCTCTCCCCGGTGAATGGACTGTTGTCCACCCTTTCACCCTCTGGCATCTGATGCTCGGTTGTGATCACTGTCCTCCTCTCTTCTGTGGATACTGAACAGAAGTATTTATTCAGTATTTCTGCTTTATCCATGTCTCCTCCTTACACTCCTTTCTCCCTTTAAGTCTTACAATACCTCTCCCCAGTTTTCCTCCTTCACTGATGTACATGAAGAATGTCTTGTCCCTATCTTTATTGTTTGTGCTAAACGTTCCTCAGTCTGTGCCTTTGCTTTTCTCACCACCCTCCCTGCTTCCTTTAGACACTCTCGCACACCTCTCGTCCTCCTCCTTTAGGGTCTCCTTATATTTCTAGAACACTGCCCTTTAGCCCTTACCTTTTCTGCTACCTATTTTGAGAACCATAGTGGTTTTTTCCTTCTCTTGCCTTTTGTTACCAATCTAATGCATTTGTTTACTTCCACTATGGCTCCTTTTAGGTTCTCCCGCTGCTCTTCCATACCCCCCTCCCCTTCCTGTCCCCCTGTTCTCCAGGGCACTTTAGACAATTCTCCAAATTTCATGTAAATGAACATTTTCATTTGAAATTGAGATCATAACTTTTGAGTGACTGAAGATCTTTGCAGCAGTTCCCCATAAAACACATCTGTTGACCCTTTCCTTTGTACCCTGCAAGTTTCAGACCAATATTCCAAAGCATCTGAGAGCTACAGCTGTCACAAGAAGGCTGTACGGCAGATATCAAATGATCATTTTTTGTATGACTGAACATTTTCCTTTGAATTTGTGATCGTAACTTTTGAGTGCCTGAAGACCTTTGCACCACACCCCCAGAAGGCATATCTCTAGAACCTCCACTTTTCACTCCAAAGGCTTTGGGGCAAAATTCTAAAGCACCTGGGAGATATAGATCTCAGAAATGGGCTGTACAACACATATCACATAAATATTTAAATAAGAATGAACATTTTCATTTGAAACTGTGATCACACCTTTTGAGTGGTGAAGGATCTTTTTCACCAGTCTCCCAGAAGGCACATCTGTTGACCTTTCCCTTGGTAACCTGCAAGCTTCAGGGCAACATTCCAAAGCACCTGGGAGGTACAGCTATCAGATGAAGGGTGCACAGCAGATATCAAATAAAAATTATTTGTTTGAACAAACATTTTCCTTTGAATTTGTGATAATAACTTCTTAGTGCTTGAAGACCATTGCACCAAACCACAGAAGGGTGCATCTGTGGAACTTTCCCTTTGAACCCTACAAGATTTGGGGCACAGCTCACAAGTACCTGGGAGTTACTCCTCTCAGAAATAGGCTGCACAGCATATATCAAACAAACATTTTTATATGAATAAACTTTTTGTTTCAAAGTGTGATCATAACTTTTCAGTGCCTACATCTCTTTGCACCAGACCCTAAGAAGGCACATATATGGAACCTTCCATTCTACCCTGCAAATTTCTGGGAAAACTTCCAAAGCTCTTGGAGCTACCATTCTTGCACAGCACATATCAAATAAAGTTTTGAATAAACTAAAATGTTTGTTTATTACTGTGATCATGATGTTTTAGTTGCTGATGATATTTGTGCCAACCCCCAGAAGGCACATCTCTTTTTTTTCCATTCAAATTTTATTAGCAGTTTTACAATAACACAGGAGACAGACATGGTAACAGTTAGACAACATAATAGCAGTGTGAAACATGTTCTGTCCCTCCCGCCCACCCCGCCCAGTACAGCAGTAAAATTAAAGAAAATCAGGTCATTAGACTAAGACAAGTTATTATTATCATCTCCAATAGTAATTAGAGTGTGTAAGGGATCCCAAACTCGCATATATTTCCGTTGCCTATTATAAAGGCCCGCAATGGCTTTCTCTGTTCTGAGATTAGCAAGGCTTTCATGGAGTAACTCTTGATAAGATGGACATATGTCATCCTTCCAATGTTTGAGCACGACTTTTTTAATAGATAATGCTATCATGGACATATGAAATCTCCGAGTGGTAACCTCTATAGGGGACAAGTCTCCTAGCAGACAAATTTCTGGGGTAAAGCAGTCCTGTAGACCCAACAAAGGGTCCAAGTTGGTCCTAATTGAATTCCACAATGGGGTTATCTTAGGACATTGCCAAAATATATGAAGAAGTGTCCCTTTATCTAGGGAGCATCTGGAACACAAATCAGAGTCAAGAAGGCCCCAGCTTGCCAATTTTGGGCGAGTGTAATAAAGATTGTGTAAAATATGGTATTACGTAAGCCGTAATCTGTCTTTCGACACATACTTATGACAATACTGCCATACTACAGGCCAGTCCAAGGTATGATGGGAAAAAGGGAGGACCAATATTTGGTGGGACCATGGGAGCCTCCAAACCGCCAATGGAAAAAGGCTTGATATAATTTCAAGATTACCTTGGGAGGACCCAACAAGGAAGTGAGCTCAGATAATAAAGAAAATGTGGGGAAGTGGGGAAGAATATTACCCAACATGGTAGTAAGAAGGTGCTTAAGTTGGAGAGCGTTGAAGTGGCTAGATACTGGAAGTTAAATTTTCGGATTAACTTAGATACAGAAAGCCAAGCTTCCTCCCCATCAAGGAAAGTAGATACAATCCCCTCTCCCAGCTGGGGTAACCACTTAGAGGAAATTCTCTATTTGTTTATTAAGAAGGACGGCGAGTTCCATATGGATTGAGATAACTCCAGATAGGGTTTGTAACACAAAAAAGAGCAGAGCTGAGTGTGTATTCTTAAAGAAGTCGCAAGCATTGGGCATTTTTGAATAACTTGTAGGGAGGAAGGCTTGACATAAAACAGAGTCGGGGGATCGATATTCACAGACTGGATAAAGTCCAGTTCTATTTTGAGCCAGATCGGCCTCAGGCTACTGGGCCCTGGGTTTAGCCACTTCAGGTACTTTGATAAATGACTAGCCCAGTAGTATACAGCAAGGTGAGGAATACGGAGACCACCATTAAGTTTCTGGGCTGCCAATTTGTAGTATGCTAAACAGGGATGTTTATTAGACCATATAAAGTTAGTAAATAGCCTATGCATTTTCTGAAACCAGGACAATGGAATAAATGAGTTAAGAAGTGATAAAGGATAGAAAAGATGGGGAAACACGTTCATTTTGATTAAACTAATACAGCCCCAAAACGAAATAGGGAGCTTTGACCATCTATCCAGGTCTTGTATTATAACCTGGGATGGTGTTCCAGGTTCTCTTTAAACCACAAGGAGGAATTACGTGTAAGTCTAATGCCAAGATATTTGAGGGAGCCCGGTGACCAAGACAACCCAAAAGGAATAATATTATGTTTAAACACCTTAAGATTGAGAGGAAAAATAGATGATTTATTGGAATTTAATTTGTAATTTGAAAAGGAGCTGAACTTCGTGATCGTGGCTAACATAGCAGGAATTGACAAGTCAGGATAGCTCAGATGAAGAAGAAGATCATCCGCATATACCATAATTTTAACTATGGTATTACCTACCGGTACACCTTGTACGTCCGGGTTAACTAAAAGATTCCGAATGAGAGGTTCTAAATAGAGATTAAATAATAGGGGGGAGAGGGGACAGCCTTGCCTCGTTCCAGAATATAAAAGGAAGGGCTTTGAGAATGCCCCATTCCCTGAAATCCTGGCAGAAGAAGCTTGATAGAGGGCTCAGATCCAGTTTATGAATGTAGAAGGAAAAGCAAATGCCTGGAGAGTTTGAAATAAGAAATTCCAATTCACATGATCAAATGCCTTCTCAGCGTCCAGGGACACTCAAACAGCTGGAAAAACAGCATCCCTGGACTCCGAGAAGACATGGGAAAGGGTATGAAAATGGTCCGACGATGAACGCCCCCTCATAAATCCTACCTGTGGCATACTGATCAGGTCAGGGAGAACCAGGGTAAGCCTATCAGCCAGTATCTTTGAAAGGATTTTGATATCCTGGTTCAAAAGGGATATGGGCCTATAACTCTGTACCATCTCGGGATCCTTGTCAGACTTAGGGAGAAGAATAATTAAGGCTTCAAACAAATAGGGATCAGAAGCTGCCCCAGATAGGATATGGAGAAACAATCTATGAAGTGCCAGAACTATTTGGCCCTGAAATATTTTGTAAAATAATGAGGAAAAAACATCTGGTACCGGAACCCTATCCAAAGGCAGAGCCTTTATTACTTCGGTACTTTCTACCAGGGAAATAGGGGAAGAAAGAAACCTCCTCTGGGGTTCAGACAGAGAGGGGAGATGAGACTCTTGGAGATATGCCTCTAGAGCCTCCGGTGAAGTGGGGTTATCCATGTCAGTATATAGTTGCTGATAGCAATGCGCAAACTTGGAGATCACGTGATGGCTCTGGCTTGCTAGTTGCTGTTTCCCTAGGCTCCCGCTTTCCCCTCCTGAACATCTAATATAATCAAATGTTCTTCAGATCAGGTTCACAGAGACCACCTTATTTTACTGCTTCAAGCTACTTGAGGAAGTTATTTGGCTGTTTTTTTGGCATCTTGGGTGACTAAGCTGACCGCGATGGAGGCTGAAATGAAAGTGGCCTTGCCTAGATATATGACCCCAGTCTTGCCTGATAAGCAGGCCAAGAAAGCAAAGCCACTTCAGCATCTTTCAGCTAAGCAACTGAGTGCTCTTTCAGCCCCTGCACTGCTGTCAGAAGAGCATTTCCTGCAAGAGCTGCAACCTTTCAAAGAAGCTTTACAAGAAATCACTACGGATCTCAAAAATATCCGCAACGAGATGGTTGATCTCAAGATCCGAGCGGCGGACACCGAGGCACGCACCCACTCCCTAGAAGCCTGGCATGATAAAGCAGACCCTGAGATTGCAAAACTCAAGCAACAGATCACAAAGTTACAACTCAAAACAGAGGATTTGGAGGGACGCAGCAAGAGGAACAACATTTTAATCTTTGGGCTGCCTGAAGGGTCTGAAGGTTCCTCTGTGATTCTCTTTGTCCAGAAGCTATTCACTAAAGTAGTGAGCCCTTCCTCATATAATCCAACCTACTTAATTAAAAGGGTGCATAGGTCCCTGCACCCGAAACTGGAGGAGTCTGCTCACCCTCATCCCATGATCATTCGCCTGCTTAATTACTTGGAAAAGCAACATATTCTGTCCAAAGTTAGAGAGCTGCAAGTTATTCAATGGGAAGATAAGCGATTGAGGATTACCCAGGATTTGCCTCTGGAAACCCATCAGAAGAGAGCCTCTTTTCACCCTACAGTCACTAAATTGGTTGCTGCTAGTATCAAGTTTCGTAGGGCCTATCCCACTCATCTGCAAGTTTTGGTGGACTGTGTATGGCTATCTTTTGAATCTGCTGATCAAGCTCAGGCCGAGCAGAGTAAGAAGCTACCCACATTGTTCAAATCCTAATGTTGCGGGCCATACTATGAACTACCAAGAAGCTCTGGGTGTCTAAATGTTTCGTTAGTTTGCTTACCATGAAGGCAACTGGTCCTGATGGAGCCTGCATGAAAAGAAACTGTCCCTGTGGGGGGGGGGGTGACGGTGGTGGACTGAGATGGTGAAGAGCAGCAACTTAAAGCTCTGGATGAACTTGCGCTTCATCGAGGTGCTTTATCCCCATGGACTCTTTTAGTTTGTTTGGCTATTTCCCTGGGGCTTGTTCTCTGGCACGGTGCAAGCCCACTGCTAATCTGGTTCCCCCGGGAAACAACAGCATCAAGAAAGACTGTCTGGCACAATGAACCCGGTGCAATCTACTTAGATTTTATTTGTTCTAAGATAACTAAGAAAGAGTTTATCAGTTTCTATTTTCTTATAATTTTGTCTCTAACTCTCTACTCGCTAATCACGTCCCCTGTTATAGGGTTCTCTCAGTTCTCACCACTCTGGTAAATGGGGAGCAAAGCTAACATTTTCCTGCATACTCAGCCTGTCTCATTTTCTGGTCTTACACAATTTATGTCTCTTCCCTGTACCCCTGAGTATTTTCTGCTCCCCTTAACATCATTGTTTCATGCTCTCATTCTAGCTATTTCTACCATCACCTCCCTTTCTCTGTCTCTATTAAGTCTTGGCTGCAGCGGCTTCTCCCTGGATCGTTGTCTGGTAATGATACGACTTACCATGAAGGTTCCTCTCTTTCACAATCTGGTGGTTTCTCCATTAGGTCTTTAGAATAAATGTATGTTTACTCATTGTTGGTTTTCTTTGGGGGGGGTTCAGCTTAGGATTGGGCAGCCACATGTTCTGGTGCATGGGGGGGGAGTACCCTAGTTGCTCTCGGATTTACTATAACTGGTTATGTTATTATGGAGAATATCTTTTGGTGCTCAAGGTGGCTGATAGGTGTGTTTTATTTGGGAGTAGTGCTTTATACTATATACGGACCAGTTATCTCTTATTATTTATTCTCAGATAGGTCCATGGAGAGCAACTATGATGGGGTACAAATGGGATCTCTACCCTTTAAAGAAAATATGGCATATAAGGGAGTTTCACAGCTGGGTAGAGTGTCCATTGTAAATAGTTTTAAGAGGGTTTTGACTAAGAGGGTGGGGGTATCTGATAACCATGCATCACGGGTTTCTTTATTGTTTACGATTGGGAATTCCAGTATATTGTAACTGTCCTATCGGATGGAGTTAATGATGTATTTCTCTTCTGGATCTGGGAGGATGCCAGTGTTATAGTTTTGAGGAAATATCTGTTGGGGGGGGTGTTCTGGTGCATTTTCTCAATATAAGGGACTGGTATTGTAAAGTACTTCATAAAGTTAAATGACTAGTGGCCTGAAAAAATTTATAACCTGGAATGTTAGAGGGCCTTCTGAGTTGAATAAAAGAATCCAAATTCTCAAACATTTATCAGTATTGCAGGCCAACATCTCTTTCATTCAAGAAACCCATCTCTTCTCTGGGGAAGCTGCTGGCTTGCGTAGGCAGGAGGTCAGGCAAGTTTATGCATCTGGTATGTCGACAGCCAGTGGTGGTACCGCTATTCTGATTCACCGGTCTGTAGCCTTCCAGCCCAAAATTACCATCACAGATCCACAGGGGAGATACGTTTTAGTCCATGGCCCACTAGAGTGTACTGAAGTAGTTTGAAGAAGTGTGTATGGACCCGTGGGGGGGAATACGGACTTCTTCTTAGATCTGCAGAATAAGTTGCGCACATTTTCTACTCTCCCAATAATACTTGGGGGAGACTGGAACCTACCACCCACCCACCCAGGATTTAGATCGTTCCAGCTCCCAGTTCAAGCCTCTCTCTGCTGCCCAGAAGGCACTTGCAGAATTCCTTGACTCTGCTAAGCTGTGTGACCCATGGCGATTACAAAATCCCACAGTCCGTTCCTTTTCTTTTCACTCAATGGTGCCTTCCACCTGGTCCTGGCTGGACTATATCCTACTTAGCCACTCGCTTATACAAGGTTTAAATGACTCCGCTATAGAACCGATAGTCATATCGGATCATGCTGTCGTCTGGGTTACAGTCTTGTTAGACCATAATTTCCAAAGGGATTCGGTATGGCACCTAAATACGCAGTTGTTAAAGGACGACTATGTCATCACCAGAATTTCTGATATAATTCAAGTATTTGTTGCAAACAACCAGGGCTCAGTCGCAAGAGCGGATCATTAATGGTGTGCCTTGAAGTGTTTTCTGAGAGGTGAATTCATCAGGTTAGCCTCTACTCGCAAATGAAAGCGAGAAGCTACCATCACCTCGCTTCTGGATCAAATCCATTCACTTGAACAATCGCTCCCCTCTTCTCCCTCTCCAGATCTCTTGAAAAAATTATTGAACTTAAGGAATCAGTATTCTCGTCTAGTACAAGAAAAAGCAGAATTTGTCATTTTGAGAACTCAGGCAAAATACATAGAACAAGGGGAGAAAGTGAGTCACCTACTAGCCCTACGTCTGAGGAAATTAGAGGCATCAAGGTTCATCTCTTCCATTAATGATCCTGGTGGGATCACTAAAACCCATCCCAGAGACATAGCTTCTATCTTTAAACACTTCTATTCTTCTCTTTACAGTCAACGTCCATCACCTCCATTGCAAAGGGAGTTACTAGAATACCTGACTATCTCTTCTCTACCCACTCTGTCTCTCACACAGCAGACCTTTCTATCCGCTCCCATTTCCCTTCAAGAAGTGCTATCGGCTATTCATAACTTAGCTCTGGATAAGGCCCCCGGCCCAGATGGTTTACCGTCAAACTTCTATCAAGCTTTTGCTAAAGATCTTGTGCCTAGCCTGCTGCAATTGTACCAATACATTCTTTCTGGGCAACCCCAGGACCCATCCCTGCTAGAAGCCTTGATTGTCCTTCTCCTTAAATCAGACAAACCACCCCAGTCCCCAGCGAGTTACCGCCCAATTTCCCTATTAAATTGTGATATTAAAATTCTTGCCAAGATACTCACTAGTAGAATTGAACAAGTCTGGGTCCATCCTCTTAGTCCGGAGCAAATAGGATTTGTGGCAGGTAGAACCCCTGCAGACCATCTCCATAAATTGTCATATCTGGTTCAGTCAGCAAAAACTTCTTCTGCCCCTATGGCATTAATTTCCCTAGATGCAGAAAAAGCATTTGACAGGGTAGACTGGAATTTCTTGTGGGCAACGCTGCAGACAATGGGTTTCCTAATGACTTTATCAAATGGATTCAAGCTCTGTATTTCTTCCCTCGGGCTAGAATATACAGCAATAGAGTACTCTTGGACACTTTCCTTCTCTTCTCTGGCATGCGGCAGGGCTGTTCTCGCTCTCCTTTTCTCTTTAACATATATCTCAAACCCCTCATCAGGCGACTGAAGTCTTCTCCATTAATCACTGGTATACCAGTAGGCAATAGGGCTCCTCTACTGTCGGTCTATGCTGATGATATATTGCTTCACCTTTCAAATCCGGTTTCTTCTCTAGCAGAAGCATTGAATATCATCGAGAATTTTGGGAAACTTTTGAATTACAAACTTAATATTAGTAAAACCGACATTTTTCCTCTTAATCATTTAACATATTGCTCGGATTTTAGTAAGTTCAGGATGAAATGGACCTTTCGGTCTATTAAATATTTAGGTATTTACATCGTCTCGGACTTATCCTTACTGTGTAAACTTAATTTAGAGGACCTATGGAATAATATACAACAAGATTTAGTAAGATTTTAAGGAAATGGGATTTTAAGGAAATGGGAAGGATCCTTAAGGAGCATTTGGATGGGATTGGGTCAGACATGGACGCTGATAGTAGGTGGGAAATCATCAGGAGAGGGGTGCAGGATGCTACCAGCACCTGTGCAAGAATAAGATGAAAATGCAGTAGGGCCCAGAAACCCTGCTGGTGGACCAGGGAGGTCCAGGAGGTGGTGCGGGGAAAGAAAGCAGCCTATAAGCAATTCAAGTGCTCAAGGAGTGAAAGGGATCGAGGGGAGTACGGGAAGATGGCTAGAAGGGCCACTAGAGTGGTGAAGGCAGCTAAGGCAAGGAAGGAGCAGAACCTGGCCAGGGAAATTAGGAGAGGGAACAAGGGGTTCTTTAGATACATTGGGGAAAAACGAAGGGTGAAGGGGCAGATTAGCAGGATTAAATCAGGGGAGAGATGGGCACAAGACCCGGGGGAGCAAGCTGAGGTACTAAATGAGTACTTCACCTCAGTTTTCACCAAGGAAAATGGGGGTGCTGCATCATACATGGGAGGAGACAGAGATATTGGGGACCCTTACCGATCAACGGGTCTGGGGAGAGGGGGAGGCATCACTGGCAGGTGGGGGGAGGGCTAAGCAGGGAGAAGAGGTACCGGAAGTGGAAATCACAGCAGAGAGAGTGAGGGAAGCCCTCAGCTCCCTTAAGACGGAGAAAGCACCGGGGCCAGATAAATTACATCCCAGAGTGCTGAAGGAACTTGCGGATGTCCTGGTGAAACTCCTGGCGGAGCTTTTCACCATCTCTCTGAGGACAGGGTGGGTGCCCCAAGACTGGAAGGTGGCGCATATAGTGCCTATCCACAAGGGGATCAAGGGAGGTGGCAGGGAACTACAGGCCTGTCAGCCTGACATCGGTGGTGGGCAAGGTGATGGAGGGCATTGTCAAGGAGAGGCTGGGGGGGACCTGGATAAGTCAGGGTGCCTGGACGATAGACAGCATGGATTCATCCGGGAAATCGTGTCAGACAAACCTGGTGGAGTTCTATGACTGGGTGACAAGTGCCTTAGACCTGGGTAGACCAGTGGACGTCCTCTTTCTAGACTTCAGCAAGGTATTTGATCTGTTCCTCATGTGGGCCTGTTGGATAAGCTGGGAGAAATGGGGTGGGGACCAAATGATCAGATGGATGAGCAATTGGCTCAGGACCGGACCCAGAGGGTCGTAGTTGGTGGGATAGTCTCATCCCCAAGGAGGGTCATTAGTTGGGTCCCACAGGGATCAGTCCTTGGGCCCCTTCTGTTCAATGCCTACATATCTGACATAAGGACAGGAATCAGGAGTGAGATGAGTCTCTTTGCAGATGACTCGAAACTGGGAGCAGGGTGGATGGGGAGGAGGGGAGGGTGGCCCTACAGGGGGACCTGGAGGCTCTGGAAAGATGGTCTAGAAAGCGGAAGCTGAGGTTCAATGCAGGGAAATGCAAGGTACTCTACCTGGGGGCCAGAAACCCAGGCCAAGTGTACACCCTGGGGGAAATGCTACAAGTCTCGATGGCTGAGAGGGACCTGGGGGTGGTGGTGGATGTCAAGATGAACAACTCTGAGACTTGTAGGAGGGCAGCAGCCAAGGCCAACAGGATGCTGGGATGCATCACTAGGGGATCACCTCCAGAAGGAGAAGTGATACTCCCTCTGTATAACTTTGGTGAGGCCGCACCTTGAGTACTGTGTGCAGTTTTGGAGGCCACACTTAAAGAGGGACATTAACCTCCTGGAGAGGGTCCAGAGGAGGCAACCAAAATGATTTGGGGCTTGGGGACAGGACCTATGAGGAGAGGCTCGAAGAGCTAAATATGTACACATTGGAAGAGAAGGGACCGGGGGACATGATAGAGGTCTTCAGGTACATGAAGAGGGTAAATAGGGAGGAACAGTCAGGGTGCTTCAAAGGAAGGAGGAGGGGCCACTAGAGGCATGGGTGGAAGCTGGAGGGGAAGATTCAGGAGAAAGGAGGAGGTGCTACTTCACTGAGAGGTGGTGGAGCCATGGAATGCACTGCCTAGGGGCTGGTGGAGGCAGAGACAGTGGAGGGGTTCAAGAGGGGTGGGACAGGTACAGGGAAGGTTCTGGAAGCAAAATCCAATGCAGCAAGAATATCCAGAACTGGGAAGGGAGAAGCCAGAGAAGGCAAGGGGGACAGCAAGGTCAGCACCCAGGGTGGGGGCTGACCAAATGAGCAGACACGAAAGACCGTTAGGCCTATTCTGCTGGCATTTTAGTATGTTACAGTATGTTAGTATGTAAGATGGAAAAAGCTTCCCTTATCATTATGGGAAAGAATTAATACCGTCAAGATGAATGTCCTGCCCAGACTGTTTTACCTGTTGAATATGTTGGACGTATGGTTACCTTTATCGTTCTTTCAACCTATCCATTCTAATATTAACTCCTTCATTTGGTGGGATAAAGCAATCAGAAGGTCTTATCTTAAGCTATCTTTACCCAAGGAGTTAGGCAGCCTGCGTCTTCCCAATTTTCTATTCTATTATTGAGCTTGTCATTTGTACAAGCGTGGGACATAGCTCTCCTTACCCGATCTTCTCACTCACCATGACTATGTTCCAATTTGGTTATTCATTGAATCGGATGTGTTGGCTGCTCATAAGTTAGCCCCTTCCACACTGTTTTACGCATCCATAAAGCACATACCTAAAGCCCTACAGTCTCTCCCGATCGGCATTTCATTTAGAGTTCTCTTTCAACTGTTCAGATACTGTAAGATAACCCCAAGCTCTGACTTCTCTCAGCCAATCTATGACAATTTGAATATCAAAATAGGAGGGGATACTATATCCCGGAGTTGGCTGCCACTCTCTTTAGAACATATCATTGCTGATTTCTACTCGCAAGATGTTATTCTGACCACAGAGGAGATTCTTATCAAGTTTGGTTTAACATCACGGGCAGTCTTTAAAATTTTTCAGCTCAAACACATACTAGTTAAAGTGTTTGGGAAAGTACCTAAACCCTCCCACATAGATGCTTTTCTTCAGCAAATTAGGTTTTCTGCCAGCAAACCGCATGGCATATCTACTTTGTACAAACTGGTTCTCACATTCCCGCAACTTCCCTCGGCTGTCGGGTCCAAGATCTGGCAGGCTTTTTTCCCTGATATAGTTATTAATTGGCAACTGATTTGGAAAGATTTATACATATACCATACTCAAGACCGTTACAGGTTAACCCAATACTGCATCTTAAATAACCTGTATTACACTCCCATTAAACTGGCTCAAATGAAACACCTTCCTTCTGGCATCTGTTCTAGATGCAATAAGGAGGAAGGTTCGCTCCTACAAATATTCTGGTCATGTGAAAAGATATCTTCCCTGTGGAAGCAAATTGAGTCAACATTAGATCCAATGCTGAGGCTACAGGGCCTCTTCTCTCCCATCATATGTATTCTGGAAGACTACTCCAGCATTGCAGTGAAGGAGAGAAGATTCCACATGGCCCTAATCTCAATGGCAGTCAAAAAATTAGTGCTTAGACATTGGATGGATCAGGCTGTTATTACTAATACTGAATGGCTGCACAAAATATCATTTGCACTTCGTGTTGAGCACCTAATTGCTAGTGTACATGGCCGTCAATCATCTTTCATTAACAAATGGGGGAAGCTAAATGCCCTTTATTTGTCCTGACAAAACGTGACAGATGGCTCATGAGCCCCTCTTCCTTCTCCTTCTCTTTGCTTCCCTTTCTTCTGGTGTCTATATAACCTGTATGAGTTCTTCTATTGTCTTTGTCATGGTCACCCTCTGTTTCTTTGGTTTTATTTCTTTTATTAATTTATATACTTGTTAACCACTTTGGCCCTCATCTGTGTACTGTTTTAAATTAGGCAGTATGGGAAAGTGCACCAATGGGGTGGGGGTGGTGTTTCATTTTGTTTATTGTAGAGTTAGTTTTTACTTTTTCTGAATGTCACACCTTTACCTTGTTAATGTTTCCTATTTTGAAATGTACTACTCGTAGTGGTCAGAGTATGTTATGTGTTGTCTAGCTTCTGTTTTGTAAAATAAATAAAGGATGTTAAATTAAAAATAAAAAAAAAATGTAATGCACAAACTCCTGCACAATCTCTGAGGGGGACAACCTCAGGGATCCATCTATTTGAGATCTGACAGATGGGATAAACCTAGCCGATTCCTGTTGCTTGATCCTTAAAGCTAACACATGCCCTGCTTTTTCTCCTTGGTCAGTAAAAAGAGCCTTGGTGTGAATAATGGCCAGCTCAGCTTTATTCCTTAATAAGTCTAGATACCTGTCCTTAACTGTGAGGATTTTCCACCTAGAGTCCTCATGAGATTGAGGGGATAAATTAGCCTCTAAGGAACGAATTTGAGACAGTAGTGAAAGAAGCTCAGCCTCATGGGTTCTTTTCCGATTTGTTGCTAAACTAATCAAAAAAAACTCAAATAAGCCTTAAAGACACCCCATGTGATATCTGGTGTTGTGTCCTCTGAGGAGTTAACTGAAAAGAAAAAATATATCTGGTCTTTTACCTGTTTGGAGATATGAACATCCTTTAGTAACTGGTCATTTAGTTTCCACTGACTCTCTTTTTTAGGAAGAGAGAGTAAGGCTAAACAACACACCACTAGAGAATGATCGGATATAGGGCCAGGTTGGATTGAGGAAGATATCACCCCTGGAAGGAGAGATTGGGATATTAGCAAATAATCTATACGGGAATGCGACCTGTGTACTGGTGAGACAAAAGTATACTCCCTGCTATTGGGATGTAGCATCCTCCATACATCGCATAAGCCACACTGATCCAATAAATCTCTAACTGCTCTCTGCCCAGGTGAGAGTCCCTTTAATTTTGATCCTGACCTGTCAAGAGCAGGATCCAACACCAGACTGAGATCCCTGCCCATTACTATCGATATGTGAAGCAGGGGTAAAAGAAGAGTTATAAGCTTCATAAAGAAGCTGGGATTATCTATGTTGGGGCCTTAAGTACTACAGAGTAAAAGTGGTATGGAGAAAAGTGTATCTCGAACCATAATGTATCTACCGCCAGAATTCCTAAAAACCTGCGTGGGGGTAAAGGGAACATTTCTATTAATAATTATCATGACCCACAACTGTTCGTAGACCCCTGGGCAGCAAAAACTTGCCCAATCAGTTGCCTCCTCAGTTGTAAAGCCTCAGATTCTAATAGGTGGGATTCTTGTGAAAAGGTAACCTGGGATCGCAAAAGATTCAAATGTTTAAGTACTTGATATTGTTTGGGCTTCCTCCTGATCCCTTTCACATTCCAAGTTGCAAAAGTAATGTCACTAGCCATCATATCTTTTAAGAAGAAAACAACCATAAACTGAGTAGAAAATGATGCAACATTCAACAAAAAACCACAATCCGCTGGGTACTGCTGTACAACCCTCCCTGCATAATCCCCTCTTAACCCTTAATAAACAACTAACTTTACTAAAACCCTCTCTAACCCACTTAATCCCAGCCCTGGCCCCTCTATTTCCTATCCAGCAAAACATTCTACAGCTTCCCTTAACCCCTCTACTCCCCTCCAACCATCAAGTAATGAATCTCCCTTTATACACAGATTTCTAGCTATCAATTTACAGGGAAAGCAAAACCCGTAGTAAGAAAGGGAAGAGACCACCTGTGAACATAGCTTAAACAATTCCCTGTCTAACTAAACACCCTGAGACTCAGGAAAATAACACAAACAGTGAATATAAATGATCCCCCAGTAGCATTATACACTACTTCCCTCTTGTGGACAAAATGGGGAATTACATAAAACATAAACGCAAAGTAAAACAATTAATCTACATTGGAAATCCCTTCCAACACAGATCCTACAGCTCTCTGGGGATCAACAGTTCACTTGCCTTCCACTAGCAGAGTTCCTTGACAGTTTTTGTAGTGACATCCCTAGTAGAGAAGAGAAAAAAGAAATGCTGCAAAAAACACACCAGAAAAGAGGGGGATTGGTTGCCAAACAGGACTCCAGACAATAGCACAGTCCACTCTCTTCTTTAACAGGGGGCATTCCGTTAAAATCCAGTTCCACGATCTGACAGTCGCTACTAGCGATAACGTATTTTACATCTCGCAGCATTTTGGGAACGCTGACCAGCTGGATCGCTCAGTCCTGAAACAATTAGCAAACTCATCTCTACAGCAGGGGCTTACCTCAGGGTCAAACTAATTCAGGTACCATGAAACAAATCAGGAAGGGCCGATTTGAGTCCTTCTCTAGCTGCTTCTACTTCATCATAGGACAGCCAGGATCCCAAAATTATTACTTGCAGCTTTGCAGGGTATATCATTCGAAATCGGAGACCTGCAGCGATGATCTTTGACACAAGGGGGTGAAAAGCTTGTCTGCGCTGTCAGATCGTAAGAGGCAGGTTCTGGGTCACACGAAACCTTTTCCCTTCCCACTGGAGGTCTTGGATATTGCAGATTTCTGCCAAGAAATGTTGCCTTTCCAAATAGTTCAGGAACCACATAATCATTGGTCTGGGGGAGATCCCGGCCGAGGCATAGGTCGCAGGGCTCTATGTACCCTTTCAAAAATGTAATTAGGGCCATAGGGAGAAGGGACCACCACCTTTCCCACTAGCTTCTGGGCAAACAGGACCGGGTCAGGTCCCTCTTCCAGCTCTGGGAGCCCTATAATTACAACATTATTTCACTGGCTGAGCCTTTCTAAATCCTCGATCTTCTGCTCCATCTTTGTGAGCTTCTGGCACAGCCCGATGACCTCCAAATCCCTTTTCTCCACCTGACTTTTCAATAAGACCACCCTGGCCTCATTGTCCAAGATACTCCTTGCCGTGTCTTCCATGGCTGAAGATAAAGACTTAATTTCTGCTGCCATGCTGCGTAGTTCATCCTGAAACAGATGAAATTCTGTGAGGAAGTCTGCAAGGGCAAGTGACTCTTGCTCCAGTTTAGCAGATGATTGTATAGCTGAAGCTGATGCGGCATGGGCCCTCTGTTTTTTTGGGGCCTTCTCGGGCATTATTGGCGGCGTGTGCCGAGGTCCTGCTTTTTTCATTTCCACCTCCATACTTCTCGGAAAACCACTGTCTCACTGTTTTGTAGGCAAACTAGAGTTAGGGATCTAAAAACTGACCCTGTTACCGAGAAAAGGGAGCATTAAACATGGATTTTTCACTAAGAAAGTTGGAGCTCAGGAAAGAGCGTCTTCTGAGGCAGGCTGCATTACATGTCCCCCTCCCAGCAGACACATCTATGAAATCTCCCCTTTGCACCGTTCGTGTTCCAGAGTAAAATTCTGAAGCATCTGGGAGTTACATCTTTCGGACATAGGCTACACAGCACATGTCAAATATACATTTTTGTATGAATTAACATTTTCGTTGGAATTTGTGATCATAACTTTTGAGTGCTTGCAGATCCTTGGAAAAAGCTCTCTGAAGGTGCATCTGTGGAACCTCTCCTTTGTAACCTGCAAGAGTCAGGGCAAAATTCCAAAGTAACTGGGACTTACAGCTCTAAGAAACAGGCTTCACAGTACATATCAAATAAAAAATTTCATATGAATTAAACTTTTCTTTCCAAATTGTGATTATAACTGTTCACTGGCTACATCTCTGTGCACTAGTCCCACAAAAGGCACATCTGTTGAACCTTCCATTTCTATGCTGCAAGTTTCAGGGCAAAATGTCAAAGCACCTGGCAGTTACAGCTTTCAGAAATAGGGTGAACAACACATACCAAATGAAAATTTTTGTATGAATGAAAATCTTTGTTTGAAGTTGTGATCATAATGTTTGAGTGGTTGAAGATCTTTTCCATCAATCCCCCAGAAAGCACATCTGTGAAGCATTCCCTTTGTGCCTTGCAAGTTTCAAGGCATAATTCTAAAGCACCTGGGAGTTACAGCTGTCAAACATAGGTTGCACAGCACATATCAAATGAACATTTTTGAATAGACAAATGCTTTCATTTGTGATACAAACATATGAACTTCATAGGAATCATAGGAAAGAATTCAAGCAATTATGGTCTTCCATCCTTATAGCTTGCCCTATCCCAAATTACTTAAGTGCTTAAAATTCATAAACCCTATCCATGAACTCCATGTCCAATCTAGATTTAAAAGTATGCATGTTAGGGCTCTCTATAGCCAACGCAGGGAGATCATTCCAGGATGAGACCACCCTTTGGCTGAACCAATATTTTTTAATTTTTAAATTCCACATAGGCTGAAAAAGTTGTTTAGAATGTTTCCTAGAGCTTGTCTGATCAGACTTGCATATAATTCCCATCTTCACATGCAATAAACTTGCCAGCAGATAAAGGCCTTTTGGTCTACTGAGTCTGTTCGATTGTGCAGCTAGCAGCCATTATACTGCAGCTGCAACTGTGATTACAACAATGGAGTGCCTTAAGATATTTGGAAACAGATCTCAGATGGCACATCTGTGGACCCTCCTCTTTGTACCCTGAAAGTCTCAAGGCAAAATGCTTAAGAATCTGGGAGTTACAGCTTGTAGAAACAGGCTGCACAATACATATCAAATGAAAATGTTCACATGAATAAAACGTTTTCTTTGACATAGCGATCATAACTTTTCAGTGACTACATCTCTGTGCACCAGGTCCCAAGAAGGCACATATCTGGAACCTTCCATTTGTATCCTGCAATATCCAGGGCAAACTTCTAGAGTTCCTGAGAGCTACAGCTCTCAGAAATAGTGTTGTGCAAAACTGAGAAATTTCATTACCCAAAATATTTCGTGAAATTTGCACATTTTGCGAATCATATTGCATGTGCAAAATGTGAAATTTCACCGGAAAATTGCCAAATTTCACACAAAAAGTACAAAATTTCACCTGAAAACTTCACAATTTCACAGTGAAATGTGAAAGTTTACAATGTTTGGGCAAATTTTCACAACTTTCAGGTGAACTCTCACAATTGTGGGGTGAAATGTTGCATTTCGCACCTACAAAATATTTCATGAAATGCGCAAATTTCACAAAATATTTTGTTCAGTGAAAAAGCTGATTTTGCAGCAGTTTTTCAGGCTAAATTTTATTTTGCAACATCTCTACTCAGAAATAGGCTGCAAAGCACATATCAGTAAAACTTTTTGAATAATTAAAATGTTTGTTTATTATTGTGATCATAACTTTTCAGTGGCTGATGATATTTGTACCAAACACACAGAAAGGCACATCTATGAAACCTCCCCTGGGCACTATGCTACTTTCAGAGCAAAATTCTAGAGCAACTGGGAGTTACAGCTCCCAGAAAAAGGTTGCACAGCACATATCAAACAGATATGTTCATATGAATTAAATCTTTCATTTAAAATTCTGAGGATAACTTTTGAGTGGCTATAGATCTTTGCAATAAGCTCACAAAATGCATATCTATGGTACCTCCCTTTTGTGCCCGGTGGATTTCAAGGGTAAACATCCAAAGCAGCTGGGAGCTACAGCTGTTAGAAATAGGGTGCACAGCAGATATTAAACAAACATTTTCATGTGAACAAAAATTTTCATTTGAACTTGTGATCATACCTTTTGAATTTCTGAAGATCTTTGCACCAAGTCCCCAGAATGCCCATCTATGAAACCTCCCCTTTTGACTGTGCGTGTTTCTTGGCATAATTCTGAAGCATCTAAAAGTTACTGCTCTTAGAAACAGGCTACACAGCACATATTAAATTAATATATTTTTAATATATGAAACACTTCACTAGAATTTGTGATCATGATGTTTGAGTGATGGAAGAGCCTTGAAAAAAACTCTTTGAATGCACATCTGTAGAACCTCTCCTTGTATGCTGCATGTATCAAGGCTAAATTCCTAAGTGCCTGGGAGTTACAGAACTCAGAAAGGGGCTGCACAGCAAATACCAATAAAAATGTTTTGGATCAACAAACTTTTTCCTTTAAATTTGTGGACATAACTTCTGAGAGCCTGAAGACCATTGCACCAAACCCACAGAAGGCACATCCATGTAAACTTCCCAGTGTACCCTGCAAGATTCAAAGCAAAATACCCCAGTACCTGGGAGTTACAGCTCTCAGTAAGAGGCTGCACAGCACATATCAAACAAAAATTGTCATATGAATAAAATGTCTTCTTTGAAATTGTGATCATAACTTTTCAGTAGCTACATCTCTTTGCAGTAGATCCCATGATGGCACATGTGTGGAACATTCCCTTTGTACCCGGCAACTTTCAGGTCAAAATTGTAAAGCTCTTGGGAGCTACATCTTTCAGAATAAGGCTGCAAAGCACATATCACTCAAAATATTCAAATGAACTTAACTTTTTGTTTATTATTGTGATCATTACTTTTCAGTGGCTTATGATATTTGTCCCTAACCCTTGGAAGGCACATTTATGAAAACTCCCCTTGGTATTGTGCTAACTTCAAGGTAAAATTCTAAAGTATACTTAGAATGGCAGAAAAAGGGGAGATATTGCTGATGGGTGATCTGAATATGCCAGATGTTAACTGGAGTGCAGTTGTAGCTGCCACTTCGAAGAGTGGAGTTATTCTAGATGCCCTACAGGGGGCATGCCTTAGACAACTAGTACTGGAGCCCACTCGAGAGGGAGCAATATTAGACTGATTCTCTCAAATGGAGATGGAGAGAGGATCACAGATGTAGAAGTGGGTAGCCATCTGAGAACTAGCAACCATCGAACAGTATGGTTCACAATAAACACAGCAATAGAGTCAAGCCATACAAAGACAAAAGTACTGGACCTTAGGAGGCTGACTTTTCCAAAATGGGTGAGTGCCTAAGGAATGCACTAGCAAATGGGCAGGAAGGAGGGGTGGAAGAACAATGGGGAATAATAAAACTGCCATCACAGAGGTAAGAGCCTTTTGTGTGAAGCAAATAAACAAAACAAAACGATGTAAGAAACCACTATGGTTCTCAAAGGAAGTGGCAGTGAAGGTTCAAGAGAAAAGAAAGCATTCAGGAAGTACAAGGAATCACAGAAGGAGCAGGACAGATAACTGTATCAGTTAAAGCAAAGGAGGCTGGGAAGGCAGTCAGAACAGCAAAGGCCCAAACCGAGGAAAAGATAGCCAACTCAGTTAAGAAGGGGATAAAACCTTTTATAGGTACATCAGGGAGCCAAGTAAGACCAAGGAGGGATAGTGAGGCTTAATAAAGGGAGGGAGGGTGGGCAGAGGGAGACTGTGAAAAGGCAGAGATGCTAAACAAATATTTTGCTCAGTATTTACAAATGAAGAGGGGAGATACATAAAACAAACAGTAGAAACACTCTGGATACAGAAGTTGATACCAGCCCATTTACAGAAGAAAGGGTTCTGAAAGAACTCTTAAAACTGAAGGTGGACAAAGCAATGGGGCCTGATGGGATTCATCCCAGAATTCTAAAAGAACTAAGGGTAGAACTAGTGACACCACTGACTACCCTTTTTAACAAATCATGGGAGGAGGGGGTGGTACCCGAGGACTGGAGGAGGGCAGATGTGATTCCCCTTTACAAAAAAGGGAGCAAAGCAGAAGCAGGAAACTACAGACCTGTTAGTTTAACCTCAGTGATAGGAAAAATGATGGAATCACTTCTAAAGGAAAGAATTGTCGAGTATCTAGAGGCCAGAGGGGCACAGGACCCTAAGCATCATGGATTCACAGCGGAAAGGTCATGCCAGACGAATCTGATAGATTTCTTTGACTGGGTGACCAAAGTAGTAGATCAGGGAGCGGCTGTGGACAAGGCCTACCTAGACTTTAGCAAGGCATTTGACACAGTCCCACACAAAAGATTAATATACAAGTTAGCCAGCCTGGGAGTAGGTCCCAAGATGACAGCCTGGGTAAAGAATTGGCTGGAGAACAGGACACAGAGAGTAATAGTAAATGGAGTCCACTCAGAAGAAAGGAGGGTTACTAGTGGGGTACCGCAGGGTTCAGTATTAGGACCGGTCCTCTTCAATGTCTTTATAAGCGACATTGCAGAAGGACTGGAAGGAAAAGTATGCCTCTTTGCAGATGACACAAAGATCTGCAACAGAGTTGATGCACAGGGTGGGGTGGAAAGGATGAGAAGGACTTGGCAAGGTTAGAGGAATGGTCAAATGTATGGCAGCTTAGAGTCAATGCTAAGAAGTGCAGTAATGCACCTGGGAAACAAAACCCAGGGAAGAGTACACAATGGGGGTGAGAAACTAACAACAAAATGGAAAGGGACCTGGGGGTAGTCATATCAGATAACCTAAAGGTGGGCAAGCAATGTGAGAGGCAGCAAGGAGGGCTGGGGAATACTGGGATGCATTCGGAGAGGCATCACCAGTAGAAAACAGGAAGTTATTATCCCTCTGTACAGACAGCTGGTGAGACCCCATCTGGAGTACTGTGTGCAGTTCTGGAGACCCAATCTCCGCAAAGACATAGACGGGATGGAAGCTGTCCAGAGGAGGGCAACTAAAATGGTGCAGGGTCTGCACCGGAAGACATATGAAGAGATATGAAAGGAGCTTAATATGTATAGCCTTGAGGAAAGAAGGGAGAGGGGGGACATGATAGAAACATTCAAGTACCTCAAGGGAATCAACAAAGTCCAAGAGGGTAGCATCTTTCAAAAAAAGAGGTGTGCAAGAACAAGAGGACACAATTTGAAGATGGGGGGGGCTCAGAGGTAATTTAAGGAAGTATTTTTTCACAGAGAGGGTTGTGGATGGATGGAACGGCCTCCCGGAGGAGGTTGTGGAGTCAAAATCAGTGGTGGAATTCAAGCATGCATGGGACAGTCATAAGGCAATTCTAGGGGGTGGGGGTAGGAAGAAGTAGGCTGCTGGTTAACTAGGATCTGCAGCTTATCCAGTAGGTAGGGAAATGGGCAGACTGGGTGGGCCAAGCGGTCCATATCTGCTGTCAAATTCTATGTTTCTATGTTTCTATGTAAGCACCTGGGAGCTACAGTTCTTAGAAAAAGGCTGCACAGCACATATCAAATATTCATATGAATGAAAATGTTTATCCGAAATTGTGAGGATAACTTTTGAAAGGCTGAAGTTCTTTGCAACACATCCCCAGAATGCATATTTGTAGTACCTCCCCTTTGTACTTTGTAGGTTTCAGGGCAAACATCTAAAGCACCTGGGAGCTACAGATGTCAGAAATAGGGTACACAGCAGTCATCAAATGAACATTTTCATATGAATGAAAATTTTCATTTGAATTTGTGATCATATCTTTTGAGCCTCTGAAGATCTTTGCACCCTGCCCCAAGAAGACCCATCTGTGAAACCTCCTCCTTTGTATCGTGCAAGTTTTTGGGCCAAATTCTAAAGCATCTGGCAGTTAAAGTTCTCAGAAACAGGCTATACAGCACATATCAAAACCTTTTTTATGGATGAAACACTTCGTTGGAATTTTTGATCATAACTTTTGAGTGCCTGAAGATCCTTGTGAAAAGCTCTCAGAAGGCACATCTGTTGAACCTCTCCTTTGTACTCTGCAGGTTTCAGGGCAGCGTTCCAAAGTACCTGGGAGTTACAACTCTCAGAAATAGGCTGCCCAGCACGCATCAAATGACAATTGTTTGTATAAATGAACATGTTCCTTTAAATTTGTGATCATAACTTCTGAGTGCCTGAATACTTTTGTATCAATCTTCCAGAAGGCACATCCGCAGAAACTCCCTTTTGTACCCTGCAAGGTTCAGACCAAACTTTGAAAGCACCTGGGAGTTAGATCTCTCAGCAATAGGCTGCACATCACGTACTAAATGAAAATATTTTTATGGATGAAACATTTTGTTTAAATTTGTGATTATAAATTTTGAGTGACTGAACAGCCTCATAAAAAGCTCTCAGAAAGCACATATGTGGAAGCACTCCTCTGCACTCTGGATATTTCAGGGCAACATTGCAAAGTACCTGGGAGTTACAGATCTCAGAAATAGGCTGCACAGCACATATTAGATAAAAGTTCTTTAGACAAATGAACATTTTCCTTTAAATTTGTGATCATTACTTCTGAGTGCCTGAAGAACTTTGCATCAAACCCCAAGCAGGCACATCCGTGGAATCTTCCCTTTTTACCCTGCAAGATTCAGGGCACAATTCTATGTACTTGGGAGTCAAAGTGCTCAGAAATAGGCTGCACATGACATATCAAATGAACAATTTCATATGAATGAAACTTTTCATTTGAAATTGTGATCATGACTTTTGAGTGGTTGAAGATCTTTGTACTGATCTCCCAGAAGGCACATCTGTGAAACCTCTTCTTCACCTTTGTACCATACAAGACTCAGGGCAAAATTCCCAAGTACCTGGGAATTACAGCACTCAAAAAGAGGCTGCACAGCACATATCAAATAAAAATTGTTTAATAAATAAAACTTTTCATTTGAAATTATGATCATAACCTTTCGGTGTCTACATCTCTTTGCACCAGACCCCAGAATCCAGATATGTGGAACCTACCGTTTGTACCCCGGACGTTTCAGGGTAAAATTCCAAAGCATGTGGGAGCTACATTGCACAGCACATATCAAACAAAAATATTTAAATGAATTGAAATTGTTGTTTATTATTGAGATCATAACATTCAGCAGCTGATGATATTTGCACCAAGCCCCCAGAAGCACATCTATGAAACCTCCTTGTGGTACTGTACAAGTTTCAGGGCAACATTTTAAAGCACCTGGGAGTTACAGCTCTCAGAAAAAGGCTGCACAGTACATGTCAAATAAAAAGATTCATTTGAATGAAACTTTCTGTGTGAAATTGTGAGAATAACTTTTAAGTGTCTGAAGACCTTCGCACCAAACCCACAGAATGCACATGTGTTAAACCTCCCCATTGTATCCTGTAGGTGTAATGGTAAACTTCCAAAGCACCTGGTAGCTACAGCTGTCAGAAATAGGGTACACAGTAGATATCAAAAGAAAATGTTTTCATGGTCAAAGCATTTCATTAGAATTTGTGATCATAACTCTTGAGTGCCTGGAGATCCTTGTAAGAAGCTCTCTGAAGGCACATCTGTGGAACATCTCAATTGTACCCTGCATGTTTCAGAGAAACATTTCAAAGTACTTCAGAGTTATAGCTCTCAGAAATAGGCTGCACAATATCACCCTCTGTTCTTTATTGGAAACTAACCCACGGAGTCCTGAAATCCAATCCAGCATCCTGGTTTTTATGCCCCCTTACGGGGCAATCCACTGCTCACTCAGGAAGATCACCCAATTTTCTGTTGTACATGGAGGAACAAAGGCATTTTCTTTCTCTGAGATATCTTGGACCAGAATTCACTCACTCTTAGATCATTCTCAGACTTGCAGGTCACATGGAAACTTCCTAAACAGGACTTCTGGAAGTTTTTACAAATTCGGGCAGCTTATAACTCTCTCTCTCTAGTTTCGTGTATAGGCATACTCTTCTAAATCCATACATCTCGCACTGGACTAATTTATCAGTAAAATTAAATAGCTCCATTTACAAAGACATTATTGATAATCTACCTGACCAGTCTATACAAACCAAAAATAAATGGAGTACTTTTCTTAACTACAATATTTCAGACGCACAATGGAGTAATTGTTGGCGTATTGTACATAATACTTTTAAAGATGCCCATAGTTCTTTAATACGAACTAAAATCCTACATCTTTGGTATAGAACCCCCTCTGTGTTTCAACAAATGGACCTATTAAATAATAATAATTGCTGCTGTGCAATTTGGCCAATGGGGATCTACTTCATATCTTATGGTCTTGCACTCCCATTAATAAGCTCTGGCATAAAGTCTGTTTACTTGCCTCCAGAGTAACAGGACAAAAAATACTTTTTGACCCCAAGCTATTCCTTCTGGGCATCCTTCTCCCCATTAGCTCTCTCCTCTCACATGCACATTTTAGATGGCTAAACATACTTTCTCTTCTGGTCAAACGTCTGATTCTTATGAAATGGAAATCAGCTCTGGTGCCTTCTCTTTCAAATGTTCTTCAAAGCCTCTCTCAGTATGCCTCTTTAGACCGATTATCTCATGTTACTCATAACCGACTTACTGTATATGACAGATGTTGGCAGGATTACTTCAAGTGCATGAACCTGATTCTTCTAGATCCTAATTCTTAGGGATATTTAGCCGTCCTTCTTATTTTGCTCTCAGATTAGATTTTCTCAAACTTTTGTGCACAGATTTCTCCTCTTTTTTACCTTCTTCCCTGTTTTCTCCTTCTCTCCTTCCCTTCTTCCTTGCTTTTTTCTCTCTTTTTTCTTTCCTTGCACACTTTTCCCTTATCTTCACCTCTCCATTACTGAACATTGTTCATATTACCACATTTATCACTTTTTGCAATTTACTGAATGCCTTGCCATAGCCTGCCCTAGCATGTATTTCGTACATGGTTGCTATTTCTGATCCTAGAATACCCTAATGATTGCAACCCTTCTGATCTCCACTTGTCTTTTATTATCAGTACATATATATAAGGCTTCTCTAATATGTTTACCCTAAATACTGTGTTTTAAGTGATATTTTATACCTTACGTGGAAGATAATCTTCTGTTGTATAAGATGTGTGCTTTCTTATAAATATTGAATTTCAATAAAAAGATAGAGTGAAAAGAAATAGGCTGCACAGCACATACCAAATGACAATCATTTTCCTTTCAATCTGTGATCATAACTTCTGAGTGCCTGAAGACCTTTGCACCAATCACCAAGAAGGCACATCAGTGGACTGTCCCTTTTGTACCCTGCAAGATTCAGGAAAAAATTCTAAAGCATCAGTGAGGTAGATTTCTCAGAAATAGGCTGCACAGCACATATTAAATTGACAATTTCATATGAATAAATGTTTTCATTCAAAATAGTGATCATAACTTTTGAGTGGCTGAAGATATTTGTGCCAAACCACAAAAAGCACATCTGTGGACCTTTCCCTTTCTACCCTGCAAAGTTCAGGGCAAAATTGCAAAGAATCAGTGAGCTACATCTGTCAGAAGAAGGGTGCATGGCAGATATTAAATGAAAATGTGTTATATGAATAACAAATTTACTTGGAATTTGTGATCATAACTTTTGAGTGGCTGAAGATCTTTGCACCAAACCCCCAAAAGGCCAAAAGCCACATCTCTGGAAATCTTCCTTTGTACCGTACATGTTTGAAGACAAAATTCCAAGCACCTGGGAGTTACGTCTTTCAGAAATAGGCTGCACAGCATATATCAAATGCAAATTTCCATATGAACAAAGATTTTCTTTTGAAATTCTAATGATAACTTTTGTATGGCTGAAGATCACCACAAGAAAACCCACCAGAATGCACATCTGTCATACATCCACTGAGCACCCTGCAAGCTTCAGAGCAAACGTCCTAAGCAACTTGGAGCTACAGCTGTCAGAAGTAGGGTGTACAGCAGATATCAAACAAAAATTTTCACATGAATGAAAATTTTCATTTGAATATTTGTGATCATAACTTTGAGTGCCTTAGGAGCTTTGCACCAATCCCCCACAAGACACATTTGTTGAAATTTCCCTTTGTACCCTGCAAGCTTCAGGACAATATTCCAAAGCATCTGGAAGCTACAGCTGTCAGAAATAGGTTGTACAGCAGATATCAAATGAAAATGTTTTGTATGAATGAGCATTTTCCTTTCAAATTGTGATGATAATTTTTGAGTGCCAAAAGTCCTTTGTACCAAACCCCCAAAAGGCACATCTAAGCACCTGGCAGTTAGAGCTCTCAGAAACCAGCTGCACAACACATCAAATGAAAATTTTCATATGAATGAACATTTTCATTTGAAATTGTGATCATAACTTTTGACTGGCTGAAGATCTTTGCACCAATCCACAGGAAGGCACATCTGCTGACCCTTCCCTTTGTACCCTAACAGTTTCAGGACAACATTCCAAAGCATCTGAGAGCTACAGCTGTCAGACGTAGGCTGTACAACAGATATCAAATGAACATTTTTTGCATGAACAAACATTTTCTTTTGAATTTGTGATCATAACCTTTTATTTATTTTTTTATTTTATTTTAGTCTTTGGTAACCAGTAAGGACCACTAGGCACAAGTGCATGTTTTCAGAGGTGACCTGGGAGCACTGGGCATTAAGTGACTTTCTCAGAGTCATACAGAATGCAAGTGGAGGTTGTGAGAATCAAACTCAGGTCTAGTCTGCTGGAAATATCAATCTCATTCACACCTCGTTCCTCTGTCCTCTAGGCTTTACTTTTGTGTGCCTGAAGACCTTTGCACCACACCCCCAGAAGGAAAATCTCTGGAACCTCCCATTTTCATCTCAAAGGCTTTTGAGCAACAATCTAAAGCACCTGGGAGTTAAAGCTTTCAGAAATGGGCTGCGCAGCACACAAACAAAAATTTTTATATGAACGCACATTTTCATTTGAAATTGTGATCACAACTTTTGAGTTGTTGAAGATCTTTGCACCAATCCCCCAGAAGGCACATCTGCTGACCTTTCCATTGGTACACTGCAAGCTTCAGGGTAACATTCCAAAGCACCTGGGAGGTACAGCTAACAGAAGTAGGGTGCAGAGCAGATATCAATTGAAAATTATTTGTTTGAACAAACATTTTCACTTGAATTTGTAATCATAACTTCTTAGTGCCTGATGACCATTGCACCAAATCTTAGAAGACACATCTGTGAAACCTCCTCTTTGAATCCTGCAAGATTTGGGGCAAAATTCCCAAGTACCTGGGAGTTACAGCTCTCAGAAATAGGCTGCCCAGCATATAATAAAAAATGTTTTTATATGAATAAACTTTTCATTTGAAAGTGTGATCATAACTTTTCAGTGCCTACATCTGTTTTCACCAGACCCCCAGAAGGCACATTTGCAGAACCTTTCTATTCATACCCTGCAAATTTCAGAAAAACGTCCAACGCTCTTGGAGCTACTGCTTTCAGAAACAGGCTACACAGCACATATCAAACAAAACATTTTTGAATGAACTAAAATGTTTGTTTATTATTGTGATCATAACTTTTTAGTTGCTGATGATATTTGCACCATACCCCAGATGGCATATCTATGAAACCATGTATGCTCCAGGGCAAAATTTTAAAGCACCTGGGAGTTACATCTTTCAGACACAGGCTACACAGCACATATAAACAAAAGTTGTTGTATCAATGAACTTTTTTGTTGGAATGTGTGATCATAATGTTTGAGTGTTTGCAGATCATTGGAAAAAGCTTTCTGAAGGTGCATTTGTGGAACCTCTCCTTTGTACCCTGCAAGAGTCAAGGCAAAATTCCAAAGTACCTGGGAGTTACAGCTCTCAGAAACAGACGTCACAGCACATATCAAATAAAAATTTTTGAATGAATGAAACTTCTTTTGTTATTATAACTGTTCACTGGCTACATCTTTTTGCACTAGTCCCACAAAAGGCACATCTGTACACCCTTCCATTTCTACCCTACAAGTTTCAGGGCACAGTTCCAAAGCACCTGATCATTACATTTTTCAGAAATAGGCTGAACAGCACACATCAAATAAAAATGTACGTATGAATGAAAAATCTTTGTTTGAAATTGTGATCATAACGTTTGAGTGGTTGAAGATCATTGCACCAGTCCCCCAGAAAGCACATCTGTGACAAATTCCCTTTCTACCATACATGTTTCAAGGCACAATTTGAAAGCACCTGGGAGTTACAGCTGTCAGAAATAGGCTGCACAGCACATATCAAATAAAAATTTTTTGTATGGACAAACATTTTCATTGGAATATGTGAGCATAACATTGGAGTGCATGAAGATATTTGCAGACAGCTCTCAGATGGCACATCTGTGGATCCTGCCCTTTCTACCCTGAAAGTCTCTGGGCAAAATCTTTAAGTACCTGGGAGTTACAGCTGTCAGAAATAGGCTACACAGCACATATCAAATGAAAATGTTTATGAATAAAAAGTTTTGTTTGACATCGCGATCATAACTTTTTAGTAGCTACATATTCTTGCACCATGCCCCAAGAAGTCACATACTGTATGTGGAACCCTCCATTTGTACCCTGCAAGATCCAGGATCTCAGAAATAGGCTACTCATCACATATCAGTAAACATTTTTGAATTAACTAAAATCTTTGTTTGTTATTGTGATCATAACTTTTCGGTGACTGCTGATATTTGCACCAAACTCCCGGAAGGCACATCTGTGAAACATCTCCTCGGTACTGTGTTAGTTTCAAGGCAAATTCTAAAGCACCTGGGAGTTACAGCTCTCAGCAAAAGGCTGCACAGCACATGTCGAATGAAAATGTTCATATGAATGAAAGTTTTCATTTAAAATTCTGAGGATAACTTTTGAGTGGCTGTAGATCTTTGCAACAAGCCCACAAAATGCACATCTGTGATACCTCCCCTTTGTACCCTGTACGTTTCAGGGCAAACATCCAAAGCAGCTGGGAGCTACAGCTGTCATAAATAGGGTGCACAGCTGATATCAAATGAACATTTTCATGTAAAAGAAGATGTTCTTTTGAATTTGTGATCATATCTTTTGAGTGTCTGAAGATCTTTGCACAAAGCCCCCAGAATCCCCAACTGTGAAATCTCCCCTTTCTACAGTGCAGATTTCTTGGCATAATTCCAAAGCACCTAGAAGTTACAGCTCTCAGAAGTAGACTACATAGCACATATCAACATTTTTTTTATATGTATGAAACATCTTGTTGGAATTTGTGATCATAACTTCTGAGCGACTGAAGATCCCTATACAAAGTTCTCAGAAGGCATATCTGTGGAGCATATCCTTGGTACACAGCAAATATCAAATAAAATATTTTTTGTATGAATAAACACTTTCCTTTAAATTTGTGAACATAACTTCTGAGAGCCTGAAGACCATTGCACCAAACCCCCAGGAGGCACATCCATGGAAAATCCTGTGTACCCTGCAAGACATCCAGGAAAGGAACAGCAGTGTGTGAAGAGGTGACTGCTATCTTAGTGGAAGGGAAGTAACTGCAAATCAAGGAGCTTTCATTGTTACTTCTTTGCATTGCTATTTGCATTGTGGAAAGGAGGAGTAGGAGTTTGAAGAAGGTTGTGCAATTGTTACTTAAAGTCTCTTTTTGGGTGTGGACAGGAAAATAGGAATGTAAAAAGCAGTTGCTCAATCTATCTAGATATGTACAACAAAGGGGTAAGGGAAATTAAGAAAAGGAGATGAATGTTTTACACTGATAGAGGGGAGAGAGGAGAGACTTTGGGGAGTGTTTGTTATCCTTCATCTGGAAGGGTGGGGTGTCATTGGTAGGCAACAAGAGCAATGAGTAGGGTGGTAGGCTGCAACAGCTGTGGTGCACCAGTCTTTTTCAAAATTGCCTTGAGGGTGGGGGAATGTTTAGCGTGCAACCAGAAAGAGAAACTTAGAAAGGAGATTGAGGGTCTGCAGTAGGAACTAAGATAGGCAAGGCAGACTGGAGATGGGTTTAGCCCAATACTGGAGGGAGGGAGTAGGGGAGATGAGGGAGGGCAATTTGAGCTAACCGTGGTGAGGAGAGGGTCAGAAGAAGGGAAGCCCAGGCTAGGAAGAACGATAGCTGGGGATACCAGGTCAGGAGACAAAAGACAAATGGAAGGAGGAGACAGGGACTTGTGAGGGGAGGAGAAGAAGTGGCAACAGTCATGGAGTGGAAAGGAGGGAACATGTTACTGTGAAGAGAGAAGAAGCGGGCATTTGTGAAGGGTCTTCAGAAAATAGTTTTGCACTGCTAGAGGGGAAGAAGGAGGAGGGAGATGATGCAATTGGAGGAGTAATTGATAAATGCCTGGACCAAACTGGAGCGGGGGGAAGTTCTGCTGGGAGAATTGCAACAGGGGCAAAAGGGGGAATATTGTGCAGGAGGAAGAAGAGAAGCCGGGAATGAGAGGTGGAGATGAATGCAAGCAATCATGGAGTAAGGGGGGTGGAATCTTAGTGCTGGGGTACTCAATACTAAGAGGAGTCAGGTGGTGTAGCAAGGGGGAGAGGCATAGTCATATTTGGGTGGATGCCATGCCAGGAATGACAGCGGAAAGGATGGGACAATCTGTTCTGAAATATGCTAGAAGAGGTAGGGACAAGCCTCATTTAATTATACATCTTGGGCCGAACGACCTGGCTGACAGAACAGTATAGTCCAGAGGAGGTTTGAGGAACTAGCACAATTATGCGAGGGGGCAGGAAGATCAGTAACTTTTTCAGAGATACTTCCAGTGCCCAAGACAAGCACAACAAGAAAGCTGAGAATAGAGGAATTTAATGGATGGCTAAGAACCTGGTGTCATGCTAAAGAGTATGGGCTGTTGGGGGGGGGAGGGACCTATGCCAAGGACAGACTACACTTGAGTGAGGAGGGAAACAAAGTGTTGAAACAAAGGATGGAGGAGTGCATAGCGGAAGTTGGGAATTTAAACTAGGAGTGGAGGGTGGCAAGTGGGCAAGAGACATGCAGAGACCACAGGTTGGGAAACCATATGAGCTTACCCCCCCATAACAGTGACAAAGGACAAATGGCAAATACTATTGGTGATGCTAGTAAAGGAGGGCATGATGGGAGTGGGGGGAGGGTGGAAGGTGGTTACCCTTAATGCTAGGAGCCTTGGAAGGAAAACTGCAGAGTTACAGGTGCTCATGGCAGAGGGACAGGTGGACATTGCAGCCATCACAGAAACATGGGTAACCCAATACAATGACTGGGACCTGTCTATACCAGGGTACAGGTTATTTTGTAGGGACAGGGTGATTGGGAAAGGGGGGGGTGAAGGAAGGACTGAAGTGTGTAAGGGAGGAAGGGGAGGAGGGTAGTATGGAGTCACTTGGATGCAAATCCAGGATTCCAAGAATAGGATTCTCAGAATGGGAGTGGTATACAGGCCACCCTCTCAGATGGAGGAGTTAGACAGGGAACTAGCAGGACAGATCAGGAAGACCTGCGAGAAGGGTAGTGTGGTGATTGTGAGGGACTTCAACATGTCAGGAGTGGATTGGAGTACCCCCAACAACCAGGAAGAGAAGGGAGCAGGTACTGCTGGATGCCTACCAATATAGCTTCCTGCTGCAAATGGTCAGTGAACCAACCAGATTAGGGAATACTGTTGACGCTGTGCTGGCAAATGGGGAGTTTGTGAGAGAACTTATGGTGGAAGAACCGCTGCCAGCGAGTGACCACCACTCAGTATGGCTCACATTGGATATGGGTAAGGAAGGAGTGGAATCTGGCACAAGAGTGCTGGACTTCAGGAGGGCCAACTTTGGGAGGATGGGGGAAGTGGTTAAAGGGTACCTAGCCAGAATTCAACCTAGTATGGGCAATAGCCAGAGGTGGGAGCTCATAAAGCTAGGGATAGTGGAGGCAACCAAAACCTGCTGCAAGGCCCAGAACAAGAAGGCTAGGGCTAAGAAACCGAGCTGGTTGAGCAAGGAGGTCATGGAAAAGCTAAGGAGGAAAACAGCTGTCTTTAGGAGGTACAAGAAAACAGGGAGGGGCAGGACAGGGAGGAGTACCTGACGGAATCGAAAGAGGTGACACTGGCAGTAAGGGGAGCCAAGGCATCTATGGAGCTCAGGCTGGCACAAGGCATTAAGAAGGGGGGAGAAGAACTTCTTTAGGTACATCAGGGAGAAATGGAGCTGTAAGGACCACATAGTAAGGATTAGGAAGGAGGGGAGTTGGGTGGAAGCAGGGTGCGATAAGGCAGAAGCGCTAAATGAGTACTTCTGCTCGGTATTTACTAAGGAGAAGAGGGGGGTGATACCCAAAGGGGGAGGAATGGCAGAAACAGGGGGGGATGGGGTAACAGATGGGGGAAATCATGGAGGACAGAGTTCAGGAGGGTTTGAAGGCACTGAGGGTGGACAAGGCACCAGGCCCAGATGGCATCCACCCCAGGGTACTGAAGAAGCTGGAAGAGGTCCTTGTGGGACCTTTGGCAGACTTATTTAATGTCTCACTACACTCAGGGTGTGTACCTCAGGACTGGAGGATGGCTCATGTGGTGTCCCTCCACAAGAGTGGCCCCAAGGATGAACCGGGGAACTACAGACCAGTGAGCCTCACATCCATCGTGGGTAAGCTGATGGAGACTATCCAGAAGGAGAGGCTGGTGGCCCTCCTGGAGGTCAAAGGACTACAGGACAGCAGACAGCATGGCTTCATATGTGGCAGATCCTGCCAAACCAATCTGGTGGAGTTCCATGACTGGGTAACTAGGCAGCTGGACCATGGGGCCATGCAGTGGATGTCCTGTATCTGGACTTCAGTAAGGCATTTGACTTGGTGCTACATGGGAGGCTGGGAAGTAAGTTAGAAGGCACAGGAGCAGGTGCAAAGCTGGTGAGATGGGTAGGGAACTGGCTTCAGGGAAGGCAACAGAGGATGGTGGTGAGTGGGGAGCTCTCACAACCAAGGGTAGTGACGAGTGGTGTTTCACAGGGCTTGGTGTATGGACCAGTGTTTTTTGGCATATTCATTGCAGACATATCATTGGACATGAAGAGCAAGATCAGTCTGTTTGCTGAAGATACCAAGATGGGAGCGGTGGTGGACGACCTAGGAGGATGGCAGGGGTTGCAGGATGATCTGGCAAAGCTTGAAACCTGGTCAGATACCTGGTAACTGGGGTTTAATGCCAAAAGGTGCAAGGTGCTGCATTTTGGGGTGAAGAACCCAAAGAGGAGTTACCAGCTGGGGGGAGTGCAGCTAGCCCAGACAGAGGGGGAGAAGGATCTGGGGGTGCTCATTACAGGGTCAATGAACAACACAGCAAAATGTAGGAAGGCAGCTGCAAAGGCCAACAAAATGCTGGGTTGCATTGCAAGGGGTATATGCTCGAGGAGGGAGGAGGTGATTCTGCCACGTATAGATCATTAGTTAGACCACACCTGGAGTACTACAGGCAGTACTGGCGCCCATATCTGAAGAGGGACATTAAGTTACTGGAGCGGGTGCAGTGCAGGGTGACAAAAATGATCAAGGGGCTGGGGGACTTGATCATGTACTCACTGGAGGAGAGGAGGGATGGGGGAACATGATTGAAACCTTTAAGAACATGAAAGAAATAAACAAGACAGGTACAGAGGGGCTGTTCAAAGTAAGGGAGGGGAGGGACATGATATGAGACTGGAGGGAGGAAGGTTCAGGAGGGAGATGAGGAGACACTTTTTTACAGAGAGGGTGGTAGCTGGGTGGAATGCATTACCTTCAGAAGTGGTATCCAGTAGAAAAGTGGACTGCTTCAAAAGGGGAAGGGACAGGACAAGGGGGAGGGTCAATGGAGGGGAAGGGTAGAAGGAAGGGGCAGCTGCAGAATAAGGGTGCTAGCTGCACATTCGAACAGACTTGATAGACCTCTAGGCCTTTATCTGCTGGCAAATTTCATATGTTTGTATGTTCGTAAGATTCAGAGCAAAATTCCCAAGTCCCTGGGAGTTACATCTCTCAGTAACAGGCTACACAGCACATATCAAATGAAAATCTTCGTATGAATAAAACACTTTCTTTGAAATTCTGATCATAACCTTTCAGTAGCAACATCTCTTTCTACTAGACCCCAGAAGGCACATATGTGGAGCCTTCTAGTTGTACCCTGCAATTTTCTGAAAAACTTCCAAAGTTCTTGGCACTACCACTCTCAAATACAGACTGCACAGCACATATCAAGCAAAATTTTTTTGAATGAACTAAAATGTTTGTTTATTGTTGTGATCATAACTTTTTAGTTGCTGATGATATTTGCACCAACTCCCCAGATGGTACATATATGAATCCTCCCCTTTGCACCATCCTTGTTTCAGGGCAAAATTCTAAAGCACCTGGGAGTTACATATTTCAGACATAGGCTACATAGCACATATCAAACAAAACTTTTTCTATGGACAAACATTTTTGAGGGAATTTTTGATCATAACTTTGAGTGCTTGCAGCTCCTTGGAAAAAGGTCTCTGAAGGCACATGTGTAGAACCTTTCCTTTGTACTCTGCAAAAGTCAAGGCAAACTCTCAAAATGTCAGTGTCAGTGACTCAGCAGATTGCACAGTCACCTCTGAAGCTGGGAGATCGGATGGCTGTGGGTTCTATCCCCACACCAGACACTTAGGTTAATATCCCAATACTGACACTGTAGTGCAGCATGAGAGGGATGCTGCACTTCTGAGGTGCCGTCTTTCAAATGAGATGTTAAACCAAGGTCCCTCTTGCCTGTTCTGGTGGTTGTTCAGGCGGACGTTAAAGATCCTAAGGCGCTTCTTGAAAAGAGATGGGGAATTTTTATTCAAGGAAACACAACAAATCAGCCTACATATATGTAAGAAAAACAGGAAAAATTAAAAGATTTAAAAAACATAATACAAACAAACATCTAAACAAAAAAATTTAATGGACAAAATACATAGTAAATCCATTACTCAATTTAACCCCCCTCTCCACCCTCATTCCTATCATCCCCCCAAAACACCCCACACCTACCCACACTATCCACAGATTTCGAAACTTTATGCATATTTCATAAAATACATCAGCCCTTTCCATCATATTGTTACCTTATTTCTAGGATGTTTCCTACAATCCTGCCTATATACCTCCTTTAAAGCTTGTTCACACATTCTGCTGAATCCTTCGTATGACATTTCCTGTTGCTGGATTAACAGCTGGCAACGACTTTGCCACAAATAGTATTTCAAGACAGCAAACACAATTTGAACTGTCGAAATATGATATTTCCCTAGTAGCTCTGGAAAAATCACTAACACTAGATTTTTATAGCTTATATTTTTCAGCCATGGCATCTGCCACTTACTTGCTAAAAAGTCCCACAACCCTACTGTATATTCACATTTCATAAGAAAATGTTCTTGTGTTTCAACATCAGCACCACACCCAGGGTGTAAAACAGTTCTTTTCCTCCACAGTCTTATGCTTAGGATTGCCTCTAACCCCTATTCTTCCATGTCCCATTAGCCATAGTACATCCCACATTGTAACTGGAGTTCTTGGGTTGTTTATCATTTTGCATACATATTTATTTTCACTCGAGGCCACCCTTTTTATATCTAAATCTACTATCCTCAGCTTCCAACAGCACATCCACCTCTGTCTCCTCCAAATCCACCATCGTGGAACTGAAAGGGCCAACAGTGCCCCCTTCAAAGAGTAGGGAATTTTTTTATTAGAACAAAATAAGTTTACAAGCCAAACAATGTTACAGCACATAAAATCAGAAGAACATAAAGAAGTATTACATCATAAAAGATAAAAAGTGTACACAACAAAAACACCTAGAACCAAAAAAAGAAAAAAGGATAACCTAAATTAGTATTATGACATACTACAAGCAAGAAAAAAAACTAGATTGTATATAACCTCAAAAAAAGAAATATCCGCCCCCCCCCGAAGAGAATAGGGGAAATCATTAGTTTGAAAAACAAAAGTGCAAATTCGAACAAAGGTTAAGGAAACATGAGAATTACTAAAAGAAAATTCAGGCAAAGCAAATCAAATCATTACATAAACAGGAACATAAACAGGAAAAGGACATATACAATAATAGTTTCAAGTAATAGAAGCATCAGAGTCTGTGATCCAAGGGAATCCAATCCATAGCTCAAGCAAGCTACTGGTGGATTGAGAAGATTTCTCTCATTCTTATAAATACATTTTAGTTGATGCACCATTTTCAGAAACAATTCCAGCAATGTTCCATCCTATTGCTGTAGCATGTAAGCACATCTAGTAGACTGAATCTGCCATTTATAGACAGTCATTAACACTTGCAATGTGCTATAATGCCACTTACATGTCCATGAAACATCAAAGGATCCAAACATCAGATTTTCAAAAGAGATTGTTGAGAAGATAACCTCACCCCATGCATGCGCTACAAAGGCCCAAAAGTTGAAATAAAAGTACAGGAGAACAGGAGATGCTCAGTTGTTTCCTCCTGTTGAAAGCAGTCAGGCCATGCACAAAATCTTTCTTGCTGGGCCTTATGTTTTGATTAGACTTAACATTAATTTTGCCACGACACACCAACCAGTTAAAATCCCAAATACTATCAGGAATCCATTTATTACCAAGGAACCCCTGTAAAGTATTTCTATAAAGTAGTGGACATTTATCGAAAACAATTTATACCGGACAGATGGCATCCAACAGAAAAAAAATACAATTACTTCCTAGATAGATTTAGGACGTGAAGTGTCAACAAGTTCCATTGTTTAATCCGCAAAAAAGGTGCGTCTAATATACTCAGGAATCACTGCAGATCTCTTAAAACATTTCAGGTATTGAGATTCCCATAACTCGAGCCACTGTATACATTTCGGTCTTAAAAACATTTCCCAATCTTGAGTATCATCAGTTAATAAAAGTTGAATATTGTTATGGAGAAAAAACGTATTGAAAAAAAAGAATGGGATTAGGCATATTAAGTCCACCTTGTTTAATGGGAAGATAGAGATTATTTTGTTTTCTTGGGTTTAGGCAACTACCCCTGCAGGCCTGAAAGAAGATACCTAAAAGTCCAACTTCCAAAGATTTAGGGGGAGGAAAAACATAGCTAAGGTATAGAAAAACAGGTAGCAAACAAGTTTCAATGAGAAACACCTTTTTTTATTTCCAAATTTCCATTTGTTCCACATTAAAACATTATGTTTGCACAAAATTAGTTTCTTTTCCCAATTAAAAAGATCCAATTCTACATTCCCCCAATATAAGCCTAAAATTTTGAGAGGGTCAGTAGAAATAGAGATAACTGCAATAGATCCTGAAGCATGTAATGTATTGCAGTCTTTGTCCAACACATTTATTTATATTTAGAGCAGCTCCCGTGAGTTCTCCAAATTTAGTAAAATAGCCAAACTGGAATGAACAGAAGGCTCGTCATGTACTAGAAGCATCATATCATCCGCATAAGCCATAATTTTATATGGAATAGCTTGACTATGTAATAATACATGTTCTACTTCCCTAGAATCATTAATTTTCCATAAAAGGGGATCAATAATAAAAGAATATACAATTGGGCTACGGGAACAACCTTGTCGTACAAGAGGACCCTTTCAACCATTGACAACTGGACAAATAGTAGCTGTATGATACAGGCATTGAAACCAATGAATCATAGTCAAAGGGGATATTAAAATGGTCCAAAATAATCCATAAAGAATCATGATGTACTCGATCAAAGGCTTTTGATTGGTCTAGGGAAGGCAGGTAACCATCTAGGGCCCCCAGTTTCTCCTGCTTGACCAGCTCTCACAAGAGAAAAAGTTGTGTTTGAATTCTTCTGCCAGGAATAGCATAGGCTTGTGCTGAAGAAATCAATTTCATAGCTACCAACGAGAGCCTATGTGCCACAATTTTCATAAGCAGTTTAAAATCAGAGTTAAGGAGCGTAATAGGGTGCCAATTATCCAAATCAAGTTTGTCACCACTTTTATAAATGTAGGTCAGACTCCCTGCATTCATAGATAAAGGAACTACACCAGTATTCAAAATATTATTAAAGACTAAAGCTAATTCCTCTTAACAAAGAGTACCCATAAATTTCATAAGTACTGTAGGGATACCATCAGGACCATGAGATTTTTTTTCCCGCCATAGAGGAGAATGCCGTTTTAATTTCTAAAACAGAAATAGAAGATACTAAAAGTTGTACTTCTGCATCCTCCAATGATGGGATAGCCAAATTTTGCAAAAAAGACTGCAATCCCGTAACAGAAACTGCCGAAGAACTACTCATACAGGCAGTATAATCAGAAACAATCCTGGTGATATCCCTTATGTCATGACACTCATTCCCACAATGATCCCAAACTGCATAAATTGTCTTTTTATGCAGTTGGGTTTGCCAGTGTTCATACGGACAAGCAGTTGCCAGTTCACCCTTAGTGCAAAATTGCTGTTGAAACAATAAAGTTTTAGCTTTAGTGGCATGGAAATGAACCATTTTCTCAGAGATTTGGGATATAGGAGAAGTTAAGTCTTGACACATCTCAAAAGAGATCAAATAAAGCTGTTGTAACAATCTTCTATCCTGTAGGTAGTCAAGATAAGCAGTCCTAGCAGCACCTCTACTGAACTGCGTACATAGCTTTGTCAGCTCAAACTTAGTGTCTTCCCACCAAAGTGTGAGAGAATCAAAAAAAATAAGAACAGTCTTCAGTATTAAAATAAAATTATGAAGGAATTAGGAAATATGTGGGGTCAACAGCAAGGAGGTATTGAATTTCCAAAAACCAAAGCCTCTTTGTTGCCTGGTAGTTACCCCAGTGGTCACGGAGATGATATGATGATCTGTAAATTCAAGAGCTGAAGCCGTGACAGTCTGAATAGGGAGAGTAGGGGAAACAAAAATATAATCAATTCTAGAGGTCAAAAGAATGTTATGGAAAGTAGGAAGGGCCAAATTAGTAAAATGATAGGCTGCATCCAATAAATTTGCTTTGAGAACTATTTGAGACAGTAAGTTAGAGTCGCAGTATTGTTTACCGTGTTTAGCAGTAATGGGACAATTAAAGTCTCCAGCAAAAATTACTTTATAAGGGGTATGTAAGTAGAGTTCAAGTAACCGAAACAAGGCACATCGTTGAGCTTTTTGTTGAGGGGCATACAGATTAATTAAGTGATAAGGCACTTCCTGGATGAGAACATCCAAAACCAGGGCCCTACCAGAGAGTAAGTCAAAACGTTTTAAAAGTTTGGTGTCTGGATATTTAAAGAGAATACCCAATCCAGCACAAGGCTCCGTACTTAAAGACCAAAAAGATAGACTCAAGTGCCAGGCCTTAGAAGCCAACTAAATTTCATGCAGAGTATGCAAGAGAGTATCCTGCAAAAACATTAAGCCTAGATGAAAATGAGCTAGAATGGAAAAAAACATTTGCCTTCTAGCTACCCATTTAATACTATTCACACTAATGGTGTGAAAAGAAAAGGGTTCAGTCATTAAGTCTTTTTATAAGGATTTTTCTAGCTAAGCTTGTCTGTATTTTTTAGTTTAACCTTTGCTTTCCACTTTTGTCGACCCCGGGGATGAACCATCCCCTCATTATCAGTAGTACTCAAAAGTTATGATCTCAATTTCAAATGAAAATGTTCATTTACATGAAATTTGGAGAATTGTCTAAAGTGCCCTGGAGAACAGGGGGACAGGAAGGGAAGGGGGGTATGGAAGAGCAGCGGGAGAACCTAAAAGGAGCCATAGTGGAAGTAAACAAATGCATCTGATTGGTAACAAAAGGCAAGAGAAGGAAAAAACCACTATGGTTCTCAAAATAGGTAGCAGAAAAGGTAAGGGCTAAAAGGGCAGTGTTCTAGAAATATAAGGAGACCCTAAAGGAGGAGGACAGAGAGGTGTGCCGAGAGTGTCTAAAGGAAGCAGGGAGGGTGGTGAGAAAAGCAAAGGCACAGACTGAGGAACGTTTAGCACAAACAATAAAGATAGGGGACAAGACATTCTTCATGTACATCAGTGAAAGGAGGAAAACTGGGGAAGGGGTATTGTAAGACTTAAAGGGGAGAAAGGGGAGTGTAAGGAGGGAGACATGGATAAAGCAGAAATACTGAATAAATACTTCTGTTCAGTATCCACAGAAGAGAGGGAGGGACAGTGATCACAACCGAGCATCAGATGCCAAGGGGGTGAAAGAGGTGGACAACAGTCCATTCACCGGGGAGAGAGTCCTTCAGGAACTCACTAAATTTAAGGTGGACAAAGCAATGGGACCAGACGGCATACACCCAAGGATACTACGGGAGCTGTGAAGAGAGCTAGCCAAACCTCTGGAAGCATTGCTCACTGAGTCACTTAACACAGGAGTGGAGACAGAGGATTAGAGGATGGCACATGTCATCCCTCTACACAAATCAGGCAGTAGGTGGGCAACTATAGGATGGTCAGCCTCTCCTCAGTAGTGTGGAAGATCATGGACAGACTTCTTAAGGAAAGGATTGTGGGACATCTAGAAGCCATCGGTGCCCAGGACCATAGGCAACATGAGTTCACAGTGGTAGGTTGTGTCAGACAAATGTCATAGACTCTTCAACTGGGTAATGAAGGAAGTAAATTGGGTGGGCAGTCGACACGCCTTCCTCAATTTCAGCAAAGCCTTCGACACTGTCTCATATAGGAGGCTGGTTAACAAGATGGGTAGGCTGGGCATGGGAGACAAGGTGGTAAACTAGGTCAGGAACTGGCTAACGGAAAGGAGACAGAGGGTGGTGGTAAATTGAGTACAAGCTGGGAGAGGAGGGTGACCAGCGGCACCTCAGGATCAATCTTATACCAGTTCTGTTCAATGTCTTTATCAGTGATATTGCAGAGGGGCTGGAAGGAATGGTCTGTCTGTTTGCAGATGACACAAAGATCTGTAACAAGGTGCATAATCCTGATAGGATGGAACAAATAAGGAGGGACCTGGGGAAGCTTGAGAAATGGTCTGCAGAGTGGCAACTAAGGTTTAATACAAAAAAGTGCAAAATTATGCACCTGGGACTCAGTAACCCAGGGAAGAGCTACAGGATTGAGGGGGAGTTGCTGACAGTTACCAAAGAGGAAAGAGACCTGGGGGTTACCATTTCAGATGACCTGAAAATGTCAAAGCAGAGTACAAAGGCAGCAGGGAGGGGCAGTGGCATGCTGGGGTGTATAGCAAGGGGGTATCACCAGCAGAAGGCATGAGGTGGTGATGCCGTTATACAAAACCCTGGTCAGGCCTCACATGGAGTATTGTATGCAGTTCTGGAGGCTGCACCTTCGAAAGGACATTAACAGGCTGGAGGTGCTCCAGAGAAAGGTGACTAAGATGGTACAGGGCTTGTACCACAAGGCTTATGAGGAGAGATTAAGGGACCTCAATATTTACTCACTGGAGGAGAGGGGGGAGATAAGGGACATGATAGAAACATTCAAGTACCTCAGGAGCATAAACAGGGTGTGGGGGGGGGAACTTAAAATACAGGAGGAGTACAAGAACTAGAGGGCATGACATGAAATTAGAAGGTGGCAGGTTAAGAGGGAATGTGAGGAAGTTTTTATTGATGGAGAGGGTGGTGGCTGCATTGAATGGTCTGCCACAGGAGGTGGTGGAGTGAGCACTGTGGTTGGATTTAAACATGCATGGAACAGGCATAGATGAACCATCAAGGTTAAGCGGGGGGAGGGTCAAAAGCTATAATCAAGTACAGGACTTACGGGCAGACTGGATGGGCCTAGCGGTCCTTATCTGCTGACAATTTCTATGTTTCTATGTTTCTACCTTCAGGTACTGAGGAGTCCACTGAAGAAACATCAGAATCCATGTCAGAATGCTCTGATTGTAATACAGCAAGTTTATTTGGAGTCAGGATAGCTGCAGACTGTGGAAGCACCACTTTGTCTATAGAATCCCAGACAGTTTGTCTGGTGATCCTAGTGCCAGGTTTCTTTCCTGGAGTAGGAGGGGGAGACATACCAGAGTCCTGCAACACGCGAGCAGAGGAGGAAGAGCCTTGTACTAGAGGCAGCTGCAGGCTCTCAGAGGTAGAAGATGGGCCAGCAACCGCAGTCGGGGCTGTCGGTGGGGTGTTGAGGAGTGGAGTGGGGCTCAACTGTATAGGGAGCTGAGGGAGAAATAACAGAACCATCTGAGAGTTCAGTAGAAAACCCTGGACAACTCGCTTTTTTTTGTACCAATGTAATTAACAAGCACTGTTCAGCTCCATCAGCTTGATCAGAAGAGTTGTGTGCAGCAGCAATATAATTCTGAAATGTATGACCCAATTCCCCACAAAGATTGCATTTACATTCTTTATAAGCAACATTGCAGAGGGACTGGAAGGAAAAGTATGTCTCTTTGCAGATGACACAAAAATCTGCAACAGGGTGGGGTGGAAAGGATGAGAAGGGATTTGGTAAGGTTAGAGGAATGGTCAAATGTATGGCAGCTTAGAGTCAATGCTAAGAAGTGCAAGGTAATGCACCCAGGGGAAGAGTACACAACGGGAGGTGAGATACTAACAACAACAAAAATGGAAAGGGACCTGGGGGTAGTCATATCAGATGACCTAAAGGTGGGCAAGCAATGTGAGATGGCAGGAAGGAGGGCTGGGGGGATACTGGGATGCATAGGGAGAGGCATCACCAGTAGAAAACAGGAAGTTATTATCCCTTTGTACAGACAGCTGGTGAGACCCCATCTGGACTACTGTGTGCAGTTCTGGAGACCCAATCTCCGAAAAGACATAGACAGGATGGAAGCTGTCCAGAGGAGGGCAACTAAAATGGTTCAGGGTCTGCACCGGAAGACATATGAAGAGAGATGAAAGGAGCTTAATATATATAGCCTCGAGGAAAGGAGGGAGAGGGGGGACATGATAGAAACGTTCAAGTACCTCAAGGGAATCAACAAAGTCCAAGAGGGTAGCATCTTTCAAAAAAAGAGGTGTGCAAGAACAAGAGGGCATAATTTGAAGAAGGGGGGGCGGCTCAGAGGTAATTTAAGGAAGTATTTTTTCACAGAGAGGGTTGTGGATGCATGGAATGGCCTTCCGGAGGAGGCTGTGGAGTCAAAATCAGTGGTGGAATTCAAGCATGCATGGGACAGTCATAAGGCCATTCTAGGGGTTGGGGGTAGGAAGAAGTAGGCTGCTGGTTAACTAGGATCTGCAGCTTATCCAGCAGGTAGGGAAATGGGCAGACTGGGTGGGCCAAGCGGTCCTTATCTGCCATCAAATTCTATGTTTCTATGTTTCTATTCATTTAGACAGGACGAGCTTAAATGACCTAAGTCACCACATATCACACATCTAGCCAAATTACATACACTGCTGAGGTGTTCCAAAGACCCACATTTATAACTCATCTTTGGCTGTCCTGCATAAAAAAGAATGCCCCTATCTCGATCTAGAAAAAAATAATTAGGTAAATTAATTGGACCAGTGTCATTTGTTATAAGTATGACTTTCACTTTCCAACCCCCAGTCCATGTATTTTCTGAATCAAGTATGGTAACAGGATCCTCCAACAAGGACCAGTGGTGTTTTAGCGAGATGATCAGTTCCTAGTCACTCATCTCTCCATTTCTAAAAAGCACAGTAATAATCTTGTGGCAAGGCTTAGATAGAGGGGTAACAAGAAAGGGGGACCATAAAGATGATTTTTTTTTAATTGATTGTATTTAACCGAAAATCGTTCCAAACCTCGAACAGTTTTAAAAGTGACATCAAAAGTCATCTCTCCAGAGACATGAATTAAGGCATAGAGTTCAGTTGCAAGAAATTTCATGGAATCCTTCAGAAGAATTCTGGCAACAAAAAGCCTATCCGGAGGGGAGTCCATGCCTCCAGTATAGGTAAGATGAACAGCATTGTGTCTCTTTGCTGGGAATATGGGGGTTTTAAACAGTGAGGCAAAAGTTTTTGGTGCAGTTTTATTGATTAAGTTTAAAGTCCATTGGGGTATGAAGGATTCACTGGTAGGCTCAGCCCCAGTACGTGGAGGAGGAACTGCTAGTTTTAAAAAAGGCAATTTAGGATTCTGTGTTAAGGCCAGATCTGAAGGCACTTCCAAGGCTGAAACAGCAGCATCAGCCACAGACATTGAAGGAATAGGAGCAGGCAGAGTGGGTATAATAATAGGTGCATTGCCAGAAAGTCACTGGCCTGTAAGTGCATCAAACTGCCAAGCGGCTTCTTCTAGCGGTGTTGGAACCGACCAGGCTAAGGCTTCCTCAACAGAAGCCACCAACTCCACAGAGCATCTTAGGCCAGGCCCAATTGGGCTTGCAGTTGCCATTCCCAACGCAATATCTGCGGAGGGCATTAATGGAAAAGAAATAGTGGAAGTTCCTGCCACTTCAGTGGCTTCTTCACGCACCGCCCAGCTCTTCGGCTCCTTTACAGGAGCAGGCATGTCAGTAGCATCCAGCTGTTTTGGCTTGACATTTGAGCCATCGCTGTCAGAGCGCAGTTTCTGAAGTGAAGTTTCAAGCTGAGCCCATTTTTTAAAGAATAAGCATTCCTCAGCAGCAAAATCCTGTCTTAAGAGTCGTTCTTTTTCTGACATGGGGCCCAGAGAGAGCAGGTTTTGTTCCGTAGGGTGACAGTTCACTACCTCCGAGTCAGAGTTACTAGGTAAATCAGGTACAGTCTCAGGAAAGGTTAAATTGGTAGAAGCACTTACAGGAATAGAATCTTTAATTTGCACAGCAGCAGAATCCAAACTAGAAGGCAGATCAGGATCTGAAAGCATTTCCACAACATCGTTCAACACCACAGCAGATTCTTCAACAACAGCTTGTGCTGCAGGCATCGGATTAGCGTCCGCCATCTTTGCTAGTAGACAAATGGCCAGAGGGTCCCCCTATAGCACAGTATGGGAATTTCCCCGGTGTCCTGGCCAAATTTCCTCCATTTAATAAACATACCACCAACAGCTTAATATGGTTCAATTTCAGTTGGTTACCATCTGTATCCCCCCTTCCCCCCAGTCGTCCCTGAAAAAGGGACTTCTACTCTCAGTGGGCCTACCAGGTCAACAAAATTCAATAAATAAATAAAATTTCAAAGTTCCTGGGAGTTACAACTCTGAGAAATAGGCTTCACAGCACATATAAAATAAACATTTTTGAATGAACGAAACTTTACTTTTTAAATTGTGATTCTAACTGTTCACTGGCTACATCTTTTTGCACCAGTCCCACAAAAGCCACATCTGTTGAACCTTCCATTTCTACCCTGCAAGACTCAGGGCACATTTCCAAAGCACCTGGTAGTTATAGCTTTCATAAATAGTCTGAACAGCATATAGCAAATAAAATTTACGTATGGATGAAAATCTTTGTTTGAAATTGTGATCATAGCATTTGAGTGGTTGAAGATCTTTGTACCAATCCCCCAGAAAGCACATCTGTGAAACATTCCCTTAGTACCATGCACGTTTCAAGGCACAATTCTAAAGCACCTGGGAGTTACGGCTGTCAGAAATAGGTTGCACAGCACATATCAAATAAAAATATTTTGTATGGACAAACATTTTCATTGGAATTTGTGATCATAACATTGGTGTGCATGAAGATATTTGTAAACAGCTCTCAGATGGCACATATGTGGACCTTCCCCTTTCTGCCCTGAAAGTCTCTGGGCAAAATATTTAAGTACCTGGGAGCTACAGCTCTCAGAAATAGGCTGCACAGCACATATCAGATGAAAATGTTTGTTTGAATAAAAAGTTTTGTTTGACATTCTGATCATAACTTTTCAGTAGTATCATATCCTTGCACCAGGCCCCAAGAAGGTGCATATTTGGAACCCTTCATTCATACCCTGCAAGATCCAAGGCAAACTTCTGGCATCTACAGCTCTCAGAAACAGGCTGCACAGCACATATCAGAAAACATTTTCAGATCAACTACACTTTTTGTTTATTATTGTGATCATAACTTTTCAGTGACTGCTGATATTAGCACCAACCAATGAAAGCACATCTATGAAACCTCTCCTGGGTACTATGCTAGCTTCAGGGCAAAATTCTTAAGCACCTGGGAGTTACAGCTCTCAGAAAAATGCTGCACAGCACATATCGAATGAAAATGTTCATATGAATGAACATTTTCATCAAAAATTCTGAGGATAACTTTTGAGTAGCTGTAGATCTTTGCAACAAGCCCACAACGTGCACATCTGTGGTATCTCCCCTTTGTACCCTGCAGATTTCAGGGGCAAACAACCAAAGCAGCTGGGAGCTACAGCTGTCAGAATGAGGGTGCACAGCAGATATCAAACAAAAATTTTCATGTAAATGAAAATTTTAATTTGAATTTGTGATCATATCTTTTGAGTGTCTGAAGATCTTTGCACCAAGCCCCCAGAATGTCCATCTGTGAAACCTCCCCTTTCTACAGTGCATGTTTCTTGTCATAATTCTAAAGCATCTGGAATTTACAGCTCTCAGAAATAGGCTAAACGGCACATATCAAATGATTTTTTTTGTATGAAACATTTCGTTGGAATTTGTGATCATAACTTCTGAGTGACTGAACATCCCTGTAAAAAGCTCTCGGAAGGTACATCTGTAGGGCCTCTCCTTTGTACATAGCAAATATCAAATACATTTTTTTGTACGAACATTTTCCTTTAAATTCGTGAACATAACTTCTGAGATCCTGAAGGGCATTGCACCAAACCCCCAGTAGGCACATCCATGGAAAATCTCCTGTGTACCCTGCAAGATTCAAAGCAAAATTCCCAGATACCTGGGAGTTACAGCTCTCAGTAATAGGCTGCACAGCACATACTGTATCAAATGAAAATCTTCATATGAATAAAAAGTTTTCTTTGAAATTGTGATCATAACATTTAAGTAGCTACATCTCTTTGCAGCAGACCCCAAGACAGCACATGTGTGTAACCTTCCATTTGTAGTCTGCAAGTTTCAGGGCACAATTCTAAACCTCTTGGGAGCTACATTTCTCAGAATGAGGCTGCAAAATACATATCAAACAAATATTTTTGAATGAACTGAACTTTTTGTTTATTATCGTGATCATAACCTTTCAGTGGCTGATGATATTTGTACCTAACCCTTGGAAGACACATTTATGAAAACTCCCCTTGGTACTGTTCTAGCTTCTGGGCAAAGTTCTAGAGCACCTGGGAGCTACAGATCTTAGAAAAAGGCTGTGCAGCACATATCAAACATAAATGTTCATATGAATGAAATTTTCATTTGAAATTGTGAGGATAACTTTTGAGAGGCTGAAGCTCCTTGCAATAGGCCCCCAGAATGTACATTTGTAGTACCTCCCCTTTGTATTCTGTAAGTTTCAGGACAAACATCTAAAGCACCTGGGAGCTACAGCTGTAAGAAATAGGGTGCACAGCAGATATCAAATGAAAATATTCATATGCATGAAAATGTTCACTTGAGTTTGTTATCATATCTTTTGCTTATCTGCAGATCTTTGCACCAAGCCCCAACAAGCCCTATCTGTGAAACTTCCCCTTTGTACTGTGCAAGTTTCTGAGCAGAATTCTAAAGCACCTGGGAGTTAAAGCTCTCAGAAATAGGTTACAAAGCACATATCAAATGACAGTTTTTTTTATGGACGAAACACTTAGTTGAAATTTGTAATCATAACTTTTGAGTGACTGAAGATCCTTGAAAAAAGCTCTCAGAAGGCACAACTGTGAAACCTCTGCTGTGTACTCTGCATGTTTCAGGGCAACATACCAAAGTACCTGAGAGTTACAGATCTCAGAAAATAGCTGCGCAGCACATATCAAATGAAACTTTTTTGTACGAACAAACGATTTCCTTTAAATGTGTAATCATAACTTCTGAGTGCCTAAGGAACTTTGTATCAAACCTCCAGGAGGCACAACTGTGGAATTTCCCCATTGTACCCTGCAAGATTCAGGACCAAATTACAAAGTACCTGGGAGACAGATCTCTCAGAATTAGACTGCACATCACAAATCAAATGAACAATTTTGTATGAATGAAACTTTTCATTTGAAATTATGATCATAACTTTTGAGTGGTTGAAGATCTTTGCACTGATCCTCCAGAAGGCACATCTATGAAACATCCCCTTTGTACTACGTAAGTCTCAGAGCAATATTCCCAAGTACCTGGGAGTTAAAGCTCTCAGAAATAAGCTGCACAGTACATTTCAAATGAAAATTTTCATACGAATAGAAGTTTTCATTTGAAATTGGTAACATAACCTATCAGGAGCTTCATCTCTTCGTACCAGACTCCAGAAGGCACATACAGTATGTGAAAATGTCCATTTGTACCCTGCAAGTTTCAGGGCAAAAGTCCATTCACCTGGGAGCTACAGCTCTCAGAAACAGGCTGCACAGCACATATCAAACAAAAATGTTCATATGAGTGAAACATTTTGTTTGAAATTGTGAGGATATCTTTTGAGTGGCTGAAGACCTTTGCACTAAACCCCCAGAATGCATATCTTTAGAAACTCCTCTTTGTACCCTGTAGGTGTCATGGCAAACTTCCAAAGCACCTGAGAACTACAGCTCTTAGAAATAAGCTACACAGTACATATCAAATGATTTGTGTTTTATGATTGAAACTTTTCACTGGAATTTTTGAGTGCCTGAAGATCCATGTGAAAAGCTCTCAGAAGGCACAACTGTGGAACCTTTCCTTTGTACCCTGCATGTTTCAGGGCAACATTCTAAAGTACAGTCAATTTCGGTTCTGTGCACATGCTTGAAGATTGGAATTTATGTGCACACAACCGAAATGAAAAAAAAGGGAGGTCATGATGAACCGGAACATCACTGTAATTAAATGACAAACACACATAACTAATCTAAGTAATCTAAAATGAATTTTACTGATAAAATAGCACATAGCCTCTACATTAACCCCTTTAAAACAATACTTTTTGATTCACCAACCACTAGAAGTTGACACTTTAAAGTCCAGTCTGCATTGCCAATGCTGATTGAGAGGCTTTTAACTTTTTGAAGCACCACAAGCCCCGTTACTGGAATGCAGCAAATCAGTGAAGGATCCTGTTGTCCTTCCCTCCCTCCTGTCCTGCTTTCTTTTTCTTGTCATGGGATACCCACTGCTCCAATCACTGAGGCAGATTTTTCTATCAACTTTACTCTCTGCTCCAGGGAAAGCATGTTATGTGTACGCATCTCCCTGATAGACTGCAGGTAGCCAGGGATTTAGACACAGATTACAGCAAAGCCTTTAATAGTTACACCACTTAGCACTCACTTCACAGCATTGCTTGAGTGCACAGAGAACAGCATGTTTTTTTATTACTGCATTTGTTTTAAAAGAGGGGCAAATTGGAGGGCATTAACAGCTCACTGCATATTAAATTTACAATATTGGCTCAGGAAACAAGCAAAAAAAAGGCACACAAGTGAAAATCGGTGTGTACACAAATGAGCTAAAATGAATAGGAAATATAGGAAAGGAATCTGGACTTTGCGTATGTGTGCACATATCCAAAATGTGCACACATCCGAAAGGCACACCAGTGGAATGGACTGTACCTGGGAGTTACAGCTCTCAGAAATAGGCTGCACAGCACATCTCAAATGAAATTTTTTTGTATAAACAAACATTTTCCTTCAAATTTGTGATCATAACTTCTGAGTGACTGAAAATCTTTGCACCAATCTTCCAGAAAACACATCTGCGGAACCTCCCATTTGTACCCTGCAAGGTTCAGGGCAAAATTTCAAAACACCTGGGAGTTAGATCTCTCAGAAATAGGCTGCACAGCACATGAAAATATTTTTATGGATGAAACATTTTGTTGGAATTTGTGATCATAACATTTGAGGGACTAAAGATCCTTCTAAAAAGCTCTCGAAAGGCACATCTGTGGAACCTCTCCTCTGCATTATGTATGATTCAGGGCAACATTCCAAAGTACCTGGGAGTTACATATCTCAAAAATATGCTGTGCAGCACATATCAAATCAAACTTTGTTGTATGAAGTGTCCTTTAAATTTGTGATCATTACTTCTGATTTCCTGAAGAACTGTGCATCAAACCCCAAAGAGGCATATCCTGGAATCTCCCCTTTGTACCCTGCAAGATTCAGGGCAAAATGCTAAAGTACCTGGGAGCTAGAGCTCTCAGAAATAGGCTGCACAGCACATATCAAATGAACAATTTCGTATGAACGAAACTTTTCATTTGAAATTGTGATCATAACTTTTGAGAGTTTGACGATCTTTGCACAGATCCACTAGAAGACACATCTGTGAAATTTGCCTTTGTACTGTGCAAGACTCAGGGCAAAATTTGCAAGTACCTGAAAGTTACAGCTCTCAGAAATAGACTGTACAGTACATATGAAATGCAAGTTTTCGTACGAATGAAAGTTTTTATCTGAAATTGTGATCACAACCTTTCAGAGCCTACATCTCTTTGCACTAGACCCACAGAAGCCACATATGTGGACTCTTCCATTTGTATCTTGCAAGTTTTAGGGCAAAATTCCAATGTACCTGGGAGCTACAACTCTCAGAAATAGGCTGCACAGCACATATCAAAGAAACATTTTCAAATGAACTAACATTTTTATTTATTATTGAGATCATAGCATTCAGTGGCTGATGATATTTGCACCAATCCCCAGAAGGCACATCTATGAAACCTCCTTGTGGTACTGTACAAGTTTCAGGGCAAAATTCTAAAGCACCTGGGAGTTACAGCTCTCAGAAAAAGGCTACATAGCACATATCAAACAGAAATGTTCCTATAAATGAAACTTTTTGTTTGAAATTGTGAGGATAACTTTTGAATGGCTGAAGACCTTTGCACCAAACCCCCAGAATGCGCAACAATGGAACCTCCACTTTGTACCCTGTAGGTGTCTCGACAAACTTCCTAAGCACCTGGGAGTTACAGTTCTTAGAAACAGGCTACACAGCGCATATCAAACAAAAATGTTTTTATGATCAAAACTTTTAATTGGAATTTGTGATTATAACTTTTGAGTGCCTGAAGATCCCTGCAAGAATAATAATAATAATAATAACTTTATTTATAAAGCGCCTTTCAAAACCAAGGCACTGTACAGATTAAAACACATCAAATGAAATACAACATAACATTACAAAAAATTCAGTCAAAATATAGATCCAAATTAAGACTTTAAACAGCAGCGTAGCATTTAATAGCTAAGATTATCAGATAACCATCATCTGGAAATGCTAATCTGAACAAATGTGTTTAAGGGCTGACTTAAAACTTTGGACGGTCAGGCACTCTCTAACCCGATGAGGTAAATAATTCCACAGGGTAGGGGCTATGTATCAAAAAGTCAGAGCCCTGGATGTCTTCAAATGCACTCTGGGAATCTCTAGCAATCCCTCATCATTGGATCTAAGCAGGTGGGAGGGGCAGTAGGGGCAAAGAAGATCTTTCCGGTAGCGGGTCCCTGGTCATGTAGGACTTTATAGGTTAGTAACCCAATGTTGAAGGTGATCTGCCACTGCACTGGCAGCCAGTGCAGTCCATGAGACACAGGCGTGATATGACTGGTCCTAGATGTACCAGTCACCAGCCTGGCTCCCACATGCTGCACCAGCTGCAATTGGCAGATATCAACCCCTGGAAGTCCTAGGTACAGGGCATTGCAATAATCAGGGTGAGAAGTCACAAAGGCATGTACCAAGGTAGAAAGATCATTGGGAGGAACCAGGTGCTTAACCCAGGTGATATTCCTCAGATGAAAAAATGAGGTTTTGACAACTGCTAACACCTGAGATTTCAGGGTCAACTTATTGTCAAAAATAATGCCCAGGTTAAGCACCTGGTATAAGACAGCCAGTGAAGCATCATCGAGCCAAAGCCCAGATAACTGTCGCACCAGCATACCTGCCACCCAATAATCTGGGTCTAACACCAACACCTCAGTCTTATCTGGATTTAGTCTCAGCCAGCTGGCACTCATCCAGTCCTGAATCTCGGAGAGACAGCTGTTAAATACCGAGATTGCATCATCCTGCCCGGGCACAAAGGACAGGTACAACTCAGTATCATCTGCATAGCAGTGAAAACTCAAGCCATACTGCCTAATAATGTCTCCCAATGGCAGCATGTACACTGTAAACAACATGGGCATGAAAATGGAACCCTGCAGTACCCCACAGGATAAGGGGAGAGCATCAGAGGAATAAATCCCAGTGACCACTCTCTGAGTCCTACCCTGGAGGAAAGATGTAAACCATCTAAGAACTGTGCCCAGCAGTCCACAGATGAACTGCAGGCATTCCAATAGCACACCATGGTCCACAGTGTCAAATGCCACAGAGAGAGATCAAGAAAAACCAAGATGGAACGAGATCGCTGCTCTCATACTATTAGGTGATCATTAAGTACCCGGACAAGAGCAGTCTCAGTACTATGGCTCTTCCTAAATCTGGACTGAAGAGAATCATAGACATCATGGATAGTAAGATGGCCATCCAGCTGCAGCGCAACCACCTTCTCAATAACCTTACCCACAAAGGGTAGGTTAGAGACAGGTCTGTAGTTAGCAGGACAATCCGAGTTAAGGGAGGATTTTTCAGGAGTGGTCAAATGACCACTTCCTTTAGGGGGTCTGGAAAGATCCCACTCTCCAATGAACTCTAAACTATCTCTGCAAGGATTGGGCCAATCTCATCCACACAACCCACTAGGAGTCATGTGGGCCTGGGATCCAAACTACAGCAGGTTGGCCGCAAAGTCTGGATGATCCTCACGATGTCAACAAATTCCAACCGGCCAAAATCTGTCCAGACAAACCTGGTGTCTGCAACATCCCATCAATCATCACAGCACCCTTTGGAGGAGGACTGGCCAATCTCGGACTTGATGGTGGCAACCTTATCTGCAAAACATTGAGCAAACTCATCACACTTCTGTTGTGAAAAAGCTCCCCCAGACTAAAGACAGATTGGATTGCACAATCTGTCCACAGTCTGGAAGAGCTGAACTGGTCGATTTTGTGCAGTGACAATCTCCCTGGACAGGAATTTTGCCTTCTTACAGGTAATTGTCAATTGATAGATTGTATAATGTTCCAGCAATCTAAACCTGTCACCCTCCAGGCCCGATTTCTGCCAGACCCTCTCCAGACTTTGCCTATTCTCCTCAACTCCTTAAAGGTCCCATCGAACCATGGAAACTGTGGGTGGAGGGTGAGGGGGTGAACACGAGCAGGAGCAATTGAATCCTAGGCCTCCGTTACCACAGTATGATAGGCAAGCATCATGTCACCTGGATCCACGCATTCTCTCGGCAAGCTCAATAGATCCAGCACAGCCATTAGGCCATCAGGGGTCACACCCTGTAAAGGGTGGCACTGCATCACCTCTGTATGGGCAGACCCATTGGGGGAGCCCCAAAACTGAACCTTATGGTGTGATGGTCGGACCATCTGACTGGTTCCATGACCAAGTCAGATGCTTGCATCCCCATGGGAAACACCAGATCCAATGAGTGACCTTTAATGTGGGTAGCACAGGTAACAACCTATGTGAGGATCAATGATTTCGTTAGTTGAAGGAAGTCACAACCAAATTGCGAGAGTTCATTGTTGACCCAGGCATTGAAATCCCCTAGAATCAACTGTCTGGGGGATCCCAATACCACATTGACAATGAAGTCCGCAACTTCCTGCAGGAATTCTTTTCCATCTCTGGGTGGATGGTAGATGAGAAGTATCCTGCACCCAACACCCCGCACCCATGATACACTCAAAGGATCTGGTGCATCCCACTAGCACCTCAATAAGGCTCAGTTCTGGTCTAAAACAGATGGCTACACCCCCACCGCTACAATCCATCCTCATCTGGTGTATCACTGAGTAACCCGCTGGAACAGCCGAGGCCAGCACTGGACCTGCATTATCATCTAGCAAGGTCTTGGTGATGCACGCCAGGTCTGATGTCCCAACAAGTTCTGCTGTAATAGCAGTCTTGTTTTGAATAGACCTGGCATTACATAATACCGTTCAAGTAGGATGAGCAGTCGAGGAAGACCTCACCAGCTGCCTGCATTCTGCAGTACCCATGGGTATGGGAATCAGACAGGGAGGACCACTGTTCTGATTCCATTTTGCCTCAGGGGCATCTCCTTGTCCCCACTACCCCTATATGACCGCTTTTCTCCATTCTCCATTCTGCCCCAGACCCAGTCCCCCCTTCTCCTCTTTCTAACTTTTCACATAACATGACACCTAGCGTATGCTTCAGATTACAAAGGGGGATAAACAAAGGGGAGAAGATCCCAGAGTCTGGAGGGGGAGTAGTGCCTGACCATCTTATGGCCCTCCCAACACACTTCCTAAAGCAGAGACAATCAAAATCATACAAAAATCCATCTCACTCATACACTCATTCAAAGAAATACTTCCACACAGTAACCACTCGCATATTCAATCCTTAAAATAACAAACAATAACCCACAATTACAACACTAAAATAAAATACCACTAGCCCCACCACCCCATTGCCCAGTGTGCAATGACCAATATATTTAGCAGCAGATAAGAAGATTTAACAGAAAATGAGCAGTCACTAATGGCTCAAAATGTTAGTCGCAATGGTCTTCAAGCACTACCTCTCACATAGACTTTGAAAGAATCAACAGAATTATAATGAAAAGTTCGGGGCACTTTCACTGGCCTGTACAGTTTGACTCACAAAATGTATAAAATAAAAGGTCTGACCATAAAGTTTTGGATCAGTTTGGAGCCTCTGATATACCACTTGTAAGTTCAAGCAGTTAAGACAGATTTTTTATCCTGGACAAGTGATTTTACCCTATGGTAGAAATTCAGGTAGCACAACCCAGTATTCTCATAGGAGACCCTACCAGGATTATCATGCTCCCCTCTTTGAACACTGTCACCACTAGCCTACCAGCCAGCCTTCAAGATGGCCTAGGAGAACTGGGAACCCTGCATCACTCTCCAGCAGGCCTAGCCCGCCTCCTGAGAGGAACACAAACCCCAGAAAGGAACCACCACAGTCAACCAGGAGGGCCCCCACTCCAAACACTCAGGGTGCCTGTTAAACACCACAACACGACAGATTAAAAACCTCCTGGGGACAGAAACTCCAATGGCTTGAGCAAGGACTGGAAGCAAACTTCAACCGTGGTCCATCGGCAACACAGTCATGAAGCTTTGGTTGCTCGCAGGCTAGTCCAACAGGCCAACAGACCAGCCTCGGCTTCCAAAGAAAATTGAATTTGGTCGAGCACCAGTCACCCACAAACTCGCAGGACACTTCCTCCACCCAATACGGCCCAAGCAATTGAGACACCGCATTCCACAATGTGCTGTAGTCAAATCCCAGCAACAAGGTGAAATAATCCAGCGATAAGGTAATCCACAATAATTGAGAGACTCCACTACTTGCTTTTCACTACTTACTTTATCTCAACTATTCTTTAACTTGTAGTTGGAAAATATTTGTAGCGCACTTTTGTTTTTACTGAGCCCTAAACGCAAAAACGATCTGACCTTTTTGCTTCATTTAAGAAGCCCTCTCTCACTGCCACTAAAATTACTATCACTCTTAAAATTAAAAACTTACTAAAATAACAATCAAATAATATTTAAAACAAAATACTCTGCTCTGCTGCTCCCAGCTGAGAGCTAGCCCAGCATGGCTGCCATCTTAGCTCTGTAGAAGCTGTCAGAAGGCACATCTGTGGAACCTCTCCTTTGTACCCTGCATGTTTCAGGGCAACATTCCAAAGTAGGGCTCTGTGAATACCTTTTTTTGAATATTCGCCCAAATAATCAGTATTCGGGTCCCAGATATTCGGTATTCAGCCAGAAAAGTTGCCTTATTAGAGAATTGCTATAGAAGTCCTTAAAATGGCTTTGGGAAAAGGAGGATGAGATGTCATGGCACTTTGACTTGTACACTGGTGCCACAGGTTGCCTTGTCCCGCTGCTGCTTCAGGAGGAGGATGCTGATGTCACTGCACCTTGGCTTGTACACTGGTGCCACAGTCTGTCTGTGCTGCTGATGCTTCAGGAAGAGGATGCAGATGTCACGGAACTTTGGCTTGTATATTGGTGCCACAGGCTGCCTTGTCTCGCTACTGCTTCAGGAGAAGGATGCAGATGTCATGGAACTTTGGCTTGTACACTGTTGCCAGAGGCTACCTTGTCCCACTGCTGCTTAAGGAGGAGGATGCAGATATCATAGCACTTTGGTTTGTACACTGGTGCCACTGCCACAGGCTGTATTGTTCTTCTGATGCTTCAAGAGGAGGAAGCAGATGTCATAGCACTTTGGCTTGTACAATGGTGCCACAGGCTGCCTTTTTGTGTATGGTTCTGTTGTGGAGAAGGATGCAGATGACATGGCACTTTGGCTTGTACAGTGGTGCCAGAGGGCAGGCTACCTTGTCCTGCTGCTGCTTCAGGAGGAGGATGCAAAGTAAATAGTTCATCATGGGCATTCCATTCAGTTTCCCATAGCATAAAATTGGAAGTATAAGAAGACATAACTCTGTCATTTATTGTATGTTGGTGAAAAAAAACAATACGTACTACAAGAACAAAATAAAACGGAATTGAAGTGTTACATATTGATGGGTTGCTGGCTTCTGCCACATTACTTTTTGACTATGGCAGTGAAAATCTTAAATTCCCCCCTTCCCCCTTTATTTTCTCAATTTTTTTATTTTTTCTGTTGGTCTTTTTTGTCCTTTTTACTTCTTTTATTCCCCTCCTTTCACTTCCACTACTTTTCTTTACATTATGATACAGGAGATTTTGTGTCTATGCTGTTGTATACATGCTATATATGTTTTGAATGTGTGTACTTTAAATGGTTATGCACTTTACTAACACAGTGTTGTGTTATGTTTGGAATTGTCTGTTTAACAGTATGTAGCACCTAAGGGTGGGAAATGGCTGTTTCACATAGGCACAACACGTGGTGTATTACATCCTATGAATTTGAAGTTTGTATTAATGATGTCACTGTGATGTCACAACACGTATGTGTATATATAATAGTGTTCAGTCTTGCTGTAATTGCCTTTGAAAAATGATCTTTTAAGATCTGAAATGCATCAGGCGTTGTGCTTTTTAAAAATCACATGAATTTGTAAACCACAGATGGTGTCTGTGTAATGTGAGGTGGTAGGTGATAGGCATGATTTTTCACAAAGAGACAGCATCACCAGTCATGGGATTTGTGGAAAAAGAGCAATATATTGAGTGTCAGTAACATAATACCAGATGGTGTGTTTGTGCACATAGTGCATAAGTTGGGCCAGGCCAGCAGCACAAGTATGGGTGTGTGTGTCAGAAAAAGAGCATTGTTATTATTCAGGGCTGAGAAAATTAATTTACAGTGTCAGTGACTCAGTAGGTAGTATACTCACCTCTGAGGCTGGGAGATCAGAGGGCTGTGGGTTCAGTTCCCACATCTGGCACTTGGGTTAATATCCCAGTACTGATACTGTAATGCAGCATGGGAGGGGTGCTGCACTTCTGAGGTGCAGTCTTTCAGATGAGATGTTAATCCGAGGTCCCATCTGCCTAGATTGGTGGTAGTTCAGGTGGATGTTAAAGATCCCATGGCACTTATCGAAAAGAGTAGGGGAAATTTTTATTGAAAACCAAAAACCAAGACATCAAAAAGAAATAATTCACCAAAACATCATACAGAAAAGAGAAGGAAAAACAAAGAAATGAAAAAACAAACAATACATAAAAAAGTGATCAGAAAAGGAAATAACAATAAGTTCATCCTACCCAGGTAACATTCTTCCAAAGAAAAGTACCTACAACATCTCCCAGTATACGGAATTCATAAGCTTAGAGAGCATCCAATTCTTCCTGGAGATGAAAAAAAACTTCCTGCAATTGTAAAACTTTGTTTTGTAGCACTGTTAAACACCGAGTCTGCCAAATATGCCATTTAAGACAGGCTAATAAAGCAAACGCTGTACTTTTGTGCCATTTGCCCCATTCTGCAGGAATCTGCCCCAATACCAAAATGTCATAAGTAATACTTTCAAAAAGCAAATTCTCCCCACCAGTGTGCCAGAGCATACCAAAAGGGTTGAGCGAGGGAACACTCAACGAATAAGTGCTGCATTGTTTCAGGCTGCCCCTGACAGGAGGGTTCCTGACAAAGTCTATCACTGAGCTGCTTATACTTATGATTAGCCTCACGTTAAGCTTTTGATGTGCACACAACCAAACTACATCCTGCATTTTTTCTGTGGGATTCTAGGTCCTGTTATATTTGCTAACAATGAAACTGTGTTAATATGAGTAGGAACAGAAAAAAGGGGGTCCTCAAAATAACAAGTGGAAAACACATAAGCATAAAAAGTTTTCCACTCATGGGAAACAAACCAACTGAGTTCCACTTTCCACAATCTAATATACTTCAAGGTTAACTGAACATACAAGGGCAGTTGTTTATCCATAGGGTGCCACTTTCCTCATCCCCATGCCATTAAAAAAGGTCGCCCCCACAGAGACATACACATACGACCCATTTCATCATGTTCCAACAACATAGACCTGATTGAACTATAAAAAAATTACCAAAAAATTGAACAATGGGATTTATCATACCCAATCCACCTTCCTTCCAAGGTCTGTAGGTGTGTGCCCTCTTCACTGGGTTCAAACGACTGCCCCACACCAGCTGAAAAAAAAGACTCAAAATTTTTGAATGCATATTAAATGGTTATGGAAAAATTCGAGAGATACAAAAAAAGAGGAGCAATGTAAGATTTTAACAGAAACACACGTTTTTTCTGTGTCATTTTCCAGAATTGCCATTTCTTAACCTTATGAAATGCTGTATCAAAAACCATATCCCAATTACTCTGTATTGACTCTGGGGAACCAAAATATATCCCCAGGAGCTTCAAGGTTGTAACAACCACCGGAATATCAAAAATCTGTATACTAGGTGCCATACCTAGAGGCATTAAGGAACACTTAGCGGTATTAATTTTAATTCCAGTGCTCTCCTGTACTGATTTTAAGAAACCAAGGACTCGGCTCCCAGAGTCAATATCAGCAATAGAACAAATACAATCATCCACATAAGCTAGAACTTTAGAAAAGGAATAGCCATCTGAAGAAACAATGGCCACAATGTTTTGATCCATGTCTATACAACGCAACAAAGGGTCCAAACTAAAAACAAACAAAAAAGGGCTCAGAGGACAGCCTTGACGAACCCCAACCTGATAAGGAACTGGGACACCCAAATGACCATTAACCATAGGTGTTACTTTTGCTGAGGAATAAAGAGTTTGAAGTAATTCTAGAAAATGAGGTGGAATACCATAATAAACCAAAACAGCCCAAAGATAATCAAAAGCCTTTTCCTGGTCCAAGCTTAACAAATATCCAGATAGTTTGTTCTGAAGACCTTGATCAATTAATTCCCTAACATAAATTAAATTCTGGGAGATGTTTCTACCAGGAACAGCACAAGATTGTGTGGGGATCAATAATTTATTGGCAAGCTTAGAGAGATGGTAATTTAAGATGTTAGCCAAAATTTTATAGTCAGAAGTTAGCAAACTCAAAGGTCTCCAATTTTGTAAAAGTGCAGGATTCCCTTTCTTATATAAAAAAAATTAGTACACCATTTGTCATACTAGAGGTGAGTCGGTGTTCTGCCCAAATAGCTTGAAAAATAACAAGTAACCAAGGTACAAGAATGTCAACATATGTTTTATAGAATTCATTTGGCAGGCCATCTATCCCCGGTTTGGTGTGTGTAGACAAATGGCCTATGGCCTGACTAATTTCATCCGAAGTAATAGGAGATTACAGTGCATCAATTTCTAAAGTTGATAATGACGGAATTTCAAGATGATGAAAAAAGGGGAAAAACCCAGAATTAGGTTTTTGGAAAGTCTGAGTAACATAGGACTGAACCATAGTCTGTAAACCCCTAGTATCACAGACTAATGATCCATCCGAAGTTTGTAAAGCAGACATACAGTACATAAGTGTGGCCATTCCTGGTCAGAAAGATCTAAGGGACTGACCTGCTCACGGGTGCCTACAACAACATATTTTTGCTGATGCCTATACCTTTGCTCACGAGATTTAAGAAAATCAAGCATTTTAGTTTTAATATCTAAAAACTGCTGGCACTTAGTACCCTGTGAGGAACATGCCTGTGACAGCAATTTCAAATACTGAGCTCTATAACCCAAATAAGAAAGATAAGAATTCTGAGCTTTTGTCTGGGAGACCTGAAGAAAAAGCATCTTTAGATCAAGTTTAGTGTCTTCCCACCACTCCAGCAGACTATCATACAAAAAGGCAACATTTGACCTAACCAAAATAAAAGGAATGTAACTGGGAGGACAAGTCCTCAGCTTGTAACAAGGACGTAATCAGTCTCCACTAGGCATGTCCCATTACAAGTTCTTGAAAAACACCAATGGTTAACTTGAGAACTAAATGGTCAGAAGTCTCCAATGGCAAGACTGTGACTGCAAGTCAGGAAAATCTCCTGGACAAAAAACAGAAATCTATCCTAGTAGAAATAGTTCCCCATATAAAAGGTATGCTCTGGCATCTGCTGCAATAAACCATAAGCGTCCAGTAAATTATTAGCATTCAAGACTCGCAATAAAGCATTCGTATCACAAAACATTTTTTGAGTTTTACATCACTAATCTCTAGCTGCTAATCCACAATTAAAATCACCACCCCACAAGACCAACTTTGAGGTATGTAAATATGGAGATATACGATTAAACAAGGCTGATCTGTCAGCCTTAGTTTGAGGAACATAAATATTTATAAGGCGGTATGCACAATGATATACAATAATATCCATGAGCATAGCCCTACCTAGTAAAATGTCTAAGATTTGCAATACTTATACAGCAAGACTAGAGAAAAACAAGACACCTAAACCATCTTCTCCCAGAGACCAAAAAGAAGCACCCCATCGCCAATCTTCTTCCGCTTCTCTTATATCTGTCAGGGAGCTCTATCTGGTATCCTGTAATAAGATAATAGAACCAGAATGCTCACTAAGGCTGGCAAAAGTAAGACGTCGTCTTAACTGGGAATTAATACTTTAACGTTAACAGTAAGTAAAGTAACACCCTGTGCCAGAGAGGAAAAAAGGAAAATCAAAGACTAGAATCAAGTCATTTCCTTTTTTTCCATTTCTTTGGCTTGGTTTTATCTTTAACCTCTGTATCATGGGTAGGATCTGGAAGTGAGGAGGCAACCAAGGAAAAATCAGAGTCCATCCTCATCTCCCTCATGATCCAGCAAAGGGGCAAAAGGATTAGTAGCAATAATTAATTCAGGCTCTGGACAAGAGGAAGGGACAGAAGAGCCACTCTTGCTAGACCTAGAACGAGTGACTCTTTGAAAGGGAGTATCAGTCTGAACTCCCGGGGGGTGGGGGGGCATACAAGGAGTCTCCTGCTTCTCCATAGGCACACAGGCCTGAGGAACATCAGAGGCAGAGACTTTCCTAGCAACCAATGGAACAGCCCCTTGTTCAGGAACCAGAGGAGAGGAAGGGAGAATCATACCAGGTTCAGTACATATACCAGCAATAGAAGGGGAGAGCAGGACCAGAGTAGCAATATCCATACGCTCTGAAACTGGAACCTGTATTACTTCTTCTGCAGTAGTAACTGAAGAAGGAGAAGGAGACAGGTGGGAATCATGAACTGGCAAATCAGAATGCAAAAGCAAAGCCTGCATTTTTTGATGCTCCTTTTGTGCATTTGCAACATAAATATCTTGCTCAGCTCGAACGGCAGGATCAGCCTGATTATGAGAGGCCCAAGAGCAGGAACGAAAAGTGTGTCCCTGCTCGTCACACAAATTACACCTCATGGGACGTTTACAGTGAGCCCCTATGTGACCTAAATCCCCACAAAGCCCACACTTTTGCTGATCACATACATTACTCAAGTGCCCCAAAGCCCAACATTTATAACAGGCCTTCAGCTGCCCCGAATAAAAGAGAACACCCCTGTCCCATCCCAAAAAGAAACAATTAGGTAGATGCTTGGTTAACCCATTTTCTAAACGTAAATCAACTGAATAACGCCAACCCCCCCGTCCAAAGATGTTCATCATCAAGAATGGGGTCAGGGGGGCCTTTTACAGTACAGTGCTGCTGTAACCAGTAGGTTATATCGGCAACATTTACCCCTTCATTCCTGAACAGTGTAGTTATTTTCTTTGTGACTGGCTTCATTAAAGGAATAGCCAGAAAAGGTTTCCATAAGGGAATACTTTTTAAAGCCTGATATTGCTTCCAAAATCTGTCCAATCCTGCAGGATGCCTGAAACTGACATCAAAAATGGTATCCCCAGGCATATGAATCAAAGCATATATTTCATATGAGTAAAACCTCATACTTGTTTTCAACAATTCTCATCCAATAAAAAGTCTTTTGGGAACATCTTCCATAGATCCCCGAAACTTCAAACATACTGCATTACGTCTAGCAGCAGGTTCATTCAACAAGCCAAAAGTAGCAGGAAATAACTTCTCATTTACCCTGTCATGCCACAGAGATGGAGGTTTACTTGCTCCAGGCTCAGGTAACAAAGGTGCTGCAGCAGTAGATGGCTGAGGTGCTAAGTCTTCAGGTGAGGCCTCAGAATGGGGGGAGGGGTCAGTGGAAAGTGACAAACCCTCATCTTCCAGCTGAGTAATGGTCTCCATTAGGCCAGGACTAGCAATAAGGGAAACAGGAGCAGAAACATCATTTGGCAATTGTCCTGATGGAAATCCGGTGTCTGCAACTGGAGAGGAAAGAGCAACACCATCTCCAGATGGCATATTTGCATCCCAAGAATTCCCATCTGGGGATTTAACCAACCCCGCAGCTTCCAGGGCTGTCTCCACCCATGTAGCTAGGGCTTTTAGGTCCTGATCAGAAAAAGGCATAGAAAATGGTTACTTGTGTCTGGAAAGGAGGTGTCATACCCCCAGCAGGGACTGTGGTGTGGATCCCCCCCCTTGAGCGGTTGGACTTCGGGGATAGGCCTATTGTAAAAATCCCCACAGAACCAGTTGCACTATCAGCAGTAGCAAGCACCTCAGCATTGCAAAGCTGGGGCTGAGAAGACAGAGCAGCAGCAATATGGTTTGCAGACTCACCCTGTGCTGAACTAATCTCAGTCAGAGCACCAAAAGAATCAGGAGACAGCTTCCCCGTGGAGTCCATAGTTGGTGCCTGCATCGAAGGAGCCAGTGCAGCAGTGTTACATGACCCTTCCTGGTCTGGTATGCCACAATCATCCGTTCGTATTTGCTGCAACTCCCACAGCAAAAGGTTCCGTCGGTAATCTAACTCCTCAAGCTGGATGCGAAGAGCCGCAACTGTGTCATCTGACAGCGACTCTCCCATTGCAACACACACACCGCCTGAATCAGCAGCCATAGCAGGTAAAACCTCAAAAGCCATTCCATCGTCGTTGTCCATAGCAGCTTCAGTAAATGTCCCAACCACTGCAGCCATCAGGAGCTGAGGAGGTGACCGCCTTCTCAGCTTCCCACACATCCATTTCAAACAAAGTTCCTCACACACTGAGGGGAAGATGAAAAGGCACAGAGCCCTCTGGCAAGCACAGTAGGGGAGTTTCCCCGGTGTCCTGGCCAAATTTCCCTCATTCACTAAAAATACCACCAACAGCTTAATCTGGTTCAAGGTCAGTTGGCATTCATCTGTATCCCCTTCCCCCGGGTCATGCCTGAAAATAGGAGGATTTGTCTAGTGCACTTACCCGGTCAACAAAAACTAAATAAATAAATAAGTAAAATACATTATTCAAGACTTGCACTTGCAATCGAGATGTGGTAAATTGAGCTTGATGAACAGACGTTGCTCAACAAGTTCAGGGTCTAATGAGGATCTGTGAGGCTCCACCACATTCCCTGCTGTGCTAAACAACCTCACTGATGGCACACTGGTTGGGGGACAGCTCAGGTATTTCACGGTCAGCTGTACTAAGTGAGGGGATGATCTCAGCTTTTGGCTCCAGTACTCCAGTGGGTCATCTGAGATGGGTTCAAGAGCTTCTATCAAGAAGAAATTGAGAACATTGCTTGCCAAGAGGGGGGGTGCTGTTCTTTTCGCTTTCTTTGCTCCACCTGTAGGGATGAACTGAGTTGGGCCCAGCAGTCTTCTTCCACCATTTCATTAGGGGCATCCTTCACCTGCTGTTCTTGTTCTTCCAGGGATACTTCGGTATGCATCACATAATTGGCACACATTGTAAAGGTGAGCTCTGAGCACAGCTGCTGATGAAACTCATTGACAAGGTGGGCAGGCATTTCAAGGTGCAGTATCTCACACTTAAACATTGGGTTCAGCATCATTGAAAAAACATATGGCTTACTGCCATAAATGCCCGTGAACCTGCTCCCTAATTCAGTTGTTAGATTGTATACAAGAGCCATCACTGCAGGTGCTAGATCAGCATTGGTGGAAAATCTCTGCAGTGACTTCTTCAGTATCTAGACTGCAGGAATAACCTGTCTGAGTAGTGCAGATGCTGTACTCATGTCACGTGTGCATCTTTCAAAAGGCCCAAGCACCTTTACTGTGTCTTCAAAAACAGCCCAGTTCTGGTGGCTGAGAATTCCCCCAATGTCTGTCTCCATACTCATTTCATGCAGACCCCGCTTCTGCTCCAGTAGCCTTTGCAACATGTAGAATGTTGAATTCCACCATGAGAAAGACATCCTGTATAAGCCTGTGCTGTGCTATCTGAATGCACTCTTGCACCTGCCACAGTTGATTTGTGACCTTAACCCAGTGATGGAAATGGGCACAACTTGTTGCTATCTTAACTGTTTGATCTACCTCTGGTGTCTTGCCGATGGACTTTGTCACCACCAGATTCAAACTGTGTGCATAATAACAGATGCTTTCAAACTGCCCGTCATACAATGCCTTTATCATATTTGCTGCATTGTCAGTCACAATGAAACCAACATGCAGCAACGTGTCTTCAGTCCACACATGCAGCATATCTTGCAAGAAGGCCAAAATGTTGGTGGATTGGTGATCCACAGGCATAACGGACACATTGAGAAGTGCAGACCTGCTATGAGAGGTTATGGAGGTTACACTAGGGGTATGACAGGAAGTAGGCAGATCTGCACCTTCACTGCCTGTACCAGTCAGTGACATATATGCATGGTTGGCGTTTGTGCTACTCCATATGTCTGTTGTGCAATGGAACACATCACTGACTGCATGTGATAGTCATTGAAAGACTGCCTTGCGCACATCCTCATATACTGTATGTTCAGTACAACAGGATGGGAGAATGTTGTGCCTGATGGTATCCAATACTGTGGATGCAAATGTTGCATCAGACACCTGAAACTGAAGTTTTCAAACATTGAAAATGGCTGCAGATCCAGTGCAATCATTTTCCTGATTAACTGGGTGCTCTGTTGTGCGGATGGATGTGAGAGGTGATAGTTCTTGCATGACAGGACCACATAATGGGGGCCAAAGAAGTCTGAGACTGTAATGGGGTCTGATGCCTTTCAATGGGACAGCCTGTGGACCGCGTAGCAGGTGAATCATCAGGAGGCAAAGAGAGAGCCACAGTTTGTCCTGAGACTCGTTTAAGATGAACTGTCACTGGTGTGGTTGGGCAAGAAGAAACTGTGTCAGACTCATTGACATGATGACCATTATCATTGCTTTGTAACTGGGAATCATCAACATCTGGACCCCCACCAGTACCATCATTGCTGTGGTAGTTGGGTTAGATACATTTTTCCCCTGCTAATTATGTTGTGACACAGCCCAAACACTGCCTTAGTTTGATTATTTTTGGATATGCTAAAATTAAACCATGCAGTGCGTCTTACGGCCTTACTTGAACCAGCACTTGTCGCACCAATAGGGTGGCCATGGCTACTCCTTTTTTCCCACTTTTACCACCAGCTGAACTGGGTGCTGCACCAGCACCTTGATCTTGCTCCACAACAGCTGTCTGACTTTCTTGATTAGAACTTTCTCTATCTTGTGTGGATGGAGGTGACACAACCCTGCTGAAGCTTAGCGTGGACTGCTTCATTTTTTTGACAGACGTAGGTTTAACACCTTGCTTGCCCCACTGACCATGCCTATGCCCGGTACTCCCAGTACCTTTCCTCAATTTATCTGGAGACTTTGCAGCTCTTAGTTTTTTACTAGTCAGATATGATGCACATTCTAACTCATCCCCAAAGTCACTCATGTGGGTTTCAGTGTCATTGGCACATACTGATGGTGATGGTAGCTCATTAGGGTCCAGAATATATTCAGAGCCAGAAGACTGGTCTGCAAACTCTGCATCCTCCTAATGTGATACGTCATCAACCACCTGAGCATCATGAGTGCTGCATTTGGATTGCATCCTAGGGGTAGGGGTACTAGTTGTCACAGGCATTGTGGAAATACCTGGTGGTGCAGTATCCAGGGTCATGGCAGTAGACACAGTTACAGTGACTGCACTGGCAGTGGTAACAGTACTAGCAGCCACGGGTTCTACATTGGCACTGGAGGCACTTGTTGAAGCAGTGTTGGTGGTGGCTGTAGTGTGGGTTACAGTGATGGGGACAGCAAAAGTGGTACTGATGGCACTGGTGGCATTGGCTAATGTGCTTGTGCTACAGGTGGTCATAAGGACTAGGCCTACACTATTGGTGGTAAGGGGTGTAACATCAACAAGGTTGGAAGAAGCTATAAGGTTACTCAAGACAGTGGCTGTGGCTGATACTTCCTCACTTGGAGTGCTACTAAGCTGTAATGCCCTCCTACTACTGCCATAAAAGGTCGGGGCAGAAAATGGGTGGCTGCTAGTGGTGGTGGTGACAGTGCTATCAATTATGTTACTACTACTAGAGCTACTTTCACCAGTCAAGGTACTATGTGAGCCTAGTACCTTGCTAGATAAGAAAAACATTTTGGGCTGCCGAATGTATCCAGGTGAACGTAAAGTACCTTCTGATTCAGCATCACTGCTGCTTGGTACAGATGGAGCTGTGGACTTTCTGGGGCTAGACCAAGTCCTTTTACGAATTTGCTTGTCACCAGACATGATAAATGATACTGATGCTGATTTATGTGACAGTCAGAAGAACTGCTATGATAATTAACACAGGCAAATATGTTTATTAATGTATACAGTATTACCACGGCATGCGACTATGTGTGTAACAATGTGTGTAATATGCAGCTTGCAAATAAGCCCATGATAGAACCATATCCAACAAGTCCAACACTCACACAATTTACTGTGCCATAACTGACATACTGAAAAACTCAGGAAGAAACTGGCGGACAGATGTGTGACTCTGAAATCACTTGAAGTCAGATGGAGTGGGGTGAGGGAGACTAGGTGTCAGACTCTTTCCTTTTTCAAAACAAAATCAGACTGACATTAAATTTCAGTTACAGCACAGGCAGCCAGTCACACTTACACCACTAAATTGTGTGTGGATTGAAAGTTTCAACACTAGGAGTAGGGGGCCAATAAGCTCCGATGCTTAGCAAACAACCCTGTCTGAACAACTGTTCCTGAGCCCAGAAACAATTTCCCAAAATTATATATATTTATTTATTTGAGTTTTGGTAACCGGGTAAGTCCACTGAGACAATTGCAGTTCCTTTTTCAGGGTCAACCTGGGATCGCGAATCAACCACGAAGGTACAAGTGCAACAATCAATGCAGTTCTCATGTTACAAGGTTGGCATTAGGCAGAGTACATGTCAAGACAAAATATTGCAAGTACACAAACAATTGACTACAGACCTTTCCATGACAAGCGATGCATGAAGTGCACTCCTGATGCAAGCCTAGGTAGACTATATACAGGGCAGTTATAGTACTAAACTTCATAGTAAACATACTAGTAATATACTTTGGAATGGCTAGGACCATAGAATTCTACATGCATTATTCTCATATTATGCTAGGTGTAGCAGTAGTGGAGTGGGAGAAGAATAAGGCAGGAGGAGGCAGTCGTAGGTACATAAGGTAGGGGAGTTTTTGGGTAGGCACCCTTCAGCAAAATCCTGAGTAGGTAGTAGAGGTAGACAGAAAGGCAGACAGATGGGACTGAAATTGTGAGAGGGAGGAGCAGGAGAGAATGGAGGGAGGAAGGGAGTTCCAGTCAGTTAGAACAGCATTTGAAAAGCAGCGTCTGGATACAGCGAGAAGTATTTTGGGGATACTGAGTAGTGAGAGAGAGGCAGAGCGAAGTGTCCATGGTGCTTGTTTGAGGCACATAAGTTCCCTGAGGCAGGGAGGGGTGAATTTGTGGACAAGCTTGAACATGAAGCTCAAGGTGGAGCACCTCAGTTTTGTTTCATAGGAGGACCACCCCAGAGAGGTGAGAACATCACAATGGTGAGAGTGGGTAGGTGACCCCATGGCAAAACAACCAACCCTGTGGTATGCCTGTGAGAGGAGGGACATGGTGGAGGAATTATTGAAGAGGAGGAGGGGTGCAACATAGGATAGTAGGGGAAGAAGTGATACAGAAGCAATTTGTTTGGCAAGAGGCAAGTGTGAGGTGTGGGTGAATGCGATATAGGAGTCCGAGTTTCTGATTGAGATTTTTGATAGTGCTAGAGACATGGGAGTTGAACGAGATGGCAGGGTCCAAGGTAACACTCAGGTATTTGAAGGAGTGAACTACCTCTAATGAGTCTCCCTTGCTAGTAGAAATACTAAGGGTAGTTAGATTAGGCTTTTTTTGCAGGCCAATGAGTGAAGACTATACATTTTGTTTTCTTTGAGTTGAGAACAAGATGATTACATTGGAACCAGGCTTCCATGGAGGCGAAGTGTGAGACAAGGTCCCAATTGATTTGGTCTATAACTGGGGAGGAGCGGTAGATGATGGCATCGTCGCATATAGATGAACTGTGGCACCCCTGCAGAAGTTGGGGAGATCATTGATGAAGAGAGAAAATAACATAGGTCCCAGAATGGAGCCTTGCGGGACACCATGGGAAACTGGTTTATGTTCAGACTGGGAGCCATCCCACTTAACTTTCTGGGATCAATCCGACAGATAGCTCTTCATCCAGCACAGCACATTGTAGTCCAGGCCAAGTAAATGCAGCTGGTGAAGCAATAGCCAATGATTCACGAGATCAAATGCTTTTGTGAGATCCACGAATATGGCTCCAGTGGCCTGGCCCTTATCCATTGTGTGGAAGATGTCAGATGTTACTTTTATGAGTGCAGTGAGGGTACTGTGATTCTTTCTAAAGCCATGCTGGCAGGGTGATAGCAGATTGTGGAAGTCAAGGTACTCTTGGAGATGATTATAAATGATACGCTCTTGGATTTTAGCCAGGTGAGAAAGTAGAGATATAGGGTGAAAGTTTTCTATGATGGAGTTTGGTCCTCCTTTGTGGACCGGGACTATTACTGCCACCTTCCACTTATCTGGCACAATGTTAGAGAGGAAGGACCAGTTAAACAACTTGCAGATGGGGCAAGCTAGGGCAGAGGCACCCAGCTTAAGAAATGTTGGTTCCAGTGAGTCGTATGTGGGAGAGCCCTCTGGTTTTAGGTTAGATAGAAGTTGCTGCACCTCTGTGAGGGTGGCTAGCTTCAAATGGAATTCAGGACAACCCCCTAGGTTGGGTGGGAGAGTCGTAGGAAGAGAGGGAGCATTGTAGAAGATTGAGGTATATTTTTGGAGGTCAGTGAAGAAATTGTTGAATCCAGTGGCTATGGAGAGTGGGTCTTCGAGAGTGGTGCCATTGACAGATATAGATCTTGGGTTTTCTACAGTCTTTCCTTTTACTAGAGTGTTAACTTGTCTCCAGAATTCCTTTGGGTTATTTAGATGCTCAGATTGAAGTGATTTGAGATGGTATCTCTTAGCTTTTTGTATAGAATTGCTACACTTACTCCTGAGCTGTCTGTAAATAAGCCAATCCGAGGGGAGTCCACTTTGTTTATACATTTGCCATGCTTTGTTATGGAGGGTCATAAGAGATCTAATATCCCCTGAGAGCCACGGGGCTTTAACACCCTTGGATCTGCATTTCTTCTGAGGGGTGTGCTGGTTAATTATTTTGGTGAGAGTGGAGATTAGGAAGTCCAGGGCTAGGTTTATGTCAGGAAGTGTGTATGTGTATTGTATATGTATATGTATATGTATATATGTATATATATATATATATATATATATATATATATATACTCTTTTCTGCCACTAAATAAATATCTTTTAACCAAAAAGTACATCACACACTGTAAGAGCAGACAGATGTGTGGCTCTGCATTGCAGTCAGATGCAGTGGGATAGGGAGACTAGGTGTCAGGCTACTTTCTTTTTCAAAACAAAATCAGATTGACATTACATTTTTCAGTTATATTACAGGCAGCCAGGCACACTCATGCTACTAGATTTTGTGTGGATTGGAACTTTAAAGTTTAAACACGGGGGGGGGCAACTAAGGGGCAACATTTAGCAAAACCCTCTCTGAATGACTATTACTGAGCTCAGAAACAGTTTCCCAGATTTTATATATATATTTTATAATATGCTATATAATTCTGTCACACTAGACAGAAAACTAAAGTCTGACCTTACTGAGCAACAAAAAAAGCCTCTTTTCTGCCACAAAATAAATATCTTTAAACCAAAAACAAATCACACACTGTAGAGCAGTGTAGCTGAATGCAGTGGGGGAGGGGGGCAGCACACACAAACAGTCTTCCCTCTCTCTTGTCACACCCTGCAACTTAGTCAAGTACAGGGCCAAAAACACAAGTAAAGTAGTAGTAAGTAGTAGTAAATCATTTTTATTCAAGAGAGAATGCTGGAGACATTCCATTGAGCAGAGCTCATTTTCAGTGAAGTTTCAGGTCCAATAAAGTGCAAAGTTCCACATAAATTAGGCAACACTTACATACATTAAACATAATAAATAAGCAATAAAAAACATAACCAACATCAACATATATGACCAATAGATCAGACTTCATAATATAGGACACTGATTGCAAATATAAACAGTCCTTGTCCAAGTGGTACACCATTGAACAAGTTTAGGAGCACTAATTTTAACCCCTGGGCTTCTTAAATATAGAGGTGAGTCATTCCAAAGGGAAACTCCTCTAAATAGAATAGAAGATCTTCCAATATTCAAATTACAGCTGGGAATTCAAAATTGGGCACCATGTGTCAATCTCAGGTTCCTCCCAGTTTCCTAACCTGAAACAGCCCAGCAATATAATCTGGAACCTTATGGATCCAGTCCCCAATCATGAAATGCAATAAATGTATATTCCTTCTCACAGGTGGTGTGTCCCAATGTAGTTCATTAAATAAGCAACACCTGTGAGTTCTAATTGGGACCTCCAATATGAAGCGAGCCAACATAATGCAGTCACAAATTCTCTCTGACACTTAAGGTAAAGACTGAAACAAAAATAAACAATTTCCCAAGAAGGTTCAGCTTTGTGAAGCACAGAGACTGAAGCACAATCTCTGAGAAGTATTATCTCACAGTGAGATCACATGATCTGCAGAGCTGAGAGCTCCAGAAATAGCCTCCGATTGGCCAAGGAAGCTCTGTGAGACTGAAATCTCATCCCCCAAATATCTCTCCTGAATATCAAATAGTGAGGTATTCGGAACAGTCACTCGAATATTTGGAATGCCCACTGTTCATGGTATTTGGGAAATTATATTCGGTATTCACACAGCCCTATTCCAAAGTACCTGGGAGTTACAGCTCTCAGAAATAAGCTGCTCAGTACATATCAAATGACAATTTTTTGTATGAATGAACATTTTTCCTTTTCGTTTGTGATCATAACTTTTGAGCGCCTGAAGAACTCTGCACCAATCTCCAAGAAGGCACATTCATGGAAACTCCCCTTTGTACCCGGCAAGATTCAGGGAAAATTCTACAGCACCTGGGAGTTAGATCTGTCAGAACTAGGCTCCACAGCACACATCAAATGAACAATTTCATATGAATGAAACATTTAATTTCAAATAGTGATCATAACTTTGGAGTGGCTGAAGAAATTTGTACCAAACCCCAAAATGGCACATCTGTGGACATTTCCCTTTGCACCCAGCAGAGTTTCAGGCAAAATTAAAAAGCATATGTGAGCTACATCTGTCAGAAGAAGGGTACACATCAGCTATCAAATGAAAATTTTTTGTATGAATAAAAATTTCATTTGAATTTGTGATCATAACTTTTGAGTGGCTGAAGATCTTTGCAGCAAACCCCCAGAAGGCACATCTCTGGAAATCTTCCTTTATACCGTACATGTTTGAGGGCACAATTCAAAGCACCTGGGAGTTACAGATTTCAGAAATAGGCTGCACAGCAGATATCAAGCAAAACTTTTTGTATGAACAAAAATGTTCTTTTGAAATTCTCATGATAACTTTTGAATAACTGATGATCATTGCACCATACCCCCAGAATGCACATCTGTCATACCTCCGCTTTGCACCCTGAAAGCTTCAGGGCCAACGTCCAAAGCACCTGGGAGCTACAGCTGTTAGAAGTATGGTGCACAGCAGATAAAAAACAAACATTTTCATATGAATGAAAATTTACATTTGAATTTGTGATAATAACTTTTGAGTGCCTGAAGATCTTTACACCAGTCCCCCAGAAGGCTCATGTATTGACCTTTGCCTTTGTACTCTGCAAGCTTTAGGACAATATTCCAAAGCATCTGGAAGCTACAGCTGTCAGACATAGGGTGTATAGCAGATATCAAATGAAACTTTTCGTATGAACGTTTTCCTTTGAAATTGTGATCATAGCTTTTGAGTGCCTAAAGTCCTTTGTACCAAATCCCCAGAAGGCATATCTAAGCACCTGGCTGTTAGAGCTCTCAGAAATTGGCTACACAACACATATCAAATGAAAACTTTCATATGAACGAACATTTTCATTTGAAACTGTGATCACGACTTCCGATTCCACCATGGATAGCTAAGCACCACAGCAAAGGAGCTCCCTCCCACGCTATTTAAAATAAAAGACAAAAACCCCAAATTGAGTGTCTCTAGGAAACAGAATACCCCCGGTAATGTTGAAAGAAATCAGGAAAAGAGATAGAGGGGGTACCCCGAGGAATAAGCATTTGGTTAAATCCAATGATGGAAAAGGATTGGAAGCAGGGCACAGGCTGCAGAGTCGCAGCCGCTCACCAAGTACTCGGGGATCTGACTATGATACAGAGGGGAAGCAAGATATACTATCGAGAACCTGCTTTGAAACAATACTAAAAGAAATAAGAAGCTCGAGGTTGGAGACAAAAAAAGACATACAGGGGTTATCTCAACAGATCTCGAAGCTGGATAGTCGAATTGAGGAGGCGGAAGCCAGAGTAGCGGAGGTGGAAGAGGTATCATCCTGCCTGAGCCAAGCAGTGGGGTCGCTCATTCAGCAAACGATGTGGTTACAAGCAAAAAGCATAGACCTCGAAAGTAGATCATGACAGAATAATCTGAGGCTGTATGGGCTACCGGAGGGCGCAGAGACAACTCCGATGACAGCATTTATTGAAAACCTTTTGAGAGATGTACTAGAGCTCCCCCCAACTTACAACTTGACGGTAGAGCGTGCCCACCGATCACTTGGGCAGAAACCTCAGGATCCAAAGGCGCGCCCAGGATCTATAATATTTTTAGTATCCAGTTATCAAACAAAGGAGGATTTGCTTCACAGAGCCTGGGCAAAAAAAGAATTGATCTATCTAACCTCAAGGCTTCAGATGGACCACGACTACCCCATAGAAATCCAGCAAGCAAGACAACAATACCTGCTGATTTTGAGAATACTGAAGGAAAGGGGTATCAGATTCCAGACACCCTTTCCAGTGAAGTTAAGGGTACACTGGCAGGAAGGGGTACAAGTGTACGACACCCCAAATAAAGCAATGGAGGCATTAGCACAGAAAGGAATCCCATTAGCGTCGGAAGACAGGGAACGGATCAGTAAGACACAGAGGTTCGCATCGGACAGTTTTCTGCAGACAACGCAACGTAGAGGGATGCTACCAGTGAGAGACACTCGAGAAGTTACAGAAGATGGAATGGAGAAGCCGGCAGAGGGAAGATCGAGATGAGACAGGGACTGTAAGCTGAGGGGCGCAAAGAGCAGAGGAAAAATAAGGTTGGCAAGCATTTTTGCTCGGGGTCTAAAGAAATAAAGACGAAAGGATTAGTCTCTGGGGGAATTTTGAGAGGGTGAGACGGCTAGATGAAGCGACAAATGGGAAAATGGACACCTGGGGAAACATAGACTAATTAGAACTGAACATAGGACTTTAACACGGACACTGAGATGATTCCCTGAAAAGCAATGAGCATACTAAATAAAGAGACAAGGGAAACGAAGGGAATCACATAATATGGGGACCTTGATGTTCGAGGGGGAGAGAATGTGGGGGAAAAACATAAAAGAAATGAGCGTGGGGGGGCTGGAAGTGGGAGGGACCTTAGGTATAATAACATAGCTGAGCTGCTTGGTGGTCTGAGAACACCAAATCTACAAAGATCGCTTAGTAGAAAGCACTCTTTTGAGGGAACACCCTGGAATTAAGGGACTAGCTCCACTTGATTCTGTCCTTAGTAACACCATAGAAGGGCAGAGAAAGGGAACCACGAAGTTGGTTCCCCTGCCTTGGAAGTTTCATTTATTCCTGTTCCCTCTTGGAGAAGGGGGGGAATAAGTTGTGTGTTGTTAAGTTGGTTTTCTATTGGATTATTTGTTTTTCTCCTGTTTTTAATTACAGGTTTGTAGAAATGTATGGTAAATTTACAAAGTGTTTAGAGATTGGAATGGATAGAGCTACTGTTAAAATGGGAACTAGTTTGCTGTGTTTTCAGCAGTTTGTTAAGCCTAAAATCTATGAAAAGGAGTATGAAATGAATGCAAAGTTCCAAAGTTGCCTAAGGGATACTAACTTAGAGAAATGGGGGAGGAAAAAGAAAGATAGTGCAGAGGGAAAAGGAAGAGATGTTAGGGATTGTGACAATGGATAAGTCAACATTAATCTGCTCATTTAATGTTAACGGGCTGACCAACCCTATTAAAAGAAGTAAGGTACTAGCAGCAATGAGAAAGGAGGGCCTCAATTTTATCCTTCTCCAAGAAACCCACCTAACTCATGCAGAACATAGCAAACTGGGGAAAATGGAGTTTAATTTTGAAGTTAGTGCTTCTTACAGTCGGGGCAGAAGGCAGGGAGTTTCCATATTAATACCCAGGAAAACAATATCCGAAGTAATAGATAAGCATATTGACAAAGAAGGGAGATATGTATTCCTTAAAGGTAAATTTCAAGGGAGAATGCTAACATTAGCGTCGGTTTATGTGCAGTCAGGTTCGAATTACCAAGTATATAGAACCATATTATTGAAACCACAGGAATGGGCAGAAGGACAAATTATACTTGGGGGGGGACCTCAACATAGCACTAGATCTGTACCTGGATAGTATGGCTATGGGGGGGGGAATGAGAGAGGAACTTCGAAGAAGCTGGTAAAGCTGCTGAGGGAGATGGGATACATAGATGCATGGAGAACAGGGCACCCTAGGCAGCGGAACTATACTTTCTTTTCTCCTCCACATAAAAGCTATTCAAGATTGGATTATTTTCTCTTGCCAAAAGAAACAATGTCTGAGGTAAAGGATAGCTGGATAGGAAGCACAGTTTTATCAGATCACTCCCCAATATTTTTACAAATTAAACTAGGGGACTTCCAGAAGAGAACATTTTGGAGACTGAACATCTCTCTGCTGCAAGATAAGGACATTAAGCAAGAAATGATAGACACCATAAAAAAGCCTATAGAGGAGAACACTACACCAGTAGTAACATCAGCATTGATATGGGATATGTTAAAGGCAATAACGCGGGGGAAGTTAATATCCATAGCGGCACATAGAAAGAAGCAAAGGGAAAAGAGAATAGAAACTCTAAGGAGAGAAGTAGACTATCTTGAAACTCAATTGAAAAAGAAATATAACACAGAGAGTTTTACAAGGCTAAATAACATTAAGCAGGACTTAAATAGAGAACTGGATTATTACGTTGAAGAAAAACTATTGTTTATAAAGCAAAGATACTATGAGGGAGGTCCGAAAGCTACTAGACTGTTAGCAGCAAAATTACGTACACAAAAAGCAAAGGCCCACATAAGCAAGCTAATGCATCCACAGAATAAGAGGAAGTTGCAAAGCACTCCAGAAATTGTAGAAGCTCTCAGGTTATATTATAGGAATTTATATAAAGCCACCCCCCCCGCGTGCGAAAGGAGCTAGACTTGGCAAGATACTTAAGAAACATACCATTACCCAGAGTTTCGGAAAGGGAGCAGGGACAGTTGATGAAACCGATATCTAGTGAGGAACTGATAGGAGAAATAAACAAGCTTAAAACGAAAAAATGTCCTGGATCGGATGGATATCCGGTCGAAATGTACAAACACTTTAAGAAGCAGTTTGTCCCCTTGTTATCAAAAGTTTTTAATGAAACTTTCTTAACAGAGCGGAATCCTCCAGAATCGTGGTCACAGGCCATTATCTCAGTAATCCCTAAGGGAGGTAAGGACCCGCAGCTATGCCCCTCTTATAGACCGATTTCCCTCCTTAATACAGACTACAAATTATTTATGACAGTACTGTCATGTAGATTACAACAAATACTCCCAAAGTTAGTACAAGCAGCCAAACTGGATTTATTCCAGGGAGGCAGGCGCAGGATAATTTAAGGCGAACTGCACACATAATAGACCATCTGAACCACACTAAACAACCGGCGGTCCTTCTGAGCCTAGATGCCAAAAAGGCTTTTGATAAGGTCTCTTGGGAATTCCTAAAAGCGGTGCTGGGGAAGTTTGGATTCCCTAAGCAATTTAGTGATTTGATTGGAAAAATCTACAAAACACCTAAGGCCTATGTAAGAGCAAATGGGCACCACTCCAAGTCATTTAATCTAGAAAGGGAAACTAGGCAAGGATGCCCGCTTTCACCATTATTGTTTGCCCTTTATTTGGAGCCCTTAGCACAGGGAATTAGAGATGACCAGGATATTAAAGGGGTACTACTAGGGGGGAGCCAGCAAAAACTAGCCCTATATGCTGATGATATATTGCTATATTTAACTACTCCAGAAGAGTCAGTGGTGCACCTTTTTGAGCACTTAAAACCTTTCTCTGAGTATGCAGGGTATACTTTAAATGAGACCAAGACAGAGGTATTGAATTTAAACTATGAACCGACTGCACGGATAAAAAGTTTATACCCCATGAGATGGGACCTCCCTTACTTGAAGTATTTGGGAATAAAACTGGATAAAGTAACTACCCGGTTACCACAGATAAACTATCCTATACTGACAGAGCAAGTACAAAAAGATATACAGAGATAGAGGCTTCTCCCCATGACACTATTCACGAGGATACAGGCAGTTATAATGAATATCATGCCACGCCTTTTGTTTTTATTTCAATGTATACCCGCTCCAATAACCATCAGGCAACTAGGAAAATGGCAAAAGATGATAGGGGGCTTTATCTGGTTAAATAAAAAACCCAGAATTAAAAAGCAAACTCTGTACCTGCCTACGAGGATGGGAGGACTGGCGGTCCCTCTATTAATGGGGTATTGGATAGCAGTGCAGACTAGAGTAATACTGTTGCTACAACACACGGATTACATAGCAAGATGGAAAGAGATAGACCTAGAGGCGGAAATGACACCACCATTACTAGCACAATGCTCAGCACCACATAGCAGAGAGGGGTGGACAGAAATGCCATATGTGAGGACGGCCACTGCAATGCAGGGATACAGATTGGGACTGTCCAAGGGATATACCAAAATATATCAGTGGAAGTACATATGGTGGACTGTAGACAGGGGGAATAATCCAGCAGCTGAAGATCCTTGATATAAAAAACAGGAGGGGCAGGGATGTAAGGCACCCTGGCAGCTACTTAAGGGGGAAAGTATAATTTCATTTGCCGAAGCGCAAAAGAAGTTTAGATGGACAGGGAAAGCAGGGTTTTAAATAATTGATTAGCAGTTTTTTTCTTGGGACAATGCTAACTGTATAGAAAGTATTTATATAGGTTTGCTAGAAGTGTTATGCTTGTTAAACACAGTGAGGCAAGCGCTATGCATTTTCACAATGTTTTAGCACTTTTATGAGCAAAACGCTAATCAATTTTTGGAGTTAAATAAATCCCTGGAAAGACTTGATACGATATTACCAGATAAGAGATTTTATAAAGAAGCAGATGAATAATTCAATTAAAAGAGATCGAGGATCTGAGATCCCAGGCATGTTCGAGGCAATATGGAGTTCAAATAGAGAGGAAGGGGCTATTTCAATGTTGTATCAAAATTATATCAAGGATCTTCAATATACAACTGAGTATATCAAAAGTAAATGGGAACAAGAACTACAGATCAAGCTAGATGACAGGGATTGGACAGCAGTTTGGCAGAACACTTGGAGCACCACACCTTCCCCAGAGTGGAGGGCATATGTATGGAAGTTGAGATCTAGATATTTTAGAGTCCCAATGCAAGTGGCCAGGTGGCACAAAGATAAGATGGCTAGCTGCGGAAGGGGGTGCGGGGTTCGGAAGGCCAACCAGGCTCATGTCTTTTGGGAATGTCCTGTGTTAAAGGCATATTGGGAGGGGATACAGAGAGATGTGAGAACAAGGTTTTATATAATTAGGATACTGGGGCCAGAGCATATGGTACTAGGGGTCTACCCGCTGGAGTTCAAAGGACTTGAAGCTAAATGTCTCTGGAAAGTGTTGATAGTGACGGCTGGAAAAGCCATAACTAGAAGATGGCTTTCGATGAATCCCCCCACAGTGAAGGAATGGAGAGAGAGATAGTTGAGAAAATAAAAGTGTTTGAGAAGATTACATTTTCTTAGAGACAAAAGCTACCCAAATATCAAAACAGATGGTTGAGGTGGGAGGTAGAGGAGGAATAAAGTGGAAGATAGAGTTTAAAGAACATAAGAGGAGCACAGGGAAGACAGAGCAATAGGAGAAAAGAGGTCTAGGGAGGAGAGGATGGGATATGAAAGGGTTGGGGAGAGAAGAGAATAGATTAAATACCCTATTTATTTATGTGTAAAATCCCAAAACAGACCAGAGTCCCTCTTTCTATCACAGACCCCTTATCATATACGATCAGAAGAGGGGAGGTGCTGAATGAGGGGAGATTAGGTTTGAGGAATGAGAAAAAAAAAGGAATATAAAGGCAACATTCATGATTTATTGGAGGGCACAGTGCATTCATACAGAGTAGATAAAATAATTTTTAGAAAGATAAGAAAAAGGAATGAGCTTGTTGAATTTGGGCTTAAGTTTCTAAGTCATATAAAAATGGAAACAATAATATAACTGTAACTATATATGATGAAAATAAAGATGAAGTATAAAAAAAAAGAAACTGTGATCACAACTTTTGAGTGGTTGAAGATCTTTGCACATATCCCCGAATCTGTTGACATTTACCCTTGGTTCCTTGTAAGCTTCAGGGCAACATTCTAAAGCACCTGAGTGGTACAGGAATCAGAAGTAGGATGCAGAGCATATATCAAATGAAAATTATTTGTTTGAACAAACATTTTCCTTTGAATTTGTGATCATAAGTTCTTAGAGCCCAAAGACCATTGCACCAAACCGCAGACGGCACATCTGTGGAACCTCCCCTTTCAACCCTGCAAGGTTTGGGACAAAATTCCCAAGTACCTGGGAGTTACAGCTCCCAGAAATAGGCTGCACAGCATATATTAAATGAAAATTTACATATGAATAAACTTTTCATTTGAAATTGAGATAATAACTTTTCAGTGGCTACATCTCTTTGCACCAGATCTCCAGAAGGCACATATGTGGAACCTTCCATTTGTATCCTGCAAATTTCAGAAAAACGTCCAAAGCTCTTGGAGCTACCATTCTCAGAAACAGGCTTCACAGCTCATATCAAACAAAAAACTTTTGAATCAACAAAAATGTTTCTTTCTTATTGTGATCATAACTTTTTAGTTGCTGATGATATTTGTACCAAACCCCCAGATGGTACATCTATGAATCCTACCCTTTGCACCGTGCATGTTCCAGGGCAAAATCCTAAAGCACCTGGGAGTTACACCTTTCAGACACAGGCTACAAAGCACGTACCAAACAAACATGTGTAATGATGAACATTTTTGTTGGAATTTATGATCATAACTTTTGAGTGCTTGCAGATCATTGGACAAAGCTCTCTGAAGGCACATCTGTGGAACCTCTCCTTTGTGTCCTGCAAGAATCAGAGCAAAATTCCAAAGCACCTGGGAGCTACAGCTCTCAGAAATAGGCATCACAGCACATATAAAATAGTTTCAAATGAATGAAACTTTCCTTTTTAAATTGTGATTATAACTGTTCACTGGATACATCTCTTTGCACTAGTCCCACAAAAGGCACATCTGTTAAACTTTCCATTTCTACCATACAAGTTTCAGAGCACAGTTCCAAAGCACCTGGCAGATACAGCTTTCAGAAATATGCTGAACAGCACATATCAAATAAAAATGTACGTAACAACAAAAATCTTTGGAGTTGTGATCATAATGTTTGAGTGGTTGAGGATCTTTGCACGAATCCCCCAGAAAGCACATCTGTTAAAAATTTCCTTTGTACCATGCACGTTTCAAGACACAATTCTAAAGCACCTGGGAGTTACAGTTGTCAGAATAGGCTGCACAGCACATATCAAATTAAAATTTTTATATGGATGAACATTTTCATTGAAATTTGTGATCATAACATTGGAGTGCCTGAAGACATTTGTAAACAGCTCTCAGATGGCACATCTGTGGACCCTCCACTTTGTACTGTGAAAGTCCCAGGGCAAGATTCTGAAGTACCTAGGAGTTTCAGCTCTCAGAAATAGGCTGCACAGCATATATCATATGAAAATGTTTGTATGAATAAAAAGTTTTGTTTGACATAGTGATCAAAACTTTTCAGTAGCTACATATCTTTTCACCAGGCCCCAAGAAGGCACATATGTGAAACCCTCCATTTATACCCAGCAAGATCCAGGGCAGACTTCTAGAGCTCTGGGGAGCTACAGCAGTCAGACATAGGCTGCACAGCACATATCAGTAAACATTTTTGAATTAACTCAAAATGTTGTTTATTATTGTGATCCTAACTTTTCAATGACTGCTGACATTTACTCCAAACCCACGGAAGGCATACAGTATCTATGAAACTTTCCCTGGGTACTGTGCTAGTTTCAGGGCAAACCTCTAAAGCATCTGGGATCTACAGCTGTCAGAAATATGGCACACAGCAGCTATCAAATAAAAACATTCATATGAATGAAAATTTTCATTTGAATTTGTGATCATATATTATAAATGTCTAAAGATTTTTGTACCAAGCCAGAAGAAGCCCCATCTGTGAAACCTCCGCTTCGTACCATGCAGGTTTCTAGGTGTGATTCTGAAGCACCTCAGAGTTAAAGTTCTCAGAATTAGGCTACACAGCACATATTAAGTTGCATTTTTTAATGGAAGAAAACACTTCATTGGAATTTGTGATCATAACTTTTGAGTGGCTGAAGATCCTTGAAAAAAGCTTTTGGAAGGCACAGCTGAGGAACCTCTTCTCTTTACTCTGCATGTTTCTGGACAACATACCAAAGTACCTGAGAGTTACAGATCTCAGAAATAGGTTGTGCAGCACATATCAAATAAAAATGTTTTGTATGAATGAACATTTTCCTTTAAATTTATGATAATAACTTCTGAGTACATCAAGACCTTTGTTGGAGTGAACAGTCATGTTAAACTTAATTGTGTATGTAATTTGTTCATATTGAACCTGCTTGCTGAGTTTACAGCACCGTTGCCATTGGAATAACTATTTAATAAAGGAACAAAATGATAAGCAGACCAAAAATGTAATTTTCTAAAATTTTGAAATGCTGAGATCTGATTGCTCGGTAGGCAATTTTTATTTTAAACATGAAAATTTATTGAGGATCCTGTAGAGTCATTTATTTCATTATGTCAACCTGTTTTAATTTTTGTTAATTTCATTTCTTGAGCTTACAAGAGTAAATTATTGGATAGTGACTTGTATAATGTGGTTTGGGAAGTTAATTACCATGCATATAAAAGGGGTCATCCTCCTCAGATACACACCCTCTGATGAAGCCTTAATTGGTGAAGCACCAGAATATCTGTAGCAGCATTTCTGTGTGCCAGAAGTGCTTCCATTTATCAATTAAGCAAAATAAATGCTTTATTTTTTCTTGAAGGAAAGCTGTATTGGTACTTATTTTGGCATTCAACTGCCACCTTCACTAGGGTTACTTTCCCCAGGCTCTGGAGTGTGAGTCTTTTTTGGTTTTGTTTGGCTATATTGAGGTGGCAGTTCCTGGCTCGCACCCCACCCAGTTTGCAGCACAGAACTTTACTTGTTTCTTTCTAAAGCACCTGGGAGCTACAGCTGTTAGAAATAGGGTGCACAGCAGATATTAAACAAAAATTTTCATATGAACAAACATTTTCATTTGAATTTGTGATCATACCTTTTTCGTATCTGCAGATCTTTGCACCAAGCTCCAACAAGTCCCATCTCTGAAAGCTCCCCTTTGTACCGTGCACGTTTATGGGCACAATTGTAAAGCACCTGAGAGTTACAGCTCTCAGAAATATGCTACATAGCACATATCAAATGAATATTTCCTTTATGGACAAAACACTTCATTGGAATTTGTGATCATAACTTTTGAGTGACTGAAGATTCTTGAAAAAAGCTCTTAGAAGGCACAACTATGGAACCTCTGTTCTGTACTCTACATGTTTTGGGGCAACATACCAAAGTGCCTGAGAGTTACAGATCTCAGAAAATAGCTGCGCAACACATATCAAATGAAATATATTTGTACGAATGAACATTTTCCTTTAAATTTGTAATCATAACTTCTGAGTACCTAAGGAACTTTGCAATAAACCTCCAGGAGACACATCCAAGGAATTTCCCCATTGTACCCTGCAAGATTCAGGGCCAAATTACAAAGTACCTGGGAGACAGAGCTTCCAGAAATAGGCTGCAAATCACATGTCAAACGAACAATGTTGTAGAAATGAAACTTTTCATTTCAAATTGTGATCATAACTTTTGAGTGGTTGAAGGTCTTTGCACTGATCCCCCAGAAGTCACATCTGTTAAACATCCCATTTGTACAGTGTAAGTCTCAGGGCAAAATTCCCAAGCACTTGGGAGTTACAACTCTCAGAAATAGGGTGCACAGCACATTTCAAATGAATATTTAAATATGAATAAAAGTTTTCATTTGAAATTGTAATCATAACCTTTCAGTGGCTATATCTCTTTGCATCAGACCTGCAGAAGGCACATACTGTATGTGGAAACTTCCATTTGTATGCTACAAGTTTCAGGCAAAATTTCAAAGCACCTGGGAGCTACAGTGCTCAGAAACAGGGTGCACAGCACATATAAAACAAAAATTTTCAAATGAACTAAAATTTTCATTTCTTACTGTAATCATAACTTTCAGTGGCTGATGACATTTGCACCAAGCCCCCAGAAGGCACATCTGTAAACCTCCTCTTGGTACTGTATAAGTTTAATTGCAAAATTCTAAAGCACCTGGTAATTACAGCTCTTACAATAAGGCTGCACAGCACATATCAAACAAAAATGTTCATATGAATGAAACATTCTGTTTGAAATTTTGAGGATAACATTTGAGTGGCTAAAGACCTTCACACTAGACCCCCAGAATGCACATCAGTAGAACCTCCCCTTTGTACCCTGTAGGTGTCACGGCAAACTTCAAAAGGACCTGGGAACTATAGTTCTTAGAAATAGGCTACACAGCACATATCAAATATTTTTTTTTTATGATTGAAACATTTCATTGGAACTTGTGATCATAACTTTTGACTGCCTGAAGATCCTTGTGAAAAGCTCTCAGAAGGCACAACTGTGGAATCTCTCCTTTGTACCCTGCATGTTTAGGGCAACATTCCAAAGTACCTCTGAGTTCAGCTCTCAGAAATAGGCTGCATAGCACATATCAAATATTTTTTTTGTATAAATGAACATTTTCCTTTAAATCTGTGGTCATAACTTCCAAGTACCTGAAGAACTGTGCACCAATCTTCCAGAAGACACATCTGTGGAACCTCCCCTTTCCACCCTGGAAGGTTCAGGGCAAAATTCCAAAGCACATGGGAGTTAGATCTCTCAAAAATAGGCTGCACAACACATATCAAATGAACAATTTCATATGAATGAAACTTTTCATTTAAAATAGTAATCATAACTTTTGAGTGGCTGAAGATATTAGCACCAAACCCCAAGAATGCACATCTGTGGATCTTTCCCTTTCCCATTGTACCCTGCAGAGTTCTGGGCAAACATCCAAAGCATCTGTGAGCTACATCTGCCAGAAGAAGGGTGCACAGCAGATAGCAAATGAAATTTTTTTGTATGAATGAAACATTTCCTTTGAATTTGTGATCATTACTTTTTAGTGGCTGGACATCTTTGCACCAAACCCCCAGAAGGCACATCTCTGGAAATCTTCCTTTGTACTCTACATGTATGAGGGTGAAATTCCAAGCACCTGGGAGTTACAGCTTTCAGAAATAGGAAGCACAGCACATATCAATTGCTCACTAGTCAACCCAATAACTTGACTATGATGGCACCATCTAACTGTATGCCTCCACCCATAAATATACCTGGTACAGAGTTAAATAGAAAAAGGGCCAGAGAAATAGATGCATCAGATACTACAGACAAGGAATGGTATATGGTTCAGAATGCCAAACTACCTAAAAAATGGAGGAGGGCAAATACCTTTAACATTCCCCAATTCAAACACTTTGACCCTCTCCTACAAATTACTGAATTTGAACCAAATAATAAAATGTCTAAGGATTACAATATCTCATATTTCACTAGTGATTCAAACTGTACTGCAATAAAATCCCTTGACTCACGTAACTTAATATGGGAGCAGAACAATAACAGGGGCTTCACTACCATACAGACACTAGATCATGGTACTAGGGAGCCAAACCTAGTTGACATTTCCATGACTAACTTGTTGACCCCATGTACCCATCTGGAGGTCCCCAGAACCAATACTCAGGCATTACCATCAGTATATGTACTTGGGGACTCAATAATAAAACATCTAGACAGGGCAATTTGTAATCCTGGCAAGACCAATTGAACCCTATCTAGTTTCAGTGGAGCAAGAGTTGAAGATATCACATTTATGGTCAATAATATAATTGACAAAAAGGACACATCTTCTGTAGTACTAGTGCATGCTGGTGCTAATAATGTTTTCCATAATTCTGGCCTAGAAATAAAACAAGACCTGGTAGCCCTTACAAATAAATTAACAAATATGGGTTGCACAATTGCTCTCTTGGAGATTTTTCCTACACCTAAGGCCTCAAAATTTGTCAACAATAAAATTAAAAACATTAATTGGTGGCTATGTACTTGGTGCTGTAAGCAAGGGATAAAATGTATCACACACTGGGAGAAATTTATGGATCATCCAGAATTGTACTGTGGTGACGGCCTACACTTAATCAGAAGAGGTAGCCTTGTTCTTGGGAAACAATTTAGTACATTCATAAATAATACTTTAAGCTGAACACCTTGGGGGAGGCAGCCTATTTCTGCATCTCTTAACAGTATATCAAATACTCAATCAAACATAATCAAACCAGTTTTACACTATCAAGAAATGAGTTCATTATTAGTTAATGCTAGAAGTCTAACAAACAACATTGAGGAGCTCAAATATATCTTAAAAGATCAAGATATAGCTATATGTGGTATCACTGAAACATGGTTCAAGGATAGTGACTGGAGCATGGATATCCCTGGCTACAATAGATACTTTAAAAATAGACAAAATAAGAATGGAGGTGGGATAGCCTTATATGTATCTGAAAAATATAAATTCTATATGCTGGATTCAATCCATGCCCCGTGTCACGAAACAGAAATCTTATGGGCCCATAATAATCTACCTGGAAAGCATTTAACAATTGGTCTAGCCTACCAATCTCCCAATTTAGATAATACTGAAGCCAAAAGATTTTTGTCTAATTTGGAGAATATGGAGGTACAATCAAATTATATTTTGATGGGTGATTTTAATTTTCCCAACATTAATTGTCCCACTGTAAATGCCGCTGAGTCACTAAAAAATAAATTTCTTCACTTCACAATAAACTCCAACCTGGAATAGGTGGTCCAAGGTAAAACAGAGGAAACAGTCTACTAGATCTGGTTCTAACGAGCGGTGATGAAGATATTACCACTCCTTGTGTCCTTGAACCTTTAGGTACTAGTGATCATAATATGATTAAGTGCAGTATTATTACCTCCACCAAACATATTAAAGGGTGCACCATTGTGAGAAACTTCAACAAAGCCAGTTATACATGTATGAGAGAATAGCTTGCTGGCTGGGAATGGGAAAAAGAACTTAGCGACAAGGATTTGACCACATTATGGAAATTACTATGGGAGAAATTAAAATTTTTTATAAAGAAATGGGTTTCTAACAGAACAAAGTATAAAAATAACCATAGGGTTTCGGCTTGGTGGAATGGGAAAGCTAAAAGAGCCATTAATAGGAAGAAGAAATACTATAAGAAATTTAAAATGCAACCAACCGATATAAATTGGAAACTATACAAAAAGAGTGCAATTAACATTAAAAATATTATAAGAAAATCTATGTTAAATTTAGAATTACATTTGGCTACAAGCACTAAAGATAACAAAAAAAGCTTCTTCAATTCTGTAGGGTCTCTACATGGCAATAAATCTCATAACAGTCCACTAGTAATTGATGATGAAATAATTAGTGACGAAACTGAAATGGCAACTCAATTTAACAAATAATTCCTAAGTATATTTAATTCCAAAGAGTCATTACCTATTCTCCCAGAATGTAACAGCTTAGAATGGACTCCCTTCACAGAAAATGAGATAATGGGAGCCTTTTCTCACTTAAAATGTAACGGTTCACCAGGTCCAGATGGGATACACCCTAAATTAATTAAAGAACTGAGTCAAGTACAGCGGGGTACAGAAAGATACTCGGGAGGAGGCGAGGCATAGGATCGGAGGGAAGGGGGTAGCCAGGGTAAATAAGGAGAGGGTGGCAGGTGGCACCTAGATAGGGGCAGAAGCAAGGAGCCGGCTGGGGACAGGGGTTGGTAGAAAGGATGAGGGACAAGGAAGGGGGGTAAATGGAGGAAAAGAAGTGGTCAGAGTGCTCCTGTTGGGGGATTCCATGATCAGGGGTATCAAATGGGATAGGGAGGGGGAAGCCTGCCCAGTCAGAACAAAATGCTTCCCTGGACTAACAGTGCACAGGGCCAAGCATGAGGTATATCAGCTGACAAAGGATTGTGGGGGTTCCCTGGACATACTGGTCTACCTGGGTACCAATGACATTGAGGGAAATTGCAAACTAGAGATACAGGCAAGGTTCAGGGAGCTTGCTAGGGTCTGTCATGACATAGTATGCACGATTTCCTTCTCGGAAATCCTGCTGGTGCCAAGGGCTAGTGGAGAACACAAAAGGAAGATTAGGGAGATAAACCAGTGGCTCATGGAGTGGTGTGGGACCAGAGGGTATGGGTTGATGAGGGACTGGGGAGAGACCTAGGAGGATAAGGGGCTGTATGCTAGAGATAGGATCCATCTCAATTTGGGGGGGAGGGAAATCCTTAAGTTGAAAATAGAAGGGTTCATTCGTGAAAGGTGGGGTTTAAACTTGTGAAGGGGGGAGGGATGGGAGAAAAGGCTGTTGAGGGGGGTCCGATAAAGGATGGACTCTGTCTCTACCTCTCTGGAGAGCTCTAGAAATGTGGGAAAAGGCCGACTGGTAAGGTGCAGACCAGGGGAAGACAGAATCCCCATGGGAACGCGAGCAGGGGAAAAGGAAGTAAAGGGAAAGGGTGGAAGCTAGTCCTGCTAAATGCCAGGAGCTTGGGCAAAAAAATGCCTGAGCTCCAGGTGATGCTAACTGAGGTAGAGGTGGATGTGGCAGTGGTCACTGAGACCTGGGCCACCGCAGGGCACAACTGGGACCTGAACCTAGAGGGTTACACCATGTTCAGGAAGGACAGAGGGAGGGAAGGGGAGGAGGGTTAGCAATAATAGTCAAAAACTGCATTGGCATAGAAGGAGTAGAAGAGGTGGAGGGAACTGTGGAGGTGATTTGGGTCACCTTGATAACAAGGGGGGGCAAGAGACTAAAAATAGGAGTGGTGTATAGACCCCCTGCACTGGCGGAGGAACTGGAAGAGAGTCTGGTGGCAGATGTTAGGAGACACTACAGATTGTACAGGGGAAGGGTGGTGGTGTTGGGGGACTTAAAGATGCCAAGAACAGACTGGGAGACTATGACATCCTCAGTGGCCAGGGAACAGAGGTTGTTGGATGTTTTTCAGGATGTGTTCCTAACTCAGCAGGTGGGAGAATTGACCAGAGAGGTGTGGGTACTGGATGTGGTCCTGGCAGATAGTGACTAGATTGGGGGCCTGGCAGTAAGGGACCCATTGGCGAGGAGCTACCATGCCACAGTCTGGTTCTGCCTAGACCTAGGAGGGGTAGAAGGCTGCACAAAGATGGAGGTAACAGACTTCAGAGGGGCAGATTTCAAGGAAATGGGAAGGATCCTTAAGGAGCATTTGGATGGGATTGGGCCAGACATGGACACTGACAGTAGGTGGGAAATCATCAGGAGCAGGGTGCAGAAGGCTACCAGCACCTGTGCAAGAGTAAGACAAAAATGTGGTAGGGTCCAAAAACCCTGCTGGTGGACCAGGGATGTTCAGGAGGTGGCGAGGGGAAAGAAGGCAGCCTATAGGCAATTCAAGTGCTCAAGGAGTGAAAGGGATCAAAGGGAGTATGAGCTGATGGCTAGAAGGGCCACTAGAGTGGTGAGGGCAGCTAAGGCAAGGAAGGAACAGAACCTGGCCAGGGAAATTAGGAGAGGGAACAAGGGGTTCTTTAGATAAATTGGGGAAAAACGAAGGGTGAAGGGGCAGATTAGCAGGATTAAAACAGGGGAGGGATGGGCACAAGACCCGGGGGAGCAGGCTGCAGTACTAAATCAGTACTTCACCTCAGTTTTCACCAAGAAAATTGGGGGGGCTGCATCATACATGGGAGGAGATGGTGAAACTGAGGAGGGGGCACCCTTACCGATCAGCGGGTCTGGGGAGAGCGGGGGACATCACTGGCAGGAGGCTAAGCAGGGGTATGAGGTAGTAGAGGTGGAAATCATGGCAGAGAGAGTGAGGGAAGCCCTCAGGTCCCTTAAGATGGAGAAAGCACCGGGGCCAGATAAATTACATCCCAGAGTGCTGAAGGAACTGGCGAAGCCCCTGGCGGAGCTTTTCAGCATCTCTTTGAGGACAGGGTGGGTGCCCCAGGACTGGAAGGTGATGCATATAGTGCCTATCCACAAGGGGGATCAAGAGAGGTGGCAGGGAACTACAGGCCCATCAGCCTGATATCGGTGGTGGGCAAGGTGATGGAGGGCATTGTCAAGGACAGGCTGGGGGGGACCTGGAAAAGTCAGGGCGCCTGGACGATAGATAGCATGGATTCATCCTGGGGAAACAGTGTCAGACAAACCTTGTAGAGGTCCATGATTGGGTAATGAGTGCCTTGGACCTGGGTAGACCAGTGGACGTACTCTTTCTTGACTTCAGCAAGGTGTTTGACTCTGTTCCTCATGGAGACCTGTTGGATAAGCCGGGAGAAATGGGGGTGGGGAACCAGATGATCAGATGGGTAGGCAATTGGCTCCAGGACTGGACCCAGAGGGTCATGGTTGGTGGGATAGTCTCATCCCCAAGGAGGGTCATTAGTGGGGTCCCGCAGGGATCAGTCCTTGGGCTCCTCCTGCTCAACACCTACATCTCTGACATAGGGATGGGTATCAGGAGTGAGATGAGTCTCTTTACGAATGACTCAGAACTGGGGGTGGTGGTCATCCAAGTACACAGTTACATTGAGCAAATTCATGTCCCCCATTGCCTTCTCCATTAACCACTGAAATGTAGCCAGGGCCCCAGAAATCCCCCAGGTCATGCACTCAAATTGGTAAAACCCGAGAGAACAAATGAAAGCTGTCTTTTCTTTGCCATGCTCAGCCATGGAGATTTAGTAGTACCCACTTATCAAATCAAGCATAGAGAACCACTTACTCCCTGACAGACTAGATAAGGTGTCCTCTACCCAGGATGTCAACATACCGGGGTACACAGTCTACAGAAGGGACAGGGAGGGGAAAAGAGGAGGTGGAGTAGCTCTATACATAAGGGAAGGGATCAAAGCTACAGAACTAAAAAATAAAGGGGGAGGATAAGAGGCACTCTGGATCACCTTGGAGACAGGGAATAGCATCACAATCCGCACAGGGATTGTATACAGACCCCCATCTCAAGGGGAAGAAATGGACAAGAAAATGATAGAGGACATTCTCAAAATGGCTGAAAAGGGGGAGATACTGTTAATGGGGGACCTTAATATGCCAGATGTTAACTGGATGACATCTACTGCAGCCACATCCAAGAGCAGGGTCATTCTTGATGCCCTGCAGGGGGCAGGCCTTAGACAGCTAGTGTTGGAACCCACTCTGGAGGAAGCAATACTAGACCTGGTACTCTCAAATGGAGAGAGGATCACAAATTTAGAAGTCAGTAGACATCTGGAACAAGTGACCACTACACAGTATGCTTCACAATAAGCACAACCATGGAGACAAGCCATACAAAAACAAGCATACTGGACTTTAGAAGGGCTGACTTTGGCAAAATGGGTGAATACCTGAGGAATACACTAGCAAATGGGCAAAAAGGAGGGGTGGAAGAACAATGGAGAAAAATCAAAACTGCATCATAGAGGCAACACGCCTCTGTGTGAAACAGATAAAGAAAACAAAGCGGAGTAAAAAAACACTATGGTTCTCAAAAGAGATGGTAGGGAACGTTAAGGCGAAAAAGGCTGCATTCAAAAAGTATAAGGCATCACAGAAGGAGCACAACAGGGAACTGTATCAATTAAAGCAGAAAGAAGTGGGGAAGGCAGCCAGAATAGCAAAAGCCCAAACTGAAGAAAAAAAAGCCAAGTCAGTTAAGAAGGGGATAAAACCTTTTATAGGTACATTAGGGAGCATAGAAAGGTTAAGGGAGGAATAGTAAAGATTAATAAGGGAGAGGGAAGGTGGGCAGAGGGAGACAGTGAAAAGGCAGAGATACTGAATGAATACTTTTGCTCAGTATTCACAAAAGAAGATGAGAAGAAGTTACCTAAACCAGACAATAGAAGCACTCTGGGTAGGGGGGTTGACACCAGTCCATTTACAGAAGAAAGAGTCCTGAAAGAACTCCTAAAACTCAAGGTGGACAAAGCAATGGGGCCTGATGATTCACTACAGAATCCTAAAAGAACTAAGGGAGGACCTAGTGACACCACTGACCACACTTTTTAACAAATCATGGGAGGATGGGGTGGTACCTGAGGACTGGAGGAGGGCAGATGTGATTCCTTCACAAAAGAGGGAGCAAGGCAGAAGCAGGAAACTACAGACCTGTAAGTTTGACCTCAGTGGTAGGGAAAATGATGGAATCACTTCTAAAAGAAAGAATTGTTGAGTACCTAGAGGCCAGTGGGGCACAGGACCCAAAGCAGCATGGATTTACAGCAGAAAGGTCATGTCAGACGAATCTAATAGATTTCTTTGACTGGGTGACCAAAGTTATAGACTAGGGAAGGGCTGTGGATATGACACAGTCCCACACAAAAGATTAATAATCTAGTTAGCCAGCTTGGGAGTGGGTCCCAAGGTGGTAGCCTGGGTTGCAAACTGGCTGCACAAGAGGACACAGAAGGTAATAGCGAGTGGCACACATTCCGAAGAAAGGGGAGTCACTAGTGGAGTACCTCAGGGCTCAGTACTGGGTTCAGTCCTCTTTAACATCTTTATAGGTGACATTGCAGAGGGTCTGGAGGGAAAGGTATGCCTCTTTGCAGATGATACAAAGATCTGTAACAGAGTTGATACACAAGAGGGGGTAGAAAGGATGAGAAGGGACTTGGCAAGATTAGAGGAATGGTCAGACATATGGCAACTTAGATTCAATGCAAAGAAGTGCAAAGTAATGCACCTGGGAAACAAAAAACCAGGAGAAGAGTACACAATAGCAGGGAAGGTACTAACAACAACAAAAATGGAACAGAACTTGGGGGAAGTCATATCAGACGATCTAAAGGTGGGTAAGCAATGTGAGAAGTCAGTGAGGAGAGCCAGGGGGATACTGGGATGCATAGGAAGGGGCATCACGAGTAGAAAAAGGGAAGTGGTTATCCCTCTGTACAGACAGTTGGTGAGACCCCATCTGGAGTACTGTGAGCAGTTTTGGAGACCTCAACTATGCAAGGACATAAACAAGATGGAAGCAGTCCAGAGGAGGGCAACTAAAATGGTGCAGGGTCTGCATCAGAAATCTTATGAAGAGAGACTGAGAGAGCTTAATATGTATACTCTTGATGAAAGGAGGGACAGGGGGGACATGATAGAAATGTTCAAGTACCTCAAGGGAATCAACAAAGTCCAGGAGGGTAGCATCTTTCAGAAAAAGAGATGTGCAAGAACAAGGGGACAATTTAAAGATAGAGAGGGGATGGCTCAGGGGTAATGTAAGGAAATCTTTTTTCACGGAGAGAGTGGTGGATGCGTGGAACTGCCTTCCTGGGGAGGTTGTTGGGGCTAAAACAGTGGGGGAATTCAAACATGCATGGGACATACACAAGGCAATTGTAGTGGGGGGTGGCAGGAAGTAGGCTGTTGGTTAACTAGAATCTGCAGCTTATCCAGTAGGTAGGGAAATGGGCAGACTGGGTGGGCCAAGTGGTCCTTATCTGCCGTCAAAGTCTATGTTTCTATGTTTCTATACTGTATATTGATCTTGGATGGTCTTTTTGTTCAGGGTGTGATAGTCTATGCACATTCCAATTGCCCCACTCTTCTTTCTGGCCACTATAATAGGGGAAGCATATGAACTCCGGGATTCTTTGATAATACCAGAGCCCATGTGAAGTAAGGTAATGCAAGGGGAATGTTTGCTTTTTGTCTCCAGAGCCCATATGAAGTAAGGTAAGACTAGTGGCATGTATTGCACATCTCTGGAGTCCATTTGAAGTAATGCAAGGTTAGGGGGTGCTTTGTGTCTCCAGAGTCCATGTAAAATAAGGCAAGGCAGGGGGGCACTGTATGTCTCTGGAACCAATGTCAAGGCAAGGCTGGGTGATGCCATGTGTCTCCAGAGTCCAAGTGATGCAAGACTATGGGGTTGTGCTTTGTGTCTCTGGAGCTAGGTGAAACATGTGCTGTATATTATAGAAAATAGTGTTGCAACAGGAAATTTTTGCAGTAGTCCCCCCAAGTTCTGCCCCCATAAATTTTATTTTAGTGCTGCACTGCGAGAGCTTGGTGGGTATGCAGGGAACATGGCTAGGTTCACCAGCGCAAGAAAAGTGCAAGCATGGAATTTTTTTTAAATAGGGAGCCTCACGACTGAGTGTGTGGAACTGGAGGAAGTGGAGAATTCAGAGAGAGACAGTTGGGTGGGGAGAGGAAGTGACCGTTAGAAAGTTGGAGCTGAACCGGGAGGAGAGAGGACACGGAGAGCTGCTGGTGGGAATTTGGGCTTACCTGTTTGGTTGAAGCCTTCCCGGAGCTCGTCTGTGTGCCTCAGCTGTCTCCTGCCAGTCTCCCAGTGCAGCAGCAAGTAGTCAGGTAGTCCGAAGTGATCCAGTTCAGTGGTTCCACTTTAGTCCTGTCCCCTACGTTCAGTGTGGGCTCTTTTCATCCATGCTTATTATTTTTAGCCCCTTTGCCTGTGATTTTTGGTCCCTCATCGGCAACAAAAGAATAGCCGCATCAAGCAAGAAGGAGCCTCCCTACATTGGGAAGTCCCAAAACGCCCCCCTGTCATCCTCCATTCTGCCTGAAAGCCCTCCCTGTGCAGAAAATCCTCCCACCCCCTGATCCAGCCTCCTCATATCCTGCTCTGATGTAATGAGTGAGCAACAGCACAGGAAAGCATGCTGGCTGCCAGAACTTTTGTTTTCTTATTTTAAAAAGAAGAAAAGGAACTACATGTAGTGCTCTGGTGCTATCAAAGGAGAAGAGACAGCCCAGGGCCTTGGGCTTATCTATATTAATTTATTCTGGACATAGTGAATCCCATAGGAAGGGGCCAGGAGTAAAGACCTGTTAGGGAAACGGCCTTATTATTAAAATAAGGGTTGGAGCGAAGGCAGAGCTGTCTTGTAACAGACACTAGGCTCAGGTAAATTTAAAAGGGGCCTAGCCAAGAAAAGCCCAGGTATTAAATTGGGCTTACCCAATAAGGTCTAGCAAGGAAGGGGCCCAGGTATCTTAGGCCCATATTCTTAAAAGGGAAGCCAGGCTCAGTGCTTTAAAGGTGCCCTGGCTAGAAGGGAGGCCTAGCGTTTTAAAGGGGGCTTATTCAAGAGGGTCCATGAATTTAAAAAGGGGGCAAGGGGAGCCCATTGATTTACAGGAGCCAGCAATAGAGAGGCTCATTATGTTTTAAAGGGGCCCACTACAGGAGAACCTCAGCGAATATTTAGAGGGGCTGTGTCTCACAGAGAGGCCCTGTGTATTTGGAGGGACACAGTTTAAGTGGGGCCCAGTCAAGTAGGCCCACTGCTACTTAAAAGGGGCCCAGCCTAGAATCTGCTTGGGGATCTTAAAAGGGAAATTCAGGCCTCCCACTGCAGCAGAGTAAAGTGCACCAAGCCCAACAAAGTAAAGGGATACCAGGCCTGTAGTAGTAAAGAGCATGAGGCCCAGCAGAGTAAGGGGCAGCCAGGCCTGTAGTAATTAGGGCACGAGGTCCAGCAAAGTAAGGGGCAGCCAGGTCTATAGTAAATAGGGCAAGAGACCCAGCAGAGAAAGGGGAAGCTAGGCCCGTAGTAAGTGGGGTGCGAGGCCCAGCAGAGTAAAAGGGCATCAGGCCCGTGGTAATTAGGGTACCAGGCCCAGTAGGAAGTAGGGCTGCAGGTCCAGTGGTATTAGGAGAAGGTTAGGCCCACAGCTATTTAGAGAGGCAGGTTAGGCCCACAGATACTTAAAGGGGCAAGTTTGGACCCACTGCTAGCCATTTAGATTCCAGAGGTGTTAGGGGGACCCAGCAGCATTAGTTACCCCATAGTGGTTAAGGAGCCTAGCTAGCTTTTCGAAATCGCAGTAACAGGTAGAACCCCATCTAGCCAGAGGGACCCTATTAGTTAGGTCCACCAGTGCCAGGGGTCAACAAGCAAGGTATTGCCTGTACATTTATTGCGGTCTGAACTTTGGAACTGATCTATGAACCACTGAAACAAGAAATAAGACTGTATTGGCATGGCTGTTACTGCTACTAATAATGGAACTGCCGGAAGCCTAGAGATGCAGCATCAGAAATTCAGGGTCAGAGATCTATAATTAAGGTCCAAGGCCAGAGGTCTGGGGATCAAGTGTCAAAACATTGGAGATCCCATGCCAGAGGTCCATAGGTTCAAAGCCTGAAGTTCCGAGGTCCAGTGCCGAAGTGTCGGGGGGTTCAGAGGTCCATCGCCAGAGGTCCATTCCCAGAGGTCCAGAGGTCCAACACCAGAGATCCGGAGGTCTAGGCCAGAGGTCCAGATGCCCGTACCCACAGGGCTAGTGTCCTGACACTTTAGAATCCATGGCACTAGGCTGAGGGATTATTATAGAAATCCAGAACCTTGATGCCGGGGATAAGTTGCGGCCATCAAGGGTGGCCAGAAGAGGGTCAGCACTGTAGCAGTTTGTCCCAATGCAGACAGTGAGTCACACCGGGGACACATTGTGGTCGTCAAGGGTGGTCAGAAGAGGGCTGGCGCCATAGCAGCTTGCCCCAATGAATACATTCTTTGCTTTGGATCAGAAATTAGTCAGACCCAGCTCCGTTGGCGTGCTGCTTGTTCCAGCCGTCAACCTTGAGACACTTGCGGACCTTGTTGAAACTCTCCTTTGTCTTATACCCAGCATTCTGTCTTCCCTTTCCTTCCCGTTTTAGTACAGGTACCCTCCCTACCTCCCCATGTTTATTAGTGTTCTGTCTGAAATTCAGTAAGCTATTGTTGAAACTGACTATCTTGTGTCTGTCTGTTTCTGTTGATCACCCAGTGGGGGCACAGGATCCAAGGCAGCATGGATTCACAGCAGGAAGGTCATGTCAGACAAAGCTAATTGATTTCTTTGACTGGGAGACCAAAGCATTAGACCAGGGAGGGGCTGTGGACGTGGCCTACCTAGACTTTAGCAAGGCATTTGACACAGTCCTGCACAAAACATTAATAAACAAATTAGACAGCCTGAGAGTGGGTCCTAGGGTAGTAGCCTGGGTAAAACACTGGTTGGACAACAGGACACAGCGGGTAATAGTAAATGGAGTCCACAGTGAAGAAAGGAGGGTTACTAGTGGCATACCGCGGGGTTCATTACTGGGGCCGGTCCTGTTTAATGTCTTTATAAGTGACATTGCAGAGGGACTGGAAGGGAAAGTATGTCTCTTTGCAGATGACACAAAGATCTGCAACAGGGTTGATACACAAGGTGGGGGTAGAAAGGATGAAAAGGGACTTGGCAACGTTGGAGGAATGGTCAAATGTATGGCAGCTTAGATTCAATGCAAAGAAGTGCAAAGTAATGCACCTGGGAAACAAAAACCCAGGGGAAGAGTACACAATGGGGGCTGAGATACTGACAACAACAAATATGGAAAGGGACCTGGGGGTAGTCATATTAGATGACCTAAAAGTGGGCCAGCAATGTGAGAAGGCAGTAAGGAGGGCTGGGGGATACTGGAATGCATAGGGGAGAGGCATCACCAGTAGAAAACAGGAAATTGTTGGCCTCTGTACAGACAGTTGGTAAGACCACATCTGCAGTACTGTGTACAGTTCTAGAGACCCCATCTCCGCAAAGACATAGACAGGGTGAAGGCTGTCCAGAGGAGGGCAACCAAAATGATGCAGGGTCTGCATCAGAAGACATATGAAGAAAGACTAAAGGAACTAAAGATGTATAGCCTTGAGGAAAAGAGGGAGAAGGGGGATATGATAGAAACTTTAAAATACCTCAAGGGAATCAACAAAGTCCAAGAGGATAGCATCTTTCAGAAAAAGAGATGTGCAAAAACAAGGGGGCACAATTTGAAGATAGAGGGGGGATGGCTCAGAGGTAATGTGAGGAAGTATTTCTTCACAGAAAGGGTTGTGGATACATGGAACAGCCTTCCTGAGGAGGCCGTAAAGTCAAAAACAGAAGGAGAATTCAAGAATGCATGGGACAGACATAAGGCAATTCTAGTGGGGAAGTAGGAGGAAGTAGGCTGTTGGTTAACTAGGATCTGCAGCTTATCCGTTAGGTAGGAAAATGGGCAGACCAGGTGGGTCAAGCAGTCCTTATCTGCCATCAAATTCTGTTTCTCTGGTACCCATGTAGAAGAACAGAGCCTCCCCTTTATTCTGGCTCTCTTTACACTTTTCATTTGCCAGTGCTGATTGACCTGTGTTTTATTTCGGGTCAGTTGCCTGGCTGTTGGGCTGAACAACCCAACGGGGCCCTCGCCCTATTCCCTGGCTTTCCCTGGCTACTAATTGGCTTTCGATTTCCAGGTGGGGCTAGTTACAGTATGTTGCTTTGTCTTACTCAAGTAATGCATCCCAAATGATTTGCATTGTGAAGCCAAGGCATATCCACAACAGAGAGGCAGTATAGCACAGTGGTCTAAGGCTCTGAGCTGCAAATCTGGAGGCCTGGATTTGAATCCCAAAGCCCCCACGTGCATACTGTGTGACCCTGTGCAAGTCACTTAACATCCCTGTGCTCCCAGGTTGCACATGTAAACAAGCTATTAGCTTAGTGTGCCACTCCTGGTTAAATAATTGCAAAAAAAAAAAAAACTCAGATTTTTGACCAGTAAATTGAGAAGAGCTAGCCTGCATGTGTATAACATGACAGAAGTTCAGTGCTAGATCCAGTAAAAGAGAAGATCCTGTGAATTATGGATATTTTAGATAGTGGTGTGACTGTGTGAGATGATACAAAATCACACATGCCCACACAATGCAAAGCATCATGGGCTGCATATGCAAATCACCACAGAATGTAATGCTGGTTCAACTTTAAGCAGAATTGCATGGTGCCGAAAGGCCTCTCACACAGTTTGCAAAGGGTGCTAACAGATGACATAGACACGTGTTTCGTCCTACCAGGACTCATCAGTATGTCTCGTCTGTTTGACACCCCAGTGGAATGGACCATGTGTGTGTGAGGGGGGGTTGGAATGGTCAAAATAAGGGGGCTCCTGAAAGTAGGTAGACCTGGGAGGAAATATTGTATGTGTTAGGAAGGGGTTGCTGTCTGTTTTAGACAGAAACTGGGTATCAAGGTGCCAGTTGAGGTTACCAACTCCTTTAAGTGTATAGTGGGAGCAGGTGTAGGCTATAGGATTCTTCTCATTTACTGTCCACCAGGTGATGGGAGGGATTTCCTGAAGAATGCTGTGGATTTCACTGCTGACATGGTGTTGGAGTCCCCCAGATGGTTGATTTGGGGGGATTTCAATGCCTGGGTCGACGATGAACTCTCACTATTTGGACAAAACCTCCTCCAACTGATGGATTCATTGGGCCTAAAATGGGTTGTTACCACTGCAACCCACAAGAAAGGACACTCATTGGACTTGGTATTTCACCTGGGGATGGAGACCTCCGATGTGGAGGTGGAGCCCGTCAGATGGTCTGACCATCACATCCTGAGATTCAGTTTCACAGCCCCCCGAAATAGGCCTGCCACATGGGAGTTGGTACAGTTTCATCCTTTAAGAGGAGTTACCTCAGAAGGCCTAATGGTGGTGCTGGACCTCTCAGGATTTCCAGGGGATAGCGCTGATCCGGGGCCTCTTGTTTCAGCCTCTGATATGGCTGTTACTGAGGGTGCCCCATGTTTTAATGGGGAACTCCGTGACTTAAAGAGGTGGGGGCGAAGGTTGGAAAGACACTGGTGGAAAACTCACCTGGAGGTGGACAGACTTAGATTGATGGACCATTATAATGTCTAGCATTCAGCCACTTCCCATAAGAAGGCAGAGTTCCTGTCCAGGGAAATTGCTACAGCAAGAAACAGACCAGCTCAGCTCTTCTGAACTGTGGACAGACTGTGCAATCCAGCTGTCTTCACTCTGGTTAAGCAATGTCACAAAACCAGTGTGAGGAGTTTGCGCAGTTCTTTTCTGATAAGGTGTCCACCATCAGGAATGAGATCAGCCAGTGCCTTCCTATTGGTCCTTGCATTAATCAGTCGGGTGGTACTAATGCCCAGCCGATCTGGTCCACCTTTAGCCAACTAGTAGTCGTGGATATAGTGAATAGCATCCAGACTCTGCGGCCAACCTACTGTAGTTTGGACCCGGGCCCTAAATGCCTACTAATGTGGTGTGCAGAAGTTATTGGCCCGGTCCTTGCTGGGATAGTAGAAGTTTCATTGGAGAGTGGGATCTTTCCAGATCACTTAAAGGAGGTAGTAGTTCGCCCCCTTTAAGAAAAAAATTCCCTTGATCCCCACTGCCCAGCGAACTACAGACCAATCTCAAACTTACACTTTTATGGGAAAGTTATCGAGAAGGTGGTTGCACTGCAGCAGGAGGACCATTTGACCAACCACAATATCTATGACCCTCTCCAGTCTGGCTTCAGGAAAAGGCATAGCACTGAAACGGCCCTGATGAGAGTTCTTAATGACCTTCTGATGATGAGAGATCAGAGAGTCCATTCAATCTTGGATCTCCTTGATCTCTCAGTGGCATTTGACATTGTGGACCATGGGGTACTGCTCAAGCACCTGTGGTTTTTCTGTGGACTGAGAGGGGCGGTCCACAATTGGTTTAAATCCTTCCTCAAGGGTAGGTCTCAGAGAGTGGTGTCAGGAATTTATTCTTCAGCCCCTCATGGACTACCCTGTGGGGTTCCACAGGGCTCGGTGCTGTCCCCCATGTTATTCGCAGTGTATTTGCTTCCATTACAGGACATTATAAAGTGGTACAGATTGAGTTTTCATTGCTATGCCAATGATTCTCAACTGTACATATCCTTTGTACCCGATCAGGAATTAGATTCCATTACAGTGTTTAATAACTGCCCACTGGAGATTCAGAACTGGATGAGTGCTAGTTGGCTTCAGCTGAACTCAGAAATTACTGAGGTATTAGTTGTGGACCCTGGTTACAGGATGATAGGGGCATGGAAGGGAAAACCATCAGAAATAAATCTTGGTGGGATCCCGCTTATTGCCACTGGCCAGGTGCGAAATCTGGGCGTTGTTTTTGATGAAGGCCTGACCCTGAGGTTGCAGGTTTTGGCTGTAGTCAAATCTTCCTATTACCATCTTAGGAATATAGCCCAGGTGAAGCACCTGGTCCCGCACGAAGATCTTCCGACCTTGGTCCACGCCTTTGTCACCCGCCATCTTGATTTTTGCAACACCCTTTACCAAGGGCTACCAGGGGTAGATATCCACCACTTGTGACTAGTGCAGTACATTACAGCCAGGTTGCTGATTGGAGCATCTAGATCCACTCATATTACACCTGTGCTGCGTGAACTGCACTGGTTGCCAGAACAGTGGTGGATTACCTTCAAGGTTGTGTTGTTGACCTATAAGGCCCTACCTGAGTAGGGTCCTCTCTACCTGAAAGAGCTCCTGTGCCCTTACTGTCCCACCCGCTTGCTCTGATCCTCTGGTGAGGGATTGCTAGAGATTCCTAGGGTGTCCCTTAAAACATCGGGAGGAAGATCTTTTGCCTTTATGGCTCCTACCCTGTGAAATTCTCTACCTCGCCAGATAGGAGAAAGCCAGACCATAGAAGGTTTTAAAAATCTGCTAAAGACATATTTATTTAACCAGGCATTCTCAGGAATGTATTGAGTTCTGATTTTATATGGATGTGTTTTAATATGTTTTATATCTGTTTTATGATATATGGTTAGTTTTAATGTTATAATGTAAAGGCGCCCTGAGCATTGGAAGGGCGCTTTATACAAATAAAAATTTGATTGTTTGATTGATTGATATATGTTAATCTCACTGTCTCCTAGACCTGCCAGCAGTAATCCCTGAGAAGGTGGGATAACATGCCATCAGCCAGGGACTTCATTCAATTATTTAAGGGGGATGTATTTGACTCCTAATAGTGAAAAATGTAGGTGACTTTGAATTTTGCAGGTATGGGCCCAGATATTCAAAAGAGTTGCGCCATGCGCAATAGGGTTGCGCCTGTGCAAGTCCAAAAATGTGCCATTCTGCGATATTCAGCAAGAGGCAGTTGCGCCCCCCAAATCATGCTGAGCAACAGCGCAATGATAATGAATGTGTGCGCAACTTAAGGGGGAGGAACCATGCATAAATGGCGCAGTGCGATATTCAACAACATGCGCAATAGTGGAGCCAGAGGAAGTTGCGCCATAGCGGAAATGAACCAAAATAAAAAGGAGCAAGGGAGAGGCACAAGAACGCTACAGGGAAGCCTCAAGTTGCTGAACTATAGCCAGCCACACAGGCAACACACACACACAGAGGACAGGACAGTGAAAGGGCACCTGGAACCCACAGGCTCAGGGGAAGGTGTGGGGAGCCACAATGCAGAAGGGGGAAGTACTTGCCACACAGCAGTGAGGCCAGCACAATCAGATGTTCCCGGTGCAGGGGAAGTAGCAGCCAGGACAGTGGGGGAAACACAGAAACAGCTGCCGGGGGGGTGAACACAAGCCAGGGACATGGCCAGTGCCACCATCCAGATGAAGGCAGTAATGAGGGGGGTGAGAAGGAGGGCAGTAGGGGGGGCATGGCCGTGGAAGGGCGCATCGGCAGTATGCCCCTAACGGGCAGTACCGAGCCCACACCAGCTTCGAGCTGCATAGTGATACGGAGATCATGGGCCGGTACCACCTGAATCGGGCAATTCTGAGGTGGCTCTGTGAGCTGTGCAATGATGTGATGCAGGCACCCACACGAAAGAGCCATGCTCTGTCAGTGGAGACTAAAGTGACAGCTTGCATGTGCTTGCTCACCACGGGTACCTTCCAGAGACCAACTGGGGACACCACAGGCATAACCCAGTTGGCTGTGTCATGCCACCTCACCCAATTCCTCAGCACACTGCTGTCACATGCTGTGGAGTACATCCATTTCTCCAGCACACCGGTGGAGCGCACAGTAAACATACAGGAGTTCCACAGGGTAGCACGTATGCCTGGCATGCTAGGGGCAATAGACTGCACCCATGTGGCCATCCACACACCACCTGGCCCCAAGGGAACTGCATACATGAATCACAAGGTCTATGCTAGCATCAACTGCCAGGTGGTATGTGATGCCAGGGGAGCATAATTAATGTCTGTGCCATGCACCCTGGGGGAGCACACGATATCTTCATCTGGCACCAGTCAGCACTGTGCCACAGATTCAAGAGTGGGGACATCCCAACTGGTCACCTAGTGGGTGAGTATGCAAACCACATGGACAAACATAGGGCCTGGGAGGGGCATGGTCAGAGGTGACATGGGTAGTGGCCTACATGGCCCGGGGAAGGGTGACGCTGATCACCAAACTAATCTCCACCCTCTACACACAGGTGACAGTGGATATCCACTCCATCCCTGGCTGCTCACACCCTATCAGCGGCCCGTGACTCCATCGCAGCAACGCTATAATGAGGCAGACGCCACCACACGTAATGTCATCGAGCGGGTGTTCGGGATGCTGAAGGCACGTTTCTGTTGCCTGGACACCTCCGGCGGCGCCCTACAGTACAGCCTCTCAAAGGCCTGTGGGCTATTTCTGGCCTGTTGCATACTGCACAACATGGCCAACAAATGTGGGATAGCTTTACAGGCCGAAGAGGGGAACAGTGATGGGGACGATGAGGATGCCAGTGACAATGGTGATGGGCAGCTCCCCCTTGGGTGACGGGACCCCCAACTGCTCCGGCTGGCACAGTTGTGCCAGGACACCATCTAAGAGGAGCACTTCAGCAAACCCAGGTAAGTCATGGGGCCATGTGCAACCACCAGTGGCTAAGGCACAACCCACAAACAAGCATGGACACACACCAGGGGTGCATGCCGTCAAGGGAAGTGGCCGGGCATAGAACCACACACACCAGCAGGGATGGGTGAGGTCTAACATAGCACACGGACAGACAGACAGACAGACACACACACACACAAAACGCAACAGACATGTACAAAGGGTAGGAGGCACACTGACCCAGAATGCCACCCCTAGCCACACACATGTCCACAGACCACCACGCCCACTGCCTGTCATTGTGCGTGTGTCAGACGCTGGGCACCATTGCACATTGGTGTACAGCGTAGTGCAGGCATCATCATGCACATGCAACTGCAGACAGCAGCTGGGAGGGTGTGCAGATGGACTGTGTGTCTGTGTGCAGGTCCGGGTACCCACCCGTGCATTGCCCACTGAATGACACAATGCACACAGGGCAGCATCAGACAGTAGCCACATTGGGAGACAGGTCAGTCACGCGCCACAGTGCCCCGGCCCCCACGGATGCATGGGCGGCCCGCCGAGTCCAGCCAGCACTGACAGGCTGACCACTGGCCTCATGGGGTGCCACTGATGGTCCCCCAGGGGTTCCACTGTGTGAACACGACCATGCTCTCGCAGGAGTCTCAGCACACCGAACATGCCTGTGCCAGGCATGCTCGGGATGTCACAGCTGAACCCGGTGTTGACAAGGAGGGTGTCGCACGATGCCAGGAATGGGGGTGGACATTGCACTGTGGGGTGTCTGCACTACATGAGCAAATAACTGTGTGCCCCCTGTGACCATGGCAGCTGTGATTGTATGTGTCAGCCTGTCAATGGTAGCGGTCACATCCTCCCACATCCGGTCCATCCCTGCCAGGAGTAGAGCAGTTTCTCTGCTGCAACGCTCCTCTGCCCACTCCAGAGCCGCACTCAGTGCATCCACCACTGTCACAAGCCGCATCTGCTGATAGACTGATGCTTGCAGTATCCGGGTGTGCTCATGCAAGAGGTCATCTGCCTGACTGGCATTCTGTCCCTCAGGATGTGCGCAGCCCTGATGCTCAGCACCCCTTGAGGGTGGGCGCTGCACACCAGGACTAGGCCTGGGCATGTCCACAGGCGGTGCACTGACACCGCCCCCTGACACTGTACCCCCAAGCCCATTGGCTGACTGTTGATGCTGCCCCTCCAGCTGCCACTCCCCAGGGCTCACTGTTGCCACCGCAGTGGCCACAACAGTCCCACTGTCCTGTACATACACCAGTGCTGCCCCACCGGTGCTGACAGGCACAGGCTGGGACTGTGATGACACGCAGGCCTCCACAGCGGCACCACCCACAGCCATGGCCATGATGTTACCTGCTGTGTGGCCATCCTGTGGCACACACGTGTCATTGCCCTCAACGCTGGTGACATCATCATCGGTGACGGACCCAGCACCAGCCCGAGTCACAGCATGCTCGCATCCGTGGACGCTGGCATGCTGGGACACGGGCAGGGCCTCCTCCGCACCTATTCCAACAACATCAGTCTGGACATCCAGGCGGGCCCACTGTCGCACTGAGCCGTGTATTCCTGTGGAGGTGGATGGGCCCTCCTCCATCTCTATCTGACTGGCCTCAGTGGAGAGGCCCACCACCGCTGACCCATGCAGATGTTCAGGAGCTGTAAGGGAAAACAAAGTCGCGTTACTGCATGTGACCTACCCTGTCCCCCCCCCAATAGACAGATCATGACCTACCATGCAGTGGCGGGCTACCACCCATCTGGAATCCACCACCCGGAACATCCTCAATGGCATAACGCTGCATGCTGCCAGCAACCCTCTCCTCCTGTGGGGTCAGGCATAGCACCTCCGGCTGTCCCCCACCTGTCGTAGAGCGTGCTGCCCTGATGGCAGCCACCTTCTCCTTAATCCTCCTCCTGTCTGTGCTCTTCTTCTTCTTCTTGCACTCCTGCATGGAGCTCTGGTGGCTGCCATGCAGGTTCACAGCACGCTCCACTTCCTCCCATGCAGCAGCACGGGCCTGTGGTGTTCTCTGGCGTCCGCTGAGAAACAGCTCTTGGTCCAGGTAGACCTCAAACAGGGCATCCATCTCGACTTTTGTGAAATTTGGCCTCCTCCTTCTCCCACAACTCTGTTCTTCTTCTCCCATAACTCACTCGGTCATGATTCAGCCTGTGAGAATGACAGTTGTTACCTGTGACTGTGCAGTCCCATGCATGTCCCAAAATCCACAGTGCACACTCCCAAACAGCATGCAACTCACCAATAGACTGCAGTAACTGACTATGACCAGTGCAGCCCAATGTCGCACTTTTATAGCGCAACCCATGCAAATTAGGCGAGGCGTAACTTTAAGTGGATGCAAATTGCAGTGCTGCGCCATTGAATGGCTGATTAGCTGATTTGCATATGACGGCCGAATATCACGCTTTTGCGCTTTGCGCAATTGTGTTTAACGTGCTGAGCCAAGGGTGCAGTTCTGTGACATGTGCAGTACACACCTAACTGCGCATGCCTGGGTTGATGACGCAGGTGTATGTCGCGCTGCTGACGTGCTGTGCATGGGAGGCAATGCATGGCATGGCCACCATTGTGCCAGTGGCGCTACAGCGACATTCACTTATATGACACTGTGGCACTGAGGCATCGTAGGTGTGCTGGGGCAACAGCACGGTAGGCCGCTACTGGAGGTGGCACACAGGCACCCAATCGTGCTACACGCATTGGGTTCCAATCGCGCTGTGGCTGTCCGTGCGCCACAGACCCTTGACCCTGTGCCCGACCTTTGCCTCCTAGGTGCCATGCGTCAGGCATGGGTGCACCACTATCGTGCTGTTCGGTGACAGCGTGATAGGGAATGGCAGTGCTGTACCACGCAGCATCTGCAGATGGCGGAACCCTGCTGCAGAGCGCCATTTTGACCCTACCGAGCAAGAGAGATGGCGTGGAGGAGAGCTGCCCAGTGGAGCCAGATAGAAATGGCAAAATTGGTTGCCATTGTGGAGCCACTTGTTGGCCCACTGTTTGGTGAGGCACCCCTGGACAGGTCCAGGAGTCAGGTGTGGCAGGAGGTGGCCGATGCCCTGGAGGAGGCCACAGGAATGGGGTGGATGTGGAGCAGTGCCGCCACAGATATGGGGACCTGAGGCAGAGGGACCCGGACATGCTTGCCCGCCTGCGGGTACATGCCAGGAGGGGCACGGTGCCACGGCCAGGTAGGTGTAACTTCCACACACTTTTATCTTCCATATGGGTATTACGGTTGCATGTGTCCAGAACATGGGGGGGACCATCCGGTGTTGGCTGTGGTGGTGTTATCAGGGTGTGGGGTGGGTGGATCTGGCTGTGTGGGATTGCACACACATGGGGGCAGGGGGACTTTGCTACAGGATTGTGCTGGTGTTCCTCTCTCCATGTTTGCACCTTAGGCCCAGAAGAGTGATGGCTGGTGAGGGAGAGGAGGCACCAGCTGGAAGGCCATCATTCCAGGAGGGGCGAAGGTCCACAGAGGCAAAGGGACCAGCCTGATGATGGTGAGTGCCTTACATCCATGATTACTATTGCATGCTGTGTAACAGTGCAGGCATCAGGGCATGGCCACCATCCATAGACACCACTGCCATGCACGCAACTTGTTACAGTCAGCACTGTCCCGTGGAACTGCATGTCTGGGAGTGCATCAATGGTGGTCCATGCGTGCACCAGGTACATGGCTGTGCCACTGCCTTCACACCACATAGCCATGTCACTAAACAGCCATGGTGGTGCTGTGCAGGACTTGGCCAGTGGGTCTGTGCAGCAGTCTGCATGGCTGTGTGCACCTGGGTGGGCAGGTCTTGTGGACACGATCACTGTGGGTGGTCACACACCATCACAGAGGCATGTCCCATGGCCGTATGCCATGCACATTGGTCGGGCTGTATGGGGCTGTGCGTTCACACCTATTGACTCTGCTCCCTTGTCCTAGGTGGACAGCAGCAGCAGGAGATCAGGGAGGCACTGCAGGAGATACTGACTGTTGCCAGGGTGTCGCTGGAAATCCAGCAAAGGATCGAGAGGCTGGGGGTCAGGCGGCGTCATGGCAGGAGGAGCAGCTGGAGCGGGGAGTATGGCTCCTGCTGAGCTTCACAATGCCCCTGATTTCCCCTACCTCCCTGGACCCTCCCTCACACCCCTCCTTCCCTCTACCATTTGTTCAACCCTACCCCTTACCCACCCCCACCTTGTTTGTGGCCCTCCCCCCAAACTTTTGTAAATATTTGTACATAGTTTTGTTTGATGTTTTTAAATACATTTCTTTTGATATGACTACTGTGGTGGTCTCTGATTTGCAGTGGGCTATAGGTGCTCAACTGCAGTGGTGTGCATGGCGTCAGGGGTGGTGCAGTCATGGGCATGTGTGTGTGTCCATGGAGAAGTGACTATGGTGTGGGAGTAGCTATCAGTCACTGTCTGTGGTGTGTGTGTTGTTCCTTGTGCACTGGATGACTGTGTGCAGTGGTCCATGGTGCATGCTCTGTGTCCGTGGTGCACCTGTCAGCCCATCCATGGCCTGTGCAGCTGACACCGTTGCATGTCTGTGACCTGCACAGTCTGCTGGCATGTCAGTGGTGGCTGTCCATGCAGAACAGCCACTGTACCCATCACAATGCTGGGTTGCCTCCTGTCACTGGTGTGGTGCATGTCTGCCACGGGGAACACTGTGGCCTCCGCTGTTGTTGTCCCACCTCCATGCTGTGGCTTGTGTGTGTTGCAGGGGATGTGCACCACTGTCTGTGACTTGTGCTCTGGGCAAATGCTGGTGGCGTATAGCTCCACAGTGCCTGTGCAGGGTGGCTGGCACTCCTGTGCCATGGAGGAGTGCTGGCCGTGTATACACGGTTTCCATGGCCCCATGCTGGGGGCTTGGTTACCCCACTACTGCTTCCCTGTGTTGGTGTGCCCTTGGGTATGGGTGGGTGTTTGTCCATACACTGTGTTGCATCCGGTGTGGTGCATGCTTCCATGCACCACTGTGGGTATTTGCGCTGGCTGTTGTGGCCAGTGCTGGGTCGGGGTGTGTCCTTGGGGGTGTGTACAGGGTGCTGTACCACTGGTGGTGGGGTCCGGGGCTTATCCTGTCATGTGTGGGGTACCTCGTGTGCCGATGCATGGTCAGTCTCTCAGCTGTACCTTGGAGGGGGGGTCTGTGCATGGTGACACTGTGTATGCTGTCATTGCATTGCTGTGTGCTGCCACCCACTGATGGGTGCTCATGGTGGGGCTGCCTTGCATGGTTCTGTGGTGCACAGGGTTGCATTGTCACAGTGGGGGTGATGGCATGCATGGGGTATCCTGCACTGGTGGACGCTGCTCCTGGGCAGGGTGTCTGGGGGTCACAGTGCAGGGTGTGCTCTGCATTGGTGGGATGGTGTGGCATGGGGTGGTTGGCCCTCCTTGTGTGCCAGACACAGCTTGCCAGGGGGTGTGATGGGGCGCGATGGCCCAACTGTGGGTTGGTTGCTGGTCTCCATGGGCCAGTGGTTATTCCAGCCCTCCCCCAGTTGTGCAATGCATAGGGTGTGGGGGGGGCAATGTCTGTTCTGCTGTGTGTTCCTCTGCCCATCTGTGGCATGGGTGGTGGGCCCCTGCATCCCTGGTTGTGCTGTTGCATTGCTGCCCTGCTGCTGGGGGGCATCCCTGGTTGCGTTATGACGCATCTGGACTGCTCAGCTGAACATCCCTTGTTGTGCTATGGCGCATCAGATATGATCAGCTTCCCCTCCCTAGATGCGCTATGGCACAGGTGGTGCGATATTCAGTCGCCGGCTGTGGCGCATCTTGGCCAGCATGATTTTGAATATCGCTTACTCTTGTGCATGGGCACAATGGACTTAGATGGGCACAATGGACTCGGCGCTGCTCCTGCTATTGCAAGACTTTTTGGGCGCAGTTGAATATCTGGGCCAGGAAGTCAAACAATGGTGTGATATTTTTCTGAATGAATGGGGGGCATGGCATTATCTGTAATGTGTATATTATGTATAGAATAAGGTATGGCATGGTGTGTGTAATGAGACGTTAACCCACTCCAGAGGTGTTAGATGCTACATAAACCCAGAGAGCAAAGCTCGAGGGGTTTATTAAAGCATTTAACACTGAGGATGTGTGTAAACTTCAAATTTAAACACACCACCCCATATTTTATTTTATGTAATTATTGGGTTTCCCTTTTTTGCCACAGCAATTATATAAAATGAAAAGTCATTGCTGTGCGGCCATGGTCCGGTTTCAGCATGCGGTCCGTAGTTGCCCTCAAGTTTGTCTCACATTTCTTGTATTTTTTTTGTTTTTATTTTTGTTTCCATCAGCAGGCTTATGTTTATTTTTTAATTTTGATACATTTAGGGTCCCAAAAACACTTACTATTGAGTCTGAGTGGCAGTTCTGTATCTGTTCATGGTTCGTCGAGAAGGGAAGCAGACAGTGGTCGGGAATGAGGAACTTGGGAGGGTGCATGAGCAGAGTGAGGGAAACCATGCACGTGTTTGCCATAATAATCACTCCTTTATTATGGCAAATTACTCCACAGTTTCCCTATGGGAAAAAGGGGAAGCCAGTTATTATAAAATTGTCTCTGACAATATTCTATTGGCTTCCTAAGTTGTAACCTGGGAAGTATTTTGACTTCCCCAAAACTGGAATGACTTTCAAATGCTGACTACTGAAGTTTTTGACATCAGTCATACAAAATTAAATGAACCTCAGAGGCCATACTGTATAGCAATCTTATTTAAGAAATAAAGTGGGTGGCACACGTGTGTATATGTGCACGTGCATGTGGGGGGGATCCCATTGTTAACTGGTGCAGGATTCATCCACAAGTAAAAATACTCTGCCTATCACCATGATGCACAAATCACCCTTTGGTTGTCCCTTAACAGTGGCAGACTGGATTCCTTCCCTTCTGTTTTCATTGCCTGCTGCTGTGTCCCTTTTTATGTTCGCTTGTGCACATGCACACCACACATGCACAGGAAACATCTTGGGATAGTACAACATTTTAGAGGTATGTGAATGTTCCGCTCAATGCATTTAACGCTTTGTGGGGTTTGTGCCTCAGGCACCAATGAACCAGTGAGCTGTCTGTGATAGTAGTTTGAGAGAAGTGGTCTTCACTTGAAAGAAAATTGCCGCTCCAATCAGGGATGGTTATGAGTTGATGCTTTATGAGGCTCATCTCTCAGGCACCAATGAATCAGTGAGCTGTCTATGACAGCAGTTTGAGAGAGAGGACTGTGCTTGAAAGAAATCTGCTGCTGCAATAAGGGACAGTTTCCTCATTGCAGGAGGACCTTCCCCCTCCCTCGCAACCAGGCCCAAAGACATAACTTCTTTATGTTGGCAGCAGCTGACAAGACTTCAGCCATGTGCATTACAGTGCACAGTAATGCGCATGGCTGGAGTTGTGGTTTTTCTCAGCTCCTGCCGCCGAGCACTTTGTCTGTTCGGTTAGTTTTTCCTGGTGAACCATTTCAATAAATAAATAAATGAGCTTTTCACATTGGTTGCTACTGCTGCCTGCCACACACTCCCTGGAAAGCCGACATCAGGGTGGCAAATTCTCATGTCGGCATGTATTCCTCCTCCCCCCATTAATGTGACACACTGGGAGCTCACCCCAGTGTGCCAAAATATTTTTTTATTTATGTTTATGACACCGGGATGCCCACTCCTGGTGTCAGATGACCCCCCCACCTGCCTGAATATTTCAAAGTGTCGACATCGAGGTGCCCAATCCCTGTATCAGCATGCCCCCACACACACACACACATTATTGTGCCACACTGGGAGAACATCCCAGTGTGCCCAAATATTTTGGTGACATTTAAAATAATGAAAACCATCCCTGAAGTCTTTTTTTTCCCTGTGAAAAGAAAAGGTCCCACATTGTCTCCCATTCCCCTTCCCCACCCCCCACCCTCCCTCCTCTGTGAACTCTCTTCCTCGACCCACCTTACCCCATACTTACCTCCGGAGGTTGGGAGCAGCGATTTTCTATGGACCAGGACATGTCTGCACTCTTCAAAACCGATCTGTAAACTGAAGTAATGATGGTAATGGGAGTCAGTGGGGGGGGGTTCAACTTAGGTTGATATCTCAGCCATTTTAAGGAATTTTGACGCCACATTTTCAACATGGGATTCTAGGGACCCCACCTTGTGAACACTGTCTCTGTCATTTGGTTACTCGGTCCTGAAAGGTGATTTTGCAGTTGCTGCATGGAATCACCTCTTGGGACCAATTAATGAAACAACAGTGCCACTATTCATGAGGTGAGGTCCCAAAAAGCCCATGTTGCAGGTTTGGAGAAAAAATCCACAAAAATGACTGCATTATGAGTGTGCATTGCACAGTTTCTATATACGCTCGTAACTTCGTTAGTTTTTAATATTTTCACTCCAGATTTTCAATATTTCCATTTTTTCGCACCTCCTTATGAACAATACAGCTGCCTGAAATGTGTTTTTGCACCTGTGGTGCAGAATGGCATGGTCACTGTGGGAAATCAACTTTAGGGACAGATTAGCAAAATCACAGTGGCACTGTTCATGAGGTGGGGTCCCAAAAACCCATGTTGAAAATCTGGACTGAAGATACCAACAAACGCCTTGGGCATTAAGGTTTCCAATCATAATGCCCCACCCTGTAGAAACTGATAGTCATCGGGGGTGTGACTTGGGGTCGTCGGCCGTAATGCTCACGCCATTCCACCCCCTTCCTGCAGCCACTGACAGGCATTCAGGTGTGCCTTGAGATCTTCGGCCCCAATGTTCACCCCGTCCTCCTCTACTGTACCCATCTCAGCTTATTTCCCTATAGAATGGGGTGAGCGTAAGGACCAAAGACCCCAAGGCACACCGCAACACCTGTCAGTGTCTGCAGGGTGGAGTAAGGTGGAGTGGCATGAGTGTTATGGCTAAAGACCCAAAAGCACACCCCCAAATGCCTGTCAGTCTCTGCAGGGTGGGATTGGGGGATGGCGTTAGTTTAATACTTCACTGCCATTCCTATTATACATCTTTCTACCAAAGCCAATATCAGCAAGCAAACATTCAGCATTGACAAATGCTTGCTTTTTCTTGTGCTCAGATCAGCATGGCAGCTCATATGAAATTGATCCTTTGCATAAGCTGCCTTGCTTGTCCATTTCTTGCGACTGAGATATGGTGCGTAACTTGCAGGCAGTGGGCTGGCAAAATATCCTGGAGAATTGGTGTTGGCAGAAGAAAGCTATAATTAACAAAAGGGGTAAGTGTGATCTGGGGGATCTGTTTCACAGAGTATGAGAGAAATGGAGAGTGAGAAGCAATTCACTTTACAAATGAAACAAAGAATGCAGTTTTATAACAGTTTAATTTTTAAAACATTCTTGCAGGAAACAGTAACATCTTCATCACAGAATGTTTAATCCTGGTGGTCTTTAACATACCTTACTTAGCTCTAAAATGCAAGGAAAATGCACCATTTACAGTGATGTTTTAAAAAATTTCCTGAGGGAGCATGCCCCTAGGCCCTCCTAGCTTTATGAGGATTTTTGCACCCCCTTTTCACTGACTCTGCACACACCTCTGAAAATGGTCCAGTGAGCCCCCTACTTCTCTCATCATAATTCGAGCACTGGGGAAAAGGATTGTGAATAGCAATGCAACCTTTTTAAACACTTTCAAAACAACCCCATACAGCCTTCTTGTCTCCCACACTAGAGTGCACCCTTAATGTCCTTGCTGCAGTGGGTACAACACCAGATAAAGATGCAAGCCTGAGAACTTTCATCAGGGTCCAATAACCCAGTAAACACTTGCAACACGTTAAACCTTGTTTTGTCCCAACTCTTTTATTTTCACTTGCAACACTTTAAACCTTGCTGTGTCCCAGCTTTCACTTTCACTTGTAACACATTAAATCTTGCATTGTCCCTACTTTCACTTATAACACACTAAATCTTGTATTGTCCCAGCTTTCACTTTTACTTGTAACACCTTAAACTTTGCTTTGTCCCAACTTTTACTTTCCTTTCCCAACAGTCCAGATGGGGTTGATCCAGACTCTAATTAGCTAGCTAGCTACAAGGAACTCCTCTAAGCCAGAGCATGGGGTACTCACAGTTTTGATGTCTGCACAGAAGTATTGCACCCGGCTGAAAGGCAGTCGCAATAGCTGTTGCACGGTACTGTGGTGGTCCCAGAAGAATGCTACACTAAGGAAGATACCTGAAGAACTGGAAACAGATGATCTGCACCTGTCAAGCCTTATCTTTACCCGATGGCCTTTGTAAGAGGTGTTCACTAGACAGGCCTGTCTTCGTCCCATGCCGTAGATCTCGCCATGGTCTTCAATCCAGGGGGTGCTAAACTTGGTCCCCTGGATCCTCTCAATCACACGTGAACTGGGCGACTAACTTCAGGTTGTCCTTTACTCAGTCTCCCAACCCAGCTCGAGGCACTTCTCATTTCCATCTTAGGCAGGCTGGCCCTTCCAAAGTCTCTGACACCAGTACTTTCAATTACTCCCCTTGCTGAAACACTCTTCCGAAAACACTCCTCAGAGGAGGAGAAGGTTGGACCCTGACACAAGGGTTCCAGCTAGAAACTCAGACTGTAGTAAACACTTCTCTGAGCTCTGATCCCAGCAGCATTGACCCAGTCACTCAATCCTGAACTCAAACAGCTTTCAGCTCACTTTTCTCTTTTAGCAAAACTCTGGCACTGATGTGTCTGCATCCACTTCATAAAACCTGACTCTGTTTCCTGCTCAAAGTCAGTGCTCGCTCTATACTATAGTTCTCAGTATACCTTGATCGTTTAGGCACTGGGGCCTGAATGCAGCTATAGGGCGGTGAAGCTCTTTTCATCTGTACTGCACTCCAACTCTGGGTGATATCTCTCTCTTTGGGTGGGCTGCTGGTCCTATTTATAGTCTTCCTCCAAATCCCTTCTGATTGGATGTTGCAGTCCCGGCAAGTTCAATTCCCTACAACCTTTACCCAGCAGCCCCTGTGTTTTGTAGTCCTGTGGGGGCTGCCATCTTGGAGTACATTAATCTTAAAACAATGTAGTCGTTAACTACTAATACAAGGGCTCCTAAAGAGATAAAAATAGTTTCCCTTTAAACCAAAGACCTTTCAGTGCCTAGTCCACCTAGCCCTTGGCTCCTGTTCCTCCCCAGGTACCATGGACATCAATTATTAGTGAATGAATGGCTCACACCACACAGCGAACTGTGGCTCCTTTAAATCTGCCTCCTGACAGTCATGCATGCTCAGTGGAGCCCATGCCACCATGTCATTTGTTTACATTTTCATATGGGTCTTACATCATCTCTAGTACCCCAAAACAAACCGCCCCAGCCCCCGGGGAATCAAATACATTACTGGGGCTCAGCAGCTGTCTACCCGGGGTCGAGACATAGAGTCAGGTGACTTACCACGGGGAGGCAATTATGGGACCACTGGGTTCAGAGTCCTCCCAGAACTACTGATGGGTGCTACCAAAGGAGCAGTGGGGCCACAGCCTTACAAGGTAAGTCCATTTGGGGGGGTTACAGAGGAAAGAAAAACTTGTGATTTATATTTATTTTAACTGGAAACAGAGGAATTAATGAAAATTTGTTCAATAGTCGTGTTAGCTAGTTGTTAAATAAGACAGCCTGGTGACCCAACTTCTGTTTTAAAAGATTCAAACGTACCTATGTTTTTCCTTAAACATTGTCAAGGTCTTTATGTCTTTTCTCTCTTTTCAGTACATGGTGTTACAGGGGTTATGGGGATGGGCACTTTCTGGTATCCTCCGGAGCAGAGAGGGGAGTGAGTATACCCGCTTGGTTTTTGGGGTGACATTAGTGGCCTGTTTGCCCCATTTCCAGGAGGAAATGGTTTTGAGGGGGAAGAGTGTAAGCCCCCTATCCCGGGTGGGCCTACTAGACGTTTTTGGTTTCCTCAACCCCTCCTCCCCCCAGTTAGCTCTCCTAGTGTGGGAGGCCCCTTGGCCTTGATTGATATTGCTGCCAGGAGGGGGACGCCTCAGGGAAGGTATAAAAGCCCTAGTTTTGCCCAAGGGAGAGGAAGAGAGCAGAGTCTGTGGTGGTAACACGGACAGTGTTGAAGGGGAGACCCCCATATCGGCCTAGTCAGGTCGGCCATCATCAGTGTCTGAGCATCGGGAGGGTGGGACTTCACTGGGTAGGCAAGGAAGTATAACAGCGGTCATGAGGGTTTTGGTGGGAATGGCCTTATTTCTGGTTTGTACATCAGCTGTAGTCCTAGAGGTGGAGGCAGGCTTTTTTCCATGGTCATCGGATATCACAGGAACTGAGTATGGGGGACCCCTGGAGCTCAGATTTAAGGATTGGGGTGCTCAGGTAGTGGGGCTGTGTCAGTGGTGGCAGTTCTGACACAGGGCATCCTGGAGGTGGCATCTCTAGGATGCTTTATCCGTGTGGCACACTACCTGAGGGTAACAGTTTGTTGGTGGGAGGCCCTGGCCTGGAATTCACTATGGGACTTGCTGTGTCCGTGTCTGGGGCAGGCCTTGGGACCTACCATGCCATGTCTGGGGTTGGTCCATCAGACCTATTAAGGGCCTGGGTTTTCCTGTTTGGAAGCAGTAACATTTGGGATAAGAAAAGGTGCCACCGTTTTGCTGCAGTTTTGTGCTAGGGGATTGCAGGGAGAGTGCCCCTTCAAATGGCTCAATGGCTTAGAGGTTATGTGGGATGGTAGGGTTCATTTGAGAGCAGCCGCGGAGGCTTAGACTGCTAATGCCCCAAGACCTAAATAGCTCGGTTGGCAGGGGAAGGAATAAATCACTCCCCCAGTAGAGAGTAAAGAGAGAAAAGCTGTGAACAAAGCATTTGGAAAGGATTTCTGTGGGAGAAGCTTTCAGAACTGGAATAAATCATACGGTCTAAATGTCTTAGAGAAAAAAAATCTATTGCTGCTTCATGCTATATAAGAATTTAGAGCAACTAAGGAACTAGGAAAGGAAATGCTGTGCCTGAACCTGCCGATTGTTGTACCTCCTGTCTCTCAGCTCCACTGAGCTGCTCCAGTTAAATCTTTATTATGCCTCTGGGACTAAGCATTCTCGGGCCCAGAATAATGTTTCATGGTTTTGGAAATTGTTGGTGCTTGTGACTTTGTAATTGTTCTTGGAAACATAAAATAATGTCCTCTAATGAATTCTGTTTTAATCTGCTTCAGTTGTGGTGGTGAGTTCTGTGTTGCGATTGAGGTTCAAACCCCCATCTTCCAGGGGCCGCAGCAGCAGAAACGTTCATAGGAGGCTGATCTTCATGAAATTCTTCCACTGCTGCTGGGCTTAATAGGCAGTGCTATCTGGGGGTGAGGTGAGCTACTTTTAAAACCTGAAGACGTCAAAAGATAGGCCATCTCAGTTCACTTGCATTCATGCCTCCGCTGTTCCCAAAGCATATGACGTTCTAATTCTTAAACTTTCCCTTCCCTTCTTGGTACCTACCTATCTATGTGGTGAGTGCTTACAGTCACCCTGGTCTCCCCCCCACTCCACTGCCATCACTGAACTTATAAATACCATGACCTCGCTCACCCCTGCAGGTGAAACTTATATAATAGGTGATTTTCAACCAAACCTGGTTATCCACCTTCCTTACTAAAACATATAATGATATCTCTGCCCTTAAAGAATACCTAAACAACATTTTGACAACAAACTATTCAAAAATCTGACCTCAAACAGGACTAAAGGAAAGGCTGCTGAATTCGTTAATGCTAAAACTACATTTATGTAAGTTACCTAAATGTGGTTCCAAAGCATTTGAAAAATGTAAAATCAGCCTTCCAATTTCAAAAAAACTGCTTTACCTGCTTCTTAAAATGGCGGCCAAATGTGTCACGTGATGACATCATTGGAGCCAAAGTCAGAGAGCTATACGGCTCTCTATACTGCTAACCAGTTCTTTTTTCCCTTTGTATAGGATTGTTTCACCAAAATGGTCAAAACCATGTGCATTATTTAGATCAATACACGTTAGGCTATGGTTCTGTTCATTTTGTTTACTTTAACAAGCTGAAATTGTGTTTTAATCCAACCGACTTTCTCTTTGGCAAACTACAGTGCAGTACACATCTTGAATAACCTGGTAGTCTAGTGCTTATGGTGGATCCAGGATGCTACAATGGGGGTGTGTGTGTGCTGGGAGTGTGTACATACTTGTTGTGCACTTTTTAACAGTTTTTTGAAACCTTTATATTTTCTGCTAATATGCTTTTCTAGTATGGTTTTGACTGCAACTACAAATGTAATCCATATTTTTGAATGTAAACATTTGTACAATCAATAAATCAGACTTCTTCAACAAAGTGAAATGCAGCAAGCGAGTACCTTACAATGGGGGGGGTTACAGCCGCACCCTTCACCACCCCATAGATCCACCACTTGTCTGAAGCAAAGTTCTTCTGTAGTCCAATGCCAGAGTTCATACTTTCTTGGAAATCAAAAATATGCTTGTCTTGTCTTCTCGTCTTTATCCATGGTAAATAATAATAATAGGAATCAGTATTTATATAGTGCTTTCATACATATTGTATCCCAAAATGCTCTACAAGCAGTGCTAGACTGGTAGTGAAGAGACTGAATGTGTACTGGCAGCCAATTCACACATTAATACTTACACACAGCCTTGGACAATTACATGAACTGGTTTTATGGGAAGGGGAATGTTGGCCAGGACAATAGGGTCAGGTAGTGATCATGGTGATGCCATGGCTGAGGTCACGTGATGAGCTGAATCGGATAGACGTCTCCCGTGCTACTCCGAGGCCCCGCGGTTTACAATATTATAATTGCTCCTCCGAGACTGGCTTAAATCACTTAAAAATACTCAACAAGAGCCCGTGAGTTGTTGTGGGTGTGTTTTTCTTGGAATCGCTAAAGGGCTGTTAAGAAACGGAACGAGGCTTTCGTAGAAACAGTGAGGGTGCAGCGGAAAGTATAGGCTGCGTTATTGCGTAGTGATGGAAGCTGAATCTGCTGAACTACTGGCGGGGCGAGCCCCAGCTACTAAGAGGCTGAAACCTCACTCTCCTACTGTGATCGAACACGATGATGAACCAGGGAAGGAAGGGGGTTCAGGCTCGAATACAGAGGACATACTGGAAATTAAGGCAATGTTGCAAGGGCTTGTGATTGACTTTGCAGCGGTAAAGCCGGCATTACACTCCCTGGCACAGAGAATGGGAGATGCCGAGGCCTGGATTTCCTCGCAGGAGAGGAAGATATCTGTAAGGGATCAGGAGACGGTGTTGGTTAGAAAAAAGGTCAAGAAACTAGAGGAAAGGATGGAGGACCAAGAATCGAGAAATCGGAGAAATAACTTGATAGTAGCGGGGTTACCAGAAAGGGCTGAAGGCACAGACTGTGTTTCTTTTATGCAGGAGCTATTACTGAAGTTGCTAGGCCCTACACCATTCGAGCGTACAACCTGGAAAGAGCTCATCGGGCATTAAGGAGATGTCAGCCAGCCAAGCAGGGCCCCGGTGATACTATGTGCTTTCTCAACTATATGAAAAGTCCCATGTGCTGCTCACCGCTAGACAAAAGAAGTCTCTACAATGGAATGGTGCTTCGCTTTGGTTTTTCAAGACCAAACACCAGCGATTCAAGAAAAGCAAAAGGAATACGCAGAAATAAAGAAGAAGCTTTATCTTGCAGGAATTAAATTTCGATTACAGTTCCCTGCAACTCTGGTGGTACGTCTTCAGGCTGGAGAAAAGAGGTTCCTCACGGCAAAAGACGCTTTGGAGGGATTACGGGCTGAGCTCCCAGAACTATTTAAGCCCTTAACATGACTGTTTTCTGAGAAGGAGACGGCTGTGTCCGCCTGAAGAGTGGTGATGGAAGAGATTCTAAGGACTTTAAAGTTGTTAAGGATTGCCTGTTTCTTTGTTTATTGCTAGACATGTGGGTTTAAGGGATATGCATAGGCCAGGGTATATAGGGTCACAGAAGGGATATGAGGGGACAAATTAGAGAGAATTGGTATATCAAGCATTCGTCAGGTAGGCACAGAGTCTACGAAAATTCATTATTTGGTTATCAGATCTAAAGAACAGACTAGTGAGTTTGAAACAATAAGAGGGCTGTAAGAGGGAATGGTTGAGGGAATTTTATTTTAAAGGGGGTAAACAGCTCGTATTATAGCGTTTAGAGGGCATTCTCACATATTTAAGTTGTTTTATGTCAGTACTGGGGAAGGAGTGGGAGGGGGAATAGCTACAGCTATAGGGATTAAGGTTTAGTTAGTACTGTTAACTGGTGGGGTATCACCCCGGGAAGCAAGAGAATGGGAAGAGGAGCAGTGTGGGCTCGATTTTTATTTTACAATTGAGAGATTCTTATTTTATAACTGAGAGCTTTGAGAGGGGTTGCCTGCTTTTGTCTATGGGGTAATAAAGGTGGAGAGCCTTGGGAAAGGGGTGATTGATTGATGAGAATGTAGGGCTTTCAAGCTTAGGTTTCTTTGGCAGCTATGGGCGGGTCCCAGAGTTCTAGTGCCATGGAGTGAGGCTGGGGGGCACAGGAGACAGGTTCATCCATGACTCAACATCTGGTAGGTGGGCGATCTAAGGATCGGGGTAAGGGGAGGAGAGAGAGTCCAAGTGTGGGAATAGCAATGATGCAGACCTGAAGGGACTACGCTGGTTTATGTGAAACAATTTTGATGTTTAACGATGTCTTGTACTAAAAAATTTCTTGGAATGTTAAAGGACTCAGTGGTAGACGAAAAGAATGGTCATTTTAGCGACATATTGAGCAACGAGGGTACATATTGCAGCACTACAAGAGACACATCTTTTGACAGAAGAGCTGAATGGTCTCAGGAAGCGATGGGTGGGACAAGTATATGGAGTGGGAAAGGATAGGGCCTCCGGGGGTGTGGCAATTCTAATAAATAAAACTTGCCCGTATGAGGTGGCGCAAGTGTTAGTAAGGGAAGATGGTAGGGGGATCTATCTGTCAGGTACTTTGCTTGGCAAAACAGTCTCGGTTGCATCCATATACGGGCCAACTCCTTCTGACCCTAAATGTTTTGCCTTAATAGAAAGAGATATAGCTAATCTCTCCTCACACTCTTATTTTAGCGGGTGACTGGAACACCTATCTCAATAACCAGGAAGACAGGATACTGCCATCTAGTGGGCCACTGACAAAGGCTCAGCTAGCCCAGATTAGGTTCTTGGAGGTTACAGCACTGGTAGACCCAACTAAGACCCTCTCAAATAGGGGCAGTGATATGACTTTCTACTCGGCAGCCCATAAGAGTCACTCTCGAATCGATTTTTTTTTGGTTAATAGAGAGGCATTTAGAGAGATCAAGGAAGTTCTGACTGAGGGTAGAACTTTCTCAGATCATTCTCTTATTCAGTTGCAGTGGGAACCAAGACCTACTCTGCCTCGACCTTACCGATGGAGGCTTCATGACCCTTTTTTGACAGAACCCACAATAAGGGATAAGTTGGAGGAGGCTCTACAGGAAATCATTGGAATGCAGGTGCCCACACTGCAAGACAAAAAATTAGCCTGGCCTACCTGCAAGTTTCTTTATGCGGGGGCAGCTCGGGGTCTGGCAGCAAAGGGTAATAGGCTAAGAAGGGCCAAAGAGGAATTTTTGATAGGGGCAATTAACTCCTTGTCACAGCTGGAAGGGTCCTCAGGGGAAATAGATGCGGAACTCAAAAGCTTGAGAAGGGAGTTGTCGGACATTGTTTATGGGAAAACAGAGTTTTGGCTGAATAAGATCAACGCCAAATTCTTGCTGCAGGGTGACGTCCCCGGGCGTCTCCTGGCGGCAAGAATCAAGGAATAGGAAGCAAGTAGAACAGTCATATCTGTTCAGTTTGAAGGAAAGCTTATAACTGACCCTCAAGAGATGGCAGAGGCCTTCGCATCATATTTCATAGAAATCTACCAAGCTAAAGATCTGGTGGGGGAGGAAGAATCTAAGCGTTTTTTAGAAGGAATTCCTTTACCAGTTTTGGATCTTGCTCAAGCTAAGGAATCAGAAGCTCCAATAAGAGCACCTGAAATTATCGAGGTGGTGCAGTCTCTTCCTGTTGGTAAATCACCGGGGCCTGATGGCCTTACTGCTAAATTTTACCAGGCCCATATCCGGACTATACTTCCCATACTCCAAGAGTTTTTTCTCACTATAATGCAGGAGGGGATTCATCATCCCCCACTGTATCAGGCATATATCACTTTAATTCCTAAGCCCGACAAGCCCAGGGATGCACTAGGTAGTTATAGGCCTATAGCGTTAATAAACCAAGATATTAAGATTCTTACAAGAATTCTGGCAAATAGAATTTTGAGTATTGCCCCAATCTGGTCAGTCAGGAACAAGTAGGATTTATGCCAAGGAGGAGAGCGCAAGACGCCCTTAGGAAATTACATCACATTCTAAATTTTGCCCCCGATTCTCAAGTACCTTTAGCCTTGATTTCCCTAGATGCCGAAAAAGCATTTGATTGGGTTTCACATTCCTTTCTTTTTGCCACAATGGAGAAAATGGGGTTCCCCAGGGGTCTTCTTAGAGGCATTAAGAACTTATATGCTGAGCCAACGGCCAGAATACTATGCAATGGTTATATCTCACGGGAATTTCAGTTAAAAAATGGGACTCGTCAAGGATGCCCAAGTTCCCCTATACGTATTCCACATTGGGACAAAGTGATGACCCCCAGATCTCTTATGTGGGAAAGTATTTGGAAAAGTAGTAAATATAATGTGATACCCAAGTATAGAAATATGCAGTTTTTTGTTGTTTCTAACATATACTACACCCCTGTGAAGCTATATGGTAGAGGTTTGAGACAGACAGACCTGTGTTTCAGATGTGAGAAGGAGGTGGGTGACCTGTTGCATGTAATGTGGGAATGTAGCAAAATCTCACACTTATGGAGAGAGATTAAACGGGGCATGGATCCAATGCTGGATTATACAGAATTTATAACACCAGAAATATGTGTTTTGGGTGACTTCTCTCAAATTGCAGGATCGTTCCCAAATACCACCTTTCTTTAATGGTGGCGGTAGTTAAGGCTTTTTTAGTAAAGCATTGGAAGGACGATCAGGCCTACGTCTATGATCAGTGGGTGAGAGAACTGCTAGGGGCTCTGGCCAAGATTAAGAGGCATCTATACTCTGAGGGGAGAAAAGAGGTATATGTTAAAAGATGGGCAGTATTGGATGCGATCTACTCTCAACAGGTCACGAACACTTGAATACAGGCCTGTATGTCAGACTTTGATTAGCAAAGGAAATTATGCTGGAATGTTCAAAGGTTTATATTATTTGGTGCCTATTTCTCTCTTTTGTCTTTATTTTTGTTATTCCAATTATTCGGGGTATTATTTGGGCCTAAATAATTTCTCAGATGGCAATACTGGGGTCGTATTTGGCCCTGCACCAGGTTAAGGGTGGAGTGGTATTGGTCTGCAAGGTCTTAAGGGGTTGGGGACTCTCTCTCTCTTTCCAGGGGATACATTAGGAAACCGTCCAGCAAGAGTCAGGCTCCTGTGGGGGCCGCATATTAAAATGGGTTCATTACTGGGAAAATAAAAGAGGATTTGGGTTGATGAAGGGAAGGGAGTATCTCAATACCGGTTAACTTAATACATTAGGGCATTATTGAGCTTGAAGCTGGATCACTTGTTAGGGCTGTTTTCTACTGTGTTTGTATATAAGGGGATGTATATAGTTCATACATCCAGTTTGGGGTTGTGTACCCTGGCATTGCCAGGTATGTGTTTGTATGTCGGTTAACTGAAAATGAATAAAGATGGTTTCAAAAAAAAAAAAAAAAAGGTAGTGATCATGGTGCTGGCAGCCCCACAGCTTATATCTCACAGTGATCTGCTCATATTTTTCCCCTCCTGTCTTCCCCTTTCCCTGAATATAGCAGTACCTTGCAGGAGTGGCCTTCTCAGTCCCTCTCCGGTATTCATTCTCACTACTTCTCCCCACAACAAAAACTGGTGATCTCATCACCCTTGTGCATCATGAATGTAGGTAGTACAGTCCCCAGGTTTTTTGATATATCAAAAATAAACAAATCTTTCCAGTAAGTCAGGCTGATAGCAGCAGGGGACAAGGGGACTTATAGGCTTTCCTATCCTTAAAAGAGCTAGGTTGCCTTTGATTAGGCACTATTAAATGATGGGTGTGCTCATCATTACGCAAGCCATTTAATAGTGCCTAATTTTAGGTGGATTAGATCTTATATAAGTTGGAATAACTATGTTTCCCCTTGTGCCCTGCTGCTATCAGCCTGGCTTACCAGAAGATCATGTTTATTATTAATATGTAAAAATGACACTGGTGACTGTACTAACTGCATTCATGATGCAGAAGGACAGTGAGCTCACCCATTTTTGGTGTGGGGAGCAGAAGAGAAGAATGAATGCCAGAGAGGGACTGAAGAGGCCATTCCAGCAGGGTACAGCTATATTCCTGTTAGGGGAAGACAGGAAGGGGGATGTTTAGCAGATCATTGTGAGATCTGAAATGTAGGGCTGCCAGCACCATGATCACTACCTGACTGTGAATGAGAGCAGCTAGCTATGACAAATACTCAGTGGCAGGGCTACACTTAAAGTGTTAGTTGAATTCAGTGTAGGGAGACTACCCTCAGGTTGGGGGGGGTGATGACCTTTGTTAGGACAGTATTGAGGGAGCTGTGTATAGATTATTCAGGATTTAGAAGAGTGGTAGCCAATGAGCTCACATTGTGGAGTAGGGCACTAAAAAGTACTAGAGAAGATTTGCAGGGAGCTTTCCTGAGGGGTTCTGCAGATCACAGGTAAAGGAGTAGAATGACACTGGAAGTCTGGTGGATTCTCTCAAGGCATTAGTATGCCTCTCCTGCTAATAATATTGTTATCCATAGTAAGTACAGCCCTTGTGAGGGCATAAACAGCAGTTTTTCTGGTGAGTCCTGAGACTTATTGCTTGGCCCTCCATGAATTGAACAATTGTTGGTTAATGAGGTGGGACAAAAACACAACAGGGGAACTGTACATACTGCCTTCACTGTGCAGAAGGGTGGCGATCCATTCAATGTTTACTGTGGGAGTAGAAGTCAAACATTGAAAAAGTGGACTTCAGTGTGATTTGGGAGGTATTTTTAACAGTGCCAGCTGATGATATGTATCGGTGTAGGTATGCACAACTCTCTGAGGTATACGATTACAGTCTGAGATGTGATAATTCTCTTCATGAGACCTCAAGCTCATATGCAGCCACAGGCAGTACTAAGGACACAGTATTGATAGTGGGGTGTTCAACAGAAGCCAGGCTACAGTAGGTGCAGGGGGTTCACCTGGAAAAAGAATACAAGAGAAGCTTTTTTTGTGTATTAACAAGAATGCATGAGCTTTGGAACTGGACAAGACAGGTACTTCGCCGTGTGACCCTGAGCAAGTCACTTAACTTCCTTGTGCCACCAGGCCACATCTGAAAACAAGGTTTCAGCATAGTGTGTCTCTCCTTGTTAACAAAAAAACTTCAGGGCATCACATACCCAGTAGATCCTCATGTATTTGAAGTGTTGTACTGTTCTGCAGTTTGCCAAAGAGAAATTCAGCTAGATTGCAAAACATTTTCATCAAGTTAAAGTAAATAAAATGAACAAAATCATAGCCTAACGTGTACTGATCAAAATAATCCACATGTTAACACATGGTGTTGATCATTCTGGTAAAACAATTCAAAACAAAGAGGAAAAGAAGAACTAGTTAGCCTATAGGAATATATATTGATCTCTGGCTCTGGCTCCGATTATGTCATCATGACTCACCACTTAACACAGTTGGCAGACATCTTAGGGAGAAGGCAAGGCTATTTTTTTGTAAGTGAAAGGCTGATGTTTACATTTTTCAAAAGCTATGAAGCTACATTTATGTTACTTACATAAATGCAGTTTTAGCACAAATGTAAACAGTAGCCTTTACTTTACCTCGTAATGAAGCCAGGTTTTGGAGTTTGCAGTTTTAAAAAACTGTGTGTTTAGGTATCCTTTAACCTTTCTCAACTCATTTTAGAACCAATCCACATGAACCTTAAGACTGGTATCCATTCCCTTATTGATTGGGCCCTTATGTCCCACCCTCACAGGGTAATTAAATCTGGTATCCTACCAGGTGCCATTAGCAATCACCACATAATACACAGAACTACCCACCCCCCAAAAAAATGCTACTATTCTGCTTGTATAAATTGCTGAACCTTGCTCCCCTCCTCCAGAAACTAGACCACATTAACTGGGATCCAATACCTGCGTCAAATTCAATAGATACATACGAACATATGAACATAGTGTTACTATTTTCAAGCTAAATTTCTTGAGGTCTGGAACAAACATGCCTCACTACAGTGCACAAAGGTGAGAGGCAACCACCTTCCCTGGATTACCCCAGAACTCCTTGCCTGTCAAAAAGCTAGAGACCAAGTATGGAAAATGTATAAAACTACCATGCTCCTTCAAGCCTATGACTATAGTCACTCATCTAGCTAAAATCGGACAATTTTTGCACAACTTTCCTGTCCAAAATAAACAAACCATCCAAATTCTGGGAGGTTATTCACTCCTTCCCCACACCCCTCCTTAAAATAAACAACATTAAAATTACCAATCAACTTAGTGCTGCCACAGAATTTCATTCATATTTCACCTCCTGCAATTCTGTTCTCCTATCCTCCTTGCCTCCACCCCATCACGTTAACCCCTACCCTCCTCACCCACGTCTCCCAGCCTTCCCACTGCTACCCCTCCTTCTCCTTCTCTAACATTACACCTGCTGCCACCTTGGAGGCGCTCTTAGCCCTCAACCCTTCCAAAGGCAATTCACCTGATGGTTTGAACCCCAAACTACTGTACCTATCTTTGCCTGCTATCTCTGCTCCGCTATGTGACCTACTTAACTGCTCCTTCGCCACTGTTTCCATTCCATCTGTCTGGAAGCATTCTACTGTCCTTCCCTTGCCAAAGGATGGCAACCCTTCTACTCCTGCCAACTATAGCCCCATCTGTCTTCTTTCTACCCTCGCTAAGCTCCAAGAGCATCTAGTTCTCTCTCAACTCACTTGCTATATCTCTGATTCTAACTTTTTCACTCCCTTCCAATCTGGTTTCCTGAAGAATCACTTCACCACCACCTCCCTGATTAGGCTAAATGATTCCATCCTCTCAGGGATGGACAGTGGACAAATCACATCTGCCATTTTTGTTGACCTTGCTAAGGCTTTCGACACCATCTCTCACAACCTTCTCCTAGATTCCCTCTCCTCTGCTGACCTAACTGACTCTAGCTGGTTCAAAGCCTACCTAGTAGGTAGGATGCAGTCAGTTAGAATAGCCACAACTGTATCTCCTCCTCTCCCTATCAACACTGGCATACCCCTGGGTTACGTACTGGGCCCTATCTTTTTCTCCATCTTTCTAAACGACCTCCCCTCAGTTTACTCATCCAGTTCTATCCACATGTATGCAAATGATATGGTTCTCTTCACCTAAAGCCAATCCCTCACAGACGTTGAAACCAGACTTCAGCATGACTTCAACAAAGTTCAGCTCTGGTTCAACTCCCACCAACTCTCAGTCAATGCCAAGAAGACAGTATCATTGTCCTTTGACACTAGGCAGAGACTATCTCGGCTACCTTCCCTTCCCTCCTTCCACACCCTAGATGGAACTGTCCTTGAGGGTACATCTTCCTTCAGGTATTTGGGTGTTTGGCTAGACCAACACCTCAGCTTCTCTGGACATGTTGATGCCATCCTGAGGAAAATGCACCCCAAGCTTGGTGCATTATACAGGACCCGTAGCTGCCTCCTGCTACCAGCCAGGCATGAACTAATCCAGAAGATGACACTACCTATCTTCGACTACTGTAATGTAGTCTACAGTGCTGTTCCCAAGTCCTCCCTAACCAGATTGGATACCCTTTTTAACTCCTTCTGTTGCCTTGCCCTTGATGCCGCCCCTCTTACCCACTACTGCTCTCTCTACCACTCCTTGGCTCTCTACTCCCTAGAAAATCGCCGCCACTTCCACTGTGCTAAATTCACATCTAAATTCTGGTTTGGTTTGCTACCCCCATCTTACCTCCTCCTTATCTATTCTCCCCCCACCAGACCATTCCTTCAGGTCTTATGACTCTCAGCTACTCGCTGTTCCTCGTTGGTCAACTACAGTGGGACAGATGGCCTTCTCACACCGCTTCCCTAAGCTATGGAATGCTCTCCCTCCTCAGATTTGCCTTTCTTCCACCCCTACTCTATTTCCTCTGCCCTACAAAACTTTCTTGCAGTAAACTGTACCTGCGGCTAATTCACTAATTCCCTCCTGTGTCAGCTGGTACACTGTATCCTATCTCCTGTTCTACTAGCTGCTCACATGACGATTGCACTTCTCTTTCTTAGTATGCATACAATTGTATTTGTTCTTTTAATGCACTTATTGCACAATCCTCTAATAATTTGCACTGTTTATTTGTATACTTCAATGTATCACCGTAGCAACCATTTTATTGCTGCTCAGTGTATGTATTTATTTATTTATTAGCTTTTGTCAACCGGGTAAGTGTGCTAGGCAACAACCCTGCCTATTTTCAGGCACGACCTGGGAGAGTACAAAGACAATACAGTAATGGAAAACAGTAAGGTACAGCAAATAACAATTAGGCATGTAAAGAACATAACAGACAGGGAACAATAAAGCATAACTTAAATAAAACAAAATGGAGATAAAAATAAGCAGTAGCACCTGAAAAGGGTAGGATACAAAATTTGCATAACAGTCATGAAGGCCTAGCTAGGAGAGAGAAACAAAATACAGGAAATACATCGAACTAGCCAAAATATGTACTTTAGGTCATTATCCACCAAAGGACTAAACACCGCAGATGACAATACAGTGGTCACAAACAGGAACAATCCCCAAGAGCATAGAGGTGAGAAAACAGCAAACGCTTACAAGTGAGGTGAGATGAGTTGCTCTTAATATACTGGGGGAGTGAGTTCCAAAACCTTGGAGCAAAATAGGCAAACACTTGCTTGCCCATTTTAGATGAGCAGGGCCGAACGGCGAACATTGGGAAGACAGAGGATCTAAGAGATCGGCAGTGCAAGACCAGAGAAAGCATGCCTCCCAATATGACAGAACTAGGGGTTCTGGTAAGGGAGTCAATAAAACACCCTAGCAAATAAGAATGGAGGGCAGTGGGAGACAGTCAGCGCAAAGCAGAATAGAGAAGGCACTGATGTGTCAGGCACGGAGTTGAAAAGGCAAATCTACAGACATTGTTATATGAAATGTCCCACTTGCGAAGAACCCCAGCATTAGTATGAGAAAATACTGGGAGGGCATATAGGAGTTGAGGGAGTAAAACACCACCTGCAACTGAGATCCTAGCAGCCAGGGTGAGTGAGTGGCACAATCTATAGGCTGCACCAATCTTAGCATTAACAGAGTGACATATTTCATTGATATGTGCACCAAAATCAAGTATCAGGTCAAGCATAACCCAGAGGTACTTGAAAGTTAAGGAGTCAGAAACACCAGTACCATCACAGCTGTGGACCACAAGCTTAGGGGACTCCATGGACACTTTTTTAGTGGACCCAAAAAGCATGGCCTGGGTCTTAGCTATGTTTAGGACTTGATGGTTAGATGAAAACCAGGATTGAAGGTCCTGAAAGTTCATAGAAAGATTATGATTTATATCCACCATAGGCTTGGAGGTGGAGTAAAGTACGAGATCATCTGCATACAACAGTAGACTGCTATGAGGTGAAGGAACAGGGATGTCGTTAAGGAAGAGAGAGAAAAGAAAGGGACCAAGGATAGAAACCCCGAGGGACCCCACGGGTGAGAGAGCCAGAGGAGGAGAGGACTTTACAGAATGAGACAGCCTGGAATTGATTATCAAGGTAGCTAGCAAACCAGGACAGGGTAGAGTCTGAGGCACCAAGGGTCTGCAGCTCAGCCAGAAGTAGAGGGTGAGGTACCATATCAAACGCTTTAGAGAAGTCTATAAACACGGCTCCAGTGAGTAGGTGCTTGTCCATGTTACATTTGACATCACTTGTAAACTGGGTCAGAGCAGTTGTTGTGCTGTGTCCTGCCCTAAAGCCATGTTGTATAGGGGACTGTAGATTGAATCTGCAAAGGTAATCAGAGACCTGCCGATGGACTATTTTCTCAAGCAGCTTGCTAAGAGTGGGAAGGAGAGATATGGGGTGGTAGATAGCCAGGGACTTGGCATCACCTTTCTTAAACACTGGTATAATTCTGGACATTTTCCAGACTGAGGGTACAGAGGCAGAACAGATGGAGAGGTTAAAAAGCCTGGTTACGGCTGCCTCAAGCCAAGCCACAGATTGTTTAAGAATCACAGGATGGATGTCATCAGAGCCTATGCTACCACAGACAGGTATAGCATTTAGTAATTTAAAGACATCATGACATGTGACAGGACATAGCTCAAGAGGAGGGGAAGCTTCGGCCAATGGGGATGAGGCAGCCCGTGCATTGGGGGATGAGGTAGGAGCAGAGGCGGGAAGTGAGGAAAAGAGAGCATTGAAGACATTAGCAATAATGAACGGGTGGTTGCAATGGGTATTATTTATATACATATCACTAGGAGTCTGAGGCTGATTGTTCCCAAGAGTTTCCTTAATTTGGGCCCAGTACCATTTAGGGTTGGAGGCGGAGGAACTGAGCAGGTTCCTGTAGTAAGTACTCTTAGCAAGGTGAATCTCCTTTTCACAGATATTCCGTAAAGTCCTATAAGCCTCGAAGTCACATATCCGAGAGAATGACTTCCACGTTGACCAGAGTTTATCCCTTTGCTTCAGAAGCTACATCAGGTGACGATAGAGCTATTTGGCGACTATCCCTTTTACCCTACGTGCGGTGACTGGAATATGCTGGTTCTGTAGAGATAGTAGGGTAGAGTTGAAATAGGCAGTTACAATGTTAATATCACAGGTATTGTAAAGTGGTAACCAGTCAACCTGATTTATATTATGAAGAAATGCAATCCAGTTAAGTGTAGACAGATTGAAAAAATATAGGACTTTCGAGGGGAAGGAGGGAGGGGAGGTGTCCCAGACGCAGTAAATCAGGGAATGGTCACTTATAGCATCAGGAAGCACACCAGCAATATACTAGGTTGCACTGTGCTGAACTGCTTAATCTGTCTTACCTTACTTTAGTATATGTGCCAGTTGTTACTGCTGCTTGCTGTATGTATTGTAAACTGTATGTTTGCTTCTCTCTATGACCCTCCTCTCCCCAGGATACACTGTGAGATGAGCAACTTGTTTAGTGTCACTTTCCTGATGAAACATTTCAATAAATAAATAAAAATCTTGTTTTCTTCTATTTCTGTGCTTCTGAGAAATTAATTTTGGAGAGTTTTCTGGTCTGTCAGTTGCGCCCCTCCCCACAACACCTGTGATACCCCTAGACCTAGCAATGGGGGGCGCTACACAAATAAAATTGGCATAAAGTTCCAGTGGGTTGCACCTTTTTAATGTGTTGGAATCATCTCACAAAATATCTATTTACCCCTGACTCATCCCATAATCTTTCTATGTTTTCACAGGCTTCACCTGCAACAGCACTGGAAGATCACAAACATTTTACTAGCGCTACTCCTCCTTGGAGAAGTGCACTTGCACAACTGTCCTGCCATAAACATTGTACTCTGGGATAAGCAGATTATTATTATCCATCTGAATATTTGCCATTTCAGTACAGTGTGTACACACAGTACAAAGTAGTATTGGTAATAAAATTATGCAGTATGACTGTCTGAAACAGGTAGGTGGTGGTGAGTCACTGTCTTGGCGATTCTAAGGCAGAACCCCGCTGCTTACTTCCCCCACCTCATCCAAATTGTGGCACTAAACTGGCACAAGACACAGCCTAGCATTTGAACACCTACTCCCTGTGTTCACCTTTTGCAGGCTCACTTACCACATCAGGGCATCCCACCAGCAGCATTGACAATGGCCACTGGGTTGGCTATCATATTTAATCCACTTAAGGAATTAAACTAATTGGGGCAACAGACATATAACAAAGAGCATGGAGCAATAGGCGTATACAACAAACAGCACTTGTTTCTACTTTAAAAATTATTGTACTCTGCTTTGTAGTTTGTGGGAATTTGCTGAGACTCTTCAGTGTACATGTCCTGTGGCTGCAGCTAGTAGCTGAGAGAGAGAAAGAGAATCACTCTGTATTTTGTGTCTATGTAACCCCCTTGCTTGGGGGCTTACCTGTCTGCCCCTTGGGGGCTGCTGTTTCCCTGGTTTTCCCCATTCTTTCCCCTGGTTCCTGGCTGTTTCCCCTGGTTCCCCCTGCAGTTTTCCTGGTCTTTCCTCTGGCATCCACATTGTTTTTTAGAGAGCGGGACCAGAGGAGCTAGCTGTTGGAGCTGCCGCCCATATTGGCATGTTGGTGCTGGGCCAGAGCTGTGCACATGCACAGAGGCGTATTTTCATTTTGGCATTTCATGGCCATTTAGAGTTGTCTCTCAGGTGGTCCCAGTCCCTGGACTGAGCAAAAAGGGGACCAGAGACCTTAGTTGGGCCAGAGAGGCAACAGGGAAGTGGGAAAAAGTATTTTTTGGAGTGCCAATCGCATTTGAGAATTCAGGAGGGACGTCATGAATATTAATGAGGTGGCTGTAAATATAAATGAGGCTGAGCCTGTCTAGCGCTGGGGAAAGGTTTCAGTGCCAGCAACAGGCAGGGGTCAAAGTAAATTTGATAAATAATAAAGGGGGCCAAAAGAGGAAAGGTGTGCCAACAGCTCTGTGGGACAACAATAAAAATAAATGCTTACTGTGGCTGTATCAAAGAGTAAATGTCGGGATAGTGCATAAACGGTAATGAGACTATGTGTGGCTGCCTAGGAGACTAACAGCTGCAGTGACAGAAAGAAGGCTAAATGAAAATACTAAACTGTGCAGTCACTTAGAAGAGCAGCACAGGAGTGGCTACTAAATGGTGGGGAAATGCAAAAATAAAGTGACGGGTTTGGCTGCAGGAGTGACTTGAACTTGGGACACTGTGTAAACTGTATTGGGATGGTTTTGCCAGCAGCCATGATTGCAGCCGTGTGACCACTACACACCCAATCAAAGGGCCAGGATGTGCCAGGAGGACTCTGGTACTATGGAAAAGACTCTTGGGGGGGAAAACACCGGGGAATGTTTAGGCGCCTTTTTGAGCAGCCAATGAGACATAAAGGGAGCCTCATACATATTAATTTTAGTTAAGAACAGTGGCTCCAGCCAATAAGGAGCTGCCAGAAAGCTCCCAAATGGAAAGAACTTTTGGATTCTGAGTCAATTCAGTGAGAGCCCCTCCACAGGAAGGGAGGCTCCAGTCACTAGTGAGAGAATGGGGCTGCAAGGCTGGGAAAGGGCCTGCCTTTGGGCTGCCAGCAATCTGTCCCCAGGGCTGGTCATGCATTTCCCCATTTAAAAAGTGAAAGGGAAGATTATTAGTAGGGTTGGGTGGACTGTTCTGCGTGAGATCCGAACCCCCAGATCGAAACTGCAATCCAAGGACCCGGATAAATACAGAATTCACCGTAGAAGTCTGTTCCAGGTCTGTGGAGATGCCATTTCTGCTATTTTGTTGTCTGTTGCCATGGGGATGCTGTTGTCACATACAGATGGCCAGCGACATCCAATCTGGCAACAGAAGGTCATGTGATGCACTCACAGTATATGACTGTGCTGCATACACAATGCAGCCCCAGATGATCGAGGAGGACTGGAGGAGCAGGAACTGCGCTCAGCAGAGACAGGCAGCCAGTGAGATGCCAAACAAAAGTGCCAAAACCCCCAAAAAACACCAGAAATGTATAAGCCAGAGGGGAAGGAAGAGAAGAAATTAGGGAGAGTGAGAGAAAGGAGGGGGAGAGAAACCAATTATTGGGATGGGTGAAAACAGGTTGGGGAGTCAAAAATGGGCAGATAGTGGTGGCCTGGGTGGCTGCCGGGGGGATGTAAACTAAGGCAGTGTGGCAGTATCGTGTGACTATATGTATGCATAAGGGCAGGCTGGCAAAATCTTTGACTTGTGCCATTGCAGATCCAGAGGAGAGTGGGAGAGACTACTGGGGGGCTAAGACAGATTTTATATTACAGAAAATCCCAAATGAAAGGTTTTTTTTCTTTTCTTCACCTCAGTCAGTATAGCTGTGTACATGAGAAAGGGCAGGCAGGCAAAATTTTTGACTAGTGCCATTCCAGATCCAGAGGAGAGAGGGAGAGAATACTGGGGTCCCAAGAGAGATTTTACAGTTACAGAAAATCCCAAATAAAAGTTTTCCTTTCTTGGCCTCAAACAATGTAGTTGACTGTGTATATGAGAAACGGCAGTCTGGCAAAATCTTTGACTTGTGCCATTCCTGATCCAGAGGAGAGAAGAAGAGACTGCTGGGGGTCCAAGAGAAATTTTACAGTTACAGCAAATCCCCACTTTTTTTTTCCTGGCTTCAGTGTGGCTGTGTGCACAGGGCATGGGTAGCAGAGTGGCAAAATAAATCTTTGACTTGCGCTATCCAATCATGAATCACAATCACTTGTTAACATTCATTCTTGATCTCGTCCAGATGGGGGGGAGTGAGAGAGAGAGAGAGAGAGAGAGAGAGAGAGAGAGAGAGAATGCAGGGTGGCCCATGATAAATGTAACAGTCCCAGAAATCACAAATAAAATTTATTTTCCTGGCTTCAGTGTGGCTATGTGTACAGGGCAAGGGCAGCAGGCTGGCAAAATAAATATTTGACTCGTGCCATCCAGAGGGGAAAGAGAGAGAGACTGCAGAGGGGGCCCACAATAAATGTAACAGTCCCAGAAATCTCAAATAATTTTTTTTCCTAGCTTCATTGTGGCTGTGTGCACAGGGTAAGGGCAGCAGGGTGGCAAAATAAATATTTGACTTGTAATGTCCAGAGGGCAGAGAGAGAGAGAGAGACTGCAGGGTAGCCCACGATAAATGTAACAGTCCCAGAAATCACAAATAAAATTTATTTTCCTGGCTTTAGTGTGGATGTGTGTACAGGGCAAGGGCAGCAGGGTGGCAAAATAAATCGTTGACTTGTGCCATCCAGAGGGGGGAGGGAGGGGGAGGGAGAGAGAGAGAGAGAGAAACTGCAGGGGGGCCCATGAGAAATGTAACAGTCCCAGAAATCCCAAATAAAATTTTTTTCTTGGCTTCAGTGTGGCTGTGTGCACAGGGCAAGGGCAGCAGGATAACAAAATAAATCTTTGATTTGTGCTGTCCAGAATGGAGACAGGGAGACTGCAGGGGGGCCCACGAGAACTGTAACATGCTAGATATAGATTGGTCAATACCAGCAGGAACATCTGCCAGAACAAGACACATTGTGGATTCCCTGCAGGGGGAGGGCCTCAAACAACTGGTACAACAACCCACAAGAGACAGGGCTATCCTAGATCTAGTACTGACTTACAGGGAAAGGATCACAGATCTCCAGGTAGAAGGTCACCTGGGGGCCAGTGACCATCACACGGTATGGTTCAATTTGGCCACTAGAACTAAATCATCCCATTCCAAGAAGCTGACTTTAATAAGATGGCCAGCAGAGTTAAGCTAGCCCTGGCAAGAAGAAATACAGGTGAGGGGGTACAAGCAAAGTGGGGAAAGTATTAAGGACGCAATACTTGAAGCAACATCTCATTGTGTTAGAGAGAAAAAGAAGTGCAAAAGAAGAAGGAAACCACTTTGGTTCTCAAAAACAGTAGCAGAAAAGGTCAGAGCCAAAAGGCTGGTCTTCAGGAAATATTAGGTAACACAGCGGGATGAAGATAGGGAAGCATACCAAACTTCCCTAAGGGAAACAGGGAAGGCAGTAAGGCAGGCAAAGGCCCAAACTGAGGAAACACTAGCACGAACAGTAAAAGAAGGTGACAAGAATTTCTATAGATACATTAGTTAAAGGAGAAAGTCCAGAGCAGGTATTACTAAGATCAAAGGGGACAAGGGGGCGTGTGAGGAGGAGGACCATGTAAAAGCATCTATCCTAAATAGATACTTCTGCTCTGTATTTACTGAGGAGAAGGTTGGGTAGGGCCCATAGCTCAGCACCATAGACACGGAGGGGAAGGGAGGTGTGCACTAGTCCATTCAAAAGAAAGGGTCCTACAAGAGCTCGATAAGCTCAGATTGGACAAAGCAATGGGACCTGATGGCATACATCCCAGGGAACTAAAGGAGCTAAGGGTGGAACTAGCAGAGCCATTGTCAGAACTGTTTAGTGAGTCTCTGAGCACAGGAGAGGTCCCAGAAGAATGGAGAAGGGCTCATGTGATCCCGCTCCACAAGAGTGGTAGCAGGGAGGAGGCAGGGAACTACAGACCAGTCAGTCTTACCTCAGTAGTGGGCAAGATCATGGAGGCACTCCTTAAGGAAAGGATAGTGCAACACCTGGAATCCATAGGAGCACAGGATCCAAGACAGCATGGGTTTACAACAGGAAGGTCCTGTCAAACTAATCTCATAGATTTCTTTGATTGGGTAACTAGAGTGGTGGACCAAGGGGGAGCAGTTGATGTCACCTACCTTGAATTCAGCAAAGCTTTTGATACTGTTCCACATAGAAGACTGATTAATAAGCTGGGTAGGCTTGGGGTGGGTCAGAAGTTGGTCAACTGGGTGGCAAACTAGTTGACGGGCAGAAAACAGAGAGCGGTGGTTAATGGTATACCATCAGGAAAGATGCAAATCACAAGTGGGGTACCTCAGGGATCAGTCCTGGGGCCAGTCCTCTTCAATATCTTCATCAATGACATTGCAGATGGACTGGAGTGTAAGGTTTGTCTCTTTGCAGATGACACCAATATCTGCAACAGAATAGATGATCCAGATGGGGTGAGCAGAATGAGAAGAGATCTGGATAACCTGGCAAAATGGTCGGAAGAGTGGCAACTGGGGTTTTATGCAAAGAAGTGCAAGATCATGCACATAGGGAAGAGAAACCCTGAAGCAACCTATAGGTTGGGAGGGGAGTTGTTGGCAGTCACAAGGGAAGATAGAGACTTGGGCATCATCATCACAGATGACCTGAAATCATATAAGCAGACAGATGACCTGAAATCATATAAGCAGACCACTAAAGCAGTAGGTAAGACTAGGGGGATGTTGGGGTGTATTGGTAGGGGTATCACAAGTAGTAAGAGGGAGGTAATAATCCATCTTTACAAGACACTGATTAGGCCCCATCTGGAGTACTGCATGCAATACTGGAGGCCACACCTTCACAAGGACGTTAACCAAATTGAGGCAGTCCAGAGAAGGGCAACCAAAATGGTACAGGGGCTGCATCAGAAAAGATATGAGGACAGATTAACGGAGCTCAATATGTATAGCCTAGAACAAAGGAGGGAGAGAGGTGATATGATTGAAGCACTCAAATACCAGTGCTCCCAGATCAGCCCAAGCATTTTCCTGTAGCAGACCCTCATTTTTCCTGTATTTCCCCCCCTGTAAAACCTTGATGAAATCCCTGTAGGTTTTCCTGTATGCCCCCGCCAATTTATTATTGCTATTGGCATCACTAGGATGGTAAATAAAATCACTACACCACATATTCTGTCTGTTTTAAGGGGTTTTATTTACTTTTAAGAATTAAAAGTGACCCAAAAACATTACATAATACATGACAGCTAAAAGATATTTACAGGTAACATGAAAACAAGCAATGGTGGGGGAAGAACTGACGTACAAGGGAAGCACTGATACTGAACAGGTGGTACAAAGAGATAAACACAGGCATATATATGTGCATACGTATAAAGTCTTAAAATGGTCACCCAGGAGTCACATTGTGCAAAGTTACTCATGAGCACCTGTCCTGAGGAGTGATGTGCAACGTTTCTTGAAGTCACGTAGCATCCATCCACGATGCAAATATATGCAGTCACCTTTAATATTTGTCCTTGCTTCTGCAGTGTTCCAGCATGGTCTTTGTTGGCTTAAATTTAAAGCAGTCCTCTTCTGTTTTATTGAAGGAAACATGCAGCAGTGCATTCAGTGTGTTTCCTTTCATACAGCTTCTGTCCTTTGTTTTGGTACAGTTGACATCACTAAATAAGCACTCCACATCAGCATTTCCATGGGGCAGAATTAGCAGTGCAGATATAAGCCTGCCAAGTAGGGGGAACCTCAAGACACTTGGATTCCTGGGATTTTTCAGGTTTCTGATGTGCTGCCAATACTCGTCAATTGGCAAGGTGGTCTTTTCCTCTGGGAAGGTCATCATTTCATATTCCAATATTTCATCATCAAGTTGATCCCTGACTTCATCATTGGTTCCAATATGTTGGGGAAACGGTCTGCCAAAGCTTTTAATTTAGCACTTGAGACATGTTGTTTCTCTGGGTTTAGTGCCTCCAGATGTTTATAGATGCCACCATCATAGTCTGCAAATGGCATTCTTCTTTTCACTTGCTGGCATGCCTCAATCCAGAAATCCTTTGCTAATGAAAGAAACTGTAGAACTGTTTCTTCTTCCCCTTCCTCTTGTAGTTGCTGTACAAATGACTTGCAATCAGATTTTCCAAAAGCGACTTGGTCCAAAGGAAGGTGGTAGTCTGTGTTTAGGACATCAATGTCTTGAATTTGTGCAACTTCTCGAATAGTAGCAGTGGTTAGGAATTTTGACAGCAGTTTTTTGTACATAACCTCCAGCTCACGGAGAAGAATGTGAATATTTGTTTTTTCCTGCTGGAAAAGAAGATTGAACTCTAGAATGAGTGGCAATGCATAGTCCAGGAACATGAAGCACAGCTTTACTAGATTTGAACGTAAAGCAGTCCTGATTCCCAAAACTGTTGCACTTCTTTCACTCGAACTTTCAAAATAAGACTTCAGAGCCTGAAACTGTTCCACAATTCTTCCAGCCACTTGGTGCAGACTGAGCCATCTGGTCTGACACGGTTTCAGAAGTTTGTGTGGTTTTGTGTTGGTGAAGTCCTGAAAGGTCTGAAAGGTTTGCATTCTCTTGGCACTTTTCTTAAAATAGTACCAGATGTCTACAGGTAGGCTCTGTACCTCGTCAGGGAACACTTTGCAAGTGTCATTTGCTAACGAGGTGAGCAACATGGCAGATGCAATGAATATTGAAGATGTACGGCAGCTCCTTTTTCAGTCTGGAGAGAACACTGTTTCTTACCCCTATCATCACATTCGCTCCATCAGACCCAAACCCTACAATGTTTTCCAGGGGGATTTCATCCTTTCGGAGTTCTTCAGTGATGGCATTGTACAAGGTCCCTGCATCAAATGTAACTCCAGATGCAGAAGGTGTTCCCTGGACTTCAAGCAGCTTGTAAAAGCATGACCTCACCCGTCCCTGGGCATCAAGGATGCGAGCAAGTAGAGCCAGCTGCTTTGCAACAGTCTGATCATTGCTTTCATCGATGAGGAGACTGAAATGTTTTTTTTTCTCATTTGCTCAACAACAGATAGCTTGAGCTCTTCTCCAATTACATTCACCAACAGCGATTTTGTTTTGCTCTCCTTACAGGCAAACTTCTCTGCAATCTTTGAGTCCTTGAACATCACTGAGAACATCTCACTCATGTGGTTTGCCAGTGCAAATGGCAAGTGATGCTCTGCCACAGCCCTTGCCCACAACAATTCTGCTGATGCCACATCAGCATCCAGGGAACGTGCAAAAACTTGCGTGACCGTCTGCATTTGACGAGTGATGTAAGCAGCTTTTATGTTTTCTCCTTGACCATGATCACGAGTCGTTCTTCCCTCAGTGGCAACCTTGATGTGTTTGTTGCAAGGACTAGAGAGAGAGAGAGAGAGAGAGAAAAAAAAAAGAGAAAGGAGAGGATTAGTTTTGTAATTTACAAAACATTATCTCCTCCACCCACTCAAAATCAATCCTGACTGATCACTACACTGTTAGCACCCCTGGCTTACACTACCCATCTATTTTAATAATGGTGCATGTTCTCCAATACTTCTGTGCACCACCTCACACATTTTGCACCCCCCCAAATGCATCTTAGAATTGTGCATATATACTTACACGCAGAATGCATGTTCTTCCCCTTTGTCACTCTTCTGGAGCCATCCTTTGAAATCTGGTTCAAGTTCCCAGTCTTTCCTGTAGCTCTGACGATACCTCATTTTCTTTGCAGGGGTGGAAGGTGATGGAGATCCAGATCGGACTCTTGTGGAAGACATATCAACCAATGGGATTCTGTCCGTGCTGCTGGTTCTGTTAAATACATAAAATAAAAAGTCTGTTGTGTGTTTCATAATCATGAAAGAAGTGAATTTTTTCTTAAGCATGTGTAAAGCATGATTGTATGCTCACCAGGCTAAAGATCAAACTCTGGATCCCCAGGAGGCAGATGACAGCATAGTGTGCCACTGGATGGCATCCAACGAGGATTAATTGAACAGATGAAACCAGGATGAACAAATGAATGAATCAATGAATGAAAATGAAATGATGGACTAGACAGACTAGACACGACAATATTTTTAGTGACATCCATTGACCGAGCTCAATACAATGCTGCAGTGCTTATTAAACACACTTACACAGTGATGCTATTATCAAAACATGATCTTTGCATCCGGAATTGGCGACTTACCAATTTGATTTCAAAAGGAGTGGAGGTCTCTTGGTACTCACCTCAGGGCCCTGCTGTGAAGTCACCCAGCTACCACGTTGAGGTAGACCGCCCATTAGCTGGGTCCCTACTCTAAACTGTATCAGTCTCAAATGGCTAACCTTTACATAGGGTGCATCAGGCCAAAATATGCTTACTCATGGTTTGGGACCCCATCCAATGTGCAGGTAACTGGTTGGGAGCTAGCTAAATCATGAGAACGCCATACTTGATTCACAAATATACTGCTCACCCTTGCTCATATACAAGTATGGCATGCATAAAACAGAAAAACAATCAGACTAGTGAGGACACCCTGCTCCCCCATCACCCCAAGGGTAAATTGTGATGTTAAGCATATTTTTCCAGCCTGAATTGGCGACATACTAATTTGATTTCAAAAAGAGTGGGGGTCTCTTCGTATTCACCTCAGGGCCCTGCTGCGAAGTCACCCAGCTTGTTGAAGTCGACCACTCATGTAAGTAATTTACTGACCACTCAGCCACCACTCAGGGGAAAATGGGGTTTTGCCAAGTCTCCCTTCCCCAACCCACACTCCCTTTACTCTGCTTTTTGCTTTCTTATATTGTTTTTCTTCTAACAAACTTATTTTCTTTTTTCCCCCTATAGGTCTGACAGAACGAGGGCACCCAACATATCAGATAAGTATAATTTTATTTTTACTCCTGTCCCTTCCATCCCTTTCATCCCGCTTAAGAACTGAGGATCCTTTGTGACCCCTTTGCCATATTTTGTTTTCACAGGGTCATGTACACCACCTCTTTGGAGTACTTTTTGGCTCCCTAGGTCAGGTAAGTCACATTAGAATCACCCAACAGAAATAAAACACAGGTATAAACTACTTTCTTATTTCATGGTGATAAGTAATTAAGCATGTAGTTTGACAATAGTGGGCATAGCTCTCAACGCATTCACATACGAGGAACGCTCCTCGCTTTTACTTCACGAAACTCCGTGTTCCACATTGTGAGGACTTGTCCCACATTCAGTAGTAACATTTTAAAGCAAAAATCTATAGTAAATGATGCAAAACTTATATTATTCAATTAATAACAGATTATCTGAACACAAATGCTAACATTTTAACAGTGTTCTGAGCTTCCTAGGTAAAGATTTGAATAAGTGTTCCACATTTTGCTAATTTGTTCCACATTTTGAAACGCAATGTTCCACATTTGGGGGACAAAAGGTTGAGAGGTATGATAGTGGGAGGAAAACCAAAGTGAGCTGATCATAGAGTTTCACACCAACAGCAAAACTGCTAAAATAAGTGCCAGCTGAGAACAGTAAACCAGCATCCCTGCCTATTAGCCCACTCTGAAACCAGACCTGTTCTGGTCATGAGCACAGACCACCTCAAATTGCACAGCCAGATTCCACAAATTAAAGAAACTGCCAAAAGCAAGCCACAGAATAACAGGGAATAGAAGCAAGAGTAGGAATACTGTACCTGTGGGGCAGAGGTTGGGGTGTGAGGTGGTTGAAGATAAGAACTGTACTTGTACTTTTTTTGTGGACAGAATACCTTTTGTATGAATCCTAAGTATACAATATACTGTAGACAAAATAGTCAACTGGAGCCCATGTAAATCAAACGAGATAACTCAGACATGTAAACAGTTGCACTGATCAGATTATTAAAAGAGACTGCATGTAAACAGCACCGCAGAAAACTCACAGGTTTTCAAGTTATCTGATTTCTTCAGCTATCCGATTACTTCTTGACATGTAAACATGTTGACTGACTCTTTCCTACCTATAACAGCTGCCACGAAGCTCAAGTCTGGTGATGTTACATCAGAATTGGAGACGCTGGTACTATGCCTCTCAATTGTCTACCTCATGATACCCTAAATACTGCTCAGTCCCACATTCACCCCACAAAGAAAAAAATGCTGCCCATGAAAATAAGATGCTTTAAACTCCACACTGAAGCAGACATTCAGAACACTATATTGCTCAGGCAGCATTTCAATTGTGCAAATAAAGGCCCCGCTTGCAACAATGTTCGGAACATGTGTATCCCCCTATTTGATTGTGACCCACGTTCTACACAAATAACTTGCATATAAGAGAAATGCCTAGTGATTTGAAAGGACACTCAGGAAGGGTATTTTTCATGGTCAAAGAAACAGCAGGAAACAAAATAGTACTACTTTTTAAAAGGTAGCAGGAACAGAAAGTCTCAAAAGGACAAAGGCATGCCACTATTTTCTTACAACTGCCCACAATGAGCAAGCAATGAGAGTTTTACAGTACAGCAAATATACCAAATTATAAGAAACTGTCAACACCCCCACTCTCAAAACACTCAAATATTTTTTATCAAACCATCAGTAATACTAGTACATTTAACGTCTGTACTGTTTTTTAACTACATTTCGCTCCATACAGATATAGGCCTGGCCATTGATAAGAGGCAAACATGAAATAAATTATATGACTGAGAATTTGCTGCCTTTTAAAATGCACCCCAGATTGTTTCCATGAAACTCTTAAGTATTTGTTTGGGGGGAGAGTAAACAATGCAGCAGGGAAGTATTTACAATCTGATCAAGGGGTTTAAACCTTGCTGGGCAGGGATAACTACAGGGTATAATGAGAATGCACATTTTCAGTACAGTTACCTGTAAATGCATCAACATGAATGCAGTAGTTAATAAATAAACCAATCATTTTAAGACAGTACCTCCATCAACATAGACCATTTATCTACACATTAGGGAGTACAAACCTTGAATACTAACTCTTAGATGCAGTTTAAAAAATAAGAGGATACTCTGTAACCCAAACCAAATGTTGAGCACTTTTTTATTAGCTGTGGTACTTGAGACAAGAAAAAATAAAAATTACAAATGTGGATGTTGCACATTCAGCCTTTTGTTTCCTTTTTAATTTGGTCTGCAACAAATTCCCACAAAAAACAACCTTAGAATCAGGGACAAGAGGCAGGAATAGGGTATACCTGAGCTACTCCAACTGATGAGGGGTAGAAATTAAAATTTAGATGTACCACATGAACTTTTTACCTGCCTCAGTACAGTTCAGACTGCTCCCACTGTGTCCACCACTCACTGGCAAATACTGCTCTCCCTGCGGCTGGAAAATGAAAATAAACCAGTTCTGGCCCCGCTGTGACTCTCCGATCCCACGGTGTGGGGTGAACTATTTCCTCGTTTGCTGCAGTGCCGGATGATCTCTCACTCTCGACTCTCCACGACTCGCTGCTGTCCGCTCAGACTCCCGTCATCCAATGAATTTTAAACTTCCCGCAGTCACCGGCTGTGTTATATAGTAGGGGGGCTCAGTGGCTAGCCTATCGGGGTACTAGTTGGGCAGTCCAAGCCAGCCTGGAGCCATGAGGGCACGCGTGGCTCGCGTATCACCAGATGCCTCCCAGCACATGATCACGCAGCTCCCAGGAGTCTCAGGGGCGCGTGATCACAGCGTGAGAGGTTGGGAGGCACCAATCAGAGGCTACTCCCGCTCTCTGTGAGACTCTCGGAGTCTCAGACAGCCGATTTTAGTGTGCCTTTGTTCCTTTCCCCCCGTAGCACTGGCAACAAACCCCGTAGATGGAGGAAAATACAGATTTCCTCCCCGTAGCCTGTTTTTCGCTATAAATCCCCGCAAAATACGGGAATCCCCGTAGATATGGGAGCACTGAAATACCTCAATGGCATTAACAAGGTGAAAGAGCCTAACATGTTTCAATATAAGAAAAATAGCAGGACAAGAGGACACAGCATGAGATTAGAGGGAGGCCAATTTAGGGGTAATATGAGGAAGTTCTTTTTCACAGAAAGGATGGTGGATGCATGGAATGACCTACCTCAGGAAGTGGTGGATATGAATACAGTGCAGGGCTTCAAACAGGCATGGGATAGGCATAAGGGAGCAATACAGATGATTATGAATAGATAGGCCATTGGCAAAGCAAAGGCCAATGGCACATTCATAAGGCAGAAAAAGAAATGGGCAGACTGAATGGGCCTTGCGGTCCCTATCTGCCGTCAACTTCTATGCTTCTATGTAACTGTCCCAGAAATCCCAAATACATTAAAGGGCAAGGGCAGCAGGGCTGGAAAAATAAATCTTTGATTTGTGCCATCCAATCATGTTCACCTGTTAACATTTATTCAAGATTTCATGTATTAAAAATTAAAAATACTATTCGGACAAACAATATACAAGTTTATGCACCTGTGCTGCTGGCTGTGGGTGGCCCAGGGGATAAAATCTGACTTTGTGACTTGTAGCAGGCTCTTCACACTACAACACAAATAATGTAAAACTACAGACAAGTGTCATTATCTTCATCACTCATTCCCCATTATTCCTTCTTATCATTAGTTTTATAGTAAATCGTGTTACATTACATATAAGCATTGACCAACCCCCAGTGTGGGACTGTGCTGTGTGTGACTATGCACCAGATGTGTCTGCATCTCCAATTCAAATTCTGAGGCACACTTAACAGTTGCTGAATTTGGTCACTTAACAGTAACTGTACTGTAGGAGTCAGTCAGGCAATCTTAGAAGGAAGTGGTGGTGGACTGCTGTGCTGTCGGTGTCCTGTGTACAGTCACAAGTCATAACAGTGAATTTGTCCCTGGCATGTGGGTGTGAGTCATCAGAAGAACATCATATTAGTTAGAGGGATCTTGGTTTTGTTTTACAGGTTAGAATACTAATGAGATACAGTAGGTTCTGTCTCTCTGTCTCTGTCCCCCTCCCCCTCCCCCTCCTCCCTCTCCTCTCTCCATACCACCATTACAGGCCAGCCACGAAGGGGCTAGTAGTGAGTGGTTGCTTTTTGTATTTAGCAGTTGCACATTAATTTTTATACAAATAATCCATTAAATTATTTCCTTTGGGCCTCTGTGTCAAATGTGACTGACTTTGGCCATTTTCATGCATTTTTTTGCATTTTTTTCAAATATCTGTCAACAAATCAGAACTTCACCATGTTCCAGTTCTTATTTAGTAAGGGTCAGAACTTCACCGAGTTCTCCCAGCCCTAATTATTAGACAGCTTTAATGAGAGAGAGAGAAAGCTGCAAGATCCTAAGAAGAGGATGAAAAGAGAGCCTCTTCTGTTTTCTCTGCACCACAGAGGTGAAAGAAGTCAGAGTAAAGGTTGACTGGGTTTGGAGATGGACTGATTCTTGTGTGAAGAGGATGAGGAGAATGCCTCTTCTATTTTGTCTGCAACTCAGCGGTAAGAAACGGTTGATACATAAGGTGTGATGAGAGAGTTGTGAAATAGGATAGTGAGAAGAAAAAGGTCATGTCTACCCTGCGAAGACAAAGGGTCTAAAGAGAAAAGGGGGAAGGACACATGGTCTGAGGACTGGTTATAGCCTTGGGAAATGGCTACTGGAAACTGGATTTGAATCAGGTTTCCGAACAGGTGAAGAGAGAGCCTCTTCTACATTTGTTCTGCACCTGTACAGTGAGAAGAGACTTTCCTTGATGTATTGCTGAGGAAGAGTTTCTGGAATTGTATGTGAGCCAGAGCAACAGTGACCACTGTGTTTAAGGTTGAGAGTCTGTGCAAGCAGAAGGATGGGCAGGTGCCTTCCAAGCTGGGTACCTGCTGTCTGCTCCTAGATTCAGCTGAGAAAAGAGACTGTTGTGTGAACCTGGAGTTTCAAACTCTGCATTGTCTCCCCCCACCCCCACCCCAGAGCCTGAATGTCAGAAAAGAAAGTGAGACTGCATTGGCTACACACTGTAGCTGGTTACTGCTAACAAAGAAAGAGGATCTGAAGGTTCCATCCTAAACCCAGGGCCAGGTGGGGAACTTACTAACCTCCATCAAGTGGGGTCTGCTGGCTGCAGGGGATCACGGGTTCATACCCGAGTGCTAGGGCACTCTGACCTGTGAAGGAGCAGGGCCATGAGGCCACTCCTAGGTGTGTGCCCTCTGTAGTTGGTAGGCTTTGTGCAGGGACAAGCTGTGAGACCTTGTACCAAGCTGAATATCCAAGCTACAGAAGTTTTGCCCCTTCAAGTTTGCTCAAGTGTCGAGCCCAGTTCTGCTTCTGTTGATTCACCAACCCTAGGACTTCAGTCATCTGTGCCACCAAAGGACTGATTTAGGAGAACCGTAAGTAAAGGTAGGAATTGCCCTGCAACTAGGGAATGTATATAGTTTTAGTATGCCCATTGGCGTAGGGTAAATTAAATTAAAAGGGGCCATGTAAAAAGTGGTTTAATTCAAGCAAGCATGCCAACGCCGGCTGACTAGCTACACCTCAGGTCTGCAACTTAAGATCTGGGTACCCAAGAGCAGAATTTGGGAGTCATTCTGAACTGGTACCATTTGGGGGTCTGGGCATGGTGATACCTACAGCAGTTAGATAGTTTGGTTGCTGCACTAATCAAAAATGTGGGCTTTGAATCAAAAGGGGAAAATGATTGTTTTGAGAATGCAAATCTTTAAATGCAAATCTAATTAAAATGTTTGCTTGACCTCTGTTCCATCTTACCCCATCCTATCCCTCCCTTTGTAAATACATTCTGAGGTTACTGTTTCAGAAAGAGCTGACTGAAGAGCTTGATTTTAGTGAGCAACTGTTTAGCTGAAAAGTAGAATGCCAACTGTTAAATTTGGGGATTTGGGTATGTGGTATCCATTTCTTGGGTGATTGTTCAGGAGGTAGGTTCATACAACATCTCAGGGGGTTGTACTGGTAGATATCAGACCCACTAAATGTACTCTGGATGCAGGTACTGCCATTTTATTTTATATCTTGGGAAAGGATCCCTGCATGACAGTTTTATGGAACCCAGGCCCTTTAACTATGTAACCAGATGGCAAGACAGGGGTAGTGACCCTCTCTAGGACAGCACTGGAGAGGGGTTACATATATGAATGAAGACAGAGCTGGGACTGCAGGTTGGGACTTTCCATTCATTTAACCGAGGGCTATTCACAATCATTTTGGAGAACAAAGGGAACATACTGACAAAGGAATTTCACATCCTGCATATTTCCAGGCCGCAGTTAATCACTTTCAGGAAGTTAACACATTCTGTGTCTTTGGAATACAGTAACATAATTTTATTGGGCCTCAGCAGTTCACTGTTTCCTCTGGATTTGACTATTGTTTCATCATTTGATTCTTGGTCTCTTGGACAGGACATTGTATTACATATCTGGACCTACAAGTAGTATAAGTTCATATATCTCGTCAAATGTTAAATTTCAGCCAATCAGCGCGTGCCACGTCATTTGACAGGTGGGCGTGACCTAAAATGGACCAATCAGAATCGCCCCTTGTTAAACCGGAAGTCCCTCCCTAAAATGCGCTAGCCCCACCCCTTGCACAGGAAATGACACGCATTCGAACCCGTGTCCCGCCCCTGCAGGAAATGACCTAACAACACCATTTGTAAGCTGCCTCAGCCTCCTCTCGTGACACCTCGATCCCCTGCCAGACCATCCTGGCTGGAACCCGAGTCCCACCATGCTAGGTTGAACTCCTGCATCCCTCCTTTCTCCTGCACCCCCACCATCCTGGCTCGAACCCCTGTCCCCCGCCCCTCCTTCTCGTACACTCCTCGATCCCCTGCCAGACCATCCTGGCTGGAACCCGAGTCCCACCATGCTAGGTTGAACTCCTGCATCCCTCCTTTCTCCTGCACCCCCACCAGCCTGGCTTGAACCCCTGTCCCCGCCCTCATTCTCGTACACTCCTCGATCCCCTGCCAGACCATCCTGTCTCAAACCCGAGTCCCACCATGCTAGGTTGAACTCCTGCGTCCCCTCCTTTCTCCTGCACCCCCACCAGCCTGGCTCGAACCCCTGTCCCTCTTCACCACCGTGCTCCTCCCACCCAAAAAATCAGTTAGTGTTTATGTAGTGGTGTGTGCCCCCTGCAGGCCTATTGTATAACTGCAGGGGCATGTGTGTCCTTTTTAATTAGGATATTTTCAGAAAGAAGTATCTAGGAGGAACCTGATGGTGCAGAGGTTTCACAGATCTGTGTGGAGACCCCCACCCCAAGGAAATTCATATGCCTGTGTGAGTACCCCTTTTTCTGTTTTGTAACAGTATACAAAATTATTTAACATGCATCTGTAGGACTGTGTCAAACTTGCATCAAAAGGATAGCTTTATGTAAGCATGTAACATTTATAAGCTAAACAGGGGACCTCTGTGTAAATAAGATGGTTCAGCAGTTTTCTCTGGATAGCATTGCAACAATCGCTAAAAACTAATTATTTATACTTTTGTCATGAATTAGAAAGAATAAAACTATATAAGAAAAAAGGAATACACATACCTATAGTTCACCCCCCTCAGCTCTGTGTAGTATCAAGGAGAAGGCTGAAATGAAATGTGTGTGATATTTATAATGTTTTGAAAAAGGGGGGTGGGGGCTACAACAGATGTACCTCTGACACGTTACCATGTATAGTATGATGGGTGTGGTGATGGTTTTACCAAGGGGCAGTCCATCTTGCTAAGCGTTATATAAACCCTGCATTTGAAGCCAGAAGGCACAGCTTTTGAGAGATTTCTCAGATTTTGTTTTAGAGACTTGGAGCAGATTATCAAAACATCAGGCAAGAAGATGGCAAGCGCTTCTCATTTCAACATCCCTGTAACAGGTCAGATTGTCATACCACCTAATGAAAAATTCAACCTCCTGTAACAAGCCAGATTGTCACACCACCTAATGAAAAGTCTGAGATGAAAAGCCAAGCAAGAAGATAGCTGTCGGGGCCCCACAACCCAAGCCAACGTATGTGTACTACGTGAGGTGTGAAAACGAATGCCCACACAAGTCTTGTTGAGTGGAAGAGTGTCTGACATAAAAAGAAACTGCTGAACAGTTTGGTGAATCAGAAAATCCTAAACCTGACTGTCCTTCTGAAGAGACACCACTGCAAGACCTTGAAGAGTTGCTGGGGTGTGAATCTGATGCAGAAAAAGAAGTTACTATGAAACCAAAAACAGAGAGTGACAAGAAGGGGGAGCCAGAGATGATGGTCAGTGAGACACTGCCAAAAAAAGCATCAGAGAAAGTTGTGAAAAAGAAATGCAAGACAGAGCCAAGAGGGCACTCTGACCAAGAGGGTGATGATGATGATAATGCAGCCACAAGCAGTCAGGCCCAGGCTAAGAAAGAGAAAGATGAGAAAAATGAAGAAAAGAGTTGCCTTGATGAGGTAAATGCATTTTAACATTTAAAAAAAATGTGAGTGGTCACATGGCATAACTGAGGGAGATGAGTTAGCAGTAGAACTAAATCTTACCTATAATGAGTCAGAGGACCAATGCTGTTTTTTGTTTTACTTTAATAGACTGAAGGATTTGCGATGGAGCAGCAGTCATATTCGGACAATGGATTTCTCGACTTTCCACAAATCTACTGCTCGACTGTCTTTGCTGTGTAGAAAGATACAAATGTGGTTGTTAATGAGATGTGTGAGAACCAGTATGTTAGAAATACAGAGGCGATAGAATGTTTCAAAATGTCACAGAACAGGCTGTGATCACCACACAACCCTCTTCTTCTACTGAGATTAGACAGGGGACCTCATGTGAAAAATCAGGCCTTAGTAGTAAACCCCCCAAAACTGACAACGATATGTATTGTAAGTACATTATGTATCATACCATCCGTGGTGCAATTGTTTCAGTGATACAGAGGGTAATACATTGTGAATTGGTTGATTCCTGTCCTGGGTGTGAGATAGATGATCCAAGTCAGAAAAACCATTCATGTGTACTTGATGACTTAAGGTCTAAAGAAGCATACAGAAATGTTTCTGAAGCCATACATATAGGGCAGCTCATGCCCGTGATCTTGGCAATCGCTATGAAGCATCAGGGGTTAAATATGACCAATTGTACCCTGGAAACTATAAGTCATGTTTTAAATGATGTGAGAAAATCTGATGACCCCATGTGGTTGGTTATGCAAATGTTACAGCAGACAGACGGTGAAATTAAAAAAGATGCCTGCCGTCTGGTCAGCAAAGGCTCCTTTAAAAAATTTCTAAAAAGAAATTCAGGAACACTGTTTATATTGTAAAAATATTACCCCAACACCTGCCCCTACCCTCCCCAAATTACTACATGGAAACATTTCAGTACTAAATGTGTCATATTTTATTTTTACAGATAATCATCGGAATGCAAGTACAGAGAGAATCCAAAGGTTTATGTATCTGATCCTAAGTCATTACTGTCATCCATCACTGTTTGGTTCACCTCAATATGACATTTGCCTTTGTGAGATACATGCAGCCTATGAACTGATGATGTTTGCCCTTCCAGAAGTATGGGAGGATACAGATAAATATATAAATGAATCTGTGTTACCACTTGTAGAAAATGTTAAAGTGATTGCCGATATATTCATGGAAGACGAGATGTCTTTGTGGACTTTATATCATGGTACGCATAGCCACGTGTGTGTACTACAAAGCAGAAAAAACCTTGTGATATTGTGCGTGTTGTTAACCTGGCTTCTCTGCTTGCTGAAATGATCCACTGGTCAAAAAAGGACCTTTAAAAATGATATAAGGAAATTCAGAACACTGTTTTCATTGTTAAAAACATCCCCCACCCCAAAAACTGCTACTTGTTACCATTTTAATATTGTTCATATTGTTACCCTGGCTTTTACCACTTGCTAAATGTATGTTTTTTCCAGAGTATACAACGATGGGAAACACCGTCAGTGCATCCAGAGGCTTATTTACCAACTAGTCAGACACAAAGCTAAACAACCTGGTTTAAATCTACCTACAGGACAAGCACCGCCTGTACTTTTAGAGACATGCCAAGGTCTTTTTGATGGTCTCCCAGAGGGACCCCAAAAGGAAACTGTGGATTATTTTAAGGATGAGGGGGCTACTCTTGAGGAAGCAATGTTTAAAATTGCTATAGAGTTTATGCATAACCCTTATCATGTAATACACTTTGTGGTTTTATCTGTACTGCTGTTGACTTTTTAGTGTTTAGTTTGCAGAACGGGGTCTGAGTCTGACATCATAAATGTTGCTTCTTTTATCGCTTTGTTGTGTTTCATAAACCAGATTTAGCATATGCTTTTCCTAAATAGTGTATTATAATGTACTTTCAGATGGAGCATTACTGGCATGCTTCCAATATTCCAGACAGTCTTGATGTCTACAGTGTACCGTGTGATAAAGGACATTTTAAAGGAACCTATATACTTTGAAAGCAGCCTGCATTAAATGTCTGCTCTGAAGATGCTGCTGCTTCACTGGCAGAAAACACACTGACTCTGATTAAAGAGTTGCCACCCTTGTATGGAGACTCTATGTTGACGAATGGAAAACAATAACAGAGAGCAGTATGCAAGGTGAATGTCATTTAGATGTAACAGAATGTCTTCAAAATCAGCCTTGTTATTTTGAGTGGTGTATGGCATATGTGTGTATGTATTGTGCATACCTCATCATTAAGGGTGAAGTGGACGATGCCAATGCTTGTGTAAAACATGCAGCTCAAAAGTTGCTGTTTCGGTATTGTGTGAGCGTGTAAAAATTGAAGAGTAGAAAACAAAATTATTATATAATCTGTTGCATGCTTACCATGTGTTATGCCTTTTGTATGTAGAACCTATATGCATTAGTTGATGTATTATAAAGTAAATATTCAAATACTGTTATGACGTGTGTATTTTAAATAAAATATAATCATGCATTGCCCTTTGTGGTTGTCATAGTGTTATGCCTTTTGTATGTAGAACCTATATGCATTAGTTGATGTATTATAAAGTAAATATTCAAATACTGTTATGACGTGTGTATTTATAAATAAAATATAATCATGCATTGCCCTTTGTGGTTGTCATAGTGTTATGCCTTTTTTATGTAGAACCTATATGCATTAGTTGATGTATTATAAAGTAAATATTCAAATACTGTTATGACGTGTGTATTTATAAATAAAATATAATCATGCATTGCACTTTGTGGTTGTCATAGTGTTTTTAAAAGAACAAAAAGAGCACATACTTTATTTTACTGGTGACAAGAGTTTTGCTAGCTAGCAGATGTGTCGGGGTGTTGACGAAAGGAGATGAATGATCACCTGTTCCAGAATATATATTTTAATGCAAAAAAAGTGGGTAGTTTCACAGGGGTGACTCAGCTGTATAAGGCTGCAAAAAAACTTGATAAAGAGGTCACCAGGAAAGGTGTTGCAGAATGGCTTGCGAAGCAGGAGCCCTATTCATTACACAAAGCAGCCAGAGTCCGATTTAAGAGAAATCCTGTCATTGTTTCTGACATAGACAGACAATGGAAAGCTGATTTAGTGGATATGAGTCAATATGCAAAGTACAATAATGGGTTTAGGTACATACTGACGTGCATCGATGTGCTGTCCAAGTATGCCTGGGTAGTGACTTTAAGAGACAAATCAGGCAAGGCAGTGATGCAAGCCTTTAAAACTATTTTTAAAAGTGGACCACACCTCAGAAGTTGCAGACTGATCAGGGTAAAGAGTTTCTAAATGTTTCAAAGAACCTATTAAAACAAAATAAAATACACCATTTTGTGACGAATAATGAAGTTAAGGCCAGCATTGTAGAAAGATTTAATAGGACACTGAAGTCACGCATGTGGCGTTACTTACAGCCCAGAATACTTGGAAATATACAGATGTGTTGTCAGACCTGGTGCACAGCTATAACCATACTTATCACAGAAGCATTAAACACAGACCTGTGGATGTTAACCCTTCCAATGCCCTGGGTGGAAGATCCTATCTGGTAATTCTGTTCTTGGCAAAAACAAAGGGTACCCTTCAGAAAGATGATCACGTGAGACTATCTAAGCTAAAGGGTGTTTGAAAAGGGATATGAACAGACATACACAGATGAGATATTTATTGTGACGGAGGTCTTAAAGACACAGGCCCACCTATAAGCTAAAAGACTATCAGGGGGAAGACATTAAAGGTACTTTTTACGCAGAGGAGCTGCAAAAAATTGAACCTGATGAGGACCGTGTGTACAGGGTGCAGAAAATCCTGAAGGAGAAAAAGCGTGGCAGAAAAACTTGGTATCTGGTAAAGTGGAGAGGGTGGCCCGATAAATTTAATAGCTGGGTTGAGGCAACACAGGTTCAGGACATTAGAAGCAGATAAGGCTTAAAATGCTCAAAAATGGATTTTATATCACATTGCCCAGCAATGCATCGCTCAACATTTTCCCCAACAATACTATATCCACTTTTACTGTAAAGTTACCACAAACAGCTTGAACTACCTGGTGAATGGGAAGTGGAGCTTAGAAATTCAGTACCCTCATACCTGAGACAATGTGCCTGCACAGAAAAACAGGTTCAGTATGCTCTATCAGCCTCTAAACGTAGCCCACAGTAAAACACCACCAACTGGACCCTTTACTGAGTCAGCAGCATTTAAAATCCCATCGGGCTATTATCTAACATGGCTGGTGTTATAGCTCAAATTAATAAAAGCATATTTGAAGTAAATGAACTGCCAGTGGTTTTGGAACAACAAACCGTCGGGAGAGAAATAAGCGTTGACAGTGACATCAAATGTATTTTGTTTATGCATGGCAGTTACAGTACCTTTAGGTTTTAGCAGACTCAGGTAGGTGTAGGAAAGAATCTAGCAAAGAACCCTCCAGATATTAATGGGGCTTTTACACATTATATATATACACTGACATTATCACACATGAAATAGTGGGTGACAGTCTAGTGCCTTTGCTGAGATGCGTGCCGTCAGGGCCAAGACAATGAGATAGTGACCGTGACCTCATGATAAACCCCATTATCAAACAGTCAGTAAACATCAGATCGATACAGTCACTATTGAAATAAAGAATGATCAAAATGAACCTGTACCATTTCGATTTGGAAAGGTGATCGTGAAGTTGCATTTTGCCCCAGAGGTGCTCTAAAATTTAAACAAGGATGGTGATTGTTCGACATTATGGGGCCCTGCCTTGTACAGAAGCTATTACAAGGCACAGGCAGGATATGGTCTGCCAGGCTTTCATGGACTTCCTACTATGTATGGTTCTGGTATAGGAGGGATATTTCGTAGTCTGTTCAGAAAAGCAGTTCCATTTTTTAAGAAGGGGGTTTGAAATTGCAAAACCACATCTACAGACAGCTGCTAAAAATGTTGCAAAGGATGTTGTGGGGCATGTGACTAGTGCTGTCGCTCAAAAGATGTCAGGGGGTGATAAGCCTACTCAGGGTGGCTCAGGGCTGATTGTATTCAAGAGAGGTAAAAAGAGAAAGCGCAGAGTACACCCTTCGCTTCTCATCGGCCCCCCCGGCTACTTTAAAAGAGGTGTTTCAAAACGCAAAACTTCACATAAAAGAAAACGCTCAAAGGCAAAAGGATCTTCGAGGGGTCGTAAAAAAAGCAGAGACCTGTTCTAAAAAAACATGGCTTTCGTGCACTGTGGTTCTGAAGAATGCACAAAATCAGAACTTGACTTGTTTGCCATTTCTCCCACACAGACAAGCATTGAAAAAAGCATTTATGTAGAGATACCCCCTCTGGCTGCCCTTTCAGAAAACTCACCGATTGAATTTTATATAGCAGGGACTGGTGAAGACTATTTGGATCTAAACAACACACTTCTTTACCTGGTTTGCAAAATCACTGAAGCGGATGGTAGTGATATACCTGCAGCGGCCAAAGTGTGCCTTATAAACTACCCAGTGGCAACCATTTTCAGTCAGCTGGATGTGACTGTCGGTGATCGGCTCATCAGTCAGAGCAATAACTGTTACCCCTACAGGGCTGTCATAGAATCATGCTGAACTTCAGTGAAGAGACCCTTTCTACACAATTTACCGCAGGGTTATTTTACAAAGACACCCAGGAAACATGAAATCACAGACAGAGATGGTGATAATGTAGGTTTAATAAAAGAAGCTCCTTCACACATCTCAGTAGAGGGTAGAACTGCTGGGACACTTGCACACAGACTTGTTTTTCAAGAGAAACTGATGCTGAATGGCGTGGATATTAAAATTAAACTGACACGTAACAGGGACAGCTTTGCCTGATGAGTGGAGATGCTGAGCCTTATAAGCTAAAGTCATGGCCGCCTCTCTGTTTGTCAAAAGGGTTAAAGTGACCCCGAGTCTGTCTGGGACACTCAGAAGCCCTGCTCACCTCCAACGCTAAATACCCTATAGACAGAGTGGGTATGAAAGTGTTCAGCCTCCCTGCAGGCAGCAGGGTCTGCAACCAAGATAATTTGTTTTTGGGACAGTTGCCAAAAATGATGGTCATGGGATTTGTTGACAATGATGCTTTTAGTGGTTCCTACACTAAAAACCCCTTTAACTTTAAGCATTATAACATTAATTTTGTGGCTCTGTATCTGGACGGTGAACAAATTCCCGCTAAACCTCTGCAGCCAGATTTTAGAAATGGGAATGCTGTGAGAGAATATTTTAATCTAGTACTAGCGGCGGGGAAATCTATGAAAGATTGACCGCTTTTAGTTAACCGTCAGGAATTTACCCAAGGGTACACCCTGTTTGCCTTTGATCTCACTCCGACCAAGAATGTGCTGATCATTATTCTTAATTAAAACTGGGAACCTCAGAGCTGAGATCAGATTTGCAGAAGCCCTTCCACAAACAGTTAATCTCATTATCTATGCAGTGTTTGATAATGTCATTGAGAATAAACCAGAGAAAAATGTCATTTTGATTATATGTGATAAACCATAAAAATGAACACAAAGCAGCTGGAAAAATTGTAACCAGTGACACCCACATCCGTGACTGCTTTCTGGGCGTGTTTCCTGTGATCTGCTACCCAAGGAGAGACTGAGAAACCTTCCCGCAGCACTAGTCATCAATACTGACCCCCATGACCTCCCTGGACAGCACTGGTTAGCCGTATACATTTCAGAAAATGGGACTGGGGAGTTCTTCGACAGCTACGGTTTTCATCCTGACAATCATGCACAAACTATTGGGGTTTTTTAAACAGAAATGCAAACAACATTTTGTACCTAAACACACAGTTACAAGATACCTTTTCTACCACCTGTGGATTTCACTGCATATTTTTCTTACACCACAGATGCAAAGGACTTTCTTATGATCAGATTTTAAAAATTTACTCTAATGATTTGCTGAAAAATGATGCCATGGTAACTAGTTTTGTGCATCACTTTTCAGACATCTAAACATGTCAGGACGCATTATCAGTGAGGTGGCAACATGTTCAGACTTGTTTGTCTTGTAATGAATTTAAAATATGCAGCAACTTGTAATTTTATTCAAAACCAGTCACTTATAAAATCATATATAAACACTCATAATTGTGTGTCTCTGTTTGTAATGTTTAAACTGTGGGGGCTGAGTTTAACGTTTTCAGATATGCAATGTCTTCAATAATGACAAAAATATATAAAATATAAAGGCGTTTATTGTAAAAAAAACTGCTAATAAAATACAACAAAAATCAGTGGTAACATCATGGATAAGATATGCAATGTCTTCAATAATGACAAATATATAAAATACAAAGGCATTTATTGTAAAAAACTGGCAATAAAATACAACAAGCATCAGTGGTGACATCATAGATATGATATAATAAAACAAAAGCATCTCCTGTTAAAAAATGCACACTATATACCATAGCACTGAGGTAGAATTATAAGCACATCTTTCTAAAAACATGTTAACATATTTAACTATGAAGTAGGCTAACATGCATCAATATAAACACTTTTTTGTAAAAACAGGATTACATATTCAGTATGAGGTAAATGGCTAACATAGGTTGTACACAGCAGTCACTGAGGTAGGATTACATATTTAATATGAGGTAAAATGTTCAACATATGCTGTACACAACAGTCACTGAGGTATCTAACATTCATACATAGAGATTGCATTTTAAGTTTACATGGTGAGCCACACAGGTTTATTAAAAGACTTTTGTCTTTTGGGCATCACTGACCATTGGCTAACTGGAGATGGCTATGGCTGTTTTGCACCAGCTACCGATTTCAGCCTTTCCACATAGCTCCTGTTTGCTGAGTGAGCAAACACTGAGGTGGGTATGTTAGACTCTGCCATTGCTTTGACAAAAACATCCCAGCCCTTTGGCTTTCTGTGGTCAGGGATTGCGTGAGTGGCTGTAGCCGCTCTTACTAAATCGACCATGTGTGACCCAGAAACAACAGTGCCTTTATACATAATTCACCCTTATCACTCCAAAACACAATATCCTTGTTCTTGGCCATATGCTTTAACAAAAGTTCAGCATTGGTTTTAGACCGATGAGAAACACTACTTAAAATGTCTTTTTCCATAGTACTAGGTACAGAAGCTGTCTCTGCCATGACCGCAGGGGGTCAGACATTGATTCATTTTCAGGCATGAGTAATGTCAAACTGGTTTTAGCTTGTTCTCCTTGTCTTACAAAGTCAGATAGCGCTGTAACACAGCAGAGTACATTTGGCTTTGTCATAGTCTGATAAATCAGTCCGGGACAGTATAGCTCTCATGTCAGTGTCCAAACTGTTAGTTGCAACTGTTCTCATATCCTGATCAGGGTAATTAGTTTTAATGTGATCCATCTGTTGCTGAGGTACCAAATACATTTTCTGTGTAAAATCCATTATCTGTTAGCCAGCAGGCCTGTGATCAAAGGATGGCAATTCCTAGCAGCGTTCCTATAAAAGCCACCAGTCTGATTAACTATTTTCTTTTTCCTTTTTAAGGTTATTTGTTTATAAGCTTAAAGTTTTAATGACTCTCCATTTTTTTCAGTACACCTAACTGCTTTGCTGACAGTGGAATATTTCCTCTGAGAGTGTTTAAGGCTATCTCAGCTATAGCTGATATCAGATCATCAGAGGCTGAACATAAAATAGCTTTTCTTAAGCTCGGAGCGCCTTTTACTAGTAACTTTAAAACAGACAGATTTCTCTGCAGTCTTTTTGACATAATGACAATACAGTATCAAATATTTTAGAAGCAGAATGTGTTTTTTCATGACATATGCCACAGGCCAGTCGGAAACACCCACCTACGATCTATATTCATCTGGTGTATTGGATCTTAAATCAACCAGCAAATAGCCATGGAGGCTTTCTTGTGGCATCTTCAAAAGCTTCTAAGAAAATTTTGTCTGACCAGGATACATTTGTCTAGCTAGTGTTGTGATCTGAAGCTTGTCTCTGGGGTTTTAAACAGAATCATGTATTTGGCATTTAGTGTGATGGTCCTGCTTTTTTTACCTTGACAGAACACATTCTGGACAATTAAAAATATTGTCAATTGTTTATGATGACTGTACTTGGTAAACCATATTCCACTTCACTATTTTGACAGGCAGAGTCCATCAAATCATCTATAATGACAAAATTTACCTTTCCAGGGGGTAAGAGATCATTGTCAGCTAGTGACATCGGTAGCCCCTCCACAAATTTAATCTGAGGGAACTTTAACAGCAATTCATTATACAAAGGTTGCCAACAGCTGTAGAACCAGACAATATTTTCAGGCTTGTGTGATAAAGTGGCATCAGCATGTTCCAACAACTGTTTTATAAAAGCTCTTCCCACTATTAGAGGGCCAGCCAACAGACAAGTAAAGGGATGCTGCAACCTGATATCCATTTTTCACAATCAGTATCCGTAAGGAAGTGTTTTAAAATTGTCTTGTAAAACTCGCTTGTCATAAACTACTCTCTGTGTCTTGGACAGCGTTTTTGTTTCAAGCGACCACTGCTTTTTATTCCTAACAATGCTGGGTTGACTCATGGTAATTTCTTTAAAGATCTGTGACCCCGTATAGTCAAAGACCAGGTCCTTCAGACTTTCAAAATTAATGTGTTTACTGCTGGCTACATTAAGGGTAAACCCTTTCACTTTAAGAACAACCTCACCACTGGACAGCCTGTAACCGTACATTTTTGGGCCTGCAGAAATGAACTCTGTAATGTGTTCATCAGCAGGAACTTCACTGGTCAGCTCCCCTAAATAATCACCCAGAGGTGGGGCCCAGTCACCCGGTCTGGACACAAAAATGACAGAGTCTGTGTCGTGGTAAAGGCACCTGTCCTGTAACCTATCTAGCAGGTTGTAGAGTTCGACTCTGGCATATGCCATTGTAAAACTAGCTATAAATATGTTGATATTATTGGAATTTGTGTAATGATCGCTGGTATATTTCCAGCTTAAACAAGCTGTTTCATCATCGATGAAAAAGCACGATGAGATTTCGTGGTAGGGGACGAAGACATATTGAAATAATTTCTGTGGGTCTGTTACTATGCTCGTTGTCGGTAAATTAGCTCTCTGCCCAAATTTGCCCCAAAGAGAATTTAAAAACAGTTTAGATATCTGTCTTCTTGCAGGGTTAACAGTTATGGCTGCAGGGTTCAAATGTACATTTTCCCTTTCAAAATACTGTTGTTGTACCTGACTTTATCCTCTTCAGTTTTGACCCATGAAGGAAACCAGATGCCTCTTGCTTGCCTTTTAGATGCAGCTTGATGTAATCTGCAAAAGCTCTGTGCATGACTCTTTAAAATGCCAAACTTCATAAATGTTAATGATTTTGTAGCCTTTTTCCAGTGCCAGGTTTAGTTCTACGGTACAGTAGGTACCTGTAAGTGACGTTGCTCATCATCATGTGTGCATGATGTTGTTTGAAAGTCTATTTTCAGCGCATGCAGACATAATGTAAACACAAGCTTTTTACCAATCCTGGATGGCAGCACTGGAAAGAAAAGACCTCTAGGGGTAAGACTTTTACTTTGCTAAACCAAAGTACTGAGTGAGGTCATCAAAATTGTCATAAATGATGTCAGGATGACCGACTGGATACTGTTTAGTTTTGTTAACAAAGGGTAGAGGCTGGTAAAATCATAATAGTGTATTTTCTCATCAGGCTGTGTCTTATAGTACAGACAAATGGCATTTGTTCTCCCCCCAAACAGTGACTGCCTAGGTTCGAGTGGCTGTGGTAGCTGCCTGTCCCTCAAGAAATTATTCAAACCCTGATCCGTGGTCAGCATTGCTTTCCATTCATGTTCCCACAATACTCTAACTGCAAAACCCTGTCTTTTTAGAAAATGAAATTTGTGCGTGGTCCTATTGAATAACTGTCCAAAACTAGTCCCTGTCATGTGGTTTCTATCTTTCTCACAGTAACAGATGTTGCAGCCATGAAAAAAACAACCATTAAATTCAAATGCTGTGGGTATTCCATTTATGACTGAATAGCCATCCAAAAAGTACTGAACCACCTTAAATTCACCACCCCTTAGCGCATGCTGAATAGAAATGTTTTCTTTCTCAGATATGTACATAAGCCACTGAATAGCAGGTGTGGAGTACCTCTTCAATTGTCTGTGGTAGTTGTCTGGGGGGAGAACAGCAACAGTGCATTCTTTCAAAAACAGAAACCTGTACATCGCCATAGAAATTGAGGCTATGGTGACGTACTGGAAGGGGTCTAAGGATACTGTTTCATACTCCACTGTATCATCGTCTGACTGTTTTAAAATACTTTTCCTAGTCATCTCCAGTACTTCATTTCTAAATCTGACACAGGCTTTTCGAAGAATTTCAACATCTAACTGACAATAGTAGCGAAGCTCTCTTTTCAGATTAAATTCTCTATGTCTGTTAGCTAGGTACCATTGCAAAAACTCTTGCTTTTCTGCAGGCAACATATATTCAGAACCATAAAACTGAGCATCGGGCAGGGGGCCTACATAATTTTCATTAGCCTTGGTGTTAAAAAATGGGGAAGTAGCCTTTAGCAATCTCATTCTCAAATCCAAGGGCTGCAGGGATTTTGCTAGTTTAAAAGGAAAAACAATGGCTGTCAATAAATCTGATGTGTAGGGATGTCACTGTGACACAGAGTACTTTTCCTCCTTGTGTGAGCAATTTAATATCAATTCTTTCCTTGACTAGCTGGCTAATGATAAAGTAACTGTCATAGCCTTTGGCATTGTGTGCTATAAATGTGTAGTGTCTAAATGGGGCATCAATAAAATGTCCTACAAAATCTTTTATGCAATCTTCACCTTCGAATTCCCAGGACCTCTTCCCATCTAACTGCTTAGCATACACAAAATTTGGTATGTGCACCCCGTTTCTTGTGTGGCTTCAAAATCAAACACTATATATTTCTCAGTGCTTTTTACATCTGTGAGTGGTGACATGTAACACAGATGCTTGTCTGCTGTCATGAAAGAACCACATCTGCTACACTGAATCAATTTACATGTATGAGATCCTTGTAAAAACAAAACATTGTTCACACAGTTTCATGGATTTACAACACCCTGTATCACCATCAGCTCTAGCTAGATGTCTTTCTAAGGCACGCTGAAGACCTACAAATCTTCTTACATTTGTGACAAGATACTGTGCCAATTTCCTTTTCGAGACAACATGGGTGAAACAAACTTTACACTGTTGTGCTGAGATATGATTTCCCTATGGCTGAAGGCTACATCACAATATTCACAGAGGTACCGGCGCCTATGAATTTTTACATTAGTGATGCCATAAAAATGTTTTCATGTAATAATAAAACAGTGTTTTAGAAATCTTTCTGGACCTGTTGAAAATGTTTGCCAGTTTCCTTCATTATGATATAAAATCTTAATTTTGACTCTAAAAAGCGTTCAAACTGTGACACATCACTAAAAGTGACAGGGCTTTGGTCTGACAAACCTAGCTCAGCATACAATATTTTAGCCTTGTTCAACAACTGACTGTCACTCATATGTGGATTTAAGAGTGCGAGAATGGAGCCACCAAAACACAAACTATTGTCTCTGTTATTTAAATCAATCAGGTATCGTCTCTTTTTTTGTAAAATCCTGCTATACAAGATGGAGCTCAGTGTCCGTCTCCCCCCACCCCGAACCCTGGTGGTTTCTGATAGTCGTTATCACAAGATGTATAGAGGAATCAGCAATTACTTCAGTATTGCTCTGTAGCATATCAGCTATCTGATCTAAGAAGGTTGCAGCATTTAGTTCATTTGGACTTGTCTTTCTTGAGAACAGGGGTGATTCAAAGAAGCAGCATTTAATCTTACCTGTATAAAATCCCATATTGTGTTTTCTCTTCACACTGTCTAACAAACTTTCTATAGCCTGGTGCATTGCAGCAATAGCCTCTGTAAAGATTTTATTTTATCTAGATTTATAAACTTATATCTTTGATGAAATTCTGTAGCATTAAATTTTTTTAAACTGCGTTCATATTCCTGTACAAGCTTCTAAATACACTGTAGGGGCGCCCTGTTAGCCTGATAATCATCATCATGGTTTTCTAATTCAGACTGCAGACCATTTGTAGCATTTTGTAACAACCTATGCTGTAATATTTTCCTGGCATGTTTTACTTTTCTGATCAACTTTTCTCGTATTGTTTTATTTTTACCCAGATTTTTCTTTTTGACCCCATTTGTTATTTTTTCATTTTGCTAGTGATGCAACCCTTTGTACTCAGTTTATGAGAGCTTCTGTGCTTTCACTTTGTATTTTGTTCTTTGTCTTTGGCAACTTTTCCTCCAAGCCCTGTACTTTTCATACATGTAGGCTGCACAGCCCATCATCCTTAAATCCTTGCATGACTGTTAGAAATTTGCAATAAACCAAGCACACTGTTCAGTAAAGTAGCTGAACTTTTAAAAAGCTCAGATTTAAGCAGCTGATGATCATAATCCTCACTAGATAATCTGCCCTCAATTACCAAGGCATTAACAAACTATCAATTGTTTTAAAATACAGGCTTTCCCAATATTGATCATGTCAATGTCACTTTCTTGAAACCTTTGGGCAGAAACTCTTGTGCTGCTGCTGCTCCTAAATGGCTGTACATTGTTTATTGTCACATTGGTTCATTACACCCATGAGACTCTTGAGCCGCTGCTCCTAGATGGCTGTACAATGTTTATTGACACATTTGGCTCATTTACAACTGCAGAGACTCTTGAACCACTGCTCGTTGATGGCTGTATATCTTGTTCTGTTATGCTATACGTATTCTGGTCACTGACACCAGCAGAAATTCTGGCATGCCTTTGAAAAACATCACATTCATGTAATGATCTCTTTTTCCCTCTCACACCTGTAGGGTTTGTCTGTGAGGCTGTTTAAAAACAGAAAATAAACCCCTGTCACTACTTCAGTATTTTAAAACTTTTATAAGACAACATTTAAACTCTAAAACCTGCAGCTTCTACTATTTCTAGATAAAAATACACACCTTCTGTAGCAGTAATCTGGGGATTAGCCAGCCTCACCCCTCCAGGGTTTCTCTGTGGATCTATTTAAAAACAGAAAATAAGCCCCTGTCACTACTTCGGTATTTTAAAACTTTTATAAGACAACATTTAAACTCTAAAACATGCAGCATCTACTATTTCTAGTTAAAAATACACACCTGCTGTAGTGTTCAACTGTGTATTAGCCAAGCGATTAAATGTTTGGATAAGCTCTTCATCAGAGTCCACGGTTCCATGGCTAATTGTTGAATATTTTTAATTTTTAGCTCAAGACAAAAGGACAGAGCGAGACTACAACAACTGCTACTTGAGCTTCCAGTATCTTGAAATGCTTATATAAAATGACTCAGACCCCCCAACGTGGCAAGTAGTGAAAACATCTGGCACTGTCCATCAGACCAACACCACCCTCCATTATCCAAGGGTGGGATATATAAGACCCTATGCTAGCCAATGTAGGCTTTGTTTCTCACTTCCTGCAACAGCTGGAAGGCATTAAGAAATTCCTTTCTGCTAATAGGCTGGTCACAGTCTAATTAAAAACAGATGCTTTTTTATCAATCTTAAAACACAGAGAGGCAGTGGAGTGCAAGCCTAAGTTATGCTTTGAAAAGTCAAAACAGAAATTTTGTCTTTTTTAAACAGCTACGTCCTTTAAATTAGTAATTCGGTAAAACATAGCGCACACACACAAAGTGTGTATTCTTTTGCACCGACTCTAAGCAAAACTGTAGATACATTTTAAGAAGACTGTGTGCTTTGAAATTATTCTGAAAGAGAAACATTATCATTTTACATTCTATCTTTTCTTTGTAACATATCATTTATTTTTCTATTTAGTACTACATGACTTTTTAATTTTGATAATGTAACTATAGACATTTATTTTGCAACAAAAGCATAAAGCTACTTTTTACAGACCCTGAAATCCAAAAATCTTGAGACACACGTTTCCAAAGAGAATCAATAGGCCTTTGTAGCCATGGCTGTGTAAATGAACAACAGATGTTTTGTCCGTCTTAACAGACAAAGACCCCTACCACACAGCCAACAGGACCGTGAGCTCCAAAAGTCCAGCTATATTTTAAACATCCATAAAGGCACTGCTTTTCCCACATTACCCTAATGAGGGGCCACATACACACAGCCACCAGGCTCCAAAAACCCACCATCTATATTTTAAACATACATAAAGACATTGCTTTTTCGTGTCTAATGAGGACACACACACACACACACAAAGTGTGTATTTTTCCAACAACTCTAAGCAAAGCTGTAGATACATTTTAAGACTGTGTGCTTTAAAATTATTTTTGAAAGAAACATTATCATTTTACATTCTATCTTTTCTTTGTAACATATCATTTATTTTTCTATTTAGTGCTACATGACTTTTAATTTTTGATAATGTAACTATAGACATTTATTTTGCAACAAAAGCATAAAGCTACTTTTTACAGACCCCGAAATCCAAAATCTTGAGACACATGTTTCTAAAGAGAATCAATAGGCCTTTGTAGCCATGGCTGTGTAAATGAACAACAGATGTTTTGTCACGTCTTAACAAAGACCTCTACCACACAGCCAACAGTCCGTGAGCTCCAAAAGTCCATCTATATTTTAAACATCCACAAAAGGCATTGCTTTTCCTACATGCCTAATGAGGATGGACACACATACACACACACACACAGCTACCAGGATCCAACCCCCATCTATATTTTAAACGTACATAAAAGACATTGCTTTTCCTATGTGTCTAATGAGGACACACACACACACACACAAAGTGTGTATTTTTTCAACGACTCTAAGCAAAGCTGTATATACATTTTAAGACTGTGTGCTTTAAATTATTTTGAAAGAAAACATTATCATTTTACATTCCGTCTTTTCTTTGTAATATATAATTTTTCAAAACATTATAAATAACACACATTTCATTTCAGCCTTCTCCTTGATACTACACAGAGCTGAGGGGTGAACTATAGGTATGTGTATTCCTTTTTCTTATATAGTTTTATTCTTTCTAATTCATGACAAAAGTATAAATAATTAGTTTTTAGCGATTGTTGCAATGCTATCCAGAAAACTGCTGAACCATCTTATTTACACAGAGGTCCCCGTTTTAGCTATAAATGTTACATGCGTTTACATAAAGCTATCCTTTTGATGCAAGTTTGACACAGTCCTACAGATGCATGTTAAATAATTTTGTATACTGTTACAAAAACAGAAAAAAGGGGTACTCACACAGGCATATGAATTTCCCTCGGGGTGGGGGTCTCCACACAGATCTGTGAAACCTCTGCATGATCAGGTTCCCTCCTAGATACTTCTTTCTGAAAATATCCTAATCAAAAAACACACACATGCCCCCTGCAGTTATACAATAGGCCTACAGGGGGCACACACCACTACATAAACACTAACTGATTTTTTGGGTGGGAGGAGCATGGTGGTGAAGAGGGACAGGGGTTTGAGCCAGGCTGATGGGAGTGCAGGAGAAAGGAGGGATGCAGGAGTTCAACCTAGCATGGTGGGACTCAGGTTAGAAACAGGATGGTCTGGCAGGGGATCGAGGTGTACGAGAATGAGGGGCCGGGGGACAGGGGTTCAAGCCAGGCTGGTGGGGGTGCAGGAGAAAGGAGGGGACGCAGGAGTTCAAGCTAGCATGGTGGGACTCGGGTTCCAGCCAGGATGGTCTGGCAGGGGATCGAGGAGTGTACGAGAAGGAGGGGCATAAGGCAGCTTACAAAATGGTGTTGTTAGGTCATTTCTGCATGGGCGGGCTAGTGCATTTTAGGGAGGGAATTCAGGTTTAACAAGGGCGATTCTGATTGGTCCATTTTAGCCACGCCCACCTGTCAAATGACGTGGCAGCTGATTGGCTGAAATTTAACATTTGACGAGATATATGAACTTATACTACTCCTACATTCCTGAGTAGCTCACCTACTATTGTGTTTGTTGACATAGTACTGTAGTGCTGTGTTACTGGCATGTACAGTGCACATTGTTGGCACTGGTTCCAGTACTCATCTACCTCACCAGATTGCACTAGGGGCATTAATTGGGGTTACTTAGGCTGTAATAGGGTAAAAGTGATTCCTTCTCCTCTTTACTGAGTTGGAATAGTAAGGTATTGCTCTGCGCTGCACCCCCTCCAATAACTTAATGTCCCTCTTCAGATACGGATGCCAGTACTGCACACAGTACTCCAGGTGTGGTCTAACTAATGACCTATACAGTGGCAGAATCACCTCCTCCCTCCTCGAGGGTATACCCCTTGCAATACAACCCAGCATTTTGTTGGCCTTTGCAGCTGCCTTCCTACATAGTGCTGAGTTGTTCATTGACCCTGTAATGAGCACACCCAGATCCTTCTCCTCCTCTGTCTGGGCTAGCTGCACTCCCCCTAGCTGGTAACTCCTCCTTGGGTTCTTCATCCCAAAATGCAGCACCTGCACTTTTGGCATTAAAGCCCAGTTGCCAGGTGTCTGACCAGGTTTCAAGCTTTGCCAGATCATCCTGCAACCCTGCCATCCTCCCTAGGTCATCCACCACCACACCTACCTTGGTATCATCAGCAAACAGACTGATCTTGCTCTTGATGTCCCATGATATGTCTGCAATGAATATCCCAAACAACACTGGTCCCAACACTGAGCCCTGTGGAACACCGCTCGCCAGTTATTTATTTATTTATTCATTTATTTATTTCAATTTTTTTAACTGGGTGGGCCCACTGGATCCTGAAGGACCCTTTTTCAGGGGTGACCCAGAGTTAGTTACATGTACAGTAATTTGGAATAGATAGACTATGCTCCTACAAGTCATGGAGTGGAGAAAACAATGCCAATAGTACAGAGGGATCATACTGTACAATACAGATCATTAGTAAATATAAAGTATAGACTGATACGCATGAGGAGAGCAACAAGAGACAAAGAACACATTAGATTCTGGCTTGGCAGGGGAGAGAAGAAAACAAAATACATGGCTTGGGGCTGACCAGGCAACCCACTGACAATGGAGCTTTGGTGGTAAAGTACCACTAGTCAGCTGGGAGATCAAGTGTGGGACAGCTAGGCTGAGCGCAGTGCATATGTACAGGAACAAGTGCTGCTTTCTAACAGGTGCTCTTGCAGCTCTTTTTGAAAGAACCCAGGAGGTGGAGAGCTGAAGGGAGGGAGGGATTTGTTCCAGAGCACTGGAGCCGAGTGGGTAAATGACTTACTGCCGGACACTGTCTTTATTCTAGGTACCTCCAGTAACTTCAAGTCTGTGATGCAAAACAGGCTGCTGGAGTTTCCTTTGGGTGGAGGGTCCTGTGTAAGTTTGAAGACAAGGCACAAAAGCAGTACTGGAGCCAGTGGCTAAGGGAAGGTAATTTTAGGGATGCCAGGACATCATAGTGATGTTGTTGAGGGTGCGTATTAGCGGTAGACCTGGCTGTCTTGTTATACAGAGTTTGCACCCTACTGAGCTCCTGTTTCTGGAATGAGTGCAGTATTGGTGCAGTGTAGGTGAGATTGGGGAGTAGGATGCCATTCAAAATAGTAGCTCTAGTTTCAGGGATCAGCTATGGGCTGAGCCGATGGAGCATCCCCAGCTTTTGGTGTATGGTTCTGGTGATTTTGTCAACATGGGGTTTCAAGAAGAAGCCCTGGTCCAGTACCATTCCTAAGTATTTAATCTGGGTTATGACCTCAGTCACTGACCTATAGGCAGAGGCAAGTGGCAGCAAAGTACTTCAATCAGAGCCAAAAGACCTTGGGCAGAAAAACATTGCTTTCATTTTGTTGGTGTTTAGAAGAAGTCTGTTGGCCTGGAGCCAACTGTCCAAGGACAGGAAATCTTCCTGCATGCTCCTGCCATTGTTGATTACAATGCCTGAGGTTCTGTAGAGCACAGTGTCATCTGAGTACTGGATTACAGAACTTCACCCACAGTATGCGCTAAGGTCATTTACAAATAGCGAAAATAGGAAGGGGCCAAGGATAGAGCCCTGGGGTACCCCTTCCTTAATGGGGAGCCAGTCAGATATGGTATTGCACCACTTGACCTGCTGTGAGTGACCAGATAAGTAACTGGAGAACCAGTTAAGGGCATGCTGGTCTAAACCGAGACTCTTCAGCTTACCCATAAGAAGGCTATGGTCCATCAAGTCAAAGGGCTTGGTTAAATCAATGAAAGCAGCCCCAGTTGGAGTGCCATTGTCAAGGGAACAGAGGACATTAGTGGAGAATTTGATCAGGGCAGTATCTGTCCCATGCTTTTTTCTGAACCTGTGCTGGGTGCAGGCAGGCAACTTATTTGTTTCCAGATAGTCTCGGAGCTGTCCATAAACTATCTTCTCCTGAATTTTGGCTAGTATACACAGGATGGATATAGGCCTATAGTTACTGACCTGCTCATTGGGGCCCCCTTTGTGTATAGGAACCACTTTGCTTCCATTGAGCTGTAACAGTCCCTTCAAGGAGGTGACTGGTAAAGCTATGGCCAGGGTGGTGGCCCTCAGCAGCAAGGGCTCAAGATCATCTGCGCTAGCAGAACCCCTTGCCCTAAATATCTTAAGTAGAGGGACATCTTTTAGATTCATTAACTTCAGGTGGAATAATGGATCACTATGTTTGAGCCTCCTGACCCCCAGGTGCCCAGTGGAGGGAGGTAGGTCAGCTTTGTATTTGTTAAGGTCAGTAAAAAACCCATTGAAGGAGTCTGGGACCTAATGGCTGTCACTGAGTGTTTGTTTCCCAGAGGAGATCAAACCATGGGAAGGGAGGGCATTACCCTTAAGTAGACAGTTAATTTGGTCCCAAAAGGACCTTGGGTCAGACAGGTTTGCCTGTTGCAGGGCCTTCACATAGTCCCTTTTAGCTGTCAGGGCCAGTTTTTTACATTGGTTCCATAGTGCTTTATATGCTGTCCAGTCAGCAGGGAGACCAGATGCTTTATATTTGGCCCATTCCCTGTCATGTTGAATCAACAGTGGCTTCAACACAGGAGTGATCTACCTGTAGAATCACCCCAGAGTTATTAACCCCAAAGGGGATCAAATAAGTTAGCAGCAGAAGAAAAGGTGTTTTGAAAAATTCTAGGGCATTGTAGATTGCGGAGAGACTTGATGGGCTCCAGTTTATGCCAATGAGGTGCAGTTGGAAAGCTGAGGTGAGAACTGGAGAAAGTCCCTTTGCTGTGAGATCTGTCTAGGTGGGGGTCTGGGCAGATAGTTCTTCCATATACAGAAGATTGAGGAATGATCACTGAGGACATCTGCTAAGGTCCCAGCCACCTGAATATTGAAGGAATTGGATAGCTGCACCTAGTCTAGGGTGGTGTGCTTGCCAGATTTTGCATTGTGCCTTGTGAGCATCATGATGATCGGTGATAGGTGAGCATCCGAGAGATGGTTTTAGCTTTTCAGCCTGTCCCTCAACTCACCCCTGACTCCTGTGCTCAACAAATTATACTGTCACGTGGATGATGCAGTCATCCTTGCCTCCTTCAGGACCCTAACCACCTACAACTGAACCTTCAGCATGAATTCACCTCAGTTGAGAACTGGTTCAAAAAACATACGTTGATCCTTAACCAAAAAACCAAGACCGTGATTTTCACTAGCTCCCATAACAAACATAAGCATCTCCATCTCTCCATAAACACCAGTCAAGGTGGCCCACTGGATCAGGTCCAATCCTTCAAATATCTTGGCATTACCCTAGACACCCACCTATCCTACGCTGCTCACATAAATAGCATTGCCAAAGCAGCGAACTCCAGACTGGGCCTGCTCTATCGCCTCTGGCAACACCTAACCAAAGAAGCCCTAGCAGCTGCTGTCCAGAGCTCCATCATCTCCCAGATTGACTATGGCCTTGTCATCTACAGCTCTGCCACTGCCACAGCACTCAGATGGGTAACCACCACCCTAAACAAGGCCTGTCGACTCATCACTGCAAAATGTCTCACTCACACATGTGACCTCTACACTCAAACAAATTGGCTGCAACTTGAAAATAGAATTAAGTACCAAACCTGTGTTGTTGCAAAGAAAATCCTGATGGGGCTTGCCCCCCCCAGGAGTCTGTACTCTTCTTCAACCAAAAACCAACAGTTGAATCACCAGGGGATCAAAGCCACTGCTGTTTCAAATTCCTCACTGCCGCACAACCCAAGGCCAAAGATCTTTCACCTATAGCACCCACATCTGGCTAAATGGTCTTGCTATTGACACTACCTCTACCACCTTGTTTGGTACTTTCAAATCCAGGCTCTGAAACATCCTCATTGCCTCCAGCACCTGCGACTGCCTTGACTAACAATTCGGCGCTGCCTCCACCTGTGCCCACTGTTGCAGAGCCCTTGTCCTTCTCTCACACTTGCCCTCCCAGGGCCCCATTTCTCCTGCTCTTATGCCCCAGACAATGCTGCTTTGGCTGCTACCCACCCTCCCTGATCCCACCTCACTATCCCCCTTCCCCTCACCCCCTATCTCCTCCCTTGTTCCTTCCCTTACCTCCTGCTACCACCCCTTTTCTTTTCCCCATCCCACCTCTTTCCTACAATCTTACTCCCTTCCCAGCATACAGCTTTGATTTGTGTTGTATCTCTAATTCAACCTCAATGTTTCTTTTGCAACTTTATGTAGTCTACTGTAACATGTGATGTGGAACCTTTGTAAAAGAGCCTTGGCTCAAACGTAATTGAAATCCTAGAATCAAATAAATAAATAATAAAAAATAGCTCCTGCTCTGTGTCCAGGGCCCAGTTCAGATTGAAGTCACCCAGGAGATTAGTTCAGAGTGCACCTGCTCAGCCAGAGTTTTGGTGAGGGCATCCAGTACCTGGGAGGCAGCTTTAGGGGGGTTATAGAGGCAACCTATTAGCAAGGTTTTGGCCTGCCCTAGGATAATCTTCACAAACAGTGATTCACAACCCACACATTCACTAAGTGATAAGGGTGCAAGGGAGACATCAAGAGTATCCCTGGAGTATATGAGAATGCCTCCACCTTTTTTGTTCTCCTGTCTTTCCTGTAAGTGTGTATCCTAACAGATACATTTTGTTGGTTAGGATGTGGGGCTTCAGCCATGTTTCTGAAACTGCCTGCACATAGGGTTGTATAAGTCAACCCACGCTTGTGCCTCCTGTATTTTGGGGCATAGGCTGCAAATATTCATGTGGTCCAGCCTCAGCCCCTTGAGGGAGACCCAGTTAGGGTCATTTGGGGAGCCAACATCAAAGTTTGATATCAGAGGGCCTGGGTTGGGTTGGATGTCCCCTGACAGAAGGAGTAGTAGTAGGGGGACCAGCTGAATTATTTTTTGGACCCTTGGGATTATTGTCCCAGTTTTGGACCCATAGACCATTGTGTAGCAAAACCCTTTTTTAATTAGCTTGTGCAAATCCCACAGTAGTTCAGTTGTCTTGGTCGATCTTTGAGGTAGCTGGACTGGCCCCTGGTATGGAGGCTCTGTCTTACCCTGGCTGGAAACTTCAGTGCTGGCCAGCAAGTGATCGGTCAAGACTGTTAGGCAACAGTAGAGGGAAACCAGTATTGGGCTCCAAGGAATGGTAAGGCTTACCCACCTGTACCCTCTTCCTTCCCATCAGTGAAGCCATGATGGGCAGTTCTCAGGAGGCACCTCATGGACTGAATGAGTGGTTGTTGCCTGGGGTTGGATATAAGCTGGTATGATCTACCCATTTGTTTCGACTGTGCATGCATGCAGGATGCAAAGGATGGGTCTCTGATGGCAGAGTTAGAGTTAATTTCTTGGAAGGTGTAAAGGGTTAATCACCTCATTAAAAGAAAAAGATGTTGGCATACCTCAATTTAACTAAATGTATGTATCCATTAGTTTGAAATATAAAGCAGATGTTACTTGGAAAGTTATAGATCATTATACAAAAGTGGATCTTAACATAATTTCACAATTAAAAGTATCATCTTGCTTGGTTCAAAACTACTTAACATTATGTTATAAAAGATATTTGGATGTTTTAACAGACCCATAATAAAGAATACTATATACCAGTTATAGATTAGAAATGTTTTCTAGTAACATATTGACAGCTAGACATCATAAAATCAAAGAAGTACATTCTGGATTCTGTTCATGTCTAAAAACAGATTTGGAGAACTTATATCATGTTATTTTCATTTGTCCATTGTATGACCAACCCAGGAGATACTGGCTTTTTCCTATTCTGAATAGCATTCAAACATGGATAATCAATTACTTATATGTATCCTGTTTATGACCAATGATGAAATGATAATCAAAAGAACTGCTGGATATCTTGAGACTATCTCTAGAATTAGAACTAAACTTAAAAATAATCTGAAGTCGTAAGTTTTAATTATTTATACCATTCTCATGAAAACCAGTTCTTAAGAAGTTTATCTTGAGCATTGACTTCATGATATTATATGGTACCTGGTAAGTTTATAGTTACTGTATGAAACACTTTATCTAAGCCCAGGTAATGGTATGGATAGAAATAATTCTATATTTAAATATGATAGATTTTTGAACTGTATTTCTTGTGAGTTGCACTATTTTGTCTAATGTATTATGTATGTGTTTTTAAAATTTGTCTGAATTTTGAATCTTGGAAATTTATGCTCTGTAATGGTCTAAGACTGAGCAATAAACAAACTAAACTTCAACTAAATGTGATGTGGCTCTGTTACAGGAGACCCATCTTCTGAGGGAAGGAGTGGCAAAGTTGGCATGGGGATGTGTAGGTATGGAGTGTTCTACTGTATTTAGTACAAAAAAGAGGGTGGTATCTATTCTTATTTAGAAAGGGAGCACAACTCAAATTGAGAAAGAATAAAGACAGGAAAAGGAGATGGATGGTTCATTCGGATAAGATTCAAACTATGTCCATTGCCATAGCTAACATATATGGATGGATGATGCCCTGTTTGTTTGGGACACTAGCACAACAATTGCAGGATGTAGGGACCCAGAATCCTTTGGCAGTAGTAGGGGGAGACTTTAACCTGGTGACAGATCCCATTTCGGACAGTACTTTCAGGCTCACTGGAAACCCTACTCACAAAATGGCTCAGAAGGCCCTTCTTGCCTTATGCCAGGAGGTGGGCCCGCTGGGCATTTGGCAGTTAAGACATCCTACAGCAAGGGACTACAGTTTCCACTCTCCCTGGCAGTCTATGTGCAGTCAGTTGGATTATTTCTGGTCCATTCCCGATTTGCGCGCAAGGTGGTGAACATGACAAAACAGCCTATTGTCAGATCACTTGCTAGTGACCATAAATATTGTGTTTGCTGATACAATTGCCAAGTCCTCTAGATGGATGATTAATCCTCTACTACTTCAGAAAAAAGACTTCGTGGAGTGGCTCACCAGGGAAATTAAATGGTACTTTGATGTGAATGCCATGCCAGACATGGCATACAATGTAGTGTGGGATGCATTTAAAGTCTTTATTAGAGGCTAGATTATTAGCTATGCATTCCATGAAAATAAAAAAAAAAGAAATTAATAGATCTTCTCTCATTGCATCTGAGGGTCACTGAGGAAAAATACTATGCCCAGGCATATAAATCAGAGGTAGACCGCCATGCCATTACTCTGCATAAGTATGATCTTCATAAAATACACACACAAAAGGCAGAAAGGGCATTTTTCTTTATGCATCAGTGCTACTGGGAATGAGGGGAGAAGGTGAGTAAATTATTGGAGTATAGAATGAAGAAGAAACAAGGAGAGGCACTGATTCCTCACATCCGGTTACCTGATGGAACCCTCTCCGCAAACCCTGCCCTGATTAACTCTGCTTTTATGGATTTCTATCAGACTTTTTATGCCTCTAAGGGGCTACCCTGGGAGTAATAGTGGATCAGTTTTGAGTTCCATCAACTTCCCACAAGTTCCTCTGGAGATGGCCATCCAAATGGCTAACCTTATCTTGGCACAAGAAGTCTCCATAGCCATTCGCTGTTTGGTGAAAGGGAAAGCTCTGGTACCAGATGGGCTGCCGGCAGACTTCTTTCAGATGTTCTATGACAGCTTAACTCCTCGCCTGACTTCCATCTTTCAATGAGTGCATCGAAGGTGTGCACTTTCCCAGTCTATGTGACAAACAGTCATTATTGTCCTCCTGAAGCCCCACAAGGACAGAGCATTTTGCACTAATTAACATCCTGAATCTCTTTTGAATGCTGATGTCAAAATTATGGCTAAAGTTATGGCATCTAGGCTGGAATGAGTCTTACCCACTATCATTCATAAATCCCAAGTGGGGTTCATGAAGGGTAGACAAGGGGTGGACAACCTTTGACTTCTTGTGACATCTTGGATCAAGCCCAACATGAACTGGCTTCATTGGACTTACTTGCTGTAGATTCAGAAAAGGCCTTTGATTCCATGGAGTGGGTCTACTTGTTTGAGGTGATGCATAAAGTAGAAATTGTCCCTAATTTTATTTCTTGGGTTAGAGCGCTTTATGCCTCTCTGGACACTACAGTCCTCACTAAATGGCTGCTGTCTTCTCCCTTTGCTCTTCACCAGGGAACAAGGCAAGGCTGCCCCTTTCTGCTCTCCTCTTCCTTGTTGCAGTAGAGCCTTTAGGACTTGAATTCAGCAAGCTGAAGGAATCAAAGGCGACATTTGGGAAATTTGGTTTCAAGACAATACTGTATGCTGATGATCTTCTGCTCACAGTCTTTCCATCTTTCAGGTGTCAGGAGTCCCTCCTCAAGTGCTAGGAATTTTGTCAGACTTTAGTAATACTTCTGGTCTCCGGGTCAGCTGGGTAAGACCGAGATTTTCCCATTCAGTGGTATACCCAGGCCATAGCCAGGTAAATCATTGATCACATAGGGTCAGTGGTCACTACACTGTATAGGGCCTACAGGCAGACTGGATAGCCTAGCAGTCCTTATCTGCCGGCAATTTTTATGTTTCTATGTTTCTGTCTGGCTGTAAATTACAACCAATGTTTCTCCTGTTAGCAGTGAGGTCTACAGGTTACAGCACCTCTAGGGAACCATGAATATTCCTTCAAGGTTCAAATCCCATGTAGTTAGAACATTCACTGGCTGGCCTTGAACAAAATTCACTTTAACCACCAGTACTCTTGTTAACCCTGCTGGGTATATGGGAGTAGAAACAGGACCTCACTGAAAATTAGATGTTTCTTTTCTGCTTGACTTATAATGTTTAAATACATTGACAAAATATTTTCAAACAAAACCTAAGAGGATGTAGGGATAGTCTATTTTTCTTACAGGGAAAGAGTCACATTAAAATGCCTTGTGCCATCACTGTGACATCAGAAATTTATAATACAGTACCATCCTTCTGACATCAGATCAGTGGTGTTTTATAAGAAGGAATGTTTAGAGAGTTCCACATATTACAAAAAAAAACTAGATAAAAGTAGCAAAAATGGGGTTGGATAGTCGCATTGTCATATAGATTAAGAACTGATTGGGTAATAGAACCAAAGGGTAAAAATAACTGGAGAACTATCTGAAACTATCAAAGTGGTGTCCCGCAAGGATCTGTACTAAGGCCAGTTCTGTTTTCCTTGTACATCAGCAACTTGCATTATAGCGTTTCCAACCAGATAGCCTATTTGCAGATTGTATTAAAGTTGGAGAGACCAGTCGGGTCATTAGAACAACAAAATAACCAGAAACGGATTTAAGGAAAGTTAAAACTTGGGCAAAGCTTAATAAGATGAAATTTAGCATGAACAAATCAGGGGTAATGCATTTGGGAAAATCAAATAGCAAAAATAAGTACATCCTAAATGGCAAAGAATTACAGGAGGTAAAGGACGAGAATGATTGTGGGGTACTAATAGACAATTGGCTGAGTTGTGTTAAACAGTGTACTCAAACTATATAAAAGGCTAACTATATGGTAAGAAACAAGTCAATAGGATGTTTATTACCAATATATAAGTCCTATGTAATTCCGGTGATTCGACTTCGGGTCACAGCTTTGGAGCCCATATACTAAGGGTGAGATTAAAAGGGTGGAGGTAGTAGAGAAGATATACTAAAATAATGGGTACTTTGGGTAACTATGAGTATAATGAAAGACTAAAAAGGACTGGTCTATTCTCCTTGGAATGAAGAAGACTGAGAGGGGACTTAACGACATCATTCAGGATCATAAATGATAAAGAATTAATAAATGAGATAGGTTTGAGTCTGCAGGGTAAATCAAAAGGACTGAGAGGACATGAGATGCAGATCAAGCTGGATGTAGTAAAAAGAAATAGAGCATACTATTCATTTTTGAATAGAATAAGGAGAATCTGGAACTCTTTACCAGAGGAAGTATTTAATAGTAAGACGCTGACATAATTTAAAAGAAGGATAGATCAGTTGACAATGAGGAATAGGTTGAAATGTACCCACTGAGGTGGGGAACGGTTCATATGGACAAAGGGTCTTCTACCAGTTCTAGTCCTGGTATAAGAACCCAGGTAGGGGGGGAGGACCTTGAAATGGCACCGCAAGGAATTAAGGAAGACTGTTACTTCATCGTAGCTGGATCTTGTGGTCACTAACCTAAACCCTTTGTTAGCAGATCTTTTCCAGGATGTAGATAGATGGAAGAAACTGTCCTTATCACTACTGGTGAACATTAGCCTATTTTAATTAATTTATTGAGTGGTATGATAGAATTTGAATGATTTTCATGTCTTCAAACTATATGAAGAATTTGCATGAAATGTGTTATTATGTGTGTGCTGTTAAATATTTATTTTTGTAACAGTACTGCTACCTCTAAGGATCTCGTTTTAAATGAGCCTAGGCTCAACCAAGTTTATCCTTTGTTCATAATTATATGAATAAAAAAGTTTTACTACTACTACTACTGGTGAAGATTGCAACCTTTAAGATAATGGTGCTGCCCAGACTGCTATACTGCTTGAATAACCTAGAAACATAGACTTTGATGACAGATAAGGATGCTTGGCCCACCTAGTCTGCCCATTTCCCTATATAGAAATATAGAATTTGACGGCAGATAATGACCGCTTGGCCCACCTAGTCTGCTTGTTTCCTACCTAATGGATAAGCTGCTGATCGTAGTTAACCAACAGCCTACTTCCTACTACCCCACTAGAATTGCCTTATGTCTGTCCCATGCATTCTTGAATTCCCACACTGTTTTTGACTCTATGACCTCCTCAAGAAGGCTGTTCCATGTATCCACAACCCTCTCTGTGAAGAAATAATTCCTCACATTACCTCTGAGCTGTCCCCCTTCTATCTTCAAATTGTGCCCCCTTGTTCTTGCACATCTTTTTTTCTGAAAGATGCTACCCTCTTGGACTTTGTTGATTCTCTTGAGGTATTTGAAAGTTTCTGTCATGCTCCCCCCTTTCCTCAAGGCTATACATCTTAAGTTCCTTTAGTCTTTCTTCATATGTCTTCTGATGCAGACCCAGCATAATTTTGGTTGCCCTCCTCTGGACTGCCTCCACCCTGTCTATGTCTTTGTGGAGATGGGGTCTCCAGAACTGTACACAGTATTCCAGATGTGGTCTTACCAACTATCTTTACAGAGGGCCAATAACTTCCTGTTTTCTACTGGTAATTCCTCTCCCTATGCATCCTAGTATCCCCCCAGCCCTCCTTACTGTCTTCTTACACTGCTGGCCCACCTCTAGGTCATCTGATATGACTACCCCCAGGTCCCTTTCCATTTTTGTTGTTGTCAGTATCTCACCCCCCACTGTGTACTCTTCCCCTGGGTTTTTGTTTCCCAGGTACATTACTTTGCACTTCTTTGTATTGAATCTAAGCTGCCATACATTTCGCCATTCCTCCAACCTTGCCGAGTCCCTTTTCATCCTTTCCACCCCACCTTGTGTATCAACCCTGTTGCAGATCTTTGTGTCATCTGCAAAGAGACATACTTTCCCTTCCAGTCCCACCACAATGTCACTTATAAAGACATTAAAAAGGACCGATCCCAGTACTGAACCCTACAGTACCCCACTAGTAACTCTCCTTTCTTCACTGTGGACTCCATTTGCAATTACCCGCTGTGTCCTGTTGTTTGACCAGTGTTTTACCCAGGCTACCACCCTGGGACCCACTCCCAGGCTGGCTAATTTGTTTATTAATCTTTTGTGTGGGATTGTGTCAAACGCCTTGCTAAAGTCTAGGTAGGTCATGTCCACAACCCCTCCCTGGTCTACTGCTTTGGTCACCCAGTCAAAGAAATCAATTAGATTTGTCTGACATGACCTTTCTGTTGTGAATTCATGCTGCCTTGGGTCCTGTGCCCCACTGACCTCTAGGTACTCAACAATTCTTTCCTTCAGAAGTGATTCCATCATTTTCCCTACCACTGAGGTCAAACTGACAGGTCTGTAGTCTCCTGCCTCTGTCTTGCTCCCACTTTTGTGAAGAGGAATCACATCCACCTTCCTCCAGTCCTCAGGTACCACACCATCCTCCCATGATTTATTAAAAAAAGATAGTCAGTGGTGTTACTAGTTCTTCCCTTAGTTCATTTAGAATTCTGGGGTGAATCCCATCAGGCCCCATTGCTTTATCCACCTTCAGTTTTAAGACTTCTTTCAGAACCCTTTCTTCTGTGAAAGGACTAATACCAACCCCCCCATCCAGAGTGCTTCTATTGACTGGATTACGTATTTCCCCCTGCTTTTCCATTGTGAATACTGAGCAGAAATATTCGTTCGGTATCCCTGCTTTTTCACTGTCGCTCTCTGCCCAACCACCTTCCTCTTTGTTCAACCTCAGTATCCCTACCTTTATCTTTCTTGCTCCCTAATGTACCTATAAAAGGTTTTATCCCCCCTTCTTAACTGAGTTGGCTATCTTTTCCTCTGTTTGGGCCTTTGCTATTCTGACTGACTTACCCTCTTCCTTCTACTTTAACTGGTACAGTTCTCTGTCCTGCTCCTTCTGTGTTTCCTTATACTTCCTGAATGCTATCTTCTTCTCCCTTACCTTCCCAGCTACTTCTTTTGAGAACCATAGTGTTTTTTTCTTTTGTTTTGATTTGTTTATTTGCTTCACACATACCTATTGGATAAGCTGTAGATAAGCTGCAGATCCTAGTTAACCAATAGCTTACTTCTTCTACCCCACAAGAATTGCCTTATGTTTGTCCCATGCATTCTTGAATTCCCCATAGTTCTTGACCTCATGACCTCCTCAGAAAGGCTGTTCCATGCATCCACCACCCTGTCTGTGAAAAAAATACTTCCTCACATTACCTTGAGCCATCCCCCCTCTATCTTCAAATTGTGTCCCCTTGTTCTTGCACATCACTGTTTCTGAAAGATGCTACCCTCTTGAACTTTGTTGATTCCCTTGAGGTACTTAAAAGTTTCTATCATGTCCCCCCTCTCCATCCTTTACTCAAGAGTGTACACATTAAGCTATTTTAGTCTCTCTTGGTATGGCTTCTGTTTCAGACCCTGTACCATTTTAGTTGCCCTCCTCTGATCTGCCTCAATCCTCTCTATGTCCTTGTGGAGATGGGGTCTCCAGAACTGCATGCAGTTCTCCAGATGGGGTCTCACCAACTGTCTGTACAGAGGGATAACAACTTCCAAAGTAGTAGATCAGGGAGGGGCTGTGGACATGGCCTACCTAGACTTTAGCAAGGCATTTGACTCAGTCCCACACAAAAGATTAATATACAAGTTAGCCAGCCTGGGAGTGGGTCCCAAGATGATAGCCTGGGTAAAGAATTGGCAGGAGAATAGGACACAGAGGTAATAGTAAATGGAGTCCACGCTGAAGAAAGGGGTTACTAGTGGGGAACCGCAGGTTCAGTATTAGACTGGTCCCTTCAATGTCTTTGTGTTTACATTGCAGACAGACTGAAGGAAAGTATGTCTCTTTGCAGATGACACAAAGATCTGCAACAGACTTGATGCACAAGGTGGGGTGGAAAGGATGAGAAGGGACTTGGCAAGGTTAGAGGAATGATCAAATGTATGGCAGCTTAGATTTAATGCTAAGAAGTGCAAGGTAATGCACCTGGGAAACAAAAACCCAGGGGAAGAGTACACAATGGGGGGTGAGATACTAACAACAACAAAAATGGAAAGGGACCTAGGGGTAGTAATATCAGATGACTTAAAGGTGGGCAAGCAATGTGAGAGGGCAGTAAGGAGGGCTGGGAGGATACTGGGATGCATAGGGAGAGGCATCACCAGTAGAAAACAGGAAGTTGTTATCCCTCTGTACAGACAGCTAGTGAGATCCCATCTGGAGTACTGTGTGCAGTTCTGGAGACCCAATCTCCACAAGGACATAGACAAGATGGAAGCTGTCTAGAGGAGGGCAACTAAAATGGTGCAGGGTCTGCACCGGAAGACATATGAAGAGAGACTAAAGGAGCTTAATATGTATAGCCTCGAGGAAAGGAGGGAGAGGGGGACATGATAGAAACTTTCAAGTACCTCAAGGGAATCAACAAAGTCCAAGAGGGTAGCATCTTTCAAAAAAAGAGGTGTGCAAGAACAAGGGGCACAATTTGAAGATAGAGGGGTTGGCTCAGAGGTAATGTAAGAAAGTATTTTTTCACAGAGGTTGTGTGGATGCATGGAACAGCCTTCTGGAGGAGGTTGTGGAGTCAAAACAGTGATTGAATTCAAGCATGCATGGGACAGCCATAAGGCAATTCTAGGGGTTGGGGGTAGAAAGAAGTAGGCTGCTGGTTAACTAGGATCTGCAGCTTATCCATTAGGTAGGGAAATGGGCAGACTGGGTGGGCCAAGTGGTCCTTATCTGCCATCAAATTCTATGTTTCTATGTTTCTATGTTTCCTGTTTTCTACTGGTGATGCCTCTCCCTATATATCCCAGTACCCCCCGGACATCCCTACTGCCTTCTCACATTACTTGCTAATCTTTAGGTCATCTGATATGACTACCTCCAGGTCCCTTTCCCCTTAACATCCCCTCTAAGATTTTGAGGAGGATCTGTAAGCTTATTGCTTCTTTAATTTGAGAAAGACAGCAACCTAGATTTAATAGAAAGACCCTCAGAGCACCCTCTAATCAAGGTGGTTGGAACTGCTCATGCTTATGGGCATATCACATGGCACATGGTACCAAACAAGCTATGGCCTGGATGATGGCAGAATCAGAGACACATCCAATGTGGGCAGATGTAGAACAAGCCCTATTTGGCCCTCCACAATCAATTTAGTTCCCTGGGTCCACTCCCTTCTCAAGCATGGTTTGACCCTACAGTCAAGTTTTCTGGGACAGCTTGGAGAGCTGTAATGAAACTTAAGGGGTGGGATGCTTCCAACCTTGGTTAGCTAGATCCACTGTGGAACAATCCTGGGATTTGGGTAGGCGGGCAACTGCTGAGCTGGCAGGGCTGGCAGGTTAGAAGTATTTTAACCAATGGCAACATGCTAGAGCACCAGAAGAGTATGTTAAAGTCCTTTGCCTAACTGAGAGCTGAATTTAATCTCCCTGCCTGTGGCCACTGGCGCTATATATGGCTCAGGCATGCACTGACTGGTTCACTCAGCCCACAATACACCACCTGCTCAGATATGCACATGGTTGTGGAGGGAATCATAGAGCATGCTAGAAAGGGGGACCAGTGTTTCTTCAAATTTTTACAAGACTGTCACCTCCAGTCATGGGAATCTCAGTGAGTCCAATGGAATCAGGAGCTCTCAGCACTGGTTATAATACTACAATGGAAAAAGTGCTGGAGAAGGGCACATTGTAGCTCCCCAGACCCCAAATTACAATTGATCTAAAAGAAGATCTTAGTCTATTGGCAAATAACTCTGACCAAGCTGGTCAGATTGGGTTTGCAGATGCCCAGTGAATGTTGGAGATGCCAGCATACTTCTGGGAGTATATCTCATATCCTCTGGCAATGCCCTAGATGGCAGGGTTTCTGAAAAGACATTATTGGCAAGGCCAGAGATATCATAAGAACTCACATTTTGAGTACACCAGAGGTCTGAGCACTTGGAGCACCATATGATAGTGAGGCAGTGAACAGTACACTTCTGCTGCAACAATTGGCTATGGAGGTTAAGTGGCAGATCTCTTGTGATAGAGGCAAACTGAACCACCCATGGTCATGGAAAGGTTGATGAGGGTATCACGTTCGGCCTCATACCTGACAGTACTGTATAAGGCTAGAGGGCGAGGGTCTCAGTATGAGGAGATCAATGGACCTTGGATTACATACCTAGAACACCCAAACTATGGTTTCTGCCAGATTAATGGTGACCAATGAAATCAGGGCTAGGACTGCCAGCTAAGATGTGAACAGAGGCTAACTGTTTGGGGTTGGTGTGGTAGATGACCTCCCTCCCTTTTACTTAGGGAAGAAATGTGGTTGATTAAAATAGGAGCTGATAGTAGATGCTCTGGGCCACCTCAAGGGCTGTGGATAGTGTACCGATGCAGGTTGATCAGATATCATGATGATTTCTTTGGTTTAGTCTAGAAGTTGGCGATACAAGGACATTAAATAGCAACTTGTGAATAAGGGGTTACCTGTCACAAGATGTTGTTGTTTTCTTTACAAAGCATGGCTGCAAGTGTGACCTTGTTCAAAGTTTTATCATTTTTAAAGTTTTTTTGTCCCATGCAACAGAAAAAGCCGAAGACAGATGATCTGACCAAGGCTTGGTGCTGGAAGCTGTGCGACGTTAATAAATGAATAACCAGTTGAAGTCGTCACCTGCCACTCATTTCACTATGCAAGCACAGTAAAGTGAACATTTCCAGAAATATATATAGATAGTTTGCAAAATGTATTTACACATCATAAAGCAAATCTTTGGGTCTTTGTATAGAATGTGTGTCATTTAAATATTTCTAAAACTTTTATTTACTTGGGAAAAGAAACTGAGACAAAGACTTATTTTTAGGCTTGGGCTTACTGTAGAACAGCAGCTGTTGTAAAAGTGTATACTAAAAATCACATCACAGTTAATATCTGTAAGGAATCAATGCAGCAGAATATGACCCAGACCTTGACTAAGCTATGGCTGATAGTTAAAGATCAATGAGTACACCAGAGGTCTGAACACTTGGAGCACCTTGTGATAGTGAGGCAGTGAACAGCACACTTCTGCTGCAACAATTGGCTATGGAGATTAAGTGGCAGATCGAACATGGTAGAAACTTTCAAGTACCTCAAGGGAATCAACAAAGTCCAAGAGGGTAGCATCTTTCAAAAAAAGAGGTGTGCAAAAACAAGGGGGCACAACTAGAAGATGGAGGGGGGTGACTCAGAGGTAATTTAAGGAAGTGTTTTTTCACAGAAAGGGTTGTGGATGCATGGAACGGCCTTCCGGAGGAGGTTGTGGAGTTAAAAAACAGTGGTGGAATTCAAGCATGCATGGGACAGTCATAAGGCAATTCTAGGGGGTGGGGGTAGGAAGAAGTAGGCTGCTGGTTAACTAGGATCTGCAGATTATCCATTAGGTAGGGAAATGGGCAGACTGGGTGGGCCAAGCAGTCTTTATCTACTGTCAAATTCTATGTTCTATGTTTCTATGTAATAGCAAACAATAAAAAAAATCTTTTACAGGTGTTTTCTATGGCAGTGTAATAAAATGTTGCAGATTAGCAAGAAAGGACATGACTCAAGTTGTCTTTTTTGTTCAAATTGAAAATATAAGCCTCCAGGCTGTGGATTTTTCAGGGTTTACCCCTAGCTGTTTGGGAGTGGCGAGAAACATTTTGCCCAGTGATTTCCAAATTAGTGGCAGCTCAAATCCATTTCACGTTACTATATCCAGGCCACCTCAAAATTTGGCACGAAGGCAATTCTTAAAACTTTTGGTTCTTTAAAACAAGGCATTGCTGAATTGTCTCGTTTATATTTAAACCTCTTTAAAAAAAGAGTAATAGCAGTTTTGGACAATATTTTGTTTTTACCAGACAGATGTGTATTGCTTGTATTATATTGTGGCTCAGATATTTCAAAGTGCGCGTAGGCGCAACAGTGTTCGCCATCGCAACCACTGATGCACCCAGCTCGATATTCAAATGGGGATTGTGCTGACACAAATCCCAATGCACCGAGCGCATCAGTAATGTATGCGCGGCGCAGGTGGGGGAGGTGTGCCCATGCATACTCTGCACATCCGATATTCAGCCGGATATGCTGAGTCCATGCATGTACAACCCTACTTGCTTAGCATTGGTGAGCCAAAAGGAACAGCGGCTGGCCACCACAGGTGAGCTGCCGTATTGCAGGGCGCAACACGGCAGCTGCCACCTGTGAGTGGCCACCCGAGCTCCAGCTGCACCTTTGTGGCGGCACCCCCCCATGCCCAGTCGTGGGCATCTGTTCAAAAATATCATGTCCTATCTCCCTGGTGGTCCAGTGGACCACTGTCAGCATGATCGCGGGCATTAGTACTATGAAAATACGTCCTATATCCCTGGTGGTCCAGTGGACCACTGTCAGGCCGATCGCGGGCATTTGTATAATAAAATTATGTCCAATATTCCTGGTGGTCCAGCAGACCCCCCCTCCCCACCTGCCCATTGAGCCCCACTGCCCTGCTCCCCCCGGTCAGTGGCGGGCGGCTGCACCTCACCCGCCTGCCACCCGTCGCCGCCGATCGACACCATAGGTATTGCATCACTGGTCCACAGCGTGAGCCAATGGGCATGCAGTCAGACAATATTATTCCAGATATGTGAATGGATCCATTCACATACCTGAATGTGGTGACGGTGAGCATGCACGCCCATTGGCTCACACTGTGGACCAATGGGTCCAGCCCTACCTATGGTAAGCCGCCGGTGGGCAGCGGGCGCAGGCTGGTGGGTGCTGCCGCCCGCCGCTGACCGGGGAGCGGGCGGTGGGGCCAGTGGGCGGGCAAGAGAGGGTCCGCTGACCTCTAGGGATATTGGACGTAATTTAATTATACCTAAGCCCACGATCGGGCTGATAGCAGTCCACTGGACCACCAGGGATATAGGACTTTACTTTATTGTACAAATGCCCAAGATCAGGCTGACAGCGGTCCACTGGACCACCAGGAATATTGGAATTTATTTCTTTATACCTAAGCCCACGATCGGGCAGACAGCCGTCCACTGGACCACCAGGGATATTGGAATTTATTTCTTTATACCTAAGCCCGCGATCAGGCTGACAGCAGTCCACTGGACCACCACGAGGATATAGGACACGATTTTTATTTACTGAAGCCCGTGATCGGGCTGTGGGGAACATTGCCACGCTGTGCAGGGGGTGTCGGTCCCCGACGGCTGCTGCCTGGTAGGACGCCAGGCGCAAGTCGCCAGGGATTGGCGCACCTGCATGCAAATGGGGTCATAATGACATGCAAATTGCCCCATTTGCATCTTGTATACATTATGGCCCCATTTGCATGTGCACGTTGAATATCACGGTTGCTGCGATGGTGCAACGGAACTTGGCGCTTGGCACATCCCCTGCTCCACTCTGGCCACTTGCACTGGCACAGTGCCACTGCACCATGCACACTGTGGTGGCCAGGGTGCGATATTCAATGATGCTGTGCCATGGAGCAGCTCAGTTGAATATCGCCCAGTCAACGCCCTGCACAGCCAAGTTATGCTACGCCCAGGCTGCTCCACTGCCTGGCACAATTTGAATATCTGGGCCTGTGTGTTTTGCTGATTTTACTTTATCAAATCTATTTGACAAATCTACAGCATTTTCCTTTTTGTTTAACAGTGTATGTATGAGAGAGCTTCTCACTTTGTAACTATATTTTACTTCATATTCTTTCCACTGAGATTTAAGGATATGTTTTTTTTCCATAATGTCTTTATTTTTCATTGAAGTGTGGGCTTCTTCTGTAAATTTTTTTGTTCATAGGATGGGGTGACATGTATAGTTTATTTGTGCTTTGTTTATGATTTCTATTTTTCCCAATCAAACTGATATGTGTAATTTAATCTGGCCAACTGATAAATGTCATGGCTTTGGCTGTTTGTAGAGTATTTTGTTACTGTCCTAACTGGTTCATTTTTGTATCTTACAGCCAGGTGTAGTACCCATTCTACCTTTTGTTTCAGGTTTCTTTTGTGTCTGTTTCACCTCTGTTCCTTTTTCTTTAGTTTTAGGGTTTTGGTGATTATACACTGGTAGGATTGCTGTACTTTCATTCGATCATAGTTGCCCTTAGTAGGGCTTTATCTCTCGGTATCTGTTTCATTGTTGGACAGCCAGCTAAAATAATTCCTTTTGATATTTTTAAGTACACCACTGCCAAGATGGTCACCCTACTTGTATTCTTTTTTTCAAAGTATACTGGCAGTCTTAAGTTAATTGGCTCACATTGCAGGGTTTGTCTCTTTGTTCTGTTGGTTTTGCCTGTACTGATTAAATCAATTTACAGTATATTGCTCAACTGTACTATCCAATTTGTGTACTTCATAATATATATTGGTGGGACTGGGGCCTTATGTTGACTTCTTTGTTTCTTGTTTTACTTATGTTGATTTGCAGCCTTGGCTCATTTATGTAGATGTTATTTATTGTTTGCAGTGAGTGTTTCTTTTTGGCACCCGTCCTATTGAAACTGCAGTTTAGCTGACACACATAGAAATACGAGCTTTAATTGAGAGTTTTGCATTCTCAATCAGTCTATCAGGTAAAGTATATTTTAGATAGTCAAACTGCAGCCTGCGCTGGCTTTCTGTATTAATTTATTTATTAAATTTTGGTGACCGGGTAAGCCCACTGAGCCCTGAGGTCCTTTTCAGGGGCAACCTGGGATTACATAGCACTGGTGAATAAACAGTGTGAAACAATCAACACAAGATTACATGTAATACAAGCAACATACAGTCGTGGTAGCATTCAGGAATGTAAAAGTACATTAGCAGTAGATAGGGTGAGCCACAATGCTGATAAGTAGTACAGTACTTGACCTAGTAGATGCACACTAGAGGTAGGCTAGGACTTGAAAAATCATTTATCTGTGGGGTGGTCTCAGGAGCCAATGCAATGGCAGGTGCTGGCTACCATCATGTGGGCCTTAAGCCTAGTGCAGAAACTTTTGATATGAGGTGCTTTCTGCACCCCGGAAGGAAGTATGTTCCACAGGGTGGGAGCAGTGTGGGTGAATGACTTGCTGCCCACTTTGGTTCTTACTCTGGGGACATCTAGGAGGGTTCAGCCTGTTGTGTGGAGGAGACAAGGAGTGGTCTTTAGGGCAATGAGTCCAGAGAGAATGGGGGAGGAGTTGGGCTGATTAACTTGTAGGCTAGGCATAGCAAAGGGTACTGGAGGTGAGCATCCAGTGAGGGCCAGTTTAGTGGGGATAGGGTATCACAGTGGTGATTCCTGGGGTTTGCCTGGGAGGTGACGCGAGTCACCTTATTGTACAATACTTGGAATATGTTCTTCTCAAGCTTTCCCAGTCCATGAATGACTGGAGCGGTGTATGTGAGTGTCGGGAGGAGGACACTGGTGGCGATAGAGACCCTGGCTTTTTATTACATGATAACCCGGTTTGACTTTTCTTTTTGTTTGTGTTCTATAGCTAGATACTATAAGGGCTATGATTTCAATATTGGGAGTCTTCTCCCTTTTATTCATCTCATTTTATTATCGAACCTTAGTATGTCAGACTTAACATAAGGGCAGGGTCATCATTGCTTTTATCATATTAATTGCTATTTTAGAGTTCTACCTTCTGGTTACCATTAGGGCTTGTTCTGTTAGTAGATATAGGGAACACACACAATAATATTTCTATTGAATAAGGATATTAGGAAAAGTAGTTTCAGTACAGGTATATTTTTCTGGTGGAGCCTCCCTAATGCTATTAGTTCTGTATGCTGACAGATGAAGGGAGGTCCATAGGGGACTGGTTTATTGTTGATTACTTTGATAGCTTTCCTTCTATTTTAGAATATTGCCAATGTTGCATCATTTACCTGGACAGTTATGAGGCTGGGGCAGGAGGGGCAGGACAAAGTTCAAAATCACCAGGGACCTAGAAATTTTGGATGTACAGTCCCAGGAACTGGGGGATGCTTGGGGATTTTATTCTAGTTTAAATGGGTGGTGTTTTGTTTTTGGGGGAGGGGGATGGGTTTGGAGCATAGTTGAACTGTGTGATTGTTTGAAGCAATATTTTTGTATTCAAACTGTTGTCATAGTTTGTCATTTTAGGTTTGTGGGTTCTTTTGGGGTGGTATTTGGGGTTTTATTGTTTGGGGAATTTTTGGATGGGGTGTGTTTGATCTTTTATGTAGTTGTGTTTTAAATAAAATAAACTTAAAAAAACAAAACAAAGAAAATGTAAGTATCCGTATTTGTATCTCATTACAACTGGCACCGCAGAGTTTTTTCCTCCAACTCTGACCAGTCTGAGTCAGTTTCTGACATCATTTGTTATATAAAATAACAAAGCTAAGGACAGAACTTAAAAAAGGAGACGCCAAAGAAGTTATGGTATGCAAGATGCCTGTTGCTTCTATTTCCTACTGTGATGCCACATCAAACACTGAAATTATAGAAACAAATGGGCAAAATGAAGTATGTGACAAGGGTATCACAGTACTTGTACATGCCTTGACCCAGTCTTTTGGATGTGGAAAATGTACCTAAGATGTAATGATTACCCCTGTTAAAGATTTGATATCAGTGGGGGGTGAATGTTGAAGTTCAAGTTCAAGTTTATTAGCAGGAAAATACTCCATTGAGCAGGCTGATTTACAAGGAGGTCCTGAACAAATTGTATACACAAAGCATATGCAAGAACAATATACAAACATAAAAAGAGGCCAAAAATATTTAAAGAAAAAATATTTACAAGTAATACTCAACAAAATAGTGCAATGAATGTAATACATGGTAAAACACAGTGTAACTGGATATCATAATTTGTATTATACATGATTACAACATTGATCACCAATAATTAGAGAGGTAATCAGACAGCGTATGGCATGAAGTTTGATTACAGCTTGAGAAGCGGGACACTGAAGGAAGGGAAGGGGAAAAGTGAGTGGAGTTGAGGGTAGGTGAGGGCTAGAAGGTGAAAGTGATGCAGGGGGAGATGAGGGACAATGGGGAAAGGGTAGATAGATAAGGGTGAAGGTAATGGGTATGAAGGTAAGGATGAGGGTAATGGAAATACTGGGGGAGACAGTGGGGAGTTTATTACTTATTCAGGGAATAAAGAGCAAGATGGTTGACACTTAGTTAATGGCATGAACAGGGGTCACATAATCTGCTGTCGACCAGTTTTTTGAAACTATTAAGAGGGATTAGATTTTGAAGTTTGAGTCTAGTCTGGGCTTTGTTCCAAGCAGCCAGGAGGGCATGGCTTATAGCCATTCCACCAAAGTGGGAGCATGTGCTTGGGATATCTAGCATAATGTAAGAGTTACTATGTAAGGGGTATAAGCAGGCAGTAGGCCAAAAGAGATTAGATATGTAAGAGGGGATCTTTAAGAGAAGAGCTTTGTAGAGCCAGGTGAGACAGTGAATGAGACTTCTAGTAGATAAGGAAGTCCAACCCAAAAGGGTATATAGATCTCAGTGATATGTGCGATGGTGGTCATTAGATAGAGTGTGTCTAACTGGTGCAGCAGGGAGTTTGAGCATCAACTACATAATATATCATCATAGTTGAGGAGTGGGATGAAAGTTGTTTGGACCAATTGTAGCCTGGCTTCAGTGGTAAAAAGAGTTTTATTCCCGTAGAAGCCAATTCTTTGCCACAGTTTTTTCGCTAGAGAGGCAATGTGAGCAGAGAATGTTAGAGGTTGATCTAATTCACGACCAAGGTATTTAAGTTTGTTGACTACCTTGAGTTCATCTTCAAGGAGAGTCTTGATAGGGGCAAGGAGATGAGCGCATTTGTGATGGCAGTCAGATGGTTGGAGTAGAAGTACATAACTTTTGTTTGTTTTTTAGCTTTTAAGAGAAGTTTGGATTGTGCAAGGCTGCATTGTAGAATATCAAATTCTGACCAGAGCTCTACACGGGCTTCAGCTACTGAAGGTCTGAATATATATATATATATATATATATATATATATATATATATCGCTGTGTCATCCCAAACAGGTGTAATTTTACTTCACTGATGTTATTTCCAATGGTATTATATATATCATGAATAAGAGAGGCCAAGGATCAAGCCTTGTGGTACTCCCCTCACAAGCAGAAGGAGCAGGGAAAGGGAACCATCCACTTTCACCTGTTGTAGTCTATTTGTCAGGTAGCTATTGAACCAGGACAGTGCAGGTCCAGAGATGCCATGCCAATTTAGTTTGTTGAGAAGCAAAGCATGATCAACTGTGTCAAAAGCTTTGCTGAGGTCCAGGAAGACAGCCCCTGTGACTTGTCTGTTGTCCATGGAGAGGAGCCAGTCATTTGTAACTGAAGCTAGGGCTGAAATGGTGCTGTGGGCTGGTCTGAATTCTAATTGGGGTGGGTTTATTGGGCTGGCTTTACCGAGATAGTCTCTTTTTGTGGCATTTATCAACTTTTTGAGGAGTTTAGAGAACAGAGGTAGAATGGATATAGGGTGGTAGTTGTTTAGGTCCATAGGGTCACCTGATTCAAATAGCGAGAGTACCTGAGCTATTTTCCATTCATCGGGTATGGTGTTGAAGCTAATAGACAGGTTAAACAGGTACAAAATGGAGGATGTTAGATACTGGAACTGTGGTGATACAAATACTAAGGAAACCATGAAGATGGTTGAGACTCCTAGTAAAACAATTAAAGATATGGTTATTGTCAATGAAAAAGCTATGCAAATTGATAATGTGTGCATTTCACAGTTTACTTATTATGAAATACTTGTATCCAAACAAGTAAAAAGTATAGAAAGAATGAAGAGCAACATAATAAACAACATCAGACTGATGATTTCAGTTCAGAAACTGTTGCAATTTTTCAAACAGAAAGCAGGTCAGTCTCTGAAGGAAAACCAAATACATGTAACAATAAGAAAGCATTCACCGAAGCTGCAAAGAAAGACGTGAACACTGAGGAGGAGAAACAACAGTCCAAAAAGCAACATTCTCCAATGAATGCTACAATTGACCAATTTGTCAAAAGAATCCAATAGCTAATACAGCAACAGTGAACATACTTGGAACATGGATACCCTGAGATGGCGAGTGCCTGAAACAGCCTGCTTCAAAGCTTACTTTTTTTTTAATCTGGTGCTATGTAAATGGATGTTTAAAATGGAAATCTTGAACAAGCATCCTCTGAGTGTGCTGAATGTTGCTGCCAGTAATGTAATTATATCCATTTCTTGTGGCTTTTCTAGTCATTAAATCTCCAAATATAGCCCCTCATCTCCTTTCCTCATCTATAATCAAATGCACTGTTTTTGATGGATGAAATTTTATACATATTTCATGCGGTCAGTATCAGAAGTCCTTCACAGTAAATGGGAGTTGTGTGTGCATTCATCTGTTTGGGGGGGGGATCAATCATGTAGCACTTAATACTCAATGACTTTCATGAATCATGAGGTTGTGACTTTTAAGAACATAATTTATATGCCTCACATCCCTGGGTTTGATATGGGGGTTAAAGCTTTCTAGCACTGCAATGTGACAAAGTCAGTCATGAATCTTGACACAGCCACAGTCATCCCATGTCCAAATTCACCAAATGCATGTGCAGGAATAAATTGATCATATGTTTATTTGAAGATTTTTTTTTTTCAGTTTTCAACATGTTAATGTCTATTTAACAGGTTGCCAGAAAAAAAGTTAAGTTGGCGCAAAACAGGAACGAAGGGGAAGATGCACTTCAAAAGGGTTACTGTTCCTGTATTAGCTCTTGGTTTCTTTTTCTGAAAGAACAGACACTGTTTTGAGTGGCAATGTAATGTTTAAAAACATTTTTTCTGTACTTCTCTCTGATTACAATGCATTATAGTGTAGTCCACAGATTCAAGGATGTGAAGATGCCTTTGATACTATCTGAAGGGCATAATGGCGATGGTTGCAGGAGGAAACATGGATTTTTTTTCTTAAAAGTACAATATTTAACAGTGCCTAACCAATGAACTTGGCCCTCATTTTATTTCTGGTGAGGTGACGGCAAAGTGTGTGTAACCGAGTTCTGTGGGAGACGCAAAGTGACAGCCAGGGGTCAACAGTGCTAAATCAGCTGAGCTGCCGCATGAGATGCTGCCTTTTTCTAAATAAGATGTGCTGAAATTCTAAACACTGGTTAAAAAGTTAGACTGATTTTAGATTGAATTTGTTGTCATAGGGCCTGATTTTAAAAATGGCCCTGGTTCACTTCAAGGGACTTGCGTTGGGGAGTCAGACACCACAAGGGGTGATTTGCTACAATCCTTGTGGCAATCGTGATTTTACAAGGGTGTCTGCCACAAACCCAAACGCAAGTCCCTTGTGTCAAACACACCAAGTTAGACCAGCTACCCCCTGGTCTAACTTTGCACCATTGCAGGTGCCAGTTTATGGGGCTTGCACCAAAGCTTTGGCACAAGCTGACACAAATTGTGAAAACTGTCACAGCTGCGCCAAACATGATAAAATTGGGTGCGGTTATGGCAGATGCATTCCGACAGTTGTGCCAAACATTGAGGTTGATACAGGGCTTGATGCAAGCCCTGTGTCACCCTTTTAAAATCAGGTCCATAATGATGAATCTGCTTGTTTCACTTAGAGCAGACATCTTGGTAAACTTTAGAGCAGGTTGCCAATGAAGCCTGCAGGTTGGAACATGGACACTTGGCATTGATTGCATTACAAGGCTAGCCCAGTTATCTGTGTTTTGCTGCTCATCCAAAGCAATTGTTGTAATAGGAGACATAGGAGAATAAAATGTACCACTTCATAATTTGACTGTGGCTTAATATGTTTCCCAAGTTGTTGCACCCATGCCATTCATGTATTTATCTGTGAACTAGAACAGTGTATAGTGGTCACCTTCCTGTATGCCTTGCACTGAGCTTGATTGCACAGAAGTGGGACTTGGCACAAGGGAACTAAAAAAAAAAGCTTGTTTGTTGCTGTAAGGTGAATAAATGCTCGCTTCTGAGAAAGTTTCAAAGTTGTTCTGTTATGCTTGTTGAGGCTTTATATGGCATGATCATGAATAAGGAACTGGACTGACCTTTTAAATGACCCATCCCCATCTACCACTCAATGGAGACATTTGACCAATGGACAGTTATGCAGACAGAAAAGCCTTTTTCACAGAATTACAGTAAGAGTTAGGATTGGGCATATTCGAGTCAATATATTTGCCAGAGTTGAGTGATGTCCTTGCTTTTTTGGAATGTAATTTAAGGGAAATAAAGTACTGTTAGTACTCATAAAACCACTGGTTTTAAAGTAATAAATCATATGCTGAATATTTTTTTTTTTTTTCACACTTTGGCCTGGATATTCAGAAGGGCTGTGCCATGCGCAACAGGGATGCACCAGCACAAGTACAGAAATGCACCATTGTGTGATATTCAGTGGGAGGTGGCTGCGCAGTGCAATAAGCAATGCACCAGAGCACAATAGTAATGAATGCATGCGCAACCGAAGGGGGCGGAACCATGAATAACATGCGCAGTGTGATATTCAATAGCATGCACTGTGCGCAATAGGGGAGCTAGCGGAAGTTGCGCAACAGCGTAAATGATTCAAAATAAAAGACAGCAAGAGAGGGGCACAAGAACGCAAAAGGGAAGCCACAGGTGGGAGTGTGGTGACAGACAACCAGGGTGGTACAGAAGATAGCAGTGTGCAGGACTGGGCAGGAGCAGGACAGGGCCCACCAGAACTGAGCCAGAAACAGGGTAGGAGTCTGTGCCACTGTACAGGAAAGGCTGTGGAGTGCCACAGTTGACTGAGGGCAATGGCAGGAGGCAGGACAGCCATAGCCAAAGGCCGGAGGTGTACCCAGTGCAGTGGGAGCATCAGGAATGGACAGCAGGGGGAATGGGACAACAGCTGCTGGGGGGGGGACACCAGCCAGAGACATGGCCAGTGCCACCTTCCAGATGGAGGCGGTAATGAGGGGTGTGAGAAGGCAGGCAGCAGGGAGGCACAGCTGTGGAAGGGCCTGTCAGCGGTACATCCAGAACAGGCAGTACCGAGCCCACACCAGCTTTGAACACTACTCTGACACAGAGATTGTGGGCCAGTACCACCTGAACCAGGCAATCCTGAGGCAGCTCTGTGAGCTGTGCAGTGATAAGATGCAGGCACCCACACGATGGAGCAATGCTCTGTCAGTGGAGAAAAAGGTGACAGCCGTCATGTGCCTGCTCACCACGGGCACCTTCCAGAGACCAATAGGGGACACAACAGGCATAACCCAGTCGGCCGCGTCATGCCTACTCATACAATTCCTCAGCACTGCTGCCATATGCTGCAGAGCACATCCATTTCCCAGCACACAGGCGGAGTGCACAGCACACATACAGGAGTTCCACAGGATAGCACAGTTGTCTGCGTGCTTGAGGCCATTGACTGCACCCATGTGGCCATCCACATGCCACCTGGCCTGGAGGGAGTGGCATCATCAATCAGAAGGGTATGCAGGCATTAACCGCCAGGTAGTGCGGCCAGGGGGCGTACCAATGTCTGTGCCACGCACCCTGGGGAGCACATGATGCCTTCATCTGGCACCAGTCCGCACTGTGCCACAGGTTTGAGAGGGACATCCCACTGGCCATCTAGTGGAGTATGCATATCACGCAGGATGACATGAGCAGGCGGGGGATGCATAGTCAGAAGTGCGATGGGTACCGCCTTGTTGGCCCATGGCAAAGTGACACAGACCATCACACTAATGTCCACCCTCTACACACAGGTGACAGTGGTTACCCATTACGTCCCTGGCTGCTCACACCATACTAGCGCCTCACGACCCCATCACAGCTACGGTACAATGAGGCACACACCACAACATGGAATGTCATCGAGCAGATGTTCGGGATGCTGAAGGCATGGTTCCAGTGCCTGGACACATCTGGCGGTGCCCTACAGTACAGCCCCTTGAAGGTCTGCGGGCTATTCCTGGCCTGCTGTATCCTGCACAACATGGCCACCGACTGTGGGGTAGCTGTAGAGATTGAAGAGGGGAAAGTGGTGGGATGATGAGGACGCCGGTCCAGTTGGTGATGGGAAGCCACCCCTGGGTGAAGAGACCCCGCCTGATCCGGATGTCACAGCTGCACTGGGACACCATTACAGAAGAGCACTTTGGTCAACACAGGTAGGTCACGGGCCATGTGCAACCACCAAAGGCAAGGCCACAGCCCACAGACAGGCAGGGCAGAACACCGGGTTGGACGGCAGCAAGGGAATGGGTCTGAGTGTGGCACTGCACACGGCATCAGGGATGGGCTGGGCTGAACATGACATGTGCACACACACACACACCACAAGACATGCACAAGGGGTGATGGCATGCCAACCCCAATTGCCACCCCTACCCCCACACAGGTCCACACACGACCATACCCAGTGGCCGTCACTGTGCGGGCTCAGATGCTGGGCACCATTGCACACTGGCAGGCAGCACAACACAGGCATCATCATGCACATGCCACAGTGGCCAGCAGCTGGGAGGGTGTGCACAGGGACCATGTGTGCAGGGCCGGTACCCCACCTGTGCATCGCTGAATGCACACCACACTGCACATAGGGTGGCAGCAGACAGTGGCCATGGTGGGAGACAGGTCAATCACATGGCACAGTGCCACGGCCACCATGGATGCGTGGGCAGCCCTGAGAGCTGCCAGCCATGCCAGACTGACCATTGGCCTCATGGGTGGCACCGACGGTCCCCAAGGGGGGACACTGCATGAACACGACTGTGTTCGCGGAGGGGTCTGCAGCCCATGGAACATGCCTGCACCAGGCATGCTTGGTATGCCCACAGCCGAACCCAGTGTTGACATAGCAGGTGTTGCATGGCACCAGGAATGGGGAGTGGACATGACACCTGCGCGGTGTCTGTGGTGGATGGGCACCGAACTGGGTGGCCAATGTGGCCATAACAGCTGTCAATGCATTGGTCTGCCTGTCACTGGCAGTGGTCACATCCGCCCACTGCTGGGCCATCTCTGCCAGGAGCAGACCGTGGTCTCTGCTGTGCTGCTCCTCTGCCTGGCACAGAACTGCACTGAGTGCATCCACCGCAGTCATGAGCCGCATCTGCTGATCTACTGAAGCCTGGAGTAGATGGCTGTGCTCATCAAAGAAGTCATCCGCCGGTCTGGCATGCTGTCCCTCGTGGTGCTCTTGGCCCTGCTGGCCAGCACCCCTTGACAATGGGCACTGCACACCAGAGCCATAATGAGGCATGTCCACACATGGTGCACTGCCACCACCCCCGACACTGTCGCCCTGTTGCCATTGGCTGACTGCTGGCACTGCCACCTGGCTGCCGATCACCAGGGCTCACCAGCACCGCTGTAGTGGCCACAACAGCCCCACCACCCTGGACGCACACCAGTGCTGCCCCACTGCGGCATACAGGCACAGGCTGGGACTGTGTTGTTATGCAGGCCTCCACGGCAGCACCAGCCACAACAACACCATGCCATTGCCTGCTGTGGGACCATCCTGTGTCCCATACGTATCACTGTCCAGGACGTGTGGTCCATCATCATCGGTGTTGGATCTGGCACCAATCCGTGTCCCATCATGCTGGAGACCATGGGCGCTGTTACGCTGGGACACAGGCAGGGACTCGTCTGCACCAGCACCATCCTCATCAGTCCGGGCAGACGTGCAGGTATGCACTAGTCCGGTCCCTTGGACACCTGTGGAGGTGGATGGGCATTCCTCCATGTCCAGGGCATCCCCTCAGTGGACACACCCACCACTGCTGACCCATGTAGCCAATCTGAGCTGTAAGGGAACACATTAGCATTAGTGGCCCCCCGCCTGCCCTGTGGCATTCCTCCACCACCCACACAGTGACAGCACAGGACCAACCATGCAGTGATGGGTTGCGCCATCTGGAAGCCACCACCAGGAACATCCTCGATGGCACAATGCCACATGCTGACGGCCACCCGCTCCTCCTATGGCATCAGGTGTGGCACATCCGGCTGTCCCCCACTGGTGGCAGCACGTGCAGCCCTGATGGCAGCCATCTTATCTTTGAGCATCCTCCTGTCCATGCTGACCTTCTTCTTACACTCCTGCACGGACCGCTGGTGGCTGCCATGTTGGTTCATGGCACGCATCATTTCATCCCATGCTGCAGCACGGGCCTGTGTCGTTCCCCGCTGTCCACTGGGCAGTGGTTCCCTGTCGAAGATATGCCTCGAACAGGGCATCTGATTCAGGCCGGGTGAAGTTGGGCCTCCTCCTCCTTCTCCCGTCCCTGTTCCTCCTCTTCTCACGCTCGTCATGATCGAGCCTGTGGAATGACAGGTGTTACCTTTGACTGTGCAGTCCCATTCAGCCATCACAAACCACAGTCCCCATATCCCAACAGCATGCAACCCACCACAATAGACTGCAATGCCTAACTATGTCCTCTGCAGCCCCATGTTGCATTTTATATAGCAATGCATGCAAATGAGGCGAGGCGCACTGTAAGTGGATGCTAATGCAGTGGTTGTGCTGTGGAATGGCTGATGAGCTGATTTGCATATGCTGGCTGAATATCCCGCTGTTGCACCTTGCACAATGTTGTTGACCATGCTTAGTCTATCACGCAGCACTGTGACGTACGCAATTGGCACCGCACAGCGCATGCCTAGGGAGCTGATGCTGATGTGTGCGGTGCTGCAGATGTACTGTGTGTGGGAGGCAGTGCAGGGCATGGCCACCACTGTGCCTGTGGGACTAGTGCACTGTTCACCCATGTGGTGCTTGTACCCTGGTCACCATAGGTGCCACAGAGCCACAGCATGGTAAGCCACTGCAGGGAATCACACACAATCACCCTACTGCGCTACATGCAGGGTGTCCCAATAGCTCTGTGGCACCCTGTGGGTGGACAGACCCTTGACCCCCACGGGTCGGCTCGTTTGCCCTAGGCACCATGTGTCCGCATGGGTGCACCCCTTTTGTTCACTTCAGTGACAGTGCAATGGGGACTGGCAGCGCAGTACCGCGCTGCCTCCACACATGGGGCACATGCGCTACAGAGCACCATTTTGATAGTGATACACACTGAAGAATGGCATGAAGGAAAGTGCAGATGTGGAGAATTATAGAGCTGGCCAACTTGCTGGCCACAGTTGAGCCTCATGTTGGTGCCCTATTTGGCCAGGATCCCCTGGACAGACCACATAGTGCTATGTGGGAGGAGGTGGCTGACAGCCTGAAGGAGGCAACCGGGATCACCAGGACAGCTGAGCAGTGTCGCCACAGGTATGGTGACCTACAGCAGAGGGACCCTGACCGACTGGAGCATCTGCAGGCATGTGCCTCGTGAGGCACCATGCCATGGCCAGGTAGGTGCTTCATCCATACACTGGTAGTGTCCGACTGTCCGGGTATCGCAGTGTGCATGTATCCACCCTGCAGGTGGGTGGGGGCCATCTAGTGTTGGTGATGGTGGTGGCGGGGGTGTGTTATGGCTGGGCTGTGTGGGCACGCACACACTGGGGAGGCATTGCTACTGGTTTGTATTGATGTTTCCCTCTCCATGTTTGTACCCTAGGCCTGGAGGAGCACTGTAGGGTGAGGCAGGCCCATGTACAGCAGGAGCAGGACTGAGTGGGTGCACCACCGATGCAGCAGGGACAAGGTAGAGGGGCTCCCAACTGGCCTGGATGCAGGTGAGTGCCATGTTTCCCCTTACATCTGTGCATGCTGGGTTGCAGAGGTGGTGGCAGGGCATGGCCACCAGCACTTGAGCCCACTGCTGTGCACGCCACATGGTGCACTCAGCATTGTCCTGTGGCACGATTGTGGGTGGGCATCACAGGTGGTCTGTGCGGGAACTGGGAACATGGCTGTGCCACTGCCTTCGCACCACATAGCCATGTCACTGTACAGCCACAGTGGTGCTGTACGGGACATGGGCGGTGGGTGTGTGCAGCATTCCACATGGCTGTGGGTGCTTGGGTAGGCGGGTCACGTGGGACGCGGTCACTGTGTGTGATCGCATGCCATCACCGGGGAGTGGCCCACGGCTGTATGCCATGCACAATGGGTGGGCTGCAGGGGTCTAGCCAGTCATGCATAATGACTCTGCTCCCTTGTTCTAGGTGGACAACACTAGATTGCACTCAAGTGGAGTGTGCAAGAGCTGCTACAGATGGCCAGGGCCACCCTTGAGCTGCTCCAGAGAACGGAACAGGGTGGAGGACAGCATCACCGGAGGAGGCACAGAGACCGAAGTAGGGAGAGGGGTCAACGCTAGGCCCACTATGCCTCTGATATGTATTCCCCCCTGGACTAACCCTCACACCCCTTCATCAAACTTCCAGTTGTTCACCCTTGCCCCATGCCCACCCCCACCTTGGTATGTTATTATTCACATCTTTAATACACACTTATTTGTTATGACAACTGTGGTGGTCTCTGATTTACAGCAGGCTTATGGTGCTTGGCTGCAGTGGTAGGCATGGCATCACGGGTGGTGCAGGCCTGGGCATGTGTGTGTCCGGCAGGGACCCACCTATGGTGTGGGTGGGGGACTTGGTCCCTGTCTGTGGTGTGTGTGTTGTTCCCTGTGCACTGGATGCCTGTGTGCAGTGGTCCCTGGTGTATGCACTGTGTCCCTGGTGCCCCTGTCAGTATGTCCATGGCCCATGCAGCAGGCACCCTTGCATGTCTTTGGTATGCACAGTCTGCTGGCATGTCATTGGTGGCTGTCCATGCTGGCCATCCTCTGGCCATGGTGCAATGGCAGCTTGCCTCCTGTCATCGGTATGGTGCACGTCTGCCTCTGGTAGCACTGTGGCCTATGCTGTTGTTGTCCTCCCTCCATGCTGTCGCTGGTGTCTGTTGTGGGGTCTGTGTTCTGCTGTCTGTCACTTGTGCTCCGCCGCATGCTGGTGGCAGACGGCTCCATGGTGCATGACCAGGATGGCTGGTACACCTGTGCCATGGTGGGATGCAGCTGTGGGTACACAGTATCAGTGGTTGCATGCCAGCAGAATTTGTTGCCCTGCTATTGTGTCTATGTTGGGGTGCTCTTGGGTCTGGGTGGGTGTTTATCTGTGCCCTGTGTTGCATCCTGTGTGGCGATGCCTCCATGCACCACTGTGGGCATCTGTGCTCACTGTTGGGGCCAGTGCTGGGACAGGGTGTGTGCTTGGGTGGGTGTGCGGGTGCCGTCCTGCTGGTGGGGGTCCAGGGTAGCCTTGTCGCATTCGGGGTCCCTCGGGTACTGACGCAGGGTCAACCTCTCTGCTGTGCCATGGGGGGGGCCGTGCAGGGTGGCACTGTGTCTGCAGTTGTTGCGTCGGTGGCTGGTGCCACCCACTGCAGGGTGCTCACAGTGGGGCTGCCATGCATGGTTCCATGGTGCACAGGATTGCATTGTCACAGTGGGGGTGGAGGCATGCATTCAGTTCCATGAACTGTTGGGTGCTGCTCCTGGGCTGGGTGTCGGGATCGCTGTACAGGGTGTGCTCTGCATTGGTCGGATGGGGTGGCACTGGGTGGCCGGCCCTCCTTGTGTTTCAGTCACTGCTTGCCAGGGGGTATGCTGGGGCACCATGTCCCAGCTGTGGATTTGGTGCTGGTGTTCATGGGCTGGTGGTTCATCCAGTTCACCACAGGTTGTGCAGTTCATGGGCTGTGGGGGTGCTGTCTGGTTGTCGTTGCTCCCCACCCATGGCTTCCATGGTGGTGTACCCTGCATCCTGTTCCTGCACATCCCTGGTTGTGCTACTGTGCTACTACCCTGCTCCACTGCTGCATCCCTAGTTGTGCTATTGCACATCAGACCTGTGCCACTGTGCATCCCTGGTTGTGCCATGGCGCAGTTGGCATGATATTCAGTTGTGTTGCGCAAGCGCACCTTGGCCTGAGCTGTGTTTGAATATCATGCACTGCACATGGGAGCACTGCACTTGCTCCTGCTCCTGCTATTGTGCTACTTTGTGGCACAGTTTGAATATCTGGGCCTTTGTTTTTCCCCTCTGGTCTCCCAGACTCTCTCCGGAGGGATATCTGGCCTGACCTTATCCCGCCCCGCCTGAAGTCCTCAGCCTACCTTGCTGGTGGGGAAGAGCTTCCACTCTTCTAACTCTGATCTCCCAACTCCCTGGATCTAAGCCCCCTGGGGCAGGATCACCAACTTCTCCTGGTGACTTTTCTGTAATCTAATTGGTCACTCAGGCAGCAGATGTAACACCAGAGGCAGGCTGCAGGACCCAGCTCTGGGCATGGAGGTTGGCCACTTGACCCACCTTTGCCTACCAGGGACCAGGGCACTTTTTCCCATTTCCTTTAGCAGATTCATTTGGTAAAGAGTGAGGGTTTGGACTGTGCTTCTGTTTAAAGAACAGGATTGTGAACTTCATTTGGATACACAACTGGATACAACAATTGAAATGCTCTTAAAGGTTATCACATTGCCATAAAGTTTGGACCCAAATGTAAAAAAAGAAAAGGAGCACTGCTATACAGTTAAATTAATTTTATGGTCTTAGTAACTAGCATCAGATCTTAAAGGGTACCGAGTCTCATATAACAACTATTAAAACTGTACAATGAGGAACATTTTCACAGATATCTTGTTTATATGTACAAATCCATTGCTATACTACATTGTACACTTCTGTCTCTAGGCTCTAATTTAGCATGGCACATCATTAGTGACAAGAATGGTAGCTGTTTCACACATACATATTTAATTGCAACAGCTGAGCAAATTACATATTTATGCTCATAAAGGGATTGCCAGCCTAATTCATTAGCTGTGCATGCAGGTACAAGACTCCCATCTGGAACAGCATCTGCACAAATAAGTTAACAATTATCCATTGTATTGTGAACTGGTATCCTGAAATCTGTAAGATGTATTCCTAATAATGGTATACTACAGTACTGTATTACATCTCACCCTACTCAAAGTGTTAACTTGAAAATAAAAATAATTATTACTGTATTCAATTTTCCATAGTTTAACTGTTGATACTAAAGAACAGAATGTTCTGTGTAGATTCTCTCTCTCTCTCTCTCTCTCTCTCTGTATTTATATATATATTTATATATACAGTATATATATATATATATATACACATATAGATATAAAGTATGTATATATTACAAAAATCTTTGTTAATGCACCATTAGGGCTGAGACATCAAAAGTAAGGAAATACAAACTTAGGGTTCCCAGCCTAAGACTCCAGTCCCACCCTTGGCTTCCAACCCTAAGAACCCACCCCACCCTGCATGCAGAAACAGGTGTGAGGTGTGCCTTGGAGTTGCAAACCCCAATGCTCACCCCATTCTCCTATACTGTACCCATCTTACCTTACTTACTCATGGAATGGGGTGAGCATTAGATTCACAACCCCAAGCACACCCCTCCACCTGTTCCTACATGCAGGGTGTGGGTGGGTCTTAGGGTTGGAAGCCGAGATGGGGGTGGGGTCTTAGGGTTGGGAACTCTAACTCATATTTCCTACTTTTTGATTCCTCAACCCTAATGGTGCATTAATGAAGATTTTGCAGTTTATTTCATACTTTTGAGATAGTATTATAGTATCCTTATTTTACTGTCCCTCCATAGATGCGTATATTTATGTAGCTTGGAAGCACAAGGACCTCCAGACCCTGCACTTCCAGTTATAGCACAGCAGTCACCAAACTGTTACCATACTCATGTTATTACCCCACCTCATGTTCCTGGTGCATAAACTTTTTCAATCCCCACCAAAATGTAACTCTGCACTAGCACAATGCCTATCCACATTGCAGGTGAAAAAACACATTTTGAACAGGATTTGTGACATACATGAGGCAGTGTAATAAGAAGGCTATGCTGAAAATTTGGGTACAAAATACTTAACATTTCCAAAGTAACAAGCAAGCATAGCAAAATTGTGACAAATAGTCAGCACTGTGCCATTCTTAATCGTTTGGACCCCAAATGTTCAACCTAGTCTTCTTATGACTTCACCACATGTACCCAGTACAGAAAATGTTCAAATCCCACCAAAATGCAATTCCGTGAACTGTAATGCCATTCTGCATCACAAGTGTGAAAACACATTTTGGCAGAATATGAGAAATGACAACTGTGATATATATGAGGTGGTGTACCAAGAAGACTATGTTGAAAATATGGGTGAAAATATTGAAACTTCCCAAAGTTACTATCATGTGATGAGATTGCAACAAATGCTCATAACGCAGCTATTTTTGTAATTTGACTCTCAAATTTTAAAATAGCCTTCTTATGACCCCACCTCATGTCAATATGACTGTCATTTCAGAAAACCCACCAGAAAGGTGATTTCACCAACTGACCACAAAATCACCTTTCTAGCAGGAGTTGCCTCATGACAGTAAATTGTTCATGAGGTGTGGTCCCCAGAAGACCATGTTGAAAATTTGGGGCCCAAATCACTAAAAACAGCTGAGATATGACAATAAGTTGAAACCCCCCTTTGAAATACATTGAAGCACATTTACCTTAGTTTATATTGCAGTCAGCAGTTCCAGCAATAAGATGTGTCTTTGATCAGTGAAGTGGTTCTCAAACCTGGAACATCTGGAAGTGAGTCAGGGTCTGTGGGTACATCATGGGGGTGTGGGGAGGTGGGTGCACAGTGGGTGGTCAAGTAGGAGGTACAGACATGATCAGTGATGGACTTATTTTTACAGCATAAAAATGAGCAAAAGACAATGATGGACCATTTTTCATTTCAGGGAGTAAAGAAACTATAAAATAAAAAGGACTGTGTGACCACTGCCACCAATGATTATGGAGCATTGATAGGTAAGTGTGGGTACCACTAGACACCAGGGTAAAAAATTGGGACCTTTGTGACCCCCCAAAAAGCATGTTGTGGGTAAAAATAAACAAAACAAAACAGTATATATATATATATATATATATATATATATATATATGACAGAGAACCTCTGTGCGAAACACTGAGGCAAGGGTTACCCTAAAGGGCATTTGGCTGGGAAGCCAAGTTTCAAGAAAATACAAAATCACACATGCCCCACAATGCAAAGCATCATGGGCTGCATATGTAAATCACCACAGGAATGTTATGCTGGTCCAACTTTAAGCAGAATTGCATGGTGCGAAGGCCTCTCACACAGTTTCAGAGGGTGCTAACAGAAGACATAGACACGTGTTTCGTCCTACCAGGACTCATCAGTATGCCTCGTCTGTTTGACACCCCAGTGGAATGGACCAGCTACCCCTAAGGCAGTGTGCCTGGGATATATTGTGGTGAACCCATTAAAATAAAAAACTATTTAAAAGACAAAGAACCTCTGTGCGTAAACACTGAGGCAAGTGTTACCCATAAGGGCATTTGGCTGGGGAAGCCAAGTTTCAAGAAAATACAAAATCACACATGCCCCCACAATGCAAAGCATCATGGGCTGCATATGCAAATCACCACAGAATGTTATGCTGGTCCAACTTTAAGCAGAATTGCATGGTGCCGAAAGGCCTCTCACACAGTTTGCAGAGGGTGCTAACAGAAGACATAGATACGTGTTTCGTCCTACCAGGACTCATCAGTATGCCTCGTCTGTTTGACACCCCAGTGGAATGGACCAGCTACCCCTAAGGCAGTGTGCCTGGGATATATTGTGGTGAACCCATTAAAATGAAAAACTATTTAAAAGACAAAGAACCTCTGTGCGTAAACACTGAGGCAAGGGTTACCCCAAAGGGCATTTGGCTGGGAAGCCAAGTTTCAAGAAAATACAAAATCACATTATATATATATATATATACACACACACATATACAAGGTGGGAGTGCTAATAAACACCAGGGATTTTTCCCATTTGGCGGGAGGTCCAATATAAGAAAAGAAAAAAAAAGTCATACAAAAAAGGATCCTTTTTCACCAGGCAGATTCCTTTTCCACCACGTGAAATCTTTTTCTGTCAATCCTTTCCTGTGGTGGCAGAAAAGGATTCCATCTGGTGAAAAAGGATCCTTTTTCTGACCAGATGGCTATAGTTTTGATGACTAGATGACCCTGACAAAATCCTTGTTTGCCAGACGATTTTCTTTTTCACCATTCCTTGTTCGTGATGTGAAAAAGGAAATCAACTGGTGAAACAGGATTTCTCATTTTGATGACCAGATGTTCCTCTTCATGACCAGATGGCCTGGCAAGGACATCTGGTCATGAAAAGGGACATCTGGTCATCAAAATGGAAAATCCTTTTTGGCCAGAGGATTTCCTTTTTCGCATCATGGACAAGGGATAACGAAAAAGATAGTTAGCGATTGGCGAAAAGGATTTAAATTGTTAAAACAAAATCTAGGGGCATACAAACATTGGAAACCACACAGAACAGCTCATGAACTACTGATGAGCAAGAAACTTACTTAGATGTCTCAGAGAGACATCACTGGGCAGAGTTATGACAGTTCTTTTGGAGTAAAATGAAAAAACAAGGTGGCGGCTCATGAAAAAGGATTTTTTCTGGTGACCAAGGATTCCCCTCTGGTGAACAAGGATTGGAGCCTGAATAAAAAAGATAATTTTTCATTCTGTGCAGCTATCCTGAAAAATGAAAATCCCATTGAAAATAATGGGACCTTAAAAATGCTATAACTTTGAAATGGATTAATATTTTTTCACCAAATAAACACTGGCCTGTTCTGTCACCAAAGCTCATTCTACCACAAAATTTTCAAACAAAATCAACACTGCCTCTCTGAAGCTACAATGAGAAAAATCTGCAAAATGGTCACATTTTCAGGTTTTTTCATTATCTGAATCTCAAACCCCACAAATCTGACTGGAACAAAACTTGGCACATCAAAGATCTACCCCAGGAGACTGCACATGCAAAATTTCATGCAAATGAATGGTTGCAAAGTTACTGAAGTACAAAATTTGAGGTTTAACATTAATGTGCCAGCTCAACTCTAATTATAGGTGCTACTGCACCTCTTATATATATATATATATATATATATATATATATATATATATATATATATGTGTATATATATATATATATTATAGTACAGTAGTGCTACCATAGTTAGGATTGAGGAGCCATTTTCATGTTAAACCCAAAATGTTGCACCTTAATAACTTTTCAACCATTTGACGGATTGGCCTGAAATGTGGAATACATGATCAAGACTCATACGCCTTGGGATCTGCCAAGTTTTGTACCAGTTGAATATATCAGCTGGAGTTATTAAGCGTGACCTGGTGTGTGTTTATCCTTTTTGGAATCTCTATCGTGTCAGCCTACAGGTCGCACGGTTTGCGCTGACTGCTTGAAAATCTTTCAGGAACGTGCGGCCAAGGTCCCCGATGTGCCTTTTGAAGATTTTGTGAAAAAATATTAAACGGTTCAAAGGTTATTCAAAAAACAAGTTCCCATTATAAGCCAATGGGAAAAGTTAACAAAAAGTTCAACAGTGTTGCAAATGCAGTTTTTACTTTCGCAAATGGCCCTTTTACTGTCGCAGATCTGCCATTTTGTTTTCAGTTGGTGATCAGAAAAATGCTTGGCATTTAAATTTGGGACCCTTTAGCAACCTGATTATTTTTGTATTCATCTAGTTAGACCCTGAGGATGCTAGCCATGTCTTTATTTTGGGGTAAAACACTCCAGAAATATGTTTTTCACATTTCTGGAAAAAGTACTTTTGCAAAGTACTTTCACACTTGCGACACTGTCAAATGAATTTGTGAAAGCTTTCGCAAATTGCAACAGTACTTTTCTAGGCTGTGGGAAAATGACAGCAATTCTTTGGCACCCCGCTGCAAAAGAATGGTTTGGAGTTTTGGGCTGAAATTTGGAGAGACTGCAGCCGACATCACACAGATGTGCCTTTCAGTGTTTTGTTGAACAAATATTACATGGTGGCAAAGTTACAGTACTCTAAAGTTGACACTTTTTCCCATAGGTTAACATTACGACGTACGACGCATTGCAGCAATTGTTTGGCGCCCTGCTGTAAAATAACGGTTCAGTCTTTTGGGCTGAAATTTGCAGGGAAGACAGCCAACATCCCACAGATGTGTCTTTCAGTGGTTTGGTGAAAAAATGTTACAGGGAGGCAAAGTTATGGCACTCCAAACTTCTGTTTTTTTCCCCATAGGATAACATTACAGCGTTCGCCGAGTCTTTCAGGGCCCATATCTCAGAAATGGTGTGAGATACGGGCTTTTTGTCAGAAAAATGCTTAGGCCCCTACCAGGGGTGAAGTAGAAAACTAGCCAGGAAAGTGATAATTCATATGACTTTTAAATTTTTTTTCTATGTCATGCGGTTCCTGAGATATAAGCAATTTACTATTCCAAGTCCTCATTTTCTTTTCCAAGACTCATTATTTTGCATACATTCTTTGTACTCACTGTCTTTCTCTATGCAGCTTTTGGAGAAAACCAGCCTGTGTGCTTACATTACTGTTACCATTACCATTTCCGCTTGCGGTTCCGTACCCATTTCACTTACTGTTCACATCTACTCCACCATGTGCGTTACCATTTGTGTTTTCATTTGCAGTTGCATTTGCGTTGTTTTTAACATTTCTGTCTACAGTACTGTTTCTCTTTCTGTTTTGCTTTGCATCACTATGCACATTACGATTTGCGTTTGCGGGCACGCTGCCACTTTACCTTCACTATTTCTCATTATCATTCTCAAAAAGAAGGGAAATTAGAGGCAGAAAACTCCATTTAATGCATCAGTTAGGGTTGTTCCACAGTGACAAAAGTGAGGAAATTCAGTGTTATGGTTGAAAACCCTTGGACCCCCAGCTCACCCCCAACTGCATTGAGTTGCACATTGGGTCTCGGTCCCAACTCACCCCATTCTCCTATACCTCTGCTTCTTTACACATGTGATGGGGTGAGAGTTAGCTGATGACCCAATGTGCACCCCAATGCTGGTTGGGATTGGGCTGGGGTCCAAGGGGTTTCAACCGTAACACTGAATTTCTCACTTTTGTCACTGTGGAACAACCCTAACTGATGTATTAAAAGGATTTTTTGCTCTATATATATATATATATATATATATATATATATATATATATATTACCTAGTTCATGGTACAACTTCTGTTTTGCCAGTCTTAGGTCATGAGGTAATGTAACTATCAATACAAAATTTATGTCTCACTAACTTGTGGCAACTATACATATCTGATATCCACTTGAGACTTATAATGATCAGCTAATTTGTAGCCAGTCATTATGATTCCTAACATTACAGGTAAATTGTAAAGTCCTGTAATGTTATTCTTTCCAAATGATCAGCTGCCCTCAGAAATTAGTTCTTTGTTGTTAGTATTTTCCAAGACATTGACTGTGATGAGAACTGCTCAGTAGTGCATAGAAGTTAGGGATTTATTATTTTAGTGTGAACTGCCCTACAAAACTCAGCACTGTATGCTTCACGATCATCACTTAGTGAACCCAAGTTTTATGCTAGACGGCCACTACTAGCTTTCATTTAGTGGCAGGTAGCGCCCTTCTCATGAGAGTGTCAGTGCCATTTACAGAAACAGGGATTTCAGATGAGACCTAATACAAAAGAAAATTATGAGTGAAAATACTCCTTTTTTAAAACGGTTAAAAAATGGCCCCATGGCATGAAAGAGGATGGCACACGCATCGTAGCTAACCCTCAGTGGCAACAAAATGCAGGTAGGAAGCTGCTGTTTAAGATAGATAGGATTAATACATTCCATCATAGTTTTAAGGCACTAGTACAGTTTTGTTTTAGGTAGGTCTAATGGGATATGCCTTACAAAATGCCATGAAAACATATGTTTCATAAGTGAATCTCCTTACCCGATTCCGTGAGTCAAGTGGGTTCTGCTCTTACATGAGCATTCATTAGGAGCATGTGTTAGTTACCACAACCAGTAGTTCTCTGCATGTTGCATCTTCAGAAACTCCTAATACAGTATATAATGCCTGATGTTTTATACTTTCTCCTCAGTCAATCAATGGCCAGGTATGCAATAAATTTTTGAAATAAGGTAATATCTTATGGCACTTGTGTCTGTTAGATATGGTACTATCTATAGTTAACATAGTATAACTCTATAGTTCTTTCATTTAAAGACACTCTGTGCTTCATTGTTCAATTTGATTAGGCAGCAATGTATATCCGATAAGTTTTGCTACTTAGCATGTATTTCCATGGAGCATGCTGTGGCCAAGTACCCTGACTGAGGGGTTGTTTTAATGTATTAACTGCATGCACAAAATATTTTTTACGGTTCCATGTTTAAAAAAAATCAATAAAATTTATTATTTCTTATACAAAAAAAATAATTATAACAAGTGATTTTTTCCATATACAGCTTGCATCCATGTATCCCTAAGGTATCTGTACCAAGGGCAGAAGAGTAGGATTTATTCCAAAGTTTTGCAATGGCTTCAGTTACATGGACATATTTAATTTTAGGGTGTTTGGTAGTATGCCATATCTTATGTCTTTATATTGGCTAGGGCACTTAGAGAAAAAGAAATGTGGTAGCCATGTTAGACCAGTCAACAATGTAGAGCAAAAAAAAAAAAATGTGTTGCTGGTGATATCTTTACAAATGTGAAATGATGGTCCAGACTAAAATGTAGCTGAACTCTTCAACAGACACACTCCGATGACAATTAGATTCTTCCTGTTTGTTAGGAATGTGAATTGACTGTAATGCTTTGATGTGTAAACTGCTAGTCTGTGTCTTGAATTCACATCCAACCTCTATATCTGTCATGCTATTCAGCTCTGTTTTCACTCTGACCTGAAGAATAGAGTATTATCTCTCAAAAGCTAGACTCAAATAATTTTGTTAGTCCAATAAAAGGTATCACCAGCAACATATTTGTTGTTTTTTTTTTCTCTTGGATACTTAGTAAATCGAAATTGTGTAATGATTTTTCTTTATTCCTCAGTTAGCATATAAAATCTCCAAGGAAGGTTTCATTTTATGTATTGTTTTTATTTGCTTAAGTTGTGGACTAAACCTATTATTATTTAGGCAGGCCATATCTTTTTGTATAGCATTATCCATGATTCTTCTTTCAGTTATCGGTAAATATTTATGTGCAATATTATCGTTGATGGCCTATTTATGACCAAAGTCCATGAGGTTTAGTTTATTCTTCACATAGGTATACCATGTGATCATATAGTGTTTGCTTTTCAGAGCAATTTTCTCTTTCCATCATTTCTTTGGAAATCTACTGGATTTCATAGTCAGAATTTTATCAAATAGTTTATGATTCTGATACTTGCTTCAGCACTTACACTAATTTGGCCCAATCAGCTCTCAGTGTGGCAGCTGCAATGCTTGTCTGGAGACTAATGGGTTGTTTAACAAAGAGTGAGAGTATGTTGTCAAATTTAATTAGATTTTAACATAACCCCAAATTTCTGTGCCGTAAGGGCCTTACTGTTACATGCCCTAATCGAAACATTGATTTCATATCCCATATCTTTTTAATATAATTCAGGCTCTGGTGACACACTCATTTTATTCTTGGTATTCTCTACGTGCAGGGTCCAACACAAATTCCAGGTTATTACCAGTCCCAAGGAGGTGTATTAATTAACACATTTCAATTGGCTGTTGTTCAGTGACTATTATTTCTGACCTTTGTTTTTCCCTTTTTGTTTACTAATAGTATTATAATATAGAATATCCAGATTGGCACTGACAGCTCTGCAGTTGTTGGTTATGTGAAGCCTGAAGTTGAGCGAGGGATCAAAAGTGACTCCCAGATACTTAAAGTTGTCCACTACCTCCAAAGTAGGGCCATCAGGGCCAGGAATTGCAAGAGGCATGGTACAAGACTTGATTTTGAGGACTGAGCCCAACACCATGGCACCAGTCTTTTTGCATTTAGCAGGAGCTTCTTTTGCCACAGTCAGGTGTTCAGACAGTTGAAGTCAGTCTTTAGCGTGGCATTTATGGATGCTGGGTCCTTGTTGCTGGTGTAAAGCACCATGTCATCTGAATAAAGGATAATAGAGGAGAGACCAGGGTTTAGGAATGTTATTGATAAAATGGGAGAATAACAACGGTCCAGAATGGATCCTTGGGGACACCGAGGCTGGTAGGAGCAAGATCCAATTTGATTTTGTTAATCTCCACAAACTGAGTATGGCCAGTGAGATAAGAGGCAAACCAGGAGGTGGCATCTCATGAGAATCGGCGAGGTTAGCTGGTGCAGCAGTAATGGATGATTGATCAAATCAAAGGCTTAGAGATCAACAAAGATAGACCCAGTGAGGAGGCCCTGCCTATTGCCTGTTTTATGTCATTGGTGAGCTGTAAGAGCACTGTATTTGTACTATGGGACTTTTTAAATCCATGCTGGGCAGGGGTAAGTAGCTTGGTGTGATGAAGGTAGTCTGACACTTGCACTACAACCAGCTTTTCCAAGATCTTGCTTAGGACAGCAAGAATGGCTTTAGGGCGATAGTTATTTACACTTAGGGAATCAACTTGAGCAAACCTTACATTAACTATGGGGTAATCTGAAAGTGAGGTTTCACACTGGTTCAAACCACACTGACAGTATAGCAATAAGGTATGACCAAGGGTTATGTTAATGTTCTAGTCAATCACCCCTGGAGGTATGTGGTGTGGCACAAGGCATAGCCGAGTGCCACATATTCCCAGGGGGTGAGTAACAAGAACATTAAAATAACCCCTGGGAGTACATTATTACTATTATAAAAACTCAATCTACAAAATGATAGAAACATCGACTTTGATGGCAGATAAGGACTGCTTGGCCCAACTAGTCTGCCAATTTCCCTACCTAGAGGATAAGCTGCAGAACCTAGTTAACCAGCAGCCTATTTCTTCCTACCCCCCCCCACAAAAATTGCCTTATGTCTGTCCCATGTATTCTTGAATTCTCCCACAGTTTTAGACCCCATAACCACCTCAGGAAGGCTGTTCCATGCGTCTACCACCATGTCTGTGAAAAAAATATTTCACATTGCCCCTGAACCCCCCATCTTCAAATTGTGTTCCCTTATTCTTGCACATCTCTTTTTCTGAAAGATGCTACCATCTTGGACTTTGTTGAGTCCACTGTGCTACTTAAAAGTTTCTATCATTTCCCCCTTCTCCCTCCTTTCCTCAAGGGTATACATATTAAGCTCCTTTAGTCTCTCCTCGTATGGCTTCTCCTGCAGACCCTGCACCATTTTAGTTACCCTCCTCTGAACTGCCTCCATCCTGTCTATGTTCTTGCAGAGATGGGGTCTCCAGAACTGGACACAGTACTCAAGACGGGTCTCACCAACTGTCTGTACAGAGGGATAACATCTTCCTGTTTTCTGCTGGTGATGCCTCTCCTACATCCCAGTATCCCCCAGCCCTCCCTACTGCCTTCTCATTTGTTTGCTAACCTTAGACATCTGATATGATTACCCCAGGTCCCTTTCCATTTTGTTGTTGTTGTTGCTACCTCTCCCCCTCCCCCCCATTGTGTAATCTTCCCCAGGGTTTTTGTTTCCCAGGTGCATTATTTTGCACTTCTTTGCATTGAATCCAAGCTGCCATACTTCTGACCATTCCTCCAACCTTGCCAAGTTCCTTCTCATCTTTTCCACACCTCCTTGTGTATCAACCCTGTTGCAGACATTTGTATCATCTACAAAGAGGCATACTTTTCCTTCCAGTCCCTCTGCAATGTCACTTTTAAAGACATTAAAAAGGACTGGACCCAGTACTGAACCCTGCGGTACCCCACTAGTAACCACTCTTTCTTCAGAGTGGACTCCATTTACAATTACCTTCTGTGTCCTGTTGTCCAGCCAATGTTTTACCCAGGCTACCACCCTGGGACCCACTCCCAGGCTGGTTAATTTGACTGTTAATCTTTTGTGTGGGACTGTGTAAAATGCCTTGCTAAAGTCTAGGTAGGCCATGTCCACAGCTCCTCCCTGGTCTACTACTTTGGTCACCCAATCAAAGAAATCAATTAGATTCGACTGACATGACCTTCCCACTGTGAAGCCATGCTGCCTTGGGTCCTGTACCCCACTGGCCTCTAGGTACTCAACAATTCTTTCCTTCAGAAGTGATTCCATCACTTTCCCTACCACAGAGGTCAAACTGACAGGTCTGTAGATTCCTGCCTCTGTCTTGGTCCCACTTTTGTGAAGGGGAATCACATCCACCTTTCTCCAGTCCTCAGGAACCACACCATCCTCCCATGATTTGTTTAAAATGGTAGTCAGTGATTTCACTAGTTCTCCCCTTAATTCTTTTAGAATTCTGGGGTGAATTCCATCAGGCCCAATTGCTTTGTCCACCTTCAGTTTTAGGAGTTCTTTCAGAACCCTTTCTTTTGTGAAAGGACTGGGATTGACCCCCTACTCAGAGCGCTTTTGTTAATTGGATTAGGCACCTCCCCCTCCTCCTCTTTTGTGAATACTGAGCAGAAATATTAGTTCAGTATCCCTACTTTTTCACTGTCCCTCTCTGCCCACCCACCATCCATTCTATAAAGCCTCACTATCCCTCCCTTTGTCTTTCTATGCTCCCTGATGTACCTATTACAGGTTTTATCCCCCTTCTTAACCGAGTTGGCAATCTTTTCCTCAGTTTGGGCCTTTGCTTTTCTGACTTCCCTACCTGCCTCTTTCTGCCTTAACTGGTACAGCTGTCTGTCCTGCTCCCTCTGTGTTTCCTTATACTTCCGGAATGCTATCTTTTTCTCCCTGACTTTCCCTGCCACCTCTTTTGAGAACCATGGTGGCTTTTTCTTTCATTTTGATTTGTTTATTTGCTTCACACAAAGGCTTGTTGCCTCTGTGATGGCAGTTTTGATGTTTCCCCATTGTTGCTCCACCCCTCCTTCCAGCCTGTTTGCTAGTGCTTTTCTAAGGCACTCTCCCATCTTGCCAAAGTCAGCCCTCAGGAACCACCCTGTTTGGTGGTCACTTGTTCCCAGATGGCAACCCACTTCTAGATCTGAGATCCTCTCACTGTCCCCACTTGAGAGTATGAGGTCTAAGATTGCTCCCTCACAGGTGGGTTCCAAAACTAGCTGTCTGAGGCATGCCAACCGTAGGGCATCAAGAATGGCCCTGCTCTTGAATGTGGCTGCAGCACATGTGCTCCAGTTAACATCTGGCATATTCAGGTCTCCCATCAACAGTATCTCCCCTTTCTCTGCCATCCTAAGAATGCCTTCTATCATATCCTTTTCCATTCCCTTTCCCTGACATGGGAATCTGTATATAACCCCTGTGCGGATTATGGTGCCATTTCCAGTCTCTACGGTGACCCACAGTGCCTCCTTTCCTCCTGTTTACTCTTTTGTTCAGTTGCTTTTATCCCTTCCCTTACATAGAGAGCTACTCCTCCCCCTATTCTCCCCTTTCTGTCTCTCCTGTAGGTTGTGTACCCTGGTATGTTAACATCTCAGTCATGGTTTCCTGTGTATCATGTTTCTGTGACTACCACTATATCCAGGCTTCCCTCTTCCATCAAGGCCACCAGTTCAGGAAGCTTGTTGCCCCGACTATGGGCATTGGTACTCATTGCCCTCCATTTCCTGATGGCCTTACACCTTTTTTCCCCATTCCTGTCCTTATTGCCTTTGTCACTCTCTCCATTTACCCCTGCCTTTCTCCCTATTGACATCTCTAACTTTGTGTTTACCTTACATACTACCCTGACTTTTTTGGGGGGCCTAGGATTTCCCTGTTCCTTTCCAGTGCCTCCCCCCCTTGGCTAGTTTAAATGCTTGCCAATGAAGCATTTAAACCTATTACCTAGGATCCTGGTTCCCCTCCTGGACAGATGCAGACCATCACACCAGTATAGGCCTGCATCACTCCAGGTGAACCCCAGTTCCCAGTGAAGCCAACTCCCTGAGCTCTGCCGCAGTTTTTCAACCACTGATTGAATCCCATGGTGTGGAGCACCCTAGCCTCACCTATGCCATAGACAGGCAGCACCTCCGAGAAGGTTACCGTGCATGTTACTTGTCTAAGGCCCTTCCCTAACTCCACAATCTCTTCCTGAACTGCTCTGATCCCGTTTTTAGCCAGGTCATTTGTCGCTAGGTGGACAATGACATCCAGCTCTCTCCCCTGTGCAGCTGCTCCAGTGATCCTGAGGATTCGCTCCCTATCCCTCCAAGCCATGGCACCAGGCAGGCACCTTACCTCCCTCTCCCCTTCCTCCCCCAGTTCTACCTTCCTAACAATGGAGTCCCCCTCCAGGATTTGTTTCCTTTCCCTATGGGGTCCCATGTCAACCTTCTGTGGGTCTCCTTTGTGGAGGTTCCCAGCATCCTCCTTGGTCTTCACTGTGGGTGCCTCCATAGAGGAACCACACTTTGCCAGAATGGCATATGAATTGTGGAGAGGTACAACTGGAGGGATGCATCTCTGTTCCACCAACCTCATCCTCTCTGAGCCCACTATGGTCCAACCACTCCTCTTTCTTGGCTATCTCTGAGGCAACAGCAGTGGCCTTGGTGGTCCCTGGATGGGAGAGGAGGTCCCACAAATCCTCGCCAATTCAGCCTGGAGATGAGCAACCTCCTCCCTTAGCTCAAAGAAGTGTCTGCAGATGGTACAACATCGCATCCTCCAGAACGTCTCCTGGAAGACTGCTGCTCCACAGCCACTGCACTGCACTACTTCCATCATGTCTTATTTCTGACCCCTTCACTGTTGTTTGGAATTCTTACTATTTCCTCTGTTTATTTTTTTTTGCCCTACTTACTTACTGCCTCTGTGCCCTTTAAGCTCCTGATCTTCCTGTTCCGAGACAAGAAGATCCTATATTTCTCAGTAGTCCCCTTACTTGCTCAGAGGCAGACCTCCAGCAGCTGGGGGGGATGGAGAGCTACTCTTGTCCTTCTAGGATGGTGAGTCTTTGGTAGCTCTGTGATCACTCACTTCCTGCTCCCAAACAGGAAGTTCCTATTGTCAGTCAAATCCTGTGCCTATAAAAGTAGAGCTGGCTTTGGGCGGGGGGCAGGGTGGAGGGAAGGGAAGGAGGGCAATATAGTCCCAGTAGAGAAGTACAGTCACAACAGCAGCTCCTTGTCCTGGTGTTCTCTGCCAATTCTCTAGCAGAAGCAATCTAGGACAGTGTTTAAATCTGGCTTTAAATCTGGCTTCCTTCTAGCTAAGCCACTCCCCTTACTTAGCAGATCTTTCTCCACTTAGTTAAATTGCACAGATAACAATCCCCTTTAGCCACCTGAGATTAACACCTAGATAACTGTTCAGACAGCAGTTCACTTCAACCAACTCAGACAAACACACTAACTTTTTTTTTTACCCTAAATTGAAGGTCCCGGTAGTAGAGTTCTACTTCTTTAGTCCCAGTAGAGAAGTCCACTCACAACAGCAGCTCTTTGTTCTGGTGTTCTCTGCCAATTCTCTGGTCGAAGCTATATATAGATATGATATAGATATATATTATATATTGTAATATATATATATATATATATATATATATATATATATATTTATGTGTGTGTGTATTTTATTTGTACCTGCTTCATATTCAAATAGTCCCTCTACAGTTGTGTTTAAGAATCTCCAGTGCTACACATTCTGTTTGAGATGTGAGATGTTCTGAGTTCATACTGGTCAGCAAAAGCAGGCTCTCACTCCCCCACTGACATTCCCACAGCAACAGGTTTAAGCTAGTCACTGAAGTCAATGAGGCATGAAGTAGAATGGGTCTACAAGTACAGCAACAAAGCTAACAAAAATACTTCTTCAGTGAGTTTTTTTTTCCCCAGAACTCTCTTATTTTGTATTATGAATTGAAGCCCCCATGATTCATCCAGGTCAGTTCCTTCCATGTTAGTGCATCAGCCAATGGTTGACAAGGCAACACATTGCTGTCAAGGCAAAACAGAGCCCAGGTTTTTCTTTCCTACTAACAAAAAAAACAAAACAAAAACCTTTTATAGGTACATCAGCGAGCATAGAAAGACAAAGGGAGGGATAGTGAGGTTAGAAACATAGAATTTGACGGCAGATAAGGACCGCTTGGCCCACCCAGTCTGCCCATTTCCCTACCTGATGGATAAGCTGCAGATCCTAGTTAACCAGCAGCCTACTTCTTTCTACCCCAACCCCCTAGAATTGCCTTATGACTGTCCCATGCATGCTTGAATTCTACCACTGTTTTTGACTCCACAGGTTGAATAGAATGAACGTTGGGTGGACAGAGGGGGACAGTGAAAAAGCAGGGATACTGAACCAATATTTCTGCTCAGTATTCACAAAAGAGGAGAGGGAAGTGCCTAATCCAATTAACAGAAGCACTCTTGATAGGGGGGTCGATCCCAGTCCTTTCACAGAAGAAAGGGTTCTGCAAGAACTCCTAAAACTGAAGGTGGACAAAGCAATTGGGCCTGATGGAATTCACCCCAGAATTCTAAAAGAATTAAGGGGGAACTAGTGAAACCACTGGCTACTCTTTTTAATAAATCATGGGCGGATGGTGTGGTACACGAGGACTGGGGGAAGGCGGATGTGATTCCCCTTCACAAAAGTGGGACCAAGACAGAGGCAGGAAACTACAGAACTGTCAGTTTGACCTCCATGGTAGGGAAAGTGATAGAGTCACTTCTGAAGGAAAGAATAGTTGAGTACCTAGAGGCCAGTGGGGCACAGGACCCAAGGCAGCATGGGTTCACAGCGGGAAGGTCATGTCAGATGAATCTAATAGATTTCTTTGACTGGGTGATCAAAGTAGTAGACCAGGGAGGGCTGTGGACATAGCCTACCTAGACTTTAGGAAGGCATTTGACGATATCCCACACAAAAGATTAATAGTCAAATTAACCAGCCTGGGGTGGGTCCCAGGGTGGTAGCCTGCAAAACATTGGCTGGACAACAGGACACAGAAGGTAATTGTAAATGGAGTCCACTCTGAAGAAAGAGTGGTTACTAGTGGTACCGCAGGGGTTCAATTGGAGTCCAGTCCTTTTAATGTCTTCATAAGTGACATTGCAGAGGGACTGGAAGGAAAAGTATGCTCTTTGCAGATGACACAAAGATCTGCAACAGGGTTAATACACAAGGAGGCGTGGAAAGGATGAGAAGGGACTGGCAAGGTTGGAGGAATGGTCAGAAGTATGGCAGCTAGGATTCAATGCAAAGAAGTGCAAAATAATGCACCTGGGAAACAAGAACCCAGGGGAAGAATACACAATGGGGGGGGGAGGTAGTAACAACAACAAAAAAGGAAGGGTCCTGGGGGTAATCATATCAGATGACCTTAAGGTTAGCAAGCAGTGTGAGAAGGTAGTAGGGAGGGCTGGGGCATACTGGGATGTATAGGGAGAGGCATCAGCAGCAGAAAACTGGAAATTGTTATCCCTCTGTACAGACAGTTGGTGAGACCCCATCTGGAGTACTGCATCCAGTTCTGGAGACCCCATCTCTACAAGGACATAGACAGGATAGAGGCAGACCAGAGGAGGGCAACTAAAATGGTGCAGGGTCTGCAAGAAAAGCCGTATGAGGAGAGACTAAAGGAGCTTAATATGTATACCCTTGAGAAAAGAAGGGAGAGGGGGGACATGAACTTTTAAGTACCTCAGTGGAATCAACAAAGTCCAAGAGGGTAGCATCTTTCAGAAAAAGAGACGCGCAAGAACAAGGGGACACAATTTAAAGATAGAGGGGGGTGGTTCAGGGGCAATGTGAGGAAGTTATTATTTCACAGAGAGGGTAGTGGTTGCATGGAACAGCCTTCCTGAGAAGGTTGTGGGGTCTAAAACTGTGAGAGAATTCAAGAATGCATGGGACAGACATAAGGCAATTCTTGTCGGGGGTAGGAAGAAATAGGCTGTTGGTTAACTAGGATCTGCAGCCAATCCTGTAGAAAGGAAATGGGCAGACTAGATGGGCCAAGCGGTCCTTATCTTCCGTCAAAGTCTATGTTTCTGGGGGGTGTGGCTTAGTGGCTAAACTGGATGGCAGCTTAAAATTTTGAGCTGCTGCGTGTGGACGTTTATATCCGTCGATCAGCATCGGGATAGACTATGAAACGACTGTAAGAACCGGGCAGCGAGTATAAAGAGCTCCGGTGCGCGACGGGGGGAGAATTTTTAAAGGAAATAACTGAAACAACCAATAAATCCCCTTTATCAATACTGCGGCCTGTAAAATGGCGGAGGTGCCGAGCTCAGGGCTCGATCTCACATACTTCAATGGCCTGTTTGAAAAGCTATTGCTTAGGATGGATGAGGTAACGGAGGCGTCTCATCACACCACTGAAGCAATCAAACAATTAACAGGGCGCATAACAACAGTTGAACAGAAAACAAAGGGCAAAAGTCCCAAATTGAAGAGATTAAAGGAGCACAGAAAGATCAACAGGGGAAAATAAATATGCTTTTGGCTAAAGTGGATGATTTGGAAAACTGTAGCAGATGGAACAATTTACAGGTAATAGGGTTTCCGGAGGGTGTGGAACAAAAAGACACTGGTCGGTTCCTTCAACAAGCCCTCCCTGAGATTCTCGGGCTACAGTCAGATTTTCGTTTGGAGATAGAAAGGGCGCACAGAGCTACTATCCCAGCGCCAGGGAAAGGAGGCAAACCAAGGGCCATTTTATTCAAACTGCTATCATTTAATACTGCAGGCTCTGCTGCAACGGGCGGGGAAGGGGTGCCTGAGCTGGCAAGGGCACCATATCACTGTATCAGGATTTTTCTAAGGAGCTATCATTTAAGAGAAGAGAATATACTCCCTTACGACATAGGATGCAAAAATTGGGGATTCAATACTCCCTAAGGTACCCCTCCATGCGGATAGTACATAACGGGGCCCCACTTTTCTTTGATACCCCGGCAGCCCTGGAGGACTTCTTGAATAGACGCCTAGGTGAACCGCCTAGTTTCACTGCATGCCCAGATCTCTTGGAAACAGAGGAGATGGTGACAGACTCTGAAACACAGTTTGAAGTAGCCGCTGGCCTCCCTTGCCGGAGTAGAAAGAGAACTGCAAGGGATAACCATAGGCGAAGAGATCACCCCCATATCAGAACTAATTTGCATAATGAGACAGCAGATCGGGAGGAACAACGGAGTGAAAGTACGGCCCTGGTGTGCTATATGACTCGTAACCCCTATGAAGTTTTGAGATATCCCTCCCCCCCCCTCAAATGTGCATCCTGAAGAGGGATCCTCTAGAGTAAAAGAAGACTCCCAGGTCAGTGGTATCACGGGAAGTGTGGTGGGCGAGGAGGGCAATGGCGACGAAGAACTGCAGAAGGATCAGCACTCTCCAGGTGCAGCATCCGAAGCCCGTGAAGGAGACTAAGCCTTTGAAGCAGCAACATCGAGGCATCAGGCTCAAGACAGGAGCAGTAACTTTGGATGCTGATTAGATAAGTACTGTGTCTGTTTAAGTACAGGGCAGCAAGAGGTATCCAGGTAGAGCAACTATTACCTGGGCTGGGGTGCTATGTATGGCCTGTTTAAATCCAGGCCCATGAGATCACGAGACACTGAGACTTTTGACCCTTTCAGGGTATATCGATCTCAGGGCTGGAAATGATTCTATGTGGGTGTTTACTCGAGGGTGGTATGTGGCAGTGACTAAATGAAGGTGCATTGTGCTTGCAGACTGTGCCTGGGGTATGTTAGAGGTAATTGTATAATGCGTGGTTCATGCGCTTTAGTATGTTAATTTAGCGGGGAAAGGGAGGTATAAGGGCCTGGGTAGCATTAAAACGTAGGACTGAGTAGCCATTGCTATATAGCTGGGTTGGGAAGTAGATCCAGCGTATTATTGATAGAAGGGCCGATAGGATAAAACGACGCATTCAAGATCCTTTTTTTTTTTTTAAGGGCCCTATCAATGTGATATGTTGGAATTTATTTCAGTGATGCTGTGGGAAGGGATATAACACCACGGAGGGTGTAAATGGGATTTTCCTGTTTTAGATCATTTTGGCCTGGTTCTATAACAGTCAACTGACTGCGAGGTTGCAGAGGGTATCCTAGGAAGGCAGGTTGGATCCTGGTGGTGTGTCCTGGCATGCAGCTTTCCCCCTCCCTCAATTTCTTTTTCGATGGCTATGGATTTCAATATACAGAGTAGAACTGGGTCGAGCCATGCCCAGACGGCTACGACCCCCGGAACTATTCTGCGGATCGGGCCCCTATTAGGGAGGCAAAAGATCCTATACGCAGGATGGCTCCAACAGAGCATGGAAGTGCACTGTGTAAATAGGTTTAGTGTGTGGTTGTTTTGTTTGGTAGTGTTTAGGATTTTAGGGGGGTACTTGTTTGATGTGCCTTACAGTATAACCTGGGTGTCAAGGATGGGTAGGGGTATGTATAAAGCTATTGGGACCCTTGTTGCACAAGAGAAAGGGGGTTTAATAGCATCACGAGATCTGGAATTCCAATTCGGGCAGGGCTATGGGCACTGGTGTGTGGCAAAGTGGCAACCTTCCATCCTCACCGGCGGTTCTAACCTGGCGTTTTATATTTTATGGCTTCTCAAAGGGTATGAATATGGCTGAACTGACTTGTATCACTTGGAATGTGAGGGGCATGAACACGCTGGTGAAGAGGAAGAAGGTAATGTCATACTTGAAAAAGATTAAAGCCCAAGTGGTTTTCCCCCAGGATACTAAACTGGATGGGAAGGGTCAAGGGTTACTGAAAAGGGATTGGGTAGGTATAGAGATTCATGCTTCAGCTACTACAAAAAAGTGTGGAGTAGCTATTTTAGTACTCAAGCAACTGCACTGGTCTCTTACCACCTCTAGGGCGGACCAGCAGGGCAGATGGGTGATGGGTACATTTCAGACTCCCACCGGGCCTATAGTACTGGGGAATATTTATGGGCCAAATGAGGACGATGCAGCCTTTTTCCACCAAACATCCCAAGTGCTTTTAGACATGAATAAAAATAATATGCCCACTATTGTTGGAGGTGATTTTAATTTAGTGCCAGACACTATGATGGATAAAACTCCTAAAAAAGATGACGTAGCGCATGGGAAGGGTAGAAGAGCTCTGGTAAACTGGATGGGTGACCAGGGACTGACAGATATTTGGCGGACACTGAATCCAAGGGGGAAAGATTAATCATTTTATTCACCGGTACACAATTCATATAGCTGTATTGATTTCTTTTTAACATCCCCACAGATTACGCAGGCAGTTAGGGAGTCTAATATATTTCCCATTATAATTTCGGACCATGCCCCGGTGTATTTGTCTGTAACATGGGGCCCCTGTTCCCCTATATCTACTTCTTGGAGGTTAGACCCCCTGTTAATAAAGGATGTAAAGTTCCTAGAATGGGCTAAGGAGGAGGCCCAGAGATTCCTTGTGGAAAATCCAGCACAGGACACCATAGCTGGGGTCAGGTGGGAGGCTTTTAAAGCCACCATGAGAGGCAAGATTATTGCTTATGCAGGGGCAAGAAGGAGAGATAGGGAACAAAAATTAAAGTATTTGGAAGGAGAGCTAAAAAAAGTACAGAGACAGCATAAGGAGCAAAAAGGGAAAGCAAGGCATGACTCTCTGTGAAGGAAGATAGTAGGCCTTGAAATGGAGATAAATTCTCTTTTATCAAGGAGAGCGGAATTATCAATATTGAGGTTGAAGCATAAATACTGGGAAGGGGAAGAGAAAGGGGGGAAGGTATTAGCATATAGGCTAAGGAAACAGCAAATGCATCGATATATAGCTGGGCTGAGAGACACTGCAGGACGGATGTGTACTAACAGTGGGGAGTTAAATGCAGTCATGGCAGAATATTATCAAGCTCTGTATTCTTCATCCAGACAAGGGGATCCCCAAGTAATTCAGGATTTTTTACAAACAGTGGAACTTCCCTCTGTAACTTCACAGCAGTCCGAATTATTGGACGCCCCGTTAACTATAGAAGAGATAAACAAGGCCTTACTTTCTCTCAAACCAGGGAAAGCCCCGGGAGGGGATGGTTATTCAGTGGAATTCTGGCAGGAATTAGCAGATGTTATTACTTCTATACTTCAACAAGTATATGCTGAAACAGAGGTGCAAGGGATGCTTCTGTCCACGCTACGTGAGGCGGTTATAACCGTATTGCCCAAAAAAGGGAAAGATTTCACTTCCCTGGGTAGCTACAAGCCGATTTCACTTTTAAACGTGGATAGCAAGATATTCACCAAAGCACTAGCGCTAAGATTGGGTTCTTTGTTACCACAGTTAATACATCCCTCTCAAGTGGGGTTTGTCCCTGGTAGGTACAGTGCAGATCATCTTAGAACCTTAATCAACTTAGCCCATATCGCATCTCAACTACACACTCCAGCGGCTGCAATAGCTATAGATTTCAAAAGGCCTTTGATTCCTGGGTGGGATTATCTCCAGGAGGTATTGGGTAAACTGGGAATAGGGCCTCGTTTTCAGTCCTGGGTAAAGCCTTGTATACTTCCCCAACGGCCAGATTACTGACCAATTCTACTCTATCCCACCCTTTCAGTTGGCCCTGATGGCACCAGACAGGGGTGCCCTCTCTCCCCTTTTATTTGTGTTAGCTGTTGAGCCATTAGCGGTCTGTCTGGCAGTCAGTCTATAAAAGGGATAGCGGCTGGAAACATAGAGTACACCACTCTTTCATATGCTGATGACCTCCTGGTCCTAGTAGCAGATGCAGGTGAGGCGTTATCTTCTATACTTGCTACCCTGAGCCATTTTAAGGGAATTTCTGGACTTCGAATAAATGCTACTAAAACCGAAGTTCTTCCTCTTAACTCCAGGTGTCAACCCTCGGTATTAGGGGACACGGGCTTGAAATGGGCTAAGGAAAATATCATGTATTTAGGTATTCGTTTTTCTGCCGACCTCTCGAAATTATGGGAATATAAAATCCGCCCTCTATTAGTGGAAATGCAAGAGGATATGTCCAGACGGACCAAACTCCATTTAACCTTAGCGGGTAAAATAGCTGCAATTAAGATGATCTTGGCCTGCAAAATTTTTTATTTCCTGGCAAATATCCCTCTTCAATTGCCACAGGGCTGGATTCAGAAGATAGATAAGGCAATAGGGAGTTTTCTATGGGAAGGGAAAACTCCCAGGTATAGTAGGAATAAACTGCGTGCACAATGGAAGGTAGGGGGGTGGTGTCTGCCCTGGTTTACAGGGTATAAGTGGTCATTTCACCTAGCACGATCCATACGCTGGTTAGGATTAGACTCTTCCCCTCAACCACAGTGGGTGGACATAGAGCAGGCTGTAAGTCAAAAAGTCTCTTTGTCATTGCTTATCTACAATAAACCTCCAACAATTTTAAAAAAGCATCCCACGATAGGGGCTGCTTTGCAGTGCTGGGAGAAGGTAAGGAGAAAGTTGAAGGTGGACTTGACACCCGTTAAACTAACTCTGTTATGGGGAAATGGGAATCTGTGTATAGATAAAAAAGCAGTTTACTAGAAAAGCTGGGCAGATAAGGGCATTACCAGATTGGAGGATATATTAGCCACGTCCGCCCTGGTAGTGGACATGTTTGCCAACCTGCAGGTCAGATGGTCAATTCTGACTTCCAATTTTTGGAAGTATTTACAACTACGGAGTGTGGCCCAGACATATCTGACCCAGGTGGCAAAAAGAGGCTCCTTAAGTACACCTTCCTGGATAACCAAAAAAAAAGGGTTGGCCAGTTTAATTTATAATGCTTTTTGGGAATGAATACCCTGCCAAAGTGAATAATCCAATCAAAAATGGGAAAAGGCTTTAAAACTGGAAATTACTGAGGCACAATGGAAGGAATGCTGGAAGGGGGCTCAGAAACACTTTATAGATGTGAGAAGTAAGTTAATACAAAATAAAATTTTACACTCCTGGTACCGCACACCGGTAGTGTTACAAAAGACGGGGGTGATAAACTCTAATCTATGTTGGAGATGCAACTCCCACCCGGGGGACTTAGCTCATATTCTTTGGTCTTTCCCAATGATACAACCAGTGTGGGATAACATCTGTGAAGTAGGAACCAAAGTGTTAAAAAAAAGTATTCCACGGTCCCCCCTTTTGCTGTTACTGGGTATAAAATCAGAAGCTCCCCACTAAAAGAAATTGGAGCACCGTTGGCTGGCCCTATGGGCCATGCAGGCAAAGAGGCTCCTTGTATGTAGATGGTGGACTACACTGATACCTAATACCCAAGAACTCCTTGCCTCCATGGTCCACATTGCCACTATGGATAAGCTTTCCCACTTGATAAGTAACTCCCTTGTAATATACGAGGATTGTTGGACCCCCTTTGTTAGATATGCTACCCCTAAGACTGGTGTGGGTTGAACTGTGCAACAAGGATCTCGAATAAGGCAACAAGACTGTGGAAATGAACTGAAAACTTGGCTAACCAGGGTTGTATATATAGGTGGCAATAAAATGCCTCCTCACTTATATGTAGTGTATCTAACTTTATAGAATAGTGACTCTTTGTGTTTGTTTGCTTTTTAACTATGGTGCCAGAAGCCTGGACAGCACCTGAGATACAAAATCCTTTTTCTTTCTGTTCCCTATTATGAGGTATGAATGAGGAGCATGGATGCCTTGCCTCTCCATTATTTCAAATAACAAATCGTACATAGTGGGGTAAGTACAGGTCATGTAACATTGCTTTCTCTGCTCCTGTGCTGAGTTGTATATGTAACCAGCAACTCACTAGTTAATCCTGTCTAGTATAAGGGTTATCATTATTGTAAAGAAACTGAAATAATAAAAAATTTAACAGCAAAAAAAAGTCTATGTTTCTGTGTTTCTAAAAAAAAAATTTCTCTTGTGAGAAAAATCACAGATTGCCTTTTGAGGATAAGTGGCACACTGATGGTAAGTAACTCATGTGGCTGTGGTGGGGCTTTGCTGTGACCTTGTTAGCTCTGAGGATGTTGTTGACAAATAACAATTTTTTTTTATCCTCTATTCTAGTACTCTGTAGTAAGAAGGGACACATCAGAGTAGCAAAAAGTAGTGAGCGATGCTTTCTTTCTTTCTTTCTTTATTTATTTAAGGGAATCAGATACACCTTTGAGCCAGGGGCTCTTTTACAAAGGTTCCACATCAGGTTACTTGAAACATTAGGACAGGCAGTGGTATTGTGCAAAAGAGAAATAAACAGCAGCCGCAGGGCTTTGTCAATTACCAAAACATCACAATTTTGCAAATCACTTCTCTAACAATTTAAACAATATAGATTCTAATAGGTAGTCATCCGACAGATAGAGGCATGGCCAGAGGCTGGTGTAAAGAGGGAGAAAGAGAGGGAGTGGGGGGTAGGTCAGCGGCAGGGTCAGCGAGGAGGTGTGTGGAGGGAGTAGAGGAGGAGGGAAGGAGTAGGGAGGGAAGGGTGGAGTATGGGGGTGGGGGGATAAACCATTTAGGTGTAGCAGTTGTAGGAGGCACAGGAGATGAGGTATTGATGCAGGCTGAGCTTAAGTGCACCCAGGGTTGCTTTGCTAGTAACTTCTATTGGCAGGGTGTTGAACCAGGAGGAGGCTCTGAAAAAGAAGGATCATTGGCCTTGGGTAGTCCTACAAAGGGGAACAGTGAAGGAAAGGTTGCTTGAATTCCTGGATTGTCATGGGCCGCTATATGGTCTCAGCAGTGCCTGTGATCCAGGGGGTAGTAGGTCCAATGTTTGCTCATTTGCATATCCGTAGATCTCGCAGGTGTGAGTAAGGCGGTTTGCAGATGTTTGGATACAACATGCCTTGTTTAGTGCTGTGGCAATGCATCGGAGAGCTGTGTCAGTGGCAGACCCATAGATCACAAGCCCATAGTCTATTATAGAGAGTACTGAACTGTGAATGGCAGTGCTTAGGGCTTCATCCGTGAGGCAGTTCTTATGTCTGTAGAGCAGGCCTATGCGGGTATTCACAGTTTTTGCTACGTAGTTGATATGTTCAGAGTATCCAAGTGTTGGGTCAAAAATCAGCCCAAGATATTTATTTTTTAATTTTTTTGATTTTTTTTTTGATTAGCCCAAGATATTTAAATAGATGTACTTGTTCAAGGGTGGCCCCTTTGCTGTTTGAGATAGAGAGGTCCCTGTTTTTATGTTTGCTGTGGGTACCATGGAACAACATTGGTTTGGTTTTGCGTGTAATTAAGAATAAGCTTGTGGGATTTAAACCATGCCTCTACTTTCAGCATGTTTTTAGCAAATGGCGGCTCCAAGTTCTACAGATACAATTTTCATTAGCTGAGAACTTGTTATAAGGCTGCAGAAATGTATTAATTAGAGATTAATGTAAGGTTAGTGGAATGTAAACAACCAATTACATCTCTCCATTTCCCAGACCCTTTCTATAATTGAAATTATTACCAAGGATATTATAACAGCATATCCTAACTACACAGAATATTACAATACAACAATGTTTAGTAAATCATCAAAGTTGTTAAATATTACTGGTAAAAGTATTATACTATAAATATAACACTGCTTCTTGGCAAAAAATGAATATGTGCCATAATATTACACATGCCTTATTATTTTTCTTTCCTGATTCTTTCTCATTTCAGTCCATCCTGGATTTTCTGCCACCCCAACACAGAGGATGTGTCTAGAGCAAGTCTCAGAGCAACTGGTGGAGGAGGAGCAGGTTCTTGCTGAGGATGCCACAGTCATCATTGAAGAACAAGGTATAGCATAATTATACAATCACAGTCTATTAAATTAATTCTGATTGTTAGCTATCATTCATTCCAATTTACAGTCCATATAGTAAAATTAATAAAAAAATAATATTTTTATTTCTCCTCTACACCCCACTCACCTACAAACCTCCCAAGGACATGCTATGGAGTGCTCAACATGACACCTCATACAGAGAATTGTGACCTTCTCCATGGATCACATCCACCAACTCCTTAACCACTCTAATAACATCAGCAACTATCATCATCTTGGTGGTGTGGTGGTGTTTGTGTGACAAATGTTTTCTGGGTACCTATCCTCAGACTAACAAAGTTATGTTCCCTCTGTCTTTCCCTACCCCCCCCCCCACATGCACACACAACTTCCCTCAGAACACAGGGTCACCACAGAACACAGACTACCCACATCAACTGCAGCATCAATTTTACTGCACCAAGTTTCTGAACTGTCAACAATCAATGTACATTAAAAATGTCTCAGCATGATCTAATTATAGCACACTACTATCATTTTGCCACACTATCTAATTCCTACTGTTACATCAGATGTTTACTAAGTATTGATTAATTAACATGAAGATACAGTATAGCAATGTCATAGCTTATTTATGGCACTAGAGTTCTAAAGATAGGAACAGTATAGAATACAACATACTTGAAAAGTAAGTGAACTGTCAATGATATTACTACAGACTCTTACATTGTACTTATAAAATGGTAAAAAAAAAATCTAGAAATTTCCTCGGCTGAGAGACGCCACCTGACTATGCATTAAATATCTATAAATGCACAGTGACATATCGAATTTTCCTCCCCAAAAGACCTATTTAGAGCCATTTTGTAAGTGTAATAAGCCCCTCCAGGGTGTGCATCTTGGGATTTTAATGCACTGCCCAGGGGCATAAGGACACTTGGCTTTTGGTCTCATGCCTTACTTTACCCCTGGGGTGTGCATTAAAATCCTGTAATGCACACACTGTTGTGACATAACTTACTTCAACAATCATTATCTTTAAAATATCATAACAAGATCTGATTATAATATAATATTATGTTGCCACAGTATCTGATTGCTACTGTTATGTTAGCTGTTTACTAAGCATTGATTAATTAAAGAGCAGGTTCCTAGTTTCAAAGTTTCCGCTCCCCCAAACATATTGTATAGCTCACCTGGCCCAGAGTTGATGGCTATACATATTTCCTTTTATTTCTGCTTTTTCTAAAAGTCATATCTCTCATAAAATCATCCCCGGCCACCACAGCCAAAATTGGAGCCACTTCCTGAAGCCTCTGACATGCCCACATGCAGGCACATGCAGCCCCGTTTTGTGATGTCATAAAAGTAAAATGTTTAGAAAACTTGCTCCCATTGAACTGAATGGGGTGACACACATGAGCCGGGATATTCAAATGGGTTGTACATGGCGCAACAGGGTTGCGCTATGCGGAACCCACTGATGCATCCTGGTGAGATATTCAATGGGGGGAACATGCACAGCACAAATTCCGATGCACCAGGGCACATCAGTAATATATGCAGTGCTGGTGGTCCAGTGGACCTATCCCCCTGCCTGATCACGGACATGCAGTACTTTAATTATCTCTGGTGGTCCAGCGGTACCGACCCCCACCAACCCGCCCACTCATTCCTGCCCCACTCCTCGGTCAGTGGCAGGTGGCAGCCTCCACCGCAAGCTGTCCAGCCGCCTGCCGACTGACAGTGTACAGTATGCCCTGTACACCCAGTGGTCCACAGTGTGGGCCAATGGGCATGCGAACCGTACTATACTACACTGTCGATATGTGAATGGATCCATTCACATATCAGGACTGTGTAGTATGGTACGGTCTGCATGCCCATTGGCCCATGCTGTGGAACAATGGGCATACAGCTGTACTGTACATTGTCAGTTGGCGGGTGGCTGGGCAGCTTGTGGGTGGGGTGGGGTGCTGCCACCCGCCGCTGACTGGGGGGAGCAGGGTGGCAGGAATGAGTGGGCAGGTTGGGTGAGGGGTACAGGTACCGCTGGACAACCAGTGATAATTACAGTACTGCATGCCCATGATTGGGCAGGGGGAATAGGTCCACTGGACCACCAGGGAGTTTATTAACTATTTCGGCCTATGATTGGGCAGGGGGATAGGTCCACTGGACCACCAGGGAGTTTATTAACTAATTCAGCCCACGATCAGGCAGGGGGATAGGTCCACTGGACCACCAGGGAGTTTATTAACTATTTTAGCCTGCGATCGGGCAGGGGAATAGGTCCTCTGGACCACTAGGGAGTTTATTAAATATTACAGCCCATGGTCGGGTATTGGAGCACGTTGCTGGTGAGGGGCAAGGGGCATCGGTCCCCGATGGCTGCTGCCTGGCAGGGCGCCAGGCAAAAGTCGCCAGGGATCGGTGCACCTGCATGCAAATGGGGCCATAATGACATGCAAATGGCCCCATTTGCGCCTTGCATGCATTATGGCCCCATTTGCATGCCCACCACTGAATATTGTGGTTGATGCGCCTAGCGCAATGGCACTTGTGCTAGTGCATCCCCTTGTTCCACTCTGGCCACTTGCGCTGGTGCAGTGCCACTGCACCATCTCGCAGGTGGCCATGGAGCGATAGTCAATGGTGCTGAGCCATGGTGCAGCACCGTTGAATATCACCCTGTCAATGCCCTGGCACATCCCAGTTGCGGTGCGCCCAGGCTTGCGCCACAGCCTAGTGCAGTCTGAATATCCCACCCATGGTGTTCATTTTTGATGACATCACAAAACAGGGCTGTGTGTGCCTGTGTGGGGGTGTGTCAGGTGAGCAATACAATATGTTTGGGGGAACGGGAACTAGAAACCTGTTTTTTAACATAAAGATATAGCAATAACATAGCTTACTTATGGTACTAGTGTTCTAAGGATAGATACAGTATAGTACGCAACATACTTGAAAAAGAAGTGAACTGTCAATAATATTACAACATAATCTTACATGCTACTAAAATCTATCTTTATCTATGTATATATTACAAAGGATGAAGTGGACAATGAAGGCACCAGAGGTGCTACAGAAAAAGCCATGGAGGGAGCCAGAGCCAAAACTCCTGCTCCCTATTGTGGCCTAGAAATGGCACCACTGGGTGCCAGTGGCTTATCTGAGCCACACCAGCATCAAGATAAGCCTCAGGCTGGTCCCTTCAATATATCCATCTGTGCTGCAAAAGATTCTGCTCATGCACATGAACGTAAGTACAACAGAAGTTATTGCATAACTTTAAAACTGTTTTTTTTGTTTTGTTTTTGTAAGACACCTAGTATGATAAGATATATTGTATTACTTGTTACTAGTTATACTGGCACCATGCAGAAGCATCTCTAACAGTTAGCCTCAAGGGCCTTAAACACCAAATACTTGCAAAGTGTGAGATCAGGGACCAAATGTAGTGAATATTGATGCTTGACATACATACTTCCCCAGAAGTGCTGGCAAGGATGATTTCATTTACATCGATGAACTGTTGAAACAACTTGCATAGAGAGTTTAGTGCTGATTAAATAATATGGTGTTTTATTAACGCAAGTTCATTTTGAAAATGAATATATAATTAGTTACTCATGAATATCCTGTTGTTTATACAAAAGAAAACATGTGATGCACATGAAAATAAGACATGATTTGATTTTAAAATCATGGTCTTAATCTACAGATCTTTTATTTTTTCCCCCTCAACAGATCCACCTTCTCAGCACTTACTACTGGCTGGACTTCAACAACATTAGTTATATATATCATTCATGGTTACATTTGTTAATCAGTATTATTTGTATTCTCAAACTCTGAGGTATTCTGTAGAGATAATCCCCCCAACGGTGCATGCAAAATTTCATGCAATTCTGTTGAACAGAGGTAAAGTTATTAAGGTGCAAAGTTAGGTGTTTAACATAAAATACCCTACTCAGCCCTTACTATAATTCACATTTTTGTTCTCTTTCCCAAACTGTAGATACACACACTGTTGTCTTTCCCAAACTGTAGACACACACACACACACACACACACACAGTTTTCAGGTTGATACTGTTTTGTAGCGTATCAACTGGAATACTGATTGATATGCGATTTCATGGTTGCAGTAATCCAGTTGATATTCATGGCCACCAGTAATTATTATAGAACTATGTAGTTTGAATGGACATAAACCATGTCATACAGTTGTGAAATGGTACCTACCATCACTGTGGAAGTCTGACACACTCACTGAGCTTGCTAAAAGGCCAGTAAAGGTGAAACAGTAATAGGACTGGAACCCATATTTAAACAAAAAAAATGCTTCTACAAGAAAAATGACACACTACAGACTCAACCAGCTGTCATTTAAACCCTGTCTATAAAGCAATTTAATTTCTGTAAAGTTTCTTTTACCACAGTATCCATTTAAAACTAAACACTTTCCTCTCCTGTTTTACCATCAACAACGTAGCATACCTCCACAGGCTGTGATCTCTAGTGTGTCCCTTCTTTGGAGGATGCTACATGCAAAGATATCATGGTTTAACTAATTTCTCTGAGCTGTATTGTCTTACACTTTAGCCTTCTTTTTTCTTTTTGATGCAATATTTAAAGGAGTAGTACACCCCTAATTTTTATTTGTTTATGAAGTCCTAGTGTGCCCTTCTCTCTGTCTGCTATTAGGAGTTTTTCCTAAATTAGCCTGCTAGCTTTATAGTAGTTTTATGACCCCTGTGGATCTCCATTTCAACTAAGTGTATTGCTTTTCTTGTCTCTGCAAAGCATCCTGTCTCATGTGACAATGATGTGGCCAAACCCATAGATTCAGCAACAAGCATTGATTTACAATACAACAGCAGAGATGGCTACATCTTAAAAACTATACAGAGTTCAGCTTGGTGACCACCCTCGTTGTAAAGGTCTTTTTGTTGTGAACAATTTTGACACTGGTTGTGTATGTGTAACTTGTATGGTTTTCAAGATATTTACATTTTTTTGGCATGTCTACTTGAGTGTGCACTTGTACAGAAAAAAAGCATCTGGTGTTTGGTAGCGCATCTACACACATGCCAAACAAATCTAAATATCTTGAAAACTATGCAAGCTACACAAAAACAACAAGCAGCAAATTTGTTCAGGACAAAACGTCTGTTACAATGAGGGTAATCAATAAGCTGAACTCCTTGCAGTTTTTAAAATATTTGTTATCCAAAGTGGGAAATTTGATAAAGAAAAGAATAGAAATGTGGTTAATTAGATGGCTATATTTTAAAAACTATACAGAGTTCAGTGTAGTGACTACCCTTATGGTAAAGGTCTTTTTGTCATGAACAACTTTGCTGTTGGGTGTTTTTGTGCAGATGTGCTTATAAACAGCAGATGCTTTTTTTCTCTCTGAGGGAACACTCAAGTAGACATGCCAAATACATTTAAATATCTTGAAAATCATGCAAGTTACATATACACAACCAGTGCCAAAATTGTTCACAGCAAAAAGACCTTTACAATGAAGGTAGTCATCAAACTGAACTCTGTAGAGTTTTTAAAACATAGCCATCGCTGCTGTTGTGAACTGATTGTCAAGCAGTGATTCTTGCTGAATCTATGGACTTGGCTACATCACTGTCACATGAGACAGGATGCATTGTAGCTGCAAGAAAAGCAATAAACTTAACTGAGACGGAGATCCCTTGGAGTCATAAAACTACCATAAAGCTAGCAGGCTAATTTAGGAAAGCCTCCTAATAACAGAGGGAAGAACACACTAAGACTTCACACACAAATCAAAACACTCTGCACAATATATGTTTTTACAAATTCTGGGTGTACTACTCCTTTAAGGCAGTATCCTACAGTTTCTCTCTAATTGTCCAAGCAATGGCAACCAGCATCTGGCTCTTTTCTCACAACCATTTTATACAGAGTCTCCAGTCAGCACTGCTGAGTACAATAACGTCACTACCTCTGCTAATACATGCAACGTGAACCCCATGCTCCCCATCTGTCTGACCTGTCAATCAAGGTGACAACAGAACAAGTTCTGTTGATCACAGTGTAGCTTTGTAACAGAATGTGTTTCTGCATTTTATGTAATTCAATTCCTGTAGCCTCGGGCCTGTTTATTCTGGCTCCTGCTTTCTGCAAAACCATTCCTCCTGGGTCTTCCACATAAATCGTTTTACTGACTGTTGCTTGACTCACAAGGTTGCATAAATATGTATAAACAGTACTCAGCAGAATACATTTATGTTGTAAAAGTGCCATTTAATTCAAATTTGCAATACCTTATAGCAGTAGAAATTTGTAACCACCCCTCACTTACCTTGTGGCTCTCCTGCACTGTTTTAATTGAGAATAAAAACAGTAGTAAGTGAGCTAAGTCTGTGTTGTGAGAGGGCTCTTTGATTCTCAAGAGTGTTACTGATATCTGTAGAATCATTCAAAAATTATTCTGTATGTTTTACAAACTATCTAATATGATCATCAGCTTGCAGTGACAGAGGTTCTAATATGGACTGCATACTTACAACAACTGGTCTGACAGGTGGGTTTGTTGCTTTTTTATGGATTTTGATATCCTATACTATAATGGTGTTACTAGATACTTGTTAAGCAATTATTTATATTCCCAATTGTTTATCCAGTTTTCTTCATGACATACATCTAAAAAAAACATTTTACCAACATTGGTATCTCAGGAACATGGTGGCAGGAACTAAGATTTTATTACATGTGATTGGGATAGTTCCTTTCTTTCTTTCTTTCTTTCTTTCTTTCTTTCTTTCTTTCTTTCTTTCTTTCTTTCTTTCTTTCTCAGCTTGTGTTAAATCTTGAGTTTCTGCATTTGCAAATTACTGATGCAGCCCCAGTTTGCTAGAAAAGTGTTGAAGGGCCAATTTGAGATTGAGAAGGAGGGGTGGAGCAACAATGGGGAAATATCAAAACTGCATCACAGAAGCAACAAGCCTTTGTGTGAAGCCAATAAACAAATCAAAATGAAAGAGAAAACCACTATTTTTCTCAAAAGAGGTGGTTGGGAAGGTTAGGGAGAAAAAGACAGCATTCAGAAAGTGTAAGGAAACACAGAAGGAGCAGGACAGAGAACTGTACCAGTTTATGCAGAAGGAAGTGATGAAGGAAGTCAGAATAGCAAAGACCCAAACTGAGGACAAGATAGCAAGCTCAGTTAAGAAGGGGGACAAAACCTCTTATATGTACATTAGTTAGCGAAGAAAGACAAAGGGAGGGATACTGAAGCTGAATAAAGAGGAGGGTGGGTGGGCAGAGTGGAACAGTGAGAAAGTTAGGGACACTGAATGAATACTTCTGCTCAGTATTCACAAAGGAAGAGGAGGGGGAGGTACCTAACCCAGTCAATAGAAGCACTCTGGATGGGGGGTGTCGGTATCAGTCCTTTCACAGAAGAAAGGGTTCTGAAAGAACTCCTGAAAACTGAAGGTGGACAAAGCAATGGGGCCTGATGGGATTCACCCCAGAATTCTAAAAGAACTAAGGAAAGAACTAGTAACACCACTGACTACCCTTTTTAATAAATCGTGGGAGGATGGTGTGGTACCCGAGGACTGGAGGAGGGCAGATGTGATTCCCCTTCACAAAAGTGGGAGCAAGACAGAGGCAGAAAACTACAGACCTATCAATTTGTTCTCAGTGGTAGGGAAAATGATGGAATCACTTCTGAAGGAAAGAATTTTTGCGTACCTAGAGGCCAGTGGGGCACAGGACCCGAGGCAGCATGGATTGACAGCAGGAAGGTCATGTCAGATGAATCTAATCAATTTCTTTGACTGGGTGACCAAAGTAGTAGACCAGGGAGGGGCTGTGGACATGGCCTACCTAAACTTTAGCAAGGCATTTGACACAGTCCCAAGCAAAAGATTAATAAACAAATTAGCCAGCCTGGGAGTGGATCCCAGGGTGGTAGACTGGGTAAGACATTGTCTGGACAACAGGATGCAGAGGGTAATAATAAACGGAGTCCACACTGAAGAAAGGGGGTTACTAGTGGGGTACCACAGGGTTCAGTACTGGATCCAGTCCTTTTTAATGTCTTTATAATTGACATTGCAGAGGGACTGGAAGGAAAAGTATGTATCTTTGCAAACGATACAAAGATCTGCAACAGGGTTGATTCACAAGGTGGGCTGGAAAGAATCGGAAGGAACTTGGCAAGGTTGGAGGAATGGTCAAATATATGGCAGCTTAGCTTCAATGCAAAGATGTGCAAAGTAATGCACCTGGGAAACAAAAACCTAGGGGAAGAGTGCACAATGGGGGAGTGATATACTGACAACAACAAAAATGGAAAGGGACCTGGGGGTAGTTATATAGATGACCTAAAGGTGAGCAAGCAATGTGAGAAGGAAATAAGGAGGGCTGAGGGGATACTGGGATGCATAGAGAGAGGCATCACCAGTAGAAAAAGGGAAGTTGTTATCTCTCTGTACAAACAGTTGGAGAGACCCCATCTGGAGTACTGCGTGCAGTTCTGGAGACCCCATCTCTGCAAAACATAGACAGGGTAAAGGCTGTCCAGAGGTGGGAAATCAAAACGGTTATTAAACAACTGAAAGATCACACAACCTCAGGCAGAAAAAAAGTTTTAAGTTTACTATAGGGATGCCAACATAACAAAAAACTCACAAATCAAGCTACAAAAAAGCCTCAACCAGTTTCGTACTAACGGGACGTCATCAGGAGGGTGAGTGTCTAAGATACTAACAAACCTTAAATAATGGTCATCTTAAAGGCATAGTATTCATTTAGCATTATACACATATAAAAACATTTTTAGTGACAAAAATTCCAATATATTCATTTATAAATGTATAAATTTATAAATACATATATAATCATTTAGAAACCAATGGTTTGAAATGTAGTAAAACACCATGTGAAACCACAAAAGGAAGGTAGAATATAAATGTAGAGCACTCATTTAACACTTATCACTACAAAGTAACAAGTCCACTACTGGAGCAAAAATTCAATGTCATTTATCTTTATAAATACCAGCTCCAAATGGCTCCCCTTACGATGGATTGCCTTTATGGAAGAAGGACACAAGTCGAACATTTAGATACTGCAAATAGCTGTGCAGTTGTGCTTCTGAAAAAAAAAGACACAGTATTGCACCCTCGTGCTTGTGGAGCTAAATTTGCTTTTTTGAAATCAAAACAGTGCAGGGTCTGCACCAGAAGACATACGAAGAGAGACTAAAGGAGCTTAAAGGAGCTTAATATGTATACCCTCGAGGAAAGGAGGGAGAGGGGGGACATGATAGAAACTTTCAAGTACCTCAAGGGAATCAACAAAGTCCAAGAAGGTAGCATCTTTCAGAAAAAGAGATGCGCAAGAACAAGGGGGCGCAATTTGACGATAGAGGGTGGACGGCTCAGAGGTAATGTGAGGAAGTATTTTTTCATGGAGAGGGTTGTGAATGCATGGAACAGCCTTTCTGATGAGCTCATGGAGTCAAAAACAGTGGGGGGGAATTCAAGAATGCATAGGACAGACATAAGGCAATTCTTTGGGGTGGTAGGAGGAAGTAGGCTGTTGTCTAACTAGGATCTGCAGCTTATCCATTATATAGGGAAATGGGCAGACTAGATGGACCAAGCGGTCCTTATCTGCCATCAAATTCTATGTTTCGATGTTTCTATGTAACCAATTGATTTTTCTGTGTGGACAAAATGATAAACCTTTCTGAAGAATATTTACTACAGAAACTGATAAACTCTTTTGGTAAGTTGTAGACCATTGAGGATAGAGGGAGGAGTAATTCCAGGCAACAACAGCAGAGAGGGAAGTAGTGGTTTAGTTTCTGCCACTAGCTGCTTCCCCCTAACATAGAAATGCATCAAAATTTAATGGAGAAAGACAGTGTACCTTCAGCATTAATCTTAAAGGGGCACTGTCAGCTTTGCCACTTGTTTCTTATTAAAAATAAATGAGTTGGTCTGCAGGCACAGAACTGAAAGGAATGTTGTGGACAGTGTATCTGTGTGTTGCAAAATGTTTGTGGCTTATCTGGTTTCACAAACAATTAATGTACTTGATTAGTGGTGGTCTGACTTTAAGTACCCCCACCACCGGAAGCTGGTCAGCACTGGGAATGTGCTCATGAATGCGCATCTGCTGGCAGCACTGCTCCAAGGTGCACATTTTGATATCCCCATGCCACAAACCCCTTAATCTGCCTGAGCATCCTATTTTAAAGCGTTACTGGTGACCTGCAAGAAAAACTGATGGCTGGTTCAGCCACAAAGTACTTTTTAAATCTGGTGACCAAATCCTATGCATGCTCACTACTGCCACACTCTCATGCATACGAGGGATCTTCTTCCTGGCCACTAGTGCACATGCATGGGATTTGGTCACCAGATTTTAAAAGTACTTTGCGGCTGAACTTGCCCTCGGTTTTTCTTGCCGGGCACCAGTAACACTCTAGGATAGGATGTTCAGGTGAATTAAGGGGTTTGTGGCATGGGGGTATTAAAATGTGCACCCAGTGCTGCTCATAGACGTGCATTCACAAGAGCGTTCTCAGTCCCGGTTGGCTTCCAGTAGAGGGGGTACTTAAAATTGGACCACCACTTATCAAATACATTAATTATTTGCGAAACCAGGTAAGCTACAAACATTTTGCAACATGCAGATGCATTGTGCACCATGTTCCTTGCAGTTCTGTGCCTGTAGACCAACTTGTTTATTTTTAACACAAAACGAGGGGCAAAGCTGACTGTGTCCCTTTAAACTATGATGAGTTGCTAACATGCTGATTGTAGCAGGTACTGTATAGTGTCCATTTTAGAACCACTGTCAGTGTTCATAGATCATCAAATTAAAGAGTTTGTAAAAGTTCAGAATAATTTTTAAGTGATTTTACAGATATGATTAATATTATTGGAATGTAGATAATCAAGATGTTCAAGGAATCAGCCTATTTGATATACAGCAGATATTAGCACCACTTTACATTGATCCTTTGTAAGGAATGGTACAACTGTGAAGCCTTTCTGGTGAAGAAAAATGGGAGTTAGAGTCTGAGAAATAGGGTCTTCCAGTTTACCTGACTTTAGGATACCATGCTGCTTCCAATTTGGCACCCTGTGGGGCTTGTGCAATCTGCAGATCATGTTTTTTACATGAGGGCTCCTCCCCCCAAGCTGGAGCAGATAGACCTTGGTATGTGAAAATTTATGCTGCACCATCAGGGAGTACCTTAGTATATGTTTCTAGCAAACAGTGCATTAGTGATGTCATACGAATTGCAACATTTCATACCTGATTATACATCATGACATCATTCTTGTCAGTCAGGACTGTTTATTTCTCAACATTCCAAGTACTCTTTTCCCCCCCAAGAGGTTGCCTCATGCAAAGAGTTCTGAAATTTCACAATTCTAAGTTCAGTTAGCATAGCACATTTTATCACACAACGGTTTCTCTAGTTTTCTACAAAATTAAATAGTTGTGTTTTAAATTCAAGTTGCATTTTTAAAAAACAGAAACCCTCAGCATGATTTATAATACATTTTTATGTACAGTTGCTGTGTCTCTTATGTCTATAAAAGTTTTTTCTCAAGTCCTTTGTGTGCCAGAACTGCTCAGGTTCACTTTGCAGTTCTCCCACCCATAGAACTCAAGAATGCTCTCATAAACCAGAAGAGACACAGTGACTACATATATAACATACAGTGCTGCCCCAGTGACAGACTTTAGAATGGTTAACCTCAAACTCTGCAGTGTGGTCACACTTCACCAGACAGTCTAACATCAGGTTATTTTCTTTGCTGAAGAGATCAGTTACCCTGGAGTTCTGATGGTGTTTGGTGTATATGTTTTCTTAGTTTTCAATAGAGTTTTGTTATGTTGGAAACAATGTGGGCAATTTCAATAGGATCCACCAAGATGTGTCGCTGCTATTTTCAAAGCAGAAATTGTCTATTTCTGTTAGATCATCTATTAGATGGCCTAACAGTGTCCAAAGTTTGCATCCAAAACCAGATACAATTGTGTCCAAAATGATGTGATTGCATCCAAACTGGATGCAACTCACAGCTGTATCCATTTTGTGCAGCAAATTGTGACTTTTTGACATAAATGGACACAACTTCTGAAAACTAGCTACAGGGCTTGCCTGGACACATGTGGAAGGATACATGTATAGTACATGCATTTGTGTCTCTAGCTAAGCCTTTGAAAACCCTCCATAAGTTACTTATTTATACTCTGTGTTTGTTTAGCTTATATTTATTAGTTTTAGCATTTAAATCACAATGTGCATTGATTCCTGGTATGGGTTTCAGATTTTTAAACTATTAAAAAGAAAGTATTTTTGTTTCAAATGGCTTCATTTTTAAATCAGTTGTACTTTTTATGAAGTGTACAACTACTATAAACATGTTGGTGCATTTTCTATCAAATTGGCATGACAGAAATCCTTCAAAGAAGACAGGACCCACTGGTTGGCAAAAGCTGATGCCATGATCCTTGCTATAATTGTTTGGGACCAGATCAACATTTTGAAAACTGTAAACCCTGCAAAAGTTTCTGCCATAAAACAAAGAAAAATAGGATAGCCTAAATGGTATGCCCCTTCCCCAACAGAGACACCGACACAGCAACACAGCAGCCTACCAACCCGTCGACAAAATCTACAGGTTGCCAACAGGTGCTGTGTGGGGTGCACCAACACAGGGCACACTGTCTCGGTCCTGCACCCCTCCCAAATCAACTTTGACTGGAGTTGATCATTCTAAGCACAGGAGGTGTGGGGGGGAGGGGATTCAGGGGCCAAAGCAAACCAATGGAAAATTAGGACCAGGAGACAAAGGGGATTTATGTCAACCACAACTTGCTGTCGACATAAATCCTGTTGATGTCATGCTGGTCAACACAAGTGTTGCCAAACTGGCATCGTAGCACCTAGCTGAAATCCTGCCATCTGCACTAGCTTCTACAACAGTTTCACAAGATTGCTGTCCTATAAAAATTACAAAAACAAACATGGAGACAGGTATGGTGCTTGTACCACTGACAGTAGAAAGTACACTTCAGATGGCATTTCTTTTCTGCAGTAGTCTCCATTACTCAAGACAACTGAAAAAATGCTGCAAGCACTCCTCCGTAATGAGCGGTTACCGATGGCACCCAAGGAGGCAGATAGAACTGCCAGTCCATCAACCAGTAAACAGCACAAGGCTCCTGGCAGGGTAAGCCCTGTGTTACTGATGGCAGAAGGCAAAATGGCTTTCAGACCAGCAGCCACTTACTCCTGCTGGCAAAAGAATGCAAAAGCAAACCATATGGTTCATTTGCTTAAAAGCAACTAGAAGAACTGGTCCCAGAGAGGAATATGCCTTCCTTAGAGGTCATAAAAATGATGCAGCAGTTTTTTCTGAAAATGCAGACATTTGGAATACCTCTACCCACCCCAAATCCCTACCCCACCTGCTCCTACTCCCAATCAAAATCACTACCCAAGACAAAGATTTGGATAGGAGAAAGTAGTACATATTCTCAGAGGTGTCTGCTGAGGTAGGCTTTGGTTCTCACCCAGAATTAATAAAGACTATTTCTCTTACACTGCAGTGGTAAACCAAATGTCAGGTAAGCTGAATCTAGCATCCACTAAAACACAAGCAGATATTAAGGGAAATACTGGAAAAGGTACAGCTTTAAGTGTACAACAAAATGCCCTGATTAGTGCTTTCAGACAGTAACATTTTTTTAAATTACCTCTAATTGCATTTTAGGGATTTAAACAGTGGCCTTAACTTTCACTTTCTGTTGCTGGCAGCCACCATCTCTTGAGCAGCAGGAGCTTCCTAAGTTCACTGTATGCTGATATGTCCTGCCAACCAATAGCAGAGGTCAAACAGTCATATTAGCATACAGTGAGCTCAGGAATCTCACTGCTGCTCATGAGATGGTGGCTGCCAGCAACAGAAAGTGGAAGTTGTGGGTAGCTGTTTTAAATCATTAAAAAAGTTGTTACTGTCTGAAAGCACTAATTGAGAGTGTATATAGTGTCTGAGGAAAGCTGTGTCTTTTCCAGTGTTTTCCTTTAAGGAGGCTGAGTTTATGAAGATGCGGTACAGACCTCAACAAAAGAGTGTCTATCCCTATCTGAATGCATTTAAAAATGCCACAAAGAAAATCCTCGCTATGCCTTCATCCTCTACAGCCATAGACAAGAGGCTTAAAGAGCACTTTCATGCTCTGGAAGAAACTACCCCCTGAAGGCCATGAAGGACCCTTATATGACTCCAAGTTTGAGGGTATTAAAAAATAATTTTTACAGCTCTGTGTTTTCACTAGGGAAGAGATCATTTTTTGGCTCAGAGGAGCTGAGCCGCTGATCCCTTCACTTCCCAGTTTAGAGACATGCCCCCTTGCTGTTCCATATTCTAACATCACAATGTGCTTGTGTGAGGCACGTGCTCCAAACATGCCTATGGAGCACTCCTCCGTGCAAGCACATTGTGATGCCGAAATGGAACAGCATGGAGGTGTATCTCAATCGGAAGTGGGAGGGGATCCATGGGCTCAGCTCCATGAAGCAAAAATACAATCCCTACCCTCCTAAAAATGTGGCACTATAAAAATGATTTTTTAATACCCTTGAACTAGGAGCCAGGTAAGGGTCCTTTGTGAATGGAGCACCAGTACCATGAAAGGTGCTCTTAAAAAAAGGCATGTTGTAACATGGGAAGGTTAGACTTAATTTACACCCACCTTGATCCTGATGGAGTGATTCAAGCAGCTGTTTGTTAAAATGCTGAAGTTAATCTGGCAGCTTCAACCCCAATAAGGATTCCAGAAGAATGGGCCTTATAGCAAAAAAGCATACACTACATCAACCATGTCAGTGAAGCAGGCTGCCTTGCTAAGCTATTCTACACATTACAGAGAGGTATTTATTCCAAATGAGTGCACACTGGGACGCGGTGCTCGAAAACCAACCGTGGAATAAAAGGAAAAAGGTTCTGGCACACACTAACTCATAAGAGGCACTCAGAGAAAATTCATTTTAAAACCATGTTTATTGCACCAAGACACATAGCCCGGCCTGACATGAATGTATTGTAATTTCATCAGACAGGGAAGGAATTTCTCTAGTTGTAATAATGACAAGAGTTTTGAAATCAGACAGTGTCCCATTAGAAATCTATCCTTATTTAAAAAAAAAACATTAAAATCCCTGAAATACCATTGCGTGCTCCTTTCTGATTTGTCTTATAATATCTGAATTGTCTTTTGACCTTATTCTACCCCCTCCCTTTCAGATTTTATTAGGCCTTCTGTTATCTGCCTGGTTGTTAACTACCAGAAATGTGGCTGAACAAGTCTAAGGGAATTTTAAATGTTGATAGTGTGTGTGTATTGATTTCATCAGACAGAGAAAGAATTTCTCTAGTTGAAATAATGACAAGAGGTTTGAAATCAGACAGTTCATAACATGTAGTACTGAGGGAGTCATCTACCTAGCAACCTGTGAATGTCAGGCTTTCTATGTGGGTAAAACCACAAGAAGCTTTAAAGTGAGGGTTGGGGAGCATATTAGCCATCCAAAGAAATTATGTGACCTATGCCACAGCAGCTCACATTGTTGGAGCCAAGGATGTTGCACCCCATTCTTTTATGTTTATGGCTATTGACAAAGTGTGTCATAACCCTAGAGGTGGGGATAATGATAATCTAGTTTCATGATAGAGAAATTTTGGATTTAACTCTAAGGGCTACTACTAGCCTAGGATTAAATGCCCCATTAGACATTTATCGTTATCTTAAAAATGTTAAAATCACTGAAATACTATTGCATGCTCCTTTCTGGTTTGTCTTATAATATATGAATTGTCTTTTGACCTCATTCTACCCCTCCCTTTCAGATTTTATTAGGCCTTCTGTTATCTGCCTAGTTGTTAACTGCTACAAGCTAATTATATTGTTTGTAAAATTATAATACCTTTTTATATGGTTAATCTGATATGCTATTTAGATGTTTAGGCACCACAGATATGAGTTTTTATTACATATTTAAAAAATTCCTTATGTATATGTCATTAGTCTTGCTTGTCTATATGTTTTTTGATTTTACTATACCTTGTTTTAATGGTTTTTAGGGCACTGATAAACTGATTGATATTCACTTTAATAATCATCAGTGATGATGTAACGATTTCTAGATGTGATTCACCTGGTTGTTGCTTCTATTTAAGAGTGGTGTTTTGCTGGTCCTGAGCCTTTGAAAAAGGATTGCAGACAGTCCGAAACATGTCAGGCTGGACTATGTGTTTGGTGCAATAAACATGGTTTTAAAATGAATTTTCTTCTGCGTGCTCTTATGAGTTAACGTACAAGAACCTTCTACTTTACATCACCAAGAGGCTATGTGAAAAACAGTCTTGCCTTTATGTAAGAACTTGACTTCCCAAGAGAAGACACACCTTGTTGCATATAATGTAAACATTGGTTTGGAATTTGCTAAATACCAGCTGCAAATTGCTATATATTTTGAATTGCACTACTTCAAGAGGTCTAGAAAATTCAATGCCTTCCAAGAGATTTGCATGGCTTAACACTAGGTTGTCACAGGACATACAGAATAAAGCAACTGATGTCCCCTTGAAAGGAACCTCTTTATTTGGTGACAGATATGAGGCCTACATGAAAAAAGTTGATGAACTGGTAGGGGGTTTATGCCTTTTGTCAAGCCATTCTTAAGGTATCTATCCCCTTTCCCCCTACTATCTTTATTTTGGCCTTTCTTTCACATGGATCCATTCACATATCTGGAATGTGTAGTATGGTATGGGCTGCACCCCCATTGGGTCACGCTGTGGATCAATGGGTGTACAGCCCTACCTATGGTGTCAGTCGGCGGGGTGGCAGGTCGGTGGGGTGCTGCCTCTCGCCGCTGACCAGGGGGGAGTGGGGCGGTGGGGATCAGTGGGCAGGTGGGGGAGGGTCCACTGGACCACCAAGGATATTGGATTATCTTCATTTATACACATGCCTGCGATCAGGCTGAGAGCGGTCCACTGGACCATGCACAACCCTTTTGAATATCTGGGCTTCTAAGTCCATGTCGGGTATAATACCAAAGGGTCTCTCCGATTTTGCTTACAAAATCACTGGTCATTCATTTAGAACCATGAAGTGTTTTTTGAGGCTAAGATACATGGCCATTTATTATATGTAGCAGAAATGTGGGATACCATGACAATATTAGCAAACTTGAAGTTGTACATAAAATATTTTTAAGGAAACTTTTGTGTTTCCTCAAACTCCTAGGATGGTAATGAAAATATTTATTTATTTATTTATTTATTGTAGAGAATCAGTTTTACAACCTTTGAGTCAAAGACTCGTTTACAAAGGTACCTCGTCAATAAGGGGGGGGAAGACAACAATAAAAAAGAGGTTAGGACAGTGGAATGACAAAACATGTTAGATACATAAAAAATAAATATACACTTGGAGAGAGCAGACAGCTAGGCTGCGCTGGATTAAACTTGTGGAAGGTCCTAACATAGGTAAAAACAACACAGGATTCAAATCGACAGCAAGTCATAAGTTAAGTAGGTAAGTAACATTGGTGAAACAATAATAGTTACAGTATTCACAGTGAGCATGAATATATGAATAGAATCTGGAATGTGGATTATCAACTATCAGATTATTAAGAAAATATTAACTTAATGGACCAAAACTGCTGGAATAAAAGCATTGCAATTGCCAAAAATGTGTGCCCTAGAATATTTATACGGAGGGGTAGACAGTATCTGGTTCTCTAACCTTAATCTTTTTCTTAGGAAAATTGGGTTTGAAGATTCAACATATGCACAGGCCTTATGTCATCCTAAGGATTATTGCAAACTCGCTTTGCAAAAAGTACAAGATATATTTATTCAGGAAGACTTTGCAAAATTAACTCCTCTTGACTTTCTTGCCCCTTATGCATAAAAATAGCTGGGGTACAGAATCTTACTTACAGATATGTGACAAACTGCAACATAGAAAAGCATATTGTCTTTTCAGACTGAATATAATAAAGGAATGGAACAAAAGTCAGCCACATCCTATTAGAGTGTGAAAAGTTTGACATTTTAAGAGAAAGAGTTATAAATCTTGTTTTGAATAATTTTAAATGCCAAACTGGTACTAGTCCTTCAGATTAAGTAACAATAGGCCTTATTGTTATTTTCTTCTAAGGTGAAGATAATCTATGCTGTAGCTACATTTGCCCACATGGTGCTGTGCACTATTAAGGAAGTTTAGTTCAGTTTTATATATATATATGAACATATGACATTTGCCAACATATAAAGGCCTAGTGGTCTCTCAAGTCTGCTCGAATGTGAAGCTAGCACCCCTCATTCTGCGGCTGCCCCTCCCTGGCCCCCCCCTTGCTCTTTCCGAGCCCCTTTTGAAGTAGTCCACTGTTCTACTGGATACCACTTCTGCCAGTAACGCATTCCACCCAGCTATCACCCTCTCCGTAAAAAAGCGTCTCCTCATCTCCCTCCTGAACCTTCCTCCCTCCAGCCTCATATCATAGCCCTGGGTATCCTTCCCCTACCTTACTTTGAAAAGCCCCTCCACACCTGTCTTGTGTATTCCTTTCATGTACTATTAAGAAGGGAGTTTAATTCAATTTTACATGCTTTGGAATTCATTACATTATGTTTTTAATTGTTACTTGTGTGTGAATGCTATAACTGTATGTTTTATGCATTTTTATTGAAACAAACTTTGCACCCCAGCCTTACATCTGTATTTTCCTTTGACTTCTGTTTTCAGATGCTCTTGCTCTGTTAGTTCTTGTGTACTTATTATTTATAATGTGATTTCTCCCATTTTTCTGCTTTTGCTATTAACGTTATTTGTGTGACTCTACATTGCTTAGTGTATATTTCTGCTTTTTGATATACTTTTTCCTTTTAAATAAAAATGAGTGTAGAGGAGAATGGTAAGACTGGGAGTAAGGAGAGGGGTATGCAGTCGACAGATGGGGTACACCATCTCATATGTCTGCAGGGACACCACGGGTTGCACCAGCAGCAGCAGCAGCTGGTGCACGTTGAAGATGCAGCAAGAAGCCATTAGCAGCAGCCTCTTCATCTGGAGGATCCTCTCCACAGTGCAGCAGCAAAAAGTGGCCCTCTTTACTGTAGCTAAAAAAGCTGCAAGAGATCCTGTGCCCTCCCCCTTGGAACCACTGTCTCCAATTGATCCCTATGAGGAGCAAGAGCATCCATCTCCCCTAGGCAGCAACACAAGTCCCTCAGCTGGGATATTTTGATCTAGACCCTGCCAACAACAGCACTGTGAAATGTAAACTTTGTCAGGCAGTTGTTCAGAGTGATTAAAGGGGCAGCCACTTGGGCAATGATGGGCAACACACCCACCTTAAAGTAAGGCACTGCTGTGAGTGGGAGGAGCACATGAAGCTGGCTGAGAGGGGTGGAGGTTGTGACACTCATGGTCCTTCTGTGTCCCATAAGATGATGAGGTGCCTGATTTCCAGAATGAGACAAGGAGGGAACTGGGAGTGGCACCTGCAGTTGGACTCGGGGGCTGCAGGGGACAGGACCTAAGACACCAACTTCAGATCCTTCTCCCCCTCTTCTGGAAACTTCCACAACAGCCAAAGTGGTGCAACTCCACATTGAAATGTGAGACCCCAGATACAGAGTTGTGCCAATGGAGAATATGCTTCAGATGGTACATACCATCACTGTCTAAGTCAGAAACACTCACTGAGTTTGCTAAAAGGCCAGTACAGGTCAAACAGTAACAGAACTGGAACCTGAATTTAAAAGTAAAACAGCTTCTATTGGAAAAAAATTACTTACAGATTCAGCTCAGTTATCTTTAAATCTTATTTTTTATTTTTATTTTATTTATTTAGATCTCGGATTACAAACACCTTTGAGCTCAGTGCTCTTTACAAAGGTTCCTCATCAGCAGCATAATACAACAGGTTAACAGAACAAAAGTATGGCAAAACAGTATACATAGAGAAAGATCAACAGGTTTACAGACTAAACAGAGTATAGTAAAATAATTGTAAATAAGAAAAGAAAGCAATAATTGACATTCACAGTGCATTAAAGAATAGAAACGAGCAACGCTAAGCAGTTTCATGCACAGGAATGCATACAGTAAATTGAAAATCAGCCAAAACAAGCTTTGTAGGTTACTGGTAAAATTATAAGGTAAGTTGAAACCAGCCAACAGGCCTTGTCAGGACAGATGGGGGGGAGCATTAGGTAGTGGGGAGTAAAGGTGAAGTGAGTAGGGTAGCAGAGGAAGGGGATGTCAGAGATGGTGCTAAGGAAATTTAACAGTAATCAAGTGCTAGGGTTGTAGATTGCTAAAAAGGGCTTAGCAGAAACAGTTACAGGAGCTAGTGGCAGAGAGTAGTCACTGTAGCTTGGATTTGAAAGGGCCCAATTTGGATTCGGAGGAGATGTCACAGTTGATGGCATTCATTCAAAGAGGGGCTCTGTAGGCGAACGATCTTTATCTATGTATTGTATCTTTGTATTGTATTGTATCTTTGTATTGTATTATTACAGACAACATATCTTGTATACAATAAACTATAGCATGAGTTTAAGAATTTAACAATTGGTTAAGGGGGTGGTGCAAGTCAAATAAGTAGGGGCTAGTGGGGAGGTGGTGTCAGACATATGATAATAAGGACCTATATGTACTGGATAAACTGCATTTAAGTAGAGAGGATACCAGGGTCTTAAAGGATAAGCTGGAGGATTACATGTCAGCAAACCTTAATTTAAACTGAAGGGAGGTCCATAGGGTGTGCTACAACCGTAGTCACCAGGTGCAGGAGTCTGATAGGCCTCCCCCCTTTTAATCAGCAGGTGGAAGTAAGAGTGAGAAGCAGGGGTGAGGGAGTGGGGATGGGGGGTAGGGAGATTAAAAGGGCCAATCAGTGGTAATGGTGTATGGTGTACAGGAGTCACAGTGACAGGTGGTGTCACTGAATGCAAGGAGCCTGGCAAACAAGATGGTCGATCTTCAGGCACTGATGGCTGAGGGAGAGGTGGACACAGCATCCATCACAGAGACATGGGCCACCCAATACCATGATTTGGACCTCGTGATCTCTGAGTATAGAAGTTACCAGAAGGACAGAGAGGTGGGGAGAGGGAGTGGAGTAGCTTTATTCATGAGGGAAGGGATCACAATGCAACAGGGAGGAGGAGGAGGCTGAATGTAAGACTGAAGCCTTGTGGGTATAGCTTCAGACTATCAAAGGGAGAAAGATTAGAAGGGGGATGGTTTACAGACCACCTGAGCAGGACGAGGAGTTGGACAGAGCATTGGAGGAGCAGATTAGAATGGTATGTAGTAGTGGTAATGTAGTTGTAACAGGTGATTTCAACCTACCTGGAGTGGATTGGATTGGAGGACTACAGCTACCTCCTGAAGGCTTTCCAAGATAGTTTCCTGGTGCACGGAGTCACAGAGCCAACCAGAGATGGAGCCATACTGTACCTGGTATTGTCCAACGGTGAGTATGTCCAGGAATTAGAAGTGGAAGACCCTCTTGCAGGCAGTGACCACCACATGTTGTGGTTCTGCCAAAATCTGGGCAAGGAAATATCCAGGACAAAGATGAGGGTAGTGGATTTTAGGAGGGCTGACTTTGGAAAGATGGGTGAAATCCTAGAGGAGCATCTTGCCAAAATCAGTCTGGAGATGGAAGTAGAGCACAAATAGTCCATTATAAAGATGGATCTGATTGAGACCACCACTGTAAAGGCCCAGAGCAAAAATCCAGGAGCAAAAAAAATCAGATTGATTTGGCAAAGAGGTGGCAGCAAAAGTAAAAGAGAGCAGCCTTTCATAAGTACAAATGTACTCTGAGGGATGCAGACAGGGAGGTTTACTCAGAGAAGTCAAGAGAGGCAAGCAGAGCAGTCAGGGTAGCAAGGGTCATGAGAGAACTAAAGCTAGCTCAGGGGAAAAGGATTTTTGTAAGTACATAAGGGAGAAAAGAGGTACCAAGGATGGAATTGTTAGATTAAAGTGGAGGGGGGGGGTTGAGCAGAATGTAATGAAGAACAGGTGGAGGCACTAAATGAGTACTTCCACTTGGATTTCAGTAGGGAGAAGGACAGATCACAAGGAAAACAAGGGTTAGGAAGGGGGATGTAACAGATGGAGCAATTCAGGAAGACAAGGTTTTAAAGGGCCTTAGGCCCACAGGGTATACAAAGCTCCTGGACCGATGGTGTGCACTCAAGATGTCTGAGGAAATTGGCAGAAGTCCTGGCTAGCCCCCTAGCAGACCTGTTTAACACCTCACTAGAGACAGGGTGCATCCCTCAGGACTGGAGAATGGCACATGTGGTGCCTCTCCACAAGAGTGGGCCTAGGGATGAACCAGGTAACTACAGACCTGTCAGCCTTACCTCCATTGTGGGCAAATTAATGGAGCTCATACTAAAGGAGAGACTAGTGGACTTTCTGGAGGTTAATGGTCTTTTTTTTTTTTCTTTAGTTGTTTAACCAGGATTAGCACACTAAGCTGAAAGCTTTTTTACAGGAGCGACCTGGGAGGACAGGGAAGTTAAGTGACTTGCTCAGGATCACAGAGTATGCAATGTGGAAGCTGTGGGATTCAAACCCAGGTCTGGTCTGCTGGATGTCACCAGATTTGCAGCTCAGAGCCTTAAACCACTGCGCTATACTGCCTCCCTAACGTCTCGGTCTCCAAGATGAAAGGCAACATGGGTTTGTGTTAGGAAGATCCTGCCAGACCAATCTGATAAACTTTTTTGACTGGGTTACAGAGACTGTGGACAAGGAACAGGTGGCTGATGTCCTGTATCTGGACTTCATCAAGGCCTTCAACTCTGTACCAAATAGGAGACTGCTCAATAAGCTGCAGGACCTTGGAGTTGGGAAGAAGCTGATGGGGTGGATCAAGAGCTGGCTACAGGACAGAAATTATAGGATGGTAGTGGGGGGATCTCTCAAAGCCTAGTGGTGTAACCAGTGGGGTGCCACAGAGCTCAGTGCTGGGTTCAGTGTTGTTTAATGTCTTTACTGGTGATACAGTGGATGGGATCAAAGGTAAAATCTGCCTATTTGCAGATGACACTAAGCTCTCTGGGGAGAGTGGATACAGAGGAGGGAGACAGGAGCTGAGGGAGGACCCGCTAGGCTTTGAAAAGTGGTCAGGTATCTGACAGCTGGGATTAAATGCCAAGAAGTGCTAGGTCATGAACCTGAGAGCTAAGAACCCAGGGGCCAGTTACTGGCTGGTAGGGGGCATAAGTGTCCAGTTATGAGGAAGAGGAGAAGAACCTTGGGGTAATTATCACAGGGACCTGAGTGTCTTTGCACAGTGCAAAGCTGCAGCCAAAGCCAACAGGATGCTGGGCTGCATTACCAGGGAGTCACTTCCAGGAAAGGGAAGTCATCCTGCCACTGTACAGTCATTGGAGAGACCACGCTTAGAATATTGTGTGCAGTTCCGGTGCTTATATCTGAAAAAGGACATCAAATTACTGGAGGAGGTGCAGTGTAGGGCAACTAAAATAATCCAGGGCCTGCGGGACAAACCCTATCAGGAGAGGCTGCAGGAGCTCAATATGCATTCCCTGGAGGACAAAAGAGAGAGAGGGTGGACATGATCGAAACCTTCACGTACCTTAAAGGTATCAACAAGGTTAGTACAGATGGAATATTCAATGTCAGGGGAATGGGTCCACTGGGGGCACAGTCTAAAATTAGTGGGGGGAAGATTCAAAAGGAAAATGAGAAGGCAGTTTTTCACAGAAAGAGTGGTGTCCAAGTGGAACGAACAACCGTAGGGAGTGGTATCATTGAAAGCAGTGGACAGTTTTTAAAGAGGTTGGGACAGAGTGAATGGGACTCAAAGGAGAGTCATAATGGATGGAAAGAAGAGAATTGGGGATGAGAGGGAGAGGGGGGAAGACTATGTGGAAAAGGGAGGGGGGGCATCTCCAGTAAATTTGTCTGCGAACTGCAGACTAGATGGACCATAATAGCATGTTTCTGCTGGCATTTTCGTATGTTTGAACGTAAACCTGATCAGTAACACAATTTCTGTAAAGTTGCTTTTATCACTTTATCTGTTTAAAACTATACACTTTTCTGTCCTATTTTATACAACACTGCATGCCTCGACATGCTCTGATTTGTGTTCCATTTCTGGAGACTTTTAAACACAAAAATATCATGAGCTTACTCTCAGCTCTCTGAGCTGCATTGTCTTTACTTTACCCTTAGGTTTTATTTTCAATACAGCATTGAACACAGTGTCCTACTGTTTCTCTTAGTTGAGTAATGGTGACCAACACATAGCCCTTTTCTCCTAATCCTCTTATAAAGAGTCTCCAGGCTAGTGCTAAATTGAGCAGGGGTGGAACGGGCTGGTGTGTTCAATGACATCACCACTTTGGCAGGCATGCATGATGAATACCACGCTTCTTTTCCTGTCTGACTTAGCTATTAGAAAGCAGCAGAACAAGTTCTGCTGAATACACTGTAGCTTTGTTATGAAAGGCGTTTCTGCATTCTTAGTAATTCGATCTCTGCAGCCTCAGGGCTGTTTATTCTGGCTCCTGCTTTCTGCAAAACCATTCCTCCTGGGGGTTCCACATAAAAATGTATAAACAGTACTAGGCAAAAGAAATATATGTTGTGAGAGAGTCATTTAATTTGAAATAGCAATGCCTTTTAGCAGTAAAAATTTGTAACTACCCTTCACTGACCTTGCTGTTCCCCTGCACTGTTTTTAAAAGGAGTACAAACAGTACTAAGCAAATTGAGTCTATGTTGCGAGAGGGCCCTTCGAGTCTCAAGAATACATTAATCATGTCTATAGAATCATTTAAAAATGATTCTGTACCTTTTGCAAACTCTCTGATAGGATCATTTACATACACTGACAGAGGTTCTACTAGAGACTGCAAACAAGAAAGGGTCATCCCAAATGCTAAGGTGCGTTAGCCGAACAGAACAGGCCACTGAACAAAAAAGGTTTGCACTCAACCAAAGCAGCAATAATATTACACCATGCAATGTCTAATAATATAAAAAAACTTTATTTACGTACAATATCATAAAAGCTGGGTATATGGCACTCTGCTAAGAGAGATCCTATACCTGCCAATTATGAACATACAAACAAGAAATTGCCAGCAGATACAGGCCTTTCAGTTTATCTAGCCTGCTCGAGTGTGCAGAATGCCGCTTATTAAACTGCAGCTGCTCCCCTTGCCCGCCCTCTTCTAATTTATTGCCCCTAACCTCCGGCTTCTGTCTCCCATCTTCCCTCTGTTTTGACCCTCCCTTTTGCCTTGTCCCGCCCCCTCTTGAAGATGCTCACTATCCACAGTGATATCACTTCTTCTGGCAGTGTATTCCAACCTACCACCACCCTTTCTGTGAAATAGTGTCTTCTCATCTCCTTCTTGAATCTTTCTCCCTCCAATTTAAGACTGCGTCCCCTGGTGTCCCTCCCACTTTTAACTTAAACAAACCCTCAGAATTAACTCTGTTTATGCCCTTTAGGTACTTGAATGTCTCAATCATATCCCCTCTCTCCCTTCTATTCTCCAGGGTGTACGTGTTAAGCTCCCGCAATCTTTCTTCATATGTTTTGTCCCCATTCCCAGAATCATCTTCATTGCCCTACACTGGACCCCCTCCAGTAGTTTGATGTTCCTTTTCAAAAAGGCATGCAGTACCCAAGTGCGGTTTCACCAGGGACCTGTACAGGAGCAGAATTACTTCCTCCCTCCTAGAGGTAATCCCCCTGGTAATGCATCCCAGCATTTTATTTGCCATTGCAGCTGCCTTCCTTCACTACGAGTGTTCACGTCCCGTTACCAGCACCCCTAGATCTTTCACCTTGGCCAAAGTGGTTGACTGCACTCCCCCCAATCAGTAGCTGGTCTCTGGGTTTTTTGCCTCCAAGTGTAAGACATTGCACTTTTTAGCATTGAACCCCAATTGCCATGTGACTTGACTAGTGCTCAAGTCTCACCAAATCCTCTTGTAATACTTTACCCCCTTCCTCACTATCCACCTCAGCACAGATCTTAGTGTTGTCTGCAAAGTGGTTGATCTTGCTCTTTATCCAATTTGGTATGTTGGCAATGAAGATGTTAAACAGTGCCAGTCTTAGCACTGAACCCTATGGGACCCTTCCAATTAGAGCCCTGGGTGCCAAGAGTTCTCCCCAACTACCACTCTGCTGCCTGCCTTTCAACCAGCTCTTAATCCACCCCACCATTTTTTCCAAGCTCTCAAGCTATATAACCTACTGGTCAGCTTTCTGATAGGCACTGAGTGAAAAGCCTTGCTGCAGTCCAAGGAAAGGACATCCACCACATGGCCTCTATCCAGTGAGTGCAGTCTTCCAGGTGTGTTTGCTGAGCCTTTATTTATTTTTAGTACATTATAATATACTTGCATTGCTGGATGTTTGTTTACTAATGATTTATATTCTCAAAAGTTTTTTCAGTTTACTTCTAGATCTTTGTCTAAAATGTCTTGAACTAATGCTGATATCTCAGGAATCTGGTGGCATAAACTAAGATGTTATCCTTGTGATAGTTCTTTCTTTCTCTCTTTTTAGTGCATTGGCTTGTGTTAAGTGTTGAGTCCTGCATTTTCAAAGTACTGATGCAGCTTCAGTTTCCTAAAAATTGTTGACGGTCCTATTTGAGACTGACCCAATTCATTTTACTATGTGGACAAAATTATAGAACTTTCTGAAGAATATTGGTCTGAAACTGATAAAGTTGGTTTGGTAAGCTACGGACAATTAGGAGGTGGAGGAATAACCCCAGGCAACAACAGCAGAGAGGAAAGTAATGGCTACAGCTTATCAGAATGGACTTCATCTATTTCAGAGATAAATATTCTTCAGAAAGGTTTGCCACAAGCACTTGAGATAAAGTTTTAGTTTGTGCCACCATTCCCATCCCTCCTAATACACAGATGGAGCAAACGTTAGTGGAGAATGATGTAGCGACAGTCAGCATTATAATTAAACTGCAGTGAGTTGTTTACTTGCTAACTACATAGATACATGGGCAATTATGGCAGGAAAAGGCATATCATCCCACCCAGTCTGCCCACCCTAGCTAACTAGTCTGTGCTGATCCCAGGTGGCCATTTCTCCTCTCTGTTTCTGCTCCCCCTTTTCTGACTAATCTCATATGCCTGAGCCATCACTGCTTGAAGCTGTTCACTGATTTGATCTGTACTACTGCCTCTGGCAGCTTGTTCCACATGTCTACCACTCTTTCTATGAAAAAGTGCTTATAGATGTCCCTTTTGAATCTCCTCCTGTGAGTTTAAGTGAGTCATCTCTTGTCCTTGTATTTGAGCGGAGGTAAAAACCTTCCTTGGTGTTCACCCTATTTATCCCATGCAGATACTAGTATATCTTTTATCATGTGGAGCCTTTCCTCCTTTTCTCAAGGGTGTATACAGTATATTCAAGTCCTGCAGCCTCCCTCACATATCTTGTTCTGAAGTCCAAGGGCTATCTTGGTTGTGTTGCGTTGTACTGCTTCCACCTTGTCACAGTCTCTCCTCAGGTGTAGATTCCAATACCATGCATAGTATTAAGTTTGCAAAAAGTTCAGACTCATTTTTAAATGACAATACAGATATGATTAATATTCTTGAGAATACTGATAATTACATTTTTAAAAGGACTCTACAGCGGGCCAGCCAGGATGCAATGCAGTACTGCTGCAGTACATTACAAAATACAATATACTGCAGGGAACAGTGTAATGCTATGGCAATTAAGCCTTTTTTTCATGCAGTATTTGTGACATGTCACTTACTGCAAGTTACTGCATTGCATCGTGGCAGGCTCCAGTGTACCTATTTTATGTATGGTAGATGTTAAACACTGCTATACATTGATCCCTTGTAAGGAACAACTCATAGAAATGGAAGCCTTTTTGGTCAACAGAAAAGATAACAATCTCCCTAAATGTATATTTATATTAGAATAAGCAGAAACAGTACTTTCTAAAAATAATTTGAGATTTGAAACACAACACTTTATACAGAAGAGAGAGACAATGATAGGGTCCTTCATAGCCCCATCATATGCCAATCTTGCTATGGCACATTTTGAGAGTTAATGCAGTAGTTTCTCATTACCCAGTAATACACTTTGTTACTATGAATCCTGCCTAAAACAAATAGCGCTCTTGGTCTTGTGACGTCTCACAATTAACACCATTCACACATGCTAAATTGTGTGCACTTGTTCATCTGATTATGTAGTTTTGCCCCATCTGATCTCAGCTATATGTCTGCTGCAGTGGTGGTGTGATTGTGTCTTAACATTATGGCTGAAACTAGGAAAATAAAAGTGCTGGACATTGATGCTAAGATTGATAGTTTTATAACTTTTTGATCACTTCAAAAATGGTGACGCTGACAATAGGGGACATGCACTTAAGCAGAATGTGCATTAAACTGATTTTATCTATGTACTACAGTGTACTATATGAAAGACTCTACAGCTAGTACTGTTTACATTCATTTTATTTCCCAATTACATACTGTTGAAAATTAAAACAATTGCAAAATGCTGTTTAAAATTTCAATCATGCTGTACTGCTGAAATAAGCTGTAATTTTACATTATTTTGTGTCATTAATGACTAGTTTAGGAATGTAATGTTCAAATTTGAACAAAGTAGTTAGGTCTTTTTTTTTTATGAAAACCAACAAAGCTGATCCTTCTCCATAGCCAGAGGTGCTTCTGCTATAGTTACTGGGATATCTTGTATAAGACCTTTGTTGTCCTCACCCTCCATTTTTAATCCTAGAACATTGCTACATATCTGGCTATTGTCAGTTGCTGTCAGTGTCTCTGTAATTAGCACTGTCTGCACACTCATATTCAGTGGTACCCTCAGAGGACAGAGAGAGAGAGAGATGTTGGTTTGCAATTTCTTTACTGGCAGCTGCCTCATTTTCAGTGAGAATTGTGCTTGCAGGCTGAACCCAGTCTTTCTAAAGCAGTTCTGGATAGTCTCCTGTTTAACCTGTTTCACACATTGTCTCTCATTCGTGTGGCATCCAGCATGGTGATCTTGTTAGTGAGGTCATTTACTGAGTTTAGCAATCATTCATCAAGGCAGAGGAGGATCTTTATGAGAGCCTGATAAGATAAAATAACATTTGTCAATGCCAAATGTTGTCTTGCTGGCATTGGCATTGGTAGCAGGAGTTAGAGATGCATAATAGGAATGGCAGTGGTACTGAACTGATGCCAACCCCACCCTGCAGAGACTGACAGGCATTGGGGTGTGCCTTTGGGTCATCAGCCATAATGCTAATGCCATTTCACCTCACCCGACCCTGCAGACACTGACAAGTGTCATGGTGTGCCTTGGGGTCTTCAGGCCTTACGCTCACCCCATTCCATAAGGAAATATGCTGAGATGGGTGCAGTACAGGGAAATGGGGTGAACTTTGGAGCCAAAGACTCCAAGACACACCTCAATGCCTGTCACTGGCTGCAGGGAGGGGTTGGGAGTGGAATGGTGTGAGCATTACAGTTGATGATCCAAAGTCACACCCCTGATGCCTGTCAGTCTCTACAGGGTGGGGTGTTATGGTTGAAAATCCTAATGCCCTGGGAATTTGTTGGTACTTTAATTCCAAATTTTCAACATGTGCTTTTTTGACACCACCTCATGAACAATGGCACTATCAGTTTGTTGAGTCGAAGGTGATTTTGCAGCATCAGCGCCATTTGGTGCCACAGTTGCAAAAACATATTTTGGGCAGGATTTGAAAACTGACAGCTGTACTGTTCATGAGGAGATGTAAAAAAATGGCAATGTTGAAAATCTGGAGTGAAAATATGAAAAATTGGTGAAGTCACAAGCATGCATAGAAACTGTGCAACGCACGCCCATAACGCAATTATTTTTGGGATATTTTTAACCACATTTTCATTATAGGTGGTTTGGGACTTCCCTCATGAACAGTGGCACTGTGATTTTGTTAATCTGTCCCAAAAGTAGATTTCCCACAGCAACCGCGCCGTTGTGTGCCACAGGTGCGAAAACACATTTTGAGCAAGATGTGAAAAATGACAGCTGTACTATTCCTAAGGAGGAATGAAAAAATGACAATGTTGAAAATCTGGAGTGAAAATATAAAAAAGTGTCAGAGTTATGAACGTGCATGGAAACTGTGCAATGCATGCTCATAAAGCATTAATTTATTTCGAATTTTTTCACCAAATTTACAACAGAGGCTTTTTGGAACCTTACCTCATGAACAGTGGCATTGTCATTTCATTAATCAGTCACAAAAGGTGGTTCTGCATAGTGACTGTGAAATCACCTTTGGGACAGAGTGATTAGATGACAGTGTATGTGTTCATGAGATGGGTCCCAAGAACCTCATGTTGAAAATTTGTTACCAAAATTCCCAAAAATGGCTGAAATCCACCTAAGTTGAACCCCCATTGCCTGCCATTATAAAGCTTACCACATTTTGTTCAGTTCCCAGTTGGCTTTTGAAGAGTTCAGATGTGTTCCCACTACAGAAGATCCTAGCAGCGACCTCTAGAGGTAAGTATAGGGTGAGGGGTGTGGAGAGGTTGGAGTGCACAGAGGGTGAGTCTTGAGGTTGGGAAGGGGCACAGCGGAGCGACAAGTGACTCTTTTTCACAGGTAAAAAAAAACAAACCAGACTTCGGGGGGCTGTTTTCTTTATTTACAAGTAAAAAAAATGATTTGGAGCACACTGGGATGGGCTCCCAGTGTGCCACAAGTTTTGAAGGGGACATGATGCCGACAGAGATTTGGCACCCCCATTGGCAAAAAAAGTGTGGGTGTGGGGGGGGGGACAAGATGCCAACGAGGATTGGGCACCCCTGTCAGCAAACAAATTGAACTGGGGGGGCCATGCCGACACGAGAATTGAGCATCCCCGATGTTGGCTTTGTGGGGATTGTATGGAGGGCAACAGGAGCTGCCATAGTTATTGAAATGTTTAACCAGGAAAGGCATGTAATGGAGCCTTGTCATCTGATGCTTCAGTGAGGAAACTGCACCTCATTGGAGCAGCAGATTTCTTTTAACTCTATGGCTCTCTTTAAAACTGCTGTCCTTGCTAGCATGCATGCTAATTGGTGGCTGAGGGATGCACGCACTAAAGCATTCCCTGCATTCGCCAACACTGACACACCTCTGAATGTTCTACTACAGCAAGTTGTTGCTTGCACACGTGCAAGACAACGTGAAAAAACAAATAATCAGATGAGTACAGTCAAAAAATGCTACACCCGCCTCCAGTCTTTAGAGGTTCTTTGTTACTTCAAGTTTATTTTTGCAGATTTCCTAATATTGAACTCTGAAAATTAGAAGCTTGTTTGAGCTATGCAGTAAAAAGTGTTAGTGCTAAAGTGCTCTACAAATGCAGACAATCATAGCCACAATGGCTACCAATATTTCACTGGCATCTTACACACCCTTTATCAGAGTGCTTATGTGCAGCAAACGTATTTTCCTTTTGTACCCCTAAATTATGTCTATTATGGTCCAGTTAAGTTGGGAGGTGCTTAACTTACTTTTCCTCATCACTCAAACCAGCTTTTAACTTTACACTCTGTCATTTCAACATAAAACATGCTCTACCGAAGTAGTGGATAGAATCTTCCTTTGTTTGTTGCACTGTGGTATAATAAATTAAGTTTTGAGTGGATGTGTAACCTTGAATCTCATGAAACACATGAGACTATGGTATGCACTAACAACTGAAAAGAATAGCATAAACTTTTCCATGATGGTGGTGATTTATGTTTTTAATTATGCCTGTAGCCATTGGCTGTCCCAGTGCAGTTGTGTGCTTGGTGGGATGCAAATCATTTTTTTTCAATTCTGGTTTAGGTTCCTTTCTGCTGGTGGGGATATACCCCTTATCAGTCCTTATGTGACCCCACCACACCGTCTAACCCAACATCCCCAAGTCTATCTGATCAGGGATGCAGTACATGACTTACCCCCCCCACAGCAGGGCTCCCTTTGAGGGGTACAGGGAGAGAATGAGCTTAACTGAGATGCCCCTGGCAAGTTGTTCAGGGTGTCAGTCATGTTAAAGGCAGTAAAGCCTAGTGTCATTGGACATAGCCATTGAAGGGGTATTTGTGTGCTTGCTTTGTTGCATTGCCAATGGTGGTATGTCCATTCAGTGACATTAGCATACCTCTCGACTTGCTAGGATCAAAATCAGGGACACTACCTCCACAAATCAGGGACAAATGACCAAAATTAGGGAAACCATAGTTTATTCAGCATGGCAGCCCTATGCCATGCAGCATCATAGCATGACTTGTACATCACATCATGGTGTAGTACAGTACAACATAAAGTATTTTTATTTTATGCTTTACATATAAAATTCGATTTGCATAACTCATACTATTATGTTATTAGATCACTGCATGAATACTAGAGTAATGCTGCCTGCTACTATCAGGACAGAGGTCATGTCAAATGAATCTGATAGATTTCTTTGACTGGGTGACCAAATGGTTAACTGGGGGGGGGCAGAGCAACAAGATGACCTGTGCTGCTCCGCTCTGCACTTCAGCTCCTCTCTTGATGCTGTTTTAGTAAGAGTTTGTGCCCCACTCTGAATTGTTTTACCTCTGCATATTTGCATTTCAGATGGAGTTTAATTTGTTTTATACTTCACCTTGAGTAATTTGCAGCTTGATTTTTTTCAATTGTTGCCAACTAAGTGACTGGCATGCAGGCATTCTCAATGAGCAAGTGGACAGCAAAGTGTTAATGAACCCAACAGTTAAACTTCAGGGTGAGTTGAGCAGACTGAAGATGAGCCAGGGTGATGTTCAGGAGATGTTCACAGAGACCCTGGATGAGGAATCTGTATGCGGGGAGAGCTGTCTGGGGAGATGGAGAACCACCTTGGTGACTGCACCTGAGAGAGTTAAGAGCAAAACTCTCATCTGTAAAAGGTATATAAATGTTACCTAAGGGTATGAAGGACTTGGGCACTCTCGTATACAATTTTTACTATGTTCAGGTTGAGCACTGCTGTTTTTATAGTTATAGGTACCAGCCAGAAGACTCATTAACTCAAGTCTAGGGTTACTACAGAGATTGTAGCAAACTGCAGTGAAGCAGAGTGAGGAGAATTACAGAAAAATATCCAGAGTGATCCAACAGGGCTTGAAGAATTAAAATTGAATGGCAAATGATAAAAAATGCTGCTGTATAAAATGTTGACCTATGGAGCCTGCAGGTCTTGCCAGAAAAGAGAGGAGAGAGAAAGTGGTTTTAAGGAGGTAACGAGCAGAATTAAGTAAAAGTTTATATGAAGTGTATTAATCACAGAACTATACAAGAACATATTAGGATATACTATATGCAGTAGAGTTCTGTTGCCTTTTAACCCATGAAGCTGAACCATATTAAGAATGGTGCATATATCCATCTTTCTTTACAATAAGTGGTTGGAAACTGATATTGCATCCAAGTTTTGTTTACTCAGATTTCTTCCCAAAAGGAATATGTTTGCAGTATGTGTTAAGTGAACAAATTAAAAACTGATCTATTTATGGAATGAGGCCTTAAGGAAGATTATTATGAAATTTATATGTGGCAACTTCACAGGCTTTAGTGGAAAGCTTAACTCTTGTACAGTACTTGTAATTTATTTAACTAACTCTTAAATGTAATAATAGATTTGAGCTCAAAGATCACTTCTCACTTAAACATTATGTTTATAATGGAGTGTGATGAAAACTGATATGAGACATACTTGACTTTTATTTTTTGTGTGTTTTATTTGTTGTGCTTTATGTATTTTAATAGTGAGTTGTCTTAACTAAGGAGGCGCTACTCTGTCTTGACTGCGGTGGTGAGACTTCAGCATGCAAGAATCTACGTTACTAAGTTCTTATCCAGCAGTTGTTAAATGTGTCTGTATTAGCTAAGAAAATTCTTATAAATGTTTTGATGCTTTGCATTATTATGGAATTTTATATCTAGGGCATATTATAGTTATAGTGAATGAGTATGTAGCTATTAACAGAAGCCATGTAGGCAAATGTTTTAGTGTTTTCAGGTTAAAATAATGAATGTATCTCAATTTACTTAGATTACTGATATTTGATTTTGATGTAACCCTTTGAATTGTTCTCCTTTCTTGTTTGGGTTTAGTTTGTCTAGTTTATAGTGGTTCAATAATTTTGCCCTGCAATAGAGAGAGTATTCTCTTAAGTATCACTCCTGGTTATATTCATGATTACTTAGTATGGAAATTTTGAGGCAAAACAATGACTAGTGGTACAGATGTGTATTCTGCACTTCGTTGGCATTGTGACTCCTCAGGACCCTGTTCCCAAATTTGGTAGCTATGGACCATAACTGGTCTAATGGATTGTCAAGCTAAGCTTTGTATCCAGGGTAGACTAGTACTCAGACCTTATTTGCATAGTTGTACCCAGTGGTAAAGGAATCCATAGAGATATTGCTTTTGCTGACATACAATGGGGTTAAAATGACTGGAGTGCTCTTAATGCACATAAGGACCATAAAACAGAATAGTCTCTGCATAGTACCTGAAAAGTTTTATGTGTTTCTGATAACAAGCAGTGGGTCTGGAGAGCATCCCTCACCTGGAAATGGGAACTTTGTTGTAATACCCTCTTTGCTCTGATGGTTTGCCCTTACTAGATAGTGTGGAAGCGTCTGTATGGGTTCATTTATTTATGTTACCTAATGTGGTCTTAGTAGGAGCATAATATATAGATTGTGGACAGCTCAGAGCGCAGTTGATAATGTAAAGGAAACAAATAACCTGAATCAAACTTATCATATACTGAACTGAATATTGCTTGACATTAATTTATTTGACATGAACAGATTAATTAGGGATGTGTAGTATTTACTGCTGTTTGACATCCACTACTGTGCATGGTGTTATGTACTGACTATATGGCTATGCCCAGTCACATCAAATATTTTATGTTTTTCTTTTGTTAAATTGTAATGACCTATGGTAGAACAATAAACTACTAGGAGGACTGGGTGACCAGGGAACTAGATCTGAGTGGAGCAGTGGACATAGCCTACCTAGATCTCAGTAAGGCGCTTAACACAGTCCACATAGGAGACTAGTAAGCACGTTGGGTAGCTTAGGAGTGGGTCCACAGGTGGTAAATTGGATAAGAAATTGGTTAGGGAACAGGTGACAGAGGGTGATGGTAACTGGAGTTCATTCCAAGGAAGGGATGGTGACCAGTGGGGTGCCTCAAGGATCAGTGCAGGGGCCTGTCTTCTTTAAAGCTTTATAAATGACATTGCAGAGGAGCTAGAAGGGAAGGTCTGCATCTCTGAGGATGACACCAAAATATGCAATATGGTAGACATGCAGGGTGTGTGTGAAAAGGATGAGCAGATATGTCAGAAAACTGCAGGAGTGGTGAAGGGTATGGCAGCTGGGTTTCAATATGAAAAACTGCAAAATAGTGCACTTAGAGCTCAGAAACATGGGGCAGAGTACAAAATGGGAGGATGTTCTTAATGATCGCCAAGCAGAAAAGGGACCTGGAGGCAACCGTTTGGATGACCTAAAGGTGGCCAGGCAATGTAACAAGGCAGTAGGGATGGTGAGTGGGATGCTGGGGTGCATAGGTGAAATATCACCATCAGAAAAAGGGAGGTGGCGTTGTCTCTGTATAGATTGCTGGATAAGACTCCACCTAGAGTATTGTATCCAGTTCTGGAGGCCACATCTCCAGAAAGACAGACAAATTGGTGGTGGTCCAGAGAAGGGCAACTAAAATGGTGCAGGGTCTGCAACAAAATCCCTATGAGACGAGACTAAAGGACCTCAATATATATACTCTGGAACAGAGGAGGGAGAGAGGAGATATGATGGAGACTGTTAAATATCTCGTGGGGGTAAATAAGGTACAGGAGGGGAGTATTTTACAGAAGAAAAGGTGCTCAAGAACAAGGGAACATGCTATGAAGTTGGAGGGTGGTAGAGTCAGGAGAGACGTGAAGAAGTACTTCTTCACAGAAAGAGTGGTGAATTCCTGGAACAGCCTTCCAACGCAGGTAGTGGAGGTGAAAACTGTGGCGGGGTTCAAGAATGCATGGGTTAAGCACAAGGGAATCATAGTGGAAAGGAATGGGTGAGAGGGGAGAAAAAGCTGTAGATCTGGCACTGTCTGAGATAATAGTGTACAGTAGATTGGGACAAATGGGTAGACTGGTTGGGCCAGCGGTCACTATTTGCCATCAAATTCTATGTTTCTGTGTATGCTTCTATTAAAAATGTGACTGTTCTCTCCTCTGTCTCTCCTCTAACTCTTGAGGCTGTATATTCAACAAGGCCTGTAGCTACTCTAGCTATACAATAATAAAATAATAAACCTTTTGCATAGAAATTAACTAGTTCATTCATTCATGGCTCAGTAGGCTAGGCTTACCTCAGTCTCCCTGCATCACGACACTACTACATGCACTGCATATGATTAAATCAAAAGCAAATAAAGATTTTCCATATGCCACCATTGCTGAACACAATACAATGGAGTCGGTCACAACAGTAAAAAGAATAAGCAAGACCGTAGTAAGAAAGGTGGCAGCAGCAATCAGGTTAAAGCTTATTTAAGGCATAAAAAAATGATCAGATGCAGACAGTCAGCCAACCTGACCTCACTCACTTCAGTTAAGGTGTTGCCACACAGTGAGCTGTAAAAAGGGGTCACTGCCAGGGTCTGTCCTCCAGGATCAATCAGTTCAAGCTGCTCTGCTTGATAACAAGTTCCAGCTGAACTGAATTAAAGCTCTTTTAGTTTTAACTAAAAGTGAACCTGATTCCTGGCTCTAGCTGTCTCTCAGCAAACAAATGACGAGGTGCTGCTGTGCTACAGTCCTGGTGTTTGTTTGGGTCAAGTCAAGTTATCAGTTTCTCTGTCGGCTGTCTTCTTTGGTGCATTGTGGTCCCAGACTCAGGCTGCAGAATCACGTTGGTCCTATGGAAGTGTTGACAGATGAGATTAGGAGCAAGATAAGTCTTGTCCTGGAGGTCATCTCCTTTATGTTGTGGAGATGAATCTGATTGGGGACTTGAAATTAATTACTGTTTAGCATTTACACTTGGGGGTCAGGGGAACAGCTTATGGGTTCTTGTTTTAAGTTTTTTAAATTTAATACATCACTGCAACCTCCCGACCTTTCGATCGGCACACCTGATAGGCTGTTGTAGTGGGTGCATTACATCAGATTCCCAATAAGCTTCTAAGCCAGGAAGTTGCTTAAAGGAGATAGGAAATGATTTTTACATAGTTAACTGCCCTTCCATCTTCCTTTTCATGCCAGTTACGTGTTCTGATATGCTTTAATGATTTTCTGATAAATAAATAATCTACCTTTGTGGTGTCTTCAGATCTACATTGAGTTCCATTCTCCTCACTAGCTACTGCCCTTTCTTTTCATATTTCTAAGACATTCTATGACATCACAAACTCCCATTCCATGCTATTCATCTAATTGACCTGGAATGGGTGTTTCTGATATTTTAGAATGTTCAGGCAGTATGAAAACAGAGAACAGCAAGTGCTGAGCACAGAGGGATTCAGGGTAGTTACAAAGGCAACAAAACTAGATAATTTAACAAGAAAGGTCAAAAACATATCAGAATACTGGGTAGCCAATAAAAGAACAAGTAGAGGGCATCTAGAGGTCTAAAAAATGTTTCCTATCACCTGTAAAGGTTTTGTCTGTGCACAGTGGCATGCTCCAACCATGTGCTGTGAATGCGGGACAAGCTGAAGGCTATTCAGGGCCTCAGGAGAGAATGGCCAGATTCAGGAAATCCCCAAAAATGGGGACAGTGGAGAGGTATGGATGTCACTGCCACACAGTGCACACTTGCATGCTGTGTGCTAACATCTGTTGCAGTCCCCAGTCCCTGCTGTACTGAGGCTTTCAAGTGCACTGGCTACTTGCCACCTCCAGAAGTCAGACTGTTGCCAAGAGTCATCGCCCACCTCACCCCATTGAAAGACAGCTGTCCTCTGGATGTTATGCTTTCTTCCCCCTGCCAACCATCCAATGCTTCTGGTTTGCTCCCAACCCCTAGTAATCAGAGCCTCATGGTGTAGCACTATTGCTGCACTGGCAGGCTGGTGATGAAAATCAATTTTATATTTGAAAGGAGTACTTTTGGGTAGGCACTACAGTCATCAAGTATAAGGGCAATTAATTTATTATTGTGTATTAAGTCTTTTTAACCAGCAGGAAAAAATTAGGTCAGTTTCCAGGCTTTTGAGTTTCCCTCCCAGTCAGCTGGCAGGGCATCAGTAGATTGTGATGTGGCACTGCTTGAAGACAATGCCACTCGTCTTCTTCCAGCTGCCATCTGCTTGGGAAGACAGGTTCAGTCCCTTATTTTCAGCAAGCTGTTGTGCTTTTTTTAGCATGGTAGGATCATTTATCAGGGCATCAACAATCCGTTTTGCTGAAAATCATCTAAGTAAGAGTGCTTCTACTGCATCACTTTCACCACCACCCTAAGTCAGACATTGTCATTTTATAAGAGCAATAAGACACTTCAGGGTGTCCCACTATGTTGGTACACTTGCACTTCTCAGATGCACTGTTTGGAATGAGATGCAGCCAAGTGCCGAACAATGCACCTGAGGTGTGCAGTTACTGAATATAACTATAATTCATATCCTATCATTCCTTACTGCTGAATTAACCAATCCTTGGTTGTGCCTTAATGTTTAATTATTTGAAGACCCTGCTGGTATTTCGTATTTGGGACTAAGCAAATCAGCATGGAATTCAACAATACTAAACAAAATGCATTCTAGCAACTTGAAAATGTTTTGGACATCACAAAAGGTTCAGTATTTTGTTGTAAAATAATTGTTGGAACACTGTCACTAAAACCTTGAATTACGTTACTTAAATAAGTTGCACCATCTTCCTCTTTCCTGTGTTTTTTTTCTTCAGTAACATTCAGCTTACTTTTGAACTTCAATACTGTACATTGGTTTCTGTGCATGAGTGGGAGGGCATGTGGATTCTAATGACATGTAAAGGTTTCTGCATTCAGTCAGTGGCATCAAATATCTGCAATGACTGAAATGCCTCACAGTGGTATGACCTAAACTGCAATTGACTAGACCCTAAATCCTCCTCCTCAACTCAAAAATCAAAGCTCTTAACCTCCATCAGTTACTGTCTGATTCAACCAGATACAATAAACAGTTCTCTAATTATTCTGCTATTGACTGGATTCTGTCCTCTCATCCCCATTATATTGTGTCTGCTACTCTTCATGATCTCCTTTGTGATTACTGTATCACTTATTGTGTCCACAAAATATGGTCGCATAAGGCCCCACCCAAAATTATTTATTTATTTATTTAATTAATTTATTTCAAAAATGTTTCACCAGGAAAGACATACCAAGCTGATAAAAGCTTGTTTCCAGATGCATCAGAGGTGGGGGGTATGAAAGTTAGTACAAAAGGAGAAAAAATAAATAATAATTAACAGATTAACAAAATAATAGTACAGTACATACAAACAATACAATACATCAAAGGGAAAATAATCTTAAACATTGCAGGCAAAGCAGTACAACAAGGTGTATGTGATAGATAAAACTTGAGCTCGAGCAGTCAAGGGGAATCACCCTAACCAGGGTTAAAGGGGAGAGCAGCATAGCCAGAACAATATGAGAAGGGAAAAGTGGGATCAGTTAAGATAAGGGTCATGGACAGTTGCAGGTGGGAGTAGAAAACTCATGAAGAAGAGACTTAAGGGAGAAGGAAGAAGAGGCAGGGCAGATAGACAAAGAAAATGCCAAGTTTTGGAATGTGATATGAGAATGCAACCCGACCAGCTGTAAATTGCCTCGATGAAAAGAGAATGGGAAACAGTGCTGTGGAGAGGGTAGGAGGAAGAAGGGGGAGAGAATAGCAGGTAGGTAAGATAGGAAGGAAGAGAATTAAACCTAGATTTGGATATAAAGGAGGTTCAGTGGGAAAGGCACCTGGCATCAAGGAAGGGGAGGGAGAGGGCTGAGTTAAACAAACAGTGGTCAGTATGAAGGGGACAGTCTAAGGCAAAATGACAATAGGAGTGAAAGGCAAGGTCCAGTCTAACTAGGGAGGATTTGGGAGCTACACTGTAGGCTATGTCAGCATAGAAAAAAAATGTGTGTGTGGGGGGCATCATCTTCAGTACAACCTTATGACAGGCAGGAAGTGGTCTAAACACTTTGTTCCTGAATAGTGCATCAAGCTTGGGGTGGAACTTAAGGTGGATGGCATCAATGTGAGTTGAGAAATCAAGATGACATTCCAGCCAGATCATGAGGTTCTTAATGGACGAGACATCCTCAATCACAGCACCATCAAGGGTGTGAAATGATGGTAGGGAGGTAAGTCTGGTAAGCTTCTGCTGGGTGCCAAATATCATAGAAACAGTTTTTTAGCACAGAGGTCAGTTTGAAAATCATTTGGATCACTCATTGAGGAATTTCTTCCTATCAGATTTTCTGTTTGACCTCTTGATTGCAAACTTGATTGCAAATCGGAGTCTATGTATGGCTCCTCTGCTCCTGAACAGGCTCTGATGCACTTCTGCTCTATTTTCTTGGCAGTATGTCACACCTATGTTCCAATCAGGAACTCTAGAGTAGAGGTGCTCACTTCCCTTGGGTCTTCTTGGAAATTATCAAGCTATAACAACTAAGAGATTCTGCCTCGTCTACCCACAAGGTGACTGGTGTCCCACTGATAGACTTCCTACTAACAGGCTTTGGAACCTCTGTATCAGTACTACTAGAAAAGCCAAGGCCATCTATTTTCATTCCAAATTCATCAAGGATTCTTCACCCCTCTCATAATTCTGGAATACCATTAAAAACCGGCTATGGCCCTGGCTGGCCTGGTGGTATGTGGTGGGCTGAGATGCTAGATGCCTTCCCTCCTGTTCTGCCAGTGACCTGAGATTGGCAGCCAAATTGAGCTGCCAGGGGTCAGATGGGGTGGTAGAGGATGAAGCCTCTGGAGGAGTGTTGTCCTTTCCCAGGGACAGAGGTCATGATGCACTACTTCTGTACTGCCACCAAGTGAAGGTATGGTAGCAGGGCAGTAGGCTCATCTTAGAGGGGAATGTCCAGTGGCCAGAACATTGTGCATGCATACGTCCACATGCACATATGCTGGCATTACTACATGTCACTAGACATAGGAGAAACAATAAACAGGAGCAGCCTGGCTCCAGTATATGAGATCAGACCCACTTCCCTTTCCACACTTCCACCTGGGACCACCAGCTTCATTGTGCTCCAGGGACAGAAAGGACAGACTTCCTTCATTGTTCCCACCATTGGGGGAAATCCATGGGAATACAGTTAGGTCCTGAGGGATGCAGTTGCCAGTGGCTTGGGGGTTGGGCTAATGGCCCAGCTAGAGCCAAAGGCTCCAGGGGAAAAAAGCTTGATTAAAAAAATTGGCTACAGCCCTCTTGCTTCAACTTCAGCATTACTAACCTCAAATATATCAATGGTGAGGTCACTGACCCATTTGCCCTTGTGAATGCCCTAAATACCCAATTTGTGGAAAGAGAGGGTGGTGGAGCCCTGGAACAGACTACCAGATGAAGTGGTGGGGGCTAAATCGGTGGAAGAATTCAAATGGGCATGGGACAAGCATATGGGGCAGAGTATCAGGGGGATGGGGACAGCTGGCAGGGAGGGGAGGTGTAGGGGGAAAAAAGGGCAGACTAGATGGGCTGGTATGGTCCTTTTCTGTCGTCAAGTTTCTATGATCTCTATATGATTCTATGACCCCAAGCCAATCACCTGTCCTCACATTCTTGGCTACAGCTCCGATCTGCCACCTGCCAACAACAAAACCAGTAGCTCAAGCTTTGCCTTTTTCCACAGTACCACAACTGAGGTCCTCCATGAGCTAGTTTGCACTAAGCCAAATTCTCACTCTGGATCTGACAGCATTCCCCTAGATTTTTTAAATTGGCCAACTCTGTAAAGGGATGGTCTTAAACATTGTGGGTCCTGTGCAAAGCTCTCAGTGGGACTCCCTCCATTCCCTGTAGCCCTGTATATCCTTTACAACTCTTTGCCACCACAGTTCTGTACCATACTATATTAAGACAGGTATTTTGAATGCTAATTTATTGTCTTTCACATAAAAAGAAAATAATAGCAAAAGGTTGCTAATTTTCATTGTATTTTTTTGTGCAAACCATATATTGCATGTTAAGAAAATACATACTAATGGAAGAAACTCTAGTTACATCACTCCTCCCCAAGCTTCAAAGCTGTGTTAACTTAAACAACATAAAACTTTGTCATTGTATTGTTAATACATTTGTTCCAGCAATAGCATTTAATTATTGCACCAATAGGTCCTTTAGAACCAAGATGTTTTAGTTTAGTTATTGCACTGTAAATAAAGTGGTATAGTATATTGCACTACACAGCTATTCGATTCCACTCATGCTGCATCGACAGAATCCTGGTGAGATACCATTACAATGATGGCACAATGCTGACAGTTGGCATTGTGCCATCTAGAAAAACTAAATGTTTTGTATGGGGCTTTGCCGCCACACCCCTGCAATAAAGATTACAAACTCCGAGTTGTTTGGAGGGCGCTAATTCCCCAGAGACAGTGGCACCAGTAAGACAGCAGACCAGTACAGTGAATAGCTGATTCTGTTGCCGTATGCTGGTCTTCACTATCTTATCGTCACTGTAGCAACAGTATACGGCACTATTCAAGTATCAATAGATGTACAAAATTATTTACAAATATGGCAGTAAAAAGTTTACCACAATACAGTGACCCTTTTAATGTAACTTTTTATTTTTTATTTTAATGATATCTTGCAGAACACCTGTGAACGGATGCTCATTTGTAGGTTCCATATCAGTTACAAGAAAAAATTGAACAAGTACATAGCATTAAATTACAAGGCATTACATTAGAAGCAAGTACAAAATTGCACTGGTATCAAACAATACATTACAAGCTAGGTAGACAATAAATTGATGTGAATTACAAGATTGGGATAGCATTTAGCTTAAGGTATAACATTTAGACACTGCTACGGCATTGATGAGAAGGTGCCTGTGTCAGAGAGTTAAGCATATTGTGGGGGGAGAAACAGAGTGCAGAACAGGCACAGCTGTGGCATAGTGAAGTGTATGCCTGCTTAAGGGGTTAAGAACAGACTTAAGGAAGGTAGGAGACGATAGGGCTAGGAGAGCAGCAGACGGGGGGGCATGAGGGTAGGGACAGAGAGGGGAATGGATGCCCTGTGGAGAGGGGAGGGGAGGGGGGTAGATGGGGGGTGGGACAATGAAGTGCTATGAAGGTAGGTGCCCCTAGGATTAGGTGGAACATGAAGTGCTATTGCTTTTCGGTGGTCCAAGTGCAATAAAGTTGTTTTGGTCATCATGAATGGCCAGCATAATCACAGTTGTCATCTGTGGCAAGGTGCTGCCTGAGTTTACTCTTGAAAGTACCAATGGTTGTGGTACTGGAGATGGCTGAAGGAAGGGCGTTGCTCCAGTGTGGTATACGGTAGTGGAATGCACATTGACCCTGTGCAGTGCAGCATCTAGGTTCACTGAAAATTTGGCTGTGGGTGCTTCTGGTCAGCCTGACACTTACATGGCATGTGAGCAGATTCTGGACTCCTGGTGGCATCAGATTTAGTGTGATTTTTTTGGCCAGTAGACTGTATATTGACTAATTAACAGAACATTTATTACTACAGTATTTACAGACATTGGCATTTTCAACTATTTTACATACTTTGCATAATTAGATGTTAAGCAATGTCAGCTTTTCTAGACTTTTGTGCTGCAAAGTCCTTGATTAGTCCTCATAGTCACACTTCTGACTTCTCCCTTTCAATTGAAAGTGACCTAATCCAGTGAGTCTGCCTTGACCCACTGAAGAACAAAGGTAGGCTTTATAAGTTTTAATTTTGAAAAGTTGAATTCTGCAGATGACACAGTCATTGGTAAAGTCAATAAATATCACATGCAATAAAAGCATTTGGATAGAGTTCAGTCATTTCACTCTTTTGAATATATGCCAATATCTGAACAGCAGATTGACTGTGTTCAAACATTATAGCTAAGGGATACAACGCTATAAATCTTCTGCATCAATGTCACTATTCCAATCTTTTCCTCTTAAGCAGATCTTCAAGTCTTTGCAGTGCTTGAAAGTATGTCTTTCTTCATTTTTATGTTAGCAGTGCTGAAGAGAAATCCACAAAATGGGCCAGATTCCAGAAGCACCCTACGCATGTTCATAAGTTCTGCGATATCACGAGGTCAATTATTGTAAGCACCCTGCACCCAATTCTGTAAGGGTAGGGTCCCGTGGCTAAGTCCTGTGACTTGTGCCAACTGTACAGGTATGCCAAACAGGCGTACCTGAGCGGTTGTATGCTCAGCATGCACACAGGAAGTGCAAGTGCCCCCCCATTCCCAAGCTTGAAAATCCTGCAGGGCTATCAGACCCCCTGCCTCCAGTCCCCAATAATGTGTAAAACAACCCCACAGGGCTATCAGAGTCCCCCAGGTCCTGATCCCCATAATGTACTAATAGTGACCCTACAGGGCTGATCTGCCCCACAGCTCTGATTCTGAACTCAAGTCCTGGCAGTATTACAGACTAGTAAAAAGAAAAACATATCCCCATTATCCCTGGTAGTCTAGTGGCCCCCCACCCAGCAGTGCCAAACCATCCTGCACCCCCACAACCCTTTCCCAGCTGGCAACTGGCACAGCCACCTCTTACCACCACGGCCAGCTGACTGAACTCTGTATGAGCACATACTACTGTAAATAGTATGCGCTCAATGAATGAGCTGTCATTCATTGAGTGTGTACTATTTACAGTAGTATGCACTCATACAGAGCTCAGTTGGTGGCTGGCTTTTGTGGTGAGAGGTGGGCTGCACCAGTCACCGCCAGACAGGTGAGGGGTGCAGGGTGGTCTGGCACTGCTGAGTGGGGGGGTAGGGGCCACTAGACTACCAGGGACAATAGAGATATGTTTTCTTTACTACAGTATGTAATACCACCAGGACTTGGGTTTGGGGATCGAGGTTTGGGAGGTGGAGTCTAGTTTCATGGGCTGTTACAATACATTATGGGGATTGGTACTTGGTGGGGTCTGATATGCAGGGCTTTCTTTTTTTTTACACGCTATTGGGGACTGGGGCAGGGTGTGGTCCCAAGCCTGTGAGGCTTTTTACACATTTTGGGGGATCAGGGACAGGGGGTCCCATAGCGCTGCAGGGCTTTTATGACATAGTTTTGAGGGACTGTGGGCAGGTGGGGTTTGATAGCCTGCAGAGCTTATTCTACTGTTTGGGGGATGGGGCTGGGGGGATGCAGATACTGGGGGATTGGGGCTGGTGGCACGTTGGCACAACCCTCGGAGAATGCAAAGTACACTTACACCAGCTATTAGCTGGTGAAACTGTACTTTGACAGATGTCCTCCGAGGGTTATTTTAGAATAGCAAAATTGGGGACTTGGAGGCTGCCCTTCCAGAATAGGGCACAACTGCTGCGGTAAACGCCCTAGTGCCATGTTGCAGGGGGTTTATGGCATAACTGGTGGTGTAAGTCCACTTTAGCACAAGCAGCCTGTGACATATTCAAGCTGCTTTGCAGAATAATGATGTCAGAATCTATGCAACTGCTACTTGCACCATTTTTTTTGGCACAAGTCAATTTACACCAGGAGTATCCTTTGATGATCAGGCCTCGTTTTAATTTACCTCATTGGTTTGAACCTTTCTTCCAATGTATTTATAGCCACATCAAGCAGGAGGTAGAAAAAGTCAACTTATAGTGATGTGTTGTTTTCAATTGGTTCATTTTCACATTCATAATCATACTGACATTTAACTTTTCGGCTGTGCTTTTCTGGGAACTTTTGACTCATGCCCATCTGCCCAGAAAGCTCTACTGCAGTCTTCAGTGTCTGTTCAGATCCATTTTCTCTGTATGCAGTTAAGTGGTCCTGGGTACTCTTTATGAGCTTTACAATCACGTCCCCTTGCATGTTTTTGCTCATATGATTAATCATGCTCAGCATTTCATACCAGAGCACAAGATGTACAAGAAGCTCAAAACAGCTCACTTCCTCTTCAAGGCATTGTGCTTCTAGAAAAGTCATACTACTCTTTCTTTAGTTGTCTCATTTTTTTATTTCTTTTTATACTTACTTTATTTAGGGATCATACAGAGGATGTTGAATTCAATTTGTTACATACAGAACTTATAAAATACAAGACATCTTTTTAAGAGAACATTAGTCTTGTATGCTGGTACAAAGTTGCATTCCCATCAATTTAACTTTCAAATTATAAGAAAAAAAAATCTCTACAACTTCTAACCATGTAAGGCATGTCTTTTCATTTCTTCGAACAGCACCCATATGTAGAATTTGGTCTGTTTTTGTTGGTGGGGTCTATGGTCTATACCAGATATCAGCTCTTCCATCTTGTTCCCCTCTACTATTACAGCCTTACGGTGGCCTACAGTGATTGTCTGAATCGCCCAGAGAGCATGCCACCTAGTTGGGGGGAGTTTAAACCAGTGCAAGTTGGAGGTCATTGGGGTTGCTTCCAGGTTAAAGCACACATACTGTGACCTGGACTCAGTGCTGACGTTTCTTGATAAGATGTGTCGACACTGTTGGCCCGGTGTTTGCCTTGATTGTCCGGTGCTGTCTGTTGGAGGTGTTTTTTCCAGATGCTTTGAAGGAAGTGCTGATTCATCCCCTCCTGAAAAAAACATCATTAGACCCTGACATTAAGGTGAATTACTGTCCGATCCCCAACATCCATTTTTGGGAAAAGTTGTTGAGAAGGTTGTGCACGGCAACTGATGAGCACCTCATGGCCTTGATCTCTATGACCCATTCCAGTTTGGTTTCTGTACAAGGCACAGTACAGAAACGCGACTACTCTGGTGCATAATGACCTCTTCAGGGCTAGGAGATTGGGGGGAGGGGACAGTTGTTGCCTTCTTCGATCTCTCTTCAGCCTTTGACACGGTAGACCATTGTGTGTTGCTTGACCACCTGAGGGAATTATGTGGGTTCACCGGCTCTGTCATCTGCTCGTTTGAGTCCTACCTCACGAACAGGAGGCAATGAGTAGGGAAGGGGAATTTCTCCTCCTCCTCCTCTAGCCTCCTGTCATGTGGAGTACCTCAGGGGTTGGTCCTGTCACCAATGCTGTTTGCTGTATACATGCTGCCCCTGGTTGAGCTCATTAGGAAATACGGTCTGGGTATTCATTGCTATGCCGATGATACCCAGCTGTATTTTTCCTCTGCCCCTGGAGCCTCTAGTGCAGTGGAAGTACTAAATAGCTGCCTTCTGGAGATCAATGACTGAATGGTTTCCAGCTGGTTGCCACTGTACCCCAATAAGATGGAGGTACTGGTGGTGGAGTCAAAGAGAAGGTGGAACAGGATGGCCTCTGGCGTTGAAACTGGTTTATTCCTGGGTTCTGTGCAATTGAAGGCCTCCTTTAGGGCGTGAAATCTTGGTGTGACCTTTGACAGCGGATTTTCATTTGATTCTCAGGTGTCATCTGTTGTCCAGACCAGCTTTTACCATTTCAGGAATATCGCCAGGGTTAAGCCCCTAGTTCCATCTACGGACCTCCTCACCTTAGTGCATGCCTTCGTGGTGTCCAGACTTGATTACTGTAATGCACTCTACCGTGAGGTCTCAGGGGGTAACCTTCACTGACTGTAGCTAGTGCAGAATGTGGCTGATAAGCTGCTGACTGGGCAGTCTAAATTCTATCACATCTCCCCAATTCTGCGTGATCTGTGCGGGCTGCCAGTGAGGTGGAGAATCCTCTTTAAGGTGGGCTTGTTCACCTTTAAGGCCGTACACAGTCTGGGCCCTTGCTATCTGTCAGACCTTCTTACACCTGCTGTTTTAGTCTGCTCCTTCCGGTCCTCCTCTAGGGCCTCCTGGTGATTCCCAAGACTAGGTTTAAAACTGCCAGTGACAGAGCATTTAGTGTCACTGGCCCCGTCCTGTGGAATTCGCTTCCTCCATCTATTTGGGAGGCCCCTTCAGTCGAGGTTTTTAAGGCTCACCTCAAGGCCTTCCTGTTTAATCAGGCTTCCCAGACCTTATGTATTAGTCCTCCCTGGGAGCACTGTTCCTTTCCTCTTGAGTACCAGTTTTTAATATATATGTTTACTGATTATACTTATTTATGCTGCTATTATTACTGTTTTATTTCATATTAATTTAAATAATTGTATTGATGGTGTGTTTTAATTTTACGGTGCCCAGATTTTCCAGGATTGGGTGCCTGAAAAATTAAATTTGCCCTGCGTTGCCAATTTCCATATCTTGATCTGACCCCTGGCCACGTTCCACCATGCCCAACATTCAACATACTTTTCTATCCTGTCTTACACCTGATAAATTATGCATTCTATGTCTGCTATCTCCTCAGCTGTTGTCTACCACTCCTCTTGGAAGGATGGTTCAACTTGGAGCCATCTTCGGCTATGCATGTATACCACATGTAAAGGGAGTTAACCTCTTTATTGTTGACAAAGGGAGTCCTAGAATCTTCTACTGAATTTGCAGGAGGGGTCAGGATATGAAAGAGAGCCTTTAAGAGTGTGATGATGTTTGCCCTAAATGCCACTAGTGCTGGGCAGGTTTAAACAATGTGAGTGTGGGAATCCTCAGTCTTTCCATGGTTTCTACAGCATGCTGCTGTAGTTATCTGGTCCCATTTTGTCTTTATTCTTGGGGTTATGAAATATCTAGCTTTTATTTTCCAGGCATATTCCCCTGCTATCTGGAGGTTGAGATTTTGAAAGAACCTTCCCAGATCCTAGTCCATTGTTTATTTGTTAAGGCAAAGTCTGCCTCTTCCTCCCATTTGGCAATGAGATAAACTGCTGCTATTTTCCAGGTTTGCATTATGTACTGATAGATCCTACAGATCGCCCCCTTCTGATCTGCTGTCCTAAGTAGATTCCCAAAGGTGAGGTCTTCTGCAGTGTTAGTATACCTCTCCCCTTGCCAATCAAAGTTGTGTCTGAATATAATTCCAAATCTGGAAATAATGAAATCTGTCTCTAGGCAACCATCTGAATTATCTCCTACATTCCTCAGTGGTCTTCATTACCATTCCTGCCATCAACTGGTCTGGAGAGCCGAGCCCCAATCTCAACTGGCTAATGTACCATGAGTCTGTTCTGTGGAGTGAGATTGTCTCATCCTATGCCAGCCATCTGTGTCTCCAAATCTGCTCCTTCAACAGGATGTTTGAGAGCTCATTCCCAGGCTTTGAATGTAACTTCCAGCACTTCATATATGGAACTTTTTCTGTTGCTGAGGGCAGTCAGATCATATAAGAGTAATGCCAGAGGTCCAGCCTCTGAAGTATCTCCCTAGATATCCTTTCAGTGAACCCAGAAATGTGGGCAGTCCCATAAAAATGGTCCTCTAAGTTTTGAAGCTACCCAGTAATCCCCTAGAGCTGGTACTCCCGTCCTTCCCAGGCCTTTTTGGCTAGAAGTGGGGTATTTCTTTTTATTTCTGACTTGTTGTCTGGCATTGGCCAAAATAAATTTAAAGATCTGTCTCTGCATCTCCTCCAATCCTTTTATAAGGAAGCTGGACTGGATTGGAAGACATACAGATATCTTGGTAAGACATTCATTTTTATTGCTTGTACTCTGGCATATAGTAGTAGGAGAGTAGGGACCATCTCTTAATGTCTCCTCTCAGCTGATGAAGAAAGGGAAAATAGTTGTCTTGATATAGGTAGGCAGTTGTGTTTCAAAGTGTTATTCCCAGAAATTTCAACTTTAGCATGCCCCATTTCATCAGAAAATTAGTTTGCAGGGCCCAGGAAGGAGCGTAAGCTACAGTAAGCACCTCCATCTTGATGGCATTAAGTGTATACCCTGCTAGGGCAGAAAATTCCTTAACAAGGGCCATAACCTCTGATAGAGAAACTTCTGGTTCCATAAGGTAGAGGAGCACATTGTCTGCATGTAGTGCAATTTTGTGTTTGTATCTGTCCCCGTAACTCCTCACACCTCTCGATCCATTCTGATCCATTGAGCCAGTGACTCAATGTATAGGTCAAATAGCAGTGGGAAAAGGGGACATCCCTGTCTGCTACTCCAGCTGAAGCTAAAGCCCTGTGATAAACAGCCACTTGCTCTAACCTGTAGCTGTCTCCTTAATTTCATTAAGTGCTTTACAAACATTTGTAGTCTGGAATCACACAGCTTTGACTGCATTCATTTTACATGCCCATCAAGTGCCACATAGGGCTTTTGAGAGTCACTTTTACATGTTTCCTAAGAATATTACACTGATGTGTTGATGCTGAGCACAATACATAAATTCTTTGGAGAACATAAAAAAGTATATTGCAGTGATGGATGAATTTGCAGTGTCTGTAACAACATGGTTAAGACAGTGACTGTGACGCTTGGACAGCTGGTACTGATCACTGCATCATTTTTTGTGATATAAAAATGGGTTATGGACTGTCTGTCATGAGAGATGCTGAAAAATCTGGTGCTCTTGGAGTTACCTCGCACCCCCCCCCCCAGATCAGCTGAAAGATGAAATCCATGAGAAAATGCTGAAACAGCATGTGAGATCATACACACAGGTTTTAGAAATAAGGTGTTACATGGTGGGCCAGAAGGTAATTACAGACTTTTCTAAGTTAATTATAGCTTTAGCTGCAAAAAGGGAAATCAGCATCCCTTTTATGATGTTTCAAGAGGAGAAAACCAGGTTTAATAAACTGGTGCAAAATCATAAATGCTGATGTCTGTGTGAGAGGGTAAACTGATCAATAGATCAAAGAAATGTCATTTGAAGGACTTGAGTCATGCTGAGGATTGCAGAATTTAATACTTGGAAAAGACATCCTGTTTTTTATATATATATATATATATACATTTTTTGTATATTCTGACAGGGAGGAGCTAGGTGACCTCATGCAAAATAGGTGGGGAAAACCAGCTTTTAAAACATTATTCTGTTTTTCTTCAGACACTCTTTTATCTAGACTCTGACAAAGAAACATCTGTGAGCACTTTAAGCAGGTATTTAGAGACTAAGTACTGTTGTAGGAATTGCACTATTTAAAACCTTGTTCTTTTAATAGATTTGTATGTCTTGTGATATAATAGTTCTGTATTTTGTGTTTTACATATTTTTATCTATTTTAGGAAAACTCTTTTTAGATCATACTTGGTCTGTCTTTGATTTCTTTCCTTTAAAAGTAGAGTATATATGATTATAGCAGGCACTGGGCATAAGCTTGAATGGTAATACCAAACTGGAAGAAGGTGAGCGTTTTAAATCTGAGGTCTTTTATTTCAGTTTTTAAGGGTTCATTTCTGTACACCTGGTTAGGTGCCCGTAGGCAAAGATATCTGGCCCCCCGAAGACAGATATAGCTGAGCCTGTGCATTGGGTATGCTAACAAGAGGTTCACAGTTTGAATCCCTCCAAGACTTGAGACCAAAGGATGATTTTGAACCCACAAAAACAGACAAGAGGGTTACCTTGTTCTGTTAAACTGTTCACAAGACTGTGCTAGGAGGCTGGCACTTTGGGAGTAGAGGGCTGACCTGCTGAGTGGGTTTGTGACAGATTGGTTGTCAGCGGTGGCATAATTTTGGTATTACAAGCTTATTGTTCAGCGTGTCAGCTTGAGACCGTTAGCTCACTTGCAAAGAAAGAAAAAGGCAGAGTTTTATTTTAAAAGGAAACAGAACTATATCACTTGGCGTGTAGTCCAATTCCTACCCATTTTATTTTTTTTTCCTAAAGTGCAAGTCAGAGTAGCAGTAGTCAGGGAAGAAGATGGCTTCTGACTACAGCAGGCACACTGTAGATTACTTAAAGCAGTTGTGCAGGGACAGAGGTGTCCTGTTCAAGGTGACAGCCAAAAAGCAGAACCTCATATATGCCCTGATGGTAGTGTAGCAGATACCCAGAGCAGTGAGTCACGGACCATGACTAAAAAGGACCAAACCTTGAGTGTAGCAGGGATAGCAGCCAGTACAGTGTCCAGATCTGATGAGGAGGGCAACAGGGCCACTGTCAGTGAAGGGTCACTGCAGCAGGGGAAGGTCACCAGTATCCTGAATCCAGAGGTACTCGGGCTGCAAATTGAGTTGTGCAGGATGGAGCTGGAGTTCCAGGAGAAGAGAGAGCAGGAACAATGAGAGGCAGATCGAGAACAGAGAGACGCAGACCATGAGGAGTGGGAGTGCCAGCAAGCTGCAGAGGGGAAGAGAGAGGAGCGCCAGAGGCAATACGAACTGGAGAAGCTACGACTTTAACCAGAGGCAACAGAGCAGGTAAGTGGCTTGGGTTTAACTGGGACTGCAGGACTGGGTTACAAATTGAATTCCAAATTAATAGTTGAATTTAAAGAGGGGGAGGATATGGATGCCTTTTTAAATTCTTTTGAAAAAGTTTGTATTCAGGCTAAAATTCCTAGAGAGTTCTGGAGCTTCCAGCTATCCCCGCTACTTACCGGGAAGCTCAGGATGCATTGGGTCAAATGGACAATGAGGACAGTAATAATTACAGCAAACTAAAAGCTGCACTGTTAAAAAAGTTTGAATTAACTGCTGAATCATACAGAGCTAAATTCCATAAGCTCAGGAGAAGCTCTGATATGAGCTATGAGGAGCTAACCATGAAACAACATCAGTTTTGAAAGCATTGGTGGGAAGGAATTGAGGCAAACTCTGTTGATAAAATTGAAAATGTTATTTTATTAGAACAGTTTTATTGGACATGCCCAGCAGAGCTAAAAACCTGGCTAGAGGACCGAGATCCCAAAACAGTGCAAAAGGCTGCTGAATTCTCTGACCGCTGAGCCAAGAGCAGACCTGCTCTGAGAGCAAATGGAGTGGGCGAGGCAGCACAGAAAGGGAAAAGCGCACCTTCAGGGCAGCTAAAACCCTTACTGCCTCCACCGAAACCAGTTAGCCCCAGGTTTCAAAGAAAAGATTTCTCTGAGAGAAGAAATGAATGTTGGTTGTGTAAAGAAACTGGGCATATTGCCAGACAGTGTCCCAAAAAGGTGAGCAATAACACATAACCGGGTGCTAAAAAAGAAGAGGGTTGTTTGTGTGTCCCTGGAAGCATGCCAGTGAACATGATGGAACACATGCACCCAGTCATGGTGAATGGTGTACAGACACAGGAGTTAAGGGACACAGGGGCATCCCTGACCTTGGTAAAGGGTATCTGGTACAGCCTGGTAACAGCTTATACCCAATAAATAAATCACTGTACAGGACTTTCATGGAGGGAGAAACACCCCTCGCTAGTGTTCTCTTAGACTGGGGTGAAACAGGGGGAACTGTGCAACAGGTGGCTGTAGCTAAAACATAAGCAGTGGATGTGATCCTGGGCAACAATCTAAAACAGGGGATGGTGTGTGCAGTTACCCGTAGCCAAGTGGCAAGGGAAAATTGTAGTTCCCTGAACCCCACAGAAGCCATTGTGGAAACCACTGAAAGGCTGGTTCCCCAGCCTGTGTCTCCTGATAGGGAGATTAATTAATTAATTAATTTATTTAGTTTTTGTTAACCGGGTAGGTGCACTAGCCATAAAATGACTATTTTCAGGTATGACCCGGGAGAGTACAACAAATGGAGAACAGTTGAATAACAGCAACATGGGTACATTAATACAAATAGAGGAACAGTACAACAGTACTACAAAAATACAATGGGTAGAAACAACAACAAATAATGGCAAGCATTATAAGATAATGGCAGTAGATATATAATAAGTGCAGAAACCATGGACCTGACCTGTGGAGTGAAAGGGTTAATAAGATAGTAAGGTTATATAGAGAGAAATGTGAGGAATGTTCAGACATAACAAGAAACACTGACAGAAGGAAGGTCAGGTGGTAATTGGCAAAACAACAGTGGATGGTCAGCAACAAGGTTCGAGAAGAAAGAGAGCTAGTAGTCAAGAAGCTATTTACAAAGAGAAGGAAAAATATGGGAAGGGGAAGAGGAGACAGTCTTGGAGCTGGATTAGAGCAGGGATGACATTACTGGTAAGTCTCAGGAGCTTCAGGTTGAGTCAAAGCATATACAAGCATCAGCTAAGGATAGATGACGACGATATTCACTTTTAAATCCAAAGTGAGACTGAGACAGCCGGAGGTTGAGTGGAAGAACATTCCATAGCCTGGGAGCAGAGAACTGGAAGGCCCCTGTGCCTTTAGTCGTCCGGCATCTCGGAACATAGAGCAAGGATTTGTCAGCTGATCGCAGGCCATGGGAGGATGGTTGAGGGACCAGCAACGCTGCCAGCTAGGATGGTTTTTTTTCCCGGATGATTGAGTCCATTAGTGATCCAAGGTAGTATTGTCTACTGGCAGAGGGTGAAAGCAATTCAGATCCTTATAAAGAAGGCAGTGATGTTTGAGTTGAGGTGATGAAGAGGCAAATTGGCATATACTGTTATAAGTTACGTCCCATTTTGATAGGGAGGTTTTATGGGCAGAGGTCAGAATAGAGGCACCATAAGTAAGGGTTGGGACAATGAAGAGGGGGAAGAAATTTCACCAGTAGCAAGTAACCACACAACTACAGAGGGTTACTCTTAAGAGGGAGGGGTGACCCACTGTCAGAGGGTTGGGATTGACAGTGATCCTGAGTGCTCTGACACTAGTGCTAGGGACCCTAGTTTAGCAACTGAAGGGGACCTATCCCATGCCTTGGGAATGTGTGAGGGATTTGCGGCTGCTCAGAGAAGTGACCATAGTTTAGAGAGGCAGAGGACTTGGGCAGACTCGAACGGCACACAGGGAGGTGATGGTAGACATAAGATTTTTTGGGAAAATGGACTTATGTGTACTCAGGCAGTACAGACAGATGGAGGGATGCTAGGCAGACAGCTTGTTGTTCCCCAGGGGTATCGTGAGCAGTTGTTCAAAATTGCACATGATATTCCCTTGTCTGGTCATCTGGGAATCAGGCGCACTACACAGCGGTTAGCCCAGAATTTCTATTGGCCTAACTTCACCCAGCAGGTGAAGGAGTATTGCAGATCTTGTCACCGGTGCCAAGAAATAGAGAAGGTGGGCAAGAAAACCCAAGCTGCCCTGATTCCCTTGCCCATAGTGGAGGAGCCATTCCAGAGGGTGGAAATGGATATTGTGGGGCCTTTAAATACCCCCAGCTCCTCAGGGAAGAGATTCATCCTGACTGTGGTGGATTATGCCACCCGGTACCCAGAGACAGTCGCCATATCCTCACTGAGGACGGATGAAGTGGCAGATGCCTTACTTGGGATTTTCTTCCATGTTGGGTTTCCACAGGAGGTGATCATCGATCAAGGGGATTCCTTCATGTTGGGCCTGATGAAATGTTTATGGGAGAAGTGTGGGGTGGTGCAGAGATGCATGACACCATATCACCCACAAGCCAATGGGCTTGTGGAAAGATTCAATGGTACCCTAAAGTCAATGCTCCGGGCATTTGCTGAACTGCATGGGAGGGACTGGGAGAAATACCTTCCCCACCTGTTGTTTGTATACAGGGAAGTGCTCCAAGAGTCAACAGGATTTTCCTTCAAACTCTTATGGACGCCGGTATGTGGGTCCCTAGATCTTGATCCGGGGAGGACTGGGAAGGCAAGCATGCCACCCAGGGAACTCCCATTGTGGATTACGTCCTTAGGTTTAGGGAAAGGCTGAAGGAGCTTATGGGGACAGCCCAGAGCAATCTGGAAGCTGCCCAACAGAAACAAAAAGTGTGGTATGACTGCAGATCCAGAACTCGCTTGTACATGGTGGGTCAGGAAGTCATGGTCCGGAAAGACAAGCTGCAATCTGAGTGGGCAGGACCGTACAAAGTGGTTAGGAAGGTAAATGACGTGAACTACATTGTGGAGTTACCTGACCGAAGACAGACAGAAAGGATGTACCATGTCAACATGATGAAGCCATATGCAAATAGGGCTGACATGGTGTTTGCAGTGTGTAGTCCTGGGGAGGGGACGGACGAAGGAGACCCCCTTCTGGATTTGCTGGAAGAAAGTAAGCGGGGAGTCCTCTGTGGTGGCAGTAAAATTGTCTCCTCAGCTGGCCCCGGACCAGATCCAGAAAGTAAGGGAGGTTTTAGCAGACTTTGCCCCATTGTTTAGCGTCAAGCCTGGACTAACCCCCTTAGCGACACACGACATGTGGAGATAGGACACAGACAACGCATACGATTTAACAGCATATCGGGTGTCAGAGGCTGTCCAAAAGGACATTAGGAGGGAAGGGAGGAGATGCTGGATTTAGGGGTAATCCAGAGATCCCACAGTCCCTGGGCCTCACCCGTAGTCCTTGTGCCTAAGCCAGATGGCTCTACTCATTTCTGTGTGGACTATTGTGGACTGAATGCAGTCACGAAGTCAGACGCCCACCCGATGCCCTGGACAGACAAACTCCTGGACAAGTTGGGAGGGGCGACCTACCTTACGACCATTGACCTTGACAAAGGGGTATTGTCAGGTAGAATTGACAGACCCAGCTAGGGAGAGGTCGGCCTTCATCACTCCAATAGGCTTATTTGAGTTTATAGTAATGCCTTCCGGAATGAAGAATGCCCCAGCCACTTTCCAAAGGTTGGGGAACCAGGTGTTAAATGGTGCTGAGGAGTACTCTGTGGTGTACCTGGGTGACATTGTCATCTTTAGTACCAGCTGGGAGGAACACCTATCCCACCTTAGGGAAGTGCTGGGCAGGATACAGAGGTCAGGCTCACTGTCAAAGTCGAGTAGTGCCAGGTGGCCATGGGAGCAGTGGCATACCTTGGGCATGTGGTAGGCTGGGGACAGCTCCGTCCTAAACAAATAAAGATAGAGGTGATCCAGGCATGGCCCAGACCAGAAACACAGAAGCAGGTCAGGAGTTTTCTAGGGACAGCAGGGTACTACAGAAAATTTGTACCCAATTACAGTGCTCTTGCTGCTTCCCTATCTGACCTGACAAAGAAAATGATGCCAAAGAAAATTACCTGGGGCCCAGCCTGTGAGGAAGCCTTTTCCAAACTAAAGGAGGCACTGTGCAGTGCTCCTGTTTTGACAAGTCCTGACTATAGCAAAACCTTTATGGTTCAGACTGACGCCTCAGACATGGGTATTGGAGCAGTACTGAGTCAGATATCCAGCCAAGGAAGGGATCACTCAATAGCCTACCTGAGTACAAAGTTACTTCCCAGGGAGCAGGCATACTCCACGGTGGAAAAGGAGTGTCTTGCCATATTGTGGGCCCTAAAGAAGCTGGAGCCATACTTGTATGGGCAGCATTTTGTGGTGCACACTGAACACAAGCCCCTGGTTTGGCTGATGCAGATGAGGAAAAACAATGGTAGATTGCTAAGATGGAGTCTTGCTTTGCAAGGGTATGATCTGAAAATCATACATAGGGCTGGAAAACAAAATCAGAACTCAGATGGTCTGTCCAGGGTCTATGAGGAGTGAACTGATTTGGGAAGCTCATCCCATGCAGGGGATAGATCCCCCAAATTCAGTCTAGGTGGGGAGGAATGTGACGCTTGGACAGCTGGTTCTGATCACTGTATCATTTTTTGTGATATAAAAATAAATTATGGACTGTCTGTCATGAGAGATGCTGAGAAATCTGGTGCTCTTGGAGTGACCTCGCTCACCCCCATCAGGTCAGCTGAAAGATGAAAGCCATGAGAAAATGCTGAAACAGCATGTGAGATCATACACACACAGGTTTTAGAAACAAGGTGTTACATGGCAGGCCAGAAGATAATTACAGACTTTTCTAAGTTAATTATAACTTTAGCTGCAAAAAGGGAAATCAGCATCCCTTTTATGATGTTTCAAGAGGAGGAAAGCAGGTTTAGTAAACTGGTGCGAAATCATAAATGCTGATGTCTGTGTGAGAGGGGAAACTGATCAATAGATCAAAGAAATGTCATTTGAAGGACATGAGTCATGCTGAGGATTGCAGAATTTAATACTTGGAAAAGACATCCTGTTTTGATATATATATATACATTTTTTATATATTCTGGCAGGGAGGAGCTAAGTGACCTCATGCAAAATAGGTGGGGAAAACCAGCTTTTAAAACATTATTCTGTCTTTTTTCAGACATACTTTTATCTAGACTCTGACAAAGAAACATCTGTGAGCACTTTAAGCAGGTATTTAGAGACTAAGTACTGTTGTAGGAATTGCACTATTTAAAACCTTGTTCTTTTAATAGATTTGTATGTCTTGTGATATAATAGTTCTGTATTTTGTGTTTTACATATTTTTATCTATTTTAGGAAAACTCTTTTTAGAGCATACTTGGTCTGTCTTTGATTTCTTTCCTTTACAAGTAGAGTATATATGGTTACAGCAGACACTGGGCATAAGCTTGAATGGTGATACCAAACTGGAAGAAGGTGAGCGTTTTAAATTTGAGGTCTTTTATTACAGTTTTTAAGAGTTCATTTCTGTACACCTGGTTAGGTGCCCGTAGGCAAAGTTGTCTGGCTCCCCAAAGACAGATATATCTGAGCCTGTGCATTGGGTATGCTAGCAAGAGGTTCACAGTTTGAATCCCTCAAAGACTTGAGACCAAAGGTTGATTTCAAACCCACAAAAACAGACAAGAGGGTTTCCTTGTTCTATTAAACTGTTCACAAGACTGCACTCAGAGGTTGGCACTTTGGGAGTAGAGGGCTGACCTGCTGAGTGGGTTTGTGACAGTGACAACCACAAGGCACATAGAAAGCTCTAGTATTCACTTGGATAATTCTGACCTGCACTACTGTACAATGACCTTTAATATTACTGCCATTGTCGTACCTTGTCCATGGCATTCATCCAGATTAAGGTCATGATTATTTTGGGAGTAAAGGAGAGTTTTAGTTAGTTCTTGTCCCATAGTATCTTCCACATTTAAAAATTAAATGAAATGTTCAGAAATCTTGACTTTGCTGTTCTCTGTGATATAAAAAAGTCACAGTACCATACTCAGCTGCTCCTTCTGACTAACATCAGAGTACAGTATGAAATGACAGACTATTACTTTGCTACCTTAGCATTGGCTATGATTTGCCTAGTAGTATTATGTGACACAATCTGTTATCAGTTCATTTTGTATAGTTTTCCCAAGAATGGTCATGAATTTGCTTTTGCTATACGTTAAACACGATCTACCGTTACTGGTTCAAAATTAGCCATAAATTCAACTTATCCCAAGAAAGTTCCATTGCTTACCATGTACAGTTGATCCACATTTCCTCATAGATCCATATTGCATTCAACAACATGCTGAATAATGGGTAGCAAGCATTTAAAGACTGCATGCCAGTGCTTTTTCCCATTCTCAGTTTGTTGCTGATTATAGTCGGCCACAGTTTTATTTGCTTTTTGATAAATATCAAGTTCCTTTATACATCTTATATGCTCTGGTGAAGGTTCACGGCATCTCAGATGCTGCATCATGAGTCACTATGACCTAAAACCATCCTGTGTTAGACACATGACTACAGTGCTAAACAGTTTGCTACAGATGTAAAACAAATCATATTTCAGCTTGGAATAAAGGAGCCATGTCCTTTCAATCTTCTGTCCATTTGGTAGTTTTATCATTTAGTTCTCTGGTGTAAATCATTGTCCTCTTTGATCAACTAGGAAATATGGCAGAATTCTTGTACTTGGTCCTTTCTTAACCAGTTCAGCATGCACACAATCATACATTTTTTCCGGCTGTGTGCCAGGATCATCACTACTGAAAACACTTCCCAAACTGTCACCATATGTTTCAGATGCAGATGCTGGTGTAAGAACCTGCAGCTGAGAACTCTTCTTTATTGCCTTCATCCTCAACAACAGTTGAAAATGTGTCCAAAATGTTTTACTCATATCCAGATTACTGGCTGAGAAATTCCATCTCTTTGTGTGCATACTGTAAGGCCAATAGTCATCACTTATGTCTTCATATGGAAGACATGGGGCAACATTGCTCTCTTGGTCCTTAATAATACATTTTCCCAAGGAACCCTTTTAAATGTTTAACTGATTAATCTTTCTGTTTTTTTTTCAGTTTTCTTTGCTGCACCAGAGGGACAGTATGTTCTTTGCTCCTTTATCAATTATATGAAGCGGTCAGCACTAAAACAGATGAACTATTGAGATATTACCTAGCAAGAATCAAGAAAAAGGGTTATAAAAACAAAAACAAAGTATACAGAGGAAAATACATTACTTTGCCCAGGTATTAATATTTTCAGATGACACTTGTTGACAAGAAACAAGTCAGTGTTCTCCTAGGGTTAATGTCTTCGGTAAGCAAAGATACTGATCATAAAATCCCCTGGTCTGAAACTTGGAGACAAAATGCTATTCCATGTTCTTCTTGAGTAAATGTCTTTAGTTAGCACTGGGGCATAGTGCCAATCATCTTTAGGGATTAACATCATCAGCTGAAATGGAAACAAAAATCAAACGTTGTTTTCATGATCATTGAAAGCAGTGTCAGTGGCTCAGCAGGTAGCACATTCACCTCTGAGGCCAGGAGATCAGAAGGTTGTGGGTTCCATCCCCACACCAGGCACTTGGGTTAAATCCTAATAATGACACTGTAATACAGCATGGGGGGTGCTGCACTCCTGAGGTGCTGTTTTTCAGATGAGATGTTAAACTGAGGTCCCATCTGCCTTTTCTGGTGTTATTTCAGGTGGATGTTAAAGATCCCATGGTACTTTTCATAAAGAATATGGGAATTTCCCTAGTGCTCTGGCCAAATTTCTCCCCATTCACTAAAAATACCACTAACCGCTTAATCTGGTTCAAGGTCACTTGTCTTTCATCTGTATCCCCCTCCTTCTGGTTACGCCTAAAAATAGGCAGAATTTGTCTAGTGCACTTACCTGGTCAACAAAATATAAATAAATATAAGGACTAGCCATCTCACAGTCCAAAACTTAAAAGTGATAGGAAACAGTTTTACATCTCCAGATGCCCTCCGTTTGTTCTTTTATTGTCTACCCAGCATTCTCATATGTTTTTGACTTTTTTGTTTAAATTAATAATCTAATTTTGTTGCCTTTTAACTACCCTGAATCCCTCTCGCCTCAGCAGTTGCTGCTGTCTCTTTTCATACTGCCTGAACATTCTGTGACATCAATAAGACCATTCCAAGCCATTCAGATGAATAACATAGTATGGTGTTCCTGATGTCATAGAATGTCTTAGAAATATGACAAGAAAGAGCAGTAACTGGTGAGAAAAGTGGAACTCTAATATAGAGATCCGAGGGCACCCCAAAGTTAGATTATTTATTTATCAAAAAATCATCAAAGCATATCATAATACTTAACTGGCATGGAAAGGAAGATGGAAGGGTAGTTAACTATGTTAAAATCATTTCCTTTCTCCTTTAACACCTGGTAATGTTCAGCAGTTCTGGACTCCAACAGGTAAGATACTATTCAGCAGACACAGAGAAGGACCTTGCTATTGCTGTGTTGCTCACAATCATTTGATTGTGGTAACATTTTCCCATGGTTAATTTGATATAAGGGCAATATTCTTTTTTGTATTTAATCAGTTTTTCCTCCCCGTCATGGTGCAGGCACCTCCTTCCACTGCCAGCCCCAGCCCCACCACTCAGCATCCCCAGGGACTTACCTCTAACAGGCAATTCCCCGCAGTTTACCCCCCCGTGGTGGGAGGGGGTCAGTGGCAGGCACCCATTCCACTGACAAATGGATCCGGTGCCCAACCCACTGCCGCCCATGAGGTTGCCCCTATGGCAGGGTCAAAAGTGGGCAGCCAACTGCCAACAGAAACAGATCCAGTTCCAGAAGAGAGCCATGCAGCTGGTGCAGGACCTCCTAGGCAATGCTGTTGTCATGCACTGCACCCAGTCATTTTCACTTTATCAGATTCCCTCAGAGGAATGGACATGCAATGCCATCTGCATGCATCCATACACTACCATGCATGAGGACGTCAATGGCCGCTGTTCCTCCATCCCAAAGTGGTGTTCCACACTGCCTGCCACCAAGCCTCTGCAAAAGGGTGGATGTGCACTGGGAGCAGCTGCCCTCCCACCCCAGAGGAGGAGAGCAGTCCTCTAGATGCTCGATCCTCCTCTTTCCAGCCAACCCCTTCAACTCAAAGTTATTGAGAAATTCATAGGCTACAAATCGTATGACAATAGAGAGATACATTTGACTGTTTGTAAATACACATCTCTCACTTACAATATTCCATCTGGTAATGTGGAACATCTAAACAAGAAGGCTTATGAGTTTCAGCTGTGTAACCAGTTTCATACTCCAGCATTGGCTTGCTTTGCTGTTAAAGCATTACTCAGTGTGCCCTTCATCATTTTATTGCTTGATTATTTTCTGCTCAAGATTTATTGTCCTGTTGGCATCAGCCATACCTCTTAAATTTTGACCGGATGTACAGTATTTTCTTACTACAAGTGGCAATTTGGCTTATTTAGAGACCACATTTCAGAGATCATGGCTTAACACATTAAAAAGAGAAATTACTGGTAACCTGGAAGACATTTTTTTCTGTAGAAGATGTTTGTCAAACAGGGGATTGCATTCTAGTATTGTTCTCTTCTTAATTGGCCTTTTTGTAAACTCAGTGGGTGCTTCTTTGGCACACTGGTGGTAAAAGACCATATTAGAGCTGTGTGATGTAGATTATGTCCTTGCTTTTCCATTTTTGCCATCGTTAGTTTGTTTATTTTGCTATAGAACTTTGTGGTTGAAAGGGACATAAACTATATCATACAGTTCTAAAATAGTAGTTATGTGGTGTAGCTAAATCACAAACATATGTAAAGTCTGCTAAAAGGCCAGTCAGAAAAATGGATCAGTAACAGAATGGGCACCACAATTAAAAATTAGTTATACAGGTACAATTACAGTTATAGTTTAATTGTACATTATAAACCTCAAACACACACAGGAAAACTTACAGTCACCGTTTAATTGTACTTTAAAACATCAAACACATGTATTCACACACACACACACACACACACACACACACACACACACACACACACACTCTCTCTCTCTCTCTCTCTCTCTCTACTGCTTGCATTATCTAGGGTCCGTGTTAGTTATTGCCCTTACCCTAGTCTAGCAGTATAGCCTTTAGGTTAGAACAGTAAGCAGTACATCTGAAGACCAGCAGATCTATATGGATTAAATCCGCAACCTTCACTTGCATAGTGTGTGATCCTGAGCACATTTCTTAACCTCCGTGCTCCTGCACACACTCAAATATGAGAAGTGGATCAGAGAGGCATTCCCAGGCAACACATTGAAAATTAATTGAAAAACAAACAACAACAACACTTCTCATTCAACCAGACAGTGCCATGGTGCTACCACCTGATTATTTTATTTTAGTCTTTGGTAACCAGGTAAGGCCCACTAGGCACAAGTGCCTGTTTTCAGGGGTGACCTGGGAGCACTGGGCGGTTAAGTGACTTGCTTAGAGTCACACAGTATGCAAGTGGAGGTTGTGAGAATCAAACTGAGGTGTGGTCTGCTGGATGTACCAAGTTTGTTCACAACTCGTTCCTCTAACCTCTAGGCTATACTACCAGCCCTTATATGAACTGACCATTTAAAGAGCATTAATCAGGCTCACTTTCAAAAAAATCTCAAAGCCCCCATTTATATGTTATGTCCTTAGGTCTTTATTAGTCTTAATGAAAAAATATATTTTTGCAAAATTTAAGAACAGGCTGGATCAAAAGTTTGCTACAAGGAGCTGACTGACTTCTCTCATATATCAGTTTCAAAAGTATAAGAAAATGAGTATATTGCAATTTTTTTCAGAAATACCTCTAAACAAACAAAATGATCAGAGGTTTTGACGTTTGCCAGCTAATAAATACTGTTGATTTAATACCCCCCACACACATACATTTAATACCATCTCCCCCTTCCCCCACATAGATACACACCTCAGTTCTACAATTTAGGTTTTTATGTCTTCTTACCATCTTGGTTTCCAGATTTAGGCTTTTAAAACTTCACACACATGTGTCATTTCCTTATCCAAGTCCACTACATTTCACAGTTAAGTACAAAATTCTTAGACAAACACCTTCACAACTACTTTCCCTTCTCTGCATTCTATGTCTCCTTTCCCAAATGTTTCATATTATACTGTACCTCAGCAACAGCAGACAGATCCTCCCATGCAACTGAAAAGCTTTCTTAATATTACTGTGCCAAAACTTCAGTTAATTGACTTTAATTGGGTATACATCGGGCATAACTCTGGAGAAGAAACTAAGCACTTCACATCCACTCAGAGACATCATGCCAAGACATTTTCTTGAGGAGAGGCCCAATTAAAATGAAAATAAGCAAGAGCACTAAAATACATTTTAATGTCCTCATTAGCCAAACTGGCAAATACTGGATGGATTTTTCTTTTTTTGGTGGGGGCATGTGACAACCCAGAGTGTATGGGCATGACAGTCCTGCATGTCCTTAAGAAGTAACTATGGAATTAAATATTAATTTCCACGCTCAACATGATTTGATGATTTGTCTCCTCCAAGACTGAAATGTCAATGAAAGATGGGCAGGGATGTAGAGCCATACAATAAACTAGAAAAGAAAGTATTTATTCTTCTTGAAAAGAACAGCCACTAATATCCTGCAATGATTTCAAAAAAACAAAATCATTCAAGAGAACCCAAGGGACTTAATTCTCCAGTTATATCTTATTTAATGATGAAGCAAAATAATACCATATAACAGGAAATATTCACTGTCTTTTTATTTTCACTACATTCGCTGGTTCCATGTTAGAGCGAAAATAAAAACACAGTGACTATTAAGTAGATCACTATATATATAGCAGCAAGAGTGTTCCACCAGTGAAAATAAGAGGAAGTGAACATGTGGGGTGTGCTTGAGCGCTAAATATAAAGGCTTACATATAAACTGCTATACAGAACATCTTGTCGAACAACTATTTTACATATCAACATGAATGAGTGGCAGAATATATGATGTAGATATGTGCATATCGACCCCCACACACACACATATACACACAGACCATCCTTCCCTACTCATCCATGAAAACCCTGGGCTAGATTTTTAGAGGCCATGTCAATCCCACACTACAGGAAAAAAAACTGGTGCAAGTGGTTCTCCACTTGCTGAGCCACAGTTTTCCCACAGCTGTGGTATTTTTACAGATGGAGCTGGTTTGTGACCAGCTCCACAATTTACAGCAGCTTGCAACTATTTCTTTGGTGCAGCTGTGGAAAAATGTTACACCCTGTGGGACCAGGTGTAACATCCCCTACAGCTGTGCTGGATGACATTATAAAATGGCAGGGTAAAATCATGGAATCTGATTGGCTGGTATTTGTGTGTAAACTATGGTTTACACATGGCTAAGAAAAAGGACTGTGAAGAGTCTGGAAACCAGATCAATGGGAATTTGGAACACAGGCATTTCAGTTAGCCCCCTACAGCCATAACTGATCTACCACCACAAACATGGCTGCTACCTTTACACTGTAAAAAAAACTTTAATCTGGGCCCTAAAAATAAAACAAAGCTTCCAAGGTACAGACATTTTGTCCCACAGCAGTGTCTGCAGCATGGGACTTAGTTCCCTCACTGACTGAAAATCCAGACCCCTATCTTTTGTTCCCTGCAGCATACCCACCAACTCACTTCCCCTGAAATCAGGAACAATGGACTACAGTCAAAGAGAAACTACTTTAAAAAAATGGCCGTATCATCTCATGTCAAGACTTGTGACACTGGTAAAATGATGATAACAGCATTTTCTGAAGAGAACTAGACAGACAAAATATTATTATTCAAATCTAATTTCTTCTGTGACAGTAGACAAGTCAATGAGGAATCACAGTAAATTGGTAACTGCACAGATTGGGGGAACAAACCTGATGGGCCTGCAGAGTAATTCAAGTCACTTCCAACTTCAATGTTAGACAGTTGAATTTTGGAGGACCTGGGGACATTTTCTGGCTTAAATCAGGAATCTCACTAAAAATTAGAAACAGCTTTGAGAGAAAACAATGCTCTGCAGTTTTTTTTATTTTTTCTTCTACTGTATACCAGGGGCTGACAAACTCCTCCTTCATTTTAATGTAGTGGACATACTGATTTTTTTTTTATTTTTCTATCACTAGTTACTCCTCCTTCCCCCCAATACCTAAATCTTTCCTTCATTTATTAGTTTATAATTACTAGTGACCCCCTTTATCACACTGTTTACAAGGGTCTCCCAAATGCTGTAATAACCTGTGCATTCTTGAATTCTCCCACATCAAAGACAGTGCTTGTAGACAAATGTAATCATTTTGTAGCTGTGGTCATCCAATGGCTAACAAAGGAATTCACACCTCTGGATGAGTGGGGGAGGGATACCAGCAAAGTAGGAGTTTCTCATTTTGCAAAAGGTAGTAAATTAAGCACTGAAACTTAACAAACAAAGAAATGGCCCATAAAACACTCTGGAGGAGGTTTCAACTTGCAAAAAAGGCAATACTTGGGAGAGCTCAAGTAACTTCTTAAGCCAGAGGAAAAATAGTGCTCTCAAGCTCCCATACACACACAGGCAGTGCAGTAATTTGTTTCATTGGAGGACACTATTTTTAACACTCTATCATGTTCTTTGGAAGGTAATTTATGCAGGAAGTCCTTTTCTCAAAGCAAAACATCTGCAGGTCTATGCCCACTGCAGCCATAAAAAGATGCTATGTGTGTACATCTGTTTTACATTGCTGCTTAGCTGATGGAGTTCATGTGTGGTCCCCTGAGAGCTGGGGCCCCATGTGGGTGCACAGTTGGCACAATGGTAAGGCTGGCCCTGCCTCTGTAAGCAGATGTTCATTGAGGATATCTTCTCCATTACGCTACAAATTTGGAACTGTAAGTCATCAGCATCAGGACCACTCAAAAACATTTGTACTTGGGCCACCCATGATCGCAATGTTGGTATCTATATGATCATGGTGGCCCCATTGCTCCTCAGTTCTTCTGCTGTTGACCACTCACTGGATCTGAAGAGAAACAATGTTGATGTTTCCATGATTTATTGTTTTTTTTTTTCCTACTACTATGTGACATTGTTGATGTCGCTTGAAATAGTGCCGTAAACTTAACCTTTACTTGAGGTTTTGTAACACAACACTCACATTGTGTATTTCTGCTATTTGGGAAACCTATCCCACACCATAAGGGCCTGCAAGATTCACCAGGACTTGAAGCAGGCCACACGGAGATGATCCATGAAGAATCTGGAAAAAAAAACAACTTCATCACCCATGGTATCTCCAGCCATGTCTGAAAGTTCTGAGCTGGCTTTTCACTCATGTCCAGCTGCTACCAGGAAGCACACACCCAGACAGTCAGCAACACTATCAGTGGGACCATTGGGGCAGACTAAAGAGAATACAATGGACACATTGTTGTTAATCCTTCAGTAGCTGTCACCATATGCATGTTCAATGTTCAAGTTTATTGCAGGAAAACTCCATTGAGCAAGCTCATTCACAAGGAGGTCCTGTGACATAAACACTCAAAGTACGAATACAGATAGGTAATAACAGTATATACATGAAATGCACGTTACATGATACAGGCTGGATATACATACAAGGGTACCACATAGGGTGACCACAGGTGGTAAACATTGATATGAGACAGGGAAGCGACTTACAGGTTGCATACTGATAAATGAAACATGATAACTGGTGTGTGCAATACATATATTTTGGCAGCTAGAACAAACAACAGACTACAACTGATATAGGGGAGGAGTGATTTGATAGAGTAGCAGTGGAGCGTAAGCATAGATAAAGCCAGGAGTAGAAGGGAATGGAAAGCAGTTAATATGAAAATCAATTATACCTTACCAGTGGATAAATATGGCACACATGGGGAAGGAAGAGACTTAATGACAGTTACAGGTGTCTTTTATTTTGGCTGAACTTAGCGATTTGTAGAAGTTTATTGAAACTGCGTAGTTAGTTTCAGTACGAAGTCTAGGACTGGTTCTAAATGAGGAAGGGTACATGCACAGCACGCTTACCAAAGGAAGTCCGTCCTGGTATGTCAAGCACAATAAAGTCAGATTTTCTTAACGAGTGCGTACTCTATGTGAGATACTAATAAGGGAAGAGATAGCTTGGCAATTTCGCAGGAGCAGTTTAAGAGTCCATAGCTCCAGCATGGAGCAGGCGCCCAGTAGTAAGGGATGTCCAACCAACAGCTGCATATAAGTCACAGTGGTGTGAATGGTAAGGGGAGTTGGTAATGAACCATAACGCACAGTGATAAAGGATGTCCAGTTTACTTAGATTTGCAAGAGTGGTGGTGGAGGAATAGATTATATCGCCATAGTCGAGTAGGGGGAGAAAAGTGGCCTGTACAAGCTTGTTTCGAGTTTCAAGGGGGAAAAAGGGCCTATTTCTGTAGAAGAAACCCAACTTGCTTTTTAACCTCTAGAGACATCTTCGACCGTGGTCATTGAAAAGATAATTTATTGTCGATCCAGATACCCAGATATTTAAATTTGGTTACAACTTCCAGAGGCTCGTTTAGCGTGGTGACAATGAGGTATTGGGCAAGGGTATTGGGGGGGCCTGTGACAGCACTGCGGGAGAATATCATCACTTTAGTCTTCTTAGCATTGAGCAGAAGCTTTGCCTTTATTAGATTATGCTCAAGTTGTGCTAACTTCAGATAACGATGAGTCAGAAGTATACAACACAGTATCATCTGCAAAAAAGTGCAGATTGGACGTAGATATGTTAGCATCTAAGGCATTAATGTACAAAGAAAACAAGATAGGGCCTAAGATGGATCCTTGGGGGACTCCTCTTGCAACTGGCAAGGCAGCAGAAAAAATGCCTTTCACCTTTACTTTTTGGAATCTTCCAGTTAGGTAGCTAGAGAACCACTGGGTGGTATGGTATGTGGCACCCAACTTTGCAAGGCAATTGACTAATAGTTTGTGATCAACAGTATCAAAAGCTTTGCTGAGGTCCAAAAGACTGCACCAGTTACCTTCTTAGCATCTATAGCAGAGATCCAATCATTGGTTACTTTGCTAGTGCAGTGATTGTGCTATGATTAGCCTGGAAGCCAGATTGAGCTGTTAATGAGAGAGAAGGTTTCAGTGAGATTTTAACTGAATAAGGATCAGTTTTGTAGAACTTTAGAAAGGATAGACAATATGGAGATAGGCCTATAATTGTTTACATCACATGGGTCACCAGATTTAAATAGAAGGAGGATATGTGCTGATTTCCAGCAGACGGCACAGTAGCAGATGTAATGGAAAGATTGAAGATGTGGAGAATGGGGCAGGTGAGGAGTGAGCCTGACCTTGGGAAAAGGTTCCAAGCCATCGGCCCCTGCACTTTTTGGTGTCTAAGTTAAGAAGAGAATCTTCTACTTCTTTATAAGTTATCTCATGCAGTTGGAAGGGGCTGGGTGCAGGACTAGATGTAGGGGGAGGGGTATGCTGGCTCACCGCAGCACCAGCATAAGGTGATGAGTCAAAAGCTAATCCAGCTGTGGCAAAGTGGGAGTTAAGTTCCTCCAGGATTAGGGACCTGTTTTCCACAATCTTGCCACTTGCAACTATCTTTGTTGGGACAGAGGGGGCCATGGGCCATCCTTCTATAGCTTTGATAGTCTTCCATATTTTATGAGGGTTACCTTTAGCTTGTTCGAGTAGAAATAATAGTTAGCTTTAGCAGAGCAAAGTTTTCACAAGTTATTCCTGGCTGTTCTAAAGGCCTGCCAATCCGAAGATTCTTTGAATGTCTAGCTTTAGCCCAGAGCTTATCTCGAGCTATAAGGGCTGCCTTGAGATCCGAGGTGAACCAGGGGTTGAATTGTTCAGACTTACTTTTGATGAAAGGGCATGCTTATTTATTATTGCAGTGAGTTTGTCATTAAGGGTGTAAGCTGCCTTGTTGACATCTTTGGCTAGGTAGAGATCTTGTCATCTGATCATGCTCAGGTCAGATGGAGTTTACTGCACTGGTTGCCGAAGGATCTTTTGTTATAAAGATGGGTCATGGCCGGGCCTTAATGGAGATCTTATGCTAACAATTCCATGATCGCCATGTCATTGTGAAACACCGTCGAATGAGATATTTTGTGTGGATGGGTGGTTAGTACCACATCTAGAATTGAACTGTTGGCAGTATTTAGAGTGTTGTTCCTAGTGGGTTCACTGATTAATTGCCCAAGACCTAGCTCGTCACAAAGGGATTTGAGGCGTGTGATTTAGGTGACAGCCAGTCCATATTTAGATCTCCTAGAAATATTGTTTCAGTTTTTGCATCTACGAACATGGATTTCAAAAGATTAAGGACTTCATCACCACCAGACGGGGGTCTATAGCCACCTAGGATAGTGATACATTCCGAGAAGGGGAGATGAAGGCTCAGCGAAACTAACTCAAATTCCTTGGCTAGAGATTTGCAACTAATATTGGTGACCAAGTACTTAGATTTGGCATAGATAACCACACCCCCACCTCTAGACTCTCTATCTGCTCTAAATAAATTGTATCAGGAGGCACATGACTTTACTGATGTAGTAATGGTCTCCTTTGAAGGGGGAAAGTTCACATCATCCACTGCTCTGGCAGCATTGTCTACAGCCCCCCCCCGGACTATCACTGAGACACCATAGACAGGGTTTTGCTCTGATGTTGCTGTACCTCCTATGGGCACTATGTCGCCTCCATTGTTGGGCTCTGTCCTGGTGATACTGGTAGTTATGAACCCTTTAATGGGCATTGTCAACTACCAGGCTGTGCTGGCATCATTTTACGAAATATTACTTTGCCTATTTTTGTCCCTGTATACAGCAATGATGGTAACTACATTCCCTTCTGCAGGGCCTCCCCTGTCTGTATAATCATTGTGGATGGGACATGAAAGAACACCTACCATTCCTCTGTTGCAGCCACCACCTCTGTCACCAGATCCAGTGATTACCCCCATCATTTTTCAAGTTGATAACAAGGTAAACTATAATCCTAATCTCCTAACCATGGAGGAGAATTTGGAGAATCCAGAAAATGAGGAAGATCACTATGAAGTAGGGCTACCCTCTGGCTCTACTTTCTTCTCTTACAAGACAGATAGCATTGCAGTCTATAACATAAGGTCTCACCCTAACAATTCCTTTGGTCATATTTTCCTCAGGCAAATCAAAAAGGCCATGATCCTTGAGGGTGAAGCAGAAGATTCTAATATTAATACTCTAATGGAGTTTTTGGAGACTGTGCAAGCAATACCTCAGTTTTATGTTGGATGACAGCCATTACTAGTTCCTGGTCTTGCTTTTTGGATTATCCTTGAAACCACAAATATTTACAAAATGCTTCATGGTTGAAGATGCAGCCTCTTCTGAGAAGAGCTTTATGTTCTCCCATATTTGGATGATGGGTTGCTGAAAGGCCCATCCAGGGAAATGGTTCAATATACATTGTCTAGATCACTTGTTCAAGGACTTAGGTATTACAGTCAATATACCAAAATTAGTACTAGTTCCTGGTCAGTGCCTATAGTTCATTGGTGTCATGCTAGACACAATGGTGAGCAATGCTTTCCTGCATCCAGAAAGAGCTGAGACCATGGTTGCCCAAGCCCAGCTCTATACATGAGAGAAATCTGTACTGACAATGATCTATCTTCTAGTCCTAATGGCTTCTGTCATCATGATGGTCCCATTTGCCTGCCTACCTATACAAATCCACACTGGGCACTTTGAGGTACAATGGGATCAATTGACGGATGTCATGGAACATATGATTCTCATCACATCACCTCTTCACAGTGCCCTGATATGGTGGACGGACTGGCTGCAACTATTGCAGGGTGTCCTCTTCTCCTCAACTCAACAGCTGCCTCCAAGACAGGGTGGGGTGCACATTTAGGTCCTGTCCGGACCCAAGTGTCATAGACTGACCTAGATTCAGTTCTCCCCATCAACATTCTAGACATAACAGCTGTCCTACTTGGTCTCCAAGCCTTTGCAGATCACCTCAGCCCTGGTCCCCTGTTGATAAAAACAGATAATGTTAGTGTGACATGTTAGTGTAGTGTGATGCACTACACTAACAGGCAAGGAGGCACTTAGTCTTACTGCCCTTTGCAGGGAAGCAATAAGAGTATGGTACTGGGCACAGTTTCTTAGCCTTCAGCTCTTGGCCATGCTTCTCCAAGTGTCCCACACAACTTTACAGACAAGCTAAGTCAGTTTCTGTCAAGGGAACATGAGTGGGAACTATAGCCCTCTGTAATAAATGTCCTCTTCACAAAATAGGGTTGTCCAGAGTTGGACCTTTTTGTGTATCCACACAATGCAAATTGCAGCACTTCTGCTCACTTGCACCAGGGCCTAGACTTCTGTGCCTAGTTTTGAGTGAACATTGAAATATTTCAACATTCACTGATAACTTTTCTAATTTTCAGTATTTTTCCACCAAACTTTCAACATGGCATTTTTGGGACCCCCACTTCATGAACATGGCAGATTAAATTTTTCCAGTCTGGGCCAAAAGGGTGATTTTGGAGTTGCTCCATGAAATCTCTTTTTGGGTGGGAGTTTAACAAATTTACCTACTGGGTTTATGAGATGGGGTCATAAGAAGACTATGCTCAAAATATGGGGTCAAAATATTAAAAATAACAAAGATATGAATGTATGAATGCTCACTGAAATTTTTCCATACTCCCTCATAACTGATCATTTTCAATATTTTGACTCCAAGCTTACAACAAAGCCATTTTTTCACACCACCTCATGAATGTAACCAGTGTTCATTTTCAAAGCCTTGCTGAAACGTGTTTTCACACTTGGTGGTGCAAAGTGACATTTGGACAGTATTCTATAAATGTCACATGTCATGTTTAAAAGGGGAGTCACAAAATGAATATGTTGAAAATTTGATTCAGTCAGTAATATTGTGACCAACAACACTGTGGCCAAAAATAAATCAGGATTAATTGCAGCCTATCAATGCAGGCTTGCACATCGCGCCTTGCCTCTAGGTAGTATGGGGAATGAAATTGTGGCCTGAGGTTTCCTTTGTCTCAGCCTGCGCGCATTCTAGTCCCAGCCACAGAGTGATCGCTGAGTGATTTTCTGTGCAACCCCCCCACCATCCTCAATCATCGATTCTGCTGCCTGCACCACTGCTGAAGTATATAGTCAGTGCAACATATCCTTGGTGGTTAGCGGGCCCCAGGTGTCCACCACCTGCCCACTCCCCACCTCAGCCTAAATGGTGACTAGCACAGCCTCCACTCTTCACAGCTGGCCACTGATTCAAGATGCAATGCATGAACCCATGCCCTCAGGGTGCGCATTCATGCATTGCATCTCTATCAGGTGGCCAGCTGTGAAAGAGTGTGGAGGGCTGTGCTGATCACCCATTAGGGGTTAGGGTGTGAGAGGGGAGGTGGCAGACTACCTGGGGGGGCCCTAGACACCAGGGATATGTTGCACTGTACTGCATACTTCGGCAGTGGTGAAGGCGGGCAGATTGACAATCGGGATTGGTGGAGGGTTGCACAGGGGATCACCATGGGTCTTCTGTAGCTGGGACTGAGATGCAGCAGGTGGCTAGGGAACCACAGGCCACCAGGGTTTCATTCCTCATACTGCCTGTGAGATTTTGGAAGTGATTATGTTGCAAGCTCACATTGTTGGCTGTGATGTAATCCCCACTTTATTTTGGCCACAATGTTACTGGTTGCAATGTTCCTGACTGTATCCAAAAATTTTGGTGGAAAAGTAAAAAAAAATCATTAAGAAATGTTACGCAAGGTGCTAGACTTCAGCCCAGAGTGAGGTAGTGCTTTGTGATCCTGTGCTGCTGAGCTGAGTTTGGAGGTGAGCTCAATGAACCAGCTGGATGGGTTGAGGCTGGAGGCATAGTGCTAACATGCAGAACCACCCCCCAGCCTGAGAAAGGAAGGTGCTGGATTGACCGCATGAGTACAAGTACCATATAGTTAAGAGAAATCTTCTTTTGGCATACAGTAGGATCCCATGCCTCTGCAACCCTGGTTGCCAGAGGGCCCTTCACTTTGGCTTACAGATGCACCCTTTGCCCTGTTCATCTGTATCTGTAGCCACATGAAAGCACAGGAGTCAGAAGTTCCTGCCCTTCTACAGCCTAACAGATACAGTAGCACCACATATTCTTTGCATCCATTGCCACACAGAAGCGCAGGGTCTGGGGGTCTATACTCTGAAAACATAAACAAAGGGAAAGGAAAAGAAGAAGTTGAGAGGAGCTTAGGGTGGTGTCCAGACGGCTGTCACAGGGCAGTGGTATGGCTAGGCACAAGGTACTCATGTTGTCAATTCATCCCATAGAATCTCAACAGTGGGAAGATGGCATCCAAGAAAGCCCCAAGCTCCAGCACCAAGATGATGGAAGAGGCATCCAGGCTGATGAGCAAGATGACAGAGTTGGTGGAGGTAGCCAAGTGGTGAGAAGAAGAGGAAGAGGCATCTAGAAAAAGGAAAGAGAGGGATGAATGGGCAGGTGGGGGCAGAGGAGGGAAGAGGCCATGAAGAGCAGGGACCAGCATCTCACCCATTATGCCACCGGAGCCTGCACTGGTCCCAGTGAGACCAGGCCTGAATGGGGGTAAGGGCGATGTAGATGTCACAAATGAAGGGGATTTGAAAGAGTACTTGGACAGTTTATAGGTGACATGGGGACAAGGGTGTAGAAAGGATGGAGCGGGTATTATGGCCATAAAGAGTGGAGGCAAGGATGGGAGGGGGGTCGTGGGAAATCAGGTAGGAAGAAGAAGTTGTATGAAGGGCCCTGGGTTTCACCTTGGGGACCACATACCATCTTCGCTTAAAGAAAAATTTGGAAGGAGAGTATGTCAACATTTTGGTTGGTGGACGAGGACAAAGCCAAGAAATCTGAACAGAAGGAGTCAGTAGGGAAGTCAGAGATGGCAGGCCCTTGCTGTTGTGGGGCATAAGAGGAAGAGACTAAAACAAAGGTAAGAACATTGAACATGGCAGGCAGGTTTCCTGTTATAAAGTGCTGGTTTTAGAAAAAACAGCCAGAACTGGCAATCACCATTTTAACATATACAGCAATCATTAAGGACGCCTATGAGGAGAGTCACGTGATGCTGCGCAGAGGGTAACACGCGTCTGTCGGAGCTCCTTTCTCTCTGCCTCAAAATTCATGGATATCCTCCATTTGCGTCCACTTTTTATAGCTAATTCGGGTATTATTAAGCGCAAGAGTTATAAGTGATACTGGTAGAGGGTATACAATACCTGCAACATGTCTAATTTGTCAGACCAAGAGGAGGCTGCGCAGGAGTCGGAAGCTAAGCGCCCTCACCGTGGTTCCTCTCCCCAAAGCACGTTGGGTGAGTTGTCACCTCCCATGTCAATTCCGAGCTAACCACGATTAAAGAAGCTTTGTTGAAGTTAATAGAGGATGTGGCCAACTTTAAACCAGCACTCACCCAGCTAGCCCGGAGGGTCACAGATACTGAAGCAAGAATAGCCTCGGTGGAGAGAAAACAAGACAAAATGAAACCAAAACTGGTGGAAGTTAGGAAGTCTTTGACCAAACTGGAGGATCAACTTGAGGATCTCAAGGGAAGAAACAGAAGGAACAACCTGGTATTAATAGGGCTGCCTGAAGAAGAAGAGGGGCCGAATACCATTCAATTCCTGCAAACATTTCTCAAAAAAAGAGTGGGACCTTCCCCCAACGGTCCAGAGTTCATTATAGAAAGAGCTCATAGGTCCTTGAGAGCTAAGCCAACTCCATCTGATCCACCAAGACCTATAATATTCAAGCTACTAAATTATTTGGACAGGGAGTTTATTAGCAGAGAAGCCAGGAAGCTATCAGCTATTTTATGGGAAGGTGAAAAATTAAGGCTTGTCCCTGATCTGACCCTGAAAACCCGACAGCTGAGAGCTTCTTATCGCCCTGTCACCTCCAAATTGTGGGCATCAGGTATAAAGCACTGTATGCTGTATCCAGCTCATCTGGAGGTGGCATTAAAGGAAGGATCAAAACGCTTCAACACTGTGGAGGAGGCAGTTAAAGCTCTGAAGAAATGCTATCCAGATTTATTTTCCAAATAAGAGGGTACTAGCTCAACTTCAGGATACTTGAAGCCTGTGCTGAGATCTTTCTAGAAAGATCTTTTATGGAGGAGTCGATTATTGTCTCTTAGACTGATTCCTTTTAGAATGACTGGTTGTGATCAGAATATTTTCCTATATCGTCTCAATAGAGATATCTGTACTGGGACAATAGTATTTTTGGCTGTATTATTTTAGATTCTTAATACTTGTTTTCTATTCCAGCATATGGCACTGTGGGGTTGAGACTGTGGTAACTGTTTGACCACTAGATGGTGTTATATCACTGTGTATATCTCATGAAAGATGGATCGCTTATTCGAGCAGCTTCATTTCCTCCCATGTGCAGTACTATTATAATTTGGTTTGTCTCAGATTCTGCCTTTGATAAGAACCTGTTCCTTATTGGTTAGCTTTCAAACAGATAGTAATTCAGTTTTGGGTACGTAGCACTCATCGGGTATTTGACTAAAGTTTAGATCTTTGTTTCAGGGTTATGATTAGCGATCCGCTTTTTCAGATCATTTTCTTTCTAGGAGGGTGCTCTCCACGATATAAATTTCAGTTAGTCTAGTATTGGAATTAGCCTGTTTAGCGAGAACATTTGGGAATTTTGATCTATAACTTGAAGTGCTATTGCCCAGCAAGTTTATGGAACGTTTTTGGAGTTTTTGCCAAAGATGGTAATTAGTGCAGTTATGAGTGCAGGGTGATGTTTAATATGACATGTCCCCCGTAGCTCTTAGTTGTTTCAGACTCTTCCAGGGACACGTTTATAGCTACAAGTATGGGAAAACTCGATTACAGCTTGGGTAAGAGAGGCAAACGTGGTATGGCATTTAGGCCACTTAATGATGTCCCCCCTTTGCTTCCTTCTTCTCCCATTGTGTTCATCTGAGTTAATGATATCTGAGGCAACAGACCCTACACAGATAACATATAGTATGGGTTTTTTTTTAGTAGGGGGTGACTCTCTGATGCTACAAGGATGGGGGCTGTCCACTCAGGTTTTTTTTATTTTGTCTCTTAGCTGGGGAGGCAGGGAGGGAGCTCACTCTCTTGCAAGCACCATGAACCAGTTGTGGTAGGTAGGCTATAGGCTGGTTATACAGCCTGTAAATAAGTTAAAACCTTTGGGGTTTAATGAGTTCGGGGTGGGTTATGGATAGGGATTCTCATTTTTCTTTGCTCAGGAGGGGGAAAGAAGAGCGCAGACCACTACTCAATTTCTGGTAAACAGCACATTTCTAGTGGGTGTTATTGCACTGCTTAAATATTCTTTTTCTGGAATATAAAGGAGGGAGAGACAATAAGAAGAAATATGTCATTTTAAACCACCTTGCTAAATATGACACTTCAATAGTGTTCCTGCAAGAAACACATATGCTCTCAGAGCAGTTGCACTTTTTAAAAAAAAGTTGGGTGGGCCAAGTCTTTGGATCGGGGTATAGTTCTAATAAATGGGGGTGGCCTTGCTTTTAGCTAAAAGGGTTCCTTTCACAGTAGTGGAATCCATCCCCGACCCTGAGGGGAGATTTATTTTTGTTATACTGGCAAACTAGGCAACCTGGATATTGTCTTGGGTTCAATTTATGGCCCTAATGTAGAAACTCCATCTTTTTTTACTCATTTAGCTATGGTTTTAGCCCCTTTTTTGCATTACCCCATCTTGATTGGAGGTGATTGGAATTTGGTGCAGATGAATGACCTAGACCGCACATATTGTAGGGGGGGTAAGTTCCTCGCCAGCTAAAGAGCCTTAAAGAATTCATTTCGTCCTTGGACCTTGTGGATCCATGGAGACTGTTTAATCCATCAAACAAAGAATTCACTTTTTTTTCTGCAATACACAGGAGTTATTCTCGAATCGATTATTTTCTAACCAGCCACCAGCTATTGCCTAACATGGCTGATGATAAAATTTTGGCTCGTGAAATTTCAGACCATTCTTCACTTTTAATTCAGTGTGCCTTACCTAATACTTTTGTCCAGTCCTACTCTTGGTCTCTCAATAATAGATTGCTAAAGGAGAATCAAATCATTGCAAGGTTTCAAAGTTTTATACAGAGCACTATAAGGTTTAATTGGGGTTCTATTTCTGCTGTAGACCAGGTGTGGGCAGGTTTGAAAGCAGCTTGGCGGAGGGAACTAATTCGCATTGCTACAGTTCAAAAGAAAAAGAAAAATAACCTTTTGAATAGCTGTTTAGCAAAAATTAAAAATTTGGAAAGTAAAGGGGTAGATAAGCTTTTACCCATAGAGGAACACAAACTATTTACCTTGAGAGCTACTTATGCTAGTGCATTATAAGAGAAGGAGAGATCTGCTTCTCTATTGAAGGCTTCAGATATTGGTCAAGAGAGCAAAGAGGACAAGTTGCTGGCTTGACAACTAAAACAACAATCAATATCTAAATGGGTTACAGCCCTTAGTCATCCTCAGACCGAAGCTATGGTGACTGACCCTTTAGAAATATTAACCCTGTTTCGTGATTATTATAAGACATTATACTCTTTGGACTCTCGCTCGGGGGACCAGGATAGTAAGATGTGGGCTTTCTTAGAAAGGGCAAATGTACCATTTCTGTCTGAGGAAAGTAAAACTTCTTATAGCTCCAATTACCAGAGAGAAAACTCAGGTGTTATAGATTCTTTAAAACCAGACAAGACACCGGGCCTGGATGGGTTCACAGGTTTATTTTATTAGACCTTTAAAGCATATTTAATCCCTTGCTACTCCAACTGTATAGCTATTGGAGTACCCACTTTGATTTTGAGCAGTCATTATTTGAGGCGAGAATAATTCTCTTACCCAAATCGAAGGGACTCATTAAAGATTAGCAACTATAGGCCCATTTCACTCTTAAACATTGACATAAAATATATGCCAATGTCCAGCTAATAGACTGGGGAATGTGTGGAGGAGTTTGTTGAGTCCTGAGAGCGAGGGTTTGTTGCGGGACGTACTTCAGCGGATCATTTTAGAAAGATATTTCACTTAATTTCTGCATCCAGGGCTCGGAGTTGGAGGCAGTTCTCGTATCCCTGGATGCAGAAAAAGCCTTTGATAGAGTGGAATGGTACTATATGTTTGCAGTTTTGCAGAAGTTTGGTATTCGCAACCCTGTATTAACCAGATTTGCGTCTTGTATTCCTGTCCGTCAGCTAGAATTCAATGTAATAATCTTATTTCTGACATATTCTCCCTATGCCGAGGCACCCGGCATGGCTGCCTCTCTCTCCTTATTTATTTAATTTGTATATAGAACCTTTAGCCAGAGTTCTAAAATTGGACGAAGAAATCGGAATTTATTTGGAGCAAATGGAATGAAAATATCCCTTTTGCTGATGATTTACTTATTCACATATCAAATAGCAGACAATCTCTCCTCAGTGTCTTATAAACTATTTCTCACTTTAGCCTTTTCAGGTTATAAACTTAATAGAAGCAAAACTATTGTGTATTCGCTTTCCCCTTTTCTATCTAAGGATTGGAGCCTTTCCATGGGTTTACAGTGGGAAACAGAATATTTAATCTATCTTGGTATTAAAATATCTAGTGACCTTACTAATCTCAAAGACCTTAATTTAGGCCCACTACTCAAAACGACTAGAGAAGACTTGGCAAGATGGAACAAGCTACCATTATCCTTTTGGGGCTGGGCCAACATTCTTAAAATGTCAATTTTGCCCAGATTTTTTTACCCTCTATGCAACCTTAATATTTATTTACCGAAGTCCTTCTTTTTGTCCCTTTGTAGGCTCTGCTCCGATTTTCTTTGGAAAGGCAAAGCTCCTCGTCAGGCTTATGTCAAGCTTACTTGTTCTAAGATGCTGGGGAGGCTCCAATTACCTGATTTTTATATCTATTATTTAGCTATCCATGCCAATAGATTTTGTATTGGCTGTCTACTATGGTCTCCCCACCGAGCCCCCTTGGCTGTTTTTAGATTGGTTGCAAGCAAACTCTTGCAGGATAGACTTAGAGGCCCCTTTGTATACGCCATGGTCCAAGGTTCCATTGAAGGCGAGGAACTCCCCCCTCTGCTGGGATATTAGGGCCTTACGGCAACTGTGTTCTTTACTGTAGAAATCTAACCTAAAGGATCTAAGGCAACCCTTATTAAATAATCCAAACTTGTGGATAGGCAAGAACCCAATCCGAACTTTCCAGGCAGTTACCCTATTAAACTATATCTATCTAGCTTTGTTTTGGGCTGGTCCTTCTATCAATTCCAGAATTGCAATCAAAATTTGGAGTTGCTCATAAGGTATCTTCAACTACAACAAATACGCCAATGTATCTTTCTTTTTTGGGGAAACCTCCATGGTCTGAGGGGCTGGGGCCATGCTAGATAGTTTTCAGGCAGTATCTAAGGTCCGAAAGCAATAGCTACATTATATAAATCAATTTTGGACCCATGTCGCTGAAATTTACTTCCATAGCGCACTATTGGAAAAACAATTATAATAAGAGCTTTCCGGTTAAAACCTGGGAAAAGATCTGGACAGACATCTATACCTTAATTAAACAAGACTGTTTAAAGAACATCCAATTCAATATTCTGCATAATCTATATTGTACGCCCACCAAATTATTTCAAATTAAAAATTACCCTCAGCTGAATGTGTGGATTGTGGGTTTGAATTTGCTACCTTACATCACAAACTATGGGTTTGTCCCAAAATTGTTAAATTTTTGGAATTGTCAAGCAGTGGGTGGCACCATATCTTAATATTGCCCCTTTTTCAATGAGGATACATGCCTGTTAGGTATGTACTTACTGATCCCTACTTTTTTTCAAAAGGTACAAATGGCTATGGTTGCTATGGTCACTAAACTGCTAATACTTCAACATTGGAAGGATGATTGGGAACCCTCATTTAAGGAATGGTGGGCTAAATTTCTCAATGTGTTAAATGCGGAGAGATGTGTAGCCCGGCTTTTTCATACCAGTGAGAAGTTTCAGAATTGCTGGGGTGACTTCCTGGTATGCCTTAGAAGCAAATTTGGTTATTAACGTAAGCCCAATCGCTTAATTTTTTATCTGTCTTCCATTGGTATCCTTATAGGAGCCCTCTGAGGCAAAGCCCTTTTTGTTGGTTTTTAACTGATAATCTTTATTTCCCAGGTCAGGTCGCGTGCCCTGATATACCCCTTTATTGGCATTTATTTCTATTTTCTCCCCTATGGTATGTTTAATATTTCCTTGGCAATATTTTTTCTGACAGGTCTTTCCTCCTTCCTCTCTATAGTATAGCCTCTTATTCGGTTAATGGGGATGGACTTGTGCCGGTGCCTTTGTCTTTTCCCTTTATAAAGGTATCTTAGAATTTGGGTTAGAGCCATCGTGGCGCACTACTCAGTCTGTTACCCCTAGTAGGGATAGTAAGGTGACTGCTGCCGTTGGGTGGGGAGGTTGGGTGGGAGGAGGGCTGGGTTTGTGTTGTTTTATGTATATTTTTTCGGTTTGGGTTTTATGTATTTTGCTTTTGCTGTATAATTACCAGGTATTAACTGTTTATGGCAAGTGCTGGACTTTGTTTATGTTAAGGAAAAATAAAGTTAATTGCAAAAAAAAAATCATTAAGGATGCCTATGAGGCAAAGCTGGGATATAGATGGTTAAAGTATGATGAGGCATTCAGAAAATGGATGGCAGTGAAAGGGGATCTGAGATGGGACTGTACACATTCTGAGCTGTGGATGTGAACACTATCGGGCCCGGCAGGGGGAGCAGGAGGGGAGAACAGCAAAAAGGCATCCCCTGCCCCTTTAGTGAAGACATGTTGGGGGTAAAACAGGGCATCCTGCGCTTGGGAAAACTGCAAATTCAGGCATGTCTGCTCTCTCTGCACAGGTTCGCACCCAGCGACAAGCTGCCTTCGGGGAAGGAACACAACAAGTGGGGAAGAACCATGATAATTTTTTTCAGGGGGAGAGGGGGGGGCGAAGAGGGGCAGGGGGGACACCAGGGGTGGTACAACTCCAATTTCGTTTGGAACTGAGGAGTGTGAAGGGGGTGATGGGGTTTTCCTTTGGCACTCACACCCATAGACATGGGAATAGCAGAGGCCTGGACACAGGAATATCCAGAAATATCGAGGGTAGATTTTCTGAGGAGGTGTTTCAAAAAGGGTTTCCATCTGGGGTTTGAAGGGGTGCACAGAATGATGAGGGCTAAAAATTTGCGATCGGTCAGGGGGGAAGAAAGACATTGTTCGGGCAAAAATATGGAAGGAGGAATGGGCAGGGAGGATAGAGGGCCCTTTCACCGAACCTCCTTGCCCCCACTTCAGGGTTTCACCCCTAGGGGTAGTACCGAAGAAAAAAGAGGGAGAAGTTCGGCTCATGCCCCACCTGTCCTATCCAGAGGGGGCCTCGGTGAACAAGTGGATCCTGGATGACCTGCGGGCGGTCTTGTATGCGTCACTGGGCCAGGCGGTGATGCTGATCAGGGCGGTACAGTGGACATGGTTGGCAAAGACAGACATCAAATCCGCTTTCCATCTGCTGCCAGTGAGGCCCGAGGATTGGGACCTGTTGGGCTTCCAGTTTGAGGGAAGGCTATATTTCGCAAAGTCATGCCAATGGGTTGCTCGGTGGCTTGTTTGACCTTGAGTCTTTTAGTTCTCTTGGGTACAGTGGGTGTTCAGTTGGAGATATGGGCACAGGAGGGTGGTACACTATTTGGATGATTTTCTACTCATGGGGGCAGTGAGGCTGAGACAGAGGGGATGTTGGTGGATTTTAAGGGAATGTTTGGGCACATAGGCATCCCACTGGCAAAGGAAAAAAACAGAAAGCCCAGCCCGCTGGTTGGAATTCCTGGGGATTGAGGTAGACATGGTACAAGAATGTTTCTGCCTGCCAGGGGACAAGGTGGCCCAGCTCAAGGGACTCTTATCTCAGGTGAGGGGGAGGAGGAGGGTGCCACTGGTATTAGTGCAACAGCTACTGGGGCACCTTAATTTTGCTTGTAAGGCCATAAGCCCAGGCAGAGCATTTACCAGGAGGCTGGCAAGGGCCACAGGTAAGGCAAAGCAGCCACACCATTGGGAAGATATCACTAAAGGGCATGGGAGGATCTGGGGATATAGGAGACTTCCTCGACAATTATAATGGGGTTACATTCTAGAAGGAGGAATGGGCTTACAACACTGACTTGAGCTGTACATGGATGCTTCAGGGCCTCTGGGGATGGAGGTTTACTTCAGAGGTGAGTGGATATTGGAGGCATGACTGAACCATTGGAAAGAAGGGGTTTATTGAAAGACATCACCATTTTGGAAATATTTCCCATATTGGTGGCCCTCGAGGTGTGGAGGGACAGGATGAGGGGGATGTGCATACTCTTCTGGTGTGATGATAAAGAGGTAGTGGAGGTTATAAATAGACAAGAGGGGGTTACGGATACAGTAGGGGGGTGTTGCGCCAAATGGTGCTGTTTGGGCTACAACTAAATTTGTCATGTAAGGCACAACACATTGAAGGGATTAGGAATGAGGTGACTGACAGCCTTTCCCATTTGCAGCTGGACAGGTTCCGGGAGCAGGCTCTGCAAGCGGCAACACACATGACCAGGGTCCTGGACCATCTATGGGGAATTGGAGGGAAAAAGCCAGATGCTGTACAGAAGGTCATGGGCACCCAACACACTGAAGACATACGAAGAGGCATGGGGAGAATTTGAGGAGTTCCTGGCCAGGGCGAGATGGGGTACAGGGGAACTAATCTCTGAGGACCAAGTGATGCAATATGTAGTGGAGAAGTGGGAGGAAGGGATGGCCCACTCCACCATGGGGGTGCAATTGGCTGGCATAGGTTGGGTCTGCAAAGACAGAGGTTAACCGGATGCCACTGCGGGTATGCAGCTAGGGCGCATGGTCACAGGCTGCAGAGGGGACAGGGAGTGAGGCAGGACAGGAGACAGCCCATCATGGGGCAACTGCTCCAGAGGGTGAGGGAGGCCGTACAACATGTATGCACCACAGCAAAGGAGGCGTTTCTTCAGCGTGCTTGCAATTATGGCTAGAGGGGCCTTCAGTGTTGGGAAGTGGTGGCCCTGAGGAAGGCTGGGACAGGGGCTGAAGGCAGAGGACATCGAGTGGGGACAAGACAGGGTGGTCATTTGCCTGCCTAGGTCCAAAGTGGATCAAAGTGGCAGAGGTGAAGCAGTAATATTGATCAGATGGGAGCCAGGAGAGGTGTGCACCATTACAGAATTGGAGGAATATGGGAGTATCCGGGGGACAGGTGGGGGGATATGGTTCAGCCATGGGGACGGCAGCCCGGTGACAAGTTTCCAGGTCGGGGGGGTCCTTAAGAAGACCCTCCCATTTTTAGGGGAAGAGCCCGATAATTTCACCCCTCATTTGTTCCGCATAGGAGCCGCATCAGAGGCTGCAGCCAGGGGTGGATCTGAAGTGGAGGTAAAGCAGGTGGGGCGCTGGAGATCCAGCTGCTACAAGAAATATGTGAGGTGTTGACGGCATGATTCTCACCATGATTTTGTTCTTTTCCCTGGCAGGATCAAAGCAAATGGTCTGGATTGTGGGTCACTCCTTCATCTACTGGGCTGAGAGATTTGCAGCAGCCCGATGGGGTGGGACACAGCTACAAACTGACGTGGAGCACATGAAGGTGCAACGGAAGGGAATAAGGGGCATGAGGAAGGCGCAGCTGATGCCTTTATTAGAGGAGCTGTGGGTACAGTGGGGTAGGCCAGACTGTCTGGTTATACATTTAGGGAGAAATGACCTGGGAGGGACACCATGGGGGCATTAGTGCAGGCCATAATGGCTGATTTAGAAAGGGTTAAGGGGTGGTGGCCGGGAGTGGTCATTGACTGGTCCTAGATTACATCCCATAGGGTGTGGATAGGTGCCAAGGAAGTTAGGGTGGTAGAGAAGGGGAGGAAGTGACTCAATTGGAAAGTGGCAAGAGTGGTGATTGAGATGGGGAGAGTACACATACAACAGAGGGACATTTCCTTTGAGCAGGCCGAAGTATATAGGTCTGATAGGGTCCATCTATCGGAGTTTGGCATGTGCCTATTCCTCAGACTCATTATGGACCTATTGGGGGAGATTGAGAAAATGGTCCCTAGGTACTAGCCCACAAGCGGGAGCCCTATCTTTCATGGTAAGTGGGAGATGGGTCAGTGGAGAAAAAGCGGGGGAGCAAGGGATTGAGAATGAGAGGGTAAGCAGAAAGGGGAGGGGGCAGGGCAACATGGGCTAGGGGCAATGGACCCAGGCATGGAAGTAAAAGGGGGGGAAGGGGATGGATAGAGACTAGGGGTCAGATCCTACTGTCCGGTCCTAGGGGGTGGAGGTCCTGGTAAGTTGGTACCTGCTTCTGGTGATGATGTGGGAGGTCGGATCTGAGTGCCTGGACCCCAAGGAGAGCGCATAAGAAAAAGAGGTCCAGGAAGGAAGAAAGTTCCAGATGAAATAATCGACTGATGTATTTTATTGTCTAAAATGAAATGTTAGCATGTGAAATGACTGGAGATGTAAATACAGTTTTAGTGCCAACATAAATGTTGCCTATGAGCATCAAAACTAGCAGGTGAGGAGAGAAAGTTTCATTTCTAAAGGGGATCAAATGACAAATAGGTTTGCCACTAAAAGGCAAGTCAAGTTGTCAGATGGCCTTAAATAAAGGCAGAAAGAGAAGGGGTGGAGTGAGGGGGGAAGGAAGGGAGGGTGAAGGCGGGCTTAGTGACCTCACAGTGTGCTGTTCATCACGGGGGGGAGCTCACAGCCCATTGGCTGGGAGAGGCCCAGCTGAGGGGGCTTTTTTGGGTATATAGGAGCCAGTAGCCCTCTGGCAGCCCTCTTTTGCTGGGAATTTCCCCACCCACCTGCCCATAAGGAAGTAGAGGGGGAGAGGCCAGAGGATTGAGAGGAAGAGATGCATGGATGGAAGGCAACAGGGATAGAGGTTCGCTTGGTCCCCTGTGGGGGGGCCCAGTGGGGACCTGGGCAGCTGCAGAAGGGCAGCATTTGTTGGTCGGGTGTATGCTGACACAGCCCAGAATGTGGGCAGCAAGTGGCCTGGAGTGGGAAAAAGAAGGGGAAGAAGAAAGAAGGGGGGGGGGTGTTGGATCTGAGTGTCCGGACCCCAAAGGAGAGCATGCAAGAAGAAGAGGACTGGGAATGAAGAAAGTTCCAGATGAAATAAATGGGCCGATGTATTTTACTGTCCAAAATGAAATGCTGAAATATGAAATGACTGGAGATGTAAATATAATTTTAGTGCCAAAATAAAATGTTGCCTATGAACATCCGAACTAGCAAGTGTGAGAGAGTTCATTTCTGAAGGGGATCAAATGACAATAAAATAAAATGTTTAAAAAGTTTGGTGAATGAGTCAGTGTTGTCCAGTCTGTTGTTGTTGTTACTGGCCTAGAGTGGATTTGACTTCTCATAGTTATTTTTCTTATTTTGAGGTGGGTTATGCTGGAAACACATTTTCTGCTTTCTTAAGCACTGCCATAACTAAACTACCTGTACTTGCACATAAACTATGTGTTACTTGCTCTTAAATCGAGGTCTCTGTAGCATGTTCTACTGTGTGTTGACTTTGACTGTATTATTGCATATCTTATGTCACTGGCTTTCTATATAATTTTACTTGTTGTTTGCTCTGTATCTCCTGAGCTATTCCTGAAAATAGGCAATCGTTTTGCCAAGCATACTTACCTGGTTTCCAAAACCTAAATCAGTCAATAAATAAATATTACTATAGCAACCAAAATAAGGAAATGAGACATTAGAATTGTTTTGAACCCTAACTCCACACCCTCCCCATGCACCACTCTTGTGAACCCCACCTAAACGAATGCCCAAGCACAATCCAGATTTCATATATGTTTTAACATCAGAAATAAATGACATAATATGAAGAAAACAGTTAAATACCATGAGGAATGGCCGGCCCGGTGGCGCTGAGGATTGAGGCGCTGGACGTCACACCTCATGCCATGCCGGTGACCCGGGTTCGGGAACAGACTTGGGTCACTAGGGGCTGGCAGGGGAGAGGGAGGATTGAGCATCCGATGACTGCTCTCCTCTCTCTGGGGTGAGTAGTGGGGTTTGCATCACCCTGTAGCAGAGACTGGCGAAGGCCAGCCACACTACAGCGGCATGCCAAAGCGGGGGGAGAGCGCGGCGGGCGTCAGCACTACATGCTTGGACGCCATTGCATGTCTGGCTCTCCGCTGAGGGAGAAAATGTGGAAAATCGCGGAGGGCAATCTCTGCTGATGGTTCCACTTGCCCCCAGAGAGACCTGAGAGGTGCGATCCAGCAGGTGCGAGAGCGATTAAAGGCCGCCCACTGGGGGAGGTTGTGTGTCCAGATGCGATCAGTCCGGGGTGCAGGGCCGGTGGCCGGAGATCGTCAGGCCGCCTGCCAAGGAGAAAAATAAGAGTACTATAAAAAAAAAAAAAAATTCCATGAGGAACACTGCACACAGATGTTGTGAGACACAAGGCAACAGCACACCCTGTAGTATCAGTGCATGGCATGTCTGTGTGTGCCAGTTGTAAAGCACCTGCTTAATCACACAAACTGCACCAGACCTATATCTTACTTCAATAGTGGTGCTGCAGGCCACTTATTAAGCAGCTGCATGGTCACACAGACTGCACAAAACCTGTAGCAGACTTTGCATATGACCTACAGCAGCAGCGAGTGCAGTGCCCTGGTTATCATGGGGTATAACTGTATTCCTTGTAGTATTATACTTAATTATGATGTTAAAACATATATTTGAATTCTGGATTTTTTTTAGCATTCAGTTTGCATTACAGCTGAACTTATATCCTGCCTACAAGCCAGAGACTCTGCCCAGCATATATTTAAGGCATCAGGCTTACAAGCCAACTGCCTATGGTATAAAAGGCTCCAAAATGCCTGCACCTATGCCAACAGACAAACCAAAGCCAACTACTTTATATTAAATTTTAAACTCCCCTTATAAATTCTGGAACATTGTCCACTCCCTCTTTAACCCCCTCCAGTCACCAATCTGTTCCTCTCCTTGATGGTGCTATTGTCTACTGTTCCTTGAGGTAGGCTCTGTCTTCAATCACTTTTCTCTATTGGGGCCCTTTCCTCTTGCCCTTCTCCTCCCTCCTCCTCTCCACTGCTCCTTCCTTTACCCCATACCAGCCTTCTGGTTCTGTCCAACCTGCATTCCCACTACCCTCTCCTCCTTGCTCTTTAAATCCTTCTAAGGGGTCGAGTCTCTGTCGGGCTCGAACCCGAACTCTTCTACATCATCTCCAGCTACTGTCTCCTCCTAACAGACCTCTTTAGTCTCTTCTATCCGGACACAGTTCCTTTAGCATGGAATGTTGCAAAAGTCATCTCCTTGACAAGGGAGGACACAACCCTCTAGGGAACTACTGCCCTGTCTACCTTCTCCATTCCCTTGCCACGCTTTAAGAATGTCTCATTCTTTCTCAGCACTCTGATTTCCTTGATTCTTCTGTGTCCCTTAGCCTCTACCAGTCTGGATTTCAAAAACCCCACTCCACCACCACTTCCCTGTCTTGGTTTACTGATCTGGTCTTTAAAGAGATGGACCAACTGCTGCCATTTTTGTCAACCTGGCAAAAGCATTTGACAAAGTCTTCCACCCTCTCCTGGTTTCCAATCTTGCCTCTTCTGGCCTAACTAGCCCATTAGTCAGCTGGTTCCATTCCTACCTGGTATGGAGGTCACAGTCCGTCTCTGCCAGTGGTGTCCTATCACTTCTCCTCCCCATCAAGTCTAGAGTACCACAGGGCTCAGTCCTTAGCCTATTCCTTTTCTTGATATTCCTGTTTTTTTTTAATTTAATATGCTTTATTATTTTCACACAGGCATATCCATTACAGTCATGGTGGAACAAAATGAAAGATTAGACAAAACAAACGTGATGTATATAAACATACAAGAAAATGAATTACAGCATAGAGAAACTCTGATTGATTAGAGATGCCTGTAGTCCCATCCCCCACCCTCTGTCCCTCCCCACCTCCCCAGTCTGCTACTAAATATAATTCAGATTGGTTGGAACACATAAATAGTTAGGGTTAGAAATTTGAAATAAGGGTATGAAGTGATTCCCACTTTTGTTTATAGTTACCCATTCTATTAGAAATTCTTGCAATAGTGAACTCTGCTTGTAAAGCAAATATGATTTCTTTAAACCATTCTAGCTGGTTGGAGGTAATTGGGTCTAACCAATGTCTCAATATTTCTTTCTTAGCGCAGGCTGATATTAAGACCATATGGGCTTTCTGTCTAATCCCCCATAGTGATGTGTAGTCCCCCACGATACAGATTTCAGGATTGAAACTGTCTGATAGTGAGAGCAACGGGTCTAGTCTATTTTGAATACCCTGCCAGAAGGGCATGATTTTCTCGCACGACCATAGCATATGCAGTAGATCAGCAGGTGCAAGTTGACATTTAGGGCACTGATTAGAGGGTGAAATACCCATTTGGTGTAGTTTAGACGGGGAGTAATGAAGATTATGGTTAATATAGAATTGCATATATCTATATCTGTCCCATTTAATGTAGTTATATGGATGGCTCCAAATAGTGGTCCGGTCTCTGGAATTAGTAGTAGATGGTAGGATATTATCCCACCAATAAAATCTCTGGCCTTCCAAGGAAGTTGCTGTTGACAAAAGAAATTTATATGAGTAGGATGTCAAGTGAGAGGTGGGAATAGATTTATGGAATATAAGCAAAGTGGGCATAAAGGAGCTAGCCCAAGTCCCTGATCCAAAGTGTTGTATTAACATGTGAGATATCTGAAGATATTTAAAAGCAGAGATAGTGGACCAGTTGTAAAGGGAACAGCCCTCTTGAAAAGAAAGCAGTTTTTGTTCCTGAACCAATTGGCCCACTCGTTCTATACCCATCTCTGGCCAAAAGAGATGGGAATTAATTATCTTACCTGAGATTCGGAGATTGGGGTTTTGGAAAAGGGGTTGGGCTATATCTCTGTAAACATCCATTTTGAGGAGGGAATTTAACTGATGCTGTGTTTGAATCAAAGAACTTAAGGAGGTATCCTGTAGAGATTTAGGAAGATTCTTTTTAATAATAAAGGGAACTGCCTGGGATCCACATCATGTGTTGCACAGAGGTCACGTTCGATTCTGATCCAAGGAGGGAGGGAGGTAAGCAGAGTCCGGAGTGCAATTTAAAGGTTGTAGCCAGTGACTTATTCTAGTCAGATGAATTGCTAAGTAGTATATGTGAAGTTTGGGGCTTGGAGGCCACTGTCAATTTTCTGTCTAGTGAGCTTAAGATAATTCCGTCTAGTTTTTTTCCCTTGCCATAGAAATTTACTGATAATACTGTGTACTTGTGAGAAACACGACAACAGGAGGGCCCAGTTAATTATCTGTAAGGGGTATAGTATACGATGTAAAATGTTCATTTTGATTATGCTCATACGTCCCAACAGGGTTAAGGGTAGCTTCGACCAGCGTTTAAAGTCATCTGATAGAGTGTTCGTAAGGGCATTTAGGTTAGCCTTTCATAGTTAGAGGAGAGGAGTGGAGATAGATCCCAAGATACTTCATTTTATCAGGATTCCAGTGTATCCCTAAGTGATCCAGGTCAGCCCTTAGGTATATTTGTTGAGGGAAGAAATTCTGTTTTCGCCAAATTCAACTTATAGTTCAAGATTGACTCGAACTGTGAAATAATTTGAAAAGCCACGGGGAGGGATTGAGTAGGGTTAGAAATATGCAGAAGTAAATCATCTGCATAAGCAGAGAGTTTATAGTCCGTGTTACCTATTGAAATACCTGTTATAAGTGGAGAATCATTAATTTTCCTAATAAGGGTTCTAAATATAGATTAAATAGATAAGGAGAGAGGGACAGCCTGACGGGTACCCTGGAATAAAGAAAAGGGGACAAGAAAACTGCATTACATTGAATTTGGGTTGTTGGGGATGAATATAGAATTTTAACCCACTGGATGAATTCCGAGGAATATGGTATTTAGGCAATAATATGAAAAGATAGTCCCATGACACCCTATCAAATGCTTTTTCTGCATTCAGGGACAAGAGCTGCTGCAATATTGGAGTTTTTGGATGCAGAGAGAATGTAGTTATTTTCCTGAGATGGTCCTAAGAAAGTCTATTTTGACAAACCTGACTTGTTCTGCACTGATGAGAGATTCCCAGACTTGGCTTAATCTAGAAGAAAGAATTTAGCAAGAAATTTGAGATCTACATTTATTAAAAGATGGGTCTATAATTGCTGATTTGTAGAGAGTTCTTGTCGGACTTAGGGAGTACCACTATGGTAGCCAGGGTAAGTGAGGTATCAGATATTCCTTCTGAAATATATACTGAAAGGTGTCTAAGAGTATAGGGGTAAAATATCCTTAAATGTTTATAAAAGTAGTGGTGAAACTGTCCGCCCAGGAGATTTGTCTAAGGCAAGGGAATCAATAGCATCACCAACTTCTGTTAGAGTAATAGGAGCTTTTAGCCTATTTGTCTGAAGGGCAGATAACACTGGAAGATTAATATCTTGGACAAATGAGTCTAGCTGTTGGGGTGTAAGGGAAGTAGCAGAAGCTGAATGTAATTGTTGATAATATTCTTGAAATGCTTTCAGAATATCGGGGGGGAGATAAGAAGTTTGTCTGATTTGGAACAAATAGAGGAAACTATTCTATCGGCCACTTGGGTGTGAAGGCGAAGGGCCAAAAGTTTCCCGGCCCGTTCCCCTTGATCAAAATAGGATATTTTTGAACAAAGCATAAGGAATTCTGCTTTTTCAGCTAAAATGCGATTATATTGGGCTGGAAGGGATTCCACCTTTTCCCATTCGGGTATAGGGGAAGAAGGAGAGATGACTTCCAGATCAGCTATCTGGGTCAGTATAGAAGAAAGGGCTGAGTCCCTCTGTTTTTATACACTTGGTTGCTAAGCTTAATTAATTCCCCTTAATGCACATTTCAGGGACCCCCATAGAAAATCTTTTGTGGACATGCATGGTGCATTGATTATCATAAAGTTATTGAGGAAGTTTCGAGAAGTTGTACATACTCATCGATTTCAAGAGCTGATTATTGAGTTTCCAAATTCAAACTCATGTATATTAGGTATATTAGGTAGGAGGTCCAAATGGAGATGGGCAATATGGTGGTCTGAGAAGACCTTAGATGAATAGTAGACAAGTCTCCAAGGCTCAGTGAGACCAAGAAAATTCATTAATTAGTGAATGGCTTTTGACCTGGTGATGAGGTTTGTCTGACCTGGCCAGTTCTGTCTAGTTTGTTGGATAGGACCTGGTTCCATTACCCAATTACCACCCAGGATTATCGGAAACATGGCCCAGGATGCAAGAATAGTCATAAGACAAGCAAAGAATTCTGGGTCATCACAGTTGGGTCCATAAATGGAGCCCAATATGACTTCAGAATGGCCCAGAAGGTCTCTCAGAATAACAAATCTACCCTCGGGGTCTGAAATTTCTTGTATAAGATGGAATGGGGTTCTGCGAGAAATTAGAATGGCAACTCCTCTTCTACATGAATCTATACCAGCGCCAAATGCTTGACCTACCCAGATTCTATGAAAATAATGAATATGAGTAGCAAAAGATGTATCTCTTGCAAAAAAGCTAAGTCAATTTGCAGACTTTTAAGGTGAAGTAGTTCGTTTTGCTGGGGTCTGTGCCCCTTTTATATTCCAAGAGCAGTAACTAACCCCCACCATAGGTGCAATTAGGGTAGAAAAAAATAACTTGGAATTTGTGCAAGAACCACCAATCTGAACTACATAAAATAACTATAATCCCTCTCAACTTAGTGGCAGACTTCCCATTTATTTCAACCCAACAACCCCCTTCCCACTCAAGAACCCTAAGTCAGTAAAATCAAATATCAGAAAAACCAACCCTAAAACCCACAGCATATACATACAAACCCCTCGAAAAATAAAGAGCACTTAGTGTCGACCGCCTTCCTCCTTCACCCTACGCCCCTTTATATTCTCTGCCCTATTACCCACAGCATAGGTAGAAGGATCCTCCTTGGACAAATGTGGTGCCTGACCCATCAAGAATTTCCTAGAGTTAAAATAGAACATTAAAAAGGAAAAGCACAAAGTAAGCACCTAAATCAGCTGTGGGTACCTCTCCCATTCCTTTTATGACACATAACGCCCTGCTAACCTGCCCACGACCGCTAACCCTCACCCCGCACAGAACAACCAACTTTGGTAACTTACGATAAACGGAGAGATAAAATGCAAAAGAAAGACTTCGCTCTGCAGTGTCAAATGAAATGTCCTTTAGATACATTGCAGAACTAAAAGGATTTTATAGTAATATGAGGCAAGGAGTCTCTTTGTCCAATAAATGTTCCAATTAACCCATCAAATATAAAATTTGGAGCAGAACCAGAAGCCCACACAGTAAAAGGAAAAATACAACAAAGAGAAAAAAAAAAATTTTACTTATTTTGTAATGTGGAACTTTACTGCCTTCTTGTGGTCACAACTCATTACGTCTAACAGTCGCATAGACCATGTACGCACATTCGTGTGGTGACTTCAGTAGATCAGTGAAATTCTGTGGAGTAAAATCCATCAGCGAGCAGGGAACAAATCAGAGAGTAGAGATTGCAATGCAGGAAGAGCTTGCTGTGCCATCTCAAAGACGTGCCAGGATCCTCGATAAAGACTGAAAAATGAGAGGGTACTGAACCTGTACCTAATTCCTGCTGCTATAAGCTTTGTCACCAAGGGGTGGTATTCAACTCATCGTTGTCTGACAGTGGAAAGGAGATCCTGCGCAAATCAAAGTTGTTGTCCTTCCCACAGAACCTGTTGGATCTCTTTAACCTGGCTTAAAACGTGAGTTTTATCCAAATAGTTCAAGAACTTTAAGATGAGAGGGCACGGTGGTTTTCCAGCAGCAGGTTTTGGTCTTAGCGAACGATGGGCCCTCTCAATTATGTAGGTATTGTTGTTGGGAGAGGGCCCTACTATCTTGGTAAGCATTTTTTGTAGAAAGAGGATAGGCATTGCTCCCTCGGTGTCCTCTGGAAGGCCGAAGATAATTATGTTGTTTCTTCGGCGTCAGCCTTCCAGATCTTCTAGTTTGGTTTCTGTTTTGTGGAGTCTTTGTCACAAGTTAACAATTTCAGGCTCTGTAGTATGTTTCCAGCCCTCAGGATGAAACACAGGCCATGGTGTCGGAGATAGCTCTTGTCGTGTGTCGGCGAGATCACTATGGAGACTTTTAAGCTCTGATGTTAATTCTTGTATAGCAAGCTTAAAGGGTGACATTCCTCCAGAAACTTTTCTCAGAGAGTGGGATGTTAGCTTGAGAAGTTGTTGAGGATAATTCTGACTTAGGAGAGGCCCCAGACTGACCTTTGGATCTCTTGGACTCCTTGACCTGCATTTGCGGTGGAGTGTGAGCCAAGAGCACCTGGCGCATTTCTGCCTCCATGCCGTCGCTAGGCCCCAGATATTGATCCATGTAATCCAACTATGTATGCTACTTTTACTCCAAAGACTTCACCTCTGATATGTCAGGAAGGCAATAGAAGCCTATTTGGCAGAAGCAGGAGAAAATATTGCAGCTTGATTAAGAACTTTTAGATGAAAGCTGGTGTTCGGGTTGGGAGCTGGTCTCTGATTCTGCTAACGCTACAGAGCCAACATGTGATCTCCCTTTCTTGATATTCCTAAATGATCTCCCCAGAGTTTGCAGATCATCCAACATTCAACTATATGCTGACGATATAGTCCTATTTGCCTCTGGCCCCCAGCCCCTGAGTTTTTAACCCAGCTACAACTTGATTTCTCATGAGTCCAGGCCTTTTTCTGAGGAAAACATGTCCCCTAACTCAGAAAAGACAGTTTGTGTGATTTTTTGGCTCCCAGCAGTGTATCACCTCTATCAGCTCCCCCCAGTTTTCTCAACCCTTGCTGCTGCCAGAATTGAGACTCTGTCCTCCATTAAGTACCTTGGAGTTTGGCTTGACAGCCAACTTGAATTCTTAACCGACATTTGATGCAATCATCTCCAAGCTCTTTCCCAAGTTGGGTGCACTCTACAGTAATAAAGCCTGTATCAACACTACAACAAGTGTGAGTTAGTCTCCAAAATGATCCCCCCTGCCTTTGACTTTGGTTATGTGGTTTACAATGGTGCCCGCAAATCCACCCTGGCCAGACTGAACCCCCATGCCAGTTCTTCTGTCACTTTGCTCTGGATTGCCCACCCAAACTCATCACTGCTCCTTGTACACCTCCCTCTCCTTCCCATCCCTTGAAGGCTGCCAACTCTTTCACTGCAGTTCCCTCATTGCCAAGTTCTGGTTTGGCTCCCTCCCCCAACTACCTCTCCTCTCTCCTTTCCTGTACACCCTACTTCCTACTCCACTACTCCACTGACTCTCAGTTCATGTGCACTGCCTGTGATAAGATCTCTGCTAGACAATCTACTTTTCTTATAGACTCCCTCTTCTCTGGTACTCTATCCAATCCACCATTCGTGCTGCCTCTACTCCTGCTGCTCTGAAGGCTCTTCTTCACATGCGCTCCACTCACACCTGCACTTGCCCATAATCTACTACGTGACCCTTGGATCTACACTGAAGATTGTAAATTATGTGTATTAAATTACTACTTGGCTAAAGGATACCTTGTTGCACCTGCTAATTATTTCCAGTATTACCTTATTTGTAGTTTCACTGACTACGGCAAATTTATGTACTTGTAATTTTGTTCCACTACTTGTCCATTCCTACTTCAATCAACTGGCATGATGTTATCATTGTATAAGTAATACTGTACTATATTTCTCTCTTGTATCCCTTCCCTCCAGAATGCCTCTGGAAATGAATTCCTTTGGCTCAGTAGGCCTTTCCTAGCAAAAATCATTCAATAAATAAATAAATTCACATAGTTTTTTGCATTACCTATATTCTGTCTGTCTGTCTGTCTATCTATCTATCTATCTGTGTAATGGTAGAGTAGATTATTTGGAATGCCACAACCACTGAAAAGTAGGAGATGGTCTTGATAGATTAATTGGCTGACTTCTGTCTCTATTTCTTCTGTTCAGTAACACAGCCAGTTTCCTTTATTGTATATTACTGGCACAGTTGTAACATCTTGCATGGTTTGTAGAGTGCCTCCTTGAGTTCTTTAGGTGAGAGAACTGTGAAGTGAAGCTAAATTGGGTTGTTTTTATATATTGTGTTTTAGACCAATAATACTTAACTCCTTTCAAAAAATACAGCGCATTTGTAGATACAGTTCATCCCTATGTGCTGTTACCCAGCCTCTATTTTATTACTTGTGATGCAGAGGGTAATGGAAATCAATAAGAGTCAAAGCAACAAACAACTCCACAGCTGCTTAACTAGATTGAATTGGGAAGTTTATCTCACAGCTCTGATGTCAAATTGATTTATTTGATGTCCTATCTTTTTATGGACTGCATTGTCTTGTGCTGCCATGCTTAGTACTCAATATATTACTAGTAGGACCTTTAGAAAGTGTCTCTTACTGGTTTGCCTTATCTGATTTTCTTGGATGTTCTTTGCAAAAGCAGTAGGGGTAATTTCCTCAAGATCTGTAGCAATATAAAAGCAACTGAAAAATTGAATGAGCTAGGGTATGGAACTGATGCCTTTTTCAGACAATTTCTCTGGCTGGAATTGTTTCAAGTTTTAAAATATTCTACTTGCCAAATGGATGTCAGAAACCGAAAATGACCAAGTTTGAGAAGCTCTGTAAGTCTTCATAAAATCTGAATTTTTGGGAGTTTGAATCCAAACTAAATCTCTTGAACATTTCAATGTTTGAAAACCTTTTATTTTATAGCTGTAAAATAAAATAGATGACTACTTCACATTCTTAACAGTAATTTCTTTCTTTCTTTCTTTCTTTTCCTTCCTTCCTTCCACATAAGGAGGGAGCTGCAGGAATTTCAGCTGTGCTGCATGCCTCCACACACATGTATGGCTGTACATGCCCCAGGAAGTGTGGGAGACTATAGGTGGAAAATGGCAGGGCCAGCAGCAGTTTAGCTCTGCATATTCACCATCTGCCCATGCCACTACTGGGGCCTTGAACCCAAGCATCCAAATGTGTGTCTCTGTGGGGTGGATTCCCTTCTTGGCCTTTCCATTGGGGCATCTCTGGGGACTCCAAGGGCCAGGTAAGTTCCAGGAAGGTGGTTGCTGTGGAAGGGGCAGAGACAGAACTGAAGAGGTCAGCTCCAGCCAAGAGGAAAAAAAACCTCTCTGGAAAACAAATACTGGCACCAAGTTTAAAACAAAATGTGTATTGTCCATTTCAGAGTCATAGCAGCTTGTGAAAATAACTATGCAACAAGTAATTTAAATACTTTTTTAATAGAAGATAATTGGCTGGATTGTTCTAGGATGTTCATAAGCATCAATTGACTTGCACAGAACACATATACCATTTGTTCCTGGCCACTTGTGGGAGAATGTATCCCACAGGCAACAAGAAATGGGATATGTTATGAAACCTGGCTCCATTTTGTACAATCACACATTGATTAATTGGCAGAAATGTGGTACAGTTTACCACACTGCAAGACCATATTGCTCCTCCTGTAAAATGTAATTACCATACACTTGCACAGACAAAGCTTGTATCGGCAAGAAAAGATAAAGAGCTACTATAGGGGAGAATGAAATGTGTGCACTATAAAGAAAGGTAAAAGATGGAGGCATTGAAGGTTACAAACAGCCATGATCCTCATAAATTAGGCAAACATGAAGCCATTTTCACAAACAGTTTAAAATTGTACTTCTAAACAAAGCTGTTTTTAACCTACTATCAAATAAATTAAACAGAAGTCAATGCAACAGGAATCACCGACACGGCTTTTTGGTTAAAACTGTCTTATCATTTGATATCGAGTACAGTATCAATATATGAAAGATATAACAACTTGATATATTGATATTTCAGTATACCTGACTCTAAGCTTTAATTTTTAAAAATAAGTCCCTAGACTTAACAGTTCAAAGCTGTTCCCTTTCAAATGATTTATACAGTAAATTATATTTAGAAAGGGCTAATTTGGGATCCATTATGGCTAGAAACTAATTTTTAGGGCTGCAGTGGGCAAAGCCCTGCAGACCTCTTCCTATGAGAATTGGACTCCACATTTCTTGCATTCTTTGTGATGGAACAACCTGTTGGACTTGCACCACAGTCGCCTCTGTGACCGTGAGGCAGTCTGCTCATTGTCTGGCCTGGAAGTAGCACTGCATTATTTTTAGTATCGGAGGTCACAGCAGAAGACAGCACACTCTGCCATGTCCCAGATAGCCACCAAACTGTATTGCATGACTTTTAGCGCATGCACAGTGCAGTCTTCGGCCAACTTGGACACAGCAGAGTGCACTGTCTTCCACTGTGTCAACCGATTTTTTTCTTTATTAATTATCGATATTCCCCCCACCTCAGCCTCCCTCTCAGCTCCCAGCACCCCTCAGAAACATAAAAGTGACAGTGGAGGTGCCCTCATCCTCAATGTTGCACTCTGACTCCTCAGCATTTTTTTTAATTACCCCTACCCAACCCTCTCTTTCTCAGCACCCACCACCCCACCCCCAACCCCTGAAACATAAGAGTGACACTGTGGGTACCCAATCCCCAGTGTCACAACTGGGAGCCCTCGTCTTTTTTGTTTGACACTGGAGGTGTCCAATCCCCAGTATCATGCTCAGGACTCCTTGGCATTTTGTTTTCTATCTTTTTTTAAATTACACCTCCACTTGACCCTCCTCTCAGCACCCTCCGAAACATACGAGTGACACTGGGGTGCTATATTGACCTGATACTTAGTGTTTATTTAAAAATACATTGTTTCCAGCACTAACTCTTCCAAAGTTTGCCCTAGGTTTTGGCTGTGGTGACTAGCACAACTGGTGCACTGACCTTGTAAATCATAGTGAAATACATACAAACACAACAGCAATGCACAAAACCCATCTCCAGCATGCATGTATGCGACTCACTTCTAAATCTGTAATAGTAGATCATTTGTTTGGAAAATACTTCCGCTGTGATGCATGCAATACCATCTTGTTATATACATACATGTAAAAAAAGAAAAAAAAAACAGTCCAATGCACCAAGAAAGTAGGCCATCTAATTAGATGGCCTGGACACTGTGCAAGTGGATCTCTGCTCTGCATGGTGCAGGGTGATTGTGGGATGCAGTTGGTCCTCTAGGAACCAGCCAAATCCCTCAAATGGGATTACAGAGCTGCGCTTCTCAGTCCGTTGACACAGACATACCCCTGGCTGGGTGGTAGTTCAGTGGGTGGGGTGGTGTGATGTCCGTTGCCTGTGTGTCCAGTGAGATGGGCACATAGGTGCTACTAGATGTTTAAAGTGGGTCCCAGCTAGCATAACCAATGCCCCTCTGTGGAAAAAGGGTGTTGTGCATGGTGAGTAGCCATAGCACGTCCACATCCACCCTTTCTCAAGGGCCATGAACGTTAAAGAGAACTAGAACCGGTCGTGTCCTGAAGAGTTGTGGGGTCGTGGGTAGCAAAGGGAGGCCAGTCTGGCAAGAAAATCAAAGTTAGTGAACTTGCACTCCAAAGCAAACTCCAAGGCAGATCCGCCCCCTGACGATAACCAGGACAGAGTTGAAGCACTGGGGCTAGGATGCTAGTTGGCTTCTGCAGCTGTTACCACAATAAAGAAGCTTTTTCTCTCCAACATTTGCCTTGGAGTTTGCTTTGGAGTGCAGCTTCACTAACTAGGACCACTATGTAGCCTATGCCCAGTGTGGGTCATGGGTGAAGAAGTGGCACAGAAACCCCTGTCGTGACATGCGTAAGGTTCCTGCACCACCCACTGCACGGTTTATTGCCATAACTGAAACTGCACACAGTATATCTGGGGTGCATAGGCTTTGTTCTGCTTCAGTACAGAGGCCAATGTTTAGATACAGTAGGCAATGTATCACAATTAAGCAATTAGCAAGTGATCACTCTGTCTATTCTTGCCGGTTCATCACTAAACATCCTGACTGATATGACTAGACAAGAAGCATCCTGACACTGAGCACCACTGTATTTAATGCTCTCAGTCTCCCTGTCCTACAAATACTAAATTCTAGTACAAACCAAATGGCCCTTCTCTGAACCCTTTTACAATACCAGTGTCACCCCTTTGGTATGATGATCAAGCTTGTATACATATTCCAAATGCATCATGCATCAGTTATATGTAGTGGGACTATTACCTTCCTCCTCCTCCTACTAGTGAAGCATCTTTTGATATTGACCAAGACTAAACTGGCTGTCCTACCACTTTATTGCATTGTGTACATAGATTCATACATAGACGTTGATGAAAAAGGCTTTATGCCCATCCAGTCTGCTCACCCTACCAAACTATTCTGCCTTCTCCTACTAGCAATCCCCTCTTTGTTACTGTCACCATTTTTCTTAACTAAACCCACATGCCTATCCTATCTCTGCTTGAAGTTCCTGATAGATTTGATCTGTACCACTTCCTCTGACAGTTTATTTCACTTTTCCAGTACCCTCTCTGTGAAAAAGTGCTTACAGACATCCTTTCTAAATCTCCTCTGAATCTCCTACTGACAGCTTTAGTGAATTCCCTCTTATCCCTGTATTCAGACTCAAGGAGTAGTGTTCTGTAACATCCAACCCATTTATCCTATGCAGGTACTTTTATGTCTTAACCATGTCACCACTTTCCCTCCTCTTTTCAAGGGTGTACCTGTTCAAGTTCTGTGGCCTCTCTTCGCACATCAGTTCACCTAAGCCATGGATCAATTTTTGTTTCCTTGTGCAGTACTTCCTCTACTTTGTTGCAGTCTTTCTTCTGGTATGGACTCCAGTAGCTTGAACATTACTCCAGATGTTGTTACACCAGTGACACGTACAGTGGGAGGATGACCTCCAGACTTTTACTGCTTAGCCATGTCCCTATGCATCCCATTATCTGTTTGCTTTGCCACTGCCCTGTTGCAGTATTCAGATGTTTTAGTGCCTCTAATATCATTACCCCTAAATCCTATTCTTTTGTAGTGCTATCAAACACCACCACCCCAGTTTTACATTGCAGTAGCCCTTGAATTGGTTTAGGGGTTTTAGATATCATCAGTTTGTTTTCAGGGACTGAAGCCAAAAAAACCTTTACTTCACATCATTGGTCTATGGTGACCTCCCACTAGTTCTGATGGTCTTCAGGTTGGTGTAGGGCTTCAAATAAGAGGAGTTAGCAAACAAACAGTCCCTATCAATAACAGAATGATCATAACTCTATTGTAGTCATCCAACCACTCGATCTATTAAATGAGCACTCAGTATTTTATTCTTTAAGTAAGGTAATAATCAAACTACAGTGGATCCAAGAAATTAAAGTCTAAATCAAAGTCCCTAATTCCCAGGGGCAACTTCTTTTGGGCTGCTGCCCATGGATTTCAATGTCCAAGCAATCTCAATGCTGTGTACAGCACATTCAACATAGCTGTAACTGTGTGTTCATGCCCAATTGGGTTCAAAAGGACCCAGCTGTAGGTAAACAGTAACAAGAATGAAATGTGGATGTAACTATGGGGCATTTTGCTCGGGAGCTACCCGGTGATTCCATTCTACCAACCTCTCTAGACTTGGTACCCACTGTGGTGCTGCCCCCTGAGGGAGGGTCCACTATAGTCCAACCTGGCTTATGGTGCATCTGCCTTCCTCTGGAATTATGATAGCCAACCTAAAGGTCTTGAAGTCTACATGAGGTGCATCATTTCCAAGCTGCCATGCCAGATAATCCAGGACCTGTGTGATGTAGTACATAATTTAGAACAGGGCACCGATGGGCATTTCTTCTTGTGGGACCTCAGTTGCTTGGGTCTGGCCACCTTATCCTCTACCCTACCAGCCCATATAGAGCAGAGGCCCCTGGCCAAATTCAGAACACTCCATTAAAGTGTAACCTTTCTGCTACCCAGTGATAGTGCAGGCAACTTGGTACCTAGCATGTATCTTCTTAAAGTGTAGAGATTCACCTCTAGCAAGACCTCTCAACTGCTGTATGTTTGTTATGTTTTAGATCATTTGTAAAAAAATAACCCTAGAGCAGAGACTTATTTCACCACTGAGATGACTTTACCTATTAAGGTATATGCACGAGAAGGGTTTCTGCAGCCATAGTGCACCACCTTGCACCACCTGCCGGACATTGATTGGGAATCATGTTCCAGTGGCAAGGAGCACCATAAGCCAGGTCTTGCTGGATGCATTCCAGGACTGCCTACTGGTGCAGTTAGTTAAGAAGTCCATAAGGGAAACCCTTGTGGGCTTCTTAACTTAGCATTAAGCAAGCAATATGAGAAGGCAGTAAGGAAGACTGGGGGGATACTGGGATGTATAGGAAGAGGCATCACCAGTAGAAAACAAGAAGTTGTTATTCCTCTGTACAGTCGGTAAGACCCCATCTAGAGTACTGCATGCAGCTCTAGAGCCCCCATCTCCGCAAGGACACAGACAGGATGGAGGCAGTCCAGAGGAGGGCTGCCAAAATAGTACAGGGTCTGCACCAGAAGCCATATGAAGAGAAACTAAAGCAGCTGAATATGTACACCCTTGAGGAAAGGAGGGAGAGGGGGAACATGATAGAAATTTTTAAGTACCTCAAGGGAATCAACAAAGTCCAGGAGGGTAGCATCTTTCAGAAAAACAGAAGTGCAAGAACAAGGGGTCACAATTTGAAGATAAAGGGGGGATGACTCAGGGGCAATGTGAGGAAGTATGTTTTCATGGAGAGGGTGGTGGACGCATGGAATGGCCTTTCTGAGGAAGTTGTAGGGTCAAAACCCAAGGGGGAATTCAAGAATGCATGGGACAGACATAAGGCAATTCTGGTAGGGGGTAAGAAGAAGTAGGCTGTTGGTTAACTAGGATCTGCAGCTTATCCAATAGGTAGGGAAATGGGCAGACTGGGTGGGCCAAGTGGTCCTTATCTGCCATCAAAGTCTGTGCTTCTATGCTTCTATAACCACAGTCTCAATGTGATGCACACCAACTCAGAGGTGGTAGGAACTGTGAGAGTAGAGGAGCTGTTACTGGTAAACTGCAGTTGAGAGCTGAAGTCCTTGATTTTAGAAGGGCAGACTTCAACAGGCTGAAGGACCTAGTCAAGGATAAGTCAGTAGGGGTGGACAACATAGAAGGGGTGGCAGAGAGATGGGGCAATTAGGGGGTCCATTCTCAGGGCAACTAAGGTATGCATGAGAATGGTAACCAAAAAGAACAGGTTCAACAGACAGCTGTGGTACTTGGCAAGGGTCAGGGAAGTGGTGAGGGCCAAAAAAAGGGCCTTCTTCAAATTGAAAGAAAAGCAGGGGGAGGAAGAATGGGGGGAATATTTGCTGAAAAATAAGGAGGCGAATGGGTGGTTAGTGAGGCAAAAGCAGAAACAGAGCTGTATATTGTGGAGGTGGTCAAGTGCAGAGAAAAACAGTTCTTCAGGTATATTAGTGAAAAGGAAGAAAGGAGGGGGAATTGTGAGCCTAACAGAGGGTGATAGGGTGATTGAAGTAGATGGGCACAAGGCCGCCATTCTTATCAATTCCTTTTGCTCTGTTTTCACTAAGAAGAAGAGTGGGCCCTTACCAAAGAGTGGTATCAAAACAGCCATTAAGGGGGAACCCTTTTGAAAGGGCAGGCAGCCCTAAATACTTATAAGGCTCTAGGACCAGATGGGTTGCATCCAAGGATACTCAGGGAACTGGCAGTGGAACTGGTTGATCCCCTGGTAGGTCTGTTCAACAGTTCTCTAAGGACAGCGGTGGTTCTGAAGAATTGGAAGGTGGTGGACATAGTTCCACTCTAATGGGGGGAGGGACAAGGAACAAGCAGGGAAATGCACACCAGTCAGTCTTACCTGTATTGTAGGAAAACTGTGGAGTCACTGGTTGGATCTTGTGGACTAGTTGGAGAGCAATTGTCTCCAGGCCAATAAAAGCACAAATCCATAGCAGGGAGGTCTGGTCACATTACAACAGCAACAGTGAGATTTCAGCAGCCAGATTTCAGCAGCAGTATTGTGGATGGAGGTTTGCAACTGATTTTTTTTGTTGCACAGCTTTTGGGTAGTTTCCACAGCTTTATTACAGCAGGGTGAATTAACCTTTGTTTGCTTTTACAGTTTGGCCACAGCAGCAGGGACAGGGGACCGGGTAGCAGCACACTACAAACAACAAAGGACACCATGGAAACCAATCACTGCATGGGGAAAAATGGTGCCAGTTTTAACCTGATTTAGGTGCTCAGAAATTGCGGGGATTAAATTGTTCAAGAGCCAGAAGCAACAGCAGGATTTCAGCAGCCAGATAGCTGGAGTGGTGATGTGCATGGAGGTTCGCAACTGATTGTTTTTTATTGCACAGCTTTTGAGTAGTTTGCACAGCTTTGTTACAGCCAGGTGAATTAGCCTTTATTTGTTCTTACAGTTCAGCTGCAGCAGCGGGGACAGGGGATCAGGTAGCAGCACACTACAAGCAACAAAGGACACTGTTTGTATTTTTTGGCCCTTCCTCCCTCCCACCTGTCTAATAAATTTATAGCCTACAAATCCACTAAACTGGCTGACATCACAGATGTTGGAAAAAAGGGTAGCTCTAATGCAGTGCATGGAAATAGTGCAATAGAGGATGTAATTGGTGGTTGGAGAAATTTGCATTGGGGGTTAGATAGACTGAGTTGGTGAAGTAGGGATAGAAAGTATCCAAAGGCTGGGAGAGAAAAGAGGTGAAAGAGAGGGAAAAAGAAGGAAAAGGAAAAAAACAGAGTGGGTAGCTCAAAGGGGAGGAGTGCCAATAGTGCTTCTGGGAGTTGTTAGACTATGGGTAGTAGATTAGTGAAATGAGATGAGTACTATGGGGTAAGTAGGCAAGGTCTAGATATAGGGAGTAACTATGATGGGAGTGGTGCAGTGCAGCGGCTGTGGGGTGGCAGTTTTTAGGGAGACTTTCTGGAGACTGTGGTGTTGCCCCATCTGCAGGCATTTCTCTGGGCTGAGGGAGGAGGTTGCTAGAATCAAGGCCGAGATGGCTTGGATTAGGATGACCTGCTCCCCGATTCTGGGACCACTAAGTCCACCTCTGCATCCTCCAAGAGTGCCGAGAATGAGGAGTGGCTGGACAATGGTGGGCTCAGGGAGTGTTAGGGTGGTACAGCTAGGCACATCCCAAATCCCATACCACTACAGAACTGCTACACTCACTGGCAGCCCAAAACTGTCCCAAGGAGGCATCCAAGGTAGTAGCAGAGACGGATGTGGGAGGTCCTCCATGGTGGAGACCCCAAGGGGAGTAGCAAAGGGGCCCAGAGGAGGAGGAGGAAGCAAATCCTGGTGGGGGACTCAGTAGTAAGGGGGATACAGTTGGGGACATTTAGAGATGATGAAAGGGTGGTAAAGTGCCTTCCCGGTGCCACTGCTCATAGGGATGGAAGGAGGATCCTAAGGATCACCAGGGAGGCAGAGAGGGAGGGAGAGTTAGATGTCGTTGTCCACTTGGGGACAAATGACCTGGCTGTAGAAAGGTCAGAGACACTTCAGGAGGAGTTCTGGAAACTGATCAGGGGTATTAGGCAGTCAACACAATCTGTTACTCTTCCAGAGGCGCTAACTGTCTGTGACAAGGGGATGACAGGAAGCTCTGTAGCAGGGATTTCAACTTATGGTTAAGGAAATGGTGCAGAGAAGAGGGATACAGATTCATTTGGGACTGGAGTTCCACTTGGAGGTATGGGGGCCTGTACAGGGTGATGGCCTGCATCCCTCTGGGAGGGGAACTCAGATCCTTAGTGAAAAGTTTAAATACAACATTAGTAAGCATTTAAACTAACCAAGGGGGAAGGGGAATAAGGGAGGTAAACATAGTCTGTCCCTCCCCACATGCTTACAGGGTTAGCAGTGAGAATCTCGAGGATGAGGAGCCCCAAAGCAAACAGATACAAGTGGGTAATCAAAAGGAAGAAAGAAAGAGGAGAGAAAATAGTGGAGGAATAGGGGAAGGGCAAACCAGCAAGAAGAGGGGAAGTGGCAGTACAAAATTTAAAGCCATATGTGCAAATGCTTGAAGTCTGGGCAACAAGATGGCAAACGTAGAGGCCAACATGGCAACAGGAGACTTGGACATAGCAGCAATTACAAAGTCCTGTTGCAATGAAAACCAGGACTGGGAGGTAGCCATACCAGGGTATGCGCTATTCAGGAGAGACAGGGCAGAAAGAAAGGGGGGGGGGTTGCTCTTTATGTGAGGGAGAACATAAAGGCCATGCAAATACAGGGGGGAAGTGAAGCAGAGGTACTGTGGGTCATCCTGGATACAGGGAACGGGGCTGCTATTAGGATGGGGGTAATCTATAGACCTCCAGCACAGTGGGAGAAGGGAGATAAGGAAATGATAAAAGAAATCCAGGAGATGGCTAACAAAGGTGAGGTACTGCTAGGGGGGGGCTGCAATCTACCAGATGTGGATTGGAGCTTTCCTGAGACAGCATCAGTTAGAAGTAGGGAAATCCTGGACTCCCTACAAGCGGCATTCCTCTGGCAGCCAGTTAAGAAACCCACTCATGTGGGGGTGTTATTGGACCAGGTACTGTCCAACAGGGACAGTGTCACTGGCATCACAGTAGGCAGCCTCCTGGGAACCAGTGACCATCATACAGTGTGGTTCAACATAAGGACCAGGCCAGAACCTAGCCACACCAAAATAAAGGTCCTGGACTTCAGGAGGACAGATTTCAAGAAGATGGGAGAATGCCTCAAAGAAGCTCTAGCAGGGATAGAATATAAGGGTGAAGTAGAGGAAAACTAGGCTATAATAAGGAAGGCCATTGGGAAGGCAACAAGTTAGGCAGATTAAGAAGAGCAAGAGAAGAAAGAGACTGCTGTGGTTCTCCAAGGAAGTAGCAGAGAAGGTCAAGGAAAAGGATCAGGCATTCAAATGGTACAAGACGATACAGAAGGAAGAGCATAGGGAGAGTTATCAGGAGAAACAAAGGGATGCAGGGTAGGCAGTTAGGAGAGTTAAATCACAAATGGAGGAAAACATTGCCAAATCATAAAAAAAATGGAATAAAACATTCTTTAGGTACATAAGAGAAGAGAAGGAAAGCCCAGGATAGTGAGGCTAAAGGGGAAAGGGAAGTGTGGAAGAGGACTAAAAGAAAGCTGACATGCTGAATAGGTACTTTTGTTCAGTATTCACACAGGAAATGGCAGGTGATTGTCCACAGGTAATACAGAAGGGTATTAAGGGAAGGGAGGTGGAAACTAGCTCCTTTACAGAGGGGAAAGTCCTCAGGGAACTAGGAAAACTAAAAGTAGACAAGACAATGGGGCCAGACAGGGTTCACCCCAGGATACTGAAAGAACTAAGGGAGGAGCTGTCTGCACCTCTGATGCCTGGTTCAATCTTTCACTAGAAATGGGGGACATTCTGGGGGACTGGAGGAGGCAGATGTGGTCCCACTACATAGTTGTGGAAATAGGGAAAAGGCAGGAAACTACTGGCCTGTAAGACTGACTTCCGTGGTGGGCAAGGTCACGGAAACACTACTTAAAAAAGGATCAGGGAATACCTAAAAAAAACAGGGAATAGCAGGATCTTTGGCAGCATGGGTTCACAAGGAGGAGAGATGGGGAGACCTTGCCAAACAAACTTGATAGAATTTTTTGACTGGATTGCCAGGGAGATGGATCAGGGAGTAGTGGTGGATGTGGCCTACCTGGGCCTACCTGGATTTCAGTAAGTCCTTCAACACCATTCCACTCAGAAGACTAATAAACAAGCTGGTCAACCTGGGAGTGGGTCCAAAGATTGTAAAATGGATACAAAGTTGGCTAAATAACAGAACTCAGAGAGTGGTGGTAAATAGAGTTCACTTGAGGAGGGGAGGGTAACTAGTGGGTAGCCTCAAGGGTCAGTACTGGGACTGGTCCTCGTCAATGTCTTTATTAGTGACTTTGTAGAGGGTCTGGAAAGAAAGGTATGCCTGTTCGCGGATGACACAAAAATCTACAACAAAGTGGACACACTGGGGGTGTGTGGAAAAAAGTGAAGGAAGATCTGAAACAGCTGGAAGACTGGTCAAGGGTCTGGCAACTGGGCTTCAACACCCAAAATGCAGGATTATGCACATAGGACATTGAAAACCAGTGGCAACATATCAGTTGGGGGGTGTTATCAACCATATAACAGGAAAGGGATTGGGGGTCATCATATCTGATGACCTGAAGGTAGCAAAGCTGTGTGATAAGGCAGTGAGGAAGGCTAGTAGGATGCTTGGATGCATAGGGAGGGGTATCACAAGCAGAAAAAGGGAGGTAGTGTTACCCCTGTATAGATCATTGGTGAGATTACACCTGGAATACTGTGTCCGGTTCTGGAGGCCCCATCTCAGGAAGGACATAGATCAGGTGGAGGTGGTAAAAGAAGGGCACCCAAAATCGTACATGGCTCCAACAGAAGCCCTAAGAGGAGAGACTCAGGGAGTTAAATTTGTACTCACTGGAGGAAAGGGGAGGCATGATAGAGATGTTCAAATACCTCAAAGGTATTAATAAGGTACAGGAGAGAGGCATATTGCAAAAAAAGAGATGCTGAAGGACAAGGGGGCATGATATGAAGCTCGAAGTGGGAGACTAGAGGGTATGTGAGGAAATATTTCTTCATGGAAAGAGTGGTGGATGCCTGGAATAGCCTCCCAGCAGAGGTGGCGAGTAGCAAAATGGTAACAGGTTTCAAACATGCATGGGATAGACACAGAGGGACCTTAGTAACTGTGCTGGGGAGAGGTTAAGGCCGGAGATCAATTAGGGTCTAAGGTAGAACAGCAGGTAGGGAATTTAGGGCAGACTAGGTGGGCTTGGAGGTCCTTTTCAGCTGACAGCTTTTATGTTTCCACATTTCTATGTTACAGTGATAGTTGTGTTTGACTGGATGATGAGGAAATTTGATTGGGACCATGTTGCAGATTTGCTGTATTTCAACTTCAGCAAGGTTTTCAACGTGGTACCCCACAGATGCTTTCTGAAAAGATGGAGGATCCAGCAGCAGCTAAGGTCAAGTAAACTGCATAGGCAACTGGCTAACGGGGAGGCAGCAGAGGGTAGTGGTCAATGTCATTAAATCAGAAAAGATGGAGGTCACAAGCAGAGTTCCAGAGGCATATGTCCTGGGTCTAGTCCTCTTCAACATATTCATCAGCGACAGTGGTTAGGATATCCAGGGCTGGCTGTGTCTCTTTGCAGAGGACACTAAGCTCTGTGGGAGGGTGGATAGTGATGAGGGAATAAAGGAAATGCAGAGAGACTTGTAAAAAGCTGAAGGGGTGGTCAAGAGTCTGGCAGCTGAAATTCAATGCCTAAAAGTGCAAGTTTATACACATAGTGAATCAGAACACCAGGACGTAGTACTGGATGGGAGAAATGAGTCTCAGTACCTCGACTGAGGAACGAGACCTAGGAGGTCTCATGAGTGACTTAATGGAGCAACTGAATCAGTGCAGAAAGGTTTACAGCAAAGTAAATTGGATGCTTGGATGTATCGGGTGGGGGTGGGAGAGGTACTGATAGCAGAAAAATAATGTAATAGTTCCCTGTATATAGATCCCTGAGGGCACACATGGAGTACTGTGCCCAGTTCTGGGGCCTCACCCCAGGAAGGATAGGGATAGGCTCAAGATGGTGTAGTGCAGGGTAACAAAAGAATTCAGGGCCAGTAGAGCATGTCCTATGAGGCGTGCCTCAAGGCACTAAACAGGTACTTACTGGAGACCAGAAGGAAGAGGGTAGATATGATAGAGACCTTCAATTTCCTAAAAGGAATTAACAGAGTGAAGTGCTGGGAGCTATTCAACTTGTATACCAGCTTGTAGTCATGTGGTCATGAGTGGAAGCTAACAGGAGGGAGATTCAGGACAGACATGAGGGAAATATTATTTTACAGAAGGGACGGTGGAGTAGTGGGACAGGCTGCCAGCCAACATGGTAAGTGCAAAAACTGTTAGTGGTTTTAAGCATGGCTGTAAGAGAATGAAGGCTATAGTGGTCGCTCATGGTGTCAGAATCAGGGAGTAGAACTGAAGGGTTTGGGGAGGGCTAGAACCCTGGAGGAACAGTAAGTCCCAGAGCTAAATAGTGAACTCAGGCAGACTAGAAGGACCTTTGGCCTTTTTTGCCATCATTGTCTATGCTTCTATTTGGCTATATTAAATTGTATACCCTTAGACTGTGCCCCCAAATAAATGCAGTTGAGATCTTTTAGTACAGTTACAGAAATTAACATGGCCACGTATTTCCAGAAATCTGTCATATTTCTAAAGAAGTTCTCACTGATGGCCCAATATAGTGTAGTGAAGCAGAACATTCTCTAGAGATGTCACAAACGCTTTCAGGAAGTATCTGTCCATATCAGCTGCTGCACCTGTAAGTTGAGGGCTTCGTGTACTACCGCCTAGTTTGAAGTATATCATGCTATATCATCAGTTTGCAGCCTGGGGGTTGTTCTTGGCAGTCAGTTATCATTTGTTTCTTAGGTGACTTCTATAGCCAGGAACTACTTTTACTATCTTAGAAATGTTGCCAGCCTGTGACCACTTCTTGGTTCTGCTGATCTTTTCACCTAGTCAATACCCGTGTTTTGTCCCATCTCGGCTACTATTGTATGCTCCACAAAGGCTTAACTGGGTGTCAGTTGCATTGCCTGCAGATGGTTCAGAATGGGGCAGCAAGGTTGCTGACTGTCATTCAGAGGTCAGATAACATTAGTCCCTTGCTATATGTTCTGGGCTGGCTGCCAATTTGGCGGCGGATATATTTTCAGGTGCTGTTAGTGACATATAAAGCCGTAAACAGACAGGACTCCCAATACCTCAGTGAGTTCCTGCATCCTCACACATCATCCAGGGACTTGAGCTGCAGAGGACAGGACTAGCTGATCGTGCCACAATCCCATTTAAAGTCTGCATTTGATTGTTTTTTTTTTTTGGGGCAGCTCTGACCCTCTGGAATATGCTATATGTGGGATCTGTGCCACTACTGTAGTTCAGTGCAGTCTTTCAAAAATAAACTGAAATGTTACCTACTATAGCTAATTTTGAGTAAAATAGTCTGAGTGGCTTTGCTTTTACCCCTGTTGTGAATTATAAATTGCAGTGGGTAGACTGTGTGGGCCATAGGCCCTTATCTGCCGATGCGTATCTATGTATTTACATATCTGTGTAAGATGAGATGACAGCATTTATGAATGTAACTGTTTTGTTGTTTTATGGTTGTTTTAAACTGTTTCGCTATTTTATGGTTGCTTTTATTTATGACTATGCTATTTAAATGTTTTAATGCAGAGGTGCTCTGAGCCTTAGAGGGACATCTTAATAAGTATAATAATTGAAATCAAACTAACCTAAACTTCTCAGGTGGCTGAAGATGCATGGATTTGCATCATGCCTTGTAACATACCAGAAGCATGTAATATAACACACTTTGTCATATATTATTGTTTAAATAATCATTTCAGTCTCATCTTAGTGTGTATTATCAAGGGAAATATAGGTTTGGTGTGAATGGGCATGGCTAGCTAGATGGAGGGTGGTTGGGCATGGTGCTGTGACCTCACTTAGTTCATGGGTGGACAGTGACACTTTCTGTAAACTGAAAGACAGAAGAGTAAGTGCTCCATGAAATTGAACTACTGTACTGTCAATGAACCTCCCCCCCACAGTGATGGAAGAGACCTGGAGAGAAGAGGTGGAAGGGGTGAGAAAACAGTTAGCAAAGAATGGAGGGGGCGAGGCACATATAACAAGGGCAGGTGGAGGTGCACACAGAGGGGAGAAGTGTGAAAAGAAGAATATAAGGAAGGGAAGAAAGGTCAGGATCTAGGTGGAGGGTGGTGTCTCTAAACACACAGAGTCTTGGAAACAAAATGGACTACCTGCCAGGCACTATTAGCAGACAGAAGTGTGGACATAGTGGCAGTAACTGAGAGTTGGACAGCACCACACCATGACTGGGACATTGCAGTCCCTGGATACAAACTATACAGGAGGGACAGGGTAATTGGGAAGGGAGGATAGAGTTTACATCAGGGAAGGAATAACATGCATAGGGAGGAGTCAGAGGATGGGAAAATGGAGGCATAGGTTCAGTTATAGTCCAATAGAGGGAGAAAGGAGGCTCGGGTGGTTTACAGACCACCCTACCAGGATAAGGAGAGGGAGAGGGAACTGAGCTGACAAATATTGGAAGCTGCAGGGAAAGGAGAGGTGGTAACTGTGGGGGACTTTAACCTGACCAAGGTGGACTATACCATAGCATCCACAACATGTGCTAGGAGTCAGGTGATCCTGAAAGGACTGCAAAATCTGTTCCTGACTCAGAGTGTCATGGAATCAACAAGAGCAGAGGGAATTCTTGATCTAGTGCTCACAAATGGGGAGCATGCACAGTACAGGAAATAATGGTCAGGAAGTCCGTGGATGGGAGTGACCATTGCTTAGTGTGGTTCCAGTTGGATATAGGCAGGGAAAGCATCACAGCTAAGACCAAAATCTTGGATTTCAGGAGAGCAGACTTCAGGAAGATGGGCGAAGTGCTTAGGAGCCACCTGGCAGGCATCAGAGCAGATATGGGGGTGGACCAAAGGAGGTTCATCATTAAGGAAGGAATACTGGTTGCCACAGAGGAGTGCATTAGGCTCTGGGGAAGAACACAAGGGCCAAAGTGCTCAGCTGGTTCAGTTCTGGGGTTGCCCAGGTAGTAAGGGAAAATAAGTTAAGGCTATAGAAAATTCAGGAAGACCAAGAGAGAGTGAATAGGGAAAATTACCTATGGTTGGCTAGTGAGGCAACTAAGGAAGTCTGGCAAGCTAAGGCACAGAAGGAGCTTCAGGTAGCTGCAGGAATTAAGAAGGAGGAGAAAGTCTTTGTTCACTATATAAGTGAGAAAAGGGACAAGAAAGACAGGATTGTTAGGCTTAAGAAAGAGAATGAGAGGGTGTAGGATAATGGGAAAAGCAGAGGTACTAAATGAATAATTTTGTTCTGTCTTCACCAGGGAGAAGGACAGACCAGCCTTCAGAAGGGAGAAGAGGTGCGGGGAGGGGAACACAGATGTAGTGATAGAGGAGGATAGAGGAGGGAGGCGCCATGGCATTGAAGGTGGACAAATCTTCAGGCCCAGACAGAGTACATCCAAGGGTACTAATGGAACTGACTGAGGAACTGGCAGGGTCACTGGCAGGCCTATTTAATAGTTCACTAGAGTCAGGTGGGGTACTGTAGGACTGGAGAACAGCACATGTGGTGTCCCTCCACAAAAGCGGTCCCAAGGATGACCCAGGGAATTACAGACCAGTCAGTCTGACCTCAATTATGTGCAAGCTCATGGAGATTATACTTAAAGAGCAGCTGACACCTTCAGGAGGACTTCAACAAAACATAACCTTTAAACACAGTTCAGCTTGTATTTCACATTAGTTTAGTATTTTTCCTCCCCATTATTTATTAATGAAGTCTTCTTCACTCCTGAAGAGTTCATCTGTTCCTGTTGCTTTCTCCCTACCTGAGTTTATAATGCACTGCTAATGATATTACAGCTACTCCCATGGCAACAGATTGTGATGTCACAACAGAGCACTATGACTTGCAGTAGGGAGTAAGCTAGAGAGGCAGATAAAATCTAAGGGAAATCTAAGAGATACATATCATGTACTTATGCACATTTACTCGGTAATAAATAACAAGAAAGAGGAATATTTCATTTTTCATTTTTATTTTTTACACTTGATAACTTGATGAGCATTACTGCCTGTTTTGACAAGTGGTAAGTCTGAACAAAATTACAGAAATAACAGAGAGTAAAAAACATACATATACAGTACAAAAGCATACATACAAAATAAATACAATAACTAAAAGTACAATTAATTCCTAGTATTACTTCTAAAACATGTGCATATAGTGGAACTATCCAACCATGACTTTAATCTCACTTTAAAAGTGGAGGGAAAAAGACAATTACGAAGGGATGAGGGGACTTAATTAAAGAAAACTGTAGCTCTAAATTGCAGTGATTTTTGACCATATGTTTTTTTAACTTGGGGAATTTTAAACATAGGTTTATCCTGTGACCTGGTCCCAAAAGAATTAGAAATTCTGGGGAGCAGAGTAAGTAAAGTAGTAGGAAGGAGAGCTCTAGAAACCTTGAAGAGAAACATTCCCAGTTTTACCTTAATTCTATTTTCTAAAGAAATATATGGAATACATATGGAATGCAAGCTGAATCGTAGCTAGTTACGTTTTTCAAAGTTTTCTTTTGGTGTCAGTAGCTCTTTAAGGAAAGGTTAGTAGAAAATCTAGAGGAGTATGGTCTCCAGGATGCAAGGCAGCATTGGTTCATGGGGGGTGGGGGAAGATTGTATCAAACTAATTTGACTGACTTCTTTAACTGGGTCACTAAGACAACAGACAGGGGCCAAGTGGTAGACATCCTGTATCTGGATTTCAGTAAGGCCTTTGGCTGTGCCCACAACAGGTTGATCGGGAAGTTGGTGGATCTCGGGGTTGGGGATAAGATGTCCAGATGGGTGGAAAGCTGGCTGAGGGACAGAACCTAGAGGATGGTTGTGGGAGAGTTATCTGGCACCAGAGGGTCACCAGTGGGGTCCCACAGGGCTCAGTGCTGGGGTTGATGTTGTTCAATGTCTCATCAATGACATTGGGAAGGGCATTAAGGGCAAAATGTGTCTATTCACAGATGACACCAAGCTCTGTGGGAGAGTGGACACAACTGAAGGGATACAGGACCTTCGGGATGATCTGGAAAAGCTGGGGAGGTGGTCTGTAATCTGGCAGCTTAAGTTCAGCCAAGAAATGCAAAGTTATGCATATTGGAGCCAAGAATCCCAGGACAGAGTACTTCCTGTGTGGAGTCCAGGTAACTGCATCAGAGAAGGAGAAGGACCTGGGACTGATGATCACTAGTGACCTGAAGCACTACACACGTGTAAGAAAGCAGCAGCAAAGGCAAACAAGATGCTGGGATGCATAGCTAGGGGGATCAGTAGTAGGAGAGAAGAAGTTACACTACCTCTACAGGTCACTTAGAGGCCACATTTAGAGTATGGAGTTCGCACTGGGGCCCACTCTCAAAAGGACATTAACCTGCTGTAGAAGGTCCAGAGGAGGGCTACAAAGATGATATTGTGTCAGCAGGGTAAGGCATATGAGGAGAGGTTGAGGGCACTGAACATGTACTCCCTGGAGGAGAGGAGAGTGAGATGGGACATGATTGGGAACTTCAAGTACTTGAAAGTGATAAATAAGGTAGATAAGGAGGGTCTCTTTAAGCTGAGTGGCAACTATAACATGAGGAGGCACAGTCTTAAGCTGGGGAGGGGGTTAGAGAGAGGTCAGGAAGCACTTCATAGAGAGTGTGGTGGACACTTGGAATGCACTGCCAGATCATGTGGTCTTGTTGAAGACAGTGGGCAGCTTCAAGAGAGGCTGGGATAGGCATAGGGGGATGGTAAGGATCATGGGTAGGGAGGATGGGAGGAGTGGGAATGGGGGCAGGGACAGTAGGTCAAGTTGTGGACCCTGCACTATGAGCAGACTAGATAGACAAAATGGCCTTCTTCTGCTGGCTTCTATATATGTATGTATATATGTATGCATGTATGAATGTAAAAGTCCCTTACCTCAGGGGGAGCAACACTAACCATTTAGCAAACAGTATGTGGTCACTATTTGGGCTGTTAGTTTGAGCTCTTTCTAGAACTTATCCAGTTGCAGTCTTAACCTTCACCACCAAATGGTACTCTGCATTTCTGACTTACGTCTTCTGTGTACAAAACAGATTAGACTGCAAGATGTACAGATATGGTTATTTAAAATTATATATATGTGTATGATGGATGGGGGACACCACAACCCCAATACTGGGGCAATCATTCCAGGGCTATCTGATGGCTATAGGCAATATTTCAAATACCATCAATTGCAGTTTGATCACCATAAATATGTGTTGTGTTGGGAGAAGGGGGCTTCATGTAAGCAACAGTTCCTGACAGGGTGGGCAGTATTGGGCTATACCGGACTGCCCAGGGGTGTAGTGATGTCTGACACCATAGATGGAGGGCCTTATAGCCCTGAGAAAATACAGCATAGCCCATACATCCCATCCTGGAGGGTAGTAATGCATTTAGAAATTAGGTTATATGTGGCATTTGCTGTACTGTTTAAAAAATAAATAAATAAATAAATAAAAATTGACTACAAATCTCTTTAAAGTGGTTTTATTGATAAAGTAGTCCCTTTACTGGTGTACCTGCCTGTAGAGAGGGCACTGTGGTGTTTAACTCACTGTTGTAACTTCTTAGACTTTCTTTTATTGATGCATTTTTTCTTTACTACTGTGTTGAAACCTCCTCTGTTTCTGGAACCCTCCCCCCGAAAGTTCACTGACAGTCCATTTTATTGATTGATTGATTGATTTGGGGCATGTTGCATTGGGAGGTTGCACCATGGTCAAGAATGGTGATAGAATGCAGTGGAATGGTGTCAACTGCAGAGCAATGGCGACTAACTTGAAGATGCAGCGTGATCAGGCATGGAAGCATGGTGGCTGTGCTAAAGTCAAATAAGGTGATTTACATAAAAAAGATAAACAAAAGTTACTTCTAATTAGGTCGACTGGGTGTTGAACCAGGGCAAGCCAGGAAGAGCATAATAAAAACTGTGAAAACTGCACTGGTATAGTGCTGAACATGCGACATGCTAGTGCTAGTACTGTAGTTTAAACATGAAAACTGTTTTTTGTTTTTTTTGCACATTGGGGAAATGGCATAACAATGACACAGTGTGTGCCAAATCAGTATTCAGCTTGTCGTTCTGTTGTGTGTGTGTTTATTTGGCGGGGGGCGAGAGTCATCACTTACTAAACAAAACAAACAAACAAAAAAACATAGCTGACTTAGTTTTTGAAAGTTCTGTTTAGGCCACTGATTTCCTTTTTGCCAAAGCTGGATGGCAAGGAACTTGTTATTTACTGGTCTCTGCTGGGACATAAATGTACCCTTTGCTAAGGGTCTCAAGTCAATCAGAGACTGGAAAATTTCCAACCCATTTTCTAAGTAGTAAGTAAGATGTTTGGTGCATAGTGGTGCTAGCCAGTTTGTGTTGATAGAGGGACAAAGTGCCCAGTTCTATGCTTTGTCTGACAGCTATCTGAAATATTTCAATACATGCAGGTACTTTACTGTCCATACTATCCTAGTCTAAAAGCTATATTTATTATCCACACAAATCTAAAGAAAACAGATCTGTAACACTAACACAAAAAACTTTTTCTTGCAGCAGTGTCCTACAAGTCTGTTTTCAGCGGCCACTTTCATAATTGGGTAGACATTAGCCATGCATGATGGCATGGGGCAGGAAGTAAGAACTCACAAAACTAATATGCACTTGTATGAATTGTGTGGTCATACTATGTTGCATTATCTGGTCAGATACGTACATCAGGTGCACATATTGGACTTATCAAAGGTGCAATGCTAAATAGCATAATTGCTGGCATTTAAAAAAGGTTTTCTTTAAGCCACCTTTGTTAGATTGTTAAAGTCATGCTAGGGATCAAAGGCTATGGATTTGGTTTATGTATGTAAAATTGTTGTCCAGAAAAGGCAGACAAACACAGAACTCATTTTGAGGTGTGACCTGGGGGCGTACATGGAGGAGAGAGCAGTTAAGCAATGAGTCACTCCAGAATGTGGGTTTTTATGTGCAAACTGCACCTCCAGGTGCACTGTGAGGCACAAGGCACTTGCACTGAGCACCTTCAGCCACTTGGAAATGTGGTTTACAAATAGAAACTCACACTGTGGAGTGTTTTCTGCTTAGAAAATAGGCTAGAAGTTTGGAAAGAAAACATGCTGCAATAAGTTGCATTTATTTTCGAACCAAGGGTGGAAAATAGCCCCTTTACTAGAATGGGGAAGACAAAGAAATGGAAATGTAGCAAACTGTAGGGTGGGAAAATGAATGTAAACTGTAGAAAAGATGTATATGTATATACATATGTATATAAATATTTTGTCACAATATAATCAGCTTGTGTTTAGATGCAGGAGAAGTCACCCATCCTAGTCTTTGTAAGGCAGGTGATCAGATGCATTCTCCTGAGTGAAGGCAAACAATTCCACCCCCAGAACTGCAATCTAATTTCTTTAAAAGTTTATATTCTGAAATGAATACTGCATGTTTTTATTAATCTGTTGTTTATTACGCTCATGAATAAAATATATCTTTTGTGAACTGGAAACAGTGTAGTAATGATTATAGCACAGACCTATGGAGAAGCAGATAGAGATTCAAATTCATCAGAAATGTTTACTAACTGTGTAGCCTTGAAAAAGTCCCATGGCTTCCTTTGCTTCTGTCCTCAAATGTGAAAAAATGTGACCGAAGGGCCCCACTGATAATTAGATGTTACATGTCAGTTGTGTTGTCCTTGGTAAAGAAACTGTAAAATAAATACAAAACAGCTTCAGTCTTATGTCGGTGATCTAGTGCAGAGGTATACTGCTAAGCATTCTTTAGCAACTTTTCCAGCCATGCCTGGTTCAAGATGTGCCCCACAGAAACTGCACACAGCTTAACTGAACCGGCAAAATTACAGTACTGACTGACAATGAAGTCTCTGCCTCTATACTAGAAGTATTAAATTTGCATGGAATACCACAGTTGCTTCTCTACTGAATGGAACTAGTGACAGGACATGCTTAAAAACTGGAAGCATGCACAAACTCAGAACATAAATGGATGGGGGGGGGGATTAAGACCTTATTTTTACATAACACCTTTTAGTTACAGTGTATTCCAAAGCACTTTATAATCATTGAACAGCTGGCAACAACCATTAGGCCTGCATGCAGGGAGCATTAAGCATGGAGAGGTTAAGTGACTTGCTCAGAGTCACACAGTAAGTGGTAATTGTGGGATTCAAACCTGGGACTTCTGGTTCAATGCTCCATTCTCTAACCACTGGGATATACTTCCTTCCATGAGGCATTATAATCATTAAGATTATGTATAGACTAAATGATGGCGACTGGGAATTACAAGGTTGTAATTCAATCAGTGATTCCTAGTTACACAAATCACATGGCTTAGTTACACCCCTGTCATTCAAACCAGTTTCATTTGTTATTTTACATGTTATATGGTCAATCTTCCCCCCAAAAAACACAGTACTGAGAACACAAAATGGGCTGAGTGTCCAACTGTATGACTGGAATATGTTTAATTTCACGACTTTCTGCCACTTCACTGAGGTAGGTTTGGACTTTGGACTAACTGGAAGTCAGAATTATTATAATTTTTTTTAATTATGACATTTTATTGTTCATTTACAAACTTTTCTCTGTCAGCTTCCTTTAGCATATCAAAATGTGTGTGCCTTAATTGTAGATGTGGTTTAAAAACAAAACAGAGCAGTGTCACCGAAGTGATTTGAAAAAAGTTCATTCAGAGCACAGCTGTGCACTGATGAAGCTGCAGGTCATAATTCATAATTTAGAACTTTGTAGAGATGCAGTGCTCTAAAGTGAGAACTGTGAGTTTCAAAACTACTTTCTACAGCATTCATTGATTATTATCATTGATCACATAGTATAAAGATTTATTTAGCAACAGAAAATGTAATATATATGTAATTTATTATTTATTTTTTATTTTTATTTAAACAGCAGTTTGGAAAACCTTTGAGCCATAGGCTCATTTACAAAGGTACCTTGTCACAGTAAGACAAACGAAAATACACAGTATAACAGTACAACACATAAGTATAACAGTAACTTAAGACATAGATACAAACAAGCTGGTACAGGTAGGATTGATGCAAACAATACCAGAGTTATGTTGTCCTTAGCAGCTTAGTAATAAGCTTTGTCATAAGTATTGAGTACGGCTTTGACTAGTGGCAATTACAGCATCGGTGTTAATAAGGTGGTTACGTAATGAAGTTTTGCCACCATATAGTTGGAGCTCGGAGATGGAGGGGCAGTGTGTTGAACCAGGAGGGGCCCTAAAGCTGAAGGCTCTTTGGCCGTGAGAGGTCCTAGCTCTAGGGATAACAGAGGTTTTCCCAGAGGTCCGAATATGAACTAGTGGGACAGAGCTGGCGTATGGTGGTGGTCAATCCTGGTGGGGATAGCCCAAGGAGGGTCTTTTTGTAAAGGTACAGGTCAGATATTTGAGGTGCTCAGTCAAGATCAAGTACCAGCGCTTTTAGCGTCACAGTAGACAGGTGTGTGTCAGCCTAGGTGCTCCAGTAATTAACCTGCAGGCCTTATTCAGAGTAGAAACAAAATACAAGTATTACAAAAATGGCATTTCAGAGTTACATTTACAAAAGCAATACAGTATGGGACAACCTGAATAGAGGAAAACAATCTCTAGCTGTACATCTAAGATGCTATGTTATCTCTGTAAGTGACACGATTTAATGTATGTCCATCCAAAGTGTCCAACAATATAAAGTAACATGAAGACTCTGGAGCTATATGTGCAATAGGATTTTAAATGCAGTGCAGTTCCACTGCTTTAAAAGCAGGCATTGGTGACTGTTTGATATCTAAATGCTTACCTACTCTTTAAATTATTTATTCTTAATATCTTAAAACTGAAGAGTCTATGGCTTGTACACCAAAATAGTTTTTGGGCAGGAACTAAGTAGGTAACTGTGTGGTATGGGTAGATTTGTGATTCACATATTTGTATAGAAGATATGCTCTGTGCGGTTGTCTCCTGGTTGCAAGGCATAGCCAGTTTACATACTTGTATAGCATGCAGGGATGGGTCTTGCAGTGCCCTGAAGTGTTCAGTAGGTCAATTGCAGATCTTTATCATTATTTTGTTGAGGCTGAGGAGTGACGTTTGGGCTCTCATGCACAGAATGCCTCCATAAATGGCTGGAAGCACTGGATGAGCTGTTTTCCATAGATACATAGATACATAGACAGTGTCAGCAGATAAGGGCCTATGGCCCACCTAGTCTGCCCATTTGAGCTTGTAAGTTCAGTTTGTTTCCTAGAAGTCTATTTCCCTTACCCTGACCTCTAGAATTCCTTTATGTCTATCCCATGCATTCTTAAATCCGTGATTGTTTCAGCCCCACCACTTCCTCTGGTAGGGTGTTCCACTTATCCACCACCCGTTCTGTGAAGAAATTCTTTCTCATGTTTCCTCTGAATCGTCCTCCCTCCAACTTCATCCCATGCCCTCTAGTCCTGAAACATCTTTTTCGCTTAAAATAGTGTTTTCCTGCACCCTGTTCCTCCCTGTAAGATACTTGTATGTCTCTATCATCCTCTCTCCCTCCTCTCCTCCAGGGGTACATGTTCAGTTCCTTCAACCTGTCTTCATAGGACTTGTCATGCAATCCATGCACCATCTTTGTTGCCCTCCTCTGAACCTTCTCTACCCTGTCTATGTCCTTACGTAGGTATGGTCTCCAGAACTGTACACTGTACTCCAGGTGGGGCCTCACTAGTGTCTTGTATAGCGGAATTATGACCTCCTTTTTCCTGCTGGTGATGCCCTGCCTACATCCCAGCATCCTATTTGCTTTACCTGATGCCTTGTCACACTGTTTCCCTACCTTGAGGTCATCAGAGATGACAACCCAAGATCCCTTTCCTGCTTGGTGCATGCTATATCCTCACCCCCAACTGATATATTGTGCCAGGGTTTTGTGCCCCATATGCATTATCTTGCACTTCTTTGCATTGAATTTCAACTGCCAAACCCTTGACCATTCTTCAAGTTTCTGCAGGTCCCTTCTCATTCTGTCTACACCCTCTGGTGTGTCTACTCTGTTACAGAGCTTTGTGTCATATCAGCGAACAGTGAAATTCTGCCTCCTAGATCCTGTGCAATGTCACTGATGAAGATGTTGAATAGGACCGGTCCCAGCACTGATCCTGTGGTACCCCACTGGTCCTCTTCCCTCTGTGGAGTGACAGCCATTTACCACCACCCTCTGTGTCCTGCCACCCAGCCAGTTACCTACCTGCCACACTACTGTCCTGCCCACACCCATATTCCCCATTTGTGTAATAGTCTTCTATGTGGCACAGTGTCAAAGGCCTTGCTGAAGTCCAGATAGGCCATGTCCACTGCCCTCCTGATCCACCTCCCTACTCACCCAGTCAAAAATTCAATGAGGTTGGTCTGACATGACCTCCCCTGGTGAAACCATGCTGCCTTGGGTCCTGTAGTCCATTGACAACCAGATGTTCCAACAATCTCTCCTTCAGTAGTGCTTCCATGATCTTTCCCACTACCGAGGTGAGGCTGACTGATCTGTAGTTCCCTGCTTCTCTTTGTTCCCACTTTTGTATAAGGGGACTACATCTGCTGTCCTCCAGTCTTTGGTACCTCCCTGTTTCCAGTGATTGGCTGAACAGGATAGCCAGAGGTTCAGCCACCACCTCTCTTAGTTCTTTAGGACCCTGGGGTGCACCCCATCTGGCCCCATTGCTTTATCGGCTCTTATTACTTCCAGTTCCTTCAGGACCCTTTCTGAGTAAGGGACTTGTGTCCATTTCTGCACCATTCTCACCCTTGTACTCCCTTCAGACCCATTACCCCCTCTTCCTTAGTAAAGACTGAGCAGAAATACCTGTTCAATATGTCAGCTTTACTGTTGTCATCCTCCACGCCGCTCCCATCCTCCCCTTCAGTCTCACTATCCCTCCCTTTGTCTTTCTTTTTCACTTATGTACCAGTAAAATGTTTTGTCCCTTTACCCACTGATTTTGCAATGTGTTCTTCTGTCTGAGCTTTGGCTTCCTTACTGACTTCCCTGCCTCCTTTGTTTCTCCTGGTACTTCTCCTATCCCTTCTGCCTGTGTCTTTTTTGTATTGCCTGAATGCAATCTTTTTGGCTTTCACTTTCTTTGCTACCTCTTTGGAAAACCATAATGGTCTCCTCTTCCTTTTCCTCTTGCTAACCTGCTTAATGCATAATTCTGTTGTTCTTATAATCCCCATTTAAATACTGCCCACTGTTCCTCAACCCCTGATTCCTGTCCCATTTCCCTTAATGCCTCTTTCAAGTATCTCCCCATTTTCCCAAAGTCTGCCCCCTAAAATCCAGGATACGTGTTTTTTGTGTGGTTTGGTTCTGCTCTTTCTGTGATTTCAAACCACAATGACTGGTGGTCACTGTTACCAGGTGCTCCCCACTGTTACCCCCATCACACTGTCCCTGTTTGTGAGCACAAGGTCCAGTATTGCCTTCTGCCGAGTTGGTTCCATGACCAGTTGCTTGAGGAAGGCACCCTGAAGAGTCCAGGATAAATCTGCTCCTAGTTGATGCTGCTGCTGGGATGCTCCAGTCCACGTCTGGTATATTGAAGTCTCCAACCAGTACTACCTCACCCTTGTCTGCCATCCTTTGGGTGGCTAGCATCAACTCCCTATCTGTTTCTTCCTCCTGGGCTGGTGGTCTATAGACCACACCTGTCTCGGATGGCTGGCCCCATTTCCTTTCCAGCTTAACCCACAGTATCTCTCCCCATTTTGTTCCTCCTGGATCTGTGTGGCCCTTGTGTCATTTTTCACATACAGTGCCACTCCTTCTCCCTTCCTGCCTGCTCTGTCTCTTCTGATATGTTGTAGCCAGGTATGGCCATCTCCCAGTCATGGTTATCATTACACCAGGTTTCAGTGATGGCCACAATGTCCAGGTCTGACTGTACCATGACAGCCTCCAGATCTTCCATCTTGTTGCTAAGGCTCCTGGCATTTGCACACATGCTTTCCATGATTTGACCTCCTAGACTGCTTCACTGTTCTTCTCCAGCCCCTTCCTTGGTTGTTCATTTATCCCTGGTTCTCCTTGCTGTCTGCCCTTCTGCTGAATTTTGCCCTTTTCTGCTTATCCACCTTTTGGACACTAATCTCCATCTTTTGCACACTGCTTTGCAGAGATAGCCACTCCTCTGGTTCACTGGTTCCACTGCTAGCTGTGGGGGGTGAGCAAGTAGGTACTGTCCTTGCTGGCCTGCCACCCCCCTTTGCTAGTTTAAATGCTTGTCAATGTAGCATTTAAACTTATCATTGAGTGCTTGGATTCCCCTCCAGGATGGATGCAGGCCGTCAGGCTTGAACAAACCTCCATCCCTCCAGGTGGGTCCCCAGTCACCAATGAATCCAAACCCTTCCTCACAGCACCAGTTCTTCAACCATGAGTTAAAGTTCCTCGTGCATGCACCCCATGCTCTCCCTTGCCTCTCACAGGTAGTACTTCTGAGAAAGTGACAGAAGTAGCTATTTGCTTGAGACCCCTTCCCAGTTTCCTAAACTCTTCCTGAACTTCCTTTGGCTCCCATTTGCCAAGTCATTAGTACCTAGGTGGATAATGACATCCAGCTCACCCTCCCGTCTTGCCTTCCCAGTGATCCCCAGTATCTTCCTTCCATCCCTCCATGTCGTGGCACCTGGTAGGCACCTCACCTCCCTGTCCTCCCCCTTCTGTGTTCCTAGCTTCCAGTCCAGTATCTTGCACCTGTAGAAAGACACACACTGCATTTGTATAGTAGCACTATCTCAGTATTTAAATTTTTAGTGAAGGCCTCGATGTGCTTCTTAAACTTTAGACAGTTGTTGAGATGGGAGCCCATGTATGTGAAATGCTGCAGAGAATGATTGTTTTGTGAGATGGTAATAAACTCTCTACATAAAGGTACACTGCCAAGATGGTGTATTTTTGTTGGCATTAGAATTTTTTAAGGCATATTTGAAGATTATTAAAGTGTTGTTAGGGATTGTGGATTATGGCTGTAGTGTATGTATATAAAATTATTGTCCAGAAATGGCACATGAAGACAGAACTCATGTTCAGGTGTGACCTGGGGGATACATGGGAGAGAGAGCATGTAAGCAATAAGACACTCAGGGTGTGGATTTCTATTGCAAACTGCACCTCCAGGTGCATTGTGAGGCCTAAGTTGCTTGCACGGAGTACATTCAGCCACTTGAAATGTGGTTTACAAATAAAAACTCACACTGTGGAGTGTCTTGTGCTTATAAACGGGCAACAGGTTTAGAAAGAAACACATACAATGAAATTTAAATAGTAAATGCAAACATGAATACATTTAATAAGTTGCATTTATTTTTGGACCAAGGGTAAAAAATAGCACCTTTACTGGTGGTGGGGGAGACAAAGAAATAAAAATTTAGCAAACTGTGGAGTGGGAAAATGAATGTCAACTGCAGAAGAATAAAATAAATTTGTATAGTTGTCCTGTAGTGCATGAAGATTTTCTCAGTGTAGTCAGATTGTATTCATTGTTACATATTATAATTGGGAACATCTAGGCAGACTGGGTGGCCAGGTAATCATTTTCTACCAACAGATTCTATGTTTCTGTGTTTCTATAATTTATTGAACATGGGCAACACTCATTTTCCCTTAACCCCCCCTCCGCACTCACAGATATGTCTGTGTACCTGAAATAAAATATGTTTGCCCTCAGTATACTATAGGTAAAACCGCATTTCATAAGTTTACTATGTTTCTATGCTTGCCTGCTGTTGCACTTAATAAATAGAGAATGGTTTCATGTATTCAGAGTCACTGTTTACCCCCAGTGGATCACTCATTTTATTTTGTTTCTTTAAAGGCAACAGTGCAACAAAATTGGGCAAAAAATTTGACCCTACCTTTTTTTCACTCTAGCATTTTCTGGGCATCTTCCATTTATAAATGGTGGTAAAATGTTCTAGTTGCACCAAAATTTGAATAATTTGTACTTGTTTTTGCATTATAGACCTGGCAAGGGTTTGGACTGTGAAACAAAAAAAAACCTTGAGGTGCACAGCAACAGATACCTAGAAAAGTATATTTGAAAAGTAGGGAGGGAGGTAGATGTGGCAGCAGTTACTCAGAGCTGGGCCACTCAAGGGCATGAGTGGGACCTAAATCTGGAGGGCTACACTATGTTCAGAAAAGATGGGGGGGAAGGGATGGTGTAGCACTGTTAGTCAGAAATGGCATGGGTATTGGAGGGGTAGAGGAGGCAGAGGGGAACATGGAGGGTATTTGGGTCTCCTTGCTGATACGGGGGGGGTAAGAAAGTAAAGGTTGGAGTGGTATACAGACCACCAGCACTGGTGGAGGTCCTGGAAGAAAGTTTGGTGGCAAACCTTGAGGGACACTGTAGATTGGGAAAGGGAAGGGTAATGGTAATGGGGGGCCTCAACATGCCAGGAACAGACTGGGGGACTATGATGTCACCAGTAGCCAGAGAGCAGAGGCTGCTGGATGTCTTCCAGGATGGGTTTCTAACACAACAGGTGGGTCAGCCAACTAGGGAGGCCTGGACACTGGACGTGGTCCTGGCAGACAGAGATCAGATTAGGGGCCTAGAGGTGAGGGACACGTTGGCGGGGAGTGATCACACCACAGTCTGGTACTTCCTGGACCTGGGGGGGGAAGTTGAACAAGAATGGTAGTAACTGACTTTAGGGGTGCAGACTTCAGGGAGATGGGAAGTATCCTTAAAGATCATCCAGACAGGATAAGGCCGGATATGGATGCTGACAGCAGGTGGGAGATCATTAGGAGGAATACAGGAGGTTACCAGATCCCGCGCAAGGGAAAGGTGTAAGTTTGGTAAGGCCAGAAAACCCTGCTGGTGGACCCAGGAGGCAGGAGGCGGTGAGGGAAAAGAAGGCATCCTATAGGTGCTTCAAGTGCTCAAGGTGAAAGGTATCAGGAGGAATATGAGCTGACAGCCAAGAGTGTCACCAGGGTGGTGAGAGAAGCTAAGCAAAAAGGAGCAGTCCTTGGCCAGTGGGATCTGGAGGGGGACAAGGGTTCTTTAGAGACATGGGGAAAGGAAAGTGAGGGGCAGATTAGCAAGCTAAGGATGTGGGATAGTTGGGCACGGAGGTGGAACAGGCAGAAGTCCTAAATGAGTACTTTGCCTCAGTTTTTACCAGGGGGATGGAGGGGCTATGTCTTGCAAGGGAGCGGGATAAACCAGACAAGGGTGGGATCGGTAGAGACCAGGGCCCTAATGGGTCTGGGAAAGGAAGTGGCCACCACAGACAGGTGGGGGCTCAGCAGCTGAGGGAGGACGTGGAGGCTGAAATCTCAGTAGAGAGAGTAAGGAAGCCCTCAGGTCCTTGGATGGAGAAAACACCTGGGCCAGATGAGATACATCCCAGGGTGCTGAGAAACTGGTGGATGTCCTGGCTGTCCCTCTAGCAGAGCTTTCAACATCTCCCTGAGGACTGGGTGGGTGCCCCAAGATTGGAGGGTAGCTCATGTCATGCCCGATCCACAGGGGGAACAAGAAGGAGGCGGGAAATTACAGGCCCGTTAGCCTGACATCAGTGGTTGGCAAAGAGATGGAGTGTATTGACAAGGAAAGGCTAGGGGTTTACTGGAGCAAACTGGGTACTTTGACAATAGGCAGTGGCTGTCATGGGAAGATCATGCCAGACAAACCTTGTTGAGTTCAATGACTGGGTGATGAGGGTCCTAGACCAGGGTAGGTGAGTGGACATCCTCGTTTGGACTTTAGCAAGGCGTTTGATTTGACACCCCACAGTGGCCTGCTGGCTAAGCTGAAGGAAGTGAGGGTAGGGAAACAGTTGTTAAGACGGATAGGAAATTGGCTCTCTGAGTGTACTCAGAAGGTGGTGGTTGAAGGGTTAGCCTCATCCCCAAGGTGGGTTTTTAGTGGGGTTCCCCAGGGGTCAGTGCTGGGGCCACTCCTGTTCAATGCCTATATCTCAGACATCAGGAGGGGGATCAGGAGTGAGATGAGTCTCTTTGCAGATGACTCAAAGCTGGGTGCAGTGGTGGATGTGGAGGAGGGGAGGGTGGTCTTGCAGGAGGACCTGGGGGCTCTGGAAAGGTGGTCAGGAAAATGGAAACTAAAATTCAATGTGGGGAAGTGCAAGGTTCTGCACCTGGGAGTCAGAAATCCAGGCCAGGGGTATATCCTGGGAGGAGACATGATTCAAGTTATGGAGGGTGAGAGGAACCTGTGGGTAGTGGTACATGTCAAAATGAACAACTCAGAGACCTGTAGGATGGCAGCAGCAAGGACAGCTAGGATGCTGGGCTGCATCGACAGGGGGATTATGTCCAGAAAGGCAGAAGTGATCCTTCCACAAAGCACATTTGCTGGAGCTGGAAGGATACTGCTTTCTTCAACTGCGAGCTGTATGAGAAATTCTATATTGCACTTGATATCTGCAACAAACGTGCACTTTTTCTTAATTCTGTGGGAGGTGAAACTAACTACCCTTGGTAATTGCTTTTTATTCACATATTTATTTAGGGTTTAACCAAGAAGGGGCTTGTAAACTCTGTTTATCTTGTTAGTAACTTCAGAAGGATTTAAATACGGCATTTGGGTAGGTCCTTGGAGGTAGCTAGATTGTCTACTAGGATTTGCTGACAGTTAAACTATTTTTAAATTTCAGGTGGCTGAGGAGTTGAAAAAGAAACTTGCAAACTCTGCTTATCTTGGAAGTAACCTCATAAGTGTTTAAATACTTCATTCTGGTTGTCCTTGGGGTAGCTGGATTGACTACTAGGCTTTTGGGACTGAAACTATTTTTAAATAATTTACTGGTGCGTAGGAGTTTGTGATAGTTAAACTTTTTTAAACAGAGTTACTGGGGTTAAGGAGTGGTCACAGAAAACCTGCAGTGTGAAACAGGAAAAGGCGGTCCTTCAAGCAACAGAGGGTGGTGGATTAAGGTTTACGTTTGTTTGTTACAATTCTTAAGATTTTCAATGCAGGAAGAGTTTAAAGCACAGCTGACTTATTTTGGGGCGGACAGCTCTCAGAGCACAAACCACCAGGCCTGTTTTGGGGCTGGGAAGGTTTACCTGTGTCTGACTTGGATGTGTGATTTTCTCTGATTGATTAGCAGGGTATTTCTCTATCAAATTGTTGTGAGGGCATCTTCCTGACAGCAAGGCACTCATTGCAGCAGTGGGTCAGAGCATCTAGCTGATTGTTTTGCGAGGCACAGTTTAGGCCCAACCCTTCCCACCCCTCACCCACCCACCCCTGGAAATAGTTCCTTTATACCTGGGGTTCTGACATCATTTCCTCAAGAGTGCAAGGTGCATGTCACTGTCATATCCTCTTTAGCACACTGCACTGACAATATAAGCATAAACATTGTATAATATAAATATATATTTCTACATTACAAACCAATCACACACAAAAAAAAAAAATGTGGGGAGTAGTGCAATGTAATGGCTGTGGGGCAGCAGTCTTCTGGGAGTCTTTCTGAGGCTGAGATGCTGCCTATTTGCAGACAACTGTCTGCCCTTAGAGGGAAGCTGCCCGCCTTCAGGCCACACTGGACAGTAGTACGGGACCTTCCCCCAGGCCACAATGGACAGGTAGGAGAGAACCTCCCCATCCAGGGAGCACCAGAACCACCACCACTACCTCAGAGGTTGCAAGAAAGCACAGCAGTTGGACCACAGTGGGCTCAGGAGGATGGTGAAACAGGCACACCCAGTCAGATGTTACACACCACAATCCATACGCCATTCTGGGGAGCATAGCTCCCTATAGATACCTGCAGAGGAGACTAAGGAGGCTGAGGACAACTGTCACAGGAGGCCCACAGGAAGGAGGCAGAGGACACCACAAGGAAAGGAAGCAGCTCCTGGTGGGGACTCAATTATTAGGGATAGAACTGGGAGGAGCTGGGAAATCTGAAGTAAGGTGTCTGCCTGGTGCCATGGCTTGGAGGGACAGGAAGCACATCCTCAGGATCACAACAACAGCTGCAAGGATTCTGAGCTGGATGTAATTGTCCACCTAGGGACAAATGACTTGGCTCATCATGAGGTTAGAGCAGTGCAGGAGGACATTGCAGAGTTGGGGAGGGGCCTAAGACAAGTAGCAAACACAGTATCCTTCTCAGAGGTGCTGCCTGTCAAAGGCATGGGGGAGGCGAGGTAATTGGCACCATGCAGTTTAATGAATGGTTGAAAAATGGTGCGGAGCACAGGGTTTAGCTTCATTGGGGACTGGGGTTTCACCTGGAGGACACCAGCCTATACTGGCAGGATGGTCTGCATCTGTCCAGGAAGGGAACAAGTCTTTTGAGCAATCGGTTTAAATGCTTCATTGGCAAGCTTTTAAACTAGTCAATGGGGAGGCACTGACAAGCAGCAGAAAATCCCAGCCTCCCTACAAAACAGGGTACTAAATGAGAAAAAGACCAAGGTAGAGCGGTCAGTGGGGATGCTGCAACAGAAGGTAAGGCCATCAAAAATGGAGAGCAATGAGTACCAATGCCCGTAGTCTAGGTAACAAGCTTCCTGAATTAGTGGCCTTGATGGAGGAGGAACATCTGGATATCGTGGCAGTCACGGAAACATGGTACACACAAAACCATGCATGGGACGTAAACATACCAGGATACACTATCTACAGGAGGGACAGGGAGGGTAAAAGAGTGGGAGGAGTAGTTCTTTACATAAGGGAAGGAAGAAAAGCAACAGAACAAAAGGGTAAACAGGGAGGAGAAGAAGCACTGTGGGTAAATTTGGAGACAGGCAATGGCACCACAATCCGCACAGGGGTTGTATACAGACCCCCTTCTCAGGGGGAGGAAGTGGACAAGGAAATGATAGAAAGTATACTTAGAATGGTAGAAAAAGGGGAGATATTGCTGATGGGTGATCTGAATATGCCAAGTGTTAACTGGAGCGCAGTTGCAGCTGCCACTTCGGAGAGTGCAGTTATTCTAGATGCCCTACAGGGGGCATGCCTTAGACAACTAGTACTGGAGCCCACTCGAGAGGGAGCAATATTAGACTTGATACTCTCAAATGGAGATGGAGAGAGGATCACAGATGTAGAAGTGGGTAGCCATCTGGGAACTAGTGACCATCGAACAGTATGGTTCACAATAAACACAGCAATAGAGGTCAAGCCACACAAAGACAAAAGTACTGGACTTTAGGAGGGCTGACTTTGCTAAAATGGGTGAGTGCCTAAGGAATGCACTAGCAAATGGCGGGAAGGAGGGTGGAAGAACAATGGGGAATAATAAAACTGCCATCACAGAGGTAACGAGCCTTTGTGTGAAGCAAATAAACAAAACAAGACGATGTAAGAAACCACTATGGTTCTCAAAGGAAGTGGCAGTGAAGGTTCAAGAAAAAGAAAGCATTCAGGAAGTACAAGGAATCAGCAGGAGCAGGACAGAGAACTGTATCAGTTAAAGCAAAGGAGGCTGGGAAGGCAGTCAGAACAGCAAAGGCCCAAACTGAGGAAAAGATAGCCAACTCAGTTAAGAAGGGAATAAAACCTTTATAGGTACATCAGGAGCAAAGGAAGACCAAGGGAGGGATAGTGAGGCTAATAAAGGGAGGAGGGTGGGCAGAGGGGGAATGTGAAAAGGCAGAGATACTAAACAAATATTTTGCTCAGTATTTACAAAGGAAGAGGTACATAAAACAAACAGTAGTAACACTCTGGATACAAGTTGATACCAGCCCATTTACAGAAGAAAGGGTTCTGATAGAACTCTTAAAACTGAAGGTGGACAAAGCAATGGGGCCTGATGGGATTCATCCCAGAATTCTAAAGAACTAAGGGTAGAACTAGTGACACCACTGACTACCCTCTTTAACAAATCATGGGAGGATGGGGTGGTACCCGAGGACTGGAGGAGGGCAGATGTGATTCTTCACAAAAGTGGGAGCAAGGCAGAAGCAGGAAACTATAGACCTGTTAGTTTAACCTCAGTGATAGGGAAAATAATGGAATCACTTCTAAAGGAAAGAATTGTCGATATCTAGAGGCCAGAAGGGCACAGGACCCTAGGCAGCATGGATTCACAGCGGAAGGTCATGCAGACTAATCTGATAGATTTCTTTGACTGGGTGACCAAAGTAGTAGATCAGGGAGGGCTGTGGACATGGCCTACCTAGACTTTAGCAAGGCATTTGACACAGTCCCACAAAAGATTAATATATAAGTTAGCCAGCCTGGAGGTGGGTCCCAAGATGACAGCCTGGGTAAAAATTGTCTGGAGAATAGGACACAGAGGTAATAGTAAATGGAGTCCACTCAGAAGAAAGGAGGGTTACTAGCGGGTACCACAGGGTTCAGAGAGTTAGGACCAGTCCTCTTCAATGTCTTTATAAGCGACATTGCAGAAGGACTGGAAGGAAAAGTATGTCTCTTTGCAGATGACACTAAGATATGCAACAGAGTTGATGCACAGGGTGGGGTGGAAAGGATGAGAAGGGATTTGGCAAGGTTAGAGGAATGGTCAAATGTATGGCAGCTTAGATTCAATGCTAAGAAGTGCAAGGTAATGCACCTGGGAAACAAAAACCCAGGGGAAGAGTACACAATGGGGGGTGAGATACTAACAACAACAAAAATGGAAAGGGACCTGGGGGTAGTCATATCAGATGACCTAAAGGTGGGCAAGCAATGTGAAGGCAGCAAGGAGGGCTGGGGGGTACTGGGATGCATAGGCAGAGGCATCACCAGTAGAAAACAGGAAGTTATTATCCTCTGTACAGACAGCTGGTGAGACCCCATCTGAGTACTGTGTGCAGTTCTGGGACCCAATCTCCCAAAGACATAGACAGGATGGAAGCTGTCCAGAGGAGGGCAACTAAAATGGTGCAGGGTCTGCACGCGAGGACATATGAAGAGAGCTTAGGGACAATATGTATAGCCTTGAGGAAAGGAGGAGAGGGGGGACATGATAGAAACTTTCAAGTACCTCAAGGGAATCAACAAAGTCCAAGAGGGTAGCATCTTTCAAAAAAAGAGGTGTGCAAGAACAAGAGGGCACAATTTGAAGATAGAGGGGCGGCTCAGAGGTAATTTAAGGAAGTATTTTTTCACAGAGAGGGTTGTGGATGCATGGAATGGCCTTCCGGAGGAGGTTGTGAAGTCAAAATCAGTGGTGGAATTCAAGCATGCATGGGATAGTCATAAGGCAATTCTGGGGGGGGGGTAGGAAGAAGTAGGCTGCTGGTTAACTAGGATCTGCAGCTTATCCAGTAGGTAGGGAAATGGGCAGACTGGGTGGGCCAAGCGGTCCTTATCTGCCGTCAAATTCTATGTTTCTATGTTTCCACTGTACAACTTCTTGGTTAGGCCACACCTCGAGTAGTGTGTACAGTTTTGGAGACCACATTTAAAGAGGGACATTACACTCCTAGAGAGGGTCCAAAGGAGGGCAACCAAAATGATCTGGGGCCTGGGGGAGAGGACCTATGAAGAGAGGCTCAAGGAGCTTGACATGTACACCCTAGAGGAGAGGAGAGACAGGGGGGACATGATAGAGGTCTTTAAGTATATGAATGGAATCAATAAAAGAGGCCCAGTCAGGGTGCTCCAAAGGAAGGAGGGTGGGGCAACAAGAGGTCATGGGTGTAAGCTGGAAGGATACAGGCTCAGAGGGGAGAGGAAGAGATGGTATTTCACTGAAAGGGTGGTGGAGCCATGGAATGCACTGCCCAGGGAGCTGGTAGAGGTGGAGATTGTGGACAGTATATCCCAAGGGGAAGGGGGGACACAAAAATCAGCCCTCAGTGCGGGTGCTAAAAATCGAGCGACTCAAGAGACCACTAGGCCTATTCTGTTGGCATTTTAGTATGTTAGTATGCTAATATTTTTACTAACTGTAGCTAAAACGAGTTTATTAGAAAACATTTTTTTTGTTGCTTTAAGGAACTTTTAAATAGTTATTGATCGATTGATTTCAAAACTGGTGACTGGGAAGGCACACTGAGCCAAGGCTCGTTTCCAGGTGCCACCTGGGGAAAAGGGTACAGGAAGAAACAGTCGACACAACACAGTTAAAATTCTTGGTACAGAATAAGGTGAAGCCGCAGTATGACACGGAGTACTAAACTGTAGCATAACTTAGTATAAGATAAAGTGCACTCATAGTACAGTATGGCATACCTTTATAAGTACAATTAAAGCTTGCAAGAAACAAACAACTGTAAAGCACTCGAGACTGTAAAGTGGAGAGGACTGCTTTCCCCCCAATTGGGGAAGGAAATGCAGAGGTAGACAGTAAGTGGAATCAGGAGGGAGATGTGAAGAGAACCAGATGGAGGGTCCAACACATGGATGGTAGGTGCTGCAAGCCGGGGAGGCATGAGGTGGATGGGATACAGGTGCAGGTGGTGGGGGTGGGGAGTTTCAACTGATGCCTGAGGGAACCAGGGGAGGTGGAGAGGTGGAGGGATGAAAGGAGCAGGTTCCAGAGTGTGGGAAGTAGATAGGAGAATGCAGATTGCATAGAAGAGGAAGGGGAACGTGGAGTGGTGGAAGCTCAGTTATATCTACTAATTAGATTGCCTTATCAGGTTTACTGACAATGAACTTCAGTAGGCTGATTCAAGATAGGGAGGAAGAGACATGCAATCTGGTGTGTTGGGGACTGAAACTGCCAGAGATGTGTGGACATAGTTGACAGAGATCACCTTGTAAAAAAGTGGTGCATTATCCACAAGCAGGTACTGGGTGATCAAACAATTTGGATTTGTAAGATTGGAATGGTGCTGGCTTGCTGATGTAGCGGCAAGGCATCCACTTGAGGTGCTGACATCCAAGATTCAGAAATAGTCTCAGGAGTCAGAGGGCTGTCTGGGGGAAGAAGGATCAAGCATCCCAGGGACTGCTTTCCTTCTCCAGGGGGAGGGTGGAAGAGTGTCTGCCACTCTGCGGACCTCTGGCAGAGGCTGGGGGTATTGCTGCTGCTGGTGCCTCATGTTGGGGGGCAGGGTGAATGCTGGCTATCATTGCACATGCCCAGCCCAAGGGAGCTCTACTGCCACTAAAATTCATCCCCATCCATGAGATCACTGCCTGCCACTGCTCCTGCTGTGACCCATGTCCACCGGGGGGGGGTCCCTTCTCCCATGGCCCCACCCTGGGTGAGCAAGCCAGGGCTCAAGACCATGTTCCGTGGTGAGGGGGCACCAGCCTGGCAGCCCCACCCAGGGGGACAAACCTGGGCATGGGGGTGGTGAGTGGGGCAGGGGCTGATCCCCTGAAGGGGGGAAAGGGGGACAAAAAAGATTGGGACTGTTCATGAGATTCTGTTGCTAGTTAGTGAAATAATAATCAGTGGTCTCAGCTGTTATTTTTTTTTCACATTGTAAGCATCAGTTGCAGAGATCTAGGGGTCCAGGGATGGGTGCAGGTGCTCTCCTCATAGTCAGCGTAGTGTGTCACAAGGCAATAACTAATTAAGAGATTCAAATTTATGAGCTAAACAAGAAACTGTGTAAAATAGCATTTACTACTGATATTATAGTTTGTGATGAATTGTTAATGTAGGAAAGGTGTATTTATATGGAGTTTTTTTCTGTCAGTGTGATTGCAAACATGTTTTCAAAAATCTTTATGGGATATGGTAGTGGTATTAATGCGTAATGGCTATCACAATTAAAAAAAAACTTTCCGAGAAGAATTGATACCAGAGGGCACTGTGCCCTGTTGCCAGAAGAAGTGCTAAGCCATGGTTTCCTTTATATAACCACAACACTTCAGATTTTTCTCACCTAATCACAATATAGGAAACTCCCTACCCATTTTATAACAGACAATAAGGCTACAAATTTCAACAAAGAATACAAACTACTAGTGAAGTGTCAAGTCCAAAACTAACTCAATCTAGAACAGGGTATTGTGCATGCAGTATCACTTAGATGGCCAGAATACTTACATTGCAGTGAAGTGCTAGGCAGCATTGTGAAATTCCACTTCTGCCACAATACTATGAATGTTTGAATTGTAATTTTCTGAATTTCAGTGGAATTCTGGCCAGTTTTCTAGGAAAAATAGCAACATCCTACCAGTAAATGGGTGCGAGATTCATATACTGAGGGAGTTTTAATGTGAACTGGCTTGCCAGCAGCAACTCACAGCTTCAGAATCAAGCAGCCACCTAAATTTGGCAAGCTCTCTTGAACCCACAAGGCTTAAAACCTTAAATCGCTGAATCACTCCCTCCTCGACTGGTCCCTGACCTCACACCAACACTGCATTATAGCCTTGGACATCCTGCCCGACTCTCAGTGATGCCATATGATCTACTCTGTCAGCCAAATGTTCAGGCCTAAAGCCCCCGGTACTATTCTTGCAGCTCATACACATCTCTGCATCTAGCTTCACTCTAACAGACCTAACATCCACTGACTGGTCCTTTATTCCAAGGTCTCCTCTATTGATGCAGCTTAGAACTATTTCAAGCTCAGATTCCTAGCTGCATGGGATCGCCATGCTCCGGTCAGGCCTTTGCGGGTGAGGGTACTCACTTGCCCTGGATCACCCCCGACATCCTGTCCATTACCAAAGCAAGAGACCAGGCATGGAAATATTTCAAGGCCTCCGGCTCCCCCGTTCACCAAAATATATACTGCACCCTACGAAACAGCTGTACTACACAAATCAAGCTAGCGAAATCAAATTACTTCAAAGCCTCATTCCAAGCTAACATAAATTGCCCAACAAAATTCTGGAAGGCAGTCAAATCCCTTTTTCCCCCAACCTCCCAGCCTCCCAACCCGGCTCTAAATATTGGCGGGTCTGTCATAACTGACCTTCACGCAGTTGCCTCTGAATTTAATTCCTCATTTACAAGCTGCACCTCTACAGTGCTCTCCACTCACCCCCTTCCCAGCCCAACCCCCCAGCCTCTCCTCTCCTCCCACTACTTTCCCTTCTTTTTCAGCAGCTCACCTCTCCACAAAGTCTATCATACCTTGCTCTCCTAAACCCTCATAAAGATAAATGCCCCTCTGGTCTGGACTTCAGGATGCTACACCTGGTTGCCCTACTATCGCCGTCCCCTTGGCTAACCTTCTAAACATCTCATTCACTTTAGGATCCATTCCCAAAGACTGGAAGCATGCAACAGATATCTCACTCCATTACAGTGGTGATACCTCAGTCCCTGGCAACTACCGGCCTATCTCTCTCCTACCTATTATGGCCAAGCTACAGGAACACAGTGTTCTCTCTCAACTCTCCACCTTTCTTAACTCCTTTTCCTTCTTCTCACCCTACCAGTCTGGATTCAGGAAATCGCACTCCACTGCCACCTCACTCCTCTGGCTCACTGATAACATCCTCGATGGTATGGACAAGGGCCTTATCACTGTAGCCATTTTTGTCAACCTGGCAAAGTCTTTCAACACAGACTCCCATGCCCTCCTGCTTGAAAAACTCTCTCTGGCTGGGCTCTCTACCCTGGTCACTACCTGGTTCCACTCCTACATGGTCAGCTGCTCCCAGGCAGTAAAAATTGGAAGCACCAGCTCACCACCCCTCCCAGTTACCTCAGGGGTCCCCCAAGCCTCGGTCCTTGGACCACTTTTATTTTCCATTTTCCTAAACGATCTGCCCTCCACCTGCCCTCACTCATCAATCCATATATGCATGAGATGATACAGTCTTATATCGTCTGGCCCATCAACAGTTGACGTTGAGACCAGACTACAGCAGGATTTCAACGATATTCAGCTCTGGTTCTGTCCAAACCAGCTTTTCTTAATACCAGGAAGTCGGTCTCCTTGACCTTTGGTACAAGACAGAGACTCTCTAGGCTCCCAGCTACCCCCTCCTTCCACACCTTGTATGGGATTAATCTGGAGGCCTGCTCCTCCTTTAGATATCTTGGGGTATGGCTGGACCAGCATCTCGACTTTTCTGTACATGTCGATGCCATACACAAAAAGCTACACCCAAAACTGGGCACCCTCTGTCGGAGTTGAGGTTGTATTCCATCGCCAGCTCAACATGCAGTGGTACAGAAAATGATTCTCCCTATTTTTGACTATGGCGACATAGTCTACAGTGCCTCTCCAAAGTCCATATTAGCCAGACTGGACCCTCTCTTCCACTCTTTCTGCAGCTTTGCACTGGATAGTCCGCCCTCCACTCACCACTCCGCGCTCTACAGGTCCCTCTCCTTTTCCTCACTCCATGACCACTGCTTGTTCCACTGCACCAAACTCACTGCCAAATACTGGTCCCTGACCTTGCCCACCTATCTATCTGATGTGTTGGCTATTCCTACTCCTCCTGTCCATTCCCTTAGGAACTATGACACATGCACCTTGGTCGTCCTGTGGATGTCCACCTCTAGTTGTCAAGCATCCTTCAGATACCGGATGCCCAAACTATGGAACTCCTCCCGTCTGCAATCAGGCGTATGCCCCAGACTAAGCACTTCAGCCTCTGGCCGAATTCCATTTCACGTCATCTTATGCCTGTGGGTAATATGTATCAATTTTAACTTACAAGCAGCAGATAGTCAGTATAGAGACTTCAGTTCTCCTATGCAGAATAATGTTGGACCCTCCACATGGTCACACTACCTGCTTCTTTTTGTATTATTTTGTATTATTTGTATGATTTATTTTTCCCACTGCTCCTGTTATTTTTTGCTCATAAGTGGTGTTAAACTGCTCACTTATATTGCTGTCTGTATACTAGCTTTCTGCTAAGTATGTACTTTATTACCCTGTATTTATTGCAGATTTATTGGATGTTTACTGCCTTATGTATGTACTGTTTCCTCTGCCCCCTTCCCCCAGGATGCACCTGGAATCGAGCACTATTGCTCAGTGTGTCTTCCTGGTAAAACTTCTAAATAAATAAATAAATACATTTACATTGGTCTAATATATTCTATATGTGAGAAAAAAAATGCAAGGAAAAAATCTGCACATTACATTTACTTTAATAAACAAATTACCCAGTTTATATAAAAGAAATGACGTACACCCATTTGTGAAATTTCACAGAATACTTTGAGAAATTCTGCAGAACATTTTGGGAGCAGAACTGCAGTTCTGTCAGTGGAATTATCATACGATACACTATTAATACTGTGAAATATTAAACAAAGTTATTTAAAACAACGCTGTAGCTGGGGGATCAAGGTAAAAGGGTCTGGGGAATGGGGGGAGTGCAAGAGGTAGAGGGTGAGTAAACTGTAAATGTTATACTGTTGAAAGACTGGTATATACAGTATAAAGAAAATAATCATTGTAATTCCACTCAAGCAACCCTAGGTGGTGCTGGTGAATCAGCTGCTCACTCAGTCATGCTGCCACCTACCTGGCCACTACTCCCTTGGAGTTGCTGTCTTCATGTCCTATCATAGGATCTTGCTCACACAGAACAAGGACCAACTCTTATTCATATTATATAATACCTCTTTAATAATAATAGTACATAACAACATACAAGCAATAAGACACAGTGATGTGTTGGTTTTGCTGAAAACCAGAAGGTGTAATGAGGACAAAGCCAAGTGTCTTCAGCCCTTGGAAGAGCAATAGAAACAGTAAAACTACCACCTTGAAGTGTCTTATTGTGCTTACAAAATGGGTTATAATAATAATAAAACTTTATTTTTAAGCGCCTTTCAAGCACCAAGGCGCTGTACAAATGAATGTTAAAAACAAAAATACACATATAAAATCAATATTCTCAGCAACATCAATTCATAAAAGCCTTACTCCACAAAAGTGTCTTTAAATCCCGCTTAAAGGATTCCACAGTCGTGCATTCCCTAAGCTGGCGAGGCAGAATTCCAGAGGGCTGTGGGCCACAGCCAAAAGCCCTGGCCCCAGAAGACGAATGTAACCCCTTAGAACCTCTAGCAACTCCTCATTGGCTGAACAGAGCTGTCGTACAGGGCAGTAAGGAATCAGAAGATCTTTCAGGTAGTCAGGGCCCAGTCCGTGCAGGGCTTTGAAGGTCAAAAGACCTACTTTAAAAGTGATCCGCCACTGTATAGGCAGCCAGTGCAGATCGCGCAGCACAGGGGTAATATGTGTCCTTCTAGATGCCCCTGTCAACAACCTTGCAGCAGCGTTCTGCACTAGCTGCAAGCGGTGGATATCAACCCCAGGAAGCCCCAAGTACAGGGAGTTGCAGTAGTCAAGGCGTGAGGTCACAAAGGCATGAACCAACATGGGTAAATCGCTGGACGGAACAAGGTGCTTCACCCTGGCAATGTTCCTAAGATGGTAAAATGCAGACTTAACAACTGCTGACACCTGATGATGAAGAGTCAGCCCGTCGTCAAGTACCACTCCCAGGTTACACACCCGTTCAGAGGTAGGGATCTCATCCCCTTCCAGCAATAAGCCAGAGAGTTGGCCAGACCCCAACCCCCCTGCCCCATGACCTGGGTCCACAACCATAACCTCGGTATCACCGACGTTCAACTTTAACCAGCTCGCATTCATCCAGTCATGGATTTCAGAGAGGCAGCTATTAAATACCGAGAGAGCACTAACCTGGTCGAGGGCAAAGGCAGGTTGAGCTGGGTATCATCAGCATAACAGTGAAACCTCAGCCCATACCATCTTACAATGTCTCCGAGGGGCAGCATGTACACTGCAAACAACATGGGGGAAAGCACTGAGCCCTGAGGGACACCACACTGCAGAGGGAGAGGGTTAGAGGGAAAAATCCCCAACACAACTCTCTGTGTTCTCCCAGAAAGAAAAGATGAAAACCATCTGAGCACTGTACTAGACAGTTCACAGATGGACTCCAGATGCTCGAGCAAAACCCCATGGCCTACAGTGTCAAAGTCTGAAGAGAGATCAAGGAGAACCAAGATAGAACGGTTTCTCCGATCTCTCATCATCAAGAGATCATTGAGCACCCGAACCAGAGCAGTCTCGGTTCTATGCCTCTTCTAAAACCAGACTGGAGAGGTCCGTAGATACTATGGATGGTCAAATGGTCCTCCAGCTGGATTGCCACTACCTTCTCAATAACTTTCCCAATAAGGAGAAGGTTAGAGATAGGTCTATAGTTATGGCAAAAATATCTGGGTCCAAAGAAGCCTTCTTCAAAAGGGAGTCACCACAGCTTCCTTTAGGGAACTGGGAAACTACGTAATTCTAAAGACACCAGATTATTTGAGCCAGAAACGGACCCACGATCTCAACACAACCCAAAATCAGGGAGGTAGGACCCGGATCTAAACTACAGCTCATAGGGCGCATCCCCTGGATGATCCACATAATATCCTCGAACATTGGCAGGTCAAAGAAACACCAGGATACCGAGGATTCCATGGCCAGACACCGACCAACAGCTTCCCCCTTAGAGTGTGTCAGGAGGATCCCTGATCTGATGTCAGCAACCTTACTTGCAAAGAATTGAGCGATCTCGTCACACTCCTTTTGTGAAAAAGCTCGATGGAGCTGGAGACAGGCTGGGTTGCACAGCCTGTCCACAGTTCTGAAGAGCTAAGCCAGTTGATTCTGAGTGACAGAGATCTCCCTGGACAGGAATTCTGCCTTCTTAGCGGAGATCTCTGATTGGTACAGCCAATAATGCTCCTCTAAACTAAGGCGTTGACTTCTAGAGCAGATTTCCGCCTAACAACGCCTCTAACTGTCGCCCCCACATGTCACATCTCCCTAAGGACCCATCAAACCATGGGTCCTGAGGGAAGAGAGGGATGAACATGGACAGGAGCAATTGAGTCCAGGGCTGAGGAAATGGCCTGATTACAAGCCAAGACCGTAGATTCCAGACCCAAGCTGGCAACTGGAACTCTGAGAGGTTCAATACCACCATCAGGTCTTCAGGGCTCACATCCCGTAAAGGGCGGTGTCGAACCATCTCACAGAGGGCAGACCTATGAAGGGGAGCACAAAATTGAAGCCACGGTGTAGTGATCAGACCAACTGACAGGTTCCACCACCAAACCAGAGGCCTCAATCCCCAGAAGAAAAACTAAATCCCAAGAGTGACCGTGATTATGAGTGGCTGAAGAAACAATCTGTGTAAGCCCAGTGATGTCATCAACTGGAGGAAGTGCTGACCAAAGGCTGAGAGTTCGTTGTCAACCCAGACATTGAAGTCACCCAGAACCATCAATCTGGGCGACTCCAATGCCATATCGGCGACGAAGTCTGCCACTTCCTGCAGGAATCGCCTCTCGTCTCCTGGTAGATGGTAGACGAGGGCTGTCCGGCAACCCACACCAGCCACTATGGTATACTCAAAGGATTCACCTTCCTCAACTGGTACACCAGTGAGCCCCAACCTGGTCTTAAAATACACCGCTACTCCCCCCGCAATCCAATCTCGGCAGTGAATCACGAGTACCCAGCTGGAATGGTTGCCTCCAGAATGGGGCCAGCATTTCCATCCAGCCAGGTCTCAATAATGCAAGCCAGATCTGCTGTCCCAACAAAGTCAGAAATAACAGCACACTTGTTTTTAATAGATCTGGTATTGCACACCGCTCGAAAGTTGTACAAGGCTCCGGAGCCATCCCAACTACTGCCCATCCAAACAGGTTGATATGCAAATGAAAAAAAACTAACACTCCACAAGTTTAAAAAGACACATGTATGATAAAATATTGCTAAAATATGAAACAATCTCTCCATAGTTTCTACCTGTCAGTCATCTGTCTTTCTACGCATTCAGTTCATGGTGTGTTTGTTTACAAAGAAAACTCATTTAAAATTCTGCAGTATTCCACTTGTAGAATGTTCACTCTCCCACCACACATGAATTGGAAATATTGAATACATGAATACAACATTCTGCAGAATTACACTCACAGAGGGCTTGATTTTCAAAGAGCCCTTAGGCAGGTGCAAGTTGTGTTGCTCCAGGGCTATGGCAAATTATGGGTGCACCAGGGACCCTGCATCTGATTTAGAAATATCTAGGTCCCAGTGCCAAACTCCCTAGGTTTGCTGCAAGCTGACAGCTGTGCCCCTGCAGAAATTGCCACAGAAAACTGGTCTCCCCACCGGTACAACAGTCAAGTGGCCATGAAGATTGGTGGGGTGTGCTACAGTGCATGTCAGGAGGGGCAGACAGACTATGGGGAGAGGTGTGCATTAAGGGACATGTAGAACATGGAGGGAAGTTCAGGGTGGCAGTGTGGCACTCGGCTGGGGTGCAGTGTGAAATGCATGCCATGCAGCCAATCAACTGGTGGTCCATGGAGGGTGGGAGGAAGTGGACCTGGCTCCAGGTGGGCACTGCAGTGGCACCTGCCACAAAGGTGCCATGATCTACAGGAACATATGGGGAGGCACTCTGCTACAATGGGGGGTTGTGTGCCCAATTATCAGCATTTACAGCAATTGCTAATACTTTCAGAAACAAATTATGTACAACATATTTGAATTACTTGCAAGAAACCTAAGGGAACTCAAACAGCATCTCATTTACTGTAGACAAAAGAGAAAATCACTACACAAATGTACATGGACTATTGGAGAGCTTAAACTGTAGGCAACCACAGAGATAAAGGCAAAACCTAAATGTATTTAGAGCAACAGTTCTCAAACTTTATCATAGTGAGCCTCCCCAGAATACAGAAATATTTTGGGCCTCCCCATAGTAAAATAGTTTAGTTTTCACAGTACATCGAGAATAAACTGAAACCTCATTGCATAGCTGGCTCTCATGTTATTAAGCTTATTGTAACCCCCCCCCAAACAGGACAATCTACTTGCTCCAATATTTTGACTCTCAAACCATTGTTACCCCATACTGCCATACTTTCATGGGTCAGACTGCTTTTTCTGTTTCCCCTCAACTGGAATAACCTTCCTGCCTACCTCTGCCTCTCCCTCTCACCCATCTCTTAAGCAACTTCTCAGGGTTCATGTTGCTCCCTCCTGTCGTATTCCTAGTACCTGATGGTTAACCCTTGCATTTGGACAGCTCTGCTGCCAGTCTAATTGATCAATTGTTCCTCGCATTGTTCGTTTATTGTTCGTAATTTGTTTGCACTTTTATTCATTTTGTATTGCTTGAGTGTTCTGCAGTTACATTTTGAATTGTATTCTCTCACTACCCTTCGCTAGATACACCTGAAATAAGCCATGGCTCAGTGTACAGTACCTTCCTAGGTCACCGACTTGTGAATAAATACATATATTCACCTACTATTATCCTCTTTCCATTTGCCTTATCCCTTCACACAATCTATAAAATTCCAAATTGAAATATAATACTTTTTCAAGACTTGGTTGAGCCTCCCCTGGAACAGGTTGGGGCCTCCCCAAGGAGGCTGGCCTCACCATTTGAGAACCCCTGATTTAGAGCATTGCATTTTAGACTGATAATGTATCATGTCCAACATCTTGATGATACAACATTTTAAAGCATAGATGTTATTGTTTTAAAATTTTTCCATGCCATTTGATAGAGTGACAGTCTTTTCATTTTTTTTTACTTTAGCTTTGCTTGCACTGAAAACAAGATAGAAATAATGCTAGCTAACCCTAGTGACAGTTTCAAGGGGAAAGCACAATGTATTAGTTATACATTTAAAACTGAAGATGATTTTGTTATTCAGGGCCTACACTGTAACCATTTAACCTATGTGCATTACTTTTTCATCCTTCATTTGGTTTGTAACAAATCAAAATACAGAAATTTAAACATACTATACAATTAAATAGACTTACATAATGGGAAAAGGGAGATGAAAAAGTGCCAGATATTGCTAAAAAAGATACATGATAATACTGTATATAATATGACAGAAAGAACAGTGCTGGATGTATAAAGTGCCCAGCGCATCCCCTGTATTTACTTGTAGAATGTGGAACCTCCATGGTAAGCCCCTTAGTGCACCCCCCATGCTCCGTCTGCCCTGGCCCCCCTCCTGGTTGGTTTTCCCCCAATGGCATCACCGTCCCCTATTGGCACAGGCCTCTTAGACCACCTCCTGGCTGGTTTAAGTTGAGCCCCTTGAAGTATCAATGGCAGGGCTTGCAAAATCCCCCAAAGGTGATGCTGCAGCCCCACATGGCACAAGCCCTCTTGTGACCTGGCACACCCTGCTTCATGGCACAGGGCTGGCATAGTGCCACTTTGGTGCAGTGGCTCCCCTTTTCTGACACAGACCACATTTGAAAATTGAGAATGCTGCATCTTATGGCACAAGGTGCCACTTGCATCATGTTGGGTGGCAGGGATCTAGACCTGTTGGCAAAACATGACACAGAAGCCCAGGTATCACAAAAGAAAGTTTATTCCCAAAACATGTAGAAAACAGCTTACCTGCTGGGAGTTTGGGGGTTTCCTGAACACCGCAATGTCGTCATGTAAACTCAAAGAACAACAGGCTCACATGAAGTATTATGCTAAGAGATGAGAGTGCATTACTAAGTAATGTGCTCTCGTAAAAGGCAGAAGAACAAAATACAGCAATGCCATTGGAGGAGACTCTTGGGCAGCTCACACCTAGGACAGTTAGGTTTTGCACGTATACAGTGATAAGTGTTATGCTGACTAAGGCTGCTTTTGGATTACAATGATTCATAAAATATGCTGATTATAGTATCATGACAAATGGCTGTAGCTGGCGCACAAGTACCGCAATATAATCATGCTGAATACAGTTCCTAAGCACATCATAGTAAGTGTGAGTAAATGCAAGTGTACCTCATGCTGCAGTAGCATGTGTGTGAACCTACTTGAGGGTCCATAGGGCATGCAGGTCTACATATTCCTCTTCCCCCTGTTTCCTGATAAAGAGGCAACACTAAAGGGATAGCAGTGTTGGGCTAAAGCTTAACTGTGTTTGTAGAATATTGCAAGCTTAACTGTGCATGGTGTTGTTGAAGAGTGTGATGTAAGCAGCATACAGTAATAATGAGGAAAACAATCAAAAAAACTTGAATAACAACAAAACCTTTAAAGGTAAGTTCTAACCAGGTGTGGGATAATGCAATACTTAAATCACCATCATAAAATAAGTCATTGAGAGAATCGCCCTGCTTTAGTGATATTATTACTAATATGAATGAGATGTGTGTCTTTCCTGTCTAACAAGGAGTGAAGATTCAGGGTGAGTGGATCGCTATGCACATTAAACACTGGTAAATACTGTTCAATAGCATTCAGATAGTCAGGGTCGCTATTGATTTAATCACTTTCCGGGGTGGGAACAGGGGAGATAACTGTATGGCCAATGATAGTGCGCTCATGTGGTACAAAACAGAAGTTGGGCATGTCAAAGCCACAGGTGAGAGGTCCATAGGAAAAAGTCTCAGTAGTTGGTCTCAGCACAGTATTGTGCATTGCTGTGTAGGTAACTTTCGAACTTGAGGAAGGGGCCACTTCATGAGTTGGGTGGGGCAAGTGATGGAGGTGTTAGTCATTTGGCTGGTGAGGCATTGCTTGGCTTCCAGTGAGGCATACGTGATATTTTGTTTTTGGAAAACAGAATTGACATCAGCAGTGTCATTAGCAAAGAGGTCATTAGCAAATGTATATGACCAGTCCATTGAGTTCAGAGAGTACCCACAAACAGGCGTAGTTATACCAAAGATGTCACATCTGCACAAATAGTAGTAGCCCTGTTTGACACAACAGTCAGTATGTAGGGCTACCCAGATGTCCAGTTGAGGTTGAAAAACCAGCAAAGGAGGCAAGTTGATCCATTCTCAATAGATGCTGCCCTTTAGGTGACCCACAGAATGGAACTTCACCAGTTTTTTAAAGACTGAAGAATTCTTGTCAAAAACTGGTAGAGACACAGTAAAGATAATGTACATAGTGTCCCTGAGACTACATTGACCTGTTGCATAGCAGGGTCCTTGATTCAGGTGTGGCATGACATAACCCAAGTTCCGAGCTGTGACCGAGGAAAAGGACACTGTTGTGGCCATGCACTTAGAAGTGCATGTCAGGGTCTTAAAATAGGGGCAGTACCACTTAGCCATAAGTGTAGCATGGATTAAATCTGGAATCCTACCTGACTCCGGATCCCAGAAGAGATTGGTGATAGTGGTTATAGCAAAACTGCTATAAGCTGAGCAAAGGATCTACCTGCCTATATGTGTCTTTTTAGCTTCTTTCTTGTTGAGAAAGATCAGTTCACTGAATTTGTTTCAGGTCTCATTAAATAAACGTGCAGTATTGTGTATGTTATACACTGCAAATCTTTCCTCCTAGGATAAACCAGTAATACTATGTAGCATGGACTGTACCACATCCTGACCTAATTTGCTGTTGAAATAATTGGCATGTCGCAGAATTTTTACCAAATTGGCTCTGATCCAAATTGACATTCCTGACCCAAACATACTTGTAACAGTGCCTTCTATGCCTGATACATCAGAAAATCCCAAACTCCTTTTGGGATGCTTGGGCCTGAACACCCCTCGGTGTTCGGTAGTGTGTTGCCCAGTTACAGGGTCATGTGCACATGCAGAGTGCCTGGTAAGCTGCCATGAGATCCAATACCGTGACAGTATGGAATTTAGAAACATTCTTATTAGTACCAGTAAATTCAGACATATTCCAGTGTGTCAAATTTAAAACAACAGGAACATGCATAAATTGAACATTGTTAATCAAAGTCCCAGGAAGAGAAGTGGGTGCCAGTTCACTTGATGGTCCTGGCTCCATGAGTAGACATTGTTAAGGCTCATTGGAAGAGGATAGTGTGACTGTAAGGAAAAGAACAGCAGCTGCAAATGACTGTGCTAAACCATTCTGTTGCAAGGTGGTGTTAGGAAATTGTCCACAAAAGTCTTGTCCCAACATTGCTGTAACATTGTATGGCCCTGTATGATGTTGGGTGACTTGGCATATGCACAAAGTTCCATTGGAGAAATGTGTGTGTTGGGCCAACCTTGAAAAGTTCCTTTAGCAAGGTGGGCCCTGATAGGCCCTGTTGAATAGAGTTACCAGTTCTCCATTTCATTGATAGCAGAGTTGTCTGGGGATGCCACCATTTATTTGTTTATTTATTTCATTTATCAGAATTATAACCCTTTGAGTCAGGGACTTGTTTACAAAGGCTAGACTTTAGCAAGATAAAGAAAATAATACATACAGGTCAATACAACATATGGTAATGGTACAGAGCAAACGAGGTGTAGCAAATGACAATAAGTTATAAGTAGTACACACTGGTGAGGATTGTACAAGTTATTTACACAGAGGAAGAGGGCATTATAGTGTGGCCTATACAAAGACGTAGCTAAGGGGAGAAACGGATAGTGGTTAGGGGTGGGAATGAACAGGAATACCAATAGTCATTTAGCAGTACATTCATATGCATAGCAATACATTCAGTACAATCCAAGAGGAGGGAAAACAATATACAGTGTAGGTATGTAATGTACAAGGTAACTATACTGGGAGAAATAATATAAATTATACAAGTTGTACAAGGTCACTATTACAAGGTGGTGGCTAACAGGAGGGAGAGGGGGCAGGGCTAGGGGAAAGCATGGTTGGGGCAAGTACAGCAACGAGGTTGAGGAGGTAGTTTTTAAGGGCTGATTTAAAAGGCCCAAGTCTTTGCTCAGTGGTGACAGGGATTGGAGGTGAGTTATACCAGGAGGGGGCATGGTTGCGGAAAGGCCTCAGTGCTCTGGAGGTCCTGAACCTAGGGACTTGTAGGGTAGCCCAAGAGGAACTGCGGGTTTGTGAGGGTGGGGACACAGTGGCAGATGATGGAGGAGAGGCCCAGAGGGGCCATACCTGCAACAATTTTTCTGGTCAAGAGGCAAGACTAGTAGGTGAGTCTCTCATCAAAGCCGAGGATGTTTGCTAATGGGTGAGGGGTAGAGCCAGTTAGGAGACAACAGGCTTTATGGAGTGACAACTTGATTTTATGTAGGGCTCTGTTGTCAGTAGCTCCATAGAGTAGCAGACCATAGCCTACTAGTGACAGTACTGAGGATGTGATGGTCAGACGCAATGCAGCAGGGGGAAGGCAATCCCTGTGGCAGTAAAGAAGACCTATACAGGAGTTGATAGCTTTGCAAAGAGTGCTTATATGGTTGTGGAAAGAGAGAGATGTGTTAAAAGTGACACCAAGATACTTAAAGGTAGTTGTTTGCTTTAGGGGGAGGAGGTTTTTGGCTGTGACGTGGAGATGGAAGTTTTTGTGTTTGTTTTGGTTATGGGTGAAGAGCACTGACTTTGTCTTTTTTAGGTTCAGGACAAGTTTGTGGTCAGAGAAACAACTCTCTGCTTGGCTGAAGGAGATAACTAAGGCATTAAGATAGGCACCTCTCTCTTCAGGTATAGTCACCCTGGTAGATGGTAGGTGAATAGCCATGCCCCCATCCGGAGACTTGGACACAGGGCTCTCCGTAGGTGGTAGATTAAATAAATGAAAGAGTTCCTCAAGGCTTGATGGGTCTGCATCCAGGGTACTTACAACGATGTTCAGCAAATAGTAGGTTGTAATTGGAGTCATCCTGCAAGACAAAACACAGAAAGGTAAACATACAGAACTTCCTCCCCTGTCTGGGGGAAGGATTATTAATTACCCTTGTATAGTTTCAGCTGATTGACATGGTACCATTTATCAAAGGGTTTCTTGCAGTCTGTCAACCATACTTAGTAGGCAGCTGGGCTCAATTTATTGATGATGTAATAGGGACCAGCCAGCCCACTTACTTGTCAGAGGGTGGGCTGGTGTGGCATATTTCAGTAACATGGCCTAGTCCTGACCTGCCAGTCGGCGTCCTTGACATTCTTGCCAAAGTACATTTTGGACTGCTCCTCGGTCCTGCCAGGTTGTGAGCAGCAAAGAGATGAGTTTGGACTAGATTGTCCTTCAGCTTTGTGACATAAGTGTCTGCTGACACTCTGTCTATCATGGGAGTGTTGAGATCTATCCACAAGTGTTCTGGCAGTGTCATTTGCTGGCATGTCACCACCTCAAAGGGTGTGCACTTGGTTGCTGCAGTGGGGGTGTCCCTGATTGCCATTAGGAGTAAGGACAACAAGGTATCCCAATTTTGGCATTTTCATTTGAAAAAATGTACACAACATCAATTTAATCTATTAGCTCTCTCTACCTTTCCAGAAGACTGAGGGTTGTAAGCCATGTGGAATCTCTGGCTGACCCCAAACAATTCCAAGCATTCCTGCATTAATGGAATCTGACTTCCATACACGTGAGAAAGGCTTCCTTAAGAATCACTTAGTCCAGGCTGGCCCAGTGGCTCTGAGGGTTGAGGCGCTGTACACCACACTCACGCCATGCTGGTGACCCATGTTCAGGAATGAGTGTGGGCTGCCGGGGGGTCAGCAGGGTAGGAGAAGGATCGAGCATTCCAAGGACTGCTCTCCTTCTTTGGAGAAGGGGGATTTTGGTGGTCAGCGCATGCCTGGCCCCTATCTGAGGCTGGGGGTGGTTAACTGATGCTACCAATGTGGGGTCAGAGGCAGGGGAGACACCTGATGGGACGCACATGGGATTGTGTGCACTACCGACACTGGCATCATTGCATGCTTCATCTCTGAGGGGGCTGTACACTGGAGGAGAAAAGATTGCTCCAGCAGAATGATGGCGGGTGCCTCGCAGGTACCACCCCCGAATAGCCACTGCACCAGTCACACTGGATCCTGTCTTTGACAGGTTTGGGGTGCTCCACCAGCCCCACCGTGGGGAAGCCTTGGGAGTATCGGTCAGCGTCAGCTGGTGGACATTGGGGGATGGGACTGGGGGCTCCCTCCAGAGAAAGGGCCATGAGCAAGGCATATAAAGTGATAGCAAAAGAGAAAAACAAACAAAAAAACAATCACTTAGTCCTTAACACACAAAAAAAACAAGTCAATGCTATTTTATAACACCTCCAGAAGAGTACCACCCATGGCACACTCCTCATTCAAACCACTACAGGGTGTCACAACCCCACTCAGCAGGTCAGGCCCTCTGCTCCCACAGTGCCAACCTTTGAGCGCAGTATTGTGAACAGTTAACAGAACATGGTAACCCTCCTGTCTGTTTTGTGGGTTTGAAACAGACTTTGGTCTCAAGTTCTGGAAGGATTCAAACTGTGAACCTCTTGCTAGCGTACCCAATGTACAGGCTCAGATAATTCTGCTCTTCGGGGTTGGGGGCAGATATCTTTCACCTGCTGGCACCTAACCAGGTGTACAAAATGAACCCTTAAAATTCTATTAAAGACCTCAGGATAAATTCTTACTTTTTCCCAGTTTGGTATTACCAATAGCTTTGTACAGTGTCAACTTTAACCATATATGCTTCACTTGTCAAATAAAGAATTTCAAAGGCACACCAAGTAGTCTCTAAAAATGAGATGTTTACTTAAAAATAGATAAAAATGTAAAATGTAAATACAGAACCATATGTCACAAAACATACAAATCACTTAAAAAAAACAGGTTTAAAAGTGCAGACAAAATCTCCTACCACAGTACACTTAGCATTGTCTTTTCTAATGTATACTTAGCTCCTAATAGTGCCTGATGTTGCTTTTTTCAGAGTCCAAACATGTGTGTGTTCACTACAGGTCACTCACAGTATAATTAAAACAACTCTCTTGAGCCTGCCTTGTCCATGATGTCACCCAGCTCCTCCTCTGTTTATTAAAAATTATACAATCAGGATGTCTATCCAGCAGGAGGTGAATTAATAAAGGTGACCTCAGCAAAACTCATGTCCCCACATGACTTCCCAATAAAGTCTGCAATTTTCTAAAGTCTTTCTTTCATCCATGAGCAGCATCCTGCTCTTTCACAGACATCAAAGAACATTTATTACATAGCACCTAAGTGTCATAACCTGTATTCTCCCTCTAAACATCATAAAAGTTTATGATTTTCTAGCCTAGCAGCTGGCAGCTACAATTAAGCTAGATAAACAGGAGATCCGTAATTTAGTCTCTATCAAGCCTGTAATTATCTCCTGGATTTTAGGATAACAGCTTGTAGTTGAACCCTGGGGGAGGTTGTCATCCCAGGCCCAGGATTCCTCATGACAGACAATCACACTACATTTTTATATTACAAAAAATCATACAGTGATCAGAACCAGCTGTCCAAGCATCACAATCCTCCCTACCTAGACTGAATTTGGGGGCTCTAACCCCTGCATGGGATAAGCTTCCCAAATCAGTTCAATCCTCATAGACGTGAGACAACCCATCTAAGTTCTGATTTTTCACTCCAGCCCTATGTAATATTGTCATATCATACCCTTGCAAAGCAAGACTCCACCTTAGCAATCTACCATTCGTCTTTCCCATTTGCATCAGCCAAACCAGGGGGTTGTGGTCAGTCTGTACCACAAAATGCTGCCCACACAAGTATGGCTCTAACTTCTTCAGGCCCACACTATGGCAAGACACTCCTTTTCCACAGTGGAGTATGCCTGCTCCCTGGGGAGTAACATTTTAGTGAGAGGTGTGTAGCTATAATGCTTCACTCCTTGGGTAATGGGATACTGTTAAGACAGTTTGTTGAATGGTTCCCCTTATGGGACTAAGTCAGTGTTAATGTTCAAAAATGGGGGGGGGGGGCCAAAAATACTCCACTCGGGCTGTTGTAAAGTTTCTCAAAGTTCTTTATTTATTTTTGTTAATTGCCCTTACTCAGTTATGCTATTGGGTGATCTCTCTCTTGGCTGGATGTCTGACTCAGTACTATCCCAATACCCAAGCCTGAGGCATCAGTCTGAACTATAAAGGGTCTACTATAGTGAGGACTTGTCAAAACAGGAGCACTGCACAGTGTCTCCTTCAATCTAGTAAAGGCTTCTTCATAGGCCGGTCCCTAGGAAATTTTCTTTGGCATCCTTTTCTTTACCAGGTCAGATAGGGGAGCAGCAAGGGCACTGCAATTGGGTACAAATTTTCTATAGTGCCCTGCTGTCCCCAGAAAACTCCTGACCTACTTCTGCATTTCTGGTCTGGGCCATGCCTGGATTACCTCTATTTTTATTTGGTTAGGATGGAGCTGTCCTCGGCCTACTACATGCCTGAGGTATGCCACTTCTCCCTTGGCCACCTGGCACTTCTCGGCTTTGCAGTGAGCCAGGCCCTCTGTTTTCTGCCCAGCACTTCCCTAAGGTGGGACAGGTGTTCCTCCCAGCTGGCAGTAAAGATGGCAATGTCATCCAGGTACGCCATGGCGTACTCCTCAGCACCATTTAACACCTGGTTCACCAGCCTTTGGAAAGTGGCTGGGCGTTCTTCATTCCGAAGGCACTACTTTAAATTCAAATAAGCCTATTGGGTGATGAAGACCAAACTCTGCCTAGAATCTGTCCATCAACTCTACCATCCAATACACCTTTGTCAGGTCAATCGTTATAAGGAAGGTTGCCCCTCCCAACTTGTCTGGGAGTTCATCCGTCCAGGGCATCGGGTGGGCATCTGACTTCATGACTGCATTCAGTCCATGATAGTCCACACAGAAATGAGTACAGCCATCTGGCTTAGGCACAATGACTACGGGTGAGGCCCAGGGGCTGTGGGATCTCTGGATTACCCCTAAATCCAGCATCTCCTCCATTTCCCTCCTAATGTCCTTTTGGACAGCCTCTGACACCCGGTATGCTGTCTGCTGTATGGGCATCTGTGTCCCTGTCTCCACATTGTGAGTTGCTAAGGGGGTTAGTCAGGCTTGGTGCTAAACTATGGGGCAAAGTCTGCTAAAACCTCTCTTACTTCCTGGATCTTGTCTGGGGTCAGCTGGAGAGACAATTTAACTGCCTCCACAGAGGACTTCCGCTTACTTTCTTCCAGCAAGTCCAGAAGGGGGTCTCCTTTGTCCGTCCCATCCCCAGGACTACACACTGCAAACACTATATCAGCCCTATTTGCATATGGCTTCATCATGTTGTCATGTTACATCCTTTCTGTTTGTCTTTGGTCAGGTAACTCTACAACATAGTTCACGTCATTTACCTTCTTAACCACTTTATACGGTCCTGCCCACTCATCTTACAGCTTATCTTTTCAGACTGGAATAAAGACCATGACTACCTGACCCACCATGTATGAGCGAGCTCTGGCTCTGCAGTCGAACCACACTTTTTGTTTCTGTTGGGCAGTTGCTAGGTTGCTCTGAGCTGTCCCCATAAGCTCCTTCAGCCTTTCCCTAAACCTAAGGATGTAATCCACAATGGGAGTTCCCTGGGTGGCATGCTTGCCTTCCCAGTACTCCCAGATCAAGTCTAGGGGCCCATGTACCCGGTGTCTATATAAGAGTTTGAAGGGGAAAATCCTGTTGACTCTTGGGGCACCTCCCTGTATGCAAACAACAGGTGGGGAAGGTATTTCTTCCAGTCCCTCCCATGCTGTTCAGCAATTGCCCAGAGCATTGACTTCAGGGTACCATTGAATCATTCCCAAGCCCTTTGGCTTGTGGGTGTGATAGGTGTCATGCATCTCTGCACCACCCCACGCTTCTCCCATAAACATTTCATCAGGTTCGACATGAAAATCCCTTGATCAGTGATAACCTCCTGCGGAAACCCAACACGGAGCAAATCCCAAGTAAGGCATCTGCCACTTTGTCTGTCCTCAGTGAGGATAGGCGACTGCCTCTGGGTACTGGGTGGCATAATCCATCGCAGTCAGGATGAATCTCTTCTCTGAGGAGCTGGGGGTATTTAAAGGCCCACAATATCCATTTCCACCCTCTGGAATGGCTCCTCCACTATGGGCAATGGCATCAGGGTGGCTTGGGTTTCTTGCCGCCTTCCCTATTTCTTGGCACCGTGACAAGACTGGCATCACTCCTTCACCTACTGGGTGAAGTTAGGCTAATAGAAATTCTGAGCCAACCGCTGCATGGTATGCGTGATTCCCAGATGAACAGACAAGGGAATATCATGTGCAACCTTGAGCAACTACTCACGATACCCCTGGAGAATGACAAGCTGCCTGCCTAGCACCCCTCCCTCTGTCTGCACAGTGTAAGTATACATCAGTCCATTTTCTCAATAAACCTTATGACTGCCGTCACCTCCCTGTGCCCCGTCAGAGTCTGCCCAAGTCCTCAGCTTCTCTAGATTTGGGTCACTTCTCTGAGCAGCTGCAAACCCCTCACACATTCCCAAGGCATGGGACAGGTCCCCTTCAGTTGGAAAACTAGGGTCCCTAGCACTAGTGTCAGGGCACTCAGGATCACTATCAACCCCAACCCTCTGACAATGAGTCACCCCTTCCTCTTCAGAGTAACCTCCGTAGCTGTGTGGTTAACTGCTACTGGGGAAATTTCTACCCCCTTTTCATTCATCTCTCCATCTGGAGACACAGGCTGGGGAACCATCCTCTCAGTGATTTCCACAATGGCTTCTGTGGGGTTCAGGTAACTCCAATTTTCCCTTGCTGCTTGGCTATGGATAACTGCACACACCATCTCCTATTTGAGATTGTTGCCCAGGATCACATCCACTGCTAAGGTTTGGGCTACAGTCACTTGTTGCACAGTTCCCTCTGTTTCACCCCAGTCTAAGAGAACACTAGCACGGGGCAATGTTTTCTCTTCACCAGTAAAGTTCTGTACAGTGACGTAGTTATTGGGTATAAGCTGACCTGGCTCTACTAGATCCCCCTTTACCAAGGTCAAAGATGCCCCTGTGTCCCTTAACCCTTTCGTCTCTACACCATTCACCATGACTGGGTGCATGTGTTCCTTCATGTTCACTGGCATGCTTCCAGGGACACACAAACAACCCACTTCCTTCCTAGCCCCCATTGTGTATTTCTAGCCTTTTAGGGATACTGTCTGACAATATGCCTAGTTTCTTTACACAACCAACATTCATTTCTTTTCTCAGAGAAATCTTTTCTCTGAAACCTGGGGCTAAGTGGTTTCGGTGGAGGCAGTGAGGGTTTTAGCTGCCCTAAAGTTGTGTTTTTCTCTTTCTGCTCTGCCATACCCTCCCCATTTGCTATCAGAGCAGGACTGCTCTTGGCATAGCAGTCCGAGAGTTCAGCAGCCTCTTGCACTGTTTTGGGATCTCGGTCCTCCAGCCAGGATTTCAGCTCTGCTGGGCATGCCCATAAAAACTGTTTTAACAAAATCACGTTTTCAATTTTATCAACAGAGTTTGCTTCAATTCCTTCCCACCAATGTTTTACAAACTGATGTTTTATGGCCAGCTCCTCATAGCTCATGTCAGTGCTCCTCCTGAGCTTACGGAATTTAGCTCTGTATGATTCAGCAGTTAATTCAAATTTCTTTAAACAGTGCCACTTTAAGTTTGCTGTAATCATCGCTGTCCTCATTGTCCATTTGACCCAATGCATCCCGAGCTTTCTCGGTAAGTAGTGAGGATAGCTGGAAGCTCCAGGATTCCCTAGGAATTTTAGCCTGAATACAAACTTTTTCAAAAGAATTTAAAAAGGCATCCATATCTTCCCCCTCTTTAAATTTGGCTATCAATTTGGAATTCAATTTGTAACCCAGTCCTGAAGTCCCAAAGTCCCAGTTAAACCCAAGCCACTTACCTGCTCTGGTGCCACTGGTTGGAGTCGTAGCTTTTCCAGTTCATGCTGCCTCTGGTGTTCATGCTCCTCACGGTCAGCATCTCGCTGTTCACGGTCTGCCTCTCAGCATTCTCACTCTGCCTTGCTCTGTCCTTGTTCCCTCTTCTCCTCTGCAGCTCGCTGGTGCTCACACTCCTCACGGTCTGCCTCCAGCTGTTTCTGATCCCTCTCCCTCTGGAACTCTAGCATCCACGAGGTTCTGTTTGAGGTGGCTTTCACCTGGAATGTGACTCCTCTGTCCCCTCAACTGCTATAAGTAGTCACAGTGTGCCCTGCTGTGAATCAAGCCATCTTCTTCCTAACTTCAGCTACTCCTGGCTTGCACCTTAGAAAAAAAAAATAAAACCGGTAGGAACTTGACTGTACGCCAAGTGATATAGTTATGTTTCCATTTAAAAAATAAATCACTGCCTTTTTCTTTCTTTTCAAGTGAGCTGACGGTCTCAAACTGACACACTGAGCAATAAAAGCTTGTAATACCAAACTTATGCACACCGCTGCCAAGCAATCCATCTCAACCCCACTCAGCAGGTCAGGTCCTCTGCTCCCACATTGCCAACCTCTGAGCGCAGTATTGTGAACAGTTAACAGAACAGGGTAACCCTCCTGTCTGTTTTGTGGGTTCAAAACAAATTTTGGTCTCAAGTTCTGGAGGGATTCAAACTGTGAACCTCTTGCTAGTGTACCCAATGTACAGGCTCGGATAATTCTGCTCTTCAGGGGGGCCATATATCTTTCGCCAATGGGCACCTAACCAGGTGTACAAAATGAACCCATAAAATTCTATTAAAGACCTCAGAATAAATTCTTACCTTTTCCCAGTTTGGTATTACCAATAGCTTTGTACAGTGTCAACTTTAACCATATATGCTTCACTTGTCAAATAAAGAATTTCAAAGGTACACCAAGTAATCTCTAAAAATGAGATGTTTACTTAAAAATAGATATAAATGTAAAATGTAAATACAGAACCATATATCACAAAACATACAAATCACTTAAAAGAAAACAGATTTAAAAGTACAGACAAAATCTCCTACCACAGTACACTTAGAATTGCCTTTTCTAATGTATACTTATCTCCTAACAGTACCTGATGTTACTTTTTTCAGAGTCCAAACGTGTGCATTCTGTACAGGTCACTCACAGCATAATTAAAACAACTGGCTTGAGCCTGCCTTCTCTATGATGTCATCCAGCTTCTCCTCTGTTTATTAAAAATTATACAATCAGGATGTCTATCCAGCAGGAGGTAAATTAATAAAGGTGACCTCAGCAAAACTCATGTCTCCACGTGACTTCCCAATAAAGTCTGTAATTTTCTAAAGTCTTTATTTCATCCATGAGCAGCCTCCTGCTGTTTCACAGACATCAAGAGCATTTATGACGTAGCACCTAAGTGTCATAAACTGTATTCTCCTCTAAATGTCATAAAAGTTTATGATTTTCCAGCCTAGCAGCTGGCAGCTACAATTAAGCTAGATAAACAGGAGATCCTTAATTTAGTCTCTTCTAGCCTGTAATTCTCTCCTAGCTCTTAGGATAGCAGCTAGTAGTTGAACCAGGGGGTCTGTCATCCCAGGCCCATGATTCCTCATGACAGACAATCACACTACATGTTTATATTACAAAAATATCATACAGTGATCAGGACCAGCTGTCCAAGCATCACACAGGAGATATCCTTGAATTAGTGCAGTCTTTCAAATACCTGGGTATCCTGCTAAACCCCTCCCTCTCCTTTGAACAGCATGTGACAAAGACCACAAAGAAACTAAATCAGAAACTAAGACTGCTCCACCTTCGTCCTCTCATCTCTCACATCTCCTTTCAAAAGATGGCCACAACCTCCCTTCTCCCCATCCTTTTCTATGGTATCCCTATAGTGCTGTCCACCAAGACTACCATACTTTCCTGGCTGAGAATGCTTTACCATAGGGTGAGACGATTTGCTTTTGGAGCCAACTCACGCCAACACCACTGTGAGGTTCTAGTATCACTAGGCTGGCCTGACTATGATCAAAGATTGCAGTTCTCCTCCCTCTACTTTATATGAAAACTTACCTTCCTCTTCTCTATCCCCTGCCCGAGTGACCTCCTGTCACATAAATCCTATCCACGTCTACTCAGGTCTTCCTCGACTCCTCTGCTTAACACTCCATATTCCCACCAAGCAATTGGCAAACAATCATTTGTCTACTCTGCACCCGTCACTTAGAATGCACTCCCCCTATCCTCTCTCTCTCCCTCTCCCTTTCCCTCTCCTCTCTTGCTTAGTTCAAGCGCTCCCTCTCTGCATATCTATTGCAGCCTAAGCCTTGTAACTGCTTTGGCTAATTCCTCAAATCACCTAGATGAATTTAAGGGGATCTGTCTTTGTAGTCTTTTCCTTCTTTCTTAGCTACTTGCTCACTACCTTTCATTTTCTGAATACCTGGTTTGAAAACTCTCTCCTTTCTGAGGTCAAGAAATTTTGGGTTTGGATGTGTTCCTTTCCACGTTAAATGGCTACTGAATAACAGGGATTGTATGATGTACTCTGAGATTCTTTTGTATTGTTATACTTTTCTGGCACTGTTCTCTGTGCCATAGCACACTAATGTATATATACTGTATATATGCTTTCTTGCTTTGACTGCTTATATTTTACTTGATGTATATTTATTTTTCTCGCTCACTTTTGGTTTACTTTTGTCACATGTTTTTTTGAGTTGTATCCTTGTCTAGGGTCGCCCCTGAAAAAGGGACTGTCCTGTCTCAGTGTGCTTACCCAGTTACCAGAATTCAAATATATAAATAAATAAATGCCCCTGTAAAGCTTGTTCCTTTGTTGGAGTCTACCTTGAGAGGTAGGCCCCACCTGGTAATTACTTCTTTTACCAGAATCTTGGCAGTGACTTTTGCCATATTAGTTCTACATGGCATGGCCTCCACCCATTTCCAGAAGAGGTCGGAGATCACAATGGCATATTTGTTGTTCCTGCTAGTATGAGGCAACAGTCCAATGAAACTGATCTGTAGTGCATTCCAGGGTCCCAGCTGCTGCTGTGGAGGCAGTTTAGCATTCTTCTTACTTGGAATAGGGTTATTTTGTGCACAGGGAATACAGTTACCCACATAATGCTGGACATTAGTTATTTAACTGGGCCACCAACCTACAGTTTTCAATGTCTGTAGGGTCTTGTCTACACTTTGTTGTCCACCTGTAGGTGTATCATGGACCTGATGAATAAATTCTGTGTGGAGCTCCTTGGGAATAACCCATAGTTTCTTTTCTCTAGCTTGGTACAAGACTAACTGCTGGTCTGGGGAGAGACGGAGATTATCAGAATGTTTTCTGAAGGAATTAGTCTGTGACATTTCCTTTTCTGTTTCCTGAGAGAGGTATTCAAACACCTCTTTCAACTCAGGATCTGCCATTTGTACTGTGATAAGATCCAGTGAGTCCACTTTGGTCCTGTTGCTGGCTGCCACTATATAGGCCTTAGTGGGTTGACAGGATAGCATGGTCCACACCTCCGCCTTGAGCACCATCCTTGGCCAAGGTGTCTGCTTGATCATTGTGGTCATCATATGGTTCAATCTTTTAGTGGGCCTTGACCTTATGCATGTAAATTCTAAAACCAAAGTGCTCAGCTAGGCTGACCATTAGAGATGCAGGAAGTTAAATTCCGCCAGAATTGGACGTGAGTAGCTTGCTTCACATTACTATTCTGCTACTACAAGTGTCCATTTAAAACTGTTACTTTGTCACTTTGCATTGTAATTATGACTTCACGTTGCTCCTCGACACTTGGCGTTAAGGCGAATTGAGTCTAACAGCCCTCACATCCACTGGCTGACACAATGTACAGTAGGTCACATGCTTCAGGCAGGCAGGCATGAAGTGAATCATGCTTGAAAAAGAGTTTCACTTTCACCTTGTAGTAGGAGAAAAAGCTTGTTAATTATGGTGTGGAGTGCAGACATGTGATGAAGAGGGGTGCACAGGTCCACAAATGAAGTTATTTTCCTCGTTTTAAGTACAGGGGTCAATGTACCACTTGCACTAGACATACTGCATAGACCACTACCACTGCTGCTACTCTGACCACCACTTGACAAGATTTCTAAATCATAATCCTCCTCCTCCTCATGATGCCTGTAATTAATCCTCTTGTGTTATATTCAATGCTACTACAGACATTGCTACTTGGTCTTATGCTCATGGAAGGAATAACCAGCTCAATAAGGTTGATGATGAGCATGGACGCCTCACTATGGCATTAGCTGCCCTCTGGTGCTGAGTCCATGGTGCCAAGTGACTGTTCTTAAGGGTGTATGCTGGCCCCCCATGCCCAGATGACTCCCCTTTTAACCTCGACTCACATGCGCATGGCAAAGCTGGCAGATTGCAACTGACTCATTTGCATCTTGGACAAAAAAATCCCAAACAAGGGATTGTGATCCCTACTTTTAACATGTCCTGGATGCTGCTTATTGGACTCCGGTCTTTTAACTGCTGAAAAGGGGGGGGGGGTGTACTACACGATTTTTCCTGCTGGACACACTCGGCTCTGACTGACCACCACGACTACCTATTATTATACTGGGTCATCATGATCATCATCAACAGGAACCATTTAATCAAAACTTTTTTGAGGGGGGAGTGGGATTTAACATTAACATACCCAGACACAGCCACCTTGACTTTATTTTTCTTCAGTTCCTAACAGGGGTCACTGGCATTATCATCATATTCATCAACATCATCCACATCCACAATTTCAGCTTGGATGCTGTCCTGTGGAGAACATGTTCCAACCACAGCCTCATTATCATCACCTGATATTTTTGCGCCACACTTTGAATCATTCGATGGCAAAGGCATGACCTCAACAGCGCTGGAAATGTGACATTGTGAGTTATCATCATCAGGATCAGAATCATGTGCAACTATCATGGGGGTGTTGGGGAGTATGACATCATCTACACTGTCAGTCACAGCTTTAGAATAAACTATATTTTCTAAAATGGTTAACTGGTCAGAAGAGGAACTTGGGGCAGCAATACTCATGCCGGCAGCAACTGCACTAACACCACCAGTGGGGACATCATTTTCTCCAACTGTCAGTAAAGCAACAGACTGTGCTGTAAAAAACATTGATGGAGAAATCCCTTTACTGACTTCAGCTATGCACTTCTGCGTACTACCACGCCCATGGTCAATCTTGCTACTGGCAGCAGTGCCATGGCCAGAAACAGCTTTGCTTGCACATCTCTTTGCAGGCATTTTGGGGATCACCAAGAAAATTCTAAACACATTTAGATTTATGAACTTTCAGTCTGGGCCAGTGGATGGAAGCAAAAAACAACAACTGCGGCTTGCAGATGGAGATTGGGCATTAAAGAGATGCAATTGCCCATACAGATTAAGATTGTGCTGCACATTCAAGAGATGCAGATGCAAAGGCTAACACCACCTTAACCAGTGCTCACAGTCACAATCCAAATCAGGACAAGAATACCTTTTGCCAGTTTTGGGGTGGGGGGGCAGTGCACTGCAGTAACAGATCAACTACCAAGATACCACAAAGCAGTGCAAAATTATGCAGGTGGATAGAAGGTTCACAGTGCTGCAATTACTGTGTGGCACAATAAAATGTGTCTGATTTGATGGCATGCGTCGCACACCACTCACACACACACACTACAAGTAATGCGCAGCAAATTGAAAATGTCAGCAATATAACCAAATCTTTTAAACAAACTGAAATTATGCATGCACCACAGCAATCAGCAAAAAATGTCAAAAATTACTGAAAATATTACTGTGTGTACATTAACAAAGTTATGCAAGAAAAACATAACCAAAACAGAATGATTGCCTTTCTCCCAGACAGTTTATCTACCTCCACCACTGATATGCCCCTCCCCCAAGCACACTTCAAGTGTCTGTCACTACACACACTGAATGTTCGAAATTAAGATTAAATTTCCACACACAAACAATAAACACTCGATGATATGAGCACAAGAGTGTTTCCTACAATCAATGTACTAAATTTTGAGCTAACAAAATGGCTCAAAAAGGCTTTTGAGCTGCTTTTAGAGGGTTTGAATCTCAGAGCCCTGAGAGTAAACTGTCTCCAGCAACCACTACATACACACTACACAGAACTTAGGCTGTGCAGAACAATCTAAAGCCCATGTGACCTGCAATCCCATGAATCACTGCAAAATTTACCTTGGAGCTCTCCAACAAGGTGAAGTGATGCAAAGTACATTGATTTCAATGTACTTTGCATTAAAATTGGTGCAGAAGTGGTTGGGGGAAGGCAAAGTAATGTGTAGTCATTGTTTCCAATGGACTTCACGATCCTCATTATGACACGAAGTACTCCATTTCGCGTTGCAGATTACTTTGTGGATTCTGCCTTAATTCATGAATTGCTTTGTGTAGTGGATTTTAGCCACTTTTCCCACCACTACTGACAATGCACTGACACAGATTCCTATATTTAACAGGGGTACCCTCTGAAGGAACATAATCATGGGTTTTCCAGAAGTGGAGGAACTCCTTAGGTACTTGGGGATTGACCTTACCAAGAGTGAGTCTCACCTTATAAAGATGGACCTGGATACTCTTCTCCAAATGCTCACTCATGACTTGAACAAATGGTCTCTCCTCCCCTTTCCCTCTGGGGCACAATTAATCTGATAAAAATGAATGTATTTCCTTTTTTATCCCCTCAGCCTCCTTAATTTGTGGCTCTCTTTCTCCTGGTTTATAAAGGTACATGGTCTTATCACAGATTTTATATGGGCACATAAGAAACCACATTTGGCCTATTATAAATGGGCTGCACCTAAAGTCAGAGGAGGTCTTTGTCTTCCCCATTTAGGTTTTTATTACTGGGGCGGTCACGCCAGCAAATACCTTAGGTGGCTACTTCCAGAAATGGCCCAAACCCTGTCCTTTTACTTGCCCATTTGGCTCTGTATTGAATAAGCTCAAATCCGATCCCAAGGTCTTTCCCCAGCTGCTCTTCTGCATGTACATTTTAAGTCTTTTCCTCCCCAGTTATGCGCTTCGCCAATAGGTACCTCTGTCAGAATTCACTTCCAACTTTGTGCTTTTCTTAAGTACAACCATGTCCAATACATCACTCAACATCTCATCGGTAATCCCAACTTTAAAATTGAGGGTAAGGTGCTCCCCACTTCATGGCTACCCAACCAACCTCTCTTCCTCTTACATATTTTGTGAATGCAGCAGGTGACTGGCTCCTCCTCTCTGAGATCTTATCCAAGTCCCGCAATTCTGGTGTTCATATCTTCAGTATACCAATTAAGACACCTTTTGGTGCAAGTCTTTGAGGCCACACCCCCATTGCCCCCAAGTTTTCAAATTCACCTGGAATTGGGCCTTATTGCTGGATCCCTACATGCTGTTTCTAAAATGGTTGGACTCATGTTTGATTGGCTTTATCCTGAACATGCGGGTCCAACAGCGTATTGGACATCTCATTTTCAGGGTCACCCATAAATTGAGCTGCCTTATGGAAAGGATGTCAAAGTTTGTAGCACAGGATAGGCTTTGCCTAATACAGTTCAATATTCTCCATAACCTTTATTATTCTCTAGAGTTTAGCCAAGTTTAATACTGCAATGTCTTCCCTTTACTTTCGGTGTCAACAGGCAGATGGTACCTTGCACATTTTTGGGATTGTTCCAAGGTGGCCCACTTTGGGCCTATATTGAGCAAAGGTGGACCCACTGTTAGGACTGGAAGATTTATTTACACCAAACATTTGTCTCTTAGGAGATTTTACAGAGGTTGGTGTCCATAATCGCAAATTCCTCATGGCTCTTATATCCATGTCTATTAAAAAATTAGTACTAAAGCACTGGAAGGATGCTGACACCATCACTTATATCGAATGGCTGCATGAGTTTTTAGCCAACCTAGGAACTGAGAAGATGATTGCCAGCCTTCACAATCAATTATCCAGGTCTGAAAAAAATTGGGGTTCCCTTTACACTCTATACTCCTTGTAACTTGTTTTGGTACTGACATTTATCACAATTGTTCTGATGCTGTACAAAGTTCTTACCGTGCCGGGACTGGGGTGGGGTGTGTGGGGATGTGTGAGTTGGGAGGTAGGTTGCGCTTGATTTGGAAGGATGGAGGGTTTTTCTGGTGGGGGAGGGTGGATCCCTTATTTGTTATAGATATGGCATGTGCATCTATTACTGGTGTGGATCATTTTGTATTGTAAAATCTTTAATGAGCTTTTAATTTAAAAAAGAAGGGGTCTGGAAGTGTGGCTGGCTCAAGGCCACACTCATGGGGGTCTCCTTGATAAAGGAGCTTGTGTGCCAAAATTGAAAGTATTTTCACTGGAAGCACAGTAATGTCTATATCTTGTAGGAGGAGGGACCAATGAGTGAGTCTCATGTTGCAGACATTTCCATCTTTGATTTGGTCACTAACAGGAGGGTAGTAGGGGTGTGGTAGGTGTGCAGTACAATGGCAAAAAACCTACAATGTAAGTAAAGTGTTTGACAGCCCAGAAAGTGGCTAAGAGATTTCCCTCACACAGACAGCACATTTGTTCTACTGGGGATAGCACTTGGAAGGCATAAGCTGTAGGACTAAGGGTGCCATTTACCTTCTGCGCCAGTACTGCAGACATGGTGGTATCAGAGGCAGCTGTTTTCAGATGGAATGACAGTTGTGGGTTAGGGTTAACCAGAGCTTGGGCTGAGGCCAAAGCATGTTTCAGTGATGTAACAGCAGCAGTATGTTCTGGACCCCATTGCCATGGGACATCCTTTTTCAGTATCTCGTACAGAGGTGCAGCCTTTTGTGCAAAATCACAAATGAAGTCTCTCAAGTAGTTAATCATCCCCAGAAAGTGCCTCAGTGTAGAGGCACTAGTGGGTAGGAGGAGATTCTGGATGCCCTGGACCTTGTCCAAGGTGTTGCTCCTACCTTTGGCAGTAATAGGTAGGCCTAAAAAGAAGACTTCAAGGAGGCAAAGTTGTACTTTTGCAGGGTTGCACTTGAGGTCTGCTTTTTGTAGGAGCATCTAATGCTCTTCTAGAAGCTGAAAGTGCTTCTTGAGGTCTGCTGTTGCCAAGAGAAGGTTGTACACATACTACAGGAGGCAGTCAGGAGAGACGAAACCTTGTATGGCATCCCTCATGTGGATGTGGAACAGGTAGGGACTATTGTGGAACCCTTGTGAGTGGCTGTTCCACATATACGGATGTCCTTCAAATGTGAAGGCAAACTTGTGTTGGTTCTTGGAGGCCAATAGTAGTGACCAAAAGCCACTGGATATGTCCAGCATGCTGAACCACTGGTGGTGTCGTTTGAGGAGTTTTAGCACACTCAAGGCAGATGCCACTGTGGGGGGAGCAACTCAGGGTAACTTGGTTGAGCCTGCTGTAGTCTATGGTCAGTCTCCAATTACCATTGAACTTCTTCACTGGTCATATTGGGGAGTTGACTGTGGAGACACAGGGCCTAATGACCCCTTATTTCAGAAGGGACTCTACTGTGGCCTTTAGAAAGGGGATGGTCTCTTTGGCATGGTGGGTGTGCACTGTTGACTTGTATGAGAATATTCATTTTGCCACAGCCATGTTTGTTCTTGGTGAAGGAATCTCTGTGCCTCTCCAAAATGGGCCTCAATTGAGGGAATAAGGCATATTGCTAGAACATGAGGATAACGTCATATTCTGCATTATTGGCTTTCATGGCTGCCACAACGTGCAAATCAGAAATAAGAAGCAAATGGTTAAGGCCGAGTACCTGGAGTAGTAGCCTGTTGGCGAGGTCCACCATGCACCCATACCTAGAGGGAGGAAGTCTATCCCAATAATGCTTTGGTGATGACGTAAGACCATGAGATCAAAGCGGTGTTTCACCTCTAAGTTACCAATGATGACAGGAATCAGTTTAGACTGGTAGGTTGTGATAACTGTCCCTTCCAAAGTTTGGGCAGAAGTGGCCTTCCCATAGACCAACAAGAGTTCTGTGGATCATCCTGATGCAGCATAGAAACAGCAGTGCCCATGTCCAGAAGTAATTCAAGCTGGAGAATCCCAACCAATGCTTCTACTCATTGGCGCCTGGAGTAATTGGTAACTAAAGAGGTGAGGATGTGAACCGGGCCTGATACTGTCAGTCCAATCCATTTTGCTCTTGCAAGTTGCCATAAGGTTGGGGTCCACCTCTCGGAGCATCTATATGGCTGCAGCGTATGGGATTCTGTCCACCACCCCATTGGAATCCCCTCCAAAGGGGAGTGGAATAAAAGGCTGCACAACTTTTGCAGGAGTGTTGGCTGTAAGGATTGAACCTTGGTCTGAAATTCACAAAGTCATACATTTCCTCCTTCGCTTTCTATGTGGGCCCAGACCGTTGTTTTTTCCTTCATTGTCTATTGCATTTCATTGATTCATATTTCTGCTTGTTGTTGTATCCACCTCGGTTCTGGTACGAGGACTTTTATATTAAATATACTTTATTATGAATTTTAAAACCAATACAGTCGAAGAAAACAAACACATACAACAGTATGGGAACCATCACCAGTAAACTACAATGGGAACTATAAAATCATAACCATACCCAACAAAACAAAACAGAAATCTCCTTACCAATCCCCAAAATGAAAAAAGAAAAATAAAAAAGAATAAAAGAAAAAATAAAAATTCCCGTCACCTATCCCCTAGGCTGCCACCTGCAACCCAAAACAAAGGCGCCACAGGAGTAGTCCTGTCAAGAAATAGAAAAAAGGAGGGAACAAAAATTATAAACATACTATTGCATACAATGAAATGGCAAGGGGGCAATGCAAAGTGAGGGTTAAAGTGACATACAGTAAGCAATGCATAAAAAGGGCCCTACTTTGCAAGGAAACCTGCATGATTACATCTAACACTGTCTATATGCAATTCCAGATTTAAAGTGCTCAGGAGTTCTTTATCCCATTCAACCCATGATGGAACTGACAAATCTAACCAGTGCTGAAGTATTATCATCTTAGCAGTGGTAGTCGTAAGGGAAATATAATTGTGCTGATAAGTAAAGAGAATATCACAATACCAGCCCATTAAACAAATCTCAGGCATAATTTCATAAACAAAGAGCTGAGGTAAAAAGAGGGATCCACATGTACTTGAATTTCCGACCAAAATGGTACAGCTTTATGGCATGTCCATAAGATATGATATAATGATCCCCCTGATTGCTGCCACCTGAGACAAATAGAGTGCTCCTGGCATCCCAACTGACATTTATTTATTTATTTTATCTATTTACTTTTTGTTTACCGGGTAAGTGCACTGGCCATAGAGATGACTATTTTCACTCATGACCCAGGAGGTTACAGGGTAAACATTACAGATATACAAAAAAGGTGGTTACAGCAAGGTATAAATAATAGTGTTACGTAGCAGGTTCTGCAGCATTAGGATACAAGGTGTTGAGAACTGGGTACAGAACATATTTTACAGTTATAGCATAGGGATGAGGCATATTTGCAATAAGACAGTGTGGATTACAAAATAAATGAATAAATCTAAATCAGAGAATACAGTGGGCAAACAATACAAGAAGGTAGACATGCAGTTGATATGACCCTGTAGGAAGACAATTAAGCAGACAGGTAAGATAAGGTAAACAGGGCTGATAAGTGCTAAGAGGATAGATGCAGGAGACAGGTGACTGGTGATATACATGATTGGAGTAGGGTAAGCTTCAGTGATATTAGCTAAGGCAAGTAGTGGGTGAGTGGGACTGGCCAGAGGGGATATATCTCACAAGGGTAAATAGGCAGATTTTTACTGATTCAGAGGAAAAATGGGAGGAGAGGGAATAAGTGCAAATGAGGCTTGATGTAGAGGATAATCAAGGTGAGGTTTGAAAATGAGGCCTGTCGAATATGGGTAACCTGGGGAAGAGCATAAGGGAAGTAACATAATGTGGTATTATGCAGAAACAAGTTAAGAACTGCTGCCAGGGATGGAGGACAGGGAGCTAAGGAGGTTTAAACCAGGAACATTAGTCAGATGAGATGAAGTGGTGACGGAGTGCTTTTTTAAAGGTGTCATGGGTGGGTGTTAGGTGAACCTCGAGAGAGAAGAAGTTCCACAGTCATGGAGCGTGGTGGGCAAAAGTACTAGCACCTTTGGTGGTTGTGTGTTTTGGCACATATAAGAAGGATTTGTCCATTGGGTGCAGTCCATAGTTGAAGGTCTGTAGAGTGAGCAGTTGTGCAACTGATTTGGGTGTTTGAGACCTCATAATACTGTCTTTAGCCAAGGGAATAGAGCCTAGTGGCATTTGGAGATAGCCAATTAAGACCAGAGTAGAGGAGGCAGTGGTGTTTTCTCCTATGGCATACCAGCATATATTATTATAGGCAACGTCCCACCTGTATAGGTTTGTTTTAGGTATGGCAGCAAATGAAGATATCCCATAGGTTAGGGTCGTCAGGAGAATGCCTCAGACAATAGCTAGTCTTGCTGAGGGGGTTAGAACATAGCTAGTGCGGTAAGCTACATCTAGCTTGGAGTTCACAGACTTACATATGTTCATTATATGATGATCGAGGTTTAAGGATTGATCCGATGTGATTCCAAGGTACTTAAAAGAGGTAACTATGCCAATGGGTGAGCCATCTGAGTAGGAGACCCTGAAATTGTTTTGGTAAGATTTGAGTTTAGAGGGGGTACCAGATATCATGCACTGGGTTTTGGTCTCATTAAGAACAAGTTTCTTATCCAAGTGCCAGGTTTGTATGCGTTGGAAGTCAGCAGAGAGCCGTAGATTGATGTCAGTTACTTTTTTCATATTGATATAGAGGACAATGTCATCTGTATAGAGTATGGAGGAGGAAGAAGAGAGTTTGGAGTAATATCATTAATAAATATTGAAAAAAGAAGTGGACCCAGGAAAAAGCCTTGGGGTCTCCAATATTCACTGTAGCCTTATCAGAATATGATGAGTTGAACTTAGCAGCTTGGACCCGGTTTGACAGGTAGCTCCTGAACCAGCTGACTATGTTAGGTGCAAAACCCATAGATTGTAGGGTGGTGAGGAGAAGGGAGTGGTTCACCAGGTCAAAAGCTTTCATCATATCAATGAAAAAAGGCCCTGTTAGAAGACCCGAGTCCATGGCAGAGAGAGTGTCTGTGGTAAATTTAAGCAGAGCAGTACAGGTGCTGTGGCCTTTGTGAAAACTGTGTTGGGCTGTTGTTACGTCATGTTTGGAGAGAAATTCTATGGTTTGGGTGGCGGCTAGTTTTTCAAAGATTTTGCTTAGCTCCGACAGGATGGCTATAGGCCTATAGTTCAAGAGGTCACTGGGGTCACCTTTTTAAAGATAGGAGTGACTCTTGCTATCTTCCAAATGTCAGGTATGCTACTTTGACACAAGGAGAGGGTAAATATTTTGGCCAGAGGAGCTGCAATAAGAAGTGCAGCTATTTTTAGTGGCCTGGGCTCAATACTATCTGAGCCTGTGGCTGTATTGTCAGAGATCAAACTAAGAATTTGTGTAATCTCCTTCGGGGTAATATCTCTAAAGTGAAAGTGTGGGGGTACAGGTACTCTGCTGGAAGAAACTGCAGACGCTTTTGTTGAGGTGGGGAAGGAGGATATGAATTTCGTTAGGTCTGAGGACTGATTATTAAGGAAATTTGCAATAGTCAGAGGATTGTCGCAGTGAGTTCCATTAAGGACCACATCATTAGGAGAAGATGACTGAGTGGATCCCAGGAAAGTTTTGATGTGGGATCAGAACTTCTTGGGGTCACTCGAGGAATCAATTTAGAAGGCTTTTGCAGTAGGAGGTTTTCGCAGATATTATTGCCTTTTTGCAAGTATTTCTTAACATCCTATAGGTGTTATAGTCCTCTGGAAGCCCAGAGCACTTGAAACAGCTCCAGCTCCTATCTCTTTCTTTTATTTTGGCTAGTAGATCTTTTTTGAGCCATCTAGTATGTTTTCCCTTGACACGGCGGGTTATAATAGGGGAGTGATTGTCTTGTTGTGCTGAAAAATTAGCAATAAAAGATGTCCAGTGCGGTTTGGACATCTTGAGCACTGAAGAGATTGGACCAATCAGTGTGGGCCACATCTTGAAGAAAATTGTCTGATTCATGTTGGCATAGTTTTGAAAGGTGATGAGTCATGGCTTTACAGGGGAGGAGGTCGATCTGCAGAGAAAATAGGGGAGTGGTCTGAGATGGTGTCTGCAGTGTTCCGCAGACTGGATGTGCTCTGGGTGGTTTGCTAACATCCAGTCTATAAGTGTGCCAGGAGTTAGAGCGAGAGGCACACCTTGTGGATTCAGTGATAAGTTGATGTAGGTTATGGCTCTGAATTTTGGTGAGCAAGGTGGTCTGGATTTCCCTTGCCAGTTTAGATTGATGTCACCTAGTAAGATTGTTTCATTTTTGTCGCAGAGTAGGGATGTCTGGTTTAGCAGCTCATCCAGGCCAGTGAGGCCACTTTTAGGGGGTTGTAGGACATATGATATAAAGTTTTTATCCCCAAGAGAAAGGAGTGCATGTAGTGACTCAATGTGTCAGAGGATCCGCGTTGAGGCAGTGAGCAGAAGGTGGTTTTGAAATAGATGCATGCCATCCCCCTTTGGAGGATGGTATGTCCTTCCATAGGAGGTTGTAGGATGGTATCGCAGTGTGTGAGCAGGATATAGAGGATTTTAGCCAGGTTTCAGATAGGCATAGTATGTCAGGCTTGTAAAGGGAGATCCAGGCTTCAAGCTCAGTGAAGTTATGCTCTAGGCTTCTGATATTGTGGTGGGCTATAAGGTGACTTTTGGAGGTCCTTTGTAGCACATTTGAGTGGGAGAGCTGACCTGGAGGGCCTGGTTTTGTCTCCATATCCCCGGATAGCAGGATAGCCAGGAGAAGGAGGAACCATAGCTTCCGCAGGGTGCATGGGGAGCGGATTATTTTTATTTTTTTATTTTAGTTTTTGTTGACCGGGTAAGTGCACTAGACAAATTCTGCTATTTTCAGGCACGACCTGGGAAGGGATACAGATGAATGTCCACTGACTTTTGACCAGATTAAGGTGTTGGTGGTATTTTAGTGAATGGGAGAATTTGGCCAGTGCACCAGGAAATTCTCCTACTCTTTTGAGACGTGCCATGGGATCTTTAACATCCACCTGAACTACCACCAGAACAGGCAGATGGGACCTTGGTTTAACATCTCATCTGAAAGACAGCACCTCAGGAGTGCAGCACCCCCTCATGCTGCACTGCAGTGTCAATATTGGATATTAACCCAAGTGCCTGGTGGGGCTAGAACCCACAGCCTTCTGATCTCCCGCCTCAGAGGTGAGTGTGCTACCTGCTGAGCCACTGACACTATGTTTATGTTTGGCGATGGATTAGGCGATGGAGGAAGCATTTTTGGGATTGAATGTGGTTCAGTATATTATTCCTTATTTACCAGGGAGGGGTAGAATCCCCGAGGTGAGTCATGGAGGAGAAGGAGATTATAGAAATGGAGTTGTCTAGAGACTGGATGATGGCTGGGTGGGCCATATTAGCACTGTAGCCATCCGAGGATGCTATAAAGCAGTGATAGAACTGTGGCAGCGTGACTATGAACTTTGGGTGTCCCATGATTTTGAGGTATTTTCTGCGCCCACGTGGGAACCTGTGTCCGTGGTTGTCTGTGTTGAGAATAGGCAAAAGGCAAACTACCTGAGATCGCTGCCTAGTGGTTGTTGCAACAATTAAGAGGTCAGGGTTGAGTAAGACCGTCTGATCAAAACTTGAAAAATAATAGGCGAGTAGAAGCTAACTTGCAGCTTGTGCTAGAGGGGCAAAGTATGAGAAAGTAATTACAGCTTGGGCTACGGGAGAGTATCTTTTAAGATAAGGGTGTAGGCTTTAGATTGAGATTAAAGAAAATCAGGGGACAAAACAGGGGAGGAGGGAAGAGTAAGGGCACCGGGGGGAGACAGAAGTAATTTTGTTTAGTTGTGCCATAAACTTAGATAGCAGTGAGAAATAGTTTGTGTAGCATAGGCATTAACAGCAGGACAGAGAGGCAGTGAGTCTCAAAAGATCAGAGGGAGAGAGAGAGAGGAAGAGAGACAGGTGCAGCTCATCAGAAACCTGTGTCAGTCAGACACTGTGGGAAAGAGTTGGAACCAATTAGAGTGTAGAGACGAGAAAATGGGAGGGGCAGAAAGTATATTTAATAGAGGCCGGGGGCGGGTGGTGTGGGAAGAAATTACAACTAAAACTACTCAGCTTCTCAGAGAGGAGCTGGGTACTTTTGAAATGGCCACTCTCAATCCAGGGTGTCACAGCCAATAGCGGGCCAGGAGCAGGTTCAAATGGCCAATGGCAAAGCAGGCAAAGGCAGCAGGGGCCAATTCTGTTTGGGATTTCCAAGCCTCGGGGAGCTGTACCTGTTGAATGGAGATTCGGAGGCCGGAGAGAGGAGAGTGGGCGGCCAATGAAGCACCATGCTGCAGCCACCTGCAGCGGTGTGCAGCCCTTGGGGTTCGGTCCTGAAAGAAGGAAGAACGGGACAGTTAGCAGCAAATAGGGACTGAAAACCACAGGACTGGTGCGATTGGTAATCAGTGGGAGGGGCAGACAGGAGGCCCCCTAGACAAGACAAAGAAGGAGGAGAGAAACAGACAGTAATTATTGAGCTGAAGCACGTTTTAGGTGGTGAAATGAGGGGGCTAGTGCTGAGACCGGCGTAGGAAGAGTAAGAGGGGGAGGTAAAGCAGTTTTGAGAAAGATGGGGGGAGAAGGAGAGATATGAAATAGCAAAGTGGGACCAGGAAAAGCGTAAGAAAAAACAGGGGAGCTAAGTATAACAGTGTGGCTAGTGGGGGAAAGCAGGCGACAGGGAGAAACTCAGACAAGAGGAATGGAGAGCAGAGCAAAAATCAGTCGGCTGCAATCAGGCAGTTTGCCTTGACTCAGTGGTAGAAAGTAAAGTAAAATCAGAGCAGCTTAAAACATTTAGGAGAAATCTGGGCATACTTAGAGAAACAAAAAATAATTTGACTAATTGGTGTGAAATACATAATATGGAGAATCTTAAATTGCAATTGTCTTTATCGGCCCTGCTTTATAATTTTAAATAAATCATCCCAAACAAATTCCCATTCTCGAGAGCTCCACTGTAATGATAAAGTATTATGCCAATAAAATGCAATCCTAGTGGGAGCTGCAGGGTGAAGGGACTGATACAGGCAATATAATTTAGAGGTAGCATGTGAAGAAGAGGACACAAGCCTCCATTCATTTAACCAATGACAGCAAAAGTTAGTCCAAGGTGGGATTCTAAATAGGCCCGAGCTGACCCCTGGTACAAGGACTTGTTTTGCTGGGAATCCTTAGGCTTCCCTTCCACCATGTACTGGGAGGATGAATCTGTACCTCTGCACCATGACCACTTTGGGCTTCGGGCCTGAACCAAGGTCTCTCACAAAGACCTGGTAAACACCCTCCACGTTCTCCATGATGTCATGGAAATGTTTTCGCCTGGGGAATGCAGCCATTTCCACCTTCTCATGGAGGGCTGGTTGGAGGTTTTTAAAAATCAGGCATTTGTATTTGATCGACTCCTTGTCTGGATGTTCACTGGCCAAATCTTCACCTGCACTGTACGTGAGCCACAAGCAGCTTTCGTACTGGGCCGGGGTCTCTTTGATGCATTGTTTTACCTGGAGTCACTAGTATCACACTGATGTTAGGGTCATCGCCGCCAGAAGGTGGGCTGTGATTCTATCAAATGGGGATCTGGTTTCATTCCATATGCCTTGTGGCAACTTGGTCCACAACATAGGGACTCCGATCTGTTTTAAGACCTGTACCTGATGCTCAGGCGCCTGGCTGAACATTTTGCACTGATTCTGCACTTTTTCCATGTGGGAACTAAGGATGTCACTAGGGGCCATGTGGCCTATTTTGTCCATAATGTTCTGAATAGCCTGTGTGGACTGTAGGGTATTTGGGTTTCCTCCCTGCCCAGTGATGGTTTGGGCAACTGCCTCGGCTGTGGCAGTGGCCAGTCCCTGAAGGTCTGCTTTTCCACCTCCTTTTTCTTTTTTTTTACTTTCTTTCTTTATCCCTCCTTACTACCTCCGGAGCCTCCTCCTTCCGTCCGCTCATGTCTCCCTTACCTACCTTGGGGATCTGCCCCTAGAGTGCCCATCCTCCTCTCCTTGCACAGTGGGGTCTGTCCTGCAGGTGGTCCGGGTGGACTTAGGGCGGCCTTCATCTAGGGCTGCTGGAGGGTTTTTCCGTTTTTCTCCCTTACATCCCCTACCCCTAGGACGTCAACGCTTGGGACGTACGGCCCGAGTGATGGCGCGTTGACGCACGCCAGGCCCCTCATGCGCCGGGCGGCGCCCCTCCCCGACCAGGACGGAGCCGCCTCCATTCTCTATTGTCGGTGCTTCCACCGACCTATGAGGGTGATGTAGAACGCGAAGTGCTCATGGTTCCCACCCCTGAGGGAGGAGAGCATCCATTGGGATGCTTGATCCTCCCTCTCCCCTGCCGACCCCCGGCCACCTGAGTCCGTTCCCGAACCTGGGTCGCCGGCGTAGCACGAGGTGTGGCATCCAGTGCCTCAACCCTCAGCGCCACCGGGCCGGCTACCACCTCCTTTTTCAACGTATTGCTGGCTGCTTGTTTCAGTGCCTTAGCCTGGGAATCAGAGATCCCAGCTTTTGTGATTGCCCTCTGGATTATGGCTTCTACCTCATCCTTATCCTTTTAATTTAAGGTGGCTACCGGAGGGTGAGGTCTCAACCTCCAGCATCCCATGGTCCTGCCATATTGAACACCTCCGTCATCCCTGTCATCACCCTCTAATGATGACAGGTTGATAGGTGGGGCATATGGCATAGCTTTCACATGACCCTTCCAGATTGCCAACTGCTGACGTTATTTCATCATCTTAATTCTACACATCAAATGATCCACTCTTCTTCTCTACTGTCCCTTATTGACTTGATACTGCAAAACTCTATATGCGGTGCTCACCTCGCGATTCTCCCTAATTTCTGTGTCCAGTGCTTTCTGGCATTTATCAAACTCCTCCTCTAACTTGTCATACTCACTTCGTAATGTATTATTCATGCCTACGAGCAAGTCTTTCAACTGTAATACATGCCTCTTATCCTTTTGCAACCTTTCACAATCCTCTTTCAACCTAAAAATCTCCGTCTTTTTCCTGTATCGCACTCTCAAGTGCAGTCTGATTCTCGTTCCTAAGCTTTTCAATTTCTTGTTCTGAGCCCCTCTGTTGCTTGCCACCTTCCCTTGTTTTGGAGCCAACTCCTGTTTTAGAGCTAGGACTTCTGTTTCCACTGTTTGCAATGCAGCATATAGGGTGGCAACCATTACACCTTTTTGATCATGTTTTTAGCTGTAGGCTTTGGCTCTGAGTACAGTTTACAGACAAACTGCAAACAGATTAACCTGCGACTTCGCGTCCAGCGTGAAATCTCCCCAGCCTCCATGGGAGGTGAAAAAGTTTAAGACCTCTTATTTTAGCTCTGTTCTAATGGCAATTTTGAGAAAAAACCTTCTTCCTGCACCAACCAAGAGTCCAAGGCATACTGGTTCACCTTGACTTCAACAGCTAGGCAGTCACATGTTTTTGGGTTGGAAGTCCTTTTTGGCTGTGCTGCAAGTTGAACGAGGGGCATAGCTCTGAGCACCTTTGTTGTTCCCAATCCCATTTCAGATGCTGGAGCCCCAAGGGGCTTCCAAAAAGAGTTGTGAATAAGGGGCATAGGTTAAAATGCCTTTGTGATTATCAGTCCCATTCACCTGTGTACCTTTGGTGTACTGGTTCGGTTCCCTCCAAACAGATCCTGTTGTGGTTGCCAGATTTGTTGGGTGGCAGGGATCTAGACCTGCTGGCAAAACCTGACGCAGAAGACTAGGTATTGCAGAAGAAAGTTCATTCCCAAAACATGTAGAAAACAGCGTACCTGCTGGGAGTTTGGGCGTTTCCCAAATGCCGCAATGTCATCATGTAAACTCAGAGAACAACAGGCTCACATGAACTATTATACTAAGAGATAAGAGAGTGCGTTACTAATTAATGGGCTGTCATAAAAGGCAGAAGAACAAAATACAGCAATGCCATTGATGGAGACTCTTGGGCAGCTCGCACTTAGGACAGTTAAGTTTAGCTCATACACAGTGATAAGCGTTATGCTGACTAAGGCTGCTTTTGGGTTACAATATAATGATTCATAAAATATGCTGATCATAGCATCATGACAAATGGCTGTAGGTGAGGCACAAGCACCACAGAATAATCATGCTGAATATAGTTCCCAAGCACATCATAGTAAGTGTGAGTAAATACAAGTGTACTTCATACTGCAGTAGCATGTGTGTGAGCCTACATGAGGGTTCATAGGGCATGCAGGTATACAGTTATTTATGTTTGACACAAGCACCTTTCATTATCCCCCTGGCTTTAGAAATTGAGACCATGGTCTCAGTTTTATCTGTGGTAGGGTAAGCAGAAGAGGGTTCTTGGCAAACTGTGAGGGTACAAGGGGGATTTGTCATGGTCATCAAACAAACATCAGAAACTGAAACTCTGAATAGTACTTGATTTTCAAAACATGTTTATGTGTGTAAGGAGGGAATCGTGAGGAAAGAACAAGTATTTATTTAATTTACAGCAGTTTTATTTCTAGGTTCTAGTTGAAGGATTTTATGTGTGAGTAGAGGTGACAGCCATGTTTTTGATGGCAGTCATGAATGTATGTAGTGACTCATGAATTAAGTATACGAGTTGCCTAACTCACAGGGCAAAACATTTTCCAACCAGTACCACTGTGGGGGAATAATGGCACTGGACTCAAAACTTGTTTAGCAAATGAGGAAGCTGGACATTTCCAACCCATTTATAAACAAATAGTGCAGTTGCCATATTGTTCCTTGTAAGAACAGATCCAGAAGAAAATTATTTGATACCTTTTATTGGACCAACATAGATGTTACACAAAAAAGAACAAAGCTTCTGAAGAAGGACCTGGTTAGTCCAAAAGCTAGAGAACTTTGTTCTTTTTTGTGTGACATCTATATTGGTCCAATAAAAGGTATCAAATCATTTGCTTCTCGATCAACCCATTCATAATAATTTATTCATTCATTTATTGTACTCAGGTAGCAGACACATTGCAATACACCTCCTAGACATGGGAAACTCCATAGATGTCTTCTTGGTACACCATATCTCTGCTCTGTATCAGATTCAGGTTTACATTTTAAGCTGTTAGCACTCTCTCAATGGGCCGATCATAGAATAACCAGTATGTACATTAGATTACCTGTACTTATTAAAACACTACAGTCATAAGTGATATGAAATTGCCTGACTCAGAATATGAAATTTATCAGTATGTGTGAAGGGAACAGGATGAAAATGCATGAATGACAGAGCCATGAGTGAGCTATGAAAGTCCTGTTTTCTCATAAGTGATAATAAACAGCATATTCTGAGTCAAGCCATTGTATATTTGATTTATACTACATCAGTGTACTAGATGTAATTTTTAAATATTACAATTTGTATGAAGATTCAACTATTTCTCACTTATTATAACTGTTGACTTCAGTGAGTTATTGTGATGTCATCACCATTGTGAAAACTGATTTCTGATTGGTTCAGTATTCCATTATAAAGTACCTACCCATCAAGATATCACTTGAGACCTACCTATTCTTCAAGCTAGCATGATATACTGAGGTTAGATACAAACATATTACCTGTTATGTTGTGTTTGTCTCCAGGGGCAGTATCATTAATATTTAGGCAAAATGTACAAGATACACTATAAATGAATGGGAAAGATGCACTCAGTAGGAAATTTAACATAAATATAACAAAATTGGGGCATGGGCTTTATAGGCCATTACTTTAGGACTGTGCCATTCCTTTTTGCATTAATTTTAATTTTTTGTAGTCTATTTAAGGAGGGAAGGGATCTTAAATCTTGACAAACTGACAGCCACAAGATTCCTTCCACTTCCCTGTCTGCTGTCCCTGGCCCCACACTTATATATTGTGTGACGTCTAATCAGGAGAGCATGGGGACTTGTACAATTGTAGTCTATGGGGTAATTTAAAACCTTTTTTTATATATATAGCAAATATTCTACATAATGTAAAGCCACTGCTGTACTAGTAGAGCCCTCTTTAATTGAGTGGTGGCTTTTCTTTAGATAAAACATTGCTTTACCATACAAAATAATTTTTGAAAATGCCCCCATTGACTACAATCCAGGCAATCCCCATGCTCTCCCTGGTTAGATGCCATAAAAATTCTGACCCTGGGGTGGGGCCAGTGGACAAGGAAGTGGAAGGGTTTGAGGCCATTGGTTCATCATGAGATTTACAATTCCTTCCTCCTGAAATGAACTAAGGAAAAAGTTAAAACTTATGCTGCAAAAGACTAGCTTAGCTTTAAGGTCATTAGCTATAAAGCCCCAAAGCAGAAAAATAATGAAACACAGAATTTCCCAGCAGATAAAGTATGTTTAGATTACCTAGTCTGTCCATTTTTGCCTACCTACAGTATCATTACAGATCCTCATGTGATCTCTGTCCCATTCTCCCAACCCTTCCTTTCCCTAAGGGTCCCTTATTCCTATTCTATTATCCTATTTATTATCCTATTTAACTGGCACCTCCACCTGTGCTTGCACCCCATAACATCTTCATTCCCTACACTGCTTCTGACCTTATAGGTGTCAGTTTCTGCCCTCTCTTCTTGCACTTACCTGTCCAATGCAGCTTCTAATGCACTTGCCCTGTGTCTGTCCTGACAAGGCCCCTCGGATGCCTCACCCTGACCCTCTACACCTATGCTTTCCCCTACCCTCAGCCCTCTCCCCTCCTATTGTTTCTTGAGTTACTCATCACTCAGTCTGATTTTGTCAAGCAAAGTTACTGTCTAAAACCATGTACCTGTAACTGTTTTATGTTTTAGTGTCTGTTACCCTGTAACCAGCATGACGTGGAACCTTTGTAAAACAACCTTCGCTAAAGGTACTTTGTAATCCAAGACACAAATAAATAAACATAAAATAAATTTTCCATGCATTCTTGAACCCTACCACTGTTTTGCCCTCACCACCTCTGCTGAAAAGCTGTTACAGGAATCCACCACTCTTTTGTAAAGAAATGGAATGATTTCCACATCTCTCCTGATGCTACACCTAAAGTTTCATAGCATCTCCTTCTCCTTCAGCAGTTTTTTCTGAAAAATTCTCTCATGTACCTTGTTTACCTACATTAGGAATTTAAAGGTCTCTTTCATACCCCCACTTCCTCTCTTCCATTGGTGTACCTATTTAGGTCCTTTAGTCTCTCCTTGTAGGGTTTCTGATGCACAGCCTGCACCATTTAGTTGCCCTCCTCTGGATTGCCTCTACTCTATCTGTGTCCTTCCTGAGATGTGGTCTCCAGAACTGGACACAATACTCAACATGGGGTTTTAACCCATGATCTGTAAAAAGGCAACACAACCTCCCTCTTCCTGCTGGAGATACCACACTCTATGATCGCACTGGAGATACCACACTCAGCATCTCACTAGCCTCCTAACTGCCTTGTCACACTGCCTGGCCACCTGTAGGTCATACAAAATGATCACCCCCAGCTCTCTTTCCTGCTTAGTGGTCATTAGTACTATTCCACCCATTTTGTACCCCACCCAGGAGCTTCTATGCCTCAAGTGCATTATTTTGCACTGTTTCAGATTGAAACTCAGCTGCTATACCCTTGACCATTCCTCGAGTTTTTTTTAGGTCCCTGCTTATCCTTTCTATCCCCTCCAGAGTGTCTACACTATTGCAGAGTTTGGTGCCATATGCAAAGTGGAAGACCTTCCCTTCCACCTCCTCTGCAATGTCACCCATGAAGACATTAAAGAGGACCAGCCAGAGTACTGATCCCTGAGGCACCCTGTTGGTTACTCCCCTTTCCTCGGAGTGAACTCTGTTTACCACCACCCTCTGCCACCCATCCCCTAACCAATTTCTTATCCAGATTACCACCTTTGGACCCACTCCTAAGCTACCCAGCTTGCTTACTAGTCTCCTGTTTGGAACAGTGTTGGATATCTTGCTGAAGTCTAGGTAGGCTACATCCACCACTCTATCCTGATCTAGTTCCTTGGTCATCCAGTCAAAGAAATCTATCAGATTCATTTGATATGACCTCCCCCATGCTGCCTCTGTCTTGCAACACATTGGATTCAAGATATTCAACAATCTTTTCTTTCAGCAGTGATTCCATTAACTTTCCTTCCACCAAAGTCATGTTGACTGGCCTATAATTGCTAGGCTCTTCCTTGCACTACCTCTTTTGTGAAATGGGACAACATGTGCCTTCTAAAGTCTTCCAGGACAACTCCTGTTTCCAATGAGAGCTGTTAAATAGAACTGCCAGAAGTGCATCATACTTCCTGGAGCTCCTCAATACCCTTGGATGGACTCCATCTAGCCTCAATGCATTGTCCTCTTTCAGATTTGTGAGTCCCTTTAGGACTCTCTCCTCTGAAAATGGACTAGTGTCCACCTCCCTCCTTCCAAAGTCCCTGTTACATTTTTGTGGCCCTCCCCATCTCTTTTGTCTGTGAACACTGAACAAAAGTATTTGTTCAGGATGTCTGCCTTTTCCTGTTCCCCCTCTGTACAGCCCTCCTCCACTTCCCTTTTTAACCTTACAATTCCACCCCTGGCCTTTTTATTTTTGCTTACACACCTCATAAATGTCTAGTCTACTTCAGTTACTGCCTTGGCAATTCTCTCTTCAGTTTGTGTCTTTACACTCCTTATTGCTCTCCCTGCCTCTCTCTGCTTCCCCTGTTGCACCTTCCTATCCTCCTACCTCTGTGTCTCCTTCTACTGTACCTTCTGAATGCTACTCTCTTAGCTTTTAACTTTTCTGCCACCTCTTTCGAGAACCTTAGCTGCCTTTTTTTCCTCTTGCTTTTGCTAACTTGCTTGATGCAGAGGTTTGTTGTCTTCAGTATGGCCCTTTTTAGTTTCTCCCACTGTTCCTCCACCCATCTTTTAACATCTGCTGTCCTAAAGTCCAGGAAACTCGCCACTGTATGGCTTGATTCCACAGCTGGCCTTATATTAAACTACACTGTACAGTGATTGATGGTTCCCAGGTTGATCCCCAGCTTAACATCTGCAATACTGTCCCTTTTGGTGAGTACCAGGTCTAGTATTGTCCCATCACAAGTGGGTTCACTGACTAGTTGCCTAAGAAATGTCCCCTTCAGGAGTCCAGAATGTTTCTGCTTCTAGCTGAAGCAGCAGCAGGGAGACTCCAATCTACATCCAGCAGATTGAAATTTGCCACCAGCAGTACCTGCCCATTTTCAGCGATCTTGCCAGTGGCTTCCATCACTATCTTATCCAACTCCTCCTTCTGTGTTGGAGGGCTGTAGATCATGTCAGTGTGAATAGAAGCTCCATCCTCCATCTCAAGGGTGACCCACAATACCGCTACCCCCCCATATTCCAGTCACATTTATGCCCTCCTTCATATAAAGTACCATACACTCTCCTTTCCCTCCCTATCCCTCCCGAACAGAGTATAGTGTGGTATTGCCATGTTCCAGTCATGTTTTTTCAGGGCACCATTAATCAGTAATGGCCACAGTAGCCTGGCTGGCCTCTGCCATTATGGTCTTCAGGTCTGGAATCTTATTTCCTAGACTTCTAGCATTCATACACATTGCTTTTCAGGTTTTGTTACTACTCCTTCTATTGTCCCTCCCTCTTTTTTCCTTTTTGCTTTCCCACTTTCCCCCTCTTTTAATGCTCCAGCTCCCATCTCCCTTCATTTCTTCCACCCAGATTTCTGTATTACTTTGCACCCTGGTTGATTCTACTCCTCTTGAGTTCTCCCTGCTATCTACTTCAGCCTGTAAGGAGGCAGTTTCTGCCTCACCATATTTCTTCTGCAACTCCTCTTGGCTAGTTTAAATGTTTATCAAAGTAACATCTAAATTCTCCAATTATGACTGTGGTTTGCCTCCTTGATGGATGCAGGCCATCACCCCTGTAAAAGCCCTTATCCCTCCAGGTGAACCTCAGTCCCAATGTGGCTGTACCATTCCCCTCTGTTCCAGTCCCTCAACCATGAGTTACAGGTCCTAGTGCAGAGATCTCTATCCTCCCCTCTGTTGTATACAGGCAGCACTTCAGCGAAAGCCACTGAGCATGCTAACTGTCTAATACCCCTCCCCAGCTCCATGAACATCCCCTGCACTATCCCAGCCCTGTCACTAGCCAGGTCATTAGTCCCCAGGTGGACAATTACTTCTAGCTCTGCCTACTGTCCTGCTGCCCTACAGATCCACAGGATCCACTTCCCATCCCTCCATGATGCCACATAGGTGCTTATCATCCCTTTCCCTACCCCTCCCTGGTATCAAATCTATCCCTCTCAAAATGGAGTCCCCCACTAGAAGTTGCTTCCTACTTTTCTGTAGTCCTCTAAAAACCCTCCTTGTGGTCTCTTCTACCAAGGACCCCCACATTTTCCCTGACCTTTACCATGGGTGCCTCTTTTTAGCAGTCCCGCCTCCCCAGAGCAGTGTAGGAATTGTGTAGAGGTACTGGTTGAGAAATGTGCCTCTGACCCACCACTCCCACCCTTTCTGGAGCCCACCATTTGAATTTGAGTTTATTCATAAATGGGCAGGCACATTGGAATACAATTCAATTTACATCTGCGTCCCGTAGACAAAAAAAACATACAAAAAATAATTAGTACATAACATACAATAATATAGGAAATAAAAATGTCCACATCAATAAAAGTAAGGAACTGTTAATAACAGTTACATACATTTTTGTTTTATAAAATGTTGTTAAAGTGCTAGAGAAGGTTTTATTGCAAATTAGTTTTCTAATGTTTGCTGGTATATCATTCCATATCACAGATGCAAGGTATGGAAAGGAGTGCTGTCCATTTTGTGTTCACATGTATGTTACATCCAGGAGAGTTTGGTCATGAGATGATCTTGTTTTAACCAACTTGCTGTAATCCTTTAGTTGTTCATATAGGGTGACTGGAACTCTTGAATTTCTGATCCTAAATGTAAACCTGGCTAATGATAGCTTAAAAAATATTGTGGTGTTTACTAGTCCAATCTCTTTAGCATTTCACAATGATGCAGATTTTGTTCACTAGCTGTGCAGACAATGCAAACCTGCCAATTTTGTTTAATAATATAGACTTATGCTGTAATGCATTCACTACAGCATTATCTACCACAACTAATGCATAGTTAATTATTGGTAATAGACCTTGTTTTCCAATTGCAAATCTAGTATCATCGATTATATAAGCACAAAGTCTGTACAATAAATCCAATTTAGTATTAATTTTTGTAGTTACAGATTGTGTGCATGTAAGCCATAGTTCAAAGTTGAGTCTAAGGTTACACCAAAATATTTTATACTCTCTACTGTCTCATATAAGGTACCACCTACAGACTTTACTTGTAGACAGTGGCTCTTATCCTTCAATCTAGGCCATGACCCAAATAATATAGTTTTTTTTGGTTATTTAAAACTATTTTATTTTGAGTTAACCAGGTTTGAACTTTTTCCACGTCACCTGTTAGTACTGTACATAATGTTTGTATTGATAGCTCCTGAAAATAAATTACAGTATCATCCACATAAAGTATGAGATGAGCATCATTAATCACAGATGAAACAGAGTAAAATAATATAGAGAATAAAACTGGCCCTGATATGGAGCCCTGTGGAACTTCATATTTAATCTTAGCTTTTTCTGAAACACTGCCCCCATATCTAACCATTTGATATCTATTCATCAGATAATTTAAACCACCTAACACTGAAAAACCTACCCACAAATCTCTCAATCTTTCAACCAAAAGTACATGATCCACTAAGTCAAATGCCTTGGTCAAGTCCACAAATGTGGCCCCAGTAAGGCAGCCTCTCTCCATGACCCCCAGAACCACACTTATGAACTTGACCAAGGCAGTCTCCATCCCCCTACCTTTTCTAAAACCATTCTGGCTTTTGTGAAATTATGTTATATCTGTCCAAGTATTCAACTAATTGTGTGTAAACCAATTTCTCTTGAATTTTTGAAAGGGCAGATAGTATGGATATGGGTCTATAGTTTGAGAATTCATAGATAGGCCCTGATTTATGAATAGGGGTGATGTACAAATATGTCCATATATCCGTCACCTCACCGAGTGAAAAGGACACGTTTAGCATGAGACCGATGCTATAGGCCAGTTTAGAGGTGGCAATTTGCAGAACTCTAGCTGCTAAGCCACCATAACCACTTGATTTATCTGGCTTTAATTGTTTTAACAGTTTAAATACTTCTTGTCTTTTTACAACCTTTAAGTAAAATTTAGGTTTCCCCTGTAATACTTTGTCTCTCACTTTTATTTGTTCTGTAGAAGTGTCATCTCTGTATTTTTCTAAATCTGTAAAGATTCTGTTGAATTTATTTGCAGTTTGGGTAGGACATGGTGTTTTATCATCTCCATTAGTCATAGCAACATCAGGGTTAAACTTAGGATACAGCAGATCATTTATTGTCTTCTAAATTGTTTTATTACAAGATAGTCCATTCATTTGTTGTTGTTTCAAGTAATTAACTTTTGCCATTTTAATCCTATATTTAGAATCATTTCTCAACTGTATATACCTCTGCCAATCACTGTTGTTGTTAGATCTTTTATACTTTTGCAAGACGTTTTCCCATTCTTTCAACATCCCAAACAATTCAGCTGTTAACCATTTTGTATCTTACCCTTTAATACACCTTTTTTATATAAGGTGCATGGGTATTCAATACTTCTATGTATTCATTTCTAAAAAAAAGTTCAGTGCACAATTTACATCTAGAATCAACTCCAGCCATGTCCAGTCCATGTTCTGCAAATCAATTTTAAATTGTTGTTCATTAAATCATGATACATTTCTGAATTCTATAGTTTTAGAAATACTTTTTACTTTCCCAGAGTGTTTCTAAATACAAAATGTGGGATGATGGTCATTGAGAACATCAGCAATTATTTTACTTTTTACTGTACTGTATGTTTTACCTTATTGGTTAAAATCCAATCAAGGACTGAGTTTTTTTTGTTTTCATGTTTAGCCTAGTTGGCTGTTTGATTAATTGTGCCACGTTTGTGTGTACCAATGTACCCATTCATTTTGGAATGTCAGCACCTGACCAATTGGAATTGAAGTCTCCTAGCACCACCAGCTCACCGATTATGCTAAGAGGCAGTAAGTCCAACAATTCCTGTAATCCTTCAGTACATACTTCTGGTGGTATATAAACACAACATATAGTAAGTTTCTTGATTGCTCCCAATGTTATCTGCATTGCTAACAGCTAGCAGTACTTAGTAGTATCAGTTGTAATGTTTCTCTCTGTGGTCACATAGGTGTCCCTTATACTGTATAAACCATTACCCACCCCTTATCCTTGAACCTATCTTTCCTAAAGATGTTATAACCAGGAATTGCAATTTCTTTATTTAATATCGAGGGATTCAAATCCGATTCGGTCAAGGTAAATATATCTGGTTTGTAACCAGCTACCCAGGCCTCATTTTAATGAAACTTTGATTTAATGCTCTGCATATTAAAATGCATAATCCTAATACCCCCTTCAGATGTTGTGAAATAGTCTAAATTTCCCAAATCATTATCTGGAGGACCATGGTTGCTCTCAAGGTCACCCACAAGAAATAGTGAGATCTTTATATTTGCCACTACTGTGGACAGTGGTGTTCTGATGAACCCCATACCCCCAAAATGCACACCCCACACTATATCCAATTTTCTTATTAGCAGTTCCTATGATTTGAAGCTGTGATAAGTCATAGACTGACAAAGGCATACATTCAGATCCACCATTTCTTGTGTTAGGAGCAACAGCCTGTGAACCCATTTAAGCAACATTTTGTGATGTCAGTCCCCAGCAAACAAATAATATAACAAATTGCACTTAAAATCCCTTCTCTAGCAATGATAACAACTCTAATATAATAACCAGCATGTCCTTTTTCCCATTGGGAAACTGTGGCATAATTCACCGTTATAAAGGAGCATTTATAATGGCAAACACGCACCTGGTTTCACTCACACTGCGCAGGCACCCTCACCTCTGACACTCTTCCTCCCAGCCACTGTCCGCCTCATCTTTCCCCCCTCTGGACTGCTACTCTTAACTGCGGTAAGTGCTGGCAGGCAGAAATGAATCAAAATGAGGGAAATACCCTCAAAATGAAATAAAAAAAATAAATAAAAAGTGAGCGAGTGACCCACAAACTTAGAGCACGCGCTCACAGCTAAGCAGACTGCTGCAGTTGCACAACAACGCTCTTTTTATTTTATATAGTTTCTGTGGGGAAAAGGACATACCGGCACTATGAAATAAAGTATGGTTCTAAGTGTGTAAATCAATTTACACACACTCTGGGGTTAGATGCTATGCATAAAACCTATGTAGCATCAAACCCCTCGGGTGTGTGTAAATTCTTGTTACACAGCCAGACCCATACTTTATTCTCTATATAATTCACAGTGTTAAAACCAATACTGAATTAAACACTAGACCTATTTAACCCCGTGTTAATTATACCATTCACAATTCCTGCCTCTATACCTCTTATTATACCAGGTCTATTTAATCCATATATCACTTGAACATAGTACACTGCCCCAGTTTTCCATGGCTCCCTCAGATTCCCTTAGCACTTGACTGCAATTCACCACTGCATCAGACGCAGGCACATCTGGCAGCCAGCATACTGTATTTAACCCTCCAAACCCCACAAAACAGGCTGCCACCACCAACCAGATGGGAGGGGATGTGGCTTAGCAGGAATGTGCAGGTGTGCATCAAGCTTAGTGTCTTTATGGAGGCAGAGATGTATTAACATGCACAACTGATTGTGTAGGGGTGTCAGGGTCTTTGTTAATTACAGCTGAGAGCGTCTCTTCAAATTCAGATAATAGCACACAATGGATTATTCAAGAGCAATAGACAGCCAACAGCAACAATTCATAGTCACACAAATAAATCAGCAGACGTTCTCAATAAAAGCAGCTTCCATGACAGTGCAATAACTTTAGCAGCAGCAATAAAATAGCAGTCATCAGCAGCAGATTAATAGCATAGGAAGCAGTAGTATGCAAAATAGCAGTCAAACAGCTGTTCATTAGCAGCAAGGGGCAGACTCATTCAATGTTTCAAGGCAGCTGTTCCATTTAAAGTCTGTGATAATAATTACAAATCATGTCCCTCTGGAGCTGTAATGCTGCGTCAGATGTTCAGGTGGCTACTCATGTAACTCCTCCTGTACCCCTCTGCTGATCAACTGGATCCCAGTGCAGGGTTGACAATGGCACTGTGACTATTGGAGCCAAGGGAGTCTTCCAGACTCCCTTATTCTCCAGCACTTGGATCACACTTCATCACAATTCACCGCCACCTCAGATGCACCATAGTCCAGTTTTTCCTCTTCCCAGGCATCCTCTGAGGCAACAGTGGCCTACTTGGCGGTACCTGGGAGGGAGGGTCCCCTGAATCCTAGCCAGCTTGGCATGGAGTCTAATAAACTCCTCCCTCAACCCAAAGAAGTGCATGCAAATGTGGCAGCACTGCAGTCTCCGTAAGGTCTCTCTGAAAACTGTCACCCTTGCAGCCACTGCACTGCACCACTCCCAGCAATACCAATTTCTATTCTCCCTGTGTTACCCAGAACTACTTATGTACCCTCATCCCCGATAGGGTATTTCTAGCTTTCTTTTTTTTTTGTTGTTGTTGCTACTTGTGTTCTCCTGTACCTGGCTTAATCCCCTTAAGCACCTATCCTGGATAGTGCATTGCTCCTATTTCCAGTTTAGGACTGCCTTTTGCATTCTACCTTACCAAGCAGTGAATGTAACAACAGGAGTGAACAGGTGCCTTATGTTAGTCGACCAGGCAGGGTTCCTCACTCCTTGATTCCTTCTGCAAAGGTCTGCTGACACCTAAGATGCCAATCTTACACCTTTTCCACTCCTGTGATGTTTCACTCAAGTGCTGGGATATGAACATGTGTGAGACACAGTTGGAGTGCTTCCTTTTATACTCCAGGTAGAACTCCCCCCACCCTGTGGGATTTCTTGCTGAATTCAGGTTGGTCCATACTAATCACATAACCCTCCCTGTGATACTGCCTGGAGCACCAGAAAACAACTTGCACAGGTTAATGAATTATTTAAAAAGCTTACAAAACCTACAACATCAAAAATATGATATAGAAATGAACCCCCCTTCAATTTGCCTGACACAGAAATACTTTGGCTTTTTTGTGTTTTAAAAGTCCCCACCAGAATTTTTCTCTGCTTTCTCCTGATTACTGTCTATCTCAGTAGCACTTGTGTGAAAACAAAAGAGAAACAAAATCACACCAACCCACATTCCCTTGCAACCTTTCCCCAGCTTCCTAAGCAGAAAATATTCCCCTTACTTCAGCTCTAGTTTCTGTAAATAGAGCACAACTCTATGTCATTCACAGCCCTTGAACAGCTGGTGTTAGTTGCAGTCCTTCCCCACCTGAATTTAATTTGTTTCTGCTTGTTTCCCAATTGCTAACTATTCCAGTAGCGCTTGTCTAAAAACAAAAGAATAGCTAAAGCATGACAGCCTTCATTCACCTGCAACCTTTTCCCAGCTTCCAAAGCAGAAAATGTGCCTGCCTCAGCTCTGGTTCATGAATAAAAGAGCACAACCCCATCCCATTCAGAGCCCTTGAACAGCTGGCACCAGCTGCAATGACAAATGTAGGAAATTTACTTTAAAGTAAATAGGTTTGGACACAAAAGAATGTAATAGGTAACTGACTTAAATTCTAAGTCTTATCCTAAGTCCTTACATGGCCCTGCTCACAGCAAACTATCCTTTTCAGACTGGCCCTCCTGTTTTGCACACAGCAATCCCAGTCTTGTCTCTTCACATTGGGAAGAGGAAAGAGACTGAATTCCCTTTGATTGCTAGTTACAGAGAAACAAGCCCAGAGTTCCTAAGATGCAGTAGACTTTATAAAATGGGTTCTGATGGGTTCTAAAAATCCTGGCTGCTGATTGACTGAGGTAGATTAGCACTCATACAGTTATCTCAGCCAAACACCCAGGTAAAAAATACTGGTGCCAGTCTGTCAACATGCCATACTTGGTGTGCACTCACAGAACATTCACATTTACTTTACCCACCATCTTATTTTGTCACTTTAGTGCAACTCTTATCACCCTCCCTTTCCCCAAACAACTCCCATAGACATTTCTTATGTCATCTCTAGCCTCATATAAACATTTTGCTATCAAACACATTTATTTTCATTTCATGCATATGTTATGAGCAAGCCAATTGCTCAAGTACTTACCCGAACAGCCGTTCCACTTGTACACACCACTGACCTCAGCCATCAATACAGCGGCCACCTGAAACAACTTTACCCCAATTACTCCTACAGTGGTCCTCATACCAGGCTTGGGGAACCAGAACACAGTACTGCATCCAAAGCAGTGACAGGCACTCCTGATCCTCAGAGCAGGAAGTGGGGACCAGGACAAATATTTAAAAAATGTCCAAAAACCAGCAAAAGATATCTTAAAGGTCTTGGTCCTCACAGCAGGCAATGGAGACTGGAAAAACAAACAGAAATGGCCACAGCACCCCCTTGTGACAGATCACCACACCAAAGACTACTTTCTATTAAAAAAATGACTAATTTTAAAACATTTTGATTTTTTTCACATTTTTTTCAACAATTCTCAAAAAAAAATGTTTTATAAACTCAATATGACACTTCAGAGTGGGCTTCAGCTGGAGACAACTGCCCCTCCAGGTGTGGTGAGGCACTCTGCCTACAGTGCTGGGCCTCACTATACCCCTGGGTGTGTAGTTTTGTCAGCCTAAAGGACACTCTGTTGTGTCTTATACTTACACTGAACAGAGCATAAACTGTGCGGGGTGGGGCAGTTTTCTTCTTTTACAGGTAGTAATCAAACCAGGATTTTTGGGGGTGCTTAAGAGGAAGAAGGAGGTGGGTGCCAGAGAGGGGGTTGGGTGGGGTTTCTTATTCATGCTCAGTGTCTGGTGGGACAGGGGAGGTGGGGGGATTCATTTCTGATGTGCAAGTGGGGGGAATGTAACATAATATACAAAAAGAAATCAGTTGGGAGTCAGCAGATAACTTCACCCCAGGGAGGAGTTTCTTCTATGCAGAGGGTGGCAGATAGAGATTAACTCTATAGGAAAGAGTTGAGAGATACTAGGGGCAATTGTGATGATGGGATGGAATAGTGGGTGGAGGGCTTACACATATTTTTCATTTTATTTTGTTAGTAAAAAAAAGGCTGTCAAAGCTGAGGCAGCTGTTGGGAATGTCACAAAGTTTTGCAAAGTGCAAAATGTCCATGTTCACTTAAATTCTACTAGTAAAGTGAAAGTTCAGAACATTCTAATGTCCACACACAACCTACTGTATGCTATATAAATGAAAGACAACCACAAAAAAAAAAAAACTTTGATACATTCTGTCTCATGACTGTTACAGCTATTCACAATAATAGTGTATACAGTAGTAGGATACCAGGGCAGAGCCTAGTGGGACCCCAGTAGTGATGTTTAGCATAGGTGAGCTGTACCCATAAAATCTACAAGTTGCACCCTACCTGAAAGTCAGTTTATGAAATATTGCAGTATTTTGTCAGAGATGTCAGCTGTGGCTTGTCAAGTTTGGTCAATGAGGCAAATGGCCATAAACTCTTCTGAAAATAAAGCTGGCAGTAACATTCATTTTTATTAAAGTTTAATTGAAGCTCTACAATTTACAAGATAATTTATCATTTGGTGGCTTAATAACAACTGCCAGATTTAATTTATTTAAAATGATCAGTTTGTACCAAGCTAGTATTACAAACATTTTAATCCATTAGCCCAGCTGAAGTTACTTTTGTACAGACAGTGACTGCATGCAATGCTGGGCTGATACATTGTTCTCTAAAGGCAGTTAGGCACTTTATATTTCAGGTGACAGATTATATTTGACATTCAATTTAAAATGTAAGTTACCTTAATACAAAGACTTAATAATAGCAATAATACACTGGAGAATTCAATTTGACAGAATGGATTTGTCTAGTTTGCATTTGATTCTTTCTAGGCAGTAGGGCATGTGCTTTTATTATTTAGTATTTTATCACCTTTTTAAGAGTATACTGTTAATAAGACACATCCATATTCTTTACCAGTCCACAAAGTTACGTATATCCTCAAAATGAAATGCATAATATGACACATATGCTAACTAGCATGATGGACATGAGGCTTTCTCATTAAGCTGGATTATAAGGTGTCAGATAGCCTCACAAATAGTTTTAAATGCTAAAATAGCAAAACACAGATGCTTTGTAGTGCATGGGGATGCCATTATTTTGTTGCTTCAGGTCAGTCTTTGCCAGCAAAGGTTATCCAGTCTTTGCTGGCAGTATAGCATAGAGGTTAGAGTAACAAGCTGTGAATGAGTTTGGTACATCAAGCAGACTTGATTCCCACAACTTCCACTTGCATACTGTGTGACTCTGAACAAGTCACTTAAGCTGCCCAGTGCTCCCCTAAAAACAGGCACTTGTACCCTGTGGGTCTTACCTGGTTACCAAAGAACTAATAATGATCCAGTCAATAAAGACAATTATTGGGCTCATGTTAAAGCCCAGATTATGACTTATTTTTTAAAAGCTCAATACAAATGCAATACATTTACGCATTGATCCTACTGACAGAAAAGTCAGACTCTCAACACATACACAAATACTCATGTATCTACTTCAATACATTATTGGCAATACATGCAGCTTGTCATAAGGAAATATAGGCTAGCCACTAGCACAATTCTGAGTGGGCACAGAGGTAATGAGATGGACTATTTCAAACTTAAAAAACAAAAATAAGAGATACATTCAAGTGAAAGTACAACAGGGACTTGATTTAATGTATATGATGTGAAAATGAATGTGTTATATCATGGGGGTTGGTGTGTACTAGGAGTTTGGAGCAACAAAATAAGGAGTGAGGCAACCACTGAGTTTTGGTGACTGCACTTTGAGACCATTTGAGGCCACCAGGATTTGGGGCCTGATGACCACTGCATGGTGCCAAAAGATAAAACCAGGGATAAAGGGTTATCTATATTTGAGGGTTATCGGTCTAATGCAGACAATCATTGTCTAAGTGTAGAACATCAGCCAGGCAATGAAAATATCTCTTTGTGCTATGGTAACTCCAGAGGGTTAAATATAAGAAAATGACTCAAAACGAAAGCACTAAAGACAGGCTAGAAGGAAAGCCCACTGACTGTACAACCAAGCCCTGTAAATAATATAGAATTATTCAAACCCCTTTAATGACATTGAAGAGGAGGGGGTTCGGGAGGTAATGTGGCTGTTGTGGGGAGTACGTCAGCTACCAGGTGGTGTCTGGGTTCTATCCAGCTGGATTGTGGAAGGACAAAGGGATAAATAATGCTCAGGACATCATGTATTTATTTTTTTATTTTATTGAAATCTAAGATTACAAATACCATCAGGTGGAAGATAATATGTGATGAGGGACATATCCTTTGTTTCACATTATACTTTTGTATTTTTAGTTGTATGATACATGGTGGGGTGCTCAGTTATGTGATGCTAAACTTGGGGTGCTGTAAAATGGTGGTGTGCTCATTTATTTACCACTAAATGTGGAGGTGCATCTAAGGGAAGGCTGCTAGAGGTGAGCAAATGGATACTGTGTCTCTGGGGGCTGCCTGAGATGACAGATCCTATGTTCCCTTTGGGTTGTTGTGGGGAATTTTTTGTACTGTGCTCACTTTTTGGAGGGGAAAGCCTGCAGGAAGGCTGCTCGAGGGGAATATGGTCAGCCAAGGATTGCAGAGGCTGACGGGGGGTACAGGGAGTGGGTAGTAGGGCTGTCTGGTTTCGGGCCTGATTGTTTTTGTGGAGGTGGAGGCAGAACCCAACCCCCATCCCACCTCCACGGGTCATCCACATTTATAGGGCTCACTGTCCTCTATGTGGCAAGGAAGGAGGAGCAATCACTCCATATACACTACATGCATTGGTAGGGCAAACCGGATAACATCCACAATTAAGATTATCAAGAAGAGGTAGTTGGGGGGAAGGAATATACATTTTGGCATTTGTCATAACTAGGGCCATGATACTCACTGAGCTGCTGAACCTGGAAACAGTTCAAGAGATCACAGAAGAGCAAAGGAGGGGGTCAGGTGTGAGGTAGTGGCCCATAAAGGAAGATTCATAGAAAAGGTACTGGAGAGGGCAGCAGGACACAAAAGGCTGGGGGCAGAAGAAGGGCCCAGAACAATAGCATCAGGTGGGATATCTAGACCAACTTGTGGCAACCTAAGGGGCAAGTTGGGCAGAGATATGGTATGGGGGGTGGAAGGTGGACTGGTGCAGATAGATGAGGATGCAATAAGCAAGAGGGAGAATGGTCAGATGTAATGGTTGCTGCGTGACCATCTTCTTGGGAACAATGTAGAATATGGAGTATGTCTAGTCTGTAGACAACTTGCACAGCTGAAGGAGAAAATAGAATGGCTAAGGTGAGTGCTGGGAATGAGGATGGGAAGAGGTTGGGCAGAAGAGCAGGGAAAGAGGGCCTTCAGGTTCTTCCAGGCTGAAAGGCCAGGAAATGGTCCAAAGAAGGACACTCGGACAGGGAGGAGTTCATACTGGAGTTCATACTGGAGGTGTAAGGAAGTCAAGAAGGCCAAGTCCATATAGACTTCCCCCACAATTCAGTGGCGGTGACATAAGTCACCAACTTCTATAAGGAACTTATCCAATCTGTTTTTGAAAATCCCCAAACTATCAGCATCCACCACATCCTGTGGCAGTCTATTCGACATCCTAACTGCCCTACATTTAAAACCATTTCTTCTCAATTCAGTTCTTACTGTTTCCTCCCTCAGTTGTTTTTTATGTACTCTTAGGTGTTATGGCTTTTCCACTGATTCCAGACCCAATTCTAGTTTGAGCTCTTCATCCCCAGGATTTTATATAGTAACAATAAGTCACCCCTCACCCTTCTCTTCACCAATGGCCATTAACCCAATTTTTCCAATCTCTCCTCATACAATTTTCCTTGACCTCCAGCAGTTAGTCTAGTAAAAGATCTCTGGGGCCTCTCCATTACCTTAATATCCTTAATAATGAAGGGACAGAAAATGGTGGAACAATAATCTAAGATGGGCCTAACCATTGTCCTATACAGAGGCAACAAAACCTCCCCATTCCATGATTGAAAACCTCATCTCATACAATTTATCAACTGCATAGCTTTATTTGACGCAATTTTACTTTGGGCAGCACTTTTAAGATCATTTTGTACATACACTCCTAGATCTTTTTCACATTCTGACACCGTTAATTTTAGGCCCTGCATATTATAAGTCTGCTGTATATTATGCATTCCAAAATGCATCATAATACAATTCTCCCTATTAAAGATCATCCCATTTTTATTTGCCCATTCCATTATATAGATCAAGTCCTGCCCAAATATTAATCTGTCATCAAAAGTATCCACTACTGCCCACACCTTGACATAATCAGCAAATTTCATTAGCTTATTTTTACTAAATATCTTCAAATCACTAATAAAAATGCTAAACAGCAATGGTCCAAGCACTGAACCCTGGGGAACACCACTCACCACCCTTAGTGAATCAGAGACATGGCCATGCAGTCTCACCTTCTGCAATCTATTTGTCAGCCACTGTTCAACCCATCTTACTATGGCTGAATCGATTCCCATCTCAATAAGCTTTTCAATAATTTTACAGTGTGGAACAGTGTCAAATGCTCTACTAAAGTGGAGCATTACCATATCTACATTCTTCCCTTCATCAATAAGCTTACTAATAAACTTATCAAAGGCCACCAGATTTGTTTCACATGATCTATTTACCACAAATCCATGCTGACTTCTATCCACTAAGTTTTTACCTCTCATATAATCAGTAATAGTTTCACTCAGGATACCTTCAATAATCTTTCCTTTGACAGAGGTCAGTCTCACCGGCCTATAGTTTGCCGCCTCACTCTTTTTTCCCCTTCTTATGAATAGCCACCACATATGCCAATTTCCACATCTCTGGCACCACCCCCTCTGCCAGTGATTTTTGTCCCAACCTGGTAAGAACTGGCGTTAGTATATCCTCTAACTCCTTTAAAAAGTAGGGATGTATCCCATCAGGTCCTGTCTCCTTTTCAACCTTTAGTCTCTTTATCCTACTTCTAACTTTTTCTTCAGTTATTATTTTTTTTGGGTCTAGTATACTTTTTACCCAAATGCCCCGTCTCTGCAACTCCATTGTGTTTTTTTATATACTGCTCCATAGCATCTACTAAATTCATCTAACATCTCCTTAGGTTTTGAAGTCATAACCCCCTCAATATTTAATGGACCAACCATACTACTTCCTCTCCTTCTACTGTTTATACATGCAAAAAAAATTGCTATTATCTTTGGTCATTGGCAATCTAAATTTCAGATTCTTTTTTGCATTTTTTATTTCCTTCTTCAATTTTTCAATATAGTCTTATACCTAATTTGAGATACTGACACACCTTTTTTTCTTCATTCTTTGGAACAAAACTTTCTTTTTCTTACAAAATCCAATTATAGTTTTTGTAAGCCATGGTGGTTTTTTGCCTTTATGATTATATACACTCCTCTTTGGTATGTACTTCCCTATTAACTCATCTACTATACCTGAAAATAACTCACAAGATTCTTCCGTCCTGAGATCCTTCATTCCAGCCTCCCAATCAATACTACTCAGTCTCTCTCTTATAGCTACATAATCCCCCCTATTGTATAAGAACTGCTCAGTTTTCCCCTTCACTATATTGGTTTCCCAAAGCATCTTAAACATTATGGAGTTGTGGTCACTTGACCCCAGTTGTGGCTGAATTATAATTTGTTTAATTACATTGGGAATATTTGTTAAAATAACATCTAATATATGTACCCCCCTTGTAGCTTCCAGTATACACTGTTTAATACTTACCACAATTAGGTCTTCCTGTACTCTACACAGTAAACTATTTCCTTCCATATATTCACCCCATTTAATAGTTGGCATATTTAAATCCCCTATTGGCACTAAATCAGAGCCTTCTGCCAAGCCAGTTATATATTCGAAGAAAACTTCAGTGTCCTCCATTTTTGTATCTGGTTCTCTATAAAAAATTGAGAGACTACATTTCCTCACTTTTATACCCAACAGCTCAACAGTAACCATTTCAATACTCCCCACATTATAATTTCCATCTATAACCCTAACTTCTAATTCATCCCTGATGAATAAAGCCACCCCCACCCCTTCTCCCATCTCTGTTTTTATTTATTAATCTATATCCAGGTATCTGCTGATGCCACAGGTTTTCATTTGACCACCAGGTTTCTACTACCCCAACAATGTCTAATTTATCTCTCCTCATTATCATTTCCAGTTCTGTCACACTGATTTCATTTAAACTTCTAGCATTGCAAAACATTACCTTACTAGCTGACATCTTTTTTGTATTCCTTAGACTTTGGGGTTTATTCTCTTTATGTTCCCTGGTCGTCCACTTCTCTTTCAATTTAAACAGTTTTCTATCTCATTTCTCAGTCTGTGCCCCAAGATTCTACTACCTCTATAATTTAGATGCAGCCCATCCTTACTAAACAAGTTGTAATTTTTTTCGAAAGTCCCGCAGTGTTTTATAAATTTATAGCCACTCTCCCCTGCCCATCTACATAACCATTCATTTGTTAAAGCAATTCTCTTTTTTTTATACACAGATGCCCTAGGTTATGGAAGTAACTCGGAAATCACTATCTCACAACCTTTATTTACTAAATTTTGTACTAACTTATTATAATCCTTTTGTATTTCTGGTAAAGTTTTCCGCATTATATCATTTATACCCACATGAATCACTGCCAGTAGGTTTTCCCCCGCACCACTAAAAATATTGTCAACCATATCATATAAATCCAATACTCCAGTTCCCGAGAAGCTACTAACTATTCTATTTACTTTATCTTTATTACAAATATACTGATCCACATATTTTATTATAGAATCTCCTATAACAATGACTTGTCTAGGATTTTGTTTTCCCCCTTCTGTCTCCAAAACAGGTTCCCCAGCCATTCCATTTGAATCAGTTAAATTCCTCAGGACACTATAACTATTTTCTACTGGAATTCCATTGATTGTATTTTCCTCAGTATCATTTACACTACCCTGTTCATCCTGCTCTCCCCTTTCTCTATCTATATCCTGTGTACTTCCCACATCATCCCTTCTTAACAATGCTGGAACTGGTCCAAGTGCACTCACACCACTACATTTTTTCTTCACCCTACCTGAATCTCCCCTATTTACTTGGTGACTTCTTTCTCCACCATCTCTTCCTTTTCTTTTACCCTGACCCTTTATTGCACTCTCTGACCCACTTTTATTTAGGCTAGACAAGGTCTTTAACCTTGCAATTAACTCCATCTGACTGTCTTCCAAAATCTGCAGCCTTTACATAACCTTAGATAGGTTAGAGCGCAGTTCTCGATTTAACACACATTTTTCACACTCAAACTTACTATAATCATCCCCAATTCAGCCTCCTTATACATTTTACATTCTTTGCAACTTATCAGCAAATCCTCCTCCAGTCTCAACAATGAAGCAGGCAAGATGCACATATCAGCCTTCCTTGTTTCCATTCTCCCTTAATCAATAATTTTCCAGCATTCTCTTTTACCTTTACTTGCCCAATGATAATACCCTGTCTCCTTCTCCCCAATCCCCACTAACACATGCGTAGACGTGTGTGTCTCACCACGTCTCAGCATGCCAATGTGGCCACACATGCTTGCGCTGCTCGTGTGAGCATCAGACTCTATCTGCTGAGACCCAGAAGTATCAGGGTTCTCACTCCCTGCAGTGAAACAGCTGTATCCCTTTAATTATTTAAAAGTGCCCCACAGGTATAGGGCTAACACCAAAACAAAAAACACAAGCCCCTGCTTTCTGTAGTCCCCTCTGCCCTCAGCACATAGAGGGCCTACAGTTGATATTTACTGAGTTTTTCCCTTCGCGTTATACCAGAGCCCCACAGGACTCCTCTACAGCTAAGCACACACACCAGCAGCACTCTGTTTACTACAGCCACTCTGTCTCACCACTTTTGGTGGTCACACAGCTCAGACTGCAGCTCCAAAGTTGCCGCTCACATGAGCGTCAGACTTTATCTGCCAAGACCCAGAAAGAATGGGGGACTTGGAGGGAGGTGGGCAAAGGGGGTGGGGGGAATGAGGCAGTTCAGAAAAAAAGAAATGGAGGGCAGGATAAGGTTCCAGAAGGCACTAAGGGCAAGGGGATAACAACCTCTAACAGTTTCACTGTGCTGTGGGATCTGGAAGACAAAGAAGAGGGTGCAGTGCTAAGGAGGCAGGGAGGGAATCAGTCAGAACCAAGTAATGGGGGTCTGGGGAGAATGGGGGACACTAGGGTGGAAGAGAGAGACATTTGGGACAGGGAGCCGCAAAAGACAGGAAGTGGGAAGCACCAAAAGGAAGGTGTGGTGCTTAAGATGCAGGGGAAAACATAGACAGAACCTCATAAAGGGGCACAGGGGAAAATAGATGGGAAAGGAAAAAGTGAAAATCAGGTGGTGAAATGGACAAGACAAGCATGAGTATGGGGGTGTGGAGGAAAGAGGCTTAGACAGGGGGAGGGCATCTTTAGGGGAAGGGTCCACAGATGAAGATAAGTCCAGTCCTATGGGGGCAGAGAGTATAGAGGCCATGAGATTTGGGGAAGATGGAAAACAAGAAAGAGCTCTATCAAGTGGGGGAACCATAAGGGGGAAAATTTGGAAACAAAGGTCAGGAGAATTGACAGTCAAACAATAGGAGGCAGGGACAGGAGGAACAAGTTGTGATAATAAGGGACTCCATCCCAAAAGATATTAGATGGGGAAATGGGCATTCTGGGAAAGGCAGCAAGAGGGTGGCGTGTATGCCAAGCATTATGGCAAGGAAAATGGGTGTAATAATACCAAAGTGTGTAGGGAAGGGGAAGCCACACATTGTGATGCATATATGTACCAATGATCTGGTGGTCTGCAAAATAAATACAGTGCAGGAATGGTTCACTAGGTTAGGACAGATCTGTAGTAAGGTGGGACAAACAGTTGCCTTCTTGGCAGTATTACCAGTACCTATAGTAAGTGCAGTTAGGAAGTTGAAGATTGAGGAGTTCAACCAATGGCTCAGGGGATGGTGTAACAAAAACAGGTACAGACTGGTGGGCAACTGTGGTAGGATGTGGGAGGATAAGGAACTATATTCACTGGACAGGCTTCACCTAAGCAAGGAAGGCAAAAGGGTCCTGAAAGGTAAACTGGAGAACTACTTGCAGGGCAAACTACATTTAAACTGAGGAAGGGGGGGCAGCAAAGGGAAAAACACTCAGCCTCAGGTATGGGGTCCCCAGGCCTCTCCACTAAGGAGAACAATATAGGAGGGAGGATGGAAAGGGGAGAAGATGTTAAGGGCAAGGGGAGAGAAGGGTCACAATATGATCAGAGACAAGGGGGGATATATGGCACACTGGAAGGTGGTGTCTTTGAATGCTAGGAGCCTGGCTAATAAGACAGCAGACCTTCAGGCACTGATGGCAGAAAGGGACATGGACATTGCTGCCATCACAGAAACATGGGCAATGTAGTTTCATGAATGGAGATCCCAGGATACCAACTTTATAGGAAGGACAGGGCAAGGGGATGGGGTGGAGTGGCATTGTATGTTACGGAAGGGATAAAGTGCAGCAGGGAAGAGGGAGAGGGAGAGGAAGGTACAGCTGAAGCATTGTGAGTGGTACTCCAGAACTCCACTGGGAACAGGGTTCATGTGGGGGTGGTGTATAGGCCACCTTCACAGGGAATAGAGTTGGATTGGGAGCTAGTGGAACAGATCAGGCAGGTAGAAGGGAAAGGAAGCACAGTAATTCTAGGTGATTTCAATCTACCTGGAATAGACTGGAACACCCCGGCTACCACCTGTAGCAGGGAATAGGTCATCCTTGATGCTTCCCAGGACTGTTTCCTGACACAAGGAGTCACAGAGTCAATGAGGGAAGGGGCCATTCTCAACCTAGTACTATTTAATGGGGAGCATGGCCAAGAGGTGGAAGTGAGGGAACCCCTTGCAGGAAGTGATCACTGCACTGTCTGGTTTTCAGTTAGCATGGGGAAGGAAGCTGCCATAACTAAAACAAGAGTGGTGGACTTTAAGAAGGCTGACTTCAGCAAGATGGGGAGAATAGTTCAGGAGCACCTGGCAGAGCTTCATCCTGAGATGGATGTGGACCAGAAATGGTCCACAATTAAGATGGGGATAATAGAGGCTATCAACACTTGAACAAGGAATCAAAAAAAGCATTCCAGAACCAGGAGGCCTAGCTGGTTTGGAAGAAAAGTGGCTGAAAAGGTACAGGAGAAGAGGGCATCCTTCCTGAAGTGCAAGCATACAGTGAAGGAGGAGGACAGAGGCTTACTATTTGAAATCTAGGGAAGCAGGGTAAGAGGTTCGGGCAGCCAAGGCAGAGGAAGAACTTAGGCTGGCACAGGGGATTAAGGAAGGAGAAAATGACTTCTTCTGATACATTAAGGAGAGAAGAAGGAGAAGGGATGGGATAGTTAGGTTGAAAGAGGAGGGTGGGTGGATTGAAAAGAGTGAGGAGCAAGCAGAAGCACTAAATGAGTACTTCTGCTCTGTCTTCATCAGGGAGGTTGGACCCATGCCACAGGGAGGACTGGGGTGCCCTATGGGGGAGGAATATGAGGGGAGATTGATGTGATAGAGTATTAAAGGACTATGGAACTGCGGTGGACAAGGCCACTGGCCCAGACAGGATATACCTGAGGGTCCTGGGGGGAACTGGCGGAAGTATTGGCAGCACCACTGACAGATCTACTTAACACCTCACTGGAGACAGGGTATGTACTTCAGGACTGGAGGACAGCTCATGTGGTACCACTCCATAACAGTGGTTCCAAGGACAAGCCAGGTAATTACAGGCCAGTTAGCTTAACCTCCATAGTAGGTAAGTTAATGGAGACCATTCTAAAGGAAAATTTGGTGTCCTTCCTTGAGGAAAATGGTCTCCAGGATGAAAGATAGCATGGGTTTGTTCAGAGGAGGTTGTGTCAAACCAACATGATAAACTTCTTCAACTAGGTTACAAAGACCTTGGACAAGGGGCAGGTGGTTGACTTACTATACCTGGACTTCAGCAAGGCATTTGATTCAGTGCCACATGGTAGGCTGATCAGCCAGCTGGGGGACCTGGGACTAGGGGAAAAACTGCTGTGGTGTGTCAAGAGCTGGCTACAGGACAGGAACCAGAGAGTGGTGGTGGGAGGGGAGCTATCCAAACCAAGGGCCGTAACTAGTGATGTCCCACAGGGCTCAGTACTGGACCTGATGATATTAGGGTTAAAGTTCTCATGGACTAGATTGTCCCACTGGACCGGAATCTTGATACCAAGATAAGAGAAGCCAGTTGGGGCCCAAGCAAGTTTAAGGTCCTGTAGGCATAGCTTTGTACAGGCTGCATTAAGGAGGGTTACACTGGTTTTATTTTGATTAAGTCATAGCCTAGACAGTTATGCAAACTTGTTTAATGTCTCCAGGACTCTAGGAAGTGATTCCTTTGGGTGGGTTAGTGTTAATAACAAATCATCCGCATATGCGACTGTCAAATATTCCTGCTGGCCTACCCTTATGCCTTTAACCTCCTCTGTGACCAGCAACATTTGTATGAGCGGGTCTAGAGCCATGAGAAATAGCAAGGGGGATAAAGGGCAACCTTGCCGAGTGCCCCTCTGCAGGAGAAAGGAAGGAGAGATATCCTTATTAGTTAGTATCTTAGCTGAGGGGGCATTGTGCAGACCCATTGTAGAAAATGTTAGCCAAACCCATAATGTCGCAAAATTTCATGAAGGTAGGGCCATTCAACCGAATCAAAAGCTTTTGTAAAATCTACCACTAATGCAGCCATGGAGTCTTTGAAATGCGAAGCAATCCATTTCAGGTTCAGTACCAGCCTGATATTATCAGCTGCAGCTAGCCCTTTCGTGAAACCCACTTGGAAGAGATGGATAATAGATGGCAGTGCGTCCGTTAATCTCATGGCCAGCACTTTGGCTGCAGTTTTACTGTCCACAGAGATGAGGGAGATTGGCCAGTAGTTGGCCCAGTTAAGAGGATCATCTATTTTTTTGGCAAGAGGGTGATCAAAGCCTCCCTCATAGAAAGCGGAAGGATACCAGTTCCATGAGCTTCCTGTAATACAGAGAGCAAGGGAGCACTGATTTCTGTACCCAGCATTTGATAAAGTTCCATGGTCATCCCATCTGGCCCTGGGGATTTACCTGGAGACAACTGGGACAGGGCTTTCATCACCTCCTCCTCTGTAAATGGCTGATCTAACGCCATTTGTACACCTTCCAGTAGTTGAGGAACTTTGGCCTCTACTACCTGTGCCCCAAGCTGTTTGGGATCTAGGGTTGAATGGGTTTGATAAAGCCTTTTGTAAAAGTGCTGCATGCAAACATTGATCTTCTGAGGTGAGGAGACCACCTGATCTTCCACATTTTTAAGGACATGTATCCTGAAGGATGTCTGCTGTTTTCTCAACTGATACACCAGCAATTTCCCCCCCTTCTCACCTCCTTCTCAGTATGTATGCTTGGATCTAAGAAGTGCCCACTTGGCCTTCTGGTAAAGTATAGTATTGATACGGTACTTTAGCCTTACGATTTCTTGGAGAAGATTCGAATCTGATCCCCCTACTGTGGGGCTTCTAAACCTGGCTTCGAGCATAGCCAACTCTGTCTGCAACTTTTCCAGTTCTGCTCGCCTCAGTTTGTTTCGGTGTGCTGAATAGGCTATGATGTGCCCTCGTAGCACTGCTTTGAAAGCCTCCCAGACAGTGGCTGCAGAGGTATCGGCTGCATGATTGAGGGAGAAGTAATCCTTATCGACTTTCCGCATCATGGTACAGAAGTTGGGGTCATGGAGAAGTAGAGGTTTACACTAGGATTGTCAGAACCCTCTGAAGTTCTGGGTTCTAGTTCTAGTCTAGAACTTTGGAAAAAGTTCTAGTGTTCTAATCTTTTTTAGAACTTTTTAGAACTCGAACCCTATTTTTTTATTGTGCTGCCAGTAACAAAGATAGTAATAAAATACATGTAAAGGAAAAACTGTTCAAAATAAGGGGGAGAGAAATTATCTTGTGTGACATTGATAGGAATACAACTAGGTTTATCTATAGTTTCTTCTGTTTGCTAAAGTCAGCAACTTAATACGTAACAGGCCCACCCACCCACCCATATGTTAAAGTTTTCCTGCTGCAGCTGCATCATAGTTCCTTAGTGAAAGAAAGAGGCACATTAGCCATTTATGTACTCAGCTATATATACTCATCGTCATGAATTAGAGAAAAATAACTGATATTACCTAATTTCAGCTATTTGCTGCTTTCTGTTTTAAATGAGTGAATCAAAAGTTGCTATGTTTAAAAGAAAGCTTTTCTAACAAAGTCAAGCCAAGTACTACAGCAGCAACATGTGGAACTGTTACAAAACATATTATGTCATAACATATTCAGTCAAGACATTGGAATAAAAAATATTTGCAGAAACCACAAGAAGGCTGCTCCAATCCTAAGTTGTGCCTGTGTGAAAAGCTGAGCACAGAACAAAACAACACAATTACTTCAAAATATATTGTATATGCGTTTTAATTGATAGCATCACAATGCAAGTGCCATGCAGGACAAAACAGTTTAAACTGTTTTGTCCATGCTATCTACTGTGATGCTATCAGTAAACGCAATACAGTATATTTTTGAAGTGTTGGTGCTGAGTCTTTGTTCTTAATAAAAAAATATGCCAGTCATTGTTGCGGCAAAATGCATCAATTTTCTAAGGTAATGCATACATATACCCAACATTTTGTTGGCAAATTGAGTAATATATACAAAAATTCTAAGATGATGCATTTTGCAGCTGATACTTCAATAAAATCTGTATTTCAGTCACATAAATAAAAACAGTGGTTTCTCACCACATACTAATTTACTAAGGAACATTTATGTAGCTGTAGCAGTTGGCATGTGATGTTTAAGGGACAGCGTCTGTCAACCCCATTATGTATCAAATTATCACTACTTATAAAGCAAAACACTATGATACGTCACATTCTGTGAAAACTGCTGATGCAGATTTTCTTTTATTTCTGATTCCTTTATTCTTTTTTAAAGGGACAGGACAATTGTTCTAGGTGGCAGCAGTTTGCAATGTATTTAATAAGAATATATATTATGTACAGTAGGTTCGGTCTGTCATCATTTTTTCCTCACCATCCCAGCTGATCACGAATCTGTAAATGAAAGAACTAAAACAACACCCACCTTTCACCCCATCACCCATTCCACTTTTCTTCCACTACCCTCATCTGTGGAGTAGCACCCATGCCACCTTTACACCCATGTTAAAACCAACCCACAACCTTCACCCATGTACTAGCATCCATTTTTCGCTTTATGGCTAACATTTCTGTAATTGAAAAATAATAAACAGCTACCAATTAGAACTCATTGTTTTGTCCTCTTTAAAATTGAAAATAGACCGCCTCCTGTCCCAGCCCATGCTGATGCACCACAAAGTCACAGAAGGTAAATCCAAAAATATATGTTTGCACTTTAACTATAAATAATATGATACAGAAAGGATTGATGTGACAGTGTCCCTTTTATGCCAAATTTGGGCCTGTTCCACTGATGTTAAAATTGCCCTGTATAAAACTTGTTGACTTTAGTTTAGACCCTAGCTACAAAGCAGTTTGCCATGAAATGGTGAAAGTTTTGGGGTATATAGTCCAAGGTAGTAGATCGAGAAGGAGAGAGCGACAACCAAAGTCATCACAGTCTGTAAAGTTTCCTTTTGGTGCAGAGAGACTCCGTCCCACACAGTATTTTTACCAGCCACCACCATCTGAGTTGTCATCATCACCATCAACATCCACAACATCAATCACTTCAGGATCAGTTTGTATACTCTTGTAGGGATACTGAAATCTTGACTTATTAACTTTAATAAAAGTTAACATGTGTACATTTTCTGGCAGCAACCTATTTCTGGTGTCTGTCACAATATTGCCAGCTGTACTAAACATGCGTTCTGAAGAGACACTTGTTGCAGGACAACCAAGATATTTACAGGCTTCATCATACAGCTCTGTCCAAATTGACTTTTTTTGATCTCCAGTATTCAAAAGGGCATGCATCAATAGGAATAGGCAGTTCTTGCAGGTAACTGTCTACCATGTTGGACAGAGACCGCTCAGAAGAGGAATCAGCAGAAGCAGCTGGTATGGCAGCAATTTGGGAAAGGTTTTGCCACAGATTTAGCTTGCTACTAAGGGCTGAAGAAGTGGCAGTTGTGGAACAACTACTGTTAATGTTTGGTGACTTTTCCAGTTCTGTATCCCCTTTGTGAAGATGAACCTGCATGTTGTGGTGATGACAACCTGATGGTACTGTCTGTGTTTGACTCCTGTGAGTGCTGCAGCTCATCTAGCAACATACATTTGTACTGCTCTATATCATCTGTTTTTGGAAGATGTATAGCCTTGAACCTGGGATCTAAGAGAGTTGCAAGGATGTAGTGTCTTGATTTCGTCATTGCAACTAATTTGTCATTGGTTTTGAAGCACTCGCTCATTCTCTTTATGAGATTCCCATGATATAGGCGACATGTTGTCTGCGCTTCAGATCTGTCTTTTTCTATTTGTAGATTTAGAACACTAAGATGATGTGAAATGAGCATTATGAGGGATAACCTGACTCACAGATGCACCTTCAGAAGACATGTCCCTTGTAGCTGTCTCTAAAGGAGCTAGGATACAGCACACTGTCTCCATTAATTTCCACTGCAGCACAGACAGCATAATGCCATCTCCAATAATGTAATTGGAGCAGTACTCATGTACAGCTTGCTTTTTGCCCAAGAGGCACTGCAGCATATAAAGCATTGAGTTCCAACGAGTGGAAACATTTTGAATCAGCTTTGCTGGGGCAGCTTGTGTTTTTTGCAGTTCGGACAATGTCCGTATAGCCTTGGTTGAATGTGAAAAGTGAGTCACATTTTTTGCAAACAGCAATCATACCATCCACTTGTGTTTCGTTGCTGAGAAATCCTGTGACATTAATTAACAATGTGCAAAGCAAGAAGCATGCAGAAATCCTCCATCCTGTATTGCTTTTTAAGATGTTGGCTCCATTGTCACTTACTATGAAGCCACATTTTAGACCGTGAGAATAAACCCATTCGTCAAGGAGGTCATTTAGTTCCTGCAAGATGTTTGCAGCAGTATGACTTTGCCCAAACCTCTTTATATGCAGCAGCGCCATCTTTTGGGGTGTCTTTGTTTTTGAAGAAGCACAAGAAAACGTGACCAATGAGCGGTAAGGGACATGTAATCTATGTTTTGAGTGCTGGTCCACATATCTGTTGTGACATGAATAACCCCACTCTCTGCAGTTTTAAGTGCAAGTATCACTGTCGCTTTTAAAGCCTGATAAATGTTTGGTATTTCAACATAGGAAAGTACCTTGATGAGGAACATTGTAACGGCTCTGCTAATGTCATGAGCTCCTAAAATCCTCATGATCTACCAAAGAGTATGGGAGAAGGGCTCCGGCTAACAGTTCACCAATTCGGTGATTAAGATGAAGGGTCTTTGGATGATTTCTAGTAAAGGTATTCTTCCTTTCAAATGTCTGAGACAGTGCTAGCTGTTTGCAACATGTCCTTGCTGGTTTATTATACACCGTGCTTCAATGGGCAGATGGACGCAGAGATGGTGGACTAGGACTTATACATTCAGTGCCATCACTGGATGTGCAACTGGTACTAATGGTGCTGGCATTGGTGGTAACAGTGATCCTAGGGCTGACAGTGGTTCTGCCTGCATCAAGTTCAGACAATTCAGTATCCATTTCAGATTCCTGATCCTGACCCTTCTCACGTGCGGTCTGGAAGATGGAGGACATGGGTTTTGGTTTTGGATGATCAAGCAAAACCGAATGCTTTTTCAGATGGCGTTTAAGAGCTGTAGTGCCAAGGCATGACACAACTTTACCACGGCTTACACTCTGTTTACACAGGGAACAAATTGCTCTGCATGGATCAGTTTTACTGACTGAGAAATAATTCCACACCTCAGATGTGACAGATTTTGTTCGAGTGCTAGGAAGATAGCTAAAGACTGTTTGTGTCTTTTCACCTGTCCTAACAGAACCTGGGACATGCTCCTTGGTGCTAGAAGAGTGGACAGAAGACTCTGATGGATTTTCATTGTTGGCCAACACAGAAGTGGTGGATTCAATGGATATGTCCTTTTCATTGCCAACAGTGCTGGATGTAGTTGCTAAGTGCACTACCTGATTCATTGTCAGCAGACTTGCTCATTTCACTTTGTTGAGGAAGTAATGATTTGTCATGAGACACAACAGTGTGGGACTGAGACAAAGAGCTACTGTCTGAGTCAGAGAGGGACTCACTGTCACTTGCATTATTGCTGCTAGTCACAGGAATCTTAACGGCATGAATGGCATACCTTATGGTGCTTCTCCGTGTGACCCCAGCAGCTGTACAGGTTTTCTTAAAGGTCCCCTTACCACACTTCACTGTTGCTCTTTTGCTGTTTGTTGAATTTTTATCACGTGAAACATTTTGGTTATTTCTGTTAGCACCAGCAGGATTACCACTACCACCAACACCTGCTCCAACACCAGCACTAAATGCTTCATCTATGTTGGTGTCAGCCATAACAGACAGTAAGTACTAGTACTCCAGTCCAGTATACTGCAGTGAACACACCAACACCCAAACAATTCCTGTGTAACAAAGCAATGTGATCTGAAATCACATTACAACTCCAAAATGTTATTTTGGTTGTGTGACACTGTGATACGTGGACTGAAAGTAATTGAAGAATATGACAGTTTGCAACCAAAGGATCCCAGGTTCAAGGCTTACAGAATGATTGGGCTGCTGGGCATAGGCATACACATAGCAATCAAAGGGCACACAGCAGCAGGGTGATGGGCTGACCACAGGAGACGGAGTCACATACGCAAACCAGGGAATGAGAATTATATTTCTACTTTCTGTCATGTAAGGTTAATGCCACCACACAACTGCCACTGGGCTTCTCTCGGTAACCACACACTGGGTAGGGTACAGTGCAGTCAAAGGGCACACAGCAGCAGGGTGATGGGCTGACCGACCACAGGAGACGGAGTCACATCGCAAACCAGGGAATGAGAATTATATTTCTACATTTCTGTCATGTAGGTTAATGCCCCACACACACACTAGGGTTCAGAAAGATTTATTTGCCTTTTTGCCCCTCACGTTTCTGTCATGTAAGGTTAATGCCACCACAACTGGCCACTGGGCTTCTCTCAGTAACACACACACTGGTAGGGTACAGTGCAGTCAAAGGCACACAGCAGCAGGGTGATGGGCTGACTGACCACAGGAGATGGAGTCACATACGCAAACCAGGGAATGAGAATTATATTTCTATGCTTCGTCATGTAAGGTTAATGCCACCACACAACTGGCCACTGGGCTTCTCTCGGTAACACACACACTGGGTAGGGTACAGTGCAGTCAAAGGGCACACAGCAGCAGGGTGATGGGCTGACCGACCACAGGAGACAGAGTCACATACGCAAACCAGGGAATGAGAATTATATTTCTACGTTTCTGTCATGTAAGGTTAATGCCACACACACACACTAGGGTTCAGAAAGATTTATTTGCCTTTTTTGGCCCCCCTACATTTCTGTCATGTAAGGGTAATGCCACCACACAACTGGCCACTGGGCTTCTCAGTAACACACACACTGGTAGGGTACAGCAGCAAAGGCACACAGCAGCAGGGTGATGGGCTGACTGACCACAGGAGACGGAGTCACATACGCAAACCAGGGAATGAGAATTATATTTCTACGTTTCTGTCATGTAAGGTTAATGCCACCACACAACTGGCCACTGGGCTTCTCTCGGTAACACACACACTGGGTAGGGTACAGTGCAGTCAAAGGGCACAGCAGCAGGGTGATGGGCTGACCGACTCACAGGAGACGGAGATCACATACGCAAACCAGGGAATGAGAATTATATTTCTACATTTCTGTCATGTAAGGTTAATGCCACACACACACACACTAGTGTTCAGAAAGATTTATTTGCCTTTTTTGGCCCCCCTACGTTTCTGTCATGTAAGGTTAATGCCACAACACAACTGGCCACTGGGCTTCTCTCTGTAACACACACTGGGTAGGGTACAGTATGCACACACTGGGCTTCTCTCTGTGACACACACACACACTAGGGTTCAGAAACTTCAGAAAGATTTATTTGCCTTTTTTTGCCCCCCTACGTTTCTGTCCTGTAAGGTTAATGCCACCACACAACTGGCCACTGGGCTTCTCTCTGTAACACACACTGGGTAGGGTACAGTACACACACACTGGGCTTCTCTCTGTGACACACACACACACTAGGGTTCAGAAAGATTTATTTGCCTTTTTTGGCCCCCCTATATTTCTGTCATGTAAGGTTAATGCCACCACACAACTGGCCACTGGGCTTCTCTCTGTAACACACACACTGGGTAGGGTACAGTGCAGTCAAAGGGCACACAGCAGCAGGGTGATGGGCTGACTGACCACAGGAGACGGAGTCACATACGCAAACCAGGGAATGAGAATTATATTTCTACGTTTCTGTCATGTAAGGTTAATGCCACCACACAACTGGCCACTGGGCTTCTCTCGGTAACACACACACTGGGTAGGGTACAGTGCAGTCAAAGGGCACACAGCAGCAGGGTGATGGGCTGACCGACCACAGGAGACGGAGTCACATACGCAAACCAGGGAATGAGAATTATATTTCTACATTTCTGTCATGTAAGGTTAATGCCACACACACACACACTAGTGTTCAGAAAGATTTATTTGCCTTTTTTTGCCCCCCTACGTTTCTGTCATGTAAGGTTAATGCCACAACACAACTGGCCACTGGGCTTCTCTCTGTAACACACACTGGGTAGGGTACAGTATGCACACTGGCTTCTCTCTGTGACACACACACACACACTAGGTTCAGAAACTTCAGAAAGATTTATTTGCCTTTTTGCCCCCCACGCTTCTGTCCTGTAAGGTTAATGCCACCACACAACTGGCCACTGGGCTTCTCTCTGTAACACACACTGGTAGGGTACAGTACACACACACTGGGCTTCTCTCTGTGACACACACACACACTAGGGTTCAGAAAGATTTATTTGCCTTTTTTGGCCCCCCTATATTTCTGTCATGTAAGGTTAATGCCACCACACAACTGGCCACTGGGCTTCTCTCTGTAACACACACTGGGTAGGGTACAGTACAGTGCAGTCAAGGGGCACACACTGGGCTTCTCTCTGTGACACACACACACTAGGGTTCAGACTTATTTAGATTTATCAGATTCATTTGCCTTTTTTTGGCCCCCCTTGTATGCTTGTTGCTGGCAGCTGCTGAGTGTGCAGTGTGCTGCAGTTTCAAATAATCACACTTCACAAAGGTTCTTTTCTCTCCGAGTCCTCCTCCAGTCCTCCTCCTGATATTGGTCTCTCATCAATCCCTCCCTATTCCCCCCACTCCCCCAATCTTGATTAATCCCTCCAGAGTCCCGATTCCCTCCTTCTGTCCTGAACCGGCCCCTAGTACTCCCACTCCCATCTCCCAGTCCTCCGATTTTTAGCTTTTTTTCTTGTTCTCCAGTCTCACAGGAGAAGAAGTGGCCACGACTGCTGGACAAAAGTAGCGGACACGCTTAACTGCTTTGCTACAGTTTAGTGGGCTGCTGGTGCTGCCTGCTGCTGCTGCCTCTCTCTACGATGATCCTCAGTCAAATGGCGCCCTCCTCGTGGCGCATCTCTTTAATACCCCACAGATCCCGCAGCTCGCTGCTTACTCAACCCCACGCCGTCCTGCAGCCCAAGGTGATTCGAACCCTTTTGCGAACTGCTCAGTGTTCGAAGTTCAGTTAGAACTCGAACACCAGGGTTCGAGGAGGGTTCGAATCTTTACCGAACTAGTTCTGACAACCCTAGTTTACACCTCCATCTGGTGTCTGACCTTCCCTGACCAGAGGGAGCATAGCAGCAAGTAACTGGTGCATGATCCGATACCAAGATGTTGTGAATTTTGGTGAAGGAGCTATCTTTGGCAGCGGAGGAGTTGGCCAGCCAGAAATCAATAAGGCTTGAAGTTGCGTGACTGCAGAGACAAAAATAGTAATCACGTCCGGACGGGTGGTCTCTTTACAACACGTCCAACATACCCCATTCGTCTACTACTTCCCTCAAAGCCCTCAATGCTTTAGGGTGCGATTGGGGGGTAAGCTAAGATTTATTGAGGAAAACATCCAGGGTGAGATTAAAGTCTCCACCCCACATAATCGGAATCTGTGGATAGTCAATTGTTAGAGATTCTATGGCTTTGTTAAGATCCAGCAGAACATCAGGCTGGTCCGTATTAGGTCCATAGAAATTAGCCAACACCACCCACCCACCTGGATATGAGAATTGAGCCACAATCCAGTGGCCCTGTTTGTCCATGGCAACCTGCTCCTGCACCCATGAGCATGATTTTTTGACCAGTATGGCCACTCCGTTAGACTTATTAGGTGCCAAGCTCACCAGGACAGTACCTACCCATGCCTTTTTAAGCCACTGTACATTTCTCGATGTAAGGTGGGTCTCTTGGACTAATGCAACATTCACCTGCAAGGAATGTAAGTGCTTAAGGACCATAGTTCTTTTGACTGGGTGATTTAACCCTTTTACATTTCATGACACCAGATTGATGCCAGCATTAGTATTCTGCATCATATTCCCCGGCTTAGAAAAGAAGCCAGTACTCACCATCTGTGTCTGGAAAGGGTAGAAAAGCAGCGGAGGGTCCACCAAAACAGAGAGGAGAGATTGACAGAAGAGTTAAGAGGGGATGGTCTGCACACTTATGCAGCTCCCAGGAAGAGCCCAATGTAGAAACAAAAACAGATACTGTATATTAAAACTTTAACTTGCCAGCCAAAGGCTGGTTATCTGGAGAACAAAGTTCAACCAATAAGTTTCCAACTAGAGAAAACAAATAACTTACAATGATCAATACACTCTATGCTTAAGAACACACTAAGCTAACAGTGATAAGGTGTACGTGCGAGGTGCCAATCTCGTGGAGAGGCACTCAGCTGCACTGACTTACCACCGGCAGGGGAGATAAAGAGAGAGAGCAACCAGAAACTATCCTCTCCATCCCCAGCAAAACACAACTGAGGAAAATCCTCAGGGGGAAACAAAATCCCTGACAAGTGGGGGGGGGGTGGAAGGTAGGGAGTGGGCTTGAGGGGGAAAAGAAAACAAAAACAAAGAGGGGGGGAGGGATGCCCCATGAAAAGGTGTCTATGTGGTCTCTTGTTTCATCCCGTCCATCACCAAGGGTAACTGGCTGAGCGTAATATTAGAGCACTCATCATCATCCAATGCTCAGCCTATAGGTACTGCAAATGTTGCACCTCTGGCGAGTGTCAACATAACTGACCAGGTTAGCCAGCTACCTATTGGGGGGGTGGAGAGCTCCGGCCCACCTGCAATAAACTGGAGAGACCTAGCTCTGGCAGAAGGCAGGAAGGTGGGCTTCAGAGCTGTAGATATTTACTGTTCCATCAGAAAACTAGTTAAGATATAGCCCTTGTACTCTATACCATAAACATATAATATAAGGCCTCAGTCCTTAGCAGCACGCTCTTCCACTTGGCTCAATGAGGAAGCATCCATGGATAGCACAGCTGCATATGTCAAAGGTCCAGGACTTACAGGGTAATCCAGAGAGTTCTGCAGGTTCTCAGGACCCAGTACTGTATCAGCCCACGATGAATCCTCAGCCGCTTCAATAATCATTTTGTCCGGAATTTCACCCGACTCACTGGAGCCGTGGAATTCGTCTCTGGTTTGCTTGGCAGGTGGTGCATCCTTTAGGTGATTGGTGGGAGAGTTTTGCCTGCTAAACAAGCACTGCCACACTCTAGTTAAGTAGATTACTCTTCTCTGGGGTAGTACAGATGGGGGTACGGTTACATTTCCTGCTTGGAGAGCTCTTCGATTAGCGGTTCCAGCTGCTGCACAACGAGGAGGCAGAGATGACCTGGGGGAGGCATCTGGAAGTAGCACTGTCTGATCCACTCTCTTTTCCTCCCCTGGCACATCCCTTGAAATTTTGTTCCGCTAAGCCCCAAGTTCAGGTCCAGGTCCTGGCACCCAGAGCCTCTTGGGAATTGTAGTTTGGACATTCAATTTAGGCCAGTATTTGTGGACCCAGTGCTCAATTTCCTGAGGGGTTTCTGCAACAATATCTCTTCCTTCCCTGGACACATGAAGGCAAGCCAAGTTTCTAAACCCATATTGGAATCTTGTTCAGCCAGCAGCTTTTTAAGAGCTAAGAATTATTTTCTCCAGGCAGCAACCTCTACCGAGAAGTCTCTGAAAAAAGATATGTGGGCCCTTCACCACAGCAGTTCCACTTTATCTCTGGCTGCACTAAGGATTTTTTCTTTAATAGAATACTTCAGGACATAGGCTATAATGGGCCGAGGGGGCCTCTGATGGTATCTGGCCCTACTAGGGATCCGATGCGCCCATTCTATTTCAACTGGACCTGTACATCTTTCCCCAAGAATCTTGGGGATTTCCTCATTAAGGAACCTCCCAGTGTTCTTGCCCTCAACTCCCTCAGGAAACCCGATAATTCTAATATTATTTTGCCTCCCTCTGTTTTCCTGATCCTCTGCTCTCCTCCACAGGGTGGCTAGTTTTTCATCATGTTCCCGCATCTTTTGCCAAATTTTGGTGTTATCCATTTCCAAATCCTCCACTCGTTGCTCCACCATGTTCATTTTGTCACTGAGCACTTTAACCTCCATAACTGTGCCAGTTAGGGTGGTGGATATTGTATTGACCCTTGTCAGGAGGGTTTCTAGCATAGAAGTGATATGTTGTAGATAAGCGCCTACATCCACTTGTTGTGCAGCATTTCCCCAGGAGTAGGGCTTTGGAGTGGTGCATTAACTGGTGGTGGATCCATACTGTGATAAGGGAATCCAGACGTAGAGGTACAGCACACCGTACAGAGCCTACTATCTCTGGTTGCGTCACCGTATTTTAGCCACTACTGGGTGTCAGGTGCCAGGTTACTATCACTGTCAGAGAGCAGTCCAATGGCCTAGTCAACATTGAAAGAGAGCCGTGCAATAACCAGCACAACTAAGCTATTGCTGGAGGACTAATCTCACATACAAGCCGTTTTCGAAACCGGGAAAGCACCAAGTATATTTCTGGAGGGTGGGGACCCCTGAGTAACAACGGATGATGGCGAATTTAATTTGCTGGGGACCGAGCTCGCAGTCTAGCCATCCATCTTCCTCGGCGGCGTAGCCACGCTCCCCCCCCCGTCAACAGGTATATCTTCTTCATATGGACAGTGCCATGTTTTGTTTTCAGGTTCTGCAACAGTTTATTGAAAGTTTGCATATCATAGCTCTGGCTAATTGCCAGCTGCTACCCCTTCTCCTCTCTTATCTTCTCCCTTGCCTCTACTGTGGTACTGCACTTGTTGCTCTGTCCATGCTTCAGGTTGCTATGTTATTCCCCTTCCCCTGCTCAAGTTGTGTCATGTAATGCTTGATATTTCTCAACTGTTTTCATGTTTTATACTGTTATTTTATTGCTTGTTCAAGTGGTACTCATTTTAATGACCCTGGGGCTCATGTGAAGTACATAGTTAAGCACAGGCTTGATGTTTAGCTGCCGCACTTTTAAGAGCACTGGTTGTTGATACAAACTGTTGCACTGTCTGGTAGTGCCATGTTATTCCAAGGGCTTTGGGAAATGCTTTAGTCTGAGGCATAGCTTCATGGTGTGCAGAAGTCTTCTGTAATGAGTAAAGACATTTTGCTTTTATTTTATGTGGCCAACTAAGTTATTCATGTGGTCCAGTAGGATGACATCCACCAGTACAATGAGATAAGCATGGCAGACATGAAGAGAATGTAATGGTCCTAGTGGCAGACCAGCACCAAAATGCCACAGTACAGTAGAAAGACAGTAAATTAATATTCTTAAATACCAGAGAAACTACAAAGATGGTATTTAACATTTGCTTTCCTAATAACTTCATACACACAGTAATATTAAAACACTGTTGTCATTCATCATATTTTATATTACTAATGTTCCCTTTCAATGCAGTAATCTTCGTTTTACTACTTTTAGCAATGAACACTGGTTTGCTCAATCAGCCGCATAAAACATCACTCATAAAAAAGACATCAAATCCAACATTTAGTTTAAGCCTCCAGGGGTTCTGCTGTCCATCATAAAAATCCAACATGCCTCTTGCTGGAACAATCTTCTTATTCTGTCACCTTATCTTTTAAATGGCACTACATGATCAATTCTGATAACCTACAGGCAGCTTTAGTCTGAATTATAGCTTTCTCTAATGTGCCACCCCAATACTTTCTCTGTGTTTCCTTTAAGGATACAGCCCACACATTGTAGTCATTCCTTGAGTTTCTGAACTGTGCACCCTACATTGGCAAAAGAACAGGAGCACCAGACTGGGTATATGACAAAATGACCATTACAGTTTATGAAATGCCTGACTTCAATTTTCTTAGTTATACCTTGGGTGTTAATGAAGCTTTCTCCTTGTTCACAGTATTTTCAAATGTTACAGTTTTTACAATTGAAAAATCCTTTTGGCAGCCTTCTTAGCAAGGGTGGGTTTCGCATTTTTTCAATTCATAGTGAATTCTTATTACTATATCCCCAATGTTCAACCCTCAAGAGTAAGTCAATCTTGGACTATCTGATATACAACTGGCAATACTACTATACAAAAAAGATCTATGACTGCTGGAATGAGATGTGTTGCTTCAACAGGGCAGTGTTGTACCTCATGATAACAGACAGGGACAGAATTCCAGACGTAACAGTGGGCAGTCCCCTGAGTACCAGGGATCACCAGACAGTGTGGTTCAACATAATGAAAGGAGTAGAGGTGAGTTTCTTGGATTTCAGGAGGGTGGACTTTATATAATTGGGTGACTACCTCAGAAAATGCCTTGGGGGTGTTGTCAGGAAAGGGGAGTAGAGATGCAACTGGGAAGAATAATGGAGTGTATAATGTTCATTGTTTGCTGATTTGCTTTCCACAGACTGATGATGCCTGGTACTCAGGGGACAGCCCACTGTTACATCTGGAATTCTGTCCCTGTCTGTTAGCATGAGGTACAACACTGCCCTGTTGAAGCAACACATCTCTGCAAAAGAAGAAGGAAACCACTTTGGTTCTCAAATACAGTAGCAGAAAAGGTCAGAGCCAAATGGATGGCCTTCAGGAAATATAAGAGAACGCAGCAGGATGAAGATAGGGAGGCATACCAAAGTTCTCTAAGGGAAGCAGGGAAGGCAGTAAGGCAGGCAAAGACCCAAACCGAGGAAACACTAGCACAAACAGTAAAAGAAAGTGACAAGATTTTCTATAGATACATTAGTGAAAGGAGAAAGTCCAGAGGGGGCATTGCTAAGATCAAAGGGGATAAGAGGTCGGGTGAGGAGGAGGATCATGTAAAAGCATCTATCCTAAATAAATACTTCTACTCAGTATTTACTGAAGAGAAGGTAGGGCATGGGCCTCAGCTCAGCACCATGGACACAGGGGGGAGGGAGGTGTGCACTAGTCCCTTAACAAAAGAAAGAGTCCTGCAAGAGCTCAATAAGCTCAGGGTGGACAAGGCAATGGGACCTGATGGCTTACATCCCAGGGTACTAAAGGAGCTAAGGGTGGCACTAGCAAAGCCATTAGCAGAACTGTTTAGTGAGTCTCTAAGCACAGGAGAGGTCCCAGAAGACTGGAGATGGGCTCATGTGATCCTGCTCCACAAGAGTGGTAGCAGGGAGGAGGCAGGGAATTACAGACCAGTCAGTCTTACCTCAGTAGAGGGCAAGATTATGGAGGCACTCTTTAAGGAAAGGATAGTGCAATACCTGGAATCCATAGGAGCACAGATTCCAAGACAGCATGGGTTTACAAAAGGAAGGTCCTGTCAAACTAATCTCATAGATTTCTTTGACTGGGTAACTAGAGTGGTGGACCAAGGGGGAGAAGTTGATGTCGCCTACCTTGACTTCAGCAAAGCTTTTGATACTGTTCCACATAGAAGATTGATTAATAAGCTGGATAGGCTTGGGGTGGGTCAGACATTGGCCAACTGGGTGGCAAACTGGTTGACAGGCAGAAAACAGAGAGTGGTGGTAAATGGCATACAGTCAGAAGAGATGCATGTCTCAAGTTGGGTACCTCAGGGATCAGTCCTGGAGCAAGTCCTCTTCAATATCTTCACCAGTGACATTGCAGATGGACTGGAGAGTAAGGTTTGTCTGTTTGCAGATGACACCAAGATCTGCAACAGAGTAGATGATCCAGATGGGGTGGGCAGAATGAGAAGAGATCTGGATAAACTAGTAAAATGGTCGGAAGAGTGGCAACTGAGGTTTAATGCAAAGAATTGCAAGATCATGCACATAGGGAAGAGAAGCCCTGAAGCCACATATAGGCTGGGAGGGGAGTTGCTGGCAGTCACAATGGAAGAAAGAGACTTGGGCGTCATCATCACTGATGACCTGAAATCATCCAAGCAGACCACTAAAGCAGTAGGTAAGGCTAGAGGGATGTTGGGGTATATTAGGGGTATCACAAGCAGGAAGAGGGAGGTAATAATCCCTCTTTACAAGACATTGGTTAGGCCCCATCTGGAGTACTGTGTGCAGTACTGGAGGCCACACCTTCACCAGGACATTAACCAAATTGAGGCAGTCCAGAGAAGGGCAACCAAAATAGTGCAGGGACTGCATCAGAAAACATATGAGGACAGATTAATGGAGCTCAATATGTATACCCTAGAGCAAAGGAGGGAGGGAGAGAGGTGATATGATCAAAACATTCAAACACCTTAAGGGCATTAACAAGGTGAAAGAGTCTAACATGTTTCAATATAAGAGAAATAGCAGGACAAGAGGACACACCATGAGATTAGAAGGAGGCTGAGTAAGGGGTAATGTGAGGAAGTTCTTTTTCACAGAAAGGGTGGTGGATGCATGAAGCAGCCTATCTCAGGAAGTGGTGAACATGAATACAGTACAGGGCTTCAAAGAGGCATGGGATAGGCATAAGGGAGCAATACAGATGAGAATGAATAGATAGACCATTGACAGAGCAAAGGCCGATGGTACATTCATAAGGTAGAAAAATAAATGGGCAGACTGGATGGGCCTTGCGGTCTTTATCTGCCATCAACTTCTATGTTTCTATGTTTCTATGACTGATCCTCTATCTCCTTGGCCAGTAATATCAACCATGCCCTCAAATGTTTCTGCACTAAATTCCTACTAATCTGGGATCAGCATGCACACCTCAGAAAACCAGAGTCAGAGGTTCACACTTCTCCTGGATCACTGAACTTCTGGCTTGCCTCCATGCTTGTGACCTTGATCAGAATTCCTACACATCCTCTGGCACTCTGGCAAATCTTACTAAGTACCATGCCATGAGGACTACTTGTACTAGGGCCACCAGGCTAGCTGAGGCCTGCCAATGTTTCATCCGACTATGGGCTTTGTCACACCTTAACAAAGCCCATAGTCAGGTGGGTGAGACATTGGTAGACCTCGGTGGTGTGAGTGTTGTGAGTTTTTATAGAATAAAAATGTTTTTAACTGCAAACCAAGCTATGAGTTTATGTTTTGCTGATACACACTGATGCCTGTTAGCCACTTTTTTTCTCTTGTTGATCACATCCTACAAGTACCTCACAGTGGTGAACAGGCTGCAGGAGGGGAGCATCCTCAATAAGAAGATGAACACCAGGACCAGGGGGCATATGATGAAGCTGGATGGGATAGTTCAGGAGAGATGTGGGGAAATGTTTTTTTTACTGAAAGGGTGGAATACATCTGAACAGATATCCAGATGAAGTGGTGGAGGCTAAAATTCTGGCGAGCTTCAAGCATGCATGTGATAAACATGGAGTTTGTTACAAAAGAGGCAGAGAGTGGGGAGGGTCACTGGATATCATGTAGGGTTTGTGGAAGAAAAATAGGCAGGGAACACTTGGGAGACTGGATGGTCCAAATGGTAATTTTCTGCTGACAAATTCTGTATTTCACAATACACAAGGCAGACTGCTAACTGGCATAGGGAAAAGAAGCAGAAAGTATTGGTGGATGGGCAATACTCCAAATGGAGAGACGCAATCAGCATCCTTCAAGGATCAGTGTTGCTATCAACATATTCACTAACGATATGGAAGCTCAGGTCTTCAACGGACTACTTCAGTTCATATGACACTAAGTTAATAATCGGCATAAACTATAAGAGGACCTGAACATGCAGGGAAACTGGTTTGATTTCCGGACCCTCAGATTCAACTTTCCAAACACTTTATTGTATTCCTTCTTTTCTATGTTGAGCCATGCTTCACACTTTGTACTTTCACTTTATTTTTGATGTTTGAATCACATTTAATATTACTTTTAATTGCGTCTCTCACCTAACTAGTTTCATTATATGCTAGTAGTGTTCTTCACAATTGTATTAATATATTGTTGCTCATTTGATTATTGTGGGTCATAATCTCTAAAGCACTCCAGTTCCTTACAGACTGGGTTATGTCCACCTGATAGGCTGAGATGCACATGTGACTAAAAAGGTGGCAATCTGTTCCACCTTGGGCTCTGCCTTTTCCTCAGATATCCAGTTAATTATGTGCATCTGTCCAGGCAGCACAGTTTCAGAGATCCTGCTATCTGCATTTAAGAATATATTCAACTGCAACCTTAAGGTAAAATGTGCTACTCTGGCTTGTGTACTCATTACTACTAGTCACAGGGACTGGCTAATTTTCACAAATTCTGGATAAATAACACTACATTTTAAGTATATATGCTACTCTATCTCTGGCCAACTTTCATCTAATGGAAACCAGCCACATGTTGGCATGCGTCATAATTATCATCAGGTTAAACTGAGGCATATCACTATAAGGAGTCAGCATGCAAGTTTCAGTTTTAAACTGTCACCTTCAGATAACCTGGGTCATGTTTATTCTGACCAACCGCCTCCTCTACTGGTGGAGATGAATGAATGTGGTGACCCCTATTTCAGCCATCACATTCCTCACTGTGCATGCTTATGCCAGTGCAGCATTCCCTTGGTGGTGGGGCACTCACTGGACCAAAACAATTCAATGCTGCACTTTGCAAGCACCTGGGACCCCTATTAGTGGCTCCAGGTTAAATTTGCTAATCCCCCTGCAATGCTGCCCACAATGGAGTGGGGAAGATTGTCCTGTGGCTGTCAACTTATTTCAGCAGAATTCAGCAATAAGGGCCACAGGTTATCAAAAAGGGCTAGGTTGGTGTTTAGATTCCATGATTGTTACCCTGCCTTGATCTGATCATCTTGTACAGTACTTTGCTCAACCAGTTCACACCAGGGTACTGTATTTTGCCTTTGTTCCTGCCCATCCATCTTCCTGACTCAGCCTCTACGTGACATCATGCAGAATTCTGCAAGGTCTTAATCTCATATTTACGTACATAGGTTGGTTTTGTGGAGATGTAAGTGATCCGAACTGCACCACCCTGCAGCCATTTTTGAAGGCACATGCTACATTTATGCACTGCTGCTGGTAGGAAGTGAAATGATTTGTGTCACTTTTGTTGGTGTTGTTGGGGACACTGCATGCACCACATCAGGAAATTGTTTTTCTTATGTGAAGCACTCTAATATAAAACAGCCTCCTACATAGTTGTGTGTGCGTGTGTGTGTGTGTGTGTGTGTGTGTGTGTGTGTGTAGATGGATAGATATCAATCAATTAATATCTTTATTTAGCCAGGGGGAACAACATTGAGCAGGGCTCATTTACAAGATGGACCTGGTAGTTTAAACAACAACAACAAGTCACAATACAACAATTTGGAGTAGGCGTAGCAACATTAGCAGCCTATGTACAGTCATTACAAGTTGGAAAAGCTTGACTTGGCATGGTGGTGTACAATAATTTGTAAATAGCAACATAAAGCTTGACACTGAGACCAGAACAAGGCAGCATAATTTGCAGGCATGGTACCAAAGGCAGTCAGCATACTGCTATGTGCGAGTTCTATGCAAGGCAGGTCTCTGATAGACAGTAGAGTACAATATTATATTGGATGAGGTCTAGACCAGCAAAGCATTACATGGCCTAGGAGAAGACTATAAAGCAAGTGCACTGAGGGCACAGGATGCACCAAGGATAGTGGAGGGAGGAGAGGTTAGGAGCAGTGGAAGGGGGCAATTGTAATACATTCAGGATTGACATTGCTGCATTAAGCTGCTCTAAGATAGATAGATACATAGATGCATAGATAGATAGAGGCATATTCATTGCAAAAAAAATTATTGATGCACTAGTTACAGTTAAGCCAACAAAAAGAGGGAAAAGTGGTGTTAGAGTTGCCGAGCCTAACACCTCACTCCCATCCTTCAGGCAACAACAGGAAAAACCATTACAGTTTGACCTCTCTTGTGTCTTCATAAATCAGGAGTGGCATGTTCCTTGGGGCTGTCAACCCTAACACTCACCTCATACTCATATACTGTACACATCTTAGGTTATTTATTGATGGAATGGGGTGAGCATTAGAGTTTACAACCCGAACGTTCATGTCATGCCTGATTTATGAAGACACAGGAGAGGTCAAACCATAATGGTTTTTCCTGTTGCTGCCTGCAGGGTGGGTACAGTGTTAGGGTTGACAGACTTACGCCACATTTCCCTACTTTTGTCAGTTTAACCCTAACTAGTGCATTAACAGTTTTTTTTTTGCAATGAATTACCTAACTTTTTCAGATAGTATAATTGTATACTCATTTACCTATGGGAGAACAGGGCCCTCTGGGCCCTGCACTTCCATCTCTCCATAGATGCATACATGAGTGGGCCCTGCACATCCATTTCTGTTGAAACTTTTTCCTTTAACAAGCCATACAATAAAGAAAAACATTATTTCAACAGAAACAACTTTTTTCCTTTAATGTATGGCTTTTTAAAGTTCCAATGTTATCCTCTGGGAATTTGCATTGTTTTAATACTTTTTTTTATATTGCCCCCAAATGTTTATTCTTGTAGTACCCATTAAAACCTTTGTTTTGATATATACATTGTCACTTAATTCCAACTATTGAGGGAGTTATGGCTTGTTGAAATTCCAGTGTTATCCTATGGGAATTTGTACTTTTATTGGTTTAATTTTTATATTGCCCCTAAATGTTCAGGGGAGAATATGTGTGAATCTTGTAGTACACATTAAGACAATTGTTTTGATATATAGAATGTCCTTTAAGTCCAAATACTGATGGAGTTATGGCTTGTTCAAGTTCGAATGTTATCTTACAGGAATTTTCGTTTGTTTTGTTTTTTCTTTTTATTGCCACTAAATGTTCAGGAGAGGAATATGTGTTATTCTTCTACTACTCATTACGACACTTGTTTTTATACATAGAGTGTCCCTTCAGTCCAAATACTGAGGAAGCTATAGCTCGTTAAAGTTCTATGGTTATCCTATGGAAATTTTCAATTTTTATTAATTTTTTTTTTTTGTTTGCTTTGTTCCTAAATGTTTAAATGGGAATATCTGTTATTCTTGTAGTACTTATTAAGACCTTTGTTTTCATATATATATATATATATATTGTCCCTTAAGTTCAAATATTGAGGGTGTTATGGCTTGTTGAAATTCCAGTGTTATCCTATGGGAATGTTCACTTTTTATGTCATCTTGTGTGTACACAAGCAACATCTTGTGATAGTAGCACGTTCAGAAGTGTGTCAGTGTTATGGCAAATGCAGGAAATGCTTTAGTGGGTGCGTCCCTCAGCCACCAGTTAGCGAGCATGATGGTGATGACAGCAGTTTCAGAAAGAGCAATGAAGTTGAAAGAAATCTGCCCCTCCAATGAGGTGCAGTTTCCTCATTGGAGAGTCAGATGACAAGCCTCCATTACATGCCTTTCCTGGAGAAACATTCCAATAAATATGGCAGCTCCTGCTGCTCACCTCCCAATTCCAACAAAGACAACATTGAGGATGCCCAATCCCTGTGTAGGCATGCCCCCACCCAGTTCAATTTGTTTGCCGATGGGGGTGCCCAATCCCCGTCGGCATCATATTCCCCCACACACACACACACACTTTCTTTGCCGACAGGTGTGCCCAATCCCCATTGGCATCATGTCCCCCCCAAACTCATGGCTCACTGGAAGCCCACTCCAGTGTGCTCAAAATATTTTTTTTTTACCTGTAAATAAAGAAAACTGTCCCCCTGAAATCCGGTTTATTTTCTTTTTAACTTATAAAAAAAGGTCCCTCATCACCCTGCCATGCCCCCTCACCCAACTCGCACCCACTTTCTGTGCACCGCACCTCCCCACATGCCCCCCATACCTCGTACTTACCTCCAAAGGGCTGGTACTGAGATCTTCTGTGGAGCAGGAACACATCTGAACTCTTCAAAAGCTGACCAGGAACTAAACAACATGTGATAAGCTTTATAATGGTAGGCAATGGGCAGGGGGGTTCAACGTAGGTGGATATCTCAGCCATATTTAGGAATTTTGGTACCAGATTTTCAACATGGGGTCCTTGGGACCCCATCTCATGAACACATGCACTGTCATTTCATTACTCTATCCCAAAAGGTGATTTCACAGTCACTGGGTGGAATCACCTTTCAGGACTGATTAATGAAATGACAGTGCCACTGTTTATGAGGTGGCATCCCAAAAAGCCCATGTTGCAAATTTGGTGAAAAAATTCTAAAACATGACTGTGTTATAAGTGTGTATTGCGCAGTTCCCACGCACACTTGTAACTTTGACAATTTTTAGAATTTTCACTCCAGATTTTCAACATTGCCATTTTTTCACACCTCTGTATAAACAGTACATCTGTCATTTTTCATATCCTGCCCAGAATGTGTTTTCGCACCTGTGGCACACAATGGTGTGGTCGCTGTGGGAAATCAACTTTCAGGACAGATTAATAAAATCACAGTGCCACTGTTCATGAGGGGAGGTCCCAAAATGCTTATGTTGAAAATGTGGTTAAAAAAATCCCAAAAAAAAAGTTCTTTGCGGGCTTGCTTTGTGCAGTTTCTACACACGCTCATGACTTCACCTATTTTTCATATTTTCATTCTAGATTTTCAACATTGCCATTTTTTTATACCTCCTCATGAACAGTACAGTTGTCATTTTTCACATCCTGCCCAAAATGTGTTTTCACACCTCTGGCATCAAATGGCACAGTCACTGTGCAAAATCACCTTTCAGCTAATGAAGTGATAATGCCACTGTTCATGTGGTGGGGTCACAAAAAGCCCATGCTGAAAATCTGGAGTGAAAATACCCACAAATTCCCAGGGAATTAGGATTTCCAACTGTAACACCCCACCCTGTAGAGACTGACAGGTGTCAGGGTTGTGAATTGGGATTGTCAGCTGTAGTGCTCATGCCATTCCACCCCCACCCCTACCCTGCAGCCAGTAACAGGCATTGAGGTGTGCCTTGGAGTCTTTGGACTCAAAGTTCACCACATTTTCCTATATTGCACCTAGCTCAGCATATTTCCTTATGAAATGGGGTGAGCATAAAGCCCGAAGACCCCAAGGCACACCGCAACACTTGCCAGTGTCTGCAGGGTACGGTGAGGTAAAATGGCATAAGCATTATGGCCAACGACCCAAAGGCACATCCCAGCACCTGTCAGTCTCTGCAGGGTGGGGTGGGGTTGGCATCAATTCAATACTTCACTGCCATTCCTATTATGCATCTCTCTAACTTCTGCACTACCAATGCCAATGCCAGCAAGACAACATTTGGCATTGACAGATGCTTGCTTTATATTGCCAGTAAATGTTTAGTGTGGGGGGAGGGGAATGTGTTATTTTTGCAGTACTCATTAAGACCATTGTTTTGATATATAGATTGTTGCTTAAGTGCAACTATTGAGAGAGTTATGTTATGAAATAATTAACATAGAAACATTGAATTTTTCGGCAGATAAGGACCACTTGGTCCACCTAGTCTGTTCATTTCCCTTGTCTATAGTATCACTGCAGACCCTATTTGATCTCTAGCCCATTCACCCCCTTTTCCCTTTTCCCTTTCAATAAGGTTCCCTTATACCTATCCCATGCATTCTTAAACACCACCACTGTTTTCATCCTCACCACCTCTGCTAGAAGGCTGTTCCATGAATCCACCACTCTTTCTGTGTAGAAGTACTTCCTCACATCTCTCCTAAATCTATCCCTCTCCAGCTTTTTATCAAGCCTCCCTTGTCCTTTAGCACCTTTCTTTGTGAAACATACTTACTGCTTGTGCCTTGTTTACCCCATGAGGTATTTAATGCTCTCAGTCATATTTCCCTCTCTCTCTCCCTCCCTCCTCTCTTCAAGGGTGTACATATTGAGGTTCTTAAGACCCCTTCATAGGGTTTCTGATGCAGACCCTGCACTATTTTAGTTGCCCTCCTCTGGACCACCTCTGCTCTGTCTATGTTCTTCCAGACATGTGGCCTCCAGAACTGGACACAGTACTCTAGATGAGGTCTTACCAGTGAGGGAGCACTACAATATGTCAACATTTGGAATTCTGACATTCGGGATGCCAAAGACAGCAGCCCAGCATACACCCACCCAACAGGATGGAAGCTGGGGATGACAGGGGTAAGGTAGTGTATGTGACAAAGTGCTACACTACCCCTAGTCAGGCACCACAAGGGAGAGGAAAATGCAGAAGCTGGCTGAGCTGGTCCTGTGGCATGGGGGGCTAAGCCACTAGCAGCTCGGCCTGCATGGCACTCCAGACCGGGGTTCTGTTCCCAGTGTGAACATTTTTGTGAGGTGCTCTTCTGCCACTATAATATTTTTATCTTACTCCAAGGTCCAATATCCCTTGGAGTTGGTTATTTTAGTTATAGGGGCTGCAGAGAGCAAAGCCCTCCCGCCTTGCACTTAAGACCCTGTCGATCGCCTGACATTCGGTCTTCCGAACTTGGGCTTATGGATTTCGGGAGACTGAATATCAAGATTAAGTTGTAGACCCACCAGCGATCTATACAGAGGCAACATTACCTCCCTCTTTCTGCTGGTGATACCCTCTCTATGCATCCCAGCATCCCACTCATCCTCCCAACTGCCTTGCCACATTGCCTGGCCACCTATAGGTCATTCAGTATGATCACACCCAAGTATCTTTCCTGCTTGGTGGTCATCAGTACCACCCCTCCCAGTTTGTACTCATCCCATGGGTTTCTGTGCCCGAAGTGCATTATTTTGCACTTTTTTGCTTTGAAACCCTGCTGCCATGCCCTTGACTACTCCTTGAGTTCTCTCAGGTCACTACTCATCCTTTCCATGTCCCCTAGAGTGTCCACCCTTTTGCAGACTTAGGTGTCATCCACAAAGAGGCAGCCCTTCTCTTCCAACTCCTCTGCAATATCACTTATAAAGACAATAAAGAAGACCTGTCCCAGCAGTGATCCCTGAGGCACTGCACTGGTCACCGTCCCTTCCTCTGAGCGAACTCTGTTTACTGCCACCCTCTTCCACCTATCTCTTAACCAGTTTATTACACAGTTGACTACTTTTGGACTCACTTCTAAGCTACCCAGCTTGCTTACTAGTTTATGTTGAATGATGTTGAACACCTTACTAAAATCTAGGTAGGCCATGTCCGCTGCTCAACCCGGATCTATTTCCTTGGTCACCCAATCAAAGAACTCTATCAGATTCATTTAATATGACCTTCCTCATGAAAATCCATGCTGTCTCAGGTCTTGAAACCCATTTGATTCAAGATATTTCACAATCTGTTCTTTCAGCACTGATTCCATTATCTTTCCCATCACTAAAGTCAGGCTGACTAGCTTATAATTGCAAGCCTCTTCCCCGCTACCACTTTTGTGAAGCTGAACTTCATCTGCTCTCCTCCAGTCCTCCAGGATTACTCCTGTTTCCAATGAGCTGTTAAAGAGGATCATGAGAGGTGCAGTCAGTACCTTCCTGAGCTCCCTCAATACCCTTGGGTAGACCCCGTCTGGCCCCATTTTTTTTCCACTTTAAGATTTGCAATCCCCTTCAGGACTCTCTCCTCTGAAAACAGACCAGTTTCCACCTCCATCCCTTCAATGCTCGTGTTACATTTTTGTGCCCCATCCTCATCTCATTCCTCTGTGAACACTACACAAAAGTATTTGTTTGGGATGTCTGCCTTTTTCTGTTCCCCTCTGCACAGTCTCCCCCTTCCCTTCTTAACCTTACTATCCCACACCTACTCTTCCTTTTTCTTTTTACATATCTTAAAAATGCCTTGCCCCCTTTTGTTACTGCCTTGGCTGTTCTCCCTTCAGTTTGTGCCTTTTGGCTCCTTACTGCTCTCCCTGCATCCCTCTGTTTCCTCTGATACACCTCCCTATCCTCCTCCCTTTGCATTTCATTGTACCTTCTGAATGCTATCCACTTGACCTTTTCCTCCCCAAGTCTTTTGAGAACCTTAGCAGTCTCTTTTTCCTCTTTCTTTTGCCCTCTTGCTTGGCGCAGAGGTTTGTTACCTTCACTATGGCCCTTTTTATGTTGCTTGCACGCATGTGCAAGAAACATAGTGCCATCATCGGAGATTTCGGAGGTGTGTCACCTCCTCCTCCAATTCAGTCAGTGTGCTGCCAGGCGCTGCTCTTGTAGTTAATGCATTTTGGAGCTTGCCCATGACAGCTCCAAAATGCAGTGGCTACTGATTGAAAGGGGAGCTATGCTTCAGTGAGCACCGATAAGATATCGGTTGCTCATGCCACTCCCAGACTCACGCTAGCGTGCGGCGCCGCCTCACACACCTGTATAGCCTGACCGGGTGCCCACCCCGCCGGGCTGAGCTGGCGTCTCCAGTAGTAGGTGCCACGCTGGGAGCCCACCCAGCATGGCAAGCAGTCCTTTGGCAGACGGGTGCCCAATCCCCCATCGGCTGAATGCCCCCGTCCTTGTGCCATGCTGGGAGCCCACCCCAGCGTGGCAACAAATACCATGGCCGGTGGGGGTGCCCAATCCTCGTCGGCTGAACTTCCTCCATGTCCTTGTGCCATGCTGAGCCCACCCCAGCGTGGCAAAGTCCACAACGCCTTTTTTTAAACCTGTAAACGAAATGGTCCTGCGCGCATCTCCCAACCCCTCCCACAACCCGCACCCACCCACTGCGCACCAGCCTCCCCACACCCCCCCAACCCCATACTTACCTCCGGACTCCGGCGCGACGATCTTCGGTGGACCGGGAACACGTCTGCACTCTTCAAAGGCGACCGCGAACTGAGGAAATGCCGGTAAGCTGTATAATGGGCTAGATAGAGGGGTTCAACTTTGTTGCATATCTCAGGCATTTTTGATTTTGCACCAAATTTTCAACATGGGTTTGGACCTTCTCATGAATGATGTCACTATCATGGGATTGAACCGTATAAGATTTCACTTAGTAGCGACTTAGTGACTGTGAAATCACCCTTCGGGCTGGAATACCACCATGACAGTGACATCATTCTTGAGAAGGGGTCCCAAAAACCCCATGTTGAAAATTTGGTGCCAAAATTCCAAAAAATGACTGTTTTACGAGCGTGCATTGCGCAGTTCCTACGCAGGCTCGTAAGTTCGCGAAATTTCAATATTTTCACTCCAGATTTTCAACATTGCCATTTTACCACACCTTCTTATGAGTAGTACAGCTGTCATTTTTCACATCTCACCCAAAATGTGCTTCCACCCATGTAGCGCAGAATGGCGCAGTCGGTGTGCAAAATCAATGTACGGGACAAATTAAGAAAATCACAGTGACACTGTTCATGAGCAAATGTCTTAAAATGGCTATGTGGAAAATTTGGTGAAAAAATTCCTAAAAATGACTGTTTTTCGAGCGTGCGTTGCGCGGTTCCTCATGAGCTAATAAGTTTGCAAATTTTCAATATTTTCACTCCAGATTTTCAACATTGCCATTTTACCACACCTCCTTATGAGCAGTACAGCTGTCATTTTTTCACATCTCGTTCTAAAATGTGTTTCCACCCACGTAGCAAACAATGGCGCAGTCGGTGTGTGAAATCAATGTATGGGACACATTAAGAAAATCACCATGACACTGTTCATTAGCAGAGGTCTTAAAATGGCTATGTTGAAAATTTGGTGAAAAAATTCCTAAAATGACTGTTTTACTGACGTGTGTTGTGCAGTTCCTCATGCGCTAGGGTTTGTGAATTTTCAATATTTTCACTCCAGATTTTCAACTTTGCCATTTTACCACACCTTCTTATGAGTAGTACAGCTGTCATTTTCACATCTCACCCAAAACGTGTTTCGCCATGTAGCGCACAATGGCGCAGTCGGTGTGAAACTCAATGTGTGACACATTAACAAAATCACAGTGACACTGTTCATTAGCAGAGGTCTTAAAATGGCTATGTTGAAAATTTGGTGAAAAAATTCTTAAAAATGACTGTTTTACGAGAGTGCATTGCGCAGTTCCTACGCACGCTCGTAAGTTCGCAAATTTTCAATATTTACACTCCAATGACTTCCAAATACCTAAACAGCACATAGAAGCAAGCAACATTTGGCATTGACAAATGCTTGTTAGTTTCTTCCACTATTCCTCAACCCCACCCAGCTCATCCCTCCAACAAAAGAGGAACAATGCTCTCATTCCTAAGTAATGATTCCTCACAGACTCTGAATTAGGTAAGATAAGGTAATAGTCATGCTCTAACCACAGCGCTTTCTTCCAGTAAAAATGATATTGTGAAGTGGCAAACATTCAGCTTCCTTGTCACAAATCAATTTAGTTTCTTTCTGAACCAGCTGCATTAATAAAGGAAGAGGAACTAGTTTTTGCTGTAAATGGAATCAGTATTTGGCTTGCCAGATGCACCATTTTAGCCTTGCCATCATTACACATAATTTATTGTAACGCCAGCCCACCCAGGAAGGGGAAAAAGAGCAGTACACCACATTCTGATATGAAAGGGAGACAAATTCAGCAAAGTTCCAGCACATACTAATGCCCTTCCAAAATGCATCCATATAAGAACAGTTGAAAAATAAATGTTTCATGGTTTTCATAGACGAGGTATCTCAGAGACAGAATATTTTGCCTCACTTGTGCTTGTGGTTGCCCCTGACTTGTAACTTGTCAGGGATAAAAAGCCACAAAAAGGCAGACATTTTCCTTGGAATCCAGGGGTCCAACAGCTGTTTGGTGATGGTAGACAGTGAAATTCTCCCTGTGGAATTATACTGTAAGGTGGCTCCTGAAAAAAATAAATGAACTACAGGCCAATCTCCCTGCTCTGCATCCTGGCAAAGTTACAGGAGAGGCTGATCTATGAGTACCATCAACTCCTGGCTCCCTCCCAGCACAGCGTCAGAACCCAGCATGGGATGGACACTGCCCATATCAAATTCTCAATGGATGTACTCAGAAATCTGGATAAGGGGACCCCTACTGGTGCGGTCTTCATTGACCTATCCAAGGCCTTTGACCTGGTCAATCACAATCTGCTGCTGACTAAGTTGGGCAATGTAGGACTTGACAGCCATTCTCTAAAGTGGTTCGAAAGCTACTTAACTGGACGCACTCAGAGGGTAAAATGGAAAGACTCCATTTTGGAGGCACTCCCACTAAAAGAGGGAGTGCCGCAGGGATCGGTACTTGGTCCTCTACTCTTTTCCCTTTTCACCAATGAACTGAGCCTCCACTGTGGGGGGAGCTCGGTGGTCCAGTACGCGGATGATGCCATTATCTACCAACCCTCCGCTAATCTGCTAGACCTCAGCCCCTTGCTCCAAGGTGACCTGTGTTCCCTTGAGAACTGGCTTGTTAACAATAGATTGGTCCTTAATATGAATAAGACCAAGGCCATGCTGTTTGGTCCAAAATCCCTGGGACATGATAGAAAACAACACCTACACATCACCTCCACGTCAGGTGCTAGCCTAGAGGTAGTTGAGTCACTTAAATACCTTGGCCTCACCCTGGACCAGGGTCTCACCCTCAAGAACCATGTGGACCAAGTTACTAAAACCTTACATGGGAAACTGGGCACCCTCTGCCGACTGAAAAAACAGTTGATACCGGAAGCCAGGGTCTCCATCGCCACCAGCGTCCTCCTTCCGACAATCACCTATGCGGCCCCAGTACTCCAGGGAGTAGCAAGGACCAAGATGAATAGACTCCAGGCCCTGTATAATGAGGTGGCTCGGTTCGCCACCCAGTCAAACCCCAGGAATCACCACTGCGACACGCAATCTCAGCTAAATTGGCCCTCCCTGTATGCCCATCTCCAATACCCTCTGTTATGCCAAACCTTCAAATTAATTAGCCAATCTACCCCTCCAAGCCTATCTGGACTCATTGCACGAAAGACTAACCCCTGGCTCCTCCGCACAACAGATCGCACTCTCCTAGCTGTTCCCAGAGTAAGAATCAAGGCGGGAGGCAAGTCCTTCATTCACACTGCACCCACCCCATGGAACTCCCTCCCTCCTGGGGTGCAGAAAGCACTGTCAATTAAAAGTTTCTGCACTAGGCTCAAGGCTCACATGATTGCAACCTCCAAATGCTGCTGCTAGGCTCCTGGGACCACCTCATGGTTATCTGAATACCACAGTCCAGTATTACCCTCAGTGAGTAAACTGAACTATGTAACGTGGCTCACATCCTTCTCTCACATTCCTCGTGTCTAGTCACTTATTCTGCTAACCCCTGTACCCACCACTAATGCATGCTGTTCTCAGCACATGTAACCAGCTGTCTGTATATTACTGTATAACTTGTATCATAATGTATAATTGTAATTTTTACTGTGATATTTTCCATTGCTATGTAATCCCGGGTCACCCCTGAAAAAGGGACCTCCGGGGCCCAGTGGGCTTACCTGGTCACCAAAATTTAATAAATAAATAAATAAGACATGCTAATAAAGAGTCTTCCTGGAACTGGTGGACACGAACAAAGGACAGTTTCCACTAATGAACCTTTGTAACACAAGAACTAAGGTAGTTTGAGAGTACCATAGAAGTTTTACCAGGAGACCTATTACCTGGAACACTCCAGGCATCAAGGAGGGTAGAAAACCATGCCCACCCCAAAGGTACCCAGTTTTTATCAAAACCTAGTAAGAGATCTCAAAAAGTGAAAAATAAAAATATTGTTGAAAAACACCAAGAGGTTTAACATACCAACCCCATCTTCCTTAAGCGATCTGTGAGAGCCATCTTAATAGGATTCAGCTGACTCCCCCAAAGCAAACTAAACAACCTAGCCTCTAAAACATGGGGTGGATGTAAGCAAAACTAACATACAGAAACAAAGGAACCAGAAATGTTTTAATTAGAAAACCTTCTTTGCCTTTGTCATAGGTCGCTTATTCCGGGCCATGACTCTGTTCAACTATGCAAAGTTTTGATTCTCAGATTCCTCTCACCAAACTGTATCCCAATAATTTGAAGGGGACCAGTCTGTATAGGGATTCAAGTCACTTTGTCAGGGCAGACATCTTTCAGGGACCCCAGCGTCATACCACTACTCTTATCTGGGTTCACCTTTGCCCCAAAACTACCAAAAACATTTCCAAAACCTGATCACCTAATTCCTGAATAATCTAATTCAGCTGAATCCAGATCCTTACTAAAAGGCCTAAATCTTCTACATAGGCCAAGACTGGGAGAATTTGAACTTCAGTCTATGTCACCATATTTTGAATATCAGGTATACTTGTAATAGTGGGCAGTCCTACTGTACCTTCCACTGTATAACAACAGCCTTCCCCAGCCAGCCAAATAAGGGGGCGCACACCAGTGCTTTGGTGTACAGAGAGCATAGACAACCTATGAAGCTTTCAGGAATCCCATTCTTGGTCAATGTGGAAAACAAAAATTCATGAGAAATTCAATAGAAGGCCTGCTCCTAGTCCAAGGCCAGGAGAAGGCCAGGAACCTGTTTCTGTCTGCCATGCACTGCTGTTTCTCTTACTATGTAACCCCTTTGTAGGGCTTACCTTATGTGCTCTCAGTCTCCCGTTTGCCTTCCATATCCTTGAGGTGTTCCCCGATCTTCCCCCAAAAAGCACGGCCCTTGCCCAGATCCTGATGTGCTCTTGTGTACCTGGCGTCTCTGTCTGGGCCTCTGTATGTTTGCAGGTTTTAGTAAGCACCAGAGGAGCTGAATCACAAGCCGCCAAGTTCCTCTCTGCTCTCCAGAGCAGTTGGCCACTCGCACATGTGCAGAAGCAAAACTGTATTTTCGACCATGATTGCGGTAAAATGAATGGCTTTCTCTTGGTCCCTGTTCCTGTTTGAGGCAGTGCAGGGACCAGCGGCCTGAATGGAGCTGGTGAGGAGCCTCTGTAATTTGTAAATAGAGAGTGCCAATCGTGCTGTGCTTTGGTTTATGAATTTTGATGAGGGCAGTATTAATATTCATGGACAAACCTGTCTAGCACCTGGGGACTATTGAAGTTAGTGCTGGTGGCAAGCACAGGGCTTCAATTAAATGTTAAATATTGTAAGCACTTGCTAGGGCACTGGAACTGTTACTGAACAGTGGAGCAATGAAAAAATTAAAATGTTTTTACTGGCTGCACCAGACTTCTAAAGTGGGGACCATTGTTGGACTGCAAGGGAACTGTACTGAACAGCAGCCATATGTGCAGCCTTTGACCTAACGTCAGCCAATAGGAAAGCCAGGACTTATTGCACAGACTTTTGGGACTGTGCCAAGAGTTGTGGGGAAAAAAGCAGGGACAAATGTTAGTGCCTAAACAAGGAACCTATCAGGGATCGAAGGAGACTGATGAATATTAATTTTTAGGAGAGACAACTGAATCAGCCAATCAGAAGCTGCCAAGAGCTCCCAAAACCCCAGGTACTTTTCAGTCTGGAGTCAGTTCAGCATGAGCCCCTCCCAAGGGAGGGAGACTCTTGCCCCTTGGCAAAGAGAATGTATCTGAGTTAGTTCAGCATGAGCCCCTCCACAGGAAGGGGGGGCTCTGGCCCTTGCTAAGAGAAATGTGGCTGCAAGGACATTGAAGAGGCTGGCCTGGGGTTTGCCTTTTACTGTCCCCCAGGGCTGGCATTTGCCTTTCCACACTTGGGAAATGTGGGGAAGAAGTCTGATTTAACTTCAGCTGTGAGACAGCTACAAGAAGTCTGTCTGCAGTTGTGAGAGACCTTCAAGAATGTTCATACCTCAGCAGTGCGAGTGCTGATGAATACTGTGACTTCAAGTTTATAGAAAGCTGCATGCTAATCCTGAGCGAGTAAACTTCTACTTAATGTACAAGTGACTCGGAGACCTTCGTGGGGCCAGAAGCTCAGAGGTTATCAGTATTTGTATGCTCCCTGCATGCATCCAGTGCCCCGAGATGGGTGGACAATTGTGTGAATGATGGTCCTGTGATGAAAATGTGTGATATGACTGTTTAGTGTGCCTACACAGATGGAAGGAAAGTGCCCTGAGGTTGGAGCTTTGCAAGAAGTTGCCTGTGAGGACTTTGCAAATGTTCTAATTGGTGTTGCCAACTGTCAGCTGGCTGAAAGGAACTATGCTATATGCTCTGGCCTGTGAGAAGCCAGTGTTTGAGCTTACACGAGAAGCTACTGTGAACAGAATTTGCCAACAAGTGAAATACATAACTTGGTTGGGAACCAAGCCCTAAGCTCCATCATCTATCCTGGTGGACAGCAATGCTGTGAGTTCTAATTTTCTGCTCTGTGGAAGAGTTTAGGTCTTCCCTAAAGTTGCTGGGAATGCACCCCTGTTTTGTGAGACTGTGGTCTGACTTGTAAAAGGATCATGTCTGCCACGCTGGCTGAGTGGTTGACATGCCTGAGATGATCTGAAGCAACTGAATGCCTGAATTTGAACAAGAGACTGTCTTTTGGATCAGCCTGGGAGTCAGCCTGGTAGTGTGTCAGCCTAAGACCTGCCATAAGCATCTCCCCCTGAGGGGGCCTAGACATGGGGGTCTGAGACGTGCTGACCCTGGTGCCAGTCTAGTCTGTTTCCAGAAAGTTCCAGAATGTGACTTCAGGCCCAAGAAGAGGAGCATCTGAAAAGAAGCTGAGAAACTCCAGCCTGCAAGCTGCAAGAGCCTGTTCAGAAGAGCGGTCAGCCAAAGCTTCTGCCTGCATCTCAGCTCAAGCCTCTTCTCCTGATTTACATCTACCTCATATTTGCCTGAAAGAACCTTTCAACACCTGATGATGACTACAGAACCATGAGTATGCAGACTCAGTTCTGCACAACCAAAAGGCGAATGTAAATAGTTAAAACTGGTTTCCCAAGTTCAGTATCTAAGGTCCCAAGCTAACCAAGCGAGGGAGTTTTCCTAATTGTCTGCAGAGTTACAGTTTAAAATGTGTCCCAGGAATAAAGAATGCAAATCTGATTTCCTTTCAGGGCCCCAACACCGGCCAACCAGCTGCAACAGTATTAGCCTGCAACTTATATTTAGTACTGGGTACCCAGAAGTATAGAACTGCTGGGTTCTATTATAGATTATACCCTGGTGGGAAAAATGCAGCCCAAATCCTAACATCCTATTGGCTGGTTGGCACCTGCTAGGTGTTGTAAATCCTGCAATCACCAATGAAAGAGGTGCCAACCAGCAGTATCCTGGTGCCATACTAAGTAAGAACCATCCAAGGAGTTTGTATTTTTGAAACAGCCACCATTATTTCCACCCCACTATGAAACAGTGAACCGCGTCTCCGTCTTTCATTTGGCAACACAGCAATGGAGTCAAGCTTTGAAATAATGGACCCAATCAAACTTGTCAAAATTTTCCGTTCGCTCGAATCAACAGATCCCCAAATACAAGCAGTAACTGAATCAGACTTACCTCATGTCACTGCCACCACGGATCGTCAGGCCCCGGCCCCCGAAGTAGCATGCCATGACATTGAGGCCCCTTACGCAACTATCACCGCTCCTCTGCTTTCAAATTCCATGGTCATCACTTCAGCAGCAGGCCCATCCAATCCGCTGAGGTGTAAACACAAATGCCATGAAGAAGTCACCAACCAGGAAATAGTAAATCTAGAACTGCAAAGACATGAAAAAAACACACAAAAGCAAACTCGGTGGGCAACAAACATTTTTAAAGACTGGTGTAATCAAAAGGAGTTAGTAATTGACCTAGCTACTATTCCTAGCACAGATTTAAACAGTATCTTGAGGCAGTTTTCCAGCACAGTGAGAAATACGGATGGTAGAGAGTACATGTTGAGCAGCTTTGTTAGCTTAAGGGCAGGACTACATAGATACTTAAATGACCCCCCCACTCAGTAGATCAATAAATCTCATGGCAGATGCAGATTTCAACACAAGTAACAATATATTCACAGCAGTAGTAAAAAAACATAGAAAGGAAGGCAAAGATATGAAAGAGCATCATGAGCCACTAACCATAAATGAGCTCACAGCCATGCAAAATTCAAGTACTGTCTCACTACACATAGCCACTGGACTAGCACACAAAGTGTGACTCGACATACAACTGCATTTTGCCTGAAGAGGTAACGAGGGTGTCAGACAGCTCAAGCCAAGCTCATTTGAAATAAAGGAAGCAGAAAATGGACTGCAATACATAACAAAAACATTTAACGAAGAAACAAAAAACCACAAGAAGATAAGTGACCCGACCAGACAGCAAAGCAGAAGTTGCATGTTTGAGCAACCTAATGACCCACTGTGCCCAGTAAACAGCTATGCAAAATTTATTTCAAAGTTGCCTCCGAATCCTCCTGCTTTATTCCTCCATCCCAAAAAGCTGTCTCAAAACACACTAGATGGAATGGACATCTGGTACACCCATGAGGCCATGGGTATAAACTACCTAGGAGGCATGCTCCCGTGAATCTGCAAAGAAGCCCAGTTTCCAAAAATTTTCACAAATCATTGTTTACGTGCTACCGCAGTAACATTGTTAAGCCAGTCAGGGATGGAAGCATGCCAAATAATGGCTATCACTGGTCATAAAAATGAAGCTTCCCTTCGCAGTTATTGGTGACCTAGCCTCACAGAATTACAAGCATGGGGAAACATAATAGCAGGGCAGACCAGCTCAACAAAATCAGAACCAGGTGTACCACCATCCACCAAATTGAACATCGACCACCATCTTGCAGACCAGATTGCACAAGAAAAACACATCGAGATTCAAACTGAAAATGCAGCTAACTACTGTAGCCATCAGTTACCCAGCATAAAAGATAGAAATAGCCAAAATCGCCTAAATATGAGTAAAAATATCCACAGTCAGCAAAGTACCTAAGCATCTATGAACACTCAGCAACACAGAGAAGAGAACAGAATCTTGGCTCCTGCATTTCTCAATGATACTAAGATGGCACTCCCTCAGCCACATGAACAAATAAAAACTACCACTCAGGCATGCCCACCGATGCCGTTCCTCGAGAACTTAATGAATTATGGGATGGTCAGTTTCTACTGCAAATAAATAAAAAGTAAGTTTTCCAGCCAAAAAGCAATACATCAGCAGTGCAAAACAGCAGTTTAAAAATAAAGTAAAATTAAAAATCATGAATATTTTTGTTTCACTCAGGTTGCCATAAAAATGTTCCCAAGCCAAGCATGAACGTCCTGAAGAAATGACAACAATCCAATTTAAAGCTACAATCACTTCCTAAAGAAATGATACCTCCAGGCAGATTACCTATGAAAGAAAAAAGAAAACCAACAAAAAAAGTTACGATGAAAGACTTTGATCACTTACATAAAAAAATAAACTATGATATCTTGAATGTGATTATTCCACTCTCAAATAGTAAAAAAAAAAATTCTGACAAATAACACGCATTTAAAACATTGTTAATTGTTGAAACAATAAACTCCTTATATAAGCCAACACATACTGCATGGACTATTTTATTGTGGTGTAGGAATATTTCAGTTACAACTTTGTTTTATATATAATTAAACACTGTAAATTAATTTAAAACAAATTTGTATCTCTGCCCAGGTATAATTGCAATAACCCACTCAAGGGTATGGGTAATTGGGGGATTTACCATGGCTGGCAAGGATTTACCCACTTGGCTACACCTTGTGGGCAAACCATGCCAACTGTGGTAAATCCCCCAATAACCCACACCCTCTCGTGGATTATTGCTTAAATGGGGGCTGGTTCCAGTGTGGGCATTTCGTGTGTCTTTGCCATCTAATTCAGCTAGACAGAATGAAATCCTGAATCTATTAGAAGGTTGGTGGGTGGCCAGAAGCAAAAAGGGGGTTTAAATCTAAAATGCACCTTGATTGTTTATGCCATGCTAAGAATACCAATCTGAAAATGCCAATCAATGTAACTGTTGTTTAACCTGAACATCCAGTTTACCCTTCCTAACCCTCACCCCATTGTAAATAAATTGTTGGTTAACCGTTTTTTATAAATCTGGAGTGTGAGCATATTATTAGAGGGAGAATATGTGAAATGTGGAGTATTGGTTATTAATCCATATGTGGGGTGACAATATGGTATTGTGGGTGGGTACAGCACCCCAGGAGGTTGTACCAGCTTTATATTAGACCCACTTAAAAGTATACTCTGGTTGGAGGCACTGCACAATAATGTTATCTTGGGAAAGAACCAGTTTTAATATCTGAAACTGGAACCCAGACCCCTCAACCTTGGTAATGCCTTGAAGGCAGGGGTAAGTAGCCCTTTGATACCCAGTGCCAGGGTTACAAATATGTGAATATTGTCCTGAATACTCCTACCTGAAATACTGCGGGTCTGTGAGGAGTTTGTCAAAGTTGGAGTCACCTGGGACAATCTGTAAGCTAAAAGTTTGGTCAATATTTTGAGGTCTGTATTTAGGAGGCTAATCAGCCTCCAATTGGAGAAGTCAGATTTCTCCCCTTTTTTTAATAAAGAAAAATCAAACAGTCATGAGCCAAACTATGACCAACTTTCCCATGAGCTAGCATAAGGTTACTCAGGGTGGCCAATTCTGTTTTCAGTGAATCCCCCCCAACTAAACGAAACCCCTCATGGAAGACCGTCAGATCCTGGAGCAGAACTCAGGAACAGGGAACTAGCTGCTGACACTACCTCTCCAGAAGAGATATCAGATTGATGGGAGTCTATCTGAACATCAGAGAGAGTTGGGACTGAAAAATCTCTAAGGAAATTCTCCATAATCAGGTCCCGGAGGGACTGTGGTTCACAAGGTGGATACAACATGTCTTCCAGAAAAGCAAGTTGCTCCTATGTAGTTGTTAAAAAAAGTACTATCCATGTTTTTAATGTGGGAAAAGGTGCAATCAGCAGTTATGGCCTTAAAATTGTCAAAGGGGTTAGTTGGTAATTACTTATTCTTAATGTTATATTTTTGTTTTAACACTAAGGACTCCATGCATTACAGTTGAAAGGATGTTGTTTCTGCCTTAATCAGGGAAAACTGGGCAGATAAGTCCTGACTGGTTGCAATCAGAGACACAGTAAAAAAAAGGGGAAACTGTAATGGTCAGAGACCTGAACATGCCAGACTTAGGCTTGAATGTTCTAATTGTGAGAACCTCAAGAAACCAGATGGTGGTAGATACCTTACAGGATTGTCTGCTCAACCAGATGATCAGCTCCCGGACCAGGTCAAATGCCATCCTCAGTGTGGTCCTCACAAACTCAGAGACAGTCGGAAAGGTAAGGGTTGGAGAACCACTGGCAAACAGTGACCACAACTCAGTTTGGTTTAAGTGCAAGATCATGCACATAGGGAAGAGCAACCTTGAAGCTACCTATAGGTTAGGAGGGGAGTTCCTGGCAATCACAAGGGAAGAAAGAGACTTGGGCATCATCATCACAGATGACCTGAAATCATCCAAACAGACCATTAAAGCAGTAGGAAAGGCTAGAGGGATGTTAGGGTGTATTAGTAGGGGTATTGCAAGTTGTTTTTTGTTTTTTTATCGCTACTACTTTCTACCTTTTTCTGGCCACCTCAGTCTGCTCCCATCTTGTCCCCACATCTGGTCCAGGGATTCCGGCCACCATCTGCCTCTGCCCGGTCGGTCTCAGGCACCCATATGCCCCTGTGGTTGTACCCTCCACAGCAGGGCCACAGGGAGCTCCCCAGACTCCCTACAGAACACTGATCCAGCCTGGGTGCCTGCCACTGGGTGAAGCTCGTGGACGGCCATCAAGCTGCTCAACTGGGTGCCCTTTTTTCACCACTCAGAGCCGAGGGTGTGCAATGATGTCACCGGAGGGCGACGCGCACGCGTCCGCATGAGCTCCCTCTGGACATCTGCCCTCAGCTCCAGCCCTATGTGCGACTGAGCGTGTAGTCTCCTACCCTCCACTAGGAGGCAACCATGCACCAACTGCCGTGGACCCCCTCCCCGGAGAAGGAGAGCAGTCCTTCAGACGCTCAATCCTTCTCCTCCCCAGCTGACCCTCAGTGACCTGTGCTCGTTCCCTAACACCAGTAGCCAGTGTGGAGCAAGGTGTGGCTACCAGCACCTCAGCCCTCAGTGCCCCTTGGCCAGCCTAGGTATTGCAAGTTGTAAGAGATAGGTAATAATCCCTCTTTACAAGACACTGGTTAGGCCCCATCTGCGTGCAGTACTGGAGGCCACACCTGCACAAGGACATTAACAAAATGGAGGCAGTCCAGAGAAGGGCAACCAAAATGGTGCAGGGACTGCATCAGAAAACATATGAGGACAGATTAACGGAGCTCAACAAGCGTACCCTAGAGCAAAGGAGGGACAGAGGCGATATGATCAAAACATTCAAACATCTTAAGGGCATTAACAAGGTGAAAGAGTCTAACATGTTTCAGTATAAGAAAAATAGCAGGACAAGAGGACATGACATGAGATTAGGGGGATGCCAATTAAGGGAGAATGTGAGGAAGTTCTTTTTCACAGAAAGGGTGGTGGATGCATGGAATGGCCTACCTCAGGAAGGGGTGGCTATGAATACAGTGCAGGGCTTCAGACAGGCATGTGATAGGCATAAGGGAGCAATAAAGATGAGTATGAATAGATAGACCATTGACAGAGTACAGGCCTATGGCACATTCATAAGGTAGAAAAAATTGGCCGACTGGATGGGCCTTTCGGTCCTTATCTGCCGTCAACTTCTATGTTTCCATGAGTTGTCCCAAGGGGATGTAAAATCTCAATCCTGTGAGCAGGTATTAACTATTAAGGGAGCAAACTGAAAAGATGAAAACAATACTCAGAGGCAAACTATCTAGGACCCAGGAAACAATGAAAGTGGAGGATATCTGTGGGGTTGGTGGGGGAAGAGATCAACAGGCCATAACTGAGGCTAAAAAAATTTGTGTTAAATCAGTGACAAAGAGCAAAAAACACAAAAAAGATACAGTTCACAGACCAGGTCAAGAGTGCAATTAGAGTCAAGAGAGAGGTGCTTCGCAACCACAAGGAGCTAGAGAGCAATGGTAGATGGGATAACTTCACCCAGAAGAGCAGGGAGGCTAAGAAGATTGTGAGGCTAGCAAAGGCAGAGGCAGAGCTTAGGATTGCTGAGGGAATCAAATCCAGAACTAAAGTAATTTTTTTGATACATCAGGGAAAAAAGGAAGAAGGGAGGGGGACAGTCAGACGCACAGATGGTGGTAGGAGCATAGAGGATGACAGGCTGAAAGCCGCCATTCTGAACAGCTATTTCTACTCAGTGTTCAAAAAAGAACACAAGGGGCCTCTGCCTGAGAGCGACATTAAAGCTGTAGATGGAGGGAAACTATGTATAATAGCTCCATCAATCACCAAGGACAGAGTTAGAGATGCACTGCTGAATCTAAAAACAGACAAGGCACCAGGACCTGATAGGATGCACCTGAACGTACTGATGGAGCTTGCAGAGGAACTAGCAATCCCCTTGACACACTTGTTCAATTGGTCACTTGAAACAGGAGATTTGCCGAGCGACTGGCGAAGGGCAGACGTGGTCCCCTTGCACAAACGGGGAAATACAGAGGAGGTTGGAAACTACAGGCTGATCAGCCTCACATCAGGGGTGGGGAAACTTATGGAGACCTTAATTACACAAAATCTAGTAGAATATCTTGAAAGGAATGGCCTACAAGACATCAGGCAGCATGGGTTCATAGCAGGTGGGTCATGGCAGTCAGACCATTGCGTTCTTTGATTGGGTGATCAAGGAATTGGATAAGGGACACCCAGTAGACCTACTATATTTCGACTTCAGCAATGCCTTCAACTCTGTGCCACACAACCATCTGTTAAAAAAGTTAGAGGACCTTGGCACTGCCGAGACCATAGTCAGATGGGTGGGAAATTATGAACATACGAACATACGAAATTTGCCAGCAGATAAAGGCCTAGAGGTCTATCAAGTCTGCTCAAATGTGCAGCTAGCACCCCGTATTCTGCAGCTACCCCCTCCCTTCCACCCTTCCTCTTCATTGACCTTCCCCCTTGTCCTGTCACATCCCCTTTTGAAGCAGTCCACTGTTCTACTGGATACCACTTCTGCAGGTAACTCATTCCACCCAGCCACCACCCTCTCTGTAAAGAAGTGTCTCCGCATCTCCCTCCTGAACCTTCCTCCCCCCAGTCTCATATCCTGGCCCCTGGTGTCCCTCCCCTCCCTTATTTTAAACAGCCCATCTATACCTGTCTTGTTTATTCCTTTCATGTACTTAAAGGTTTTAATCATGTCCCCCCTTCCCTTCTCTCCTCCAGTGAGTACATGTTCAACTCCCTCAGCCTCCTCTCGTATGATAAGTCCCCCAGCCCCTTGATCATCTTTGTCACCCTGCGCTGCACCCCCCCTCCAGCAACTTAACGTCCCTCTTCAGATACAGGCGCCAGTACTGCAAGCAGTGCTCCAGGTGCGGTCTAACTAATGACCTATACAGTGGCAGAATCACCTCCTCCCTCCTCGAGGATATACCCCTTGCAATACAACCCAGCATTTTGTTGACCTTTGCAGCTGCCTTCCTACATTGTGCTGAGTTGTTCATTGACCCTGTAATGAGCACCCCCAGATCCTTCTCCTCGTCTGTCTGGGCTAGCTGCACTCCCCCCCAGCTGGTAACTCCTCCTTGGGTTCTTCATCCCAAAATGCAGCACCTTGCACTTTTTGGCATTAAACCCCAGTTGCCAGCTATCTGACCAGGTTTCAAGCTTTGCCAGATCATCCTGCAACCCCTGCCATCCCCCTAGGTCATCCACCACTGCTCCTACCTTGGTATCATCAGCAAACAGACTGATCTTGCTCTTGATGTCCAATGATATGTCTGCAATGAATATCCCAAACAACACTGGTCCCAACACCGAGCCCTGTGGAACACTGCTCGTCACTACCCTTGGGTGTGAGAGCTCCCCACCCACCACCACCCTCTGTTGCTTTCCCTGAAGCCAGTTCCCTACCCATCTCACCAGCTTTGCACCTGCCTCTGTGCCTACTAACTTACTTCCCAGTCTTCCATGCGGCACTGAGTCGAATGCCTTACTGAAGTCCAGATACAGGACATCCACTGCATGGCCCCTGTCCAGTTGCCTAGTTACTCAGTCATAGAACTCCACCAGGTTGGTTTGGCAGGAGCTGCCCCGTATGAAGCCATGCTGTCTGCTGTTCTGCAGTCCTTTGGCCCCTAGGAAGGCCTCCAGCCTTTCCTTCAGGATAGACTCCATTAGCTTACCCATGATGGATGGGAGGATCACTGGTCTGTAGTTTCCCAGTTCATCCTTGGGGCCACTCTTGTGGAGGGGCACCACATGAGCCATCCTCCAGTCCTGAGGTACATACCCTGAATGTAGTGAGGCATTAAATAGGTCTGCCAAAGGTCCTTCAAGGACCTCTGCCTGCTCCTTCAGTACCCTGGGGTGGATGCCATCTGGGCCTGGTGCCTTATCCACCCTCAGTGCCTTCAAACCCTCCCGAACTCTGCCATCCATGATTTCCCCATCTGTCACCCCTTCCCCCTGTTTCTGCCATTTCTCCCTCTTCTCTTTAGTAAATAATGAGCAGAAGTACTCATTTAGTGCTTCTGCCTTATCACACCCTGCTTCCACCCAACCCCACTCCTTCCTAAATTGGCTCAGAGATAGGAGTCAAAGAGTGGTAGTCAATGTGGTGAAGTCAGATGAGGGGGAAGTTACTAGTGGAGTGCCCCAGGGCTCGGTCTTGGGCACAGTCCTGTTCAATATGTTTATCAGTGACATTGGGGTAGATATTAAGAGCAAGATCAAACTCTTTGCAGATGACACAAAACTAAGTGGTAGAGTTGACAGCGGGGAGGCAGTCAGGGATCTGCAGGAAGACCTACAGAGACTAGAAAGATGGTCTAATATTTGGCAGCTCAGGTTCAATGCAAAGGAGTGCAAGGTGTTGCACCTATGTAAAGGAAATTCCAGAATGGATTACTGGCTCAACTGGGTCAAACTTACCCCCTCACAGGAGGAGAAAGACCTGGGGGTCATCATAAATGATACACTGAAGCAGTAAAACCAATGCAATAAAGCTTACAGCAAGGCAAGCAGAATGGTGGGGTGCATAGGGAGAGGAATTGACAGTAGGAACAAGGAAGTTATCTTCCCACTTTACGGGTCCCTAGTGAGATGCCACCTGGAATACTGTGTCCATTTCTGGCAACTGCACCTTAGAAAGGACAGGGACAAGCTGGAGGCTGTACAAAGATGAGCAACAAAGATGGTACCAGACCTCCAAGGATTCTCGTATGAGGAAAGCCTGCAAGCACTAAACATGTACTCACTGGAACTAGAAGAGAGAAGGGGGATATGATGGAGAAGTTCAAATTCTTGAAAGGTATCAATAAAGTTCCCTACTCAGAATTATTCAATAGGGTAGATGGCTCAACCACTAGGGGACAAGATTGGAAGCTAAGGGGCGGGGGAGCTTCAGGAGGGATATAAGAAAATACTACTTTACAGAGAGAGTCGTGGGTCTGTGAAACAGCCTACTGTCCAAAGTGGTGGGGGCACAGACCATGAGAGCATTTAACAAGCATTTGTCAATGCTGAATAGTGTCGCGCTGGCATTGGCAGTGCCGGAGCTAGAGACGCATAATAGGAATGGCAGTGAAGTATTGAGTAATAACCCTATATGAGGAAGCGACAGGCATTGGGGTGTGCCTTTGGGTTGTCAGCTATATCGCTCATGCCATTGTACCTCACCCTACCCTGTAGACACTGACAAGTGTCAGGGTGTGCTATGGAGTCTTTGGGCGTTATACTTACCCCATTCCATAAGGAAATACACTGACATGGGTGCAGTATAGGAGCGTGGGGTGAACTTTGGGGCCGAACAGTGCAAGACACACCACGATGCCTGTCAGTGGCTGCAGGGTAGGGGTGGGTGGACTGGCGTGAGCATTACATCCAATGATCCCAAGTCACACCCCGGATGCCTGTCAGTCTGTGCCGGGTGGGGTGCTACAGTTGGAAACCCTAACACCGTAGGCATGTGTTGGTAGTTTCACTCCACGTTTTCAACATGGGCTGTCAGGCCACCTCATGAAAAGCGGCACAATCACTTTGTTAGCTGAAAGGTGGTCTTGCACAGCGGCTGTGCCATTTGGTGATAGAGGGTCGAAAACACATTTTTGGACAGGATGTGGAGAATGACAACTGTATTGTTCATGAGGAGGCATAAAAAAATGGCAACGTTGAAAATCTGGAGAGACAATAGGAAATATTGGTTAAGCAATGAGCATGCATACAAACTGCTCAACACACGTCTGTTACCCTGTTATTTTGGGGAGTTTGGTAGCCACATTTGTAACACAGGCATTTTGGGACCTCCCCTTATGAACAGTGGCGCTGAGATTTTGGAAATCTGTTCCAAAAGTTGATTTCCCACAGCGACCACACCATTATGCGTCACAGGGGCGGAAACACATTTTGGGCAGGATGTGAAAAATGACAGCTGTACTGTTCAAAAGGTGGTGTGAAAAAATGCCACTGCTGAAAATCTGGAATGGAAATATTGCAAATTTTCGAAGTTACAAGGGTGCATGGAAACTGCGCAATGCACGCTTGCAACACAGTCATTTTATAGACTTTTGGCACCAAATTTTCAACACAGGCATCTTAGGACCTCTGCTCATGAACAGTGTCACCGTCATTTCCTCAAACTGTTCTGTAAAGTGATTTCGCACAGCGACTGCACAATTCTGCACCAGACATGCGAAAACACATTTTGGAAAGGATATGTAAAATGACAGCTGTACTGTTCATCAGGAGGTGTGGAAAAATGCCAAGTTTGAAAATCTGGAGTGAAAATATTACAAATTCATGATGTTACGAGCTGCGTAGAAAGAGCGCAACACACGCTCGTAAAACAGCCATTTTGGGGAGTTTTGTCACCAAATTTGCAACATAGGCTTTTTGAGAGCTCCCCTCATGAACAGTGGCACTGTCATTTCGTTACTTGGTCCCGAAAGGTGATTCCATGCAGTGACCGCGAAATCACCTTTTGGGACCGAGTAACACCATGACAGTGCAAGAATTCATGGGGAGGGGTCCCAAAAACCCAATGTTAAAAATTTGGTGCCAAAATTCCAAAAAATGCCTGAGATATGCATCAAAGTTGCAAAAACACTATTAATTCCATTATACAGCTTACCGACATTTCCTCAGTTCGCTGTCGACTTTGAAGAGTGCAGATGTGTTCCCAGTCCACTGAAGATCGTCGCGCCGGACTCCGGAGGTAATTATGGGGTGAGGGGGCTGTGGGGAGGTAGAGTGCACAGTGGGTGGGTGCGGGTTGTGAGAGTGGGGGGCAGGAGACAGTGAGGACCATTTTTGTTTACAGGGACAAAAAAAAATAAAAACATTGCAGGACCATTTTATGTTTATAGGGGTATGTGGCACCTAGAGCAGCTGTAGCTGAAGAGGATTGGGCACCCTGTTGGTACACAACAAAGGGTGGTTAGTTTATGCCGACTAGGATTGGGCACCCCGTCGGCACACAAGGAAACTGGGGAGGGGGCAAGAGCTGAGGGGGATTGGGCACCCCCTCGGCATATAACAAATGGGGGGTTCTTTATGCCAATGGGGAGTGGGCTCCCTCATCAGCACATACATTGGGGGGTAGGATAAGCCAACAAGGGGATTGGGCACCCCCAAAGTCAGCAGTTTGGCGGGCAGTGTGCCGCCATGTTTGTGTCGGGTAAGCACGTCTGGAGGTCCGCTGCATGTGACGAGCTTTGCTCTCATTGCAGTGGACCTTTCCTTAGACGTGCTTGCCCAGATGGTGTGGCACCAGCATGCAGGCTGATTGGGGAATGAGGGACACACCTATTGATGCATGCCCTGCATTTGCCCAACAGTGACCGCGCCTCCAAATCTGCACTACTGCAAGATGTTGGCTGCGCAAGTGCACCAACATAAAAAGGGATGGGACAGAGTAAGGTCTCAGATATGAATGAACTAGGCAGGAACTGGCAAAATCCTGGTGGAGGGCTAGATCCTAACATTAGTAGTGGATCTCGAAAACCTGGGCAGACTAGATGGACCATCGGTTTCCTTCTGCCATCACCATCAATGTTTTCTATGTTTTCTATCTGTGATAGACAATAATCTGTGAAACTGCTGACAAAGTTATAAATAATGGATATATTTTTTTTGTGGGCCAGATTTTTTTCCTTGGGACTGAAAAAAGACATTAAACTCTTACTTTGCATCCTCCCACCACACAAGGAGGTAGTTATATGATACCAAAGTAGATTTTTTTAGCTTGGACTAAATAGTCCAATTTCCGTTTAAGGAAGTCATTATCCAGTAAAGAGGTATTTGATTTCCAACATCCTGGACAGAAAACATTTTGAGAATCAGGGCTCAAAGAGGTCCACACTAGTCTGTGGTTTGAAGTCTCTACTGGTACAGAATGGTGCAGGGAACAATCTAGCTAAGGGGAACAGAACAAAAAAAATCAATGCAGGTAGATAAAGTACCCTTGGTATCTGCCACTTTATCTCCAGTTGTCCCAGTTAATCAAATAACCCTGCCTCGGAAATGTTCCTGGCCAAGGTGAGGCTGGCTCATCCTGCTAAACTTCTTCATCAGTGGGGGCAGACTGTAACACAGAATACAGATCCTGTTCCACATGAACTGCTGTGTGGGCTGTTGTGGGTAGGGGGTGTTGTTGGGGGCCACGGAATCCAGGCTAGAAGGATTGCAATTGACTGAAACAGGTGTCCCATCTTCTTCTGTCAGCTGCTTGGAGCATGACATACTGTAGGGTCAGACAAAACAGAATTATTATGGGGGGGGCAGCTATCCAGAGGAGATCATTGGAGGTTGTACCTCACTAATGCCATCCCTAAGTGCAGGGGAAACTTCAAACACAGTAGTGTTGCCATCTGTTCCCTGCTTAAACAAAACAGGCTCCCAAGTAAAGTCAAAGGACTCAGGTACCTCCAGGGACAGAGATGTGAGAACAATCAACCCCTTTGCTCTCAGAAGAACTGGTTCTCCAACTGGTAGAGTGAGGTGAGGACAGTAGAGGGAAGGAGAGAAAGTGAACAAGTTCCATGGAGACCATGGCCCAATATCACAAGAACTGTGCTGTGAATGAATCACTGGTGGTGCTGGCCAGAAGGACTTTCTCAATTGGATAAACTGGTACGGGCATAGGGAGGTGTATAGGACCACATTGTAGTACAGATGAGCTGGGGCTCCAACCAGAGCTGTCTTCATTTCATTTCGAGCCTGCTTCAATAGGTTTTGCATCAGTGTGGGATGTGGCATGCAAATGTTTTGTTTTCTTTATTAATTTACTGCATTCTGACTGAAAGTCAGTTTTGCACTCAGTGCCTGCTTCCCCAATTGAAAGAACACAGGCCATGAACTCTGAGAACTCTTCAGTCACCTCTCACTTTCACTTTCAGAGTGGGCAGCCATTGCTGGAGTCAAGTGAGATCCTTTGATTTGCAGCTCAGCCAGATAAACTGACAAATCAGTTGAGGTCATCAGATTGGGAGTGACTGGCTGGAGTTCTGGAGCAGGCCGAGGCAGAGTGGGAGTAACAGTAGAGCAGGAAAACAAAGGAACAGAAAAATATTTTCCAGCCAGAGAGGAAAGCTGAATGTAGGAATTACCAGTTGAGACCAGATTTTCTCTTTCTGCAGCATGCAGTGTCCCTCTTCATCCACAATCAGTCACAGCAGTGCAGACTTCTTGTGTTGGACTTCTAACTCCAAATGCTTTTCCTCCTGGACACATCATGGTGCATAGCAACAACCTCAGGAATTGTGGGGACCTTGGCTGGATCCCCAACTGGCACTGGACTTTCATCAGTCATGAGAACAGATCCAAGTGTAACAGGAGGACCTTGGAGAGACACCTCCTGACTGTCTTCACAAGCCATCTTGTCCATGGCAGAAACCACAAGTGAGCCAATATCATGACTGTCTACTCCTTAAGCAACAGCTGGCTCCTCCATAGCAACAACAGCTTCACATTGCGCAGCAGACCCACAGACATATTACTAATAAAAGTAGTAGGGGCTTCCTCAATAAGCCGGGAAACTTTCTCCTCCACCTGGGACTCCAAGGCATTCTCCTCCATAACTGACCACACACTCTATCTGACAGGAAGCAGCAAAGCTCCATGGAGGAAGAACAGAGGAGTTCCTCCCATGTCATGGGCAATATTCCCCCATCAATAAAACAGGTCCATGCAACCCACCCCTCAGGACATACCTGGAAACAAGCTGTCACAGCTTAGTGTGCCTTTCCTGGTCACAAACTACAAATGGATAACTCAAACAAATAAAAACTACCAGTACTATAGTCCAGGGATTGCACAACTACACAGACCACACAACTGATGCTCATCCAACTCACACAAAAGGCAACATTAATCTTGACTAAATGAACATAACATGCCAATGTTGCTGACGGGCCCAGAGAAGGTGAATCTGTGTTATGTAAAGAAAAATGTAGGACTTGTTTTATGATACAGTATAAGAACAGTTAATGGGGCTCAGAAGATGTTTCTTGGCAGATCTAAAGTGCCTCCTCATGACTTCTTGAGACAGCTTGGATTCAATGCTAAGAAGTGCAAGGTAATGCACCTGGGAAACAAAAACCCAGGGGAAGAGTACACAATGGGGGGTGAGATACTAACAACAACAAAAATGGAAAGGGACCTGGGGGTAGTCATATCAGATGACCTAAAGGTGGGCAAGCAATGTGAGAGGGCAGCAAGGAGAGCTGGGGGGATACTGGGATGCATAGGGAGAGGCCTCACCAGTAGAAAACAGGAAGTTATTATCCCTCTGTACAGACAGCTGGTGAGACCCCATCTGAGTACGTGTGCAGTTCTGAGACCCAATCTCTGCAAAGACATAGACAGGATGGAAGCTGTCCAGAGGAGGGCAACTGAAATGGTGCAGGGTCTGTACCGGAAGACATATGAAGAGAGACGAAAGGAGCTTAATATGTATAGCCTTGAGGAAAGGAGGGAGAGGGGGAACATGATAGAAATGTTCAAGTACCTCGAGGGAATCAACAAAGTCCAAGAGGGTAGCATCTTTCAAAAAAAGAGATGTGCAAGAACAAGAGGGCACAGGTTGAAGATAGAGGGGGGGCGGCTCAGAGGTAATTTAAGGAAGTATTTTTTCACAGAGAGGGTTGTGGATGCATGGAACGGCCTTCCAGAGGAGGTTGTGGAGTCAAAATCAGTGGTGGAATTCAAGCATGCATGGGACAGTCATAAGGCCATTCTAGGGGGTGGGGGTAGGAAGAAGTAGGCTGCTGGTTAGCTAGGATCTGCAGCTTGTCCAGTAGGTAGGGAAATGGGCAGACTGGGTGGGCCAAGCGGTCCTTATCTGCCATCAAATTCTATGTTTATGTTTCTACGTTTCTTTGGGTTTGAGAATCGAGAAGCAAAGCTGAATGATTCTGGAAGCCTAATAAGTTACAGCAGGATGCACTTAACTAGCCAAGAGACTTCTCTGGAGACCCCTTTACTTTTTATTAAATATTTCATTTTTCCACCTCAAGTGCCATTCCAAAGGGAAATGTGATCAGTTTACTGTAAAGAGTGAAAAAAGAATACAAAGTTAAATAATTAAGACACCTGGGGCCCTATATTCAGAATTTTGTTCAGGTACTAACAGGTTTTTGCCCGTGCAAACCAGGATTTGCTCCAGATCCCCAGATTCAAAAGGGGCCTGTGCTCAGGCAAAAAGAGTAAGTGCCTGTGCAAGACATAATGCATGTAGGTGGACAAGGGGAGGGGTGTGGCCATGAATAGTCGCTGTACCCCATATTCAGTGGCATTGTGCTGTGCAATAGAGGTTAGCACAGTCCTTTTGCACAGTGCAAATACTGTCGAACACAGCCCCAACCTAATCTAGAGAACCCTAGCATCTGCCGGAGTTTAAGCCACTACCTTGCATGTTGTCAGCTAGGGGAGCACACCCACTGACTGTGGTCCATGGCACCCCCACTCCGATAGCCAGCCCACAGTAAAAAAGAAAACCTCCCTGGTGCCTAGTGGTCCCCCCATCCACTGATCGCCATCCCAAAGGATAAAAGAAATTTCCCCTCTTGCTAGTGGTTCCCCCCACCCACCGATCACCAGCCTGTAGGAGAAAAGAAAACCTCCCTGGTGCTAGTAGTCCCCCACACTCAAAAATCACCAGCCTGCAGGAGAAAACAAAAACTTTCCCCAGCGTTAGTGTTCCCCTCCACCCACCGATCATCAGCCCATAATAAAATTATAATTTACCCAGAGCTTGTGGTCCTCCTTTTCTCCGATTGCCAGCCTGTAATAAAATTAAAACTTTCCTGGTGCCTAGTGGTCCTCCCCATGATCGCCAGCCTGTAATAAAATTGTAACTTCCCTGGTGTTAGTGGTCCCTCCTCCCTCTGATTACCAGCCCATAACAAAATTATAAGTTCCCTGAAGCTGGTGGTCCCCCCCCTCCCTGCGATCACCAGCCCATTGGAACATTGACAAACCTCCCTGGCATCTAGCGGCCTCCCCCATGGCACTGAACACCTATACCCTCAGTCACCTTACCAGTATCCTCAGTGGTGTGGGTGCACATACAGTGACTGGTGTAGTCCTTCTCACACATCCTCCACTGGCCACCGAATGTCCAGGTAAGGAGCACGCATCTTATTTATAGGACAGGGCGTATCACCCTGTCTTACAAATAAGATGCGTGCTCTCTGCCTGGACATATGGTGGCTAGGCAAGGAGGTGTGAGGGGAGGCTTTGCCAATTACTGTATGCACACCTGCAGCACCGAGAATACTGGTAAAGTGACTGCGGGTGGGTTAGTGTGCATTACCACGGGGGGGGGGACTAGATGCCAGGGAAGGCAGTCAGTTTTCCATGGGCTGGCAAGCCGGGGAGGGGGTCACCACTAGGCACCAGTAAAGTTTTCATTTTATTATGGGCTGGTGATCAGTGGGAGAGGGGACCACTAGGTCCAGTGAAGTTATAATTTTATTATGGGCAGGCAATCAGAGGGAAGGGGGGAACACTTGCAACAGGGAGGTTCCAATTTCTCTCTATGGGCTGGCAATGGGTGGGTGGGGGGATTACTAGCACCAAGGAAGTTTTAATTTTATTATGGGCTGATGATTGGAGGGAGGTGGGGACCACTAAGCAGCAGGGATATCTACACGTATCTGGGACCAGGCAATTGGGGAGGGTGGCACCATGCTAACCTGCCTATCTACCCATGCAAATGAACCCTTTATAGGCATGCAAATGTTCCCTTAGCACCTTGCATGCATAATGGGCTCAGATGCATGGGTTCCTTGGAATATTACAAATAGTACTCTAGTGCCATCCGCTCTGGATGGACACTTCAGGATCCATGTAAGGGCAATGCTACTTGACATAGTACTGTGCTCACATGGCCCTATAGTTAGTCATAAAGCACCGGTGCTGCTGGCCCGGTGGCGCTGAGGGTTGAGGCGCTGGACTCCACACCTCACACCACGCCGGTGACCCGGTTTCGGGAATGGACTCAGGCCGCCGGGGGTTGGCAGGGGAGAGGAAGGATTGAGCATCCCATGACTGCTCTCCTTCCTCTGGGGTGGGTCAGGGAACTGCAGCACACTGTAGTGACAGCTGGTGGAGGCCGGCGGTGCAACAGTGGGCAGAAAAAATAAGGGGGAGAGCGCAGCAGGCGTCGGCACGTAGTGCCTTGACTCCATTGCACGTCTGGCTCTTGGGGAACACAAATATCAGACAGAAAATGGTGGAGCGTGATCTCTGCAGCTGTTGGCCGTGCCAGGCATCCCCCTGGTACCCGAGAGGATCCTGCATACAGGGTGCGTGAGCGATTAAAGGCCGGCCCTGTGGGGGTGCCAGACAGGGCTCGGGGGGGTGCGGGTGTCAGCAGCCGGAGATTGCGAGGGATCCGCTCCGCATGAAGGAACATAAATAAAGATGAGATAAAAAAAGCACCGGTGCGCTGTCCAACTGAATATAGCATCCTCAGGCTGCCAGGCTATTGCAAGGTGCAGCACAAATTCTGCGCTGAGCCTTGCACAGTTTTGAATATTGGTTCCCTGATCACTTCAGTGCCGGAGTTTCATTTTGTTCAGTGATTTAGTGATTTTTAATAAACAAGATATGGTTTGCTTTTGAGAAACATAACATTTTTATTTTCCAGTCATATTAACTGAATACCCAGTCTCACAGTACACATGCACTACAGGTCGAGGCCCCTATATTCAGACATGGCCATTGGAGCAAGAAAGTGCCCAGTCACCAGGAAGGCATATTCATAAAGCAGCAAGTATGAATGTTGAACTGTGGTAGCACAGCACAGAGTGAATAAGCATGATACACCTCAGCTCTGCTGGCAACTGACATCCAGGAGCAAAGGGTGATAGACTGACCCAAACTGGATAGCACCTTTGCTGCTTGGTGCCTTATTTAGAGTCCTGTATGCTAATGACCACATGTGGTATATAAAGTTCTAAGGGTCCATTTGCACATCATTATGTGGTGAAGCCCCTCCTAAAGAAAACTGCCCTTGACCCAGACATCCTTGTGAATTACAGTCCGATCTCCAACCTGCCTATTTTGAGCAAGGTTGTTGAGAAATTGGTGGCACAACAGCTCAAGGATCGCCTGGTGTCCTCGGACATCTATGAGCTTTTCCAGCCGGGTTTTCAGGCCAGACATAGCACTGAAGTTGCTCTAGTTAGAGTGCATAATGATCTGCTAAGAGCTAGAGATAGAGAAGACAGGTCAGTTCTCGTGCTCTTTGACCTCTCCTCGGCTTTCGACACTGGACCATGTCATGCTTCTTGATTGGCCCTGTGAGTTTTGTGGACTAGCCAGCACTGTCATCAGATGGTTTGAGTCCTATCTCTTGAACAGGGTACAGTGAGTGGTTATGGAAAATTTCTCCTCCTCCCCAGTGCCTCTGTCCTGTGGAATACCACAGGACGCAATCTTATCGCCGATGCTGTTCGCAGTGTATATGATGCCCCTGGGCGAGATCATTCGACAGTACAGTGTGGAGCTTCACCGCTGTGCAGATGACACCCAGCTGTATTTGTCTTTTGCACCCGGAACATCAGGAGCTGTCGATGTGCTTAACAACTGTCTGGCTAAAATGAATGACTGGATGGCTTCCAGATGGCTGAAACTTAACCTGGCTAAGACAGAGGTGCTGATGATTGAGCCTGGTCACGGGTGTGATGTGTTGCTACCGGGGGATAACTCTGGACATGTTCTGGGGTCTGTTCTCTGAGAGAGAGCATTCTACCTCACTCTGGACTGTTTTGTACTTCAGAGAGCTGAAATCTGATTTTCCAGTTCTTGTGGTTGCTTGCTTTGACCCCAAGCACCCACATTTTTTTATCTATTTGTTTAGTAGTCAGGGAGTTAGCTAGAGTTATCTAGCATAGGCAGGGCATGGGAAGTGAGTGAGCACAGAAGCTAGTTTTTTTATTTTTTAGTACAGTCCTGCAGATAGCTTGTATTTTTTATCTGTCTCAGTGTGAAAGTTGGTGTGAGTTGCTGCCTGGCAACCGCTACGTCCATCATCGCTTTCACAGGTAGGATCACATTTTTCAGTGGTAGACTACAAAGCATTACAGAACAACACTGGAACTGTTGCCTGACTTTGAAGGTGCTCTTTTTCATGAAGGGACTGATAACTATCGGGAGTTTTATCCAGAATACTGCGGCCTCAAATCTCCTGTCCTTGTGGAAATTGGCTGTGAAGTCTTCTTCAATATCTTCATCTACAGAAGTGCCTCTTTTTGCCATCTCAGCGAGAGGGCTGACTGTATTTGGAGTCCTAGTTTGCCAGCCTGATTACTACCCTGGGAGAACGTGGATTGCAGAGGGCATCATCCACGTTTTACTTCCCAGGGTTAAGAGAATGGAGCTTCCTCTTGGAAGGACTATCATCACGCCGTGCCGTCCATGAACTGGTGATATATCTTCTGCCAGTTCTTGTTGCCATTCGCTGTGCTGGTTGGATTATTTCACATGTTAACTTGAACTTTGTTTGGATTATCAGAGAAGGAGCTGGACTGTGGTTGATCTCAGCAGCTGCCGAGTTGTTGGTACTATCTTCTCTGTCTTTTTTTTCTGGGAGCTTGTGAGAGAAGCTCCTAGTTAAATTTTCCCTGGCTGTTGGACTCAGATGAAATATTTTCCAACCTGTGTCATCTTGCCCTGAAGAGACTGGGATCAGTGAAAGGGTCCCTGGTCTCTAAAATTGTGGGCTCTGGATTAACTTTGGTCTATTTCAAAATTCTTTATCCTGAACTATAACTGTAGGACCTATTGCAATAGGGCCTGTTGGACTGACTGAGCTCTGCAAGTTGTTTTCCTAGATTTGGAAATCTAAGTTTTTGGCTTATTTGCTCTCCTGTGTGGGTCTCGGTGGAGTATTTTGGGGGTAGAGTGGGGAGGTAACTGGGGTGCGGGGTTTTTCTTTAGTGTATGCTTGCTGGCATGACTGGTTAGGCTTGTGTACATTAGTGTGTGAATGCATGAATGACTGGTAGTTATTAGCTGCATACTTTCTTTTTGGCTAGAACAGCATGTGTCTGGGGAGGTCAGGGGTCTAGGTTGGGCAAGGATTGTATACAAGGCATCCCAGCTTCTTGATCTGCGGCCCTTTACCAACCTCCTTGTTTCCATCACTACAGCTTGGTGCTGTAGGGAGGTCCAAATTGCGAGGTCTCCTATTGATCGACCCTAGCGGAGCACCTCATGCACTTTGGGAGGGGATAGGATTGAGGTAATTGGGGCAGAAGGTGCCCTGGGTGTTGACGGGTCCTAGGGAGAGGCCAGATGTGTTTGGTCCCTGTCCCCTGGGTTTCCACCACACTCAGTGGACTAATACCCAAAAGGGCTACACTATCCACCAATCCCCTGAGAATAGTGCTCTGCAATGCCAGATCAATTAGGTACAAGAATACAGTTATAGCGGACTTGGTTTCCTCTGTCGATCTGCCATGTATTACTGAGACCTGGTTGGGTGATGGACGCTGGCCAGGTCTTACAGGCTGCCTTCCCCCCCAGTTACTCAGTGGTGCACTGCCCCACAGCGGAATGCAGAGGTGGGGGAGTGGCCATCTATTTTAGCTCTGAGCTTGGTTTCACTGTTCACCAAGTGGGAAGACCAGGTTCTTTTGAATGTGTGGCTGTACGTGGGGATCCGGGCGCAGGCTGCAGGATTCTCCTGATTTACCACCTCTCTGTGGTGGTGGGTGAATCCCTGAAGGAGTTAGCTGACTTCACCGTTGGAGAGACATTGGAGTCCCCCAGATGTTTAGCTCTGGGGGGATTTCAACACCTGGGCCAACAATGAATCCTCTAGGCTAGGTTACAACCTCCTTCAGATGATGTCATCTCTGGGCCTGTAGCAAGAAGTTTCTTCCGTGACCCTCCAGGGCAGCCACATGTTGGACCTGGTCTTCTCGCTTGGGCTTGAGATTAGTAATCTCAAGACTGATCAGGTCATCTGGTCCAATTATTGCACAGTGGAATTCTCACTCAGGGCCCCCCCGAGATCCCTCCCCTTGCTGAGATGGTCAGCTATTGCCCTTTGAGGGGCTTTACTCCGGAGAGATTTCTGACGGTGGCTGATCTATCTAGTGTGGGTAATGCATGTGTAGGGGGTACGGGCAAGGCCATCACCATCTATAATAGGGTGATGTTGGCTGCACTCGACTCTCTCGCACCGGTCCGTGTACAACCCAAATCCTCTCACCTGAGATCCCCATGGTTTGATGGGGAGCTCAAGGTGATGAAGATTGTGGGTATGAGGTTGGAGCGCTGCTGGTGGAAGTCCAGGCTGGAGGTGGATAGACCGGCCCTGTGCTCTCATTATGCAGTGTATCAGCGGGCAATCACCTGTAAGAAGGCAGAGTTCCTGTCCAGGGAGATTGGTGCTGGAAAGAATCAACCAACAGTGCTCTTTCGGTCCGTGTACAGGTTATTAAACCCAGTCTGTCTACTGCCGAAAAAAAAGCCTTTTCTAACACATTATGCAAAGAGTTTGCCCATTTCTTCTCAGACAGGGTGTCCACCATGCATCAGGGAGTTCCGCCAGTATGCCACATGCTGGCCGACAGTGGTCCAGAGAGCTCCCTGCCTGGTTGGGGGGAGTTTAAACCAGTGGAGGTGGTTGAGGTCATTGAGGTTGCCCTCTGGCTAAATCACACATATTGTGAACTGGACCCAGTGCCGATGCGTTTCTTGATGGGATGTGTCGACATTGTTGGCCTGGTGTTTGCCTTGATCATCCAGTGTGCTATCTCAGAGGTGGTCTTCCCAGACACATTGAAGAAGGCACTGGTTAGGCCTCTTCTGAAGAAACCATCATTAGACCCTGACGTCAAGTTGAATTACCGTCCAATCTCCCATCTCCCTTCTTAGGGAAGGTTGTTGAGAAAGTTGTGGTGCAGCAGCTCGAGGATCAGCTTGTGACCTTTGACCTCTACAAGCGTCTCCAGTCGGGGTTTCAGGCAAGGTACAGAACAGAAACTGCATTAGTTCGGGTGCATAATGACCTCATTAGGGCTCCAGAGTGAGGAGAGGGGACAATTCTCATTCTCCTCGACCTCTCTTCAGCATTTGACACGGTAGACCATTAGGTGTTACTCAACTGCCTGAGGGAATTTTTTGGACTCACCGGCACTGTCATCCACCGGTTTGAGTCCTATCTCATGAACAGAAGGCAATGGGTAGTGATGGGGAATTTATCCTCCTCCCCTAGCCTCCTGTTGTGTGGAGTACCTCAGGGTTCGATCCTGTCTCCAATGTTGTTTGCCATGTACATGCTGCCCCTGGGAGAGATAATTAGGAAATATAATCTGGATTTTCATTTCTATGCAGATGATACCCAGCTGTACTTTTCCTTTGCCCCTGGGGCATCCCATGCGGTGGAAGTGCTGAGCAGCTCCATTGCCGAGATCAATGATCGGATGGCCTCCAGCTGGTTGTGATTGAACCCCGATAAGACAGAGGTACTGGTGGTGGAGTTGAACAGAAGGCATGATAGGATGGCCTCTGGTGCAGTAACAGGGATGCTCCTGGGTTCTGTGCCATTGAAGGCCTCCTCTAGGGTGTGCGATTTTGGTGTGACCTTTGACAATTGATTGACATTTGAAGCTCAGGTATCATCTGTTTTCTGGACCAGCTTTTACCAACTAAGGAATCATACCTCTCAACTGTACCACATTATGAGGAACGTTCCTCATTTTACTTCACAAAAGCTCCCTGTTCCACATTGTGAGGACTTGTTCTCCATTCAAAGCCAACATTTTAAAGCAAACATCCATAATAAATGATGCATAAAATATATTATTCAGTTAATAACAGACTTTCTGAACATAAATGCAACATGTTAACAGTGTTTTGAGCTTCTTAGGTAAAGACTTGACTAAGTGTTCCACATTTTGCCCATTTGTTCCACATTTTGACAGGCAATGTTCCACATTTGGGGGACAAAAGGTTGAGAGGTATGTAAGGAATATCACCAGGATCAAGTCCCTAGTTCTGCCTATGGATCTCCCCACCTCAGTGCATGCCTTCATAATGTCCAGGCTCGACTACTGTAATGTGCTGTACCTCAGGGTCTCAGGAGGTACCCTACACAGGCTGCAGCTAGTGCATAATGCAGCCACCAGGATGTTGACTGGGAAGTCTAAATACTGCCACATCACCCTGGTGCTGTATGAACTGCACTGGCTGCCGGTCAGGTAGAGGATCCTCTTTAAGGTGGGCTTGCTCACCTTTAAGGCCCTACATGGGCTGGACCCTGAATACCTGTCAGACCTTCTGCCACCCACTACCTCAGTCCGCTCCCTCCATTCTTCTTCTTCTAGGGACCTCCTTATGATTCCCAGGACAAAATTAAAAACTGCCACTGACAGAGCTTTTAATGTCACCGGCCCCATCCTGTGGAATTTGCTGCCTTTATATGTAAGGGAGGACCCGTCAGTTGAAGTATTCAAGGCCTGTCTCAAGACCCTCCTGTTCAGTCAGGCCTTCCCAGACACTGTTTATTAGTATATATCTGGGATAGCACTGTTAATGACTGCTGCTGTTTTTAACTGTGTTTTTTATGATTCAATTAATTTATGACTGTCTTAATAGTATGTTTTATTTTTAATGAATAGTTTGCATTTATATTTGTACGATGCTCAGAGCCTCTGTGATTGGGCACCTGAAAAATAAAACTTGCCTTGCCTCTTCTGGTGGCTTCGCGGGTGTGAAATCTGGGTGTGGTCCTTGATAACAGATTGACCTTTGAAGATTAGGTGTCATCTGCAGTCAGCAGTGGTTTTTACCACTTGTGGAACATTGTCCAGATAAATCCCTTCATTATGCATGAGGACCTGACGACACTGGTGCATGCCTTTGTGACCGCTAGGCTCGACTACTGTAATGATCTGAACTTTGGGGTCACGGGAGGGACCCTTTGCAGACTGCAGCTGGTGCAGAAGGCAGCAGCCTGGTTGCTGAAGGGCCTTTCGAGGTCCAGTCATGTGGCTCCAGTCTTGCGTGCCCTGCACTGGCTGCCAGTCAGGTGGAGGGTCCTTTCCAAGTTGGGTCTTCTCACATTTAAGGCCCTATATGGGCTGGGTCCTGGCTACTTGTCAGAGCTCCTGACACCGGTGTCCTTTGCTCACTTCCTTTGCTCCTCCTCGAGGGGCGTCCTGGACGTTCCCAGGGTTAGGCTCAAGACCTCGGGAGATCATGCCTTCAGTTTCTCTAGGCCGACCCTGTGGAACATGCTTCTGTCTGCGGTCCAGGAGGCTCCCTTAACTGAGGTGTTTAAAGGGAGGCTGAAGGCCCACCTCTTTAGCTTGGCTTTTGACTGCTGATGCCATTTTAAGTTTTTGCCAGTCCCTTGAAGACTGACCTTTCGACACATTTTAATGTTGCTGTATAATCATTTTGATGTGGTTTTATTGAGGTTTTATTTCATGTTTCAATTACTGCTGTATGTTGATTATTTATGTTAGGGACCCAGAGGCTCTGGGATTGGGTGCCTTATAAATAAAATTTCCTTGCCTTGCCTTGCCATTAGCAGCTCTGCACAATTCCTCTATGCACATATATGCATCGATGCATTGTACGGAGCTTCAGCTATTGCCACCATCATCACCCCATCCACATACACTAATGCACATAGAAACATAGAAGTTGTCAGTAGATAAGGACCTCTTGTACCACCTAGCCTGCCCTATATTCCCCACCTACTGTGCCACCACAGACCCTTCTCTCCCCCTTGCCTTACTTTTAAGGTCCTCTTGTGTCTATCCCATGCATGCTTGAATCTTGTTACCATTTTAGCACCCACGACCTCTGCTGGGAGGCTTTTCCAGGCATCTACCACTCTCTCCATGAAGAAGTATTTCCTCACATCTCCTCTTAGCCCCCGCCCAAGATTCATAGTGTGATCCTTATCCTGGAGCATCTTCTTCTATGGAAATGCTCCCTTCCTCTACATTCATTCATTCATTCATTCTTTATTCGGATAATACCTTTGAGCAAAAGCTCTTTACATAGGTTCCATGTCAACATTCAAGATAATAACAAGAAGCCGGCCTGGTGCCACTGAGGGTTGAGGCGCTGGACACCACACCTCTTGCTACGCCAGTGACCTGGGTTTGGGAACGAGCCCGGACCACCAGGGGTCAGCAGGGGAGAGAGAAGATTGAGCATCCGAAGGACTGCTATTCTATCTCGGGTGGGATCCAGGGGAAGCCCGGTGCAGCAGCGGGCCCCCACTGGAGACCGGTGGCACTGCTATGCACAGGGGCTTGCTAGCAAGCTAGGGGTAGACGTCAGGCAGCTGCCTTCTGGACATGGGTGGGAACACCCGTGTTGCAGGTTGGGTGGCATTGCACGTCCCACGTTGGGTGGGTGTACAACACTACAAATACCCCTCAAGCCCTGGATAGGTGATGGCCCTGCCAGTGCCACTGCCACACTCCCAATGCTGGTTCCCCGCCACTGCCCCCGCAGTCTTGCTGGGTTGACCTACCCAACCCGGGGAACTGCAACAAACTTAAAGATGGTCAGGGAACACACCGTGAGTTAGAGCAAGCTGGTGAGAGCAGGGGGCCTGAGAGAGTTCCAGGCTGAGGGCAATAAACATAGTTGAAAAAAAAAAAGATAATACAAGAACATGAACAAAAGAATGAAAGCAATAGACTGGCAATACAGCGATTAGAATGACGCTATTACACTGTTATAAATTTACATGAGAGCAAGAGTCATTACATACAGTGAAAATGTACAGTGGCTTAAGATCATTGTAAAAAGTATATCCATTAACTAAGTGCAATTACAGAGAGTGAGAATATTGGGTAATGACAGAGACAGCAGGGGTGGTAGCGATAGATGATCTGGTGCAGAGGAGAATGTAAGTCAGCCCAGTTGCCTCGTCAGGTTGCTTAACTGCATAGGAGAGTAGACATAAGCCACAGGAGCTGTGCCAAGGTGACCTGGGACAAGTTGGCATGAGCTGTTAGTGGGTGCAGTCACATGTGGAGTCAGAGACAAGTCGGAGTTTAAGCTTCCAGTTTAAGGCTCCTAAGGTAGCAGCAGATGATATGTCAATAGCAAGTGAACTGAACCAGAGTAGGGCTTGGAAGGCAAAAGATCTTTGACCCTGGGAGGTACAGCATTGAGGGATCTTGAAATATTGTCAGACCGAGCCTCTGGTTTGACATGAGTTGGTACAAGGGATAAGAAGCTCTTGAACCCCAGGAGGCATCAGCCAAGAAGTAATCTTCTTAGCTAGGAGACAGGTTTGGTATGGAAGACTACCATTGAACTGAAGACAGTTTGCCTGTGAATATAGGTCACAGGTGTGGGTTAGACGCTCTGCAGCTGTGAGGAGCCAGCAGGACTTATTTAGTGCTATTGTAATACCTTTGAGGGATGTGGCAGTGGCCGACCCATATATGATAAGACCATAGTCCACAAGTGAGACCACCGAGCTGTGTATAGCTGTGCTGAGGGCTTCGGGAGTCAGACTACACCTATGTCTCTACAGGAGCCTAATTTGCACGTTGATGGCTTTGGGTAAGTTTTCTATATGACTGGCAAAAGAAAGAGTGCTATCATCCGTGATCCCTAGATATTTAAAATTAGGTACTTGCTCCAGTGATACTCCAGCATAATTTAGGATGGTGAGTGGGTAGTATCTGTGCTTGCTCTGGGCAGTTGCAAACAGCATGGTTTTTGTCTTTTTATAGTTCAAGACTAATTTATGGTTGTTAAACCAACTGTCTACTGCAGCAAAGTTTTGTTGGAGCTCATGTTCAACGGCCTTGGGATCAGTAGCACTAGTAAAGATGACCACATCATCCACATAGAGAAGGTTGCATCCCCGGCAGGAAAGGGGAAGTGAATTCAGAAAGACACTGAACAGGAGGGGACTAGGACTGATCCTTGTGGGACTCCTGACTTGACAGATTTGCTGTCTGAGAGAATGTCGGCAAACTTTACTTTTTGCGATTGATTGAGAAGGTAGCTCCTGAACCAAGAACCGGCATCGGGGAGAGACCAAGGTTACAAAGTTGTTCCACCAGGAGGGCATGGCTAACCATGTTGAATGCCTTGGTTAAGTCAATGTATGCAGCACCAACCATCTGACCCTGGTCAAGGGAATTATGAACGTAGCCCATGAACTTGAACAGGGCAGTGGTGTTGCTGTGTCCAGCCCTAAATCCATGTTGCTGGGGGCATAGAAGTTGATACTTATATAGGTATTCATCTAGCTGGTCCGAGACAATTTTCTCAAGGGCTTTGGATAGTGCAGGTAGGATGGAAATAGGTTGGTAGTTACCATGAGAGGCACGGTGTCTGCTCTTATGAACTGGTGTCACTACCGCAGATTTCCACTGTTGAGGAAAGTAAGTAAACTTTAGGGAAAAGGTTAATTATATGTGTAAGGGGTAGAGCCAGGGTCCTCCAGATTTTTGGGGTTCTAGTTCGGTTCTGGTTTTACAGTGTGGGGTTCTAGTTCAGTTCAGTTCTGTTTAAAAATTACATGTTTTAGTTCTGGTTCAGTTCTGTTCTAGGCTTTTGGCTTATTTTCTAGTTCTGGTTTGGTTCTGGTTCTGGATCAAGTTATATGTTACTAAATTAACTTTATATTGTCAAATAAAATATATATATATATATATATATATATATATATATTTATTTTATTTTTTTATTTTATTTAAACAGCAGTTTGGAAAACCTTTGAGCCATAGGCTCATTTACAAAGGTACCTTGTCACAGCAAAGCAAAGTATATGTAAACATGGAGACAAGACAACTGATTTCACATCGTTAACTTTATTCAAACCTACATTTCCTTGAGTAAAAGAAACTAAAAAATAGCCAAGTACAAGTTCAATTGTAAAGAATAAATGTTCAAGAATTTAACAAACACAGAACAAGCAAGTTTGTTAACTGATAGGTGAGATCTTCGGTCATCTAGTTGCTTGCAGAATGAGAACACTCTCTCACTGCTACTGCTGCTAGCTGGCAAGCATAGGTACTTTTGTGCAAGCTTTGCTAGTTTTTGGATGAGGTGTCTTCCTGTCTTATTCCAGAATTCAAGGCAGTTGTCAGTATAACTGTCATGTACTAAATATGTTTTTACACAGCCCTCCGGCGCATAGCACTAGCCCTTAACAAAGTCTGTCAACTCTAGATCACTGCAGACTGCCTCTCTCACACCTGTGGTGTCTACAGGCAGGCAAACTGGCTCCAACTCTCCACTAGATTAAAGTACCAGACCTGTATTTTAGCCAAAAAGACCTCCCTGGCTCTTGTTCCCCCTGGGGTCCAGAACATACTTACCCCTTACTGTGTTCCACATACAACTAGAAGGACGGACAGTCAAATCCTTTCTGTACCTCCCTGCAGAACCACCCAAGGACAATGGTCCTTTCATACCAGGTCCGCAGACTACTTCAACTCCCTTCCTTTGGATATCGCCAACACTCCCACACTAGGCGCCTTTAAAAGCAAACTTCGCCAACACCTTATAGCAAGTGCTTCCTGTGACTGCTCCCTAAAACCCAGATCCTGGTCCTGCACTTTTCTCTTTGCCTCTCCCTCTACTCCAACCATGGTCAAAAACCCCCCCCCTTTCCTCTCCTCCCACCCCAATTTCCTCTCTTTGCCGCTATCTCAACTCCAACCCTGGTCAGGCATCCCCCTCTTCCTCTCCTCCCACCCTTATCTCCTTCCCCCCATCTCCTTACTCTTCCTCCCCCCACCATGCTAATTGTACCCCAATTCAGACCTTGCTGCCTCCTACCCCATTACCTCTAGTAACCTTCCTCATGTTTCTCTACACAACAGCCAGCTTCTTCCTTCCCCCTCTTCCCTTCCACCCCTTCCACTTCCGAGGTCCTCATGAGCCTGTCATTTTCTTAGTGCTGTGCTTGTCTAATAAGACTTCTTTATCCATGACAAGGCCTCCGGCTGCTCCTATTGTACTCCCTACTTCACCCAATACTTTCCCTCTTGCTTCTCTAACTCAACTGATCCTATCTATTTAACTCTGACCTTTTCTGCTACATATGTACTTTCTTTTTTGGCATTTGTTGTTTTGTTGTTGTTTTAACTGTATGCTCACTGTGCACTTTACCAAGACGTGGAACCTTTGTAAATGAGCCACTGGCTCAAAGGTATACTCTGATACTGTTAAGAAAATAAATAAATAAAATAGTTCACTGGATAACAATGATCTGGTTGCTGTAGAAGGAGGACCATCTAGGCTGGATAGCATGTCGTTGACATCAGTTTTTGGCCTTTTTGCTGGTGGCTCATCATCATTGGATTTTGCTTTGATATTGACAGTCATTACTGACTTCAATGAAGAAATCATTTCACAATCTGTAGGCAACACTTCACACAGCTGGAGAAGTGTAGAATAGCATGGATAAACTACTGCCTCCATGTGGGTTCTCTTCATCTCACAATGTCTGGGTTCAGTTTCAGTTTGGGTTCATCTGGTTTTTTATTTTTAGGGTTCTAGATCGGTTCAAATTGGGCAAAAATCAAATAGTTCTGGCTCAGTTTGGGTTCAGTTCTCAGAAGAACCCTAGCTTTAGTAAGGAGTGCCAATAGCTCCTCCAGGGCAAGACTTACAAACTTGAGGTCCAAGGTGTCTCTGCTGTAATGATCTTTACTTAAAACCTTTAGGAGTTGCTTCCTGGCTTCTTTAAGAGTGACAGTTCTAAAATAGAAAGGTGAATGGGTAGGGGGCTGGACAAGACTTTTAAGGCCAGTAGTGGAAGAGGTAGGACTGAAAAAGCCTTGGGGGAAAACTCCACCAAGGTCAGTGAATGCTGTGTTGAAGGAGTTTGAGATGATTTTTGGGTCTAATGTAGGGACCCATCTATGTTAAGCATAGTAAGGGCAGATTTAGGATCCTTCCCAGTGACTTCACTGAGATTCCTCCAGAATTGCCTTCTGTCATTCCAGGCACGAGACAAGGCTTCTTTATAGTAAGAGTTTTTCATGGCCCGGATTGACCTGATACAATCATTTCTAGTCTTTTCTTAAGACTGATTACCCAAGTAATGCACTTTATGCCAGAGGAGGACCCTGGCATTTAGGAGATCAATAATGTCAGGGGAGATCCACGGATTGTTATGACCCTTGACTTTCCACTTTCTAAGAGGGGCATGCTTGTCACACACTTCATTGAAGCAGGAGATGAGGTGCTCAAGGGCAAAATCAACATCATTAGATGAGTATGTTGTAGATCAGTCAGTGTGCCGAAGGTTGTTTTTCAATAAATCAAGGTGGCCATGAAGAAGGACCCTGTTAGTTATTGTCCTGGTGGGTGGTTTGGAAAACCTATTGGACCAACATAAAGTTACAGGGGAGTGGTCACTCATACCACCAGGGAGCATGGTGGTGTCTGTTATATTTGCATGGCGATTCAAGAGTATCCAGTTTAATAAGGTACTTGTGCCCGTCCTATAGTTTATATGCATGGGACCTTCAACAAGTTGGGAGAAGTGGAGTGCCATGATAGCATCCTTGTAAGGATTTGTTTTATCAACAAGTCAGTTTATATTGAATTCACCAAGCAGAATGACTTCAGAGTTCAGACTCAGATTTCTTAGGCAATCGATGAGTGTGTCAAAACCTGTGACAGTGTGTCGTGGGGGGATGTATGCTGATATGACAGTAACAGCCTTATTATGAGCCCCAAGGAGAATTTTTACAGCAGTTGCTTGCATGTTATCCCCTGGGATGCACAGCTGCAGGGCAAACCCTTGTAGGTTGTCCCTCATATAAATTGCACACCCATCTCCTCATCTGGTACATCTATCCTGGTGAACCACAGTGTACTCTTGTATAATAATGGATGCATCGGGGATGTTGGGTGAAAGCTAGGTTTCTACTACTGATAGCACATCTGGGTTGAGCTGTGCGACTCAGACCTGAAGAAGGTCAATCTTATCCACTACAGGTATTTATTAATACCTGTGAGGTATGTGAACATCTCTATCATATCTTCCCTTCCCCTCTTTTTCTCTACAGAGTACATATGTAGTTCCTTGAATCTTTCCTCACAGGGTTTTTGATTGTACAGTGGAGCCAGCCAGAGCGCAAGGCAATACCTTGCAGTAGATAACATCACAAAATACTTTATGACAAAAAGATTTAGTTGCCAATAAATTACATTGCTCCCTGCAGAATACTGTAGCATTTTGCATTAATACAGCAAGGTACTATGTTGCATCCTGGCTGATGCCACTAAATCCCTAGCAGTCTAATTGTACCCTCACCCCCAATCCCTGTTAAGAAAATAAATGTTCCTGGTATTTCAGTAGTACCCCCCACACACATACACAGACACACACACAGTGCCCTGATACTTAGCATGAAAAGAAGTTACCCTGGTAGTTGCTTTGCACCCTCCTTCCACCATGATGCCTGATGTAAAAAGAAATTATGCTAGCAGGCCAGTGGTATCCCCTCTAAACCCCTACCCCTACATGAAAGGAAAGTACCCTGGTATTCCAGTGGTAACCCCTTGCATCGATCCATGTTGTAAAATGTCATCTCCCTCCTTAGTCCAGTTCACTCACTCAGCACCCACCATCTCCACCCTCTGTCCAGCACCTGACTCGCCCTAAAAGGCCCATGGATGTGGTAAGCAAAACATTGGATGACAACCTGTACAGACCCATCTCTCATCACCTTGACAGGCCTCCATCTAATGATGAGGACTGAATGATATATATTGCGTTTCTACTGAAGAATCAGTTTGAATCTGAAGCGATCGGGTTGTCTCTGATGTAATCTCTCTTGTTCCACATCTCACAGTGAAAGCCTTTTATTTGCATTCCAGCTTGATTTGTATTTTTATATGCACCAGTTTTATGTATATGTGTCTCTGTCCAATGCTGCTGCTGCTGCTGAAAGTTCCCTTGTAATTTTTTTTTTTTATCTTTGCTAATTTTGGATTCCAGGAAAGAAAGACTTACATGCTGATTATTTTTGTGCAATAATTATTTTACTTTCATGATCAGGATTTTATTTTTAGACAAGTGTAAATGTACCCGACAAACATTTATAATGCCTGATGTACTACCATTAATAGCAGTACACAATTTGTAAGCAAGTAAAAGTTGGGTATGTCAGAAAAACATGGCATTTCATGGACATCATATCTGACATGAACCCTTACTGCCTGCAAATGATTAGAGTGTGCACATTAATGTTTCATTTGCCCTTAGGGCTTTCATTTATATGCATGGGTTTTGACTGGAATTTTGTTTGATACTGTATCATAAACAGTACACATTTTTAAGCAAGTTAATGTGTGTGTGTGTGCGTTTCTGAAAAATATGGAATTTCATGGAAATAAAGTCTGACACAGAACCCCTAATACCTGAAGAGTTGATTAGAGTGTACATAATCATATTTCATTTTCCCGAGAGTTTCATTTACATGTATCATATTTGTGTCTTGACTTGCATTTTGTATGATACTGTGTTATGTTTAAAGTCTTTATCTGGAAGCATTTTAATGTCTCTTGCACTAGAAAAGAATGAAATCAAATGACATTGTACATTTAATGATTATAATTTAAGGATGTGCAGGCACTATACAGCAGCTGTTGGATATCATAAGTTAAACCTTCATTACTAAATGCTCACTGTGTGACCCTGAGCAACTCACTTAACCTCCCAGTGCTCTATTCCACCCAGCTGCAGATATGGTGAAGGCAGGGCCCCCCAGGAAATGAGATGTGTCATCTCAGCTGGGCTATCCTGGGCAAAGAAATTGTAAATATTGGTATAAGCAGGATTCCAATGAAAATGAGATACTGCATCTCCATTGATGTATCCTCAGTAAATGCAATGGAAAAATGGGTAACAGCAGGAACTCACTGGAAGTGAGATACTGCAGCTCAGTTGGACTATAAAAAGTATATGCATAGTAAAAAAAAAAAATATGTATACTGCTAGCAGCCACCGACTCTGTTGAGTACTTTTCACCCCTTCCCCCCATGTAAAGGCCATGTGGTTTAATGGCTAGAGTTCTTTCCAGAATAGGGAGATCATAAATTCAAACCCCACTACTGCCACATGTTTACTGTGTAACCCTGAGCTACTCTCTTAACCTCCCAGTGATGCAGTCAGCCCACCCACCCACCTACGAAACAGGTAGAAGCAGGGACACAATGAAAATGAGATGTTGCAGGCCTGTCATGCCCATAGAGTCTGTAGGAGCACATGCCCTCCAAACTCATATCTGAGTCATGACTTTTCAGCTGAAAAAAACTGTAAAGTGCTAAATAATTTTCTCCATAGATCACTGTTGAATTGTATGCCCCTCCCAGAAATTACCATGGCATTGTGTCACCAGGATGTTGCATTTTATTTGTATTATTCTGTAAAATGAGTAAAAGCAGGACCCCGCTGGAAAGATGTTGCATCTCAGCTGGACCATTCTTGGTAAATACATTGTAAACAAAATGGCTTTTCCCAGCATCACCCCCTGGCAGAAAAAGTTAATGTAGTGGTTGGTACACTGCTGGGAACCAAGAGATTGTGGGCTTAAACATTGTTGCAGCCAAAAACGGTGACCCTGAGCAGGTTACTGAACGGAAATCTTGATGTAAGCTGTACCAGGGAGGGGCAGAGTGTTAGATCATGGGGTAGGATAGGGTAAAATAGGGAAGATTTGATGGAATAATGGTCTTTTTCTGTTGACACTATGTTTCTATCCTGGGTTAATTTATTATAAAAATGAGTAAAAGCAGGAACCCATTGGAATTAAGATGTTACATCTTAGTTGGGTTTTCCTTAGTAAATGAATTGTAAAACAGGAAAAAAAATGGCTGACAGTTATCTCCTTAACTAACTAAGAATAATAAAATTATCTTATACAGCATAAATTGTAGGATGAAAGAAATAATGTGACCCACTTGGGATTGAACCCAGGCTCCAGAATACTGTCCCGCAGCTCTACTACTGAGCATAGGGTTTCTGGATAGAATTCCTTGCTCTAGTGCAGTATTGCGTATCCTGCAACTAGAAACAATGAAGAAGACAATTAGATGGTCAGTGCAGTATTTGCCTCTGCTTAGCAACTGAAACACAAACTGCTTTGAGAAAGAACAAAGAACTAATGTAAATATGCAACATGCAAGCAAAAGCATTAAATCATTCACCAATGCTTGTCTTTGTTGTGCATGTGTGTGTGTGTATGCGTGTGCGTGTGTGTGTGTGTGTGTGTGTGTGTGTGTGTGTGTGTGTGTGTAAGATTTTGAGAAAAATAAAGCCACCTTTTCTAAAAACACTGTCACTTTTACTGCATGAATTAAAATAGGTGAAGACCAGAAAATAACATACAGTAGTTGTCTGTTGAGGGTTAGTAATTGTTCAAAGGAGTCAAGATATAACTGCCAAAAATAGTAATAATAAAAAAAAAATTACATGAAGGAAGTTGTTTTTCATTGTAAAAAAACTGCACTGTGACAGTTCCTAGAACTCATATAAGTGGCATGCTGTCAAGGCACATTAATAAAGCATGATATAACAGCTTCAGTAGTCAGTTTTGCAATCTCAAAGATGGGGAGGGGCTCTTGGAAACTACCAGTTATTGTCCAAGGTTGCCAGAACAGGTTTGAAGTGTACTGTAATTCTTTATCCAGCCCTCCTGTGAGTAAGAAGAGGAAAACCCAGAACATTTTCCTGGGAAAAGCATGGGATCAATGCCAGTCCATCACATAGGTGGTTTAACCTTTTCAATGCCAAGTAATCTTATCCTGCAATTATGGCAAACTGCGCTGCCACTAGTTCAGATATTTTCTGTTGATGGAGTTTTTGTGGGATCTGAAATCCATGGACTGGACTGGATTTTCTAAGCTCTGTGTTTCACCTTGCATCCAGGAATATTTTTTTTTTCTGCCTGGGCACAAGGTTCCCTGTGGACTAAGTTCACTTATCAGTCAGTGAATGCAGCAGTCCATGGACTGCTGGCTGCTCATTTTATAATGATCACACCTGATTTCATCTCAGATAGCAGATGTTTCTGGTGTTGGAAATATACTGCTGGAAACCATGTTTAATTATTAATTTACTGATTATCTGGCCGTAGGTTTGAAAATAACCCCCATTGCCTCTAGAGAAGCAACAGATTCAGCAGAAGCTGATTGACAAGGACCCATAAAGTGAATGCACCTTCAGCTATTACTCTGAAAATATGACAAGGTGTCCATAGCAGTTTTGTTGTCTTGCATTTTGTACAACAGCAAGTGGGCACTTCATTGGAGAATTCACATGAGATGAAATAAAATCCTAAGGGCTGGATTTTCTAATGTGATGACACATAGGCAACTCTTTATTTCGGACTGGTCCTGCATCATCCAAAATGTGCCAAAACACTTGAATTACATTTTCCAACATTGTGATGCATTTGCAACAGCTTATCTGCTTTACTGCATGTTTGCATCATTTTCTCTGTGCAGATTGCAGAAACTTTGGCAATAAATAGATCATATTTTATGTGGTCTAATTTCTGGTTGCAAATTGTACAATTGTGGTAAAACAATTCAAATTCTGAAAACCACTTTAAAAATCCAGCCCATAGTCTGGCCCGGTGGCACTGAGGGTTGAGGTGCTGGATGCCATGCTGGTGACCCGAGTTCGAGAGTGAGCTTGGGCCCCAGGGGTCGGCAGGGAAGGGATCAGATTAAGCACCCAGTGGGCAGCTCTCTTGTCCCAGAGGAGGGCATCAGGATACCCAGTGGCCCCTGTTAGAGATCGGGGACACTGCAGAAGTGTGGATGGGACGTAACAGCATGCCTGACGCTGGCAGGGTTGCTGTGTGCCAAGCGTCAGAGGGGTGCACACGCAGGGGGGGGGAGAGGGACAGAACAAGGAAAAATCCGGCTCACAGGGATAGGCGATGGCACCTATCCTCCATGCCCAGAGCTGGGTCCTACTCGGCCAGGCCTCATCACTCCTTCACCTGGGCCCTGTCCACTCTCCAGAGTTGGGCTACTCTCCCCGGGTGGGTCAAACCAGGGGTGCTGGCAGCAGTGGGGGGGAGAGAGAGGGCACAAGACCATAGAGGACCTCAGGTGGGCAGGCACAATGAGAGGATGCCTGAGAGAGTTCCCTCAAGCCGTGACCAGAGGGGAAAAAAGACTTACAAAAATTCCAGCCCATAATCCTTTTTAATACATATAGTTTCTTTTAACCCTAGCTCTTGTGGCACTCTTTTGCCTCGCCACCTCTTTTCACTGTCCTCCTACTTTCCAGGGATCCACAGGTTACTTTTGTCATCCATTGTGTAGTCCTTTGGGGGTCAGAGCCAACTCCTCCCAGGTCTATCTCACATTTAGGAAAGAGATGGGTGGTTGGGTTGGAAGGACCCAAGAGTGCCCGCTAGAGATTGGAGAACCAGTTTTGATATGCTCAGAACCATTTAAAAGTCAGGCTTTGATTTTGTTTCAAATTTTTTTAAAGCAGTAATTCTGGACCTTAATGTATTCACCCAGTAAATCTTCATCGAAAAGAAGGCTGGAGGTACAGGAAGGCTCCAGTGAGCCAAAATTTGTAGTGAGCAGTCACACGCACAGTGATGTTACCAACTGGGTACTAACTAGTGCCTCTGTATGGCACTAATTTGTTTCAATGGCCTACACAGCCAGTACAATGTAATGCTTGTGCCACTGTGTTAGTTTGGTTTTGGCCATTCACACTCTCAATTCCAGAGGAATTACTACTCTGTAGGGGTACCAAAAGCAAGAAACCCTCAAAGAGGGTCCACCCCTAGAGGGGCTGTGGGATGATTCCCATGGCTAAAGGTACCTTAGGAAGGATCCCAAGGAGAGAAGTGCTGCCACTAGAGGAGGAGGAGGAGGGGAGGATGGTTGGGCAAAGAAAAAAGTGCTTCCAAAGGAGGCTGAGAGGAACTGCTTATATAGCTCAGGAAAGTGGGAGTGGCTGACTGCTTTTTCACTGAACTACAGGCCAAGCCTTCCAATTCAATGGCCTATGCAGCCAGTACAGTGTTATGCTTGTGCAGCTGTGTTAGTTTGGTTTTGACCATTCGCACTATCTATTCCAGAGGACTTACCACCCTGTAGGGGTACCAAAGACAAGGAACCCTCAAAGAGGATTCCACCCCTAGAGGTGCTGTAGGATGTTTCCCATGGCTAAAGGTGCCTTAGGAAGGATTCCCCCAAAAGAATGAAGTAGTGTGAAGCATATAAACAAGCAGTAGCTGTGACGTAGTAGTAAATAAAGCATTAGGCAGCTTTATAATGTAAAGAGATGCCTTGATAATGTAATGAGATGCACAGGTTAGCAATAGCATGAGTTCAGTGGGTACCACTAGAGAATGAGGGGAACTCCTAAGGAGACAGGGAGCAACAAGTAGGGCCATCATCCACCTCCATCCAATAGCAGAACCTACCTAATAGAACTAGGAAACACTAACTACAGCTAACTAACTTTTATGACCTGAGGCACAGAGGAGAGAAAAAAAAACCTTTGTGGAGGAAACCTCTGGGGAACCAAGGCCTAGGTCATCTGCCCTCCAGGCTGGGATATTTTATTTAGTAACTGCTCTGCAGCTGTGATTTGGAAACCCAATTAAAGGGAGGTGGAAAATATTCCAATTTGGTGGAAAGTTCTTACTCAATCCCTCTAGTGGGAATGCTGTGAAAGGTTGTGAGAGTGCTCTGCAACATCAGAGGTAACCAAGATGGGAGGAAGAGAACAACAACTGCTGAGGCACTCACCTGGTCTACTCACCCTAAACATAAACCAGGTGAACCAGAGGCAGTCGTAGGGAGTATGCAATGAAGGTGCCTTGCTAGGGAAACCACTAAAGCCAATGATTAACCATTGTAGTGAAACCTCTAGTGCCAAAGGAGATCAGAGTAACCACCCTTCACAGCTAGTTCAAATTCTACACCAGGAGCTGCTGTCATGCCAGTGAATAGTTAAGCCAAGCCTGGAGTCAGAACATTTCCAGCTATGGGACAGGTGAGAAGGATCCCGCCCCAAGTTGGGCACACTCAAGATGCAGACTTAAAATGCAGAGTGAGACCGTTGGCTGCAGGTATTCCCTGCACCAGAATGGTATGGTTGGCATGCCACAGTAACTGATAAGGAGCTGAATGAGCATTAAGTGCTGAGACCTTGCAAAGGTCAGATGCAGTAGTGAGCACAGCAGACATCCCAAAGGCTGAAGTCGAGTGGATGGTGGTAGGCATGAAGCAAAGATTGCCTAAGCAAGAGTGGACCTGCACGTAGGTCAGTAACAGTGTAGTAATAATTGGACCTGCACGTAGGTCTGCAAAACATAGTAGCAATGAAGCAGCACTGTGAATAGTGGGGCAAGCCAACCAGGCATTCAAAGAGCCAATAAAGGTGACATATACTCTGAGGATTTGTCAGCAGCAGAGACAGGATTTAGAACATAAGTAATTAGCCACACAGGGTCACGACTCCCCAAACACCTCCTAGTCCCCACCACAGGAAAAACAAGAAAGTGATGTAAGGGCCGAGACCCACATGCAGGTATTGAAACTAATTGACAGCATCAGCAGTAGCTTAGCTGACCTCAGAGTATAACAAAGTGTACAAATATAGAAGCAGCATCTGTGTTGAGTACACTGAGTTGTAAACTTCAATAAACATAGAAAGAAAGGAGACACCATGCTCTCAAGCAGCTATCACTTGACAGTGCAATGAAACTGCAGCAATGAGGTAAGTAGAATGAGTTGAGAGAGCATGATTGAGCTGCATAGCTATGGGTCAGAGTGAGCTTGAATCAGGCGAAAACAATTAAGTGCAGCACAGAGAGCAGCTATGGTTGAGCTGAAACACACAGATAATTGTTGCAATACATTGCAAGTAATTTGAGAGTTGTGAGTGACTGAGAGCAAGTAATATGAGCTCTGGAGTAGCAAAATGCTAGAAGCTTAGAAACAAAGCCCCAAAAGACAAAACCAAAACACACAAACACAGAGAACAGTGAACAAGGCCCAAAACAAAGACACACAAACACAGAAAACAAGGAGTAATGACAGAAAGAAGCACACAGCCTGAGGCAAAATACAAAACAGAAGCAGGAAAACGAATGCATAAATCTAGCAGAGACAAACAGAAGCAGCAAGACGGGGGGCGCAGGCCCCAGGGTAGGCCCCAGCCAGCTGCAGAGGACAGACAGACAGAGCCTCCGGCCAGCAAAGAAAAAAGTACTTGAGAAGGAGGCTGAGAGGAACTGCTTATATAGCTCAGGAAAGTGGGAGTGGCTGGCTGCTTGTCCATTGAACTACAGGCCAAGCCTTCCAATTACTGTACTACCACTCCAAGTTGTTTTTAAAATCCTTTCCCTTCATTAACAATAGCTTACAGTATGAGTGGTAAATGACAGTTAAGAAGGTTTTGATATTTTAGAGAGGACAGGAAATTATTTCTAATTGGTATCTGTTTGAAATGTTCTTTTAATTTTTTACAGATGATAATTATATGCCAAGTAATCCATATTTAACTGTGCCTGATAAATGGTATATATGAAAAACTGTATTTTGTATTGCTTTGTTTTAATGATCCACATTCTGTACATTTCTTTTCATGTGAATAGTAGTTTGGAGTTTTGACTGCGTCCCTATTTGTGTACAGAACTCTGAGTATTTCTCTGGTAGTTCTGTTAATAATTAACATTCTGTACACAAGTTACAGTGTAGCACAAGCATCAAATTACTAGTTTAATGAGAAGAACTAACTAGAATTATATCTATGAAAAGACAATACAGTGCAGCCCTCTTAAATGCATACCCTTGAGACCCACAAAAAGTATGCATTTAAGAGAGAGCTATGTGCTTATCAGATCTTGTATTCCTTTAATGGTGAATGCAACTTGCAATTTGTGCCAGGGGACTGGGTAGGGAAAAGAAATGTCAGATGCACTTAAGTGCTTCATTGCTTGGGAAAAAGTGATTTGTGACATGCTGTGGATCTCTGGTCTGATTGTGGGGGATAATCTCTAAGGCACTCCACATTCATGACATCATGGGTTGTGTACACCTGATAGGTTGCTTGATGCACATGTAAATTTGAAGCAAGTCCATCCCCCTTCTCCTGGAAGTCAGCTTACCACAGGTCAGTTCTAGATGTGCATCCAACCGAGATTGCAGCACACTACGCCTCCAACAACGTTAATTCGAATCTACAGGCTAAGATAAGCCTCATTACACTTATATACTGTATATAAGCCATATACCAATAGACTATAACTGGCAAGGAAAGAAAACTAATGCATGATATGTAACTCTTGCGTCTATTAACGTTGGTTTACAATGGTGTATAGAATAGTTCAAGTTTACAGTAAAAGGTGATTGTCTACCTGGAACCCCCTGCTAGCAGTCCCAAGTAGAATGGTACTAACTTAAAATATGTAGAGACTGACTACCTGGAAACCCCTACTAGCTGTCCCAGGAGTTACGTGATATTACCTACAACAGCGTAAGCCCACAATGTAAGGAGTTTGACTACCTGGAAACCCCTGCTAGTGGTCCCAGGAGCAAACATCCAAAAAATATACACTAGCCTTATGAGACTGAAGCTCCCTACTAGCGAGCTTATCACCAGTCTAAAATGCCCATTCCATAAAGGCTCATATGCAGAATAAGGCAAATCGTAACCTGACACCCCTTCCAGCAGTGTCTGAGTGATGTATAGTAATCTTACCTTCATCCTGAGTCTCCTATATCATGTGGCATAGCAATGGCCAAACTGCACCCAGCACCATCGACCTGGGCACTCATGAGATGAAATACATCCAAATTGTGGCTCTTCCATGGCCCCCTCGATACCTCTACCTCTCATGGTGAGAAATTACTTCTACGGACCAACATGGAGCCTCCCAAAATGTTTTTTTATGGCCCCCAGGTCCGTAGAAGCTACCATCCAGCTAGCCCTTCTTCTGCCCTTCTCTTCCGGGCTGAAATCTCTCACAGTGAGTGAGCTGCTTTCTGATTGGCTCCCAATGCTCACGAAACTCTTACCGCCATCTTACTGAGGGGCAAAATAGTGAGATCTCGCCATCGCAGAGATCTGGTGAAAAATAACGCCAGGCCTCATTTACCACAGCTATATAATGCTTCACTAAATGAATTATAGGAAGGCAAGCTCTACTAAGCGCAAGCACCTTCCCCTCAACCTAATCACTATCACCAGCGCCCCACAGACTGCAAATTACAATTCTGCAGAGCTACCTGACAACTTCCCACTTCAACTATCACTAGTGCCCCATGGACTGCAGATTACAACTATGCAGATTAACATGGCACCTTCCCATTAAAAGGGACACTACTGCATATTTATAAGGGCAATAATACAAATTACAGCAAACATTACCACAGCTACTTAAAGAGACAACAATACATATTGACTAACTGCAATGTAGATACATATACCTCACTGTATAAAAATGTTTAGCAGTTGATAAGTACACAGATCTGATCTGTGCCATATTCTCCACAGATAAATATGGCAAAGAATAAAGCCTGCAGACATTGCAATGTTCCTCTACCTCCACAACAACTGGGCCATCTCTACGCTACATGTGTGGAGGACAACTCTTCCCCTATAAACACTGAGGGTCCAGGGGAAGGACCCAGTGGACTACAAAATAACACCAATAAAGGCAAACACAACAAAGACCACAATCCTGATAGCAATTCTATAATGCTGCAGAACAACCAACTGATGTTGGTGCAGCAGGAACTCTTAACTGCCACCGAAGGTCACAATAGACCCACCGGCACCCTACCTAACAAGGTACAAAAGGACCTAAATGACACAGAACAAGTATCTGAAGTAGATGGACTGAGAACCCCAGACCCTTACTTCAAAATAGTGTTCTCCTGACCAAATTCCAGCACTAGTCAGAAATATCACGACTACAGTGGGTTCAAGACACCAACCCCAGCACCCACATCTAAGCTTATTCCTTCCCTACAACCACAATCAAAGCAAGTGGATGTATTCCCAGTATGCGAAGCCATAGAGGATGTAGCATTAAAGGAATGGGGCTCCACAGAACCAGCCCACACACCAGAGCGCAAGAAGTGGGACAGAATGTACCCACTGCAAGCAGACAAATTAGCCTTATGGTGTGAACCACCAACAACAGACCCTCAGATAGCCTCTCTCAACAAGAAGACAGTACTACCTACAGAATCCATGTCAGGGCTTAAAGACCCTATCGACGGAAAACTAGAAGACATACTTAAGAACAATGCGGTGCTGGTAGGACTGGGAACAAGGGCCGCCTCTACAGCTATCTATGCCACAAGGGCACAATTAACATGGCTGCAAGAGGTCATAAAAACCTTACTGCCTAAATCTACGGAGGCAGACCTACTAGAAAATGCCATACTATCAACTAAATACCTAGCCGACATGGCAGTTGATTCCCTCAAAATTAATTCCAGATCAGCCGTCGTAACCAACAGAGCATGGAGAGCTCTGTGGATGAAACTATGGGATGCAGACGGGGAATCCAAAGCGACACTACAAAAACTCCAGTTTAAAGGAAGCTTACTTTCAGTGAAGGTCTGGAAAAATACCCCAAGGGGAAAGAGGAGGGAAAAGCACTATCCAAGAATAGTACAAGACACGCCTATCTACCCACCAGGCATACATTTCGTCCCCAGTCAGCATTTCGGGACAAAAGGAGAGGCAACCCATCCTACAGATGTTCAAGCTACAGGCAACATTATATGCCCTTATACCAAAAAAACAAATTCAGAAGCAGAGGATCTGCCCCTAGAGGCCTAGGCAGCCAATATACATGAAGGCATCATTCCAGACCATGACTATTGCTACTACACACAATACAAAACTCCTCCACTAGGTGCAAGACTACTACTATTCACCCAAGCATGGCAAAATTCCACCACAGACAAGTGGGTCCTAGAAATAGTAAGGGAAGGGTACGCAATAGAATTCGACAGCATACCAAGGCACAATCACATGGTGATATCTCCCATATCACTACACAAGAGAACACCTCAACAAGTGAACAGGATATTACAAAACCTTCTCCAGAGCAAGGCGATAGCACCTGTACCGACTCAGTAACACGGTCAGGGAATATACTCCATATTCTTCATGATTCCCAAAAAGACAGGGGACTTACGACCAGTGCTAGATCTAAAATACCTGAACAAATCAGTAAGATATACCCCATTCAAAATGGAGACAATCAGATCAACACTGAGAGTAATCAGACCAGGAGACTTTCTCCCCTCCATAGATCTGACAGACGCATATTTACAAATACCGATCAGACCGAGTCACTATAAGTTCCTCCGATTCCACATACAGGAAGGCCATTATCAATACCATGTACTGCCATTTGGCCTGGCCTCAGCATCCAGAGTATTCACAAAGGTTTTGATAGTGCTGGACACAAAACTGAGGCAGCAAGGCATACATGTTATACCATATCTAGACTATTGGCTGATTCAAACAAGATCACACCAACAAGCAGTAAGAGAGACAAAAATGGTCATACAATGCCTGCACAATCATGGATGGGTAATAAACCATGCCAAAAGCTGCCTGGTCCCACTCAATCTATAGAGGAGCTAGGCACAATCATAGATACAAAAGCAGGCCTAGTCTTCCCCTTACACAGCAGGGTAACGTCTATCATCCAACTCATAACTCAGTTACAAAAATCAAAGGAGCCTATGCTACTTCTCATATCACAAGTATTGGGAATAATGTCATCTACTATAGACATGATACTGTGGGCAAGGTGGCACATGAGACCACTCATGGCATTTCTAATAAAACAAGGTCCTACTTACGATATCGACCTATCACAAAAGGTGACATTACCAACCAGGGTAAAATCAAGCCTATTCTGGTGGACAAACAAACACAATCTGACAAAAGGCATACCCCTAGACACTCAACCAGAGGCAATCTTAGAGACAGATGCCAGCATGCTAAGGTGGGGAGCCACCATGGGAACCCAGACAGCACAGGGTACATGGTCACTAGCGGAGAAGAAAATGTCAATAAACATACTAGAGATGAGCACGGTCTTTCTAGCACTACTTCACTTCATGAAGCAAATAAAAAAAACATAGAAACATAGACTTTGATGGCAGATAAGGGCCACTTGGTCCACCTAGTCTGCCCATTTCCCTACCTACAGGATAAGCTGCAGATCCTAGTTGACCAACAGCCTATTTCTTCTTACCGCCCACAAAAATTGCCTTATGTCTGTCCAATGTATTCTTGAATTCTCCCACAGTTTTAGACCCCACAACCTCCTCAGGAAGGCTGTTCCATGCATCCAGCACCCTCTCTGTGAAAAATACTTCCTCACATTGCCCCTGAACCGCCCCCCCACATCTTTAAATTGTGTCCCCTTTTTCTTGCACATCTCTTTTTCTGAAAGATGCTACCCCTCTTGAAACAAACATGTCAGAATAAAATCAGACAACCAAGTAACTGTATCATACATAAACAAACAGGGCAGAACAAAGAACAGAGCAATGATGGCAGAAACAGCAAAGTTCATACCATGGGCACAAAGGAATCTAAAATCAATCACAGCAATACATCTGGCAGAAACTCTGAATACCACAGCAGATTAGCTGAGCCATCAACAAATACACCAAGGGGAATAGAAACTACACCCCCACATATTCAACCAGATAAACAAAATATGGGGACCAGCAGAACAAGACCTTATGGCATCACGGCACAACAACCAATACCAGAAGTTCTGGTCTCGATTCAAGGACAGCAAAGCACTGGAAGTGGATGCCCTAACAGCAAATTGGACCTTCCACATAGCGTATAGTTTTCACCACTACTGCTGATTACTCAAGTACTGTGGAAGATACGCACATCCAGAGCCAGAGTGATAATAGTAGCTCCACACTGGCCACGCAGAGCATGGTTCGCGACTATAGTATCCATGGCACTAGATGGCCCGTGGACACTACCATGCAGACTGGACCTACTATCACAAGGACGAATCCTCCATCCCAATCCACAACAACTACAACTCACAGCTTGGCTCCTGAAAGGGAGAGACTGCTAAAAGCAGGCCATCACCCAATGGTCATCAAGACAATGGTTATGTCTCGACAACCATCCACAAATGAAATGTGTCAGAGACATTGGAACATATTCACAACATGGTGTAGCTACCACGACATCGAGGCCCACAACTGCACCATACCTCAAATACTACTATTCCTACAAGAGGGCCTACATCTGGGCCTAATCCCAGCCTCACTAAAAGTACAGGTGGCAGTAATCAGAGCGGCAAGAGAACTAGTACAGGGCTCAACTCCAGGATCACACCAGGACATAGTATGCTTTCGAAAGGCAGCGACTAACATTAAACCTGCCATCAAGGACATAATAGCTTCCTGGGACCTGACCCTGGTACTGAGGGCAATGATGTACCCACTGTTTGAGCCAATAGAAACAGTCCCACTAAAATGGATGCAGCTCAAAACAGTTTTCCTGATGGCCATCTCATCAGCAAGAAGGGTGGGAGAACTACAGGCACTATCGTCCAAATCACCGTTCCTAACATTTTACAATGACAGAATCTCTCTCAGAACAATACCCGCCTTCAAACCAAAGATTGCATCCAGTTTCCACTTCAACCAAACAATAGAAATACCAGCAGAACTCTCTCCAGATGACATACAGGAGGAACCACAATTACAACTACTAGGGATGAGACAATTAATATCCACATAACTAAGGACATATGACTCATGGAAAGCCTCTTCATTACCCTCCAGGGAAAAAGGAAAGGACAGTCAGCATCAAAGGCGTCCATAGCCTCTTACCTTAAAACAGCAATCAGGGAAGCTTACAAAGCAAGCATCATGACCGTACCTAGAGACACAAAAGCCCATTCTACACGAACCATAGCCACTTCATGGGCAGAGAAGAACATGGCTACAGTGAAGGAAATATGCGTAGCCGCCACGTGGTCCTCAATCCATACCTTCACTAGGCACTACCGGATGGATGTGTCACAAGTCAACCGAACAAACTTTGCAAGGGCAGTACTGGCCACAGCCAAAACTAAAACAGTGCTAGAGAACACGTCTCACCCACCCGGACAGAAAGACACTGCTTATTAATGACCCATGATGTCATGAATGTTGAGTGCCTCAGAGATTATCCCCCACAATGGTAGTTTACTCACCTGGGAAAGGTGATTGTGGGGGTATAGATGTCTGAGGCACTCCACGGCCCACCCAAAAAGATGTGGCAACAGACCAAAGACACACTGTGTTTTAGAAACTACTACTATTGTTCAACATGGTTGTACCTTATCAATGTTAGGGTGTCACACCCTTAGGGCAACACCTCATTTTTACTTTCACCTACTATCAAGTTGACTAATACCAAATAAATCAGTCTATGATTGAAATCACATTAGAGGATATCCTTTTATAAAAAAATTGTTAAACATAGATAGTAACAGCTTATAGTTACAGATACAGCTTTGGAATACATCGAACTGACCTGAGGTAAGCTGACTCCCGGGAGAAGGGGGACGAACTTGCTTCAAATTTACATGCACATCAAGCAACCTATCAGGTGTACACAACCCATAATGTCATGAATGTGAAGTGCCTCAGAGATCTATACCCCCACAATCACCTTTACCAGGTGAGTAAACTACCATTCCTGTGTGAGGGAGGGTACATCTGGGATTCATGTAAAGTGCTTTTGTGACATTCTTTTGGGTTCTTTGCTTTCATTTCAGTGTGAGGGAGTGTGCTTCTGTGACTTGGGTTTGATGATTAAAAGGTTAAAGTAGGTGAGTAACACCTCATTTTAAACAGAGCATTCCATGTACAGACAATGAATTGTCAATTAGTAAGGCAACTCTAGGCAGTGTCAGTAAAATTGGGCCAGTCAGTCCACACATGAGCAAAAAAACTGAGGGAAAAAATATGCATTTAAAAGGGATCCTTTATGCATTTAACAGGTCAGTTTTACATAGGAAGTGTAGGGAAAAATCGGGACTTGCAGATTCTATGTATTTATGCAGGCTATGTGTTTATCAGGTATGCATTTAAGTGGGATGCATTGTAATACAAAACAGCTTTTCACATAAGTGTTTATTCAGGGACAGATAAATACGGATCACTTGGAGGTAGGAATTTCTTTTTCGAACATGAGAACATTGTGGGGTCAGTACTTGGTTCAATGCTCTTTAACATTTACATTGGGGATACTGTGGAGGGATTGAATGGGAAGATGTGCCTATTTGTGGACGATACAGAAATCTGCAATAGGGTAGACATACAGGGGGGTGGGGAGCTCATGAATGAGGACCTAATAAGGCTGGAGGGGTGGACAGAGAGTTGGCAACTGAAATTTAATTAAAAAAAAAAGGGCAGAATCATGCACATAAGGCACAAGAACCAAAGGATAACTTATGCACTAGGAGGAGAGAATGTGGTGGTAACGGAGCAGGACAGGGATTTGGGGATTGTTATTTTGGACAACCTTAATGTGGCAAACCAGTGCAACAAGGCAGTTGGAAAGGTGAGCGGTATGCTGGCATGCATAAGATGGGGTATCACAAGCAGGAGAAGAGAATTGATAATGCCCTTATACAGGTCCATGGTCCATCCACACCTGGAGTATGGGGTACAGTTCTGGAGACCTCACCTACAAAGGGATATAGACAGAGTGGAGAGAGTCCAAAGGAGGGTGACCAAAATGGTGCATGGCATGCAACAGAGGACCTATGAGGAGATGATGGAGGAGCTTGATCTGTATCCCCTGGAAACCAGGAGGGGGGGGGCAATATAGAAACTTTTAAATACCTGAAGGGAATAAGCAAGGTGAGGGAATGGAGTATCTTCAAGTTGAAAGAAAATCCAAGAAGTAGAGGAAACAGTTTGAAGTTGGAGGTCAGACAATTCAGAGGCAATAGTAGAAGGCACTACTTTGCTGAGAGGGTGGTGGGACCCTGGAATTTGCTACCAGAGGGGTGGTTAAGGTGAAAACAGTGGGGGGGGTTCAAGACAGCATGGCATAACTACATGGGTGTAAACAATAGTGGGTGAGATATAAACCCTGATGAGAAAAAGGGGCCTGGAATCTACAAGGGGGGGCACAGGAGTGGAGTGTAGGGAGGTAGAGTTAGGGCTACCTATGGGGAGGGGGACAAAGGCAGACTAGATGGGCTGATGGGGTCATTTTCTGCTGACAAATTTCTATGGCCCACTTTCAAAGCCTCCCAATCCCCACACTCTAGACAAGCATATAACACTGTGGGAAATGCTTGCACTAAGGCCATTTGGCACACAAAGGCTAACTACTTTAAACACCAACTCAACACAGCACACACCTCCTCCTCCTTCTGGAATATAGTACACTCCATTGATGACCCTCCTCACCAGTCCAGGTCTCCTACCCTTAAGCATGATGGCATTGAAATTACGGACCCAATCCAAGTTGTGGATACCCTCAATACCTTCTTCACTACTTGTGCTTCCCCTGACCCAACCACACACCCTCCACCTGCCACTAAACCCGCTCCACAACTCATGCCTAACAAAAACTTTCTTCTGGTACCAGCTTCCATAAACAAAGTGCTGCTTGCCCTTCTATCCCTTAACACATCTAAATCTAGCCCTGATGGCTTTCATCTCAGTCTCCTGCACCTCTCTGCCCCACCATCACTCCCCCACTCGCCTTCATTATACATATGTCCTTCTCCTCAGGCACAGTTCCAAAAGCCTGGAAAGCAGCATGTGTCATCCACCTTGACAAAGGCAGTGATCCAACCTCACCTGGAAACTACCGTCCGATCTCCCTCCTCCCCACCTTGTCAAAACTAAAAGAACACCTTGTACAATCCAGACTGACTATGTTCCTCACCACCACCAACTTCCTATGCCCCTTCCAACTTGGCTTCAGAAGAAACCACTCCAATTGGGGAAGGCTGACTTGGTCCCTTAGCTTGGGACTCCCTCTCCCAGCAGCGCAGACAGACTTCAGAGCTCCACAGCTGGAGCGAGTGGTGGAGCCAGCAGCAGCAACAGTCTTCAGCGCTCCTAAGCCAGCATGAACGGAGACCACAAGATAAGCACTGAGTAACAGGAGCTCTGCAGCAGAAGTTGCAGATTGACCTAGTTGGCAGCTTGAGTTTGGCCCAGCTTGAGTCAGCAGTGGGAGCAAGGTGGCATCAATCAGCCTTGAGCACAGCTGGCAAATCAGCAGTGTCCTAGAGGAGGCAGAAAGGGCCCAATCAGGAAAGGCGGCACCTCATTTAAAGATGGCAGGAAAGGGAGCTGTAGGATCATTTATCCTAGGGAGCAGAGAAGACTGGTAGAGGTAGACTTGGTCCCTTAGCTTGGGACTCCCTCTCCCAGCAGTACCGATGGACTTCAGACATCCACAGCCAGAGCGAGCGGTGAATCCAGCAGCAGCAACGGTCTTCAGTGCTCCCCAGCTGGAGCGAGAAGCAGATTCAGCAATGGTGACAGTCTTCAGTACTCCTCAGCCAGTGTGACAGGCAACCACAAGGCAAGAGCCGAGTAACAGGGGCTCTGCAGCAGCTGCTGCAGATTGACCGAGTCAGCAGCTCGAGTTTGGTCCTTCCACCCATCCCTCACCCCTGCACTTTATTAAATCCTCAGTGCAACAAGCCGAGGGTTGAGCTGTGCAGTAAGGGGGTGGAGCATTAGGAACAGAACCAATCATAAGGTCTTAAGGGATCAGGACAAACCCAAGACCCTCATGACTTTATTAGTTGAAATCTTGGAGCCAGCAATCTAATATTCTTCAGTCTCTTCTTGCACAGCTTATCTTGCTGTAATGGGACCAGGGCATTTTTAACTTCATTATTATTGTAGCAGTGAGGTACTTTATAGTTACTGCATAGAATTAGAATACTGCACAGTTGATACATAGGTTGTAATATGCAGTTGCTGCACAGAAGTAAAATACTGTTCAGATATTGCATAGGATATTGTAGGCTGAATAGTACACATGGTATTGATGGTTGTATTGTGATTGGGGGACAGGAACCCTAAGGCATAGAAGTAAAATACTGCCCAGATATTGCATTGGATATTAGCAGGCTGAATAGCACAAAAAGTATGATGGTTGTATAGTGATTGGGGGGACAGGGACCCTAAGGCCCTTACCGCATAGGACAGGCCAGCATTTACATAGATAGGGAGGGAACCTGTCAATATAGAACATACTGCACAGCATTCAGATCATTAGTCATAGCATTATTATTCTCACATTATTTTATTGTGCTTTTAAGTACAGTATTAGGAGTTCTATATTGTACTGTAAGGTACCTAACTGGGGAGGATAGTACAAAATGTGGCACAGGAGTGTAAATTCAGGATGAAGCAGGGGAAAGAGAGTGGTGGGAGCTGGAGGCAAAGAAGAAGGGGACATCAAGGAGAGAACCAGTGGCAGGGGAGAGCACAGTTACACCAGAAAGAGGAAGAAGGCAGAAGGAATGGAGGAGACAGTATAGTAGGGTGTAATAGATGTGGTGCAGCCGTATATCTGAGTGCTCAATGGAGGTGGGGAGAGTGTCTCGTTTGCCAGAAATTGGGGGGCTGGAAGCTGAACTGGTATGGCTAAAAAGGAAAATGGGGAAGAGGGCAGGATAATGCTGCAAGGATGGGGAAATGAGGCAGGAAAGCAGGAAGGATGAGAGGATGGAAGGATATGGAAAAGAGAGAGCCAAAATGGTGGAAAGGGAGAGAGAAGCATGGGGAGGGACCAAATCACAGGGGTACTCAGGGATTAGCAACAGTGAAAGAAGATATAAAAAGGTGATCAAACAGGTACTGGCCCATAACTGAATTGCAGGAACAAGAGGTGGGAGGGGGGACAGGAACAAAGGAAAACTGGGGCAAGCTAGAACAGAGGAAAGCAGGGTCGAGCAACAATTTAAGGAGTAAGCAGGAGGTCGAAGTGGAGGAAGCAGGGTCAAGCAACAATGAAAGAAGAAGTAAGCAGGAGGTGGAAGTGGGGATGGGAGCAAAAGAAAGCAGAGGGCTGAAGCATGGTAAACATTGAGATATTATAGGTATTGGCCATTATTCAGGATCTAACAGGTATTGGCCCTTAGTCAAACTGCAGGAATAGGAGGTGAATGGGGGGACAGGAGTAGAGGAAAAAAGTTAAATGAGACACAGAACGCTAACAGATCTGAAGGTAAAGGAAATGCCCACAGAGAGAGTACATGGGAAGAGTGCAGAGGGTGACACAGGAGTGGAGGGAGAAGATAAAGAAGGAGGGGGGAAGTTAATGAGGGCAGGAAGGAGAGAGGAACTAGGGCAGAAGTGGAAGCTGCAGAGGGTGGGTGAAGGCAGGGGAAGGTCAATATCATTAGGGAAAGTAAGGATAGTACAGGAGGGAAGGAAGGGGGAGATGGTAATGGCATAGTGGTGGGGGCGAAGAAGAGAATGTGATATGACAAGAGAGCAAGAAGCAGGTCAGGGGCTTACAGGGAGGGAGTCTGTAGAGATGAAAAACCAGGGAGACCAGTACAGAAGTGTAAAGAAAGCAAGAGAAAGGAGGCAGGGTAGTGTTTTGGAGGCATACTCAGAGACAGAAAAAGTAAAATCTGTTATAGTGTATGGGGACTCAGTCATAAAGGGGATCCATGCAAGCTGAATTTGCTATTTTGAAAACAAAAGCGGTATACACTGATCAGGGTGAGAAGACCATCAAAATGTTGGCGCTGCGTATTAAGCAACAGGAATCCACTAGATTTATTCCTGCAGTCCATTCCTCCAAAGATAACTCCCTTAGGGTCTCGCCCTCGGAGATGGCAGAGGAGTTCACAAATTATTTCCAGGATTCATATGGCCCTATGGTTAATTCCCCATCTAAGGAGAGACTTTTTGAATATCTGAGTGATTTACAATTGCCAGCTCTCTCACAATCTCAGCAGAAAATTTTGGAGTCTTCTATCTCTGAGGGTGAGATTGAAAGGGTAATTAAATCTCTCCCATTCGACAAATCTCCTGGCCCTGACGGGTTTACCTTCAACTTTTACAAAGCTTTCTCTAAGCAATTGATTCTCATTTTGCTGCCACTTTTTCAGGCTATTCTCTCCGGTCAAATATCCGATCCCTCCCTTTTTGAGGCGCTGATTGTTTTGTTGCATAAGCCGGATAGGCCGTCCGATCTGGTCTCCAGTTACAGGCCGATCTCCCTTCTTAACCATGATATTAAAATCCTGGCAAGACTATTAGCCGACCGTTTGGAGGCAGTACTTCCCTTTTTAATAGGGGCAGATCAGGTTGGCTTTATGAAAGGTAGATCCTCTGTGGATCATCTGAGGGCCCTGTCTCACATCTTCTCAGTATCCAAGGATGCTCTGCATCCAATGGTCCTGATTTGGTTGGATGCTGAGAAGGCATTCGACAGAGTCCATTGGGATTACCTGTTTGCTACAATGAAAGTTTTTGGTTTTCCTACGAAATTCCAGAATTGGGTTAGCTCTCTATACAAGTTCCCTTCTGCTAGAATTTCATGTAATGGGATTATCTCCACCCCCTTCAAATTACATGTAGGGAGCAGACAGGGTGTCCTTATCCCCCTTCTTTAATATCTACCTAGAGCCTCTTATCAGGAGACTGTCTGGTGCCCAGGGCATCTCGGTATCTCTCGGGAGCAGGTGGTTAAAGTGGCGGCCTATGCAGATGATCTTCTGCTGCAGGTAACCCATCCACTCACATCTATTCCCGCTATTCTGAAGTTAATAGATGACTTCAGTAAGGTCTCGAATTATAAACTCAATGTAGGTAAGACTGTGGTTTTTCATCTTAACCACAGGGTACACAAACAGGATATTATTGAGTTTGGGCTCATTTGGAAATCCGATTATATTAAATATCTGGGGCTTCTCACTCAGAACACGGCACGGCTCAGACAACTCAATATTGATGCACTGGTACATAAAATAGATCTAGACCTCCGCCAGTGGACTCTACTTCCTCTCTCCCTTTGGGGCAGAATTAACTTAATTAAAATGAACGTATTTCCTCTTTTATTCTACCCCCTTAACATGCTAAACATATGGCTCCCCCTGGCCTGGGTTAAAAATGTGCATTGCATGATCTCTACCTTTATATGGGGCGACAAGAAGGCTAGGATGGCTTTCCATAGGTTAAGCTGGTCTGAGCTAAAGGAGGGTTAAGACTTCCATTTGGCTCTATTACTGGGCCAGTCAGGCCAATAAGTATCTCAGATGGCTGACCCTGGATCAACAATCCGTGGCCGCCTCTTATATCCCGACTTGGTTAGCTGTAGAGTCTGCTGCCATTAGAAAACATGGCCTTTCTCTGGTGGTGTTGCTATACACCACGGTTAGTTCTTTACCTGAATCTCTACGTAGCTCTCCTATTGCCATCTCAATCAGGGTTCATACTCAATTGTGCGCTTTTCTGAAGTATAAAAATCTTAAGGATTTATCTCAACCTGTTATAGGCAATCCTAATTTTTTGCTGGACGCTAAGCTTCTCTCACCTAGTTGGATGTCTCAGATAAGTAACTACCGTCTAGATAACTTCATGTTATCTGACAGTCAATGGTGCTCTTCTGCTGGCAATATGCATAAGTTTATGTTACCTCACACAGTAATTTTTAAGATTTTTCAATTTCACCACTTACTGGTTAAGGTAATGGGTCCAGTCCACCCTCCTGCTCCCAATATCAATTTTTAGGCTACCCTTACGGAGTTGGTGGGTTTGTCTCATGCTGTATCTACAATATATACTGCTCTGTTTACCTGGGCTTACCCTGATAATTACGCTCCCGTCTCCTTTTGGGCCTCTCTCTTTCAGGGTAGAGATATGGATTGGTCTGTCTTGTGGCAAAGCTGTCGTAAGTTCCTTAAGCAGGACAGACTTAGATTAACACAATTCAAAATTTTGCATAACATTTATTATTCTCTGCAGAGGCTTGCTAGACTGGGTCTGTTGTCTTCCCCACTTTGCACAAGATGCCAGTCTCAAGAAGGTGACCTCCTTCATGTTTTCTGGAGTTATCCTAAAATCGCCCCACTTTGAACCATGATTAATCAGCGTGCTGATCCTCTTTTAGGGGGTCTTAGAATTGTTCACCCCTGAAATATGTCTCCTCAGGGATTTCTCCTCTATTTCGGTGGTGAACAGGAGGTATCACATAGCATTGATGTAGATGTCTGTTAAAAAGGTGGTGATGAGGCACTGGAAGGACACGGAGGTACCATCTTATGTTGAATGGCTTCAGGAATTGCTGGTGAACCTCAGAACAGAGAGGACAATTGCCAGTCTATACAACAAACTGGAAAAGTTTGACAAGATCTGGGGCCCACTGCAGACTCTTTATGCACTACAGGCCTAAGTACTACCAGGTTATATTCTCTGGTGTTGTGCCAAAGTGTACCAATGTGCAGGGTTGTTCGGGGTGCATAGTGGGTTGGGCGGGTATGGGGGTGGGGGAGAGCAAATCATTTTGTATTTTGTGTCTGCCCTTTGGGGTTTACAATGTACTCAACCATGATTCGTTCTCTGTAATGGAAACTTTAATAAAATCTAAATTGCAAAAAAAAAAAAAAGGGGGATCCACTGGTTGAAGAAGAGGGTGGCATATAAATGGAGGTCCGTTTTTTGTGACCCAGGGATGGAGGCAAGCAGGGCATTACCAAGAATTAGGGAAAGCATTAAACTAATAGAAGGTAAAACACACCTAGTCCTGCACTTCAAAACTAATGACCTGACAGGGGAGGAGGTGAAGGAGGTACAAAGGAGATTCAGGGAGTTAGCCAAAGGGTGTAAAGGCTTAGTCAACTCCCTGGCTTTTTCTGAAGTCCTACCAGTACACTGTGTAAGTATGGCCAGGCAGCTAAGAATAAGAAACTTTTAATCACTGGCTAAGGCAGTGGTGCAGAAGGGAGGGTCACACATGCATAGGGGAAGGGTGAGGTACATGGGCAAATGTACACCTGTAAGCAAGGGACAGACTGCATATAGTATAAATGATGAGGGAGCTAGACTGCTATGGGGGAAGATGCATGGGTATATAGACAAACAACTGGAGGATGATTTAAACTGGGGAGGGGGGGAGTACGACGCTAGGGATGAACTAGAAAAAGTTGCTAGTGGGACTTGCCTAACTTACACTCCCCCACAAACAGGGGCAGGGGACGATAAAAAGAATGCAAACAAAGGAGGAGGGGATAGATGGAAGGGTCTGCTAGCAAACACTAGGAGTCTGGGGAATAAGACGGGGGACCAGGAGGCAGTGGTGGGGGCAGAATATCTAGACCAAATAGCAATAACTGAGATGTGGTGAACTGATAACCACAGTTGGGAAGTGGAAATATCAGGGTATAATCTCTACAGGAGAGACAGGAGAGGGAGAAGGGAGGAGGGGTAGCCCTTTACGTGACAGACAGGATAAGAGCAGTGGTGAGTGGGAAGGGACAGGGCTCAGCAGAGATCCTCTGGCTCATGATAACTAAGAGGACTGGGGAGGTAGTAAGGACAGGGGTGGCATACCGACCACTGAACCGGGGGAGGAGGGCGATAGGGAGATGACTAGGGAAATACAAAAAATGGCAGGCAAAGGAGAAATTCTGGTGGTCAGGAATCTAAATCTTCCCAATGTGAACTGGGAGGTCCCAACAGCAACATCTGAAAGAAGCAGGGAGCTGTTGGAGTCAGTACAGGAGGCATTTATTCAACATTTGGTCAGGGAACTTACTAGGGGAGGAGCGATACTTGACCTGGTAATGACCAATGGGGATAGTGTCGTGAATGTGGAGTTTGGAGAAAATCTGGGAAATCGTGACCACCGGATGGTAAGGTTTAGTCTTCAGACTAGGACGGATAAGACTAGGTCCTCCATTAGCATACTAGACTTCAAAAACGTGGATTTTTTTAAAAATGAAAGAAATTTTCAAAAGGGAAACAGATGGGAAAGGGAATCTAGAGGGAGTTGAGAAATTATGGGGAGCAATAAAGAGGGGAATTCTGATGGTGACAGAACAATGTATCAAGATAGTAAGCAAATGTGAGAGAGGGAGGAAACTAATTTGGTTTACAGCGAGGTGAAAAGAGCAGTCAGGGAAAAAAAGAATGCATTCAGGACCTACAAAGCTTCACAGGGGACAGAGGATAAGGAAGTTTACAAGGAGAAGGTAAAAGAAGCAGGTAAAATAGTCAGGAGAGCTAAAAAGGACACAGAAGAGAAAATAGCAATGGAGGCCAAAAAAGGAGACAAGAAATGTTTCCGGTATGTAAGTGAACACAGGAAAAACAAGCAGGAGATTATGAGGTTAAAAGGTGAAAGGGAAGCTCTGATAGAGGAAGATGAGAAGAAAGCAAATTTTCTGAATGAATACTTTTCCTCAGTCTTTTTGATTCAGGAAGAAGGAAAGGGGCCAGTGTTGAGCAACAAGGGAAGGGTAGGCAGGGAGGCGGACACAAGCCCATTTTCAGAGGGCAGGGTGTTAGAGGATTTAGGAAAATTGCAGGTGGACAAGGCAATGGGTCCAAATGAAATCCACCCCAGGGTGCTCAAGGAGTTAAGGGAGGTGTTAGAGGCACCACTCACAAGGTTATTTAATATGTCTCTAGACAAGGGGAGAGTCCCAGGGGATTGGAGGAGGGCTGATGTGGTACCATTGCACAAAGGGGGAGGAAATGAAGAGACGGGCAACTATCATCCAGGCAGCCTTACCTCGGTGGTGGGGAAGCTGATGGAGGCATTTATAAAGGAAAGGCTGGCACAATATCTGGGGGAGGAGGGGCTCATAGATGAGAACCAGCACGAGTTCACAAGGGGAAGGTCATGTCAAACCAACCTGATTGAATTCTTTGGTGAAGTTACGGTGATATGTGATCAGGGAGGGGCAGTGGGCGTGGCCTATCTGGACTTCAGAAAGGCCTTTGACATCGTCCCTCACAGAAAACTGATAAGCAAGTTGGGTAGCTTAGGGGTAGGGAGCAAAATAACAAACTGGTGGAGAATTGGTTGAAGGGTAGAACCCAGAGGGTGGTAGTGAATGGGGTGCACTCAGCAGAGATGGGTGATGAGGGGTGGGGTTCCTCAAGGGTCAGTGTTGGGTCTCATACTATTCAACATATACATTGAGAACATTTTAGAAGGCCTAAATGGGAAGGTGTCATTGTTCACAAATGATACGAAGATCTATAACAGGGTGGACACAATGGAAGGGGTAGCAAAAATGAGGAAGGACCTGGCCAGACTGGAGGAGTGGTCAGGGAAGTTGCAATTACAGTTCAACACAAAAAAATGTAAAATTATGCAGATAGGGATTAGAAAATTGTCTTTGTATTTGCTTACATCTGATTGGCTGATACCCATTCCACAGGGGTACATTAATTTTCAATAGATGCCCAGCAAATAAAAAGTGCCAGCCCAAACCTGCCCCATGTCCAGTAGAGTATTCTTGTGCCCAGTTTGCTTCCTCATTGGCTGAAGTACTGGACACACAATTCCAAACTGCCGCCATTTTTTTTTTCATCAGTTAACGAGGGAGTATGTCCCCCAATCTGTCATGAGACCAGTTCCCTGCACTCAGAAAAAGTTACACTATCATAGAAAAAAAATAGCAATATTAAAACTTAATTTTTTTTTCAATTTTCAATTATTTTAGTAACCTAGGCCTGACTCCGGCCCTGCCATTATTCCCAACCTTCGATCGTCTGCCTGCTCTCTAAAGTGCAGCTAGCTGGTAGCGCGATTCCATCTCTGGGATGCATTTGACAAAAATCCCACTCCTGTTCTACCCTACAACAATACCTCCCTTCTGATTGTAACTCACTTTGGAACATCAGAAACTAGACCTTGAAACCATGACTCCCTACTGACGAGATACAATCGGAATCGCAGTGATTCGACTAAAAACTACTGCTTCAATCTGCAAAGTGAAAAAAAAAATTGTTAGCCCACTGGCATGCCACATTGAATTTCATGCCCTACACTTACTGTTTTTACATGGCAGGAATCACGCGAAGTCGGGCACCTGTTGCATCAAGCAGGCAATAAAAAAAAAAGACAGAAAGCTCAGAATATTTTTTTAAAGCACTACAACCATGGGGAGAAACTATACTTGAAAGCCCTTGTGTTCTTCTGTTAGTGGTGGGGGGAGGATACAAGAGAATAGCTCTGTGGGAAGGGGGCACAACAGGAGATGGAACAGCTCAGGGACTGCTTTACAAGAAAAATAATTTCATTTTTACTCTTTTTTTATTTTTAAATCCCATATGAAAATGCCACAGGTAGCTCATTTTCTAAGTGCAATAATACCCTCTAGGGTGGCAGTATCGGCAATACCGGACCTTCCAGGGGGAAATAAGGCCCTCCACCTGTGGTGTTGGGCCTCATTACACCCCTGGGTGGTCCAGTATTGCCCAATACTGCCCACCCTGTCAGGCATTATTGCTTACATAGAAACTCAAGGGCAAAATATTGTCTGGTGGGGGAGGAACCTGAGGTGACAGAGCAATAAAGGGATCTGGGGATCATCCATTCGGATAACCTGAAGGTAGGGAACCAATGCAACAAGGCAATGGGGAAGGCTAACAGAATATTGGCATGCATAGGGAGGGGCTTTAAAAGCAGGAGGAAAGAGGTGATCATGTCACTATTCAAAATTATGGTCAGACCACACATGGAATATGGAGTCCAGTTCTGGAGGCCACACTTGCAGGGTGACAAAGATAGGTTGGAAAGGATCCAGAGAAGGGCAAGCAAGATGGTTCAGGGTTGCATAGGAGATCATATGAGGAGCAGCTAGAGGAACTAAACCTATACTCACTGGAGATGAGGGAGAGTGGGGAATATGGTTGAAACCTTCAAATATCTGAAGGGAATAAACAGGGTGAGGGAGGGTAGCATATTCAGGATGAGTGACAACAAATTAACTAGGGGACATGTATTCAAGCTGGAGGGGAGCAGATTTGGAGGAAATGAGAGGGGGAAGTTCTTCACTGAAAGAGTTGTGTGTCCTTGGAATAGGCTGCCAGAATGGGTGGTGGGGGTTGATTCAGTGGATAAATTCAAGAGGGCTTGGGATAACTACATAGGGCTAAATGAAACTATAAATGGAATGGAAGGAAGGGGATAAATATAACCAGACGGGGGTGCGTGGGCAGACTGGATGGGCCGATGGGTCCTTTTATGCTGGCAAATTACTATGTTTCTATATCCTCCCTTCTCTGTGTCACTGGCCACATTCAATTGGCTGCCAAAAAAGGCCACCTCACTGCTGCAGTCTTCATTGACCTGGCCAAAACTTTTGATTCAGTATCCCACCCTCTTCTCCTAAACACTCTTGAGGACTCAAGGCTCCACCCACCTGCCATACAATGGTTCAACTGTTATCTCAATGATAGGTATCAGTCAGTAAAAATCACCAACTCCTCTTCCCCCTCCCTCTCCCTCCCTATCCTAGCAGGCATCCCTCAAGGTTTCATACTTGGCCCCATCCTCTTTTCAATATTCATAAACAACCTCCCATCTGCCTGTTCCACCTCCCTCATCCATATGTATGCAGATGATACCGTACTGTTCACCTTCGGCCTGGACCCAGTCACTATCCATTCTGCTCTACAACATGACTTCCATTTGGTTCAGTCTTGGTTACATTCAAAACAACTCAAACTAAATACATCAAAACAGTCTCTATGACTTTCACAACCTCTCAGAGATTAGCTAAAACTCTCAGCATCCCATCCATCACCTCTCTGGATGGTAGTCCCTTCCTTTAAGTACCTAGGTGTCTGGCTGGACCCACAATTACATTTTTCAATCCACATTGACTACATAACTTCTAAACTTCACCCAAAACATGGTATACTCTATCGAAACAGAGACTCTCTCCCTCTCTCTGTATAACGGGAACTTCTGACAAAAATGAGTATGCCAGTTTTTGACTACACTGATATTGTTTACTGCACTGTGCCCTCTACCTCACTGTCTCATCTTGACTCCCTCTACTATGCTTTCTGTTGCTTTACCTCCAACTGTCCTTCCAGGACCAACCACTGCACTCTACTGTCCCACCTGGACCTCCCTCCACTCTTTCACAGGCATCTCATTCACTCTATAGCCTTCATCTCCAAATTCTGGTTCAACCTGCTCTCCTTCTACATCTCTTCCCTCCTCTCTCCTGCCCCATCCTCATCATACTTCCTACGTTCTAGGAACTCCCACTCCTTCTCTCTTCCCACTCCATCTTCAAATATGGGCAAATCTGCCTTCAATTATCATCTCTCCTATCTGCGGAACCCTCAGAATCCTCTCCTACTCAAGTCTGTCTCCCATTTCTCGATCAAATCATCGCTGCACCTCCTGCCCTTCCCTACTTGCTCCCATAACATCACTTAGAACTTGTAATGTTTGAATTATGCAGTATCTGTCCTGCTCAAAGATATTTCACTCTTACTGATACCTTATCATATTGCATAGCCTGTATGCTGTATTAGTTATCCTATAATGTATAATTATGCTTCTTATCATGTATTATGTATTATTATGCTTCCTACTGTGTACTATTGCATTCTTATTTGAACCCATGGTCCCTTTGGCACGGGTCGCACCTGGAGACAAGCCTTGGCTCACTGTGCCTTTCCCAGTTACCAAATGTTCAAATTAAATGAAAAAATGAAATATGATTCTATGAATTAGCACAAACATCCTTCCACCTTTAAACAAAGGTTCTGAAAGTTCTGATAAGGCTCTTATTTTTAGCAGAACTTTTGTTATGGCTTCTGAGAACATTTCAGTCCCCAGAACTTTGGGTGGTTCTCCCATTCCTACTGCCAGCATTATGCTGAGTGCTATGAGGGTGGTTTTACACCCATTCCCAGGGACATCCCCAGCAAGGGCTGCAAGGCATGCAAACGTACACAAGGTATACCTTCTCTGTCAGAGTCAAATGGCATCCTCTCTGTGAGTGATTCCATCTACACCACCTCCTGGGGTCACCCTGGCAATGGTATAGTAGCTACGATAAAGGCACTTCTCCCTGAAGGAGGAATAGATGCTCCTGCGGGATACTTAATCCTCCTGCTCCCAGCCTGCTTGGGCATTTTAGGCTTATTCCCAAACCCAGGTCATTGGCATTGCAGGTGTCAACTCTGCCATTGTGCTAATGGACAGATCCAAAACCTTTATTCTTTTCTCATACTGTATATAGTTGTTTCTCCTCCACAACTGTCTGATAGTCCTTAGCCATGAAGCATACCCCATGTATTTTTCTGGAGTGCTATTTCAAACATCAAGTTACTGGCTGGCTCTTTAGCCCCTACTCATCCTCAACCAGCCACCATATACCCTCAGGACTTATCTGCCTTTGTTCTTCCATGGTTTACACCCTGTGGCAGGGCTGGGGTGAGAGGGCTGTCCTCCCACCAGAGTCCAGATCCAGTTCAGCAGACCCTGGGGTGATGGCATGGGTATAGTCAAGCAAGTGGGGCTTACTTATTTCACAGCCCCCACTTTTGCTGTTTTTCCTGGTCCCTTCCCCACCCCAAAGTCAGCAAGGGTGCCCTCCTTTTTCCTAGATTAATGGAATGAATGCTCAACTGAGGTGGTTAGTGGTCCCCTGCTGGGGATGTACACTTCAGCTATCTATTTATTTGGCTTTGGATTCAGATTGCTCTCTGAAATTCAATGAACCTTAGTATGCTTCAATTTTCTGGAACTGAGTGAACTTAAGACCACTGCTCTTGTTTTATTTTGAGGGCTTATCAGCGGGTAGATGATCAGTGTACCAGAGTACTTGGGAAAGCCAACAGACTGCTGGGAAGCCAAGGGAGGGGTTTATCTTGTAGGAGGAAAGATGTACCATGCTCTCCAGTTATCCATATTTTCATTGACAAATGACATTATACATGGACACCCATGGTCATTCCTGTTCTATATCTAATCTTTGCCCATGATAACTGAATTCATGGTTAATCCTTGATTTATGGACAAGACTGTCTATAGTTGAACAGCTTGCACAAATACATTGAAAAAAACACACAAGCAGCAGAGTAATTGTGACAACTAAATTAATTTTCAATTTGATGAATGAATATAAAACGATCATGATAAAATTACATTTAAATTGTTTCAGGAAGCAGATACATTTGTAAAAGATTTTGTGATAAGTCAGTTAGTGACCATGTCTGATAATGGTTTTCATGGTTCATTTTTTAAATATGGTAGCCAAATGTATTCTCTTTGTGTCCTTTTTAAAGATGACATCATGGATGGTATCATGTTTATAAATAATTGTTTTATCACAGTTGTAGTTACATCATTTAAATCCACTTATGGTATAGATTCTACAGTATAACTGTATAAACTAGTTTCAGTTGTCAGTTTAGTCTCATTTTGAGATGAGTGAAATTAAGCCCTTTACAGGGGTCTAGATACTATTATGTAAACTGTTAGAGGTATCAACCCAAATGTGAAGACTGCATTGAAAGTTTTGACTCCTTTGATATACTTTATATATTTTATTTCAAGTTAGCCTCTTGTTTTAGCTTATCTTAATCCATCCAAAGCACTGCTGGTGTTTGTTTAAACCTCAAATGAAATTATGCCATTTCTTGTCATAGCTGTAAATTATAGCTGCCCTGTATCTAGTAAATCTTTTTTTTTGTTTTACTTCTCAAAGTATGAAACAGTTTCTTAACATAAGCAGTAGCTGTCTTCCTAGAAACTATACTTTTTAAATAAGCCTTGTTAACAAATACACTGTTTTTGTTCTGTTTTGTTGCTATTCTTGGTCAAAATTGCTATAGAACTACTTATCACATTAGTAACATCGTAAACATGGTTTACACAAAGAAATTATTTACCTGAGCATAAAAGAAATGAATACGAAGATTTAGCACATCTTATAAGAGTTTAATGTGATGGTGGGATAAATAGCATTTAGGCCATTCTATCAGTTATGAATGAGGAGAGAGTCCATTAGAAAGAGAAACAGCCACGGTAATGGGTAAATAAATGAAAGCTATTTCAAAAATCTATGTTTTTATTCCAATTGTTTATCCAGGTGAGACTCATTAAGCTGAAAGCTTGTTTGCAGGTGCAACCTGGGAGCACAGGGAAGTTAAGTAACTTGCTCAGGGTCAAATAGTATGGAAGTGGTGGCTGTGGGATTCAAACCCAGGTCTCCAAATTTGCAGCTCAGAGCCTTAAACCACTGTGCTATACTGCCTCCTATGTGGATAATATATACATAAAAGACAAAGAACCTTTGTGTGCAAGCACTGAGGCAATGGTTACCCCAAAGGGCATTTGGCTGGGAAGCCAAGTTTCAAAGAAATACACAATCACACATACATATTCATTACTGGATGTTAAGGCTGTTGGAAAAAAAGAGAATTATCTGAGCAGTATTTGTTTTACAATACAAGACACCACTAGAATAATTCTTAGACTATACTGTCCATGTTATCCAGGGTTTGTCATTGAGTCATTTACCATCAGTGACTGCCAATATATAATCATGTTTTTTTCCATATACAACCATGGTTTATCCACGATCATAAGTATGAGGTACTGTTACCTCTCCATGCATCTCTGGTGTGGCAGCACTTGAAGTACTGTGTTTAGTTCTGGAGCCCACATTTGAAAAGGGATAGGGATTCTATAGAGACAGTTCAGATACAAACTTTAACGATGATGCAATGATGACAAGGAAAAGCATTTTTTTTTTTTAACAATTTAAGCTTTATTAATACATTTCCATTATAAGGGCAGTTACAGCAAGTCAAGATGAGACATAGTTCTTGAACAGTAAAACTGCCCGACCCACCCTCCCCATCCCCCTTACAGCAGCAACAAAATTTGATCGCCCTAACGTGCAGTGCGTGGTTCAATGGTACATATGGGTAAACCCAGAGTGTGATATAACTTATTTATATTTATTTATTTATTGAATTCTGATGACCGGGTAAGCCCACTGGGCCCTGAAGGTCCCTTTTTCAGGGTCAACCTGGGAATAACAGTACAAGAGATAATAAACAGTAGAAAACATATGGAAGTACAGGTTATCATGGGTATACAGTATTCAGCTGTTTACACATAGCAAACATTACATAGGTTTGGTATATCTGATTGGTCAGTGTTGTTCATTACATCATCCATTGACAGAGACATTAGTGAGACAGTACTCTAGATTCCTTAGATGACATAGTTTAAGGGTATACAGTATTCGGCTGTTTACACATAGTTGTTAAATAGGTTTGATATATCTGAATGGTCAGTGTTGTTCATTACATAATCCATTGACAGAGACATTATTGAGACAGTACTGTAGATTCCCTAGGTAACATAGTTCAAGAGCATTAATAGGTTCAGATTGGGGGAGGAGAGAGTTAGTGCAACATTGTTAGGGGCTAAAGATTATAGTTAGGTGAACAGGCTGCAGAGGTCACTGCAGTAGTGTCAAGGTCGGAGGCATTGGCATATGCTTGTTGATAGAAAATGGGTCTTGAGTCTTGTGCGGAAACACGGCAATGATGGGGTGTCTCGTATCTCCACCGGGAGGTTATTCCACAAGGAAGGGGCAGTATGAGAGAAAGATTTTTGTCCTGCCTTAGTCCTGACCATGGGGACCTCCAGTAGTGTGTGGCCTGAGGATCTAAGGCTGCACTGGTTTATTTTTACTGTGAGGAGTCCCCCAAGACTTGGGGGAGGTGAAGGGCTAATTATCTTCTTCGCCAGGCAGAGTACAGGGTAACTGAGGAGAGATTCGAAAGATGGGCAGTTAAGCTTTGCCAACGCCCCGCAGTGGTGGCTCCTGGCGTGGGATAAGGTGGCAAAGTGGGCCACCTTGTTGTATAGGGTCTGTAGTTTACAAAACTCCAGCTTTGCGATACCCTGAATGACCGGGGCAGCATATGTTAGAGTTGGAAGTAGGACACTAGTTGCAATAGCAGTCCTAGCTTCTGGGGTCAGCAGTTCCTTGATCCGATACAGTAATCTGAGTTTTGTATGGATTACTCTCGTGACTTGGTCCACATGTTGTTTGAACGTGAGACCTTGGTCAATAGTAAGGCCAAGGTACTTAGTCGAAGAGACCACTTCGAGCTTGTTACCCTCAAGGAACGAGAGTTGGAGTAGATGTGTTCTATCTAGTCCAAGGGCTCTTGGTCCTAACAGCATGGCTTCAGTGAGGTAACAAGAGTAAAGAATGAAGGGGATCCCATATCCTGCTATATATCGCTAATCTGTTATGAAGGCTTGCAATTGCCTTCTCTGTTCAAAGGTTAGCATTGATTTCATGTAACCATTCCTGGAAGGAAGGAGCCGATTTTTCCTTCCAATGACGTAGTATAAGTTTCTTAACTGAGAGCGCAACCATAGAAATATGGTATTTCCTAATCTTAGCATTAACCAGGGACATGTCCCCTAGAAGACATACCTCCGGAGTAAAATACTCCTGTAGGCCCAGTAGGGGATCAAGAGACATCTTAATTGAATTCCATAATGAAGAAACTTTGGGACAGGACCAGAACATGTGCAAGAGAGTACCCTCTTCTTGCAGGCACTTAGTACATGTACTAGAGTTCGAGAAGCCCCATTTTTTTAATTTGGTAGTGGTACAATACCTGTTATGTAGAATGTGGTATTGCATGAGATGCAGCCTATCTTGGGAAGCATACTTATGACAGGATGTCCATAGGGATTGCCAGTCCAACTGGTATTGAGGGAGGAGTGAGTTCCAAAAACTAGTAAGTCCAAAGGTGTCCCCATACTTTTTATAGTACAGCACCTTGTATAGCTTGGATATTATGCCTGAAGATCCGGACAATTGGGAGAATTCAGGAATCAGAGCTGATACCTTCTGGAAGGGGGGAGAACTCCCCAGGGCTACAATAAGAAGGTGTCTTAACTGCATAACTTTAAAATGGGACGAGCCTGGAATATGAAACTTGTCAATAATTCCATGTGAGAACAACCAGTGCCCTTCCCCGTCTACCAGGGAAAGCAGTTTTCCATCGCCTAGTTGAGGCAGCCAGTTAGAAGGAATCCACTTTCCGCTAAGAGTGAAAGATGGGGAATTCCAAATGGACTGTGCTAAGTCAGTCTGAGGAGAATAATGAAGAAATAAACATAACTGTGTATAAACTCTTAAAGAGGTACTTATTGTGGTACAGTTAACCATCTTTACATGAGATAACTTGAGGTAAAATAAGTTTGAGGGATCCAGGCGTTTAGATTTAATTGCGTCTAACTCAATCTTAAGCCACACTGGTTGTACCGTTTCAGGGCCTGAGGAGATCCATCTCAGACAATATGCTAGATGACTGGCCCAGTAGTATAGTGCCATATGGAATCCTCAGCCTCCCGATTTTGGGCAGCTAGTTTATGATAGGCCAACCGAGGATACTTATCTGCCCAGATAAATCTGGTAAATATACTGTGCAGTTTTTTAAACCAGCGTATGGGGATAAAAGAGTTGAGAAGGGATAAGGGGTAACAAATTCTAGGAAATACATTCATCTTAATGATGTTAATCCTGCCCCATAATGATATAGGAAGTTTAGACCATCTGTCGAGGTCATGCATAATAACCTGTGAGAGAGAATTCAGATTATCTTTGACCCACCTCGAGGGGCTACGGGATAGCCTTATGCCCAGATATTTAATTACTCTAGGAGTCCAACCTAAACCTAAGGAGCAAATATCATCCTTAAATACCTTGTGGTTTAGTGGGAAAAATAAGGATTTACTTGCATTCAACTTGTAGTTGGATAACACACTGAACCTAGCTATTTTGTTCAATATGGGTGGTATTGAAGAAACCGGATGGGAGAGATATATCAGCAAATCATCTGCGTACGCAGTGAGTTTAATCTCATGACGCCCAACTCTGATACCTTGTATAGAGATGTTTTGGATAATGTTTTGGATGAGGGGATCCAAATATAGATTAAACAAGAGAGGGAACAGGGGGCAACCCTGCCTAGTGCCTGAATGAAGTGAGAAGTAGTCTCAGAAGGCCCTGTTAGCTGAGATTCTTGCTATAGGGGATTTATATAGTGCAGCAACCCAAGAAATGAATACCAGAGGGAAGTTGAAGACACTCAAAACCTTGAAGAGAAAACTCCAATTCACCTGGTTGAACACCTTCTCGGTGTCCAAAGAGACCAAGCCTGTAGGGAAATCAGCATCTCTGGAGGCCGAGAAGACATGGGATAGCTTACGCAGGTGATCCGCTGAAGAGCATCCCTTCATGAAATCTACCTGATTCATACCTATTAACTCGGGGAGCACCACGGATAACCTGTTAGCTAAAATCATTGAGAGGATCATGATATCAGGAAAAGCATTTCTGAAGTGTCTGACCAGTCTAAACTTGTTTAGCAATTGCTAGAGGCCAGAAGGGAGAGGGTGACATCACTGAAACCTCGAAACTCCTGTACGGAATAGATAGGGTAAATTATCAGAACCTATTCATAAGGAATTGACAACCTGGGGCACAACTGTTTTTCTTTGATAACCAGGGAAGACCCACAGGGCACAAGACCCATTTACAAGGGTGACCTGGGAGCACTGGGGAGGTTAAATGACATACTCAGGGTCACACAGTATACAAGTGGAGGCAGTGGGAGTCAAACCCAGGTCTGCTGGATGTAGTAAACTCATTCACAGATCATTACTCTAACCTCTAGGCTATACTTCCCATCAATTATAAGCTGTTGGGTGAGGAATTCAAAAAGGATGTGAGGGAGTACTTCTTCACAATGAGGGGTGGTAAATACCAAGACAGTGACCATTTTCAAGAGAGGATGGGACAACTAAAAGGATTGATAAAAGCAAATACTGGGGAGAGATTGATTTGGCAGAGGAGATGGGGCTGATGTGCCATTAGGAGCTTTTGTCTTGGCTTGCCAATGATAGCTTGATATGGCTTAGTAGGAAATGGGCAGACACAATGAGCCATGGGGCTTTCTGCAGGCATATTCTGTTTCTCTAATTCCATGACAGCTTAAGAAACATAAACATAGACTTTGATGGCAGATAAGGACCTCTTGGACCACCCAGTCTGCCCATTTCCCTACCTATTGGATAGGCTGCAGATCCTAGTTAACCAACAACCCACTTCCTCCTACCCCCACTAGAATTGCCTTATATCTATCCAATGCATTCTTAAATTCCCCCACTGTTTTTGACCCCATGGCCTCCTCTGGAAGACCATTCTATTTGTCCACTGCCCTCTCCATGAAAAGATACTTCCTCACATTTCCCCTGAACCATCCTCCCTCTATCTTCAAATTGTGCCCACTTGTTCTTGCACATCTCTTTTTCTGAAAGATGCTACCCTCTTGGACTTTGTTGATTCCCTTGAGGTACTTGAAAGTTTCTATCATGTTCCCACCCTCCCTCCTTCCTCAAGGGTATACACATTAATCTCTTTTAGTCTGTCTTTGTAAGGCTTCTGGTGCAGACCCTGTACCATTTTAGATGCCCTCCTCTAGACTGCCTCCATCCTGCTTATGTCCTTGTAGAGATGGGGTCTCCAGAACTGCATGCAGTACTCTAGATGGGGTCTCACCAATTGTCTATACAGAGGGATAACAACTTCCTGTTTTCTACTGGTGATGCCTCTCCCTATGTTTTCAAGTTTCAAGTTTATTGTTCTTCCAAGAATTTAGATACAATTTTTGGACATTACAAACTTCTTGAGTTAAATACATAACAACATATAAATACATATTAATTTATCTAATGTCTTCAGTAGTTTAAAAAAACACATTATTACAGTATACATTTCTCAGCAGAGATGTAAATATTAATAAATAAAACAGTGAGTCTTCTGAAAGCCCATTTGGTTAATTTGTGCATTTGCATCACTCATTTCTAACCCTCTTAACTTAAGCATTTTTAAGCTTATTATAGATGTTGTCAATTTTACAATCTTTATGGCCTCTTCTGCTGTCCCAGGGTGCATCAGGATAAAAACTGGATCATATGTTGGATCTACATATCTAATCAATAAATCCTTAAGGATTTTATTTTGGTAATAATCGAATAAAGGGCACTGTGTTATAACATGTGACAGTGTCTCGATAAAGCCTTTGTTACATAAACATTTTGCCTCTTGTGGGTTTCCTTGAGTCCATAGACTATTGAAATAAGTAAACTGTGAGGTGATAAACCCAAATCTTGCCCAGGTGATTGCTTTGCAGAAGTTAGGAGCTAATAAAAATTGCAAATAGTCTTCGAGATTTGAATTAATGTTATACTGACTAAACCAGAGAGCTTGTCTTTGGTTACGAACTTGAGCCATCTGAATGTCTATTGCCTGTGCACATATTTTCTGTTTTAATCTATCTTTATAAGAATCATGAATCATTGTATTTGCTTGCTTGTCTCGCCATAGATGCATAGAGGCAGTATTTTGCAAAATTTGAAAAAGTGCTGTTAACCATGGTGAAGATAAATCCTCTTTGTATCATGCTTCTTTTCCTTTTAAGCATGCTAAAGGTAAATCATTTTTTAAGTTATTTATTACTCTAAGCCAATATGATGTTAGCCTTGAGTTGACTAGAGATGCCAAAGGAAGTCTACTTAATTCCATTCTTACAGCAACACCAGCCATTGAAGAGGGCCCTTGTAGAATGGCTTTATAATAGAACAATAAGGGTGATTCTAGTTGAAAATAATGCTTCACCCCCCAAATTTCAGCACCATATAAAAGAAATCTCATAACTTTTGCTTCCCCTGCTTTAATAGCTGGAATTACAGAAAAGCCTCCATATTTAAAGTTAAATCTTTGCAGTGCTTTAGCAACATGTTCTGCTTTAGTTATTTGTTCTTTTATATGTGAGTTTGAGGAGCCTTTTTGCAAGGAGCATAATGCCAAGATATTTATATGACGTCACCACTTCAATACATTTATCTTTATAGTAAATCCTTGGTTTCAATGACTGATTCCCAAACACCATTACTTTGGTTTTGTCTAAGTTTATCTCAGCTCCAAATTATTTCATTTGTTTATCAGCTGATCAAATTTAGTTTGTAATCATTTGGAAGACAGGGACAGTAATATCAGGTCATCTGCATATGTTAGGGTATGTACATGTTGTTTTTTTTTTATTTTTGGGGACTCCAAATGATTTGTCATGTCAAAGCCTAATAAAGAATCAATACAAATGTTGAACAGTAATGGCACCAATAGGCAACCCTGCTTTACCCCTTTACATGTCAGAAAATAATCTGAAATGTTACCCTGTTGATCGATCCTCACTGCAGTGAGTGTATTAGAATAAAGAAAAAAAATAGGAACTAGCAAATAAAGTGGAAGACCTCAGCTCTCAAGGGTTTCCTAGAGAATCTTCCTGACTACTGAGTCAAAGGCAGTGGAGAAATTTTTATTTATTTATTTATTTATTTAAGAGTTTAACCAGGCAGGCATACTGAGCAACTAGCCGCTCATTTCCAGATGTGACCTGGGGGAAAACAATGGGGAACATATTGGCAAACAGACACACCTATTAATGTACAGATTGGGAGGCACAAATGAGGACTATACATGGTGGAAGCTAAGGTAACTATACAACTTAGAGGAAAATATGCAGGCATGGAGACATTGTAAAGAAGGCATTTCTTTGTACAAGTAGACTTAGGTTTAAAAGAAAGTGATGATTTGTAGACTCTAATTAGGAAGGGGTACATATCCCACTAGGTGAGGTGTTTGAGGCCCAGGAGACCATGAGGTCCTCTAAGGTGTAGGTCCATTGCAGGTGCAGACAGTGAGAAAGTGTTCATGGAGGTGGGAGTTGAGGTGACTGTAGTTAGTGATATGTCGGATATCTGTTGGTAGGTCATTCCAGAGTTTAGGCAAACAGTAACTAAGCGCAGCCTGACCCATAGTGGTATGCATGCATGGGATATGGAAGTGCCTATTATCTGAGTGTCGCAACGAGTAGGCCACCCTGGGTTAAGCAGTTAAGGTGGACAACAGGTAGGCTGGGAGGGTATGGGACCAGAATTTAGCAGCGACTCATGAGCAATGAATTTGTCTGCCGGGCTGAGAGTGAGGGAAAGGCAAGAGAACTATAGAGGTCACAGTGGTGTGTGAGTTTAGGACATTCCAGTATGAAGTGGCAGAAGGAGTGAAAGAGTGTGTCCAGGCTGGACAGAGTGGAGGGTGAGGTGGTGCCATAGACTACATCCCCGTAATCAAAGATTGGAAGTATCATTTTTTGCACTAGTTAGCGCCAGACCATGGTAGGCAGGCAGCCTTTGTTACGATAGAGGGCTCCCAGTTTAGGAAGCAGTTTTTTATGAAGAGAGTCTGTGTGAATTGAGTAGTCTAGATATTGGTCGAGCCAGACGCCAAGGTAGCGGAACGAGGTGCAGGAATCTAGGGGGGGGTAAGATCCAAGGTTAGGAAAGGGGGGCGGATGGTGAGTCAGGAGAGGTGAGGTTGCAAGCCAAAAGTTAGGGAGATTGTTTTTTTAGCATTTAAGAAAAGCTGATTCGATTTGAGCCAGAGTTGAACAGCGTTGAAATCCTGCTGCAGTTGGTCATGCACAGTATCTGCAGATGGGCCGGTGTTGTAAATCACAGTATCATCTGCATACATGTGAATGGCAGAATGGGAGCATACCTGCAGCAGTTCATTCAGGAAAATTGAGAAAAGGTTAGGGCCCAGGACTGAGCCTTGAGGAACGCCCATGGTGATTTGGAGGAGGGATGATGTGCTGGGGCCGACTTTCCCAGATTGCTGTCGGCCCTGCAGGTATGCCAGAAACCAGTTAGTGGCATGGTCGGATAGACCAGCAGCCTTGAGTTTGCCCAGTAGTAGTGTATGGGAGACAGTGTCAAAGGCTTTGGCTAGATCAATGAAAATGGCCGATGTGATATGGCCTTTATCCATACCTGAGAGGATGTAATTTGTGACTCTTAATAGGGAGGTGACGGTGGAATGAGATTTTCTGAAGCCTGATTGGTAAGGGGTAAAAAAAGAGGACTGGATTAAGAACTGGGAGAACTGAGCAAGGACAAATTGTTCTTGTATTTTTGCCAGGGTAGGGAGGAGGGAAATGGGGCGGTAGTTCCCTGGGGAGGAGGGTTCCCCCCTTTTGGTAGTGGGATGACAGTTGCCTTCTTCCATGCTGAAGGAATTGTTGACGTAGTGAAAGAGTGGTTGAGCAGGTCAGCTATCGGTGTGGCAATAGCAGGGGCATAGAGTCAAGTAGTTTGGAGTCCATGCCTGAGGGACATTTACCCTTTGTTGGGGTTTAGGTTTTGCCGCGCATGGTAGACTTCAGTCAGGGAGACAGGTCAGAAGAAGAAGGAGGTGGGGGGTGTGCGGGGAAGTGGAAGCAGTAGTCGCCTTGAGAGGGGACGGAGGTAAGCTCTGTACCAAGGAGGAGACACTGCTGGTGAAGAACATGTTGAAAGCTGAGGCAACATCAAGGGGGTCAGAGATGGTTATGCCTAGGATGGATAGGGCCGGGGTAGGTGGTTGAGCAGGCGTGGCTAGGAGGGATTTAATAGTTTTCCAGAATTTGGTCAGGTGATTAAGATTTGAGCTGAGGGCCTGCGAAAAGTAGTTCTGTTTAGCATGTCTGATTGATTTTGTGCAAGAGTTCCGAAGGGCTCGATAAGATAGGAAGGCTTGAAAGGAGTTGGTCAATTTGTATTTTTTCCAAGTCTGATCCCTGGTGCGTCATTTGCTGATGAGATCAGCGGAGATCCATGGGAGGTGGGAGCCCTTAGTCTAGTTTATTTATGCGGAGCATGTTGGTTCCAGACATGCAGGAAGGTATTTTGGAAGTAGTCAAGTGCAAGGTCAATTGAAGGGGCCCTAGAGATGAAGGACCAGTCCACCAAGGATAGATCCAACAGGAGTGTTGTTAAAGAGAGTGATTTGAAGGATCTGGCTAGAATGGTCTGGGAGGGATGTTTGAGGGGATTATGTACTTTTCTGACTAAGTATACCATATGGTGATCACTTAGGGAGTCAGGGAGTAAGCCTGCACCTATGGTCCTATGTGGGTGAGTGGTCAGTGCCCAGTCAAGAAGGGAGTGGTTGAGTGTTTTTAGGTTGAGTCTGGTTGGTTGGGAAATTTGTTGTATTAGGTTTAGGGCATTTACTTTGGAGCGTAGTTTGTCACAGTCATTTGCTAGTCAATTGTAATTGAAGTCACCTAGGACATATAGTTCTCCTGTTGCGGCAGTGGACTTTAAGTGGGTCAAGTGATCCAGAATGCTCAGTATTGGGGTGTTTGGGGCACAATAGGATCCTGCTACATACACTGGAGCAGAGAAGGGCAGAGCAATTTTGATGGTTAGAGACTCAATTAATGGTGAGGGAGCAGGGGTGGGGATCAAGGTGAACTGATGTTTGACTGAAATAAACATGGCTAGGCCATCCACCCTTTTTTTACCCGTTTGGTCCTGCCTAATTAGGGAGTAGCCTGGAATGGCAACAGAGGAATTGGGGTGTTGGGGTTTGAGCCAAGTCTCGGAGAGTATGAGGATGTCTGGGCGAAGTGATAAGGTGGATTGTTGGAGTTCCGGGATTTTGTTGAGGACACTGCATATGTTTAGGTGCATTATTTTTAGACCCTTTGGTAGGGCCAGGGGGATTGGGGCTGTTGAGGGGGTAGGACCTGGGTTGGTTTCAATATCCCCTGCTAAAAGTAGGAGCAGCGAGGCAAGCTGTAAGCACCTGAACCGGTAGGTCCTACATGTGCGATGGCTTTTATTAGAGTGAGGTACTGTTGGGAGGTGATCCAACTTGAGACAGCATAGCACAAGCAGTCTTGGTGAGAGAGAAGGAGGGAGAATGGTTGCTCCTATTGGCCAGTTGGGGGGGCTAGTAGATGCTGATTGTGGAAGTGTGGGTGAGCATGTTTGCTCTAGGATTGAAAAAGCTTGTTGGAGATGAGAAAGTGGTTGCCTAAGGGGGTGAGAGGTTGGGGGGAGAGAGGCTACTGGCAGTCCCAGCAGGAGTAGAGAGAGAGAGCTAACAGTGCCATTGTTGGACTGCAACAGGGAGATCAGTTCGATGTAGCAGCCACTAGTGATGCAGGGAGATAATCTGCAAATGGAAAAGTGGGCTGATTGTTTTTTGCACCCTCACGATCAAGTGAAACTCCCTATAAATTTTCGAGCCGACCAAGGGTGGTGGTGGGGGCGGTGGGGAGGTGGCGTGCAGCGCCAGCGGGGCTTACACCATGCTGCAACTGGAGCACAGGCAGAAATGAGCAGTCAGCAACTAGCACTCAGTCGAAATCCAGTAAGCTCTTCCATGCATACCTTGTATTTTTTGCTTCCTGAAGCTGTCCGGGGGGGGGTCGGCGCTGGTCCGCAACCCCGCACTCTGGCTTTCCGGCTTGCTGGGAGGGCTGGTGGCTTCATTGCCCTCGTGGCTACCAGCTGTGGAGGAGAAGAAAATCAGTGGTTAAGTAGGGTTATAAGGAGGCGTGGCGACAGTAAGATAGGTTAGGTGTGGGCTGCTGAGAAAGTGGTGCAAGGTAGGGAAAACTGGAGAGCTGAAAAGTGTGTGCAGGAAAATGTAGAGAGTGGAAGAGGGGAAGGTACAGAAAGGGAGCTTTGCTGGTGGGGGAAATTGCTCTATGTCACTGTATTACCCAAACAGTCTGATTCCAAAAGGTCACAGTTCGTTGTATTATTTTTAAGCTATTGCCTTTAAGTTAAGTTATCAGCTTGGGACCTCAGATTAAGAAATGTAAAGCACGATTGCAAGGCAGAAACACAACTGTAGCAAAAACTATGCCCCTAGTACCGTTACTGCTTCACTGGGCCCTTAGGAGGTCTCCACGCTTAGGCAGTGCTAACGTTTTTTCTTTTTTTAAAAATCAACAAATAATACATAAAGTTTCATTTTCCTGTAAAAGGTGTACATCTCCAAGAGGTGGGATAATACAAACACATTATCTATTGTAGAAAATCCCTGGTAAAACCCTGCTTGGAATTTAGAGAGGAGGCTAACTGTATCTACTCATTGTAGTTTAGTTAGAAGGATACTGGTAAAACTTTTAAATGGAAATATCCAAAAGGCTTATGGTATGGTAATTACCGGGTTAATAAAACAAACCTTTTTTTTTTGGATATGGACTATTATGTTTTTTAACCATGGGCTGGGCATAAACCTCTCTTTTAAACAAATATTAAAAAAACTCACTAGAAAGGGAATCCAAACATTTTTATTCTCTTTGTAAACCTCTTCTAGAACTTTATCCAGGCCTGGACCTTTATTATTTGCAAGTTTTGAAATGGCCAAGGCAACATCACCAATTGTAAAGACTAAACGCTTATATGCACCAGAATGAACCCAATTTAGCAAGTTCCCATCACTAGTAATGTTAGTATCACTATTAAACAAATTTGAAAAAAAACTAACCCAAGTTTCCTTAGGAATATATATAGTTAGTGTAGTTTGATATGTTTTGTCACCCCTTACAACTATGCTCCAAAATGCTTTTGAATCATTTGTTGCTATAATTTGGTGAATAATAGCCCATTGTTTTTACGTGAACTCAGATTTTTTTAACTTTAGAAATTTCTTGTGTGCTTTCCGAGCTTGATTTAAATTTACATTGCTAAGTCCTAAGGGATTTTTAATATTCTCCCTAAGTAGCTTCCCCAGTTTCTGTTTTTCTTTAAGACGCTGATGATCAAACCATGTCAGAGGGAGAGTTATTTGATCCTTGAGTACATAAATTACAGTAGTGACTCTGGAAAGCAGTTACTCAAACTTTTTTGTAATACACTGGGCTAAATTTTTAGTTTGCATGGGATTGATTAATGAAGATGACTGAAAGGAATAAATAGTTTCTTCTACTTTTCTAATATTCCTGTTATTTAAGCTAAGTTTAGATTTCCCTGCAGGAACCATTGGGGCCTAATTACATTCACTAGATGCTAGTGTTTTTTTATCCTTTATATTGTCTACACTGATTGCATAAAGTAAATCTATGGCCAACGTTAACTCAGACCAAAGATCGTACTGGGAGGTAAGGTGGAGCCCGGGGGAACATACACGTTTGCAATCAAAATGGTGAGTAAATCCCATTTGATAACATTTAACATTGATACATTTTTGTACACAGCTTGGTCAATCACTCAAATGCCATTTCTAATTTTAACAAAGGTAGTTAAACCCCCCTTAGGTCTGCCATAATGTTTTCCCTTATTGCAGGCAGACTGAAAGCTTCAAAACCATTAAAATACAGTTCAGTAGTTGCCCACATCTCCTGAAATAACACCAATTCAAATTGCAAAATAAATTCCTTCCAATGAGGGTCTGCCAATTTTGTCCTCAAACCCGCAATGTTCCAAGACCAAAAATTGGTGGACCCTGTTGTTAATGCATCATTGTGCAGAGAAATTTCTTCCATATTATAAGAAATTGAGGGGGGGTCAAGGGGGAGTCAGTCACAGGCCATCACTCCTTTCCAAATTAGTTTCACTTGATATGTCAAGACACTGAGGATCAGTTAGATATACATGTACTCTATTTAATTTATGCACATTTCACAATATATTTCTATATAGTGCTGGTGATTTAACTTCAATATTTATTTGAGTATCAGGAGCATCTAAATGTGCTCTCCTAACTGACTCAATTTTGGTTGGAGAGATTTCTATATCTAATCAAGTAACAGGGAGGGATCTAAGAAAGGATGTCAGCCTGTGACTGTTTTCTCCCTCAAATCTCTCCACTCCAAACATAGAGATGGATCTTGTATAATTTGTATTTTCAAAGTTCCAGTTAAGAAGGGTTAAAGTTGAATTTATAATTTCTGATGAGAATGGTAATGGTTTGCTATTCCCATACACGTACTTCCAAACAGTTGACCAGTTAACTTGGGGAGGATATTAATATACCCAGTCTGTTTAAAAGACACTGTTTTGCCCATATTTTCTTTGCTGTTTCCATATTGGATAGTAATGCATAAACTGGAGCATTAGGAGCTGCTTTGTCTCTATAGACAAACATAATATTCTCTACTGCCTCTGAAAGCTCTAACTCAGCTCTGAACAGGTGGGACATTAAAGTAAATAATGTATAATTTTTTTCATTAGATTTCAGAAAGACATTTTCCAATTTAAACACCACCTCATTCCCTGTATTAATGATCTGATTAATATTTGACAGTAAATTTATAGGAAGTTCCATTTTTAAATCATGAAAGGAATCTGAATGAGTATCCTGTCTTAATGTTGGAACCTCTTGTGTATTGTCTGTCATTTGACTACTAAGATTACATAATTGTTTTTGTTCCAAAGCTGGGGCAATGGCAGGAGGTTGTCCAATGTCTTCCCCTGTCAATTGTCCCACCATAATCTTGTCATGTGATTTTACTTAATTCTTAACAGAGATGTTCAAAGCAGTTTTTTCCTTTAAATGTTTCCTTTTTGACTCCTTTTTCTTGAGGAGACGTTGGGATGTGAATTGAAGAGAAAGAAGTTCTCTCGGCCTTCTCACTTGATTTCTTTTTTTCCAAACTGTCAAGTTTATCACACAATTCTGAAAACTAATTAATTAAAAAATCGGACAACCTTTCTACATGGTGTTTTAGTTCATTGTAGGCCTCAAGCAAAACAATATTTGCCATTATGGGATGTGCCAATGCTTTAATGGTATATTTGGAAATCATATCCAGACAGTGCATGAGAAATTCAGGATCTATTTTAATATGCTCAACTTCCCTATCTAATCTGGTAAATACCTTTTCTGGTGATCCTGTCAGTACTGATGGATCTGGTGATTAATCTAGATATTTATTTATCTATTATTTGACAGTGTCAGTGGCTCAGTAGGTAGCACACTTGTCTCTGAGGCCGGGAGATCAGAGGGCTGTGGGTTCAGTTCCCACATCTGGCACTTGAGTTAATATCCCAGTACTGACACTGTAGTGCAGCATGAGAAGGGTGCTGCACTTCTGAGGTGTCGTCTTTCAGATGAGACATTAAACCGATGTCCCATCTGCCTAGATTGGTGGTAGTTCAGGTGGATGTTAAAGATCCCATGGCACTTATCGGAAAGAGTAGGGGAATTTCCCCAGTGTTGTGGCCAAATTTCCCTCATTCACTAAAAATACCACCAACAGCTTAATCTGGTTCAAGGTCAGTTGGTATTCATCTGTATCCCCCTCCCCTGGGTTGTGCCTGAAAATAGGCAAGATTTGTCTAGTGCACTTACCCAGTCAATGAAATAAATAAAACATTATTAGATTCTGAAGGACTAAAGAATTCTAAATGAGTTGAATGCAAGGAAATTTCTATCTTTTCAAGTGAATTAGTTATTTGTGGGTTAGGTGTTTGATCACTCAAGTGGTGAGAGAAGGTCTGTCTATTCTGTAAAGAACCAATCTGGGAAACCTTCAAATTCTGGGAGAAAAAATCAGTTATTTTTCCCTGACGGAGTGGCTTAATTGTGGGGGATATAGAGTTCATGACGTTCCCCTCATTGGTATAGCTAACTCCACTGATAGATGTGTTTATTGAAATTATGGTTTTGTCACAAACAATACTATTAACATCATTAACATCTTTACTCAATTGATCGTTCATTACTTCTTCTTCTAAATTATCCAAGGTTAATGGTCTTAAAACTAAAACCCTCATTTTCTGTTGGGCTGTCCATAAGGTGACTGGTTTCTAAATTGTGAGGAGGGATCTAATCTAAAGTCTTGGACCACCTCCTCTTTAATGTAGTATGGCAAAATAGACAATGGAATTACTCCCAGTTGCTCTTTTGGGGTAGAGGCGGTTATAATTAGGTCTTAAATATACACACAACAGTTTTTCCTTTTCCTTTGATTACCATTATAAGTTTTGAACCCCTTTTCCTTCCCAGAATTTTTTTTTTATCCACCACCTTGTCACTTCAAGTGTACATAGTAAATCGATCAAGCTGATTTAGGAACACTGTAACCAATATCCACTAATGTAAGATTTAAATCTTAAAGCAATTTTAGTTAGCAATCTAGGACAAGTTAACCATAAACAACTATCAGCATAGTGAGCAAATTGTTTTTTTCTTGTTGGTAGATAATCTGTATAAATGCACTGTGTTACAAACAGTATTATAATCATAAAATAAGAGCCCCTTTTGTACATCGATCACAGCAGGCTCAGTGAATCACATCACTTCAATTGAAGCTTTCAAGCTCCCTGAAAGAAGAAATTACAAGGGAAAGTTCATGTCAACCAAAATGGGTGACTATTTCTCTAATTGATGTTTCTTAATTTCAAGTGCATAGAAGTCTTCCGTATGGTCAGACAGTTCGAGTTGTTAAATTTGGTTAATGCTGCCAGCTTCAAACCCAATGATCATTAAGCCCACTGATCCGGTCATGTAACAATAATCCAGTATGAATCCAATGCACATAAAGTGCTCAGTAAAACACATTCCGTAAAAAGTTAAAATTTAGAGTTCGTATGGACAGACAGTTGAGACAATTCAGACAGTTCAAGCAGTTCAAGCAATGCAGTAGCTGTAGAAAGTTTCAATAGAGGGTCACAAAGTTATCAGACAGAGAAAATTCCTTCCCAAACCTGCGATGGAAGGGCCCACTACTTGTAACTCTGCTCAGTCTGGAAAATCCCTGGGCTCTCTTGGCTTTCTCTGTGTCCTCTGCATATGCCACTAAAAAACAGCTCAGAAGACCAGTCTGAGCATTATATTTAATTTAACAGAAATGACATATACACCTTAAGTGACTCATTTAGTTGACAATCTAACTTTATCATGAATAAAGTGAGATAGGAGGTAACAAAAAGCATTACACTGGCATTACACCACCAAGAACTGATACATGCCAGAGAAATCCATCAGCTGAAGCTAAAAAAGAAAGTGGGTAGCGACTAGTGCTGCTCATGAACTTGTGCTCACTCTGTTCGGAGGCAGACTGCAAATGATCTGTCTCTGATCAGGCGCATATAACCTTTATAGTGCTATCACATAGTCACGTTCGTTTATGGCACGAAAATCAATCTGTGTCTAATAAATTTTACTTTAACTCAAAAATAAATACATTTTAAAAAAGCAAAAAAATTTTAAAAATTAGAAACAGAAGTAGCGTTAATCTCTAATTGTCATTGTGCGAAAGCGTTGATCAGTGCTAACAACCATGACTAACTTGCACAAAACCCTTTTAAAAACTTTGAGAATATCCTAAAAATACTACTAATACACTCCTCTTAATGAGTTGTAAAAAATCTGTGTGGAAAATTGATAACAAAACAATAATCAGGTAATAGGGAGGTGCGGGTTTGGGAAAAAAGATGGTTGTTTGGCTGGTTTTCTGCAACACACAAACATAAAGGTGCTTTGCCCTGTTCACTTCACCCAGAGTTTTCCCCAAAGAAGTACAGTGGGTATAATGGCACCCTGTTGCCCTCGTGTTGCACTACCTTTCTCCTTCTCTCTCTTTTCTCCCCTTTTTTTCCCCTCCAACACACCAGAACACTGCAATAATATTTGTCCAAGTGAGTTTCACCAAAACAGAGCATTCACTGTAACAGGTAAGAGGAAGTCTAAATACCACGAAATGTTGCACTCTCCTTGTTTATCCTCACTAACCCCACGCGGGGCTGTTGAAATTCACTCTGCAGGACAGGCTATTCCACTACAAAACTCCCAAGGCCTGGAGGCTGAAAGACAAACAAACAAACAAGGAATGCTGACAGGTGGCCACACAAGTCGGTCCAGAAAGATTTAGCTCACTTCGTTTAGATGAGGCAAAGATGGCATACCTTTTCAAAATGAGAAAAATGCCTTGAGTAAATCCTGCTACAGTGGCTACTACACAGCAGCTCAGCATGCAGCAGCCATCATGTCTCTTGAATGAGACCAATTGCATGCAACACACCCTCTAGTGCCCCAATGGTGGAACTCCTCTCCCCATGCTTCCCAGTATCATCCCAGCCCTCCTTACTGCCTTCTCACATTGCATGCCTGCTTTTAGGTCATTTGATATGACTACCTCAGGGTCCCTTTCCATTTTTGTTGTTGTTAATCCCCCCATTGTGTACTCTTCCCTTGGGTTTTTATTTCCCAGATGCATTACTTTGCATTTCTTTGCACTGAATCTAAGCCACCATACTTTTGACCATTCCTCCAACCTTACCAAGTCCCTCCTCATCCAGCTTGTATTTTCATTTTGATTTGCAGTTTTTGTTGTTCAACCATGATTCTCCACAACTACTCCCATGGAAGCTGTCTTCTGAAGCAAGAAAGTTTGCCATGCTGGTCTACCCCATGAAACTGAAGTTGATATCCACTGTAGACATTTTTGTCAGTGAGTAGCTATGATTGCCAAGTTAGTTTTGAAACTTCTGATAGTGCAGTGATGCAGGCACTGGTTAAACAAATAAACAGGTTATGGAATTATTACCTGTTTTGTTGTACTGCAATATTAACACGGGGACCAGGGTCCTCTTCTGCCAATCACATTTCTGGAATTTTCAACTCATTTCATAATATGGAAATAAAACAGTGAGGGGTAACATTTTAAAATCCTTACGCTCTATAAAGATGGAGATAACCTATTTTCTAGGTAGTCGAGTACCTAGAGGCCAGTGGAGCACAGGACCCAAGGCAGCATGGATTCACAGCGGGAAGGTCATGTCAGACGAATCTAATAGATTTCTTTGACTGGGTGACCAAAGTAGTAGACCAGGGAGGGGCTGTGGACAGCCTACCTAGACTTTAGCAAGGCATTTGACACAGTCCCACACAAAAGATTAATAGTCAAATTAACCAGCCTGGGAGTGGGACCCAGGGTGATAGCCTGGGTAAAACATTGGCTGGACAACAGGACACAGAAGGTAATTGTAAATGGAGTCCACTCTGAAGAAAGGGGGGTTACTAGTGGGGTACCGCAGGGTTCAGTATTGGGTCCAGTCCTTTTCAATGTCTACATCAGTGACATTGCAGAGGGACTGGAAGGAAAAGTATGCCTTTTTGCAGATGACACAAAGATCTGCAACAGAGTTGATACACAAGGAGGCATGGAAAGGATGAAAAGGGACTTGGCAAGGTTAGAGGAATGGTCAGAAGTATGGCAGCTAGGATTCAATGCAAGAAGTGCAAATAATGCACCTGGGAAACAAGAACCCAGGGAAGAATACACAATGGGTGGGAGGTAGTAACAACAACAAAAAGGAAAGGGACCTGGGGGTAATCATATCAGATGACCTTAAGGTTAGCAAGCAATGTGAGAAGGCAGTAGGGAGGGCTGGGGGTATACTGGGATATAGGAGAGGCATCATCAGCAGAAAACAGGAAGTTGTTATCCCTCTGTACAGACAGTTGGTGAGACCCCATCTGAGTACTGTGTCCAGTTCTGGAGACCATCTCCACAAGGACATAGACAGGATAGAGGCAGTCAGAGGAGGGCAACTAAAATGGTGCAGGGTCTGCAAAAGAAGCCATATGAGGAGAGACTAAAGGAGCTTAATATGTATACCCTTGAGGAAAGAAGGGAGAGGGGGACATGATAGAAACTTTTAAGTACCTCAGTGGAATCAACAAAGTCCAAGAGGGTAGCATCTTTCAGAAAAAGAGACTTGCAAGAACAAGGGGACACAATTTAAAGATAGAAGGAGGGCGGTTCAGGGGCAATGTAAGGAAGTATTATTTCACAGAGAGGGTAGTGGATGCATGGAACAGCCTTCTTGAGGAGGTTGTGAGGTCTAAAACTGTGACAGAATTCAAGAATGCATGGGACAGACATAAGGCAATTCTTGTGGGGGGTAGGAAGAAATAAGCTGTTGGTTAACTAGGCTCTGCGGCCTATCCTGTAGGTAGGGAAATGGGCAGACTAGATGGGCCTAGCGGTCCTTATCTGACGTCTAAGTCTATGTTTCTATGTTTCTATGATTCTCTGCATTTTTTTGTGTAGTGAAAAACAAAGCCACTGAAAGTCCAGTTTCATGAAGCCCCTCCAGTGTTCTATAGCTGCCACCCCTCATTAGCACAGGTTCCTTGGCAATTCAAGCTCAAACAGAGAAAAAGCACTAGTTGTGTCTTAATCAGGAAAAGTGCAAACAATGAACCACAGACCTTATAGTGTTTTATTCTAAAATGCTTGGTAAAAAGCAAAAGTATCCAAAATGCTAAAGTGCTCAAGTGATGAAAAGCAATGAACAGTACAATAGATACCACTTGTCAATTGTTAGCTGAAAAGAGGATGCTAGTTGATTGTTTCCTGTTTTCTGTCTCTTATAAGTGTGTCTGTAGTCCCTTATAAGAGAACCAGCATGATGTGTGATTGACATAAGAATGAATGAGAAACAATCCTCCTAGCCCTTTGCCAGAAAGGTTACCTTGCCCTTGGCCCGTGCCAATCAAGTCCAGGCCAGGCTAGCCTGGAGGGGGAGGTGCCATCAGCCACCTGAGCCATTCAGGTACATCCCACACCTAGACAGCTAGCATCTATGCAAGCAATGATGGGAGGGATTCAGACCACCCATTTAAGGCTGGCCCAGGGGTGTGGTCAGCCTCTTTAACCTGGCTGCACCACCATGATCGCATTGGCTCTTCAGCTGACACTGGTGATATAAGGTGCTTTTGTTCTCTCCTTCTCCCTATTGTTACACTCTTTCTGTTGGCCTGATTTGGTTGCCTGCACTCCTGTCAATCCTCTCTGTTCACCACGGAACTTTGCAGCCAGCTCCTCTCACTGCCTTGTCCCCCTCTTTTTGTTTTCTTGTTTTTTTGGGGTCAAGAATTATACAAAGACAATACTGGGGGTGGGGGGTGCTCACAAACCACAGTGGTTGAACAAGTCAAGGGGAATTTGAATGAGGAGGTGTCCAGATTTTCTTTGTATCGGGGTATACAGGAATATCATTAGTGTATAATGTGGGGATGAAGGGAGCTATACCACAAGGATGGTACACATTTATCAGATAGTGGCCATGATATTTTCAATATGGATCTGCAGGATGTCTGTGAGATGCTTTTGGAAGGAGTCCCTCTGGTACTGTTGGTAGATGTGTAACAAGTTACACTTCTTGTTGTGGGTAAATTTATGTCCAGACAGAATGTTCACTGCTGGTGAAGATGGTATGGCTAGTGTGTTAACCTCGGTGGATAGGCATTAGGTAAAGGACCATCCCAAAGTGTGGGAATCAGACAGATTGTGTGGGACATTTAGGACAAAAACTGGTCAGGTGCTGCTCTGGGTGGGCATACTTGCCTATAAAGGGGGGGATCCCACATGAAACTCCAAATTTGGTGTTGCAACTGTCATGGAAAAAGGTGTGGGTCTGGGCAGGTTTGCAAAACTTCATGGCTGTAATTTCCTGGAATCAGCTGGAAAATTCCCCAAAAGAATGGATCTGCCAGCAATACATTAAATTACCTGCTTCCTTAGGGGCTTGGATTGACTATATATGTACGTACTTGAAAATAAAATGAAAGCCTTATATTCATGTTTTTTTGGTAATGAAACAAAGCTGCAGCTTTTTTAATATCTGACAAGAAAAGTGTTTTGTGTGTTATCCAAAGGATTTGGGCTGGGGATCTGGTGGTGCAATGAACAATCCTAGTCTCTCACAAAGAGTGTTGCTTTGCCTTCAGCCACAACCCCAACTGGGTGGCCAGGCCAGGCTGGCTTTGGGGGTGTTGTTGGACACTGGGCCAATCAAATAATTCCTACTGCTGAACAGCTTGCAAGGGTGAACAATAGTTGGAGGGGATTAAACCCTTATTTAAGCCATGGCCAGATGTGTGGCCAAAGATAGGAACTGATGCAAACAGAGGAGAGAAAGAAGTGCCTTCGTTTGGACACGATTCAGATCCAGCTGAAGCACTTAATTCTTTCTCTCCTCTGTCTGCATGTATTCCATAAATATGCACATCACACTCTTGTGATTGAAAAGGATGGAAACTGCCATTAATACATGAATTGACATGCTGCCACAAGGGTCTTAGTTTAATTGAATATGCACATTGGAAAATAAATTAAAAGCATTGCATTCCTGTTGTTTTGTAAGTAATGATCTGATATTTTTATATCCCATAAGAAAAGTATTTGTGTGTTATTTCAGGGATTTCGGTCTAGGAATTAGATGGGGTAATGACTACGTAATGAAAGTTATTTCAGTAGGCCAGTCAGCAATTCAGCAACCACGTTTCCAGCAATAGCTCATCAATACCGGATATGGAGGATGCTTTTTTTGCAAAGCATGGAAAAAACGGCAGTGCAATTAATAAATATGTTTCCAAAACAAAAAGAAAACTGAATATTTGACTAAGTGAGCAGAAGTACATGTGAAAAAACTATGGTAGAAAAAGAAAAGTAAAGCTAAATAAAAATTGAATCCCAAATCCGAATTGATTACTGATGATTCTGCTGGTTTTCTGAATAATCATTGTGCTATAAAAAACTACATTTCAAAGGTGTCAGACTGAGGATAAAGGGCAGTGGGCGTAAACACAGCACAATTTTCTCCTGAAAAGCACATATAAAAAAATGTAATATAAATATGGACATGAAACTGAAAGAAATACTGGAAGAAAAATAAATGGAAGCAGTGTTTGCATATCATTTATTAAAATTAGGGTACTGTGTTAGCATTGAAGTTGTTGAAACTCAATGTTTCTTCACTGCTTTCCTGTTCTACAGCTATTTACTGCTACTACTGCAGTATATCAGTAGCTGTTAATTTCAAACAGAAAATACAAATGACTTGCAAAGTAGTCACAAAGTTTAGTATATTCTAAGACATGGCACAGATGGCAAGCTGGTTCATAGAAAAGCAAAGAAAAGTCAAAGCAACTCACAGCATGATCACTGCAGAAGCACTAACTTAGCAGAGTCATTGCTCATAGCTCTCAGCTACCATCTGTTTTCCTCCCAATTTAAAGTAAAGCAGGCCCCCATCACAATATAGTTGCACATGCTATGGCAGGGTTTCCCCCAAAGTATTTACGCATTGGGTGCCCCATCCTTTTTATTTTGTGCCCCTGTCCTTTTGCAACATTCACCTGCTTCACACTATCTTTAAAGCAGAGCTCTGGCCAGTAATATTATTACAATTACAGCATTTGAAGAACCCCACAGAGGATAACAGGAAATGAGAGTTGGCCTAGGCCTACCAAGAAACATGCAGAAAGAGAAAAAAAAGGTCTTAGAAAAGAAATATGGAGGAAAATCAAAGATCAGAGATGTGGATGTACAAATCACATCTGTGTTGCTCAACAAATGCAGCTATCCTTTCAAGTGTTTCTTGGGAAGATGCTGAATTGTACTGAAATCCAAGGGAACGATGATTTAAACAAAAAAAAGTATTTATATGACATACTATAATGAAAAACTGACAAGCATGGTTTCACCCATTGTAGGTTTGGATTGATATTTGTGGAGTCCTGATTCTGTTCCACTGATGACATCTGTTTTCATCTGAAAAGCCCAAAGCCTAAGCTGGCAAATTTTGAGGACTAGGCTACAAGCATTAAAAAATGAGCCATTGTCAGGCATTTAGGAGGGGATAAGAGAGAAAGGGAGGGACCTAGGTGCAGCTCAACATTGCTTGCTTATACAACAGGACATGGATGAGTTTCAGTGAGCTGGACTTTTTGTGGGAGGAAAGGGCATCAGTCTGAGTCTAAGGTAAGATGCTTGAGCAAGGGAAGTGTGTAAAAGGTAAAATAAAATAGCTTTGCCTAATGCACAGTTGTTCTTTGAGTATGTCTTATGTACACATGTTTTTTCCCCTGGCACTTCTTATTCTCAGTGTCATTCTCAGTTCAGCTCCCTATGGAGAACGTTGTAGAGGAACTTGGAGAGAGCATTTCTCTCTCACAAATGGAGAATGTTGAAGCCAAGTCATTTTACGATGTGGCCGGAGGACTGGCGCTGAATTTTCAGAATGCTGAGGGTTTATTAGCATGAGATGCATCAAAACCAGAAATGGAGAAAACCCCAATTTCAGCATCAGAAAAGGTGCAGTCCGAGGGGAAGGAAGGAGGGAAAAATTACAGGCTATCTGGTGGGATTGCCGTGCAGAAAAGAATAATTCCTGGACACACTGGTGAGTCAACGAACTCTGAGACTACTGTTCTAGACTCAATGGAGAATGCAAGGTTCCCTGACAGTGGAACAGCAACTGGTGGGAGTTGTCAGGGAGCTATGCTAATAAAGAAAGCACCTAATGGAAGTTCTAAGCCAGTCTGTTCTACCGAGAAGACTGTGTTTCAAACAGACTTTAGCAGTCAAGACAGAGCGACTGTGTTTTCTTTTACTGAAAAATCAATGGCAGAACGTGTTAAAAAAAAGGCAGCCCCCTCTTCTAAATCCTGGGGAGACTCTGAAATGGATCCAGGAGAACCCTGGTTGGTAGAAAAATCTCTAGCAGCTGCAGGTTGGGTGTGGTCACCCACAACACAGAACTGGACTTCAGGTTTTTCACCTATTTCCATACCGGATGATAAAATGAGAGAACAATCAGCTAAAGGAAAATCAACTGAGGAACAAAGTTTAGAGCTTCCAAAAAAATTGGAATTAACACAAAACCCAATTCTTCTTTTGAATGAAGTGCATGCCTCTAAGACTAATGAAGAACCTGTTGGGCCTAAAGAAACAAGTGAAGAGACTCTAGAATGCCAGCCAGAGGAGGAGGAGAACATGAGGGGATGGTAGGCCTGGAAAGAATGAAGGAGAGCAGTCATCCAGGACATATGCCTCATTCTTTCAAAAAATGTTTTCCCTGCTAAATGGCATAACACCATAAGATTATTATACAAAGGGGGCTTAGAAATATTCCCCGATGGAGTGTATGTAAGTAGGGACTTGCTTAAAAATAGTTTGAATTTCAGTGCTGCTAAATTATATGCTCTGATTCATGTATCAGGAGAAATTTTTTTCGATATTAGTTTTAAAGCACAGAGTGGTTTGGAGCAATTTTGGGTGAGATACAACAAGGTAAAAAACACGCCAAATTGGTCCCCTTTAAGGTCATCCCCTTACAAAACCTGCCCAAAAAAAACATATCAGGCTTATTTCAAAATGAAGGGGTTAGTGTTACTGACCTAGTATTTTGGCTTAGACAGAGAAGCACAGTTCTAGGACACCATGAGGCACTTTTTGACAGTGAAAATGTCTGGACAGGGGGTTGGATGGTAAGGGTAATCTTAAAAAAAAGCATAATGGTGAGTTACAACATTTGCCAAACTCCTTTTACTTGGGGGGGGGGTGACAGGGGAGTGCTATTTTACCCAGGGCAACCAAAAACTTGCTACAAATGTGGAGCCATGGGACATATTAGCAGTGCATGTGACAAAATGCTCTTTATGTGGGTTAATGGGGCATACTTTTTCATAATGTACAAATGAAGCCACTTGCAATCTATGTGGTGAAAAGGGGCATTTATATGGAGACTGTACAAGAGCTGCACACACAAAATTGGATACTGGGATAGGGAGGAACAATGGTTGTTAGTTGCTATTGCACAAAGAGAAAAAAAATAGGAGGTTTCATGTAAGGGCAAGTGGACAAGTGACCCAGGAAAATGAAGAGGCTGCACCTTCAGTGATGGCCCTCTCAGATGTAAGTTTGGATGAAAATGTACCAAATGCTCCCATTGAAGTTGTAGAACAGCAGGGTCAGGCTGGCCAGGTGGAGTTTAGCACAGAAGATAAGGAAGTCTCAGAGAAAGCAGCTATGCCCCCCTCCTGTGTCTGAGTTTGAACTAGAAAAAAGGGTGACAAGAAGAAGAAGTTGGAGGCAACCGTCCTCCAAAATCCACAAAATCTCGGAAACAAAAACATCTAACTGATTTCAGCTTTTATTCAAAATGGGACCCGCTGGGAAATGGGTCTGAACTTTCCTCAGGGGACCTAAGTCATGCAGAGAGGTTTTCAGATTTGGATAGGAATGAGGTGGGAGAAGAGAAAGTGAAGGGGTCACAAGGGATCAAGAAAAAAGAGAAGTTGAGTAAAAGCAAAAAGAATAAATCTCCCTGAGCACATGATTCATAATGCAGCAACAGCTCAGAATCTTAATGGTGAGTGTGAATAGTATAAAGAATAAAATAAAAAGGGGGGTTGTTTTTTTCACATTTATTCTCTCACAGTGTAGATATAATACTTATTTAGGATACAAGACTTCATACAAACCAAGAAGAGGCTAATGCAATAGAGAATGGTACAAGGAGGTCTCATACTGATCTCTGGACCTAGGGCCCTGTACTGGGGTAAGAATTTTATTTTTGCTTCCCATTCAAGTAAAAATAAAATCATTGACCCAGTACCTGGGAGAGTGTTAATTCTAGATAAAAAAATATAGGACAAATATTTTAGAACCATTAATACATATGCTCCCCAATCTAAAGCTGAAAGGGTAGAGGTCTTCACGCAAATGCATCCATATTTATTTACATCCCAAAATATAATATGGGGGGATTTTAATTGTGGTCTCACAAAACAAGATAGAGGGAGGGGAGCAGCTACCACCAAAATCTTTAGCGATATGGCATTTTTGAATAATTTGATTAAATTAGCTAATTTGGTAGATGCTTTTAAAGAAAAAACTTTAAGAAGAGATGCAACCTTTCAGAAGTGTAATTTGGCAATGAAGATCAATTTTATTTTTTTGAATAAAAATATGCCCATACAAGTGGCTAAGGTGAAGGGGGTTGAATATATGGACCACAAGGAATTATATATTTCAACAGGGCCACCAGAAGAAAATCAGGGCCCGGGGTTATGGAAGTTTAATACGTCCTTACTGCAAACTGATCATATTAGGGATCAAATCCTATATTTAATTAAGGGGAAAAAGACACTGTTTGATATTTATGATAATGTTTTACTCTGGTGGGAAAGTCTAAAAACAGAATTGCAAGTACTGCTACATGGGTGAAGCAAGCAAAATAGTGATAAGGACAAGATGAAATATCAACAATACAGGAAGCAGTTACAAAACCTTATGAGTCTTGCTCAAACAGTCAGACATAATTTTACAGATCAGATGACTGCAATCCAGCAAAAAATGAGGGAATTTCATATCAAGCAGGCAAATTCCTTAGAATTACAGCAGAAATATGGTACTCAAGGTGCATCTAAAATCATTTGCCCCTACTTAAGTTGTCAGGAAAGAATTAAAAATAAACAAATTACAGGAATCTTTGATAAAAATAACACAGTTCAAACAACACAAAAAATATCTTAGACACTGTATCAGAGTATATGACTACACCGTATCAGGCCTACCAGGGATCTATGCAGGAATTTGCTCCATTATTTCAACTACTTAATATTCCAATGTGTCTAGGTGAGTATTTAAAAGACTTGACAAAGAAAATCTCTCCACAGGAAGTTTTAAATGTAGTAAAGGGAATGCACAAGGTGAAGGCACCTAGTAAAGATGGGATTCCAGTGGACATCTACCAGCTTATAATCAGAGCTATTTCTGTGGAAATGGCAGAGGTTTTTAGTTGTATGCTCAATAGTGGACATCTATCACTGGATATGTCTACAAGTGTAATCATTTTGTTATATAAAAAGGGTGATAAGAGATGTTTAGGTAACTGGAGACTGATTGGTTTATTAAACGTGGAATTTAAAATTCAATGAGAATTTTAAATAACTGATTACTAGAGATCGTGAAATATGTTATTTCAGAGGTACAATTCTGTTCTGTTCCTGAGAGAACAATAATGGACCAATTGATACTTATTAGAGAGGTAATGGAGGCAGGAACCTACTCTGAGTTAACAGGCTTTATTTTTATGCTGGACCAGAAGAAAGCGTTTGACTCGATCCAACACGAATTTCTGTGGCATATTTTAAGAAGGTATGGGATCAAAGAGATATTTATTGGATGGCTGAAAATTACTTATAAAACAATGGTAGTTAGACCATTAGTGAATGGACATTTGGGATGAATGATACTGGTAAGGAGGGGGATGAAGCAGAGGTGCCCCCTAAGTCCCTTACTGTATGTCTTTAGTATAGACCTTCTACTACGATTACTTAATGATATAAGATTCTTTACACCTATTTTAGGTGTAGATCAGAGGCAGCCTACTGCATTGGTATATGCAGACAATTTGTGTCTTACTATGAAAGACAGTGCTTAAATAGAAAGGCCTATAGAATTCTGTAAAATCTATGGAGAGGCATCGGGGGTAAGGCTTAACACAGCAAAAACGCAAGGGTAGAAATGCAACAATAAATATGAATAATATAGTAGGAATTAACTTAACTGAGGACCCTATTGAAATCTTAGGGATAAAATATGGGGACAGGAGACAGGACTTGATAAACTGGGATGGAAAGATTCAGCAGGGGAAAAGAATGGTGGAGCAATGGAATAGAACCACAATGTGCAAACTTAAAATGGTATATTTGATAAAACCTATTTACTTCCCATACTTTTATATATATCAACAGTCTTTCCCCCCACCAAAAGACTGGGAGGCAAGTATTATGAATGTATTCTTTCAAGTTATCTGGGAAAGCCGGTTGAACCGCATAAAAAGGAATATTCTATACTTAAAAGTAGAAAAAGGGGGACTGAACATAATAAATCCTTTTTGGTTTTTGTTTATTCAATCTGCATATATGAACCTTCGACCTGATTGTTTTACTAGAGTTAAAAGATGGAAGGGTTTGTTCCTGGAGAAAGTAAGGACATGATATTCAGGTTGGGAGGCGGGGGTACAGCAATGTTTTAAAACTGTTTCTCATGCTCTGCAATGTTATAGGGAGACCTTTGTGCATCTGAGTCAATGGAAAATCACATAGAGAGAGATAACAGAAAAAAACAAGAAACGAATGTATTCAAGGGTAATTGAATCTCACTTTACGGATCTTGTTACATTTTCTAAATGTCCAATACCTTATGTGGCATCCGTATTAAAAGTAAATGCAAATATGAGAATTCCTGGGAAATATAGAGATGTTTTATGGCTATGTTGCCACGAAAGACTAAATGTTAAAGCAAATCAGAAACATAAGGCAGTGGCAGAAAGAATTTGTGCAAGACCTCATTGTATCTCACAAGAAGAGACAATGCACCACTTATTTTTTACTTGTTTGTATATAAGGGGTTTTGTGGATTTTGTGGCAATACAATGGGGAATGGAGGTTTTGAAAGGCATCTCATATGAAAATTTAATTTATGGGGTATATGGTAGAATGTGGGGGGAAATGGGAATGTAGCACTCTTAATGTTATTTTTGCTGTAATTAAGTGGTACATATGGAATGCAAGATGTTTACATACATCACAACAAAAGCAGGTCCCCCATATTGAGTTATCAAATAATATTACTAAGGAGATAAAAAATATTTATTTTTCAGAAAAAAGTTGACAAAATGAAATATATGTTCAGAGAATGTGGAGAAATCTTCTGTGGGTAACCAATTCAGACGTACCAGTTACTTGAAATATAGTAAATATGTACATAAGTGGAATTTATTATGGAAAAAACTGATTTTGGTGTTTATATTGTATTATAGTTCTATTTTACTTATTCTTTTAATAAAACAAAATCCCCCTACTCTTTTCGAGAAGTGCCTTGGGACCTTTAATGTCCACCTGAACAACTACCAGAAAAGGCAGATGGGACCTCGGTTTAATGTCTCATCTGAAAGATGGCACCTCAGGAGTGCAGCACCCTTCTCATGCTGCACTACAGTGTCAGTATTGGGATTTAACCCAAGTGCCTGGTGTGAGGATAGAGCCCACAGCCTTCTACTCTGCCAACCTCAGAGGCAAGTGTGCAACCTGCTGAGCTACCGACCTTTAAGTCATTTGATATGAATATCCTCAGGTCTCTTTCCTGTTTGGTGGTCATCAGTACCACTTGACTTATTTTATACTCTGCCCCAGGGTTTCTGTGCCCTAAGTGCATTATTTTGCTCTTTTTTGCATTGTAACTCAGCTACCATACCCTTCATCACTCCTTGAGTATTCTCAGGTCTCTGCTCATCCTTTTCCTCCCCACCCCCAGAGTGTCCTCCCTGTTGCAGATTTTGGTGTCATCTGCAATGAGGCAGACTTTCCCTTCCAGCTATTCTGCAATGTCACTTATAAATACATTAAAGAGGACCGGTCCCAGCACTGATCCCTGAGGCACCCATTGGTCATCCTCCTTTCCTCAGAGGAAACTCCATATACCACCACCTCTGTCACCTATCCCCTAACCAATTTGTTATCCAGTTTACCACCTTTGGACCCACTCCTAAGCTACCCAGCTGAACAGTATTGAAAGCCTTACTGAAATCTAGGTAGGCCATGTCCACTGCTCCATTGTGAGCTAAATCCTCTGTCACTCAGTCAAAGAAATCTATCAGATTTGTTTGACATGACCTCCCTCTGTGAAACCATACTGCCTCAGGTCTTGTAACTCACTGGATTTAATATATTCCACAATCCCTTTCTTGTGCAGTGATTCCATTAACTCTCCAACCACTAATGGCAGGCTGAACGGCATATAATTATCAGCCTCCTAACTGCTATAACTTTTATGTAGTGGACTACATCCACTCTCCTCCAGTCCTCCAGAACCATTCCTGTTTCCAGTGAGCTGTGAAATAGAACTGTCAGAGGTACATCCAGTGTTTCCCTTAACTCCCTCAATACCTTTTGATGCACCCCATCTGGCCCCATTGCTTTATCTACTTTTAGATTAATGAGTCCCTTCAGGACTCTTACTTCCAAAAAAAGGACAAGTGATGTGTCCACCTCCCTCCCTCCAAAGCTTCTGCAATTTTTTTAAGACCCTCCCCCCTTCCTCTGTGAACACTGAACAAAAGTATTTGTTCAAGATGTTTGCCTTTTTCTGGTCCCTTTCTGCACATTCCCCCCTTCATTTTTAACCTTACAATCCCATCCCTGGTCTTCATCTTTTCACTTACATACCTAAAACATTTCTTGTCCCTTTTTGTTACCTCCTAGGCTATTCATTCCTTCTTCAGTTTGCACCTTTGCACTCCTTACTGCTTTCCTTGCTTTACTGTTTCTACTTATACAGCTCCCTATCCTACTCCCTCTGAGTCTCCTTATACCTTCTGAATGCTGCCCTTTTAGCCTTTACCATTTCAGCCACCTCTTGCAAGAACCATAGTGCTTTCTTTTTCCTCTTGCTTTTGCTTACTTGTGTGATGCAGAGGTTTGCTGCCTTTACTGTGCTCCCTTACAGCTTCACCCACGGTTCCTTCACCCCATCCAGGCCATCCTCCCCACCAGGTCATCCCTGAGATATTCACCCATGTTTATGAAATCTGCCCTCCTTAAGTCCAGGACCCTCACCCTTGTGTGGTTCAGTTCTGCAGCTGTCCTTATATTGAACCATACCATATGGTGATCACTGGTCCCCAGGTGGCATCCCACCTTGACATCTGCAATACTGCCCTGCTAGTGAGTACTAGGTCCAGTATTACCCCATCATGAGTGGGTTCATTGACTAGCTGCCTAAGGAACACCCACTGCATAGAGTCCAGGATGTTTCTGCTTGTACCTGAAGCTGCTGCTGGGAGGCTCCAGCCTTCATCTGGCAGGTTGAAATCCCCCACCAGCAGCATCTCCCCCTTTTCTGCCACCTTGCCGATGGCTTCCACAAGTACCTTATCTGATTCCTCCCCCTGTGCTGGAGGTCTGTAAATGACTCCAGTGTGAGTAGTGACTCCATTCCCTGTCTCCAGGGTGACTCTCCGTACTTCTGCCTCCCCCAGTATTCCCTGTATCTATGTCACCTTTATGCTTTCCCTCACATAAAACACCACACCTTCTCCTTTTCTTCCCACCCTGTCCTTCCTGAACAGATTATAGCCTGGTATGGCCATGTCCCAGTCATGGTTTTCAGTGCACTATGAGCCAGTAATGGCCACAATATTCAGGCTGGCCTTTGCCACGATGGCCACTATGTCCAGAATCTTATTTCCTAGACTTCAAGCATACACACACAATGGCTTCCAGATTTTGTTTCCACTCTCCTTGTTGCCCCCTCCCTCAGCTTTCCTTTTGGCCCTCCCTTCTTCCTCCTCTCTTTTTAATGCTTTTGATCCTTTCCCTCTTCATCTCTACCACCTTGCTTTCTTTATTAATTTGTACCCTGGTGATTCCTCTCCCCTCAAGTTCTGCTTACTCTCTACTTGAGCCTGTGGTGGGGGTAGTTTCTGCCTCACCAATTCCTTCCGTCACTCACCTTGGCTAGTTTAAATGTTTAATGAAGTATCATTAAAGTCATCCACTGAGGACTGTGGTTCTTCTCCTGGATGGATGCAGGCCATCACTCCTGTATAGGCCCTTATCCTTTCAGGTGGGTCCCCCAGTACCCAGTGTACCTGAACCCTTCCTCTCTGCATCATTCTTTCAGCCATGAGTTGAAGCTCCTAGTGTGGAGATCCCTCCTCCTTCCCCTGCCATAGATAGGCAGCATCTCAGTGAAATCAACTGAGCGAGGTACCTGTCTAGGACTCCTCCCCAGCTCCCTAAACTCCCCCTGTACTATCCCAGCCTCATCCCTAGACAGGTCATTAGCCACCAGGTTGACAATTATATCCAGCTCTCCCTCCTATCCTGCTGCCCTAGCAATCCTCAGGATCTGCTTCCCATCCCTCCAAGCCATGGCACTGGTAGGCACCTAACCTGCCTTTGCCCCCCTTTCCTATTCCCAAATCTATCCCCCTCACAATCAAGTCCTCCACAAGAAGCTGCTTCCTCCTCCTCTGTGGTCTTCTTATACCTTTCTTGGGGTCTCCACTGCAGAGGCCCCCACGTCCTCCCTGGTCAGTACTGCAGGTGCCTCCTCCCAACTGTCCCACCCCACCAGAGTGGCATGGAATTTTGTAGGGGTAAAAGTTGAGGAATGTGCTCCTGTTCCACCACCCCCACCATTTCAGAGCTCACCATGTTCCTCCTCCCTGGCATCCTCTGAGGTAACAGTGGCAGACTTGGTGGCCCTGGATGGAGGAAGAGGAGGTCCCCTGAATCCTAGACAAGTCAGCCTGGAGTCTAGAGACCACCTCCCTCAACCCAAAGAGGTTTGTGCAGATGGGGCAGCATAGCTGTCTCCAGAAGGTCTCCCTGAAAACTGTCACCCTACAGCCACTGCACTGAACCACTCCCAGCATTATAAACTGCAATTCTCCCTGTGTTATCCGGAAATACTTTTGTACCTTTACCCCTGGTATGGTGTTTGTAGTGTTCCCCTTTTTTGTTTCTTTCTATCTGTGTTCAGCATGCCTTGTTTAAATCTTTTTGTACTCCAGCCCTAGATTGGTGTTGCTCCTATTTTCAGCGTTGGTCTACCTTTAATCTTCCATCCTTCAAAGCAGGAAGAGGAGGTGGTGTCTTTATTGCTGGAGGGGATGTATGGTCTATATGGCTGGCAATGGCATTTATGATGGGTGGATTTTTCAGTACGGAGGATGTGTTTTGTGGATGTAATGGTGATCAGTGTTATTGTTGGCATGACAAAGGAGATGGCAGAGGGAGGTAATTAGATAGATTATTGAAAAGCAGCAGCACAACTTGTGGAAAAATATGACAGGAAAACAATAGAATAACAAGGAAAATTCTTTAACTAAGGAGGACAGAATGAATACAATACTTTTTTTTATGATTTAATATGAGCGTACGAAAATGCCAGCAGATTAGGCCATGAGGTCTATTGCGTCTGCTCAAGATGCAGCTCACAGCTTGATAACGGCTGCTGTCCCCACCTCCTTTCCATCCCTCCCAATGTTAGAATTACACTTTATGAGCTTTGGGAGCTGGGGGGGCTGTAAGGGTCCTATCTTGAAATTGAGCCCCCCACTTCCCAATTATAAATCAATGGCAGTGATGTGTGAGCTACCGGGGCCGAGTCCTGGTGAGCCTCCCTGTAATTCAAACACTGAGATTCCTGCCCCTGATTTCCATTCTGAGTTCCCATGGACTCTACCTTCCCTACCTGTACTCTGCCCATGTATATATCCCACCCCTTCTTAAAATCTCCCACTGATTCCCTTGATACCAACTCCTCATGTAGCGCATTCCAAGGCATCACCACCCTTTCTGTGAAGTAATTGTCTCAGGTCTCTCCTATACTTCCCCCCAACCAGTTTCAGGCTATGACTGCTCATGGTCCCTTCCCCCTTCAGTCTGAACACCACCTCTCTGTTTACTGTATTAATACCGTTCAAGTATTTAAATCTGTTGATCATGTCCCTGCTATCCCTTCTGTCTTCCAAGGAGTACAATCATCCTCAAGGAAGCAGTCCTTATAGTCTTCCAGACCAGAGTTATACCCACATGTAAATTCTTTTTCCATCCAGGCTTCATCTACCTTAGTAGAAGGCAAGTTGCCAATGCTGATGCCATCAGGTTCTTCATGTTCAACTTCACCACCACCACTTTCATGCAGTTTAATGGAGACATTATTGTGTTGCATGACATGTGCCCTGTGTATTGCTTGGCCAGCTTGTTATGATTGTTTTGTGATATTTGTAATATAGAATGTGGTATGTGAGTGTCTCACATGAGACATCCTGTGCTATGGGTGCCCCCCCAAGTCAGGGAAGTGCCAAGTGACCTGAAACCAGGAGGTAATTAAAAGACTAGAGAGACTTAATTAAGGGTCTCCTGTTTTCCTGTCTTAATTAGAACTGCCCAGCTGCCAGAATATAGGGTTCATAAACTTTTATGACATCTTAGAGGGAAAAACATGTTATACCACCATGGTGCTAAAGTTGTAAAAAACCTTTGATGCCTTGGGAACAGGACCTGCTCAAGATCAAAGGAAAGGCTTGATTAAAGACTGTCATAATTTGGGAAATTAGTTTTTGCTGAAGTCACAGTATTTAAAATATCTCCTGACATGAAGATCATTGTTTTTATATTTTTTATATTCAAAAAGGAGGAGCAAGATGACATCATAGAAGGGGTATGTGAGAGAGACACAGTTTAACTAGGACTTGTGTCTGATCTTTGGGACATTTCTTTTTGGGCTCTTAAGAAACAAGATCTAACTATATGCACTATAGAGGTAATACATTAGATAGAAAAAGTCTAATTGTATTGTGGTAGGAGTTTGTGTTTGTACTTTTCCTTGTTTTCTTTTAAGTGATTGTATGCTCTTTAATATATTGTTCTGTGTTTACATTTTTCATGCTTTTATCATCTTTAAGTAAAGTACCCTTTATATTTAAAAAGACTGCCTGGGTGTGTCTTTGAAGTTTTTTTTTTTTGTATGTGATGTTTACATAGTTAGGTTGACAGCTGTTCTGAAGCACTTGATGGTGTTACCAAACTGGGAAAAGGTAAGACCAAAGGTATTTTATAGAGTTTTAAGGGTTCATTTTGGATACCTGGTTAGGTGCCCTTAGGCGAAAGATATTGTGCATCCCCCGAAGAGAAGATTATCTGAGCCTGTACATTTGGGTATGCTAGCATAAGGTTCACAGCTTGAATCCCCCCCACAGAACTTGAAACTAAAGGTGATTTGGACCCACAAGCAGACAGGAGGGTTACCCTGTCTGTTACCTGTTCATGTTATTGCGCTCAGAGGTTGGCACTGTGGGAGCAGAGGGCCTACCCTGCTGAGTGTGTTTGTGACACCCTGCATTCATTTTATTAAACATCAGAATGTCAACATTTTGAGGGGATAGATTTGTATGTCTGTCCCATAAAAAAGGCTCCTGCTGAACTGAATATCCTCTCAACAGATGGCTCAGGTATTTTTTCTTTCATATAGCTGTTTTGCCTGCCAGACACCACCATCTCATGTCATCGGGCTCCTTCAGGGGGCTACCCTGGGGGCTGTCACATACGACAATGGGGGAACATTGTTTTTTCCTGGATTTTCTCCTTTAACTCCCCAGGGTTCTAGCAGACACAGTCATGCATGTGTGTGAAGGCACGCATGCACTCCAGAACTGGTGAGCATCTTGCTCCACCCACCTGGCCTAGTGCCAGCCCCCCATTATCCCAACACTACCACCGAGCAGCTACCCATTGACAGTCAAGGGTCAGGAAGGCTAACCTCCCAAATCCTGGAGAGGACAGCTGCCTGATGGCCCCTCAGTCTTCTCCCAGCCTCCCACCCGGGTCGACCCACAGTGACTCTAGTGCACCCCCGAACTTGGGTCACCGATGTGGGAGAGGTGAAGTGCCCTTGGTACTTCTTGCCCTATATGCCACTGGGCCAGTGTAGATGACTCATGTATTTAACTGTTTTGTAAGTCAGTACTGATCAGTTAAGTGACCCTGCTACTCCTGTACAGCAAAGGCTCTTCCATGATTGTAAGGTGCCTGATGTCCACTAAATAGGCATTCACCATGTGTTGTACTGCCTACAATCCTGCTGCCTCATCAGCCACTTACCCCACCTTTTCATTCATGTCTTCAATTTCCACTTGTGATGAAACATCCTGAAATGGATTTGTGGTTGTTTTCTCAGTTGACTTACACATTTTATCAGCCCTTTTGCAAGTAAGGTAGTAACAACACCTAATCTCTGATCACTTTTATATTGTGCATCATATAACTGTGACTTTAACATCTGTGCCCCACATACCCATCTTATTAGCTGATTTGATAAATTGTGGACCTGATCACGCCCACCCTCAAATAATGATGGCAGGCCCCATTTATATTGTGGGTCCAGCATGAAAGCAATCCCAAATCTGCAGACTGCGGAATACTAAAAATATGGGTACTGTAGTCAAGGACATAGAGCATGCATTCCATTAATACATTAATACATGACTTCCTATATCACCATCTGCTTCCAGAAACTGCATACATTTAACAGCATCTGTCTTAGCTGTAGAAGTGGGATGGCCTGACTGATACAGGCAGTGTCTCCACTCTGTCTGTTTTTCATGTTCAAATGGCCTTAGGATCATTATAGGAACATATGAACATAGGATTTACAGACAGGAGTGAGAATATGCCCATCTAGTCTGTCTGCCATTATTTCAATGCTGAAAGCCACAAAAATCTCTCTCAGTAAAGAATTTAACCACCACGTGCAGTATTCTGGTAATTTTCCAAGAATGTATCACCATCTATGTAAACCAATGTCCTCTTTTAAAAGTCTTGTAGTGATCCCAAGTATCTCTGTTTAGTTGTCTGAGTCCCAGGTGTAGACAGTTCTTATATCCACATTTGTTATTGATTTATCCACAGCAATAATATCACCCCTTAGTCTCCTGGGGCCTGATTCCAAGATGGACTACTCTGGCGTAAGGCAGGATATACCAATCCCCATGGCTTGTCCCACGACTTACACCATGCGATATGCCAGGTGCTATTCCAGGAGGCCACCTACACCATGGCATCTGTGGGCTGCAACAATTGCAAGATATGGCTGCACTTACACCGCAGTCTGCAATGGCTGGCACAACTGCGGATTGTGGCAGCAACTTAGTCCAATTCCAGGAGGGCCGCTGTCACAACCTGCAATTGCTATTCCAGAACACACAGTGGCATAGCTTGGAGCTGTCTTAAGTGGCATTCAACGTCTGGCACCATTGGATGCAGCCATGCAGCGCTGTGGTAATGGTGCCATGCTGTACCCTTGGTCCCCACTAGCACACCCATGCACCCCAAACCCCTAATCATGAGGGAACCCTGGGGTTCCATTTCAGTAGTGCCCCCCCAGATGCCGGTGCCATCTGTCCTGGCCCCCCATGCCCCCTCATGTGTGCTGAGGTGGTCCAGGGTGGGGGAGCTTCAGGGGAGCCACCTGTCACAGTCCACAAGATGCACCATGTGGCTGCAATATGCTATGCATGGGCTACCACCACACTCATGGTGTATTCTGCATGGCGCAAGTGCTGGGACCCTGCCACTCTTGGAATGCGGCATAGGGTCTCTGGCATTGAGGCGACCGGTGTAACTCACAACTGTGTGAAAGTTACGCTGGCTGTCTTGGAATTGACTCCCTCATCTCTAACAGATTCAGTGTTATACTGCATAACCTGCCCTCATATGATAGACCTTCCATACCCTTCATCAGTTTTGTTGTACTTCTTTGTACCATTTCTACTGCATTTTAGGGGGACCAGAACTGACCACAGTACTCCAAGTGAGGTCTCACCAGTGCTCTATAAATTGTCAGCATCACCTCTCTGTCTCTGCTATTGATGTTTTTCTTAATGCACCCCAAAATCCTATACACTTAGAGACTGCATCATTGTACTGCATAGAATGTCTCAAGGCATTAGTAACAGAGATGTGCAAGTCCCACACTCTGAGAATTTCAGAATGGAGCCTCCTAGTCTATATTTAGTTTTAGGGTTTCTTTGTCTAAAGTGCATTACTACACACTTGTCAAGGTTTAACCTCATTTTATTTTGATCTGACCACTTAAATATGTTGTCCAATTGATCTTGAAATAATGCCACTTGTTTAATGCCATCCACTACATGTCCTACTTTTGTGTTAAATGCAGACTTTGAAATCCAACCTCCTTTTGAAATAAGCATACTTGCTAAGTAGATGTTGAACACAGTTGTTCCCAGAACCAAACCCTGAGGGACTGCACTGGTCGCACTTATTCTATAAGAGTCCTAACCATTGATTCTTACTATTTGTGATCTCTTAAACAGAACTGTATCCACCTTGTGATCTTACTGTTGATTTTAATTTTGTTGAGGCTGTTAATGAGTTCACTGAGTGACACAGTGTCACCTCGTCAAAAGCATGAGTCCCTTTTTCAAAAAAGTCAATCAAATTCATCAGATATGAGCGTCCCTTTCTGAAGCCATGTTGGATTTCATCCCACAAGTTTCTTCTACTTAAATGTTTGTCAGTGAAGTTTTTAAGGATAGTTTCCATGATCTTGAACATCACAGATGTAAGACTAACTGTTCTGTAATCCCCTTACATGCCTTCCTATCCTTGTATACTGGAAAAACTATGGCAGTTCCCTACAACCCTAGTATTGTACCTGCTTCTAAGGACTTGCTGAAAATCCTGGCTACTGGTACTACTATTACTGGTGCTAATTCATTTAATAATCCCCTGGAAACTGGGGAGGTACCCAAAGACTGGAGGAGAGCAGATGTAGTCCCCTTATACAAAAGCAGGAACAAAGAGAAAGCAGGGAACTACAGACCAGTCAGGCTGACCTTGGTAGTGGGGAAGATCATGGAAGCACTACTGAAGGAGAGATTGGTGGAACATCTGGTTGCCAACAGACTACAGGACCGAAGACAGCATGGTTTCACAAGGGGGGGGGGTCATGCCAGATCAACCTAATTGCATTTTTCATATGGGTGACAAGAGAGGTGGATCAGGGCAGTGCAGTAAATGTGGCCTATCTGGACTTCAGTAAGGCCTTTGACACTGTGCCACATTGAAGACTATTAAACAAACTGGGGAATATGGGAGTGGGCAGGACTGTAGTGCAGTGGGTGGGTAATTGACTGGATGGCAGGATACAGAAGGTGGTGGCAAATGGCTGTCACTTCACAGAGGAAAGAATGACCAGTGGGGTACCACAGGGATCAGTGCTGGGACCAGTCCTATTCAATGTCTTCATCAGTGACATTGCACAGGACCTAGAAGCAACACAAAGCTCTGTAATACAGTGGACATGCCAGAGGGTGTAGATAGAATGAGGAGGGACCTGCAGAAGCTTGAAGAATGGTCAAGTGTTTGGCAGCTGAAATTCAATACAAAGAAGTGCAAGATAATGCATATGGAGCACAAAAGCCCTGGAACATCGTATCAGCTGGGGGTGAGGATATAGCATGCACCAAGCAGAAAAGGGACCTTGGGGTTATCCTCTCTGATGACCTCAAGGTAGGGAAACAGTGTGACAAGGCAGCAGGTAAAACAAATAGGATGCTGGGATGCATAGGCAGGGGCATCACCAACAGTAAAAGGGAGGTCATAATTCCACTATACAAGACACTAGTGAGGCCCCACCTGGAGTGCAGTGTACAGTTCTGGAGACCTTACCTATATAAGGACATAGACAGGGCGGAGAAGGTTCACAGGAGGGCAACAAAGATGGTACAGGGATTGCATCACAAATCCTATGAGGACAGGCTGAAGGACTTGAATATGTATTACTTGGTATTACTTGGTTAGGTGAGATACAAGAAGGCATGGTGCCCATCGAAAGTATCTCCCACAATGTTGTGAATCACTGTTTGCTAACAGTTTCTAACCATAAATCTAATTTGGTTTTAAATGTTTCAAAATTGGTAATATTAACAAAGTTTTTGGTAATTTGTTCCATATCCTGGGAGCCCTAATTGTAAAAAAGTGTAATCTTTTATTAGTATTTGCTTTTGGAACAATTAACTGTTTGGTGTGTAGTCTGGGAACTAGTTTCCTTGTTGTGTAGTTTAGTCCACATTGTTGCATCAGGTTCGGTTGTTTCAAAATTTTATGAAGAAACAGGAGATCTCCCCTCAACCGCCTAGTTTCTAATGAATGAAGTTTTAGTTTTTTTAACCTGTCATCATATGGTAAATGTGCCAAGTGTGGTATCATCCTTGTTGCTGTTCTTTGTATGCTCTTAATGGTAGCTATGTCCTTTTTGAGATATGGGCTCCAGAATGCTGACCCATAGTCAGAATGCGGTCTAACATACGTCCTATACAAAGGAATAATGCAGTTTTCGAGTTTTGATACAAATGTACAATTTATTCTTCTGAGTAATCCATTTGAGTTTTTGACTAATTTGTTACAGTGGTCACTAGAAGATAATTTATTGTTAATATTAATTCCAAGGTCTCTTTCACAATTTGTTGTTTTTAATAATATATTGTTTAGTTTGTAAAATTGATGTGGATTATTATTACCGAGGTGGAGTACAGTACATTTATTGTTGTTGAATTCCATACCGTTTAATAATGCCCATTCCTCAGTTTTATGTAGATCTCTACACAGTTGGTTTATATTATCTAGAGTATCAACCCTTCCTCCCAGTTTGGTGTCGTCAGCAAATTTTGATAAATAAGTATTTGAACTAGTCTGTATATCAGAAATAAAAATGTTAAACAGGACAGGCCAGAGCACAGAGCCCTGTGGTACCCCACTGGTCACCCCACCCACGTCAGACAGTATTCCATTAATTCTGACTTGTTGGGTCCTGTCTGTTAACCAGTTTTTCACCCAGTTAGTTAGGTATGCTGAAATTCCTAGTAATGTCAGTTTGTTGATTAATTTTGTATGGGATACACGATCAAAAGCTTTACTGAAATCTAGAAGAATAATGTCCATGGGGGTCCTTACGACTAATTCATGGTGAATTTGATTATAGAAAGCAATTAAATTTGCAGTTGTTGAGTGTCCTTGTTTAAAACCATATTGTGGGGTATCTTGAAGGTTTAGATACAAACTTTCTTCTTCCACTAGGGTTTTGATAATTTTTTCCATTATTTTACATGGCACAGAGGTTAGACTTATAGGTCTATAGTTTTCTGGGTTTGATCTATTCCCTTTTTTAAAAATTGGTGTCACATGTGCTGTCAACCAGTCAGTGGGAACTGTTGATTCGTTGAGAGATTTATTAAAAATAATAGCCAGTGGTGTGGATATTGTATCAATAGATTCTGTCAAAAATCTAGGATTGATCATATCTGGTCCGGGACTTCCTTTTTTTTTTAGTGTTTTCAATGGCTGTTTAATTTGATTAATAGTTATCAGATAATTGTGATTGTTAGGTTGTTTTGGTGTTATAGGCTGATGTGTGTCCATGTGTGAAAAAACAGAACAAAAATTCTTATTTAAGTGATCGGCAGTTGCTTCGTCTGATATTGTTGGCTTGTTACTGATTATTAATGGTCCAACTTGTCTAGTATTACCTTTGCTCTTATTTAAATAGGAGTACAGTGATTTTTGGTCAGTTTTTGTATGTGCTATCCTAAATTCTAAGTTACGTTTAGATTTCACAATTGCTGATTTGAGTTTTTTTACAGAAGCCCTATATGATAATAAAATGTTGTTATTGTTTGGATATTTTTTTAGTTTAGAAAAACATCTTTCTTTTTGTTTAATTAATGTCCTGATGTTTTTATTTAGCCATTTGGGAATATATCCTTTTGGATTATATTTATTTTTTGTTGGTACATATTTGGATTCCAGGTCCAAAATAATTACTTTAAATTTGATCCAGGCATGCTCTACTGATAGAGAAGAAAGAATATTTTCCCATTCTATGTCTTTTAGGTAATTGTTAATTCATTTGAAGTCTGCGCTATCATATTGTTTGAGTAATATGTTGTTTCTTACATACTGTTGATGTTGGGGTATACTAAAAAATATAGATTTGTGATCGCTATTCCCAAGAGGGTATAGCAAGGATAAATTAGAAATATGTGTGTCAGTTGTAGTAAGAAGTAGATCCAAAATATTATTTCCTCTGGTGGATTCTGAGATAAGTTGATCTAAACCCAGGTCGATCATCCCAGAAAGGAAGATATTTCAGTGTCTGTTTTACCATTTAAATTGTCCCAGTTAATATTTGGCATATTGAAATCTCCCATTATTATGACATTATCTTTTTTTGCTATGTTTTTTATTTCAGCCACAAGTAGATTAGTATAATCAAGGTTTTCATTCGGTGGTCTGTAGTATGTTCCCAGGAGTATCTGTGGTTGTCCCTTAAGTTGAATTGTAACCCATAAACTTTCTGTGTTTGTTGAGATATTATTTTCAAAGGAGGGAATGTGGTCCCCAATATACTTACATACATACTCCACCTCCTTTTTTATGGGTTCTGTCTTTGTGATAAAGTTTAAAACCAGATATATGTTTTGTCCAAACAGAATCGGTATCCCACCATGTTTCTGTGATTGAAATAATATCAATGTTGTGGTTAATGATTTTGGTCTCCAGTTCAGCCAATTTAAAGGTATTTAAGGATCTTGCATTCAATGAAAGAACATTACATAGAAACATAGAAGTTGAAGGCAGATAAGGACTGCAAGGCCCATCCAGTCTGCCCATTTGTTTTTCTACCTTATAAATGTGCCATCGGCCTTTGCTCTGTCAGTGGCCTATCTATTCATAGTCATTTGTATTGCTCCCTTATGCCTATCCCATGCCTGTTTGAAGCCCTGAACTGTATTCATAGCCACCACTTCTTGTGGTAAGCCATTCCATGCATCCACCACCCTTTCTGTGAAAAAGAATTTCCTCACATTCCCCCTTAATGGGCCCCCCTCTATTCTCATGCTGTGTCCTCTTGTCCTGCTATTTTTCTTATATTATACATAATGTATAGTTATTGTTTTTGTTAGTAAGAGACGTGGAAATAAGTCCATTCTCCCCCAAGGTGTTTAGTTTAAAGCTTTGTGAATGAATGTAGAAAATTTATTTCCAAGAATTGTACTCCCTCTTCTACTTAGGTGTAGACCATCCCAACAATAGAGGGAGGGTCTATCAAGAAAGTCTTCCCAATGTGTTAGACATGTGATGTTCTGTTTAAGGCACCACTTCCTAAGCCACTCATTTAGGGCTTTGATTTTATTTGTGATGCCTAGAGTAGGTCTGGGTACAGGAAGTATTTCGGAAAAACATATGTCACATCCCTTCTCAACTAGTAAGTTATTTAAAGCTACAAAATCCTTTTTTAGTTCAGTTAGTGTAGTTCTGTAAATGTCATTTGTCCCTGCATGGACAACTACTAGTGTCTCTGCAGGTTGGTTATTTAGTATGGATTTGGCCATGGATGTGATGTCTGAGACTCTTGCCCCTCTAATACTGGAGCAGGTACAATTTATCTTGTCAGGGTTACATATTAGTCTGTCTGTGTGCTTTATAATTGAGAATAATGTACTCCCAGAAGGAGAGGAGGGAGATAGGGGATATGCTAGAGACTTACAAGTACCTTACAAGGAGAAATAGGGTGCAGGAATATACTATTTTCCAGTGAAAAAGATGTTCCAGGACTAGAGGGCATGGGATGAAGTTGGGGGGTGATTCAGAGGAAACGTGAGGAAGAATTTATTCACAGAAAGGGTGATGGACAAATGGAACACCCAGCCAGAGGAAGTGATTGGGGCTGAAACAATCAAGAGATTTAGAAATGCATGGGATAGGCATAAGGGAATCCTGGATGTCAGGAGTAAGGGGCAACAAACTTCTAGAAAAACGTAAAAGGAACTTACAAGCTCAAATGGGCAGACTGGGTGGGCCATAGGCCCTTATCTGCCAACAGTGTCTGTGTATCTGTGTATCCTGGGTTTATCCCATCTGCACCTTGACATTTATTGGTTTTAAGATTTATAGTATAACCTCATTTATCCAAATGTGCTTGGGGACAATACAATTGTTTGGATAAATGGGGTTTTGGATAACTGAGGGAACTTTACAATTAAGTTTATTAAGCTGGGAGACATTCCACAGTTTTGAATAACTGAGGTTTGGATATCTGGGGTTTTACTGTATCAGTACATTGTATTCTACATCTTCAGATAACAATGGCATAGCATCTGTATCCTCTATTTCAACCTTGCTCAGTTCTGAGCTTTGATATACCAAGCCAAAACATTATTTTGATACATTTGCAGTTTGGAGATCACCATCAATCATGTTATCGATTAGTGGTCCTACTGCCCTATAGCCACCTTTCTTGGTTTTAATGTATGTCCAAAATATTTTGAAACTCTATTTAGAGTTACGTGCTATTTCTTCTTCATTCTCCCTTTTAGTTTTCCAGATGAAGGCCTTACATTCATTTGCTCTTTTTGAATAAAGTGCCCAAAGTTCTTTTTTGCCCTTGTCTTTTGTCCTCCTAAAAAAACATCTTTTATTTTTGTTTTGTTTTATTACCTTCCTATTTAGCCATATTGATGTTTTACCATTTTTATGCTTGCTTGCATGCATGCACAAGAAACATATTGTGGCAGCTTAGGAGAGAAGTGGGTTGTGGAGGTGCGACTCTGTTGCGGACAATGCCGCCACTGCTTTTGTGGGCTTGGCTGTGTGCCACCAATGCAAGTGCACACTGGTGGTGACACTAATTTGCAAGCATGCCACTAACTTGAAACAATTTGGCCGCTGCAATCAGGGAGTGCCCCATCATGGCAGCATCAGCTTCTCGTTCCCTCCTGAACAGTCTGCAAGCAGATAGATGTGGAGATGTTCATGGATGCAGTTTGCTGAGAGAAGCTGACGATGCAATGTCGGGACACCCCTGGTGGTTGCAGCAAATTGTACCTTTTGTGGCAGTATGTCTTCCTTGTCTTTCGCAGTCAGAAGTGCCTTGTGCTACTTGGAAGTGATTCAGTTCCATAGTGTGTGGTAAGTAGCACAAAATAAACCCTCCCGCTACTGCCCACTGTGCGCTGTACCGTCCCCACCCCTCTATTCCTGTCCCTGATTCCCCCGTACTATACAAGAAACCCTTCCACTACTGCACACTGTGCACTGTACTGCTCCCACCCCTCCGTTGCTGTCCCTGATTCCCCCGAACTACAAAATAAACCCTCCTGCTACCACCCACTGTGCACTCTTCCACCTCCACCCCTCCGTTGCTGTCCCTCGATTCCCCCGTACTACAAAGGAACCCCTCCCGCTACCATCCACTGCACTTCTACTGCCCCCACCCCTCTGTTGTTGTCCTTGATTCCTTCGCCATTCCTATTGGAGGCATTTTTTTTTCCTGATATGGAATGTACTGCACATGCACACAGCGAACACATGGGTGAATTTGTACCAAGGATTTGAGCCCAGGACACCAAACCTGTCAAGGGGCAGGGCACAGGACTCAGTGTGGTGGGCTGGCAGCATTATTTGCATCCTTGATCCAAGCCCAGCAGTGTGTGAGTGTGCATGAGAGTGGTGGATTGGGGATGGTGAAAGTTAAGACAGTCGGTCACGGTTGGTGAATCGGGGAGGGAGCGAGAAATCACAAGGGATGGGAGCTGGAAAGTTTGAGTGGCAGACAGTTGCAGACCAGTGTGGGTGCTCCTGAGTAGGCCATGACTTGAGCGGCATGGATGGTGTAAGCTTGTGTAGTGGTTTCATCATGCCAATGATGAGGAGAGCCAGTGTGCACTGTGCAGAGTACAAGCTGGGACCAGACCAGTACAGGTATGTTTTAATAAATGGATGGGGGAGAAGGAGAAATAAAATCTGCTAATTGCTAAGCACTTGGTCGACGTTTAAGTCTGTGGACAGTAGAACATTCTTTGTGGACCTCCATTTGCTAGCGCCAGTTAACTACAAGATTGAAGAATCCATTATTCTGCAGCCCTCAAGACCTGGAAGTCACTCAATGCTCAAACTGCAAAGGCCAGACAAAACTGCATTATGTTCATTTCTTGTATTCCTTGCTTGTCAACCAAGAAGTGGCATTGACATTGACTGTGAAGACAACTGCTCTCTTAGCTGTGGGAAAAGTATGATCTTTGCTGCCCCAACACTACAGTGGAGGATAGATGGGTGAATGGGAGTCTGGGTCCAATGGTCCAAATCCGGGGTGGGGGGGAGAGAAACCAGCATAATTAAATCCTTACTCTAATGGCACCATAATGCCATTAGGTTGCAACTTGCTATGGGGGGGGGTGGTAGTATAGCCTAGAGGTTAGAGAAATAAGCTGTAAACAAATTTGGTACATCCAGCAAACCTGGGGTTGATTCCCACAACTTCCTCTTGCATACTGTGTCATATGCAAAAAGTTACTTAACCTATCTCTGCTCCCAGGATGTGCACAGAAATGAGTTTTGTCTCAGTGAGCCTGTCCTGGCCAAAAACTGTGTCATTAAAAAATATATATAAAACATCTGCTCCCATTCAGAGGAAATGGCTCTAAATGGTGGGTGGGGAGGTCTATGACTAAACCTTCAAGGACCCCACCACCAAAATAAATGGTCATCATTGTTCAGGCCAGTAGTAAAACTAATTACAAAATGTAAATTTTAGTCTTGTGTACTGGGAATAGAGGTTTCTAAGTTCAAAGGTCTTTAAAGCAGTGTGAGTAGTATCCAGCAAAGTGGTACCCTTAATCTGTGCCTGCATGCTCAAGCAAAGGACAACCAACTGGAAAAAAGAGGTAATACAAGCAATACGATTGCAACATGTGGCATTTTAACACAAATAGTCACTACTCAGTTGTCAGAAATGCTGACTTCTGGCAGCAGATATAATGCAGCTTTTTGCCATGCAGTTGAACTAGGGGCACTATTTTTTCACTCTGAATGAGGTGCTTCATGTTTTTTCCCCCCATCTGTAGTCCCCCAAAAAAACCTGAAATACTTTTCCTGCACCATTGAACACAACCCTCTGTATGGGGCATGGGTGAGGGACTCCTTTCAAGGTCAGATACTGTGTGGCCCAAGCGAAATGAATGCCAATAGGTACACATGCTAAGCATTTTGTCAAGAGAGCAAACATCACTTCTGTACTGATGTACCACCTGTGTCATTACCAAGACAGGGAAAATACTGATGTTTCTCCATGAAACAGTGTCTTAAACCTGCAGCACTTTTATCCTACTGTCCTGTAACTTGGCCAGAAATACGTCCTACTGATACAAAAGAAAGAAGCTGATTCCCAGCCCAGTATGCCTTTCCTGGTAAAACTTTTAAAATAAATAACATAAATAAATATACACGAGATTGCTACTAGCTATTCGACAGTTTGCTATGGTGTAAATGGTTTTGAGGTAGATACTGTTTTTTAAAAAAATTTGTGCAGAAGGAAAGAATAATTATTTTATTTATTTATTAATTTATTTATTTGAGGTACTCGGATAGACCTTTGAGCCAGGGGCTCGTTCACAGAGGTTCCACGTCAAAAGACAAAACAACAAGTAAGCGAACAAGTACGTAATAAATACAAGGTGAAGTAAAACAGAATAATGCTATTAGTAGCAGTTTGTTCTGACATGGCTTATACAAGAGATTACATGTTACAGTAGAAACATCAAAACATAGAATCTGATGGCAGATAAGGACCGTTTGGCCTACCTAGTCAGCCCATTTCCCTACCTAATGGATAAGCTGCAGATCTCAGTTAACCAACAGCCTAGTTCTTCCTACCCCCCCACTAGAATAGCCTTATGTCTGTCCCATGCATTCTTGAATTTCTCCACTGTTTCTGACTCCACTACCTCCTCAGGAAGGCTGTTCCAGGTATCCACAACCATCTCTGTGAAAAACATACTTCCTCATATTACCTCTGAGCTGTCCCCCGTATCTTCAAATTGTGTCCACTTGTTCATGCACATCTCTTTTTCTGAAAGATGCTACCCTCTTGGATGTTGTTAATTCCCTTGAGGTACTTGAAAGTTTCTATCATGTCCCCCCATCTCCCTCCTCTCCTCAAGGGTATACATATTAAGCTCCTTTAATCTATCTTAATCTATCTTCATATGTCTTCTGGTGTAGACCCTGCACCATTTTAGTTGCCTTCCTCAGGACAGCCTCCATCCTGTCTATGTCCTTGCAGAGATGGGGTCTCCAGAACTGCACACAGTACTCCAGATGGGATCTCACCAGCTGTCTGTACAGAGGGATAACAACTTCCTATTTTCTACTGGTGATGCCTCTCCCTATGCATCCCAGTATCCCACCAGCCATCCCTACTGCCTTCTCACATGGCTTGTCCACCTTAAGGTCATCTGATATGACTACCCCCAGGTCCCTTTCCATTGTTGTTGTTGTTAGTGTCTCACCCCCCATTGTGTACTCTTCTCCTGGGTTTGCATTTCCAGGTGCATTACTTTGCACTTCTTTGTGTTGAATCTAAGCTGATATACATTTGACCATTCCTCCAACCTTGCAAAGTCCTTTCATATCCTTTCTACCTCACCTTCTGTATCGACCCTGTTGCAGATCTTTGTGTCATCTGCAAAGAGACATAGGAGTGGTTGGACCATGGTGGGCTCAGGGAGGAAGAGGGTAGTGGAACAGAGGTGCATTCCTCCAGTTGTACCTCTCCACAATTCGTATGCTGTTCTGGCGAAGAGTGGTTTTTCTATGGAGGCACCTGCAGTGGAGACCAAGGAGGGTGCTGGGAACCTCCACTAAGGAGACCCACAGGAGGGTGGCACGAGACCCCACAGGGGAAGGAAACAACTCCTGGTGGGGGACTCGATCATTAGGGGGTAGAAGTGGGGGAGGAAGGGGATAGGAAGGTAAGGTGCCTGCCAGGTGCCACAGCTCGGAGGGACAGGAATCGAATCCTCAGGATCATGGGAGCAGCTGCACGAGGAAGGGAGCTGGATGTCATTGTACACCTAGGAACAAATTACCTGGCTATGAATGGGATCAGAGCAGTGCAAAAGGAGTTTGTAGAGTTGGGGAGGGGCCTTAGGCAAGTAGCATGTACGGTAGCCTTTTCGGAGGTGCTGCCTGTCTATGGCAAGGATGATGCTAGGGTATTCCGCAACATGGGATTCAATGAATGGTTGAAAAACTGGTGTAGAGCTCAGGATTTTGGCTTCATTGGGAACTGGGAAGCCACCTGGAGGGATACAGGCCTATACTGGCGTGATGGTTTGCATCTGTCCGGGGTGGGAACCAGGATCCTAGGTGATAGGTTTAAATGCTTCATTGGCAAGCATTTAAACTAGCCTGGGGGGGGCACTGAAAAGGAACAAGGAAATCCCAGCCTCCCCCCACAAAACACAGTAGTTAGAGAGGTAAACACCAAGGTAGAGAAGTCAGTAGGGAGCAGGACGGGGTAAATTCAGAAAAAAGCAGTAAGAACAGGGATGGGGCTAAAAGGGTTAAGGCCATAAAAAAATTGGAAGGTGATGAGTACCAATGCCCACAGTCTGTGTAACAAGCTCCCTGAACTAGTGGCATTGATCGAAGAGGGATGCCTGGATATTGTGGCAGTCACTGAAACATGGTACACAGAGAACCATGACTGGGATGTCAACATACCAGGATACACAATCTATAGGAGGGACAGGATGGGTAAAAGAGGAGGAGGAGTAGTTCTATGTATAAGGGAAGGGATTAAAACAACAGAACTAAAGAGTAAACAGGATGTTGATGGGTCACTATGGGTCACCCTGGAGACAGCAAATGGCATCACAAGCCCCATGGGGGGTTGTGTACAAGCCCCCATCTCAAGGGGGAGGAAATGGACAAGGAAATGATAGATGTTAACTTGAGTACCGTTGCTGCAGGCACATCCAAGAGCAGGGTCATTCTTGATGCCCTATAGGGGGCATGCCTCGGACAGCTAGTGTTGGAACCCACTCAGGAGGGAGTAATCTTAGACCTGGTACTCTCAAATGGGGAAGGAGAAAGGATCTCAGATTTAGAAGTGGGTAGTTATCTGGGAACAAGCGACCACCAAGCATTGTGGTTCACAATAAACATAGCCATAGACTTAAGTCATACAAAAACAAGATTATTGGACTTTAGGAAGGCTGACTTTGGGAAAATGAGAGAGTGCCTCAGAAAAGCACTAGCAAATGGGCAAGAAGGAGTGGTGGAGGAACAATGGGGAATAATCAAAACAGCCATCACAGAGGCAACAAGCCTTTGTGTGAAGCAAATCAATAAAACAAAACAAAGGAAAAAAACACTATGGTTCTTAAAAGAGGTGGAAGGGAATGTTAAGGAGAAAAGGATAGCATTCAGGAAATATAAGGAAACACAGAAGGAGCAGAACACAGAACTTTATCAGTTAAAGCAGAAGGAAGCAGGGAAGGCAGTGAGAATAGCAAAGGTACAAACTGAGAAGATAGCCAGCTCTGTCAAGAAGGGGGATAAAACCTTTTATAGGTACATTAGAGAGCAAAGAAAGATTAAGGGAGGGATACAGAGACTTAGTAAAGGGAAGGTAATGTGGGCAGAGGGTGACAGTGAAAAAGCAGGGATACCGAACTAATATTTCTGCTCAGTATTCACAATGGAAGAGGAGAGGGAGGTACCTAAACAAAACAAGAGAGAAACTTTGAATAGGGGGTTTGATACCAGTCCATTCACAGAAGAAAGGGTTTTCAAAGAACTTTTGAAACTGAGAGTGGACAAAGCAATGGGGCCTGATGGGATTTACTAAGAATTCTAAAAGAACCCAGGGTAGAACTAGTATCACCACTGACTACTCTCTTAGGCAAATCATGGGAGGATAAGGTGGTATCTGAGGACTGGAGCAGGGCAAATGTGATTCCACTTCACAAAAGTGGGAGCAGGGCAGAGGTAGGAAACTACAGACCAGTTAGTTTGACCTCAGTAGTAGGGAAAATTATGGAATCACTTCTGAAGGAAAGAATTGTTGAGTACCTAGAGGCCAGTGGGGCACAGGACCCAAGGCAGCATGGTTTCACTGCAAGAAGGTCATGTCAGAGGAACCTAATAGATTTCTTTGACTGGGTGACCGAAGTAGTAGACCAGGAAGGGGCTGTGGATATGGCCTACCTAGACTTTAGCAAGGCATTTGACACAGTCCCACACAAAAGATTGATATGCCAGGACCAAACCCTGTGGTACCCCGCTAGTTACCCTCCTTGTGTACTCCGTTTACTATTACCCTCTGCATCCTGTTTTCTAGCCAGTTTTTTACCCAGGCTACAACTTTGGGGCCCACTCTAAGGCTGGCTAACTGGCATATCAATCTTTTGTGTGGGACTATGTCAAATGCCTTGCTAAAGATGAACTGGTAATGACCTCCCTATCCAGAGTGCTTCTATTCTTTGAATTAGGTATCTCCCCCTCCTCTTCTTTTGTGAATACTGAGCAGAAGTATTCATTCAGTATCACTGCTTTTTCACTGTCACCCTCAGCCCACCCTCTCTTCCCTTTATTAAGCCTCACTGTCCCTCTCGTGGTCTTTCTTTGCTCCCTAATGTACCTATAAAAGGTTTTTCCCCTTCTTAATTGAGTTGGCTATCTTTTCCACGGATTGTGCTTTTGCTATTCTGACTGCTTTCCCCGCTTCCTTCTGCTTTAACTGGTACAGTTCTCTGTCCTGCTCCTTCTGTGTTTCCTTATACTTCCTGAATTCTACCTTTTTCTCCTTAACTTTCCCAGCCACCTCTTTTGTAAGGATACTTCAGTCAATTACTTGACTGAATGCAAATACTAAAATGAGTTACACTCAGGTTCAGTGGTTAAATTGGAAATATTTAGTTAGAGGAACTCTCCCATGTAGATTTTCAAGTGGTGAACCCATCATTTCTAGGAGGTGAAAGTAAACTTCCCTGTAGTGATCAATAGTGAAAGATGCCAGAAGTGGTTGACCTGTCATTTCAGTTTTTTTATAAGACGTGGTGGAACTGAGTTCCTATGAGCTCCTGCCCAATTTAATCCCTGCTCAGGTGGTACGGGGTCTTAATGTTGCAAGACATTAAGCCAATACAGTGCGATTTCTGCCATGTGGTATAACTTTTTTGCGAGGGGCCCCGCCCCTGCACCCTCAATAAAGATTCTCAACTCCGGGGGGTTCAACTTAGGGATTGTGCAAAATGTAAACAAACAAATAAATAAAAGTTTCTGGGACCAGGAATCAAATCCAGTCCCAGACACAGTGCCTGGGTTCCTTGCTGCAGTGGCTCAGTCCATTGAGCCACAGCAGTTGCTCGGTGAAACCCCATCCCAGCAGAGGTCTTATCCTCTGCCTGGGATGTTTCAAGTGGTGCAATACCATGTACAGCAGTATTCATGGTATTACACCAATCGCTGTAACATGCAGCGCTGTTGCAGCTTAGCCATAATGCCGTATGCTATTAAGCGTGAGACATTATGACCCGGTAGGTGCTCAGGCATCAGACAGGATGTCTATCAGAAAAGAAAATCTGAGGCTGGAATAATGGTTTATTGCACTTGCTCTGTCAGGTTGTATGCTATCTATTTCAGCAGTCCTCTTATTTAATTAATCAAACAATTTACTACTGTGAAATACTAACAAGATTTTGTTGGTTTGTTTTTAAGTTAGGAACATCCAGTTGTCTCCTTTTCATGATTAAGTGATATCCTTTGGATTCTGTGATAATGACTTTATGTGAAGCATGATTGTGCATTGCTGTACAATGGCTGAAATGCAGTCCAGTTCTGTTGAACAGGTGTTATTTATCGTGACAGATCACTGGAACTCCTCTAACTTGTCCAAGGTTCATTTTTGGATGGGGGATTTGGATAACTGACACCCGGTTTTTAATTTTGAACCTCCTATTCTTCTCTCTTGTGGACAACTTGCTCACTGTTATTGAGGCTTTAAACTGCTATTTTGTGAATCTGGGCTTGGTTTAGCAATGTGACCGATTATTGTTTTAATTTGACCCTTACTTTTTATACCCAGTGGGTCTGTGTCCTGCATAGACAAATATCCAAAATGAACCATGCTTCTCATTAGTTCTGTGAATGAAATGGGTAAACTAGTTTCTTTTGTTTTTAGCTAGTCACTGCCTTAGTTCAGACAAGCACATTCTGTAGTGTATTACAACTACTGGGTTGCCTATTACTTTAGGTAGCATTGGTATATTGTATGTGCATGAGATGTTCTTGTTCAGGTTCATATAAACTTATGGCAGCCACTGAGTTTTAGTTTAGTACCACAGACCAGTAAAGCTTTAGCTAGCTATGTGTTGCTTTAATTTCATTTACAATCTACTGCACACAGTGCAGATATAGTGCGTGGCACTGTTAATCATAGCTGGGCATAAATACATTGAATTTATATAATTTATGTAGTTGTAATGCATAAATCTGAAACCTTAAAGGTGAGACTGTGTTTAAGTGTCAGTCACAACAGAGTAATCCAGCTCTGCCCACCCCCTCCCCACCTCAACAGTGTACCCGTGTGACTGCCCTGGGACAATACACACATCTGCTACTTCCAGGGAGGTACTTTTATCTGAAAAGACATCTTGAAACTAAGCTACTCAGCACAGCAGTCGCTCCATCCTAAGGATTTAGGCACTGCACTGGTAACTAGGAGGATCAGTGTTTGAATCCGAAAACATGCTAATATTTTGCTACTGTCAAACATCACATGAATGGTGATACACAGCAGAGTGGTGGTTTAGTTGTAAAACTGAAAGAATGCAGAGAGGATTCACACTCCAACTACTACATAATAATTAAAGAGCAGCTGATGCCATTAGGACAACTATCACAAAACATTATTTAGACACAGCTCACCTTGTATTTCACATTAGTCCTGCATTTCTCATCCCCCATTATTTATTACTGAGGCCATTTGCATGAAAATTGGATCATTGCTCCTGAAAAGTTCATCTAGTTCTATTGCTTTCTCCCTGCCTGAGGTCATAATGCTCTACTTGTGATGTCACAATTACTCCCACGACAACAGATTGTGATGTCACAACAGAAGACTATGACATGGGTCAGTGGCTCAGCGGGCAGCACACTCACCTCTGAGGCTGGGAGATCAGAGGGCTGTGGGTTCAGTTCCCACATCTGGCACTTGGGTTAATATCCCAATATTGACACTGTAGTGCAGCATGAGGGAGATGCTGCACTTCTGAGGTGCCGTCTTTACGAACATATGAACATACGAAATTTACCAGCAGATAAAGGCCTAGAGGTCTATCAAGTCTGCTCTAATGTGCAGCTAGCACCCCTTATTCTGCAGCTGCCTCTCCCTTCCACCCTTCCCCTTCATTGACCGTCTAGTCTTTCAGATAAGACGTTAAACCGAGGTCCCATCTGCCTGGATTGGTGGTAGTTCAGGTGGATGCTAAAGATCCCATGGCACTTATCGAAAAAGAGTAGGGGTAGTTTTATTAAAATAACATCATAAAGTAAATAGTAACATATGTACAAGCATTTCCTTACTTCACACATCTCAAGATTCTAACATATAAAGAAAAAAAATATTTATTTTTTTCCTTTTCTTGCAACACCTTTAACCTTGTCAACTATCTTTTTATATTTTATTAATGTAGTTTATCTTAACACTTACAAAAGAACTGTATTTGTATTTTGTAAAAAAATAAGAAACCTTTCCACCAATTGTGGACCTTTTGAGGTGTTGATATGATTAAATCATTTTCATAGACATGGCTCATTGCTAAACTTACCAAATTCTGTATGGTTTCATATGGCATTCTTTTTTGATATAACACCCAACTACATCTAGCTTGCCACAGGTAAAACTTCAGGAAACATAAAAAGATAACAAGGGTATCTTGGTGATATCTGGATCTCAATGAGGAATATTGGCCTAAGACACAGAATTCATAAGACATTTTTGTTAACCAAGGCAATTTCCATTTATCTGCTAAAAATGCCCATAAGGCTACTGAATATGAACACGTAAGTAAATAGTGTTCAAAGGATTCCTCAATATTAGTGCAATCCGGATAAAGGCAAGTCCTTTTCTCTATTGCTTGATGTTTTGCATTTCCCCTAACCTGCGTTCTACCATATACTGATATCCAAAGGTGTTCCCACATCTGTGGGTGAATCCTAGGGTTTGTTAGTTGGGCTATCACATGTTAATTGTGTTCTAATGAACAGTGTTTAAAACTGGGCTCACAAGGGTAACAGTTAGTTAATACTGTCTGATAAAGACTACACCCTGATTGGGACAGAATTTGTGATTTCATCAAATTCCATTTGTATAGTTTAGTAGCTGTAGATTTAAAATATTCAGGTACATGTAGATAAGTCCCTAATCTCAGGGGAACTAGCCCCCATGCCTGAAAATATCTATCTAGATTTAATCTACACCAGATACTATGAACTGAGTCATTAGGGCCTAGGCCACATTTAACAGTTTGTGCTAGAAATAAGCTGTGAAAAAATATTATGGGATCAATCATACGATTCCTCCCTGTCGAGCAGGGAGGCATGTAAAACATCTACAGATTGGGTTAATCTGTTTCCCCACAACTTTTGAAAGAAAAGACTATTGAGTTTTACTTCCAGTTTTGGAGGTGGGGGAAATAACATTGCAACATAAAGTAATTGTGAGATTAAACATTTCTTTATAATATGTATTCTTTTTATTTTTGATATGCTCCATGATTTCCACATATTTACTTTGGTTTCTACTTTAGATATGGAGCATTTCCAACTCAGGAAAGCCAAATTCCGGGGTCTGAACATAATTCCCAATATTTTAAGGGGTTCAGAGGAGACATGAAGACCTGCCAATATCTGGGGGTCTGGGTATCCGGCACCAATATACAGTCCTCGACTCTTCTGTAGTTTTATTTTAGAGTTCAAAACAGTTATGAATTCTGTCATTTTTTCCAAAAAAATAGGAAATTGTGTAATATTAGAAAAAAATAAGCACACATCATCTGCATATGCTTGTATGTGAACAGGTTTCTGAATTCTGTTACCTAATATCCCTTTCCATTTAGGGGAGTCTGATAATATTCTTAACAAAGGGTCTAGTGAAAATGCATAAAGTAAAGGGCTTAGCAGGCAACCTTGTCTGACACCAAGATGCGTTTGAAGTCCTAAATTTACAGCTCTATGTATAATTGGGTAAACTGTTGTAGATGTGTAAACTAATTTAATGTATCTTAATAGTGAATCCGTAATTCTATAATATTGTAATACTAAAAATAAATATAGATGAGGGATGCGATCAAATGCTTTTTCCTGATCTACCGTAATAATAACCCCATTTTGCCCTGAAAGACAGAGATGCTCAATTACATCTCTAACAACCATGAGTACATGTTGTATTTTACATGAGGGTATACTACAAAATTGTACTGAGGAAATAGTTATCTCAGCTATATGTTTTAGTCTGTTATTTAAAACACTCGTAAATATTTTATAGTCTGTATTTAAAATAGCTACAGGTCTCCAGTTGGTGATTAGCTTCCTATCTCCTGATTCGTATATGTATAACAATAGTCCATCTAAAAAGGGAGAAGGAATCGAATTAGAGTGAAGAAAGTGTCTAAACACTTTCTCCAAATATTCTGATAGTTCTACAGATAACATTTTATAAAATTTGATGGGTAAGCCATCTAAATCTGGGGATTTCCCTGCCATCATGTTCTTAATAACTAAACCTATTTCTTGCGTAGTGATATTAATATCTTTTTCTTTTATGTGTGAAGGGACAGGAGGAATTTGAATTTGACCCAAATAATCAATTATATTCTGTGCTACAGGGGTCGCGTGAGATCCAAGTGATGCACTGTGATTCTTAATAATTGAATATACATCATTTTCAGAATAGTGTAAGTTGCCTTGGGGATCATATAATGCATCCATCTCAGTATTAGTTCTAAAAGTTTTACACATCTGATAAGGATCCCTTTCTGGGGATTTTTTATGCCATTCTGAAATAATAGTTTTAAAGTATTTGCCCTGTTATATTGATACATTAACATTTGATTTTTTATAAGCTTAATTTGAGCTGAATAATCAAACCTGGATGTATTTGACCAGGAGAATAATTAAAAAAGCTGTTGACATAAGGATAGATAGCTTAAAAACTTACAATTCTCTTTGCGTTTTCAATAGTTGGTTAGCCAAATTTTAAAATCCTCTTTTGTATCTAACCACCATTGCCCTATATCTAAATACAGGAAGAAAACAGAGTATCTAGCTTTAATAATTTCCTTTATTCCTCTTTGAACCTTAGGATCTTCTAATGCTTTAATGTTTAGTTTCCAACTGGAAAAGGATGGTTTTATATCAGGTATATCAGAAAATCTAACCATTAATGTCATATGATCCATAAATTCTACAGGATATATTTCCATTTCTGCTGATGGAAAGGTATTGGAAATGAAAACATGACCTGCAGTAGAAGTGCTTTTCCCTTTTTTAAACATAAAATCAGGGCCTTTTTTTCAAAATTTCATACAATCTATTAGGTTTGCAGATAACACCAACTCAGATAATGAATTAGCATGACAATAAATCTTTACATTAGCTTTTTTTTCCTCGTGGCAGATGGAATCTCACAATTAAAGTCTCCACAAAAAATTACATGATATGTAGTCATGGAATATGGTTTGATCATACCAAACAATGCCACTCTTCCAGCTTTCTGTTGAGGTCCATAAATATTAATTAGGCGATAGGTCTTGGAGTTCCATATCCCATCAAGCAATAATGCCCTACCTGGCTGAATGTCTACCAGTTTGATTAGCTGAAAAGAGAAGGAATTAAATGATATACCTATTCCATCAGTACAAGATTGTCCAAAGGACGAATAGGAGGGGCCCCATACTCATTCTCCTTGAAAGTTCCTAATGTTGTTCAAGGAAAAAGCCCATGTTTCCTGCAGAAAACAAATATCTATTTTAGATCTGTGAATAAAATCATATACAATCTGTCATTTCCCTGCATTTAGCAAACTCTGAACATTCAGTGAACTATTTTTTAAAGTTGCCAGAAGTAATTCAATTTGTGCTTGGTAATCCTGTTATCATTTTTTTTTTCTCCTTTTCTTTTTCTTCCCTTTATATCCAGCTAACTCTGATTTCTGGACCTCCATTTCCTGTTCCCTAGAATTACTGTCCCCTTCGTCCTGATCCATATATGAATCCCCCCATTCGGGTGCTAATGCTGCAAAAGGATTTATGGAAACATCTGCCTCAGACAGGGAGGGGGGTATATGCATAGATTTTAAATTCCTAGAGGACCTACGTCTTTACAAAGGAGATGAGGGTTCAGGTGGGGGAGCTACTGTCCATACCTCTTCTGTATAGCAAACATGTGTCAGGATATCTTTTTTTGAGACCTCTAAAAGGTCCTTAGATTTTAAAGGGAGAAGTTCCTCAACCTTTACATGGATGTCACTCCCATCCTCATGATTTTGATGTATACTTAAATCAACTACGTCATTTGGGGGGGGGGTAAGGTACTGAGTCAGAATTTAAGTGATGTTCCTGATTGAATGCTGTATCTTGTGCCTGTTGGATAAGGGAATCGGGACTAATATTGTTGGCTGCATTTTTGGCTGCCCACAGACAGTCTTTAAAGGCAAATCTAAAATCATCGCAGAGGACACATTTTGTCTGAGATGCACACTGAATGGAGACATGCCCAACTTCCTCACAGTTACCACATTGTGGTTTGTCACATGTGCTGGATATATGTGTTCTGGAACCGCACTTATAGCAAGCACGGGGCTGACCTACATAAAAACATACTTCCCTATCCCTGCCTAACATAAATGAATTGGGAATATGAGTGATTCCAGTGTCTGTACTCCATAGTTTGACCTTATATTTCCATCCCCCTGTCCAAAAATGTTCAGCATCCAGAATGGCCTCAGGATCTCCTAAAAGATCACATTTTTGTGACAACCAATAAGTAATATCAGTAACATGAACTCCTTCATTTCTGAACATTACCATAACAAATTTCACCAATGGCTTAGATAATGGAATTACAATAAACGGAGTCCAAACAGGAGAAAATTTAACTTGTGTATATCGTTCCAAAAATAGGTCTAAAAACTGGGCTAATCGAAAGCTTATGTAAAATTGTCCTCCTCAGAGATGTTAATAAATGCAAACACCTCTCGAGGGGAAAACTTTAAAGAATCTTTTAATAATATTTGCCCCACAGAGTATCTGTCAGGTCTAGTATCCATGCCTCCTTTGTAGCATATCCTGACCACTTTCCTCCTAGGAGCTGCTATTTTTTTAATGTTTGTGAACAGTTCAGACAGTAATGGTTGCTTGTGCTCAGTCTGAGCCTGAATATCTTCTGTAAGTTCCGCAGTTCTGGTTCCAGTTTCTGTTATTCCATCAAGTGCACCATCACGAATTTCATGTTCACCTTCCACCACTGAACCTGGGCCAGGCTTAATTTCGGTTTTATTTTGTGCAATCAATGCTACGGGGAAATTGTGTTAGGTACTTCAGTTTTCCCGGTAGTAGCCAAAGGCTGTTTTTTTATTTAGCCCTGGAATCCAAGTAGCAGAAGAAGAAGAAGAAGGGGTAAAGGGTATTTTAATGTCCTAGTCCGGATCCAGTAACCAGGTCCCATCAGGGTTTTGCTTCCAACCAGATTCGCACAGAGTGTTACCTGGAGACCATTTTGTATCTTGCGTTTTAGAAATTAGTTTGTTTTCGGTAAACACAGTTCCTTTATCAGAATCTACTTCAATATGCCTGTTAGCTATAGTCATTGCCAGGTGTTTGTCTCTTTTTAAGTCTATTTGCCCAATTTTCCAAACATTTGGGTTAGTAAAAGAAAACTGAGTAGCTGTCGTCTGAGAGTTGGGAGCATTAGTCTGGAACTTAATTTCAGTCTGGGCATTAGGATTTGCCACATAGCCTGCTGTTTTAGAAAGTACTTTACCTGGTAAGACAGTTGAGTGAGTAGCTGAGCAGTGTAATACCTCAGGACCTTCATTTTGATCAACAGTTTTAGGGGCACAAGTAGAAATATTACCAGGTATTTGTGGAATATCTTTAACTTTAGACAAACTGAAGGGTTTTGGCTTTAGGCACATGCTAGAACAAGCATATGAAGTGCCAGCCAGCTGATTGTCTCCTTTCCCCATAGGAAATATATTAGAAACAGCAGATGACTCACCCGGCCCCGACTGGGCCTTTGAACCTGTCGCATCAGCGGGTTCGCTGACAGGTTCCTCCATACTTTTGACAGATGACTCTGGGCTTTGTAGACCTGCCAAACGGGTTAGAAATTTTTCTTTTTCTTGAGCGTGTCTCATTTCTTACTGTTCCCAAAGAAGTTGCAACGCTCGTTCTGTGCCATCAGTGGTATCTTTTTCACCCACAGTTTTTTCCTCATTTTTAGATACTGCAGTGAGATCTTCTGTAGAAAAAAATTTAACTGGGGTATCACACCCATCATCTGAATATAATATACTCTCAACAATGTGTTCATACTCTGTCACTTGTTCAGCCTGGGAGACTCCAATCTCCTGTACATCTTGCACCTCCATCCTCTCCATCTGCAAGTCTGGACTGGCCATTGCTGCAGCCAAAGGTTCCCCCTACTGATGAGTAGGGGAATTTCCCTCTTGTCCTGGCCAAATTTTCCCATTCACTGGGGGTGCCACCAACGGCTTAATCTGGTTCGATTTCAGTTGCTTACCATCTGTATCCCCCCTCCCCCCAGTTGCCCCTGAAAAAGGGACTTCTAGGCTCAGTGGGCTCACCGAGTCAATAAAATTCAATAAATGAAGTAGGGAGTAAGCAAAAGAGGCAGATGAACTGTAAGGGATACAGAGCAAGTTTCCATGCACATTTCTCAGTAATAAATAATGGGGAGGAGAAGTCTATTGAATACGTATGGAATGTAAGCTGAATTGTATTCAAATATTATGTTTTTTAAAGTTTTCTTTGAGGTTTCAGCAGCTCTTTAAAGCAGAGGCAGTGCTTAGTTGCAAATAGCAGAAAGTTTAACAGCCATTGCTAATACCCTAGCAAGGGTCATAGCCTCATATAATATTATATATAGAATAGTGGATGGGGAGATAGTTATAATGATAATGGTAGACACCCCCAAGGTGTGGGATGCCATATAAACCCCGAGAACAAAGCTTGAGGAGTTTGTACAGGCATCCCACACTGAGGGTTTGTCTAACATTTGAGTTTCACACACCTCACCAGCTTTTATTTTATGTAATTGCTGGGGAACATGTTTTCACCTCAGCAGTTATATAAAATACATTTAAATTAACTTACTACCATTTCCAACTGGTGGCTAACTGCGGCGTTGATGTGTACTGAAGAGGACTGGATGAGCGCTTTTTGCACATGCTCACACACGTTATAACCCACGGATTATAATGGGAAAATTATAACCCCCTTCCCCTATTGGAAAAATTAGTCCCCAGTTATTATAATAATGTTGAAGCAGCAGTACTACCAAATCAGGAGGTGATCTATCAAAATTCTGCTTTTTGGCTGTAAGCATGCAGCCAAAGTTCCAGTTTCCATACCTGTAAATATTTTTTTTTGGTCATCTTTAGTTTTTTAGATATTCGCTATTTATTTGAATTGTTGTGGTGCCACAAAAAATATGCCCGCTGACTAATTTTCAGCTGTGATTTTCCTTCAGGTTGCATCACATCTTTTGACTACAGCAGTGGGACCCTCTGCTGACTATTCCCGATGTCTCTGCAAGTCATACACATGTGCAGTTGGCAGCAGAGGGGGTTCGAGTGCAACATGATTGGTGGCAGAAATGCAAACAAAAGCAGAGGATAGCTAAGCAAGTTACTCAGTGATAGTACAATGCCAGCAGGAAAGAGTACCAGGTATATGATCAGCAGAGCACGGGAATAAACTGTCAAAATAAACGCATTTTTTATTCGTAGTACTGCTGCTTTAAGTACAAACTGATAATCTTCCAGTTAGGGTGACAGGTACTGTAGGTCTGTGTATACCATTTTATACCAGTTTTTTTTTTCTTTGCTATTTTTTGTACCTTGTTTGACAATGTTGGCACTTTATTTGGTTGGATTTTTCATTCGCACATCATATGACCATGTGACCCCAGCAGGGGCACTACTAGCAATGGCTGTTTAAAACATTTTTTGCTGTTTGCAATTTAACACCTCCTCAGCTTTAATTACTATATAGTATTTGGCATATGAACCCTCTTTGCATGTTGTGGTTTGTTTAGGGCCCACTGCTCTGGGATGTGCACCTGTATCTAGAATTCAGCTGCATAGTGGTTTGTCTAGATGGGATTTCCTACAAAAACACGTAACTGTTCAAGAGGACTACTCACCTAGGGGCAGTGATCAAGGGAGCAACTGGGTGGGAGCACAGTAGGCATAGTACAGAGACTGGGAGCACAGTACGCATAGTACAGAGGCTGAAAGACTATCTTTTTTTACTCCACATTGTTTCTTCAACCAGTAGCTTTTTGTTTTTAATCTTCCAGAATTACTGTATGAATCAACAATTTTATTCTTCCTTGGTTAGTTTAGCTCACTTCAACGTTCAACATGAAATAAGTACAGTGCAGTGCAGTTTATTGTATTGCTAATGCCGGTTTAAAACCACAACAGAATATAGTTTTACATGGTAACTTTCGTACACAGAATATCCCAGACCCCTAAATATAGGTGACTCTGCTTCCATAGACCCCCACTGAGAGCTCTGGCCCCAGACCCCTGGGCCCCACCAAACATTTTACAAACCTGGTTCCTATTCTCCTGCTACCACCCACTGTGCGCTGTACTGCCCCCACCCTTCTGTTGCTGTCCCTGATTCCCTGCTTTACAAAGGAACCCCTCCCACTACTGCCCACTGTGGTCTGTACCGCCCCCACCCCTCTGTTGCTGTCCCCAATTCCCCCCGTACTACACTGAGCAATCCTTACTGAGTTGCCAAAAACTTGTAATCCTGTCCAACTTTGCCAAAACTATTAATTATTTTTAAAGCACATATTATTCTCCATGATCCCCTGCTATTGATTTGCACAGGTCTGTGAACCAGGAGATCTGGGTTCAATTCCTCGAACACCGACTTAGTTTCTAATCTGCTGTTTTTACAGCAGTGTTCTCTCCTCACCCCTCTGATTTTTGTATATGATGCACATGTACCCTTTACGCTTGCTTTTGGAATGAGTGCAACATTTGATGGGACTGAGTGAGGTCCTTACATCAGACTAGGAGGAACACAGGAAAAACACGGGAAAATCAAAAAAGTTGAAGGTGATGCATTATGGCTGTATTGGGGAAGTATGGGATCTGCTTTGATGTGGCAGTTTTTTTTTTCAGATCAGAGTTATCACAGCTTGTAAATCAGACCGATAATTGTGGGGATTGATCATTCAGTTGGGGGTATTTTGTGAATCTGTTTTATATTCTCAAGCTAATGCCTTGCTTATCGAACACATCATTAACCCACCTTTTTTGCCTATTCATTGAGGTATTGCTTGTACTGAAATGAGTTTGTATGACTAAGAGTTAGTTGGCCTTGTGCAGTGACAGTGAGACTGTACAGTTTCAGGAAGGTGTTGGCTGCTGGGTGACTATTACACAAGGGGCTGCAGGTAGAGGTTGAAGCTCTTTAACTCTTTCAGAACTGGAGGACAGCAGCAGTGCTTAGGCCAGATCTTTGGATACCACTGCTGTTCGGTCTCTCTTTTGAAGTGAGACACAAGTACAGTGTACAGCAGAGCATTGTACTATACATAGAAATTAATTATTTTCACAATGATGTTTCACACCACAGGTCAAAGGTCATGGAATGTGATTATACCCTCCTGTGGTAGAACACTGTTCTACAACCTGTAGAGCCTGCACAAGCTAGTTTCACTGTGAAGAGAAAAATAGAAAATGCACACATTTCACTTAATACTATACACTGTAAAAAATGTAGGATGGGCAACTTTATGCATAGCATGTTCTGCCACCTTGGGGTTCTGATTCCCATGGACCTCTCGAACTTCACTCTCAAGGTCAGAGGGAATCAGAACCCCTCTGTAGCAGAACACACTGGTTATGCATAGTTGCCAATCCAGTATTCTCTATATTAGAACAAAGATCTCATTCAATTGACATGCATTTTAATGGGTGTCATAGTTTTTTTTTTGTTTTATCTTGGTCTTGTAATCCTGATGATCAACATCTTTATTTTTATTTTATTTTTTTTTTTTTTAACCAGGAAAGACACACTATGCTGAATATTGTTTACAGGTGCAACCTGGGAGCACAAGGAAGTTTAAGTGACTTACTCAGGGTCACACAATATGCAAGTAGGGGCTGTGGGATTCAAACCCAGGTCTCCAGGTTTGCAGCTCAGAATCTTAAACCACTGTGCTATATTGCCTCCTTAACTTAAGTGGGACAGTTAGAAAGTGCAATCTTGTCACTCATTTTGATGTTCTAACTGTGACAGCTGTGGGTCACAAAAGTGGCTCCTAATTTGATGTTGCCAAAAAGTTAAGCTGGCATTATGTAATGCAGATTATAGAGATTTCTGCAGGTTATTTGGGGGGCATGATAGAGACTTTCTAATAACTCGAGGGCATGAAAAAGGTACAAGAGGGTAGCATCTTTCAGAAAAAAGGATGTTCAAGAACAAGGGGACATGATATGAGGATGTGGGTGGGGTAGACTCAGGGGTATCGTGAGAGGTTTTATTCAGGGAAAGGGTGGTGGATGTGTGGAACAGCTCCCAGTGGAGGTGGGGGCAAAAATGGTAGGGTATTTAAAAAAATGCATGGGACAGGCGTAAAGGAACCCTAGCAAAAGGAAAGAGAGGGTAGCCTGCAAGTCATTTGGGATCCACGGTACATGAAATAGTCAGGGAAAATGGGCGGACTAGGTGGGCCAAGTGGCCCTTATCTGACATCAGATTACATGTTTCTGTGTTTCTATAAAACAGCAGGCTCAATTTTGTTTTTGAGCAGCCAGAACATAAAGCTCCAATGGCCACTGAGCATTGTGTAGATGCAGAGATAATATACTGAAGCATATGGAACTGGCTGTGCACCAGTAGCACCCCTACAAAATAAAGACTTTTATAAGAAATATGATTAAAACAAAGGGAATTAGCCAGGAGTGAGTTTGCTATGTCCTGAGCACCAAAACAATATCTTGTCCAGAGGCGCTTAATCAGTCAGTCATCAGGATAGCTGTAGCCTGGCTGGGTAGCTGATTTAGCTAATCTGCACACCAGTAGTACCAAGCAAACACCCTGTGTTTTAGTGTACTAATTTTGTTTAAAAAAAATGCCCTTCAGAATCATAGTGATATGTGAAATGGCAATTTGTGAGTCCTTTCCAGCAGTTACATAAAATAGTGTTCATCAACTCTGTGCTGTTGTGTGGTAGACATTGCCGTTCAGCAACACTGAAGTACCCAAAGCAGCTTAAACTGTTTGAAATTTCTGTTATATTGTTTTGTCACCAGTAACTGTTGAAAGCACTTAATGTTTTTGTGTGGTAAAATCAGGGAATAACCATACCAAAATGGGCATGGAAACAGCGTGGTGATTTTTTTTTTAATTCGACATTTTTGTTATGTTTGCTTGCTCGCATGTGCAAGAAACATTATGCGGCAGCTTAGGAGAGAAGCGGGTTGTGGAGGTGCGGCACTGTGTCAGCCAATGGCAGCACTGCATTTGGGGGCTTGGCACTGGTGGACCAATGCAGGCACACTGTGCTGATGACACTGGTTTCCAAAAGTGCCACCAAGTCGAAACGATTTCGCCGTTGCAATCAGGGGCCACCTCGTCATTGCTGCAATGAGGGAGTGACCCATCATTGCAGGGTGGTACCTTGCCTGGTATAACATTCCCCTAAACATGGTGGTGGCTTATGCCACTGCCTCACAGCCCCATGAAAGCTGACAGACTAGGGTGCCCAATCACCCTGTTGGCATGCCCCTGACCCAGTTCCTTTGCTGATGGGGAGCCCACTCCCCATTGGCATAATGTAACACCCTTCCCCATTTGTTGTGTGCTGAGGGGGGGCCCAATCCCCCTCTGCATCATTTTCCCCCTCCCATGTTTCAGTGCCAATGGGGGGCACAATCCCCATCAGCTTCAGTCCCCCCTTCCCAGTTCCAGTTGCTGATGGACAGCCCACTCCCCATCGGCATAATGTTCCCATCCCCGATTTCTGCTGTGCCAAGGGGGGGTACCCATCCCTCCAGCATGATGCACCCCCCATTTCTGTGCCAAGGGGCCCAATTCCCGTCAACTTCGGCCATCCTCCCCACAAATGCAGATGGCACACTGGGAGCCCACCCCAGTGTACCAAACAACACCTGCACAAAAAGAAAACTGACCCTCATTGTCCTTTTTTTTTTTTTTTTACCCTGTAAAACAAGGAACCGGTTCCACATGGTCTCTCCTGCCCCCTCCCCAAACCTGTGCCCACCCTCTGTGCACTCTGCCTCCCCACACCCCCCTCACCCCATACTTACCTCTGGAGTTGAGTGCAATGATCTTTGGTGGAACGGGAACACATCTGCACTCTTCAAAGCTGACCACAAACTGAAGAAATGCCGGTAAGCTGTATAATGGCATAAATAGGGGTTTTTCAACTTAAGTGCAGATCTCAGGCATTTTGGGGAATTTTGACACCATATTTTCAACATGGGGTTATTGGGACCCCTCCTCATGAATTCAGCCACTGACTTGGCGTTATTCAGTCCCAAAAGGTGATTTTGAGGTCACTGCGTGGAATCACCTTTTGGGACTGATTAACAAAACAACAGTGCCAGTGTTTATGAAGCGGGTCATCAAAAAGCCTATGTTGCAAATTTGGTGCAAAAATTCCCCAAAATGACTGTTTTACAGGAGTGTGTTGCGCAGTTTCCACGCATACTCTTAACTTCACGAATTTGTAATATTTTCACTCCAGATTTATAACACTGACATTTTTCCACACCTCCTTATGAACAGTACAGCTGTCATTTTTCACATTCTGACCAAAATGTGTTTTCGCACTTCCAGCGCAGAATAGCATGGTTGCTGTTGGAAATCAGTGTTTGGGACACATTACGAAAATCATAGTGACACTATTCATGAGCAGATGTCCTAAAATGCCTGTGTTGAAAATTTGGTGATGAAACTCCATAAAATGACTGCATTACACGCATGTGTTGCACAGTTTCCACGTATGCTCAGAAGTGCAAGCATTTTTAATATCCCCCCTACAGATTTTCAACATTGCCATCTCTTCACACCTCCCTATGGATGTTACAGCTGTCATTCTTCACATCCTACCCAATCTGTGTTTTCATACATTTGGCACAGAATGGCACAATCACTGTTGTAACTCAAAGTTTGGGACACATTTACAAAATCACACTGCCACTCTTCAAGAGAAGAGGTCCCAAATACTTTCATGAGATAGGGTCACAAAAAGGCAGTGTTGAAAATTTGTAGTGCTAATACCAACAAATGCCCGGGGCATTAGGGTGTCTAACCATGATGTCCCACCCTGTATAGACTGACAGGCATCAGGGTGTGGCTTTGGGTTGCTGACTGTAATGCTCATGCCATCCAACCCCCACCCCCAGCCAGTGACAGGCATTGAGGTGTACCTTGGACTCTTAGCCCCAGAGTTCACCCCATTCTCCTACCCAATAGCTTGGATGCCATAGAGGTGGCTGATGTGGCTGAGAAACATCAGGCCACACTAATGCCACTGCCACTTCTGCCAACTACTCCATTGCTACTAGTACTACTGCCCCTAGAGCACATGGATGAAGTTGCTGCAGAAGTAGTTTTTTTTTAGATGCAACACCCTTTTAACCAGCAGAACCAGCACACTTCTTGGCCACCTCACCGGCACATCTCCCTTTACTAGAGCATCTCTTTTCAGTAATTTTATTTATTTAGATTTATAAAACTGCAGTGATGCGGTGGTGAGCAAGGTAAGTCTGTTCACTGATGACACCAAAATTGGAACAGTGGTGGATGGAGAGGAGGGATGGAAGCAGCTGCAGGGGGACCTACACAAGCTAAAGGAGTGGTCAGAGAGGTGGCAGCTGGGGTTCAATGCAAAGAAGTGTAAGGTTATGCACTTTGGGGTGAAGAACCCAAGGAGAGAATACTGGCTGAGCAGGGTTAAGCTGGGAATCACTTAGGAGGAGAAGGACCTAGGGGAAATGATAACAGGGACCATGAACAACACTGCCCAGTGCAGGAGAGCAGCTGCAAAAGCAAACAAAATGCCGGGGTGCATAGCGAGGGGGTTTTCATCCAGGCAAACAGAAGTGATCTTGCCCTTTTACAGGTCACTGGTAAGGCTGCACTTAGAGTATTGTGTGCAGTTTTGGAGGCCGTACCTAAAGCATGGTATCAGGCTGCTGGAGGGGGTGCAGAGGAGGGCAACAAAAATGATATGTGAAATGGAGGGGAGAGACTATGACAGCAGGCTGGGAGACCTGAATAGGTACACCCTTGAGGATAGAAGGGACAGGGGAGACATGATAGAGACATTCAAGTATCTGAGGGGAATCAATAAGGATGAGACAGATGGGGTCTTTAAGTTAAGGAGGGGAGGGTCACAAGGGGGCACAGGCTAAGAATAGAGGGGGATGATTTAGGAAGGAAATGAGAAGACACTATATCTGAGAGAGAGTGGCAGTAAAATTGAATGCCCTACCAGAATGGGTGGTATCATGTAAATCTGTTAACAGCTTCAAAAGGGCATGGGCCAGGGAACAGGTGGGAGTGAGGGTGGGGGGGTGGCAGTGGGGATGGCAGTGGGATGACAAAGGGGAGGGGGTGGGGTAGCTGCAAACTAGGGGTGCTAGCTGCACACTCAAGCAGACTTAAATAGACTGGGTGGTCTGTTTCTGCTGGCACATTTGTATGTTCATAACTAAATACCAGAAGCAGCAAAAGAGACAACACCTCACCAGAGGGATTAGCAGTGTGTTTTGAATTAGAACAGTTTCCTGAGCTAACAGTAGCTACAGTAAAACCACCAAAAAAATCCAGTTTTTTTTTGTTTCTTTGTTTTTTTATGCATTATGAAGATTAACAAGACACACAAGTCAGGGGTAAGTCAAAACACATTACTGTAACACCATCACTTCAAAAACTAAACTAAAGAAATACAATCAATATAGAAACACACCGACAAAAATAATTAATTTAAACACACAAAACTATACTACAGAAATACAATGACAAATCATGGACCACAGGCAAAAATAATTCAGATGAGAGATTGAGGTAAACTGATAAGGCTAATACTCTCAGGGATGCTTTGCTTGCTAGCTAAAACACTTCCCCTCCACAACATAGCACTTCATCAATAGGAAATATAAAACCACTGCTTTAAACTAAATAAATCTGCAAAACTAAAACCAAACAACAGCAATCTAGTTACATAAAGTACTATAAATATTTTTTATTGAGCGATTTTCAAAGTATTTCAGTTTCTAACTGGTTTTAAAGGTTTTGTGGATCAGACAAGCAGGGATAGACTTCGTTCCAACATTCTCTTCATAAGACTGCACTGAACACAGCCTCCGCATGGCATACTGCTAATTTCAGTACCAACTGCCCTCCAGTTCCATGGTGCACTGCAAACTTTATCTGTGGGCCTCACTCAGCCAATGAAGCTACCAAATTTGTCATCCACAAAGTCAGTACTATAATGCAAATTGGAAATTTGCAGGGCAGATTAACTTTGTAAATTGAGGTTAATTGATGAATTAATCCACAAAGCAAAGTTAGTCAATTTTGCACACCACTCCTGGGGAAGGAAGCATTGCCTTGCAACATTTGGAACCATGATTCTATGCCTTCAACTAAATAGTTAAAGGAGCACTTTGTGACATTATGGCACGCAATACCAATACTGCTAATTTTTTTTTAACCATTATGTAGCTGAAATTGTTATTGTCTGTATGAGATTGTAACATTGCAACTGATGTGTTCGGTTCACCATGTATTATTATTTTAATATACACTGTTTTAAGTTATCTGGGATGCTGCTGGTAATGAGCCTAGGCTCAATGGCTAATATCCCAATAAACATAAAACTGAAAACTTGAAACTTGATACAGTATACGGTTGCCTACCTACCCACTGTACCTACATAGCTTTTTAGGAGGTTGGCCATAGAGTAACTTGTTGGAGTCAGCTGCTAGCATCCAGAATCACATATTGAGCAAGTTGTTTCCCACATTTGTCTTTAACTGAGGAAAAGCTTTAAAATCAGCCAAATACAGAATGCACCAGAATGCCTCTAAAACCCTATAACATATTCTGGACAATTTGATTTCATTCACCACCGAAACAGCTGGACTTAACTTTATGTATGTATGTATGTAAGTATGTATTGTAACTATTTTTATCAGGTAAACAATACAGAGAATCAAACATGTTTCATTTACAGATGCGACCTGGAGGAAGGCACAAGGACAGGGTAAGAAAAGGAGAACAGGGAGAAATGGATAGCAGCAAATTAATCACAGCAAAAATACAGTAATCAAAAATCAAGGAATACATAGCAGTAATAGTAAATAATTAAGCAATAATGACCAAGGCCAAGCCCCCCACCACTGGGCAGCCATTAATCCCCAGGAAATTACCAGCTGTGAGGTCATTGTTATGATTATACAGTAAATCTACTTGTAATAATAACACTTTTTGTAACAGGATTTTCTGTTTAGTTTTTTTTTTTTTTTTTTAATCATGGCAGCATGCAACAGCACTGCCATATGGTGAGACTGGTTCCTGTGGTAATGTGTGCGGCTATGCTGACGTACTGATTGGTAGGAACTATTATGATGTGTGGGGGCTTAAGTTGTGAATGATAAAAGCATTTCTCTGCTAATTATTATGTGGAATACACAACTTCACTTTTGCTTAACAATTGCTGCTATAGCGCCTTTCATACTGTACACTGACAGTACCGAAAAAACATATTTTGCTTTGCCACCAATGCTGTCTGTGTAGAACATGAGATCAGCTGTGTGGCTGCCATGCCGGGCATTGCTAAGAGACTTTAGGCTGGCACAGCAGCCAAACAGTGAGCTTCTTTAGCTCATAAATAATGAATTAGACATAATATACTTTATGCACTAGACAGGAAAAATCTTGAACTCTGATTGGTCAGCAGCATTCCATGCCCATACATATATTCCTTCACACAGGAATGGGTAAAAATAAGAGCCCTGAGCAGAACTTGATTACCTACACTGGTATCTCTATGTCATGTCAAAACCCTGCATCACAGAAATCTCTCACCTTCTGATGGATTAGTTTCTTGAGGTGACTTTTGACTTTCTTAAGGAGAAATCTTTTGAAGAGTGAGTTGATTATCTGAAAACAGAAAAAAAAAAAAAACCATGAGATGACATGCTGAAGCAAATGAAGTGAGTAAAAATGCAACTAATACCAAGAGGAAAAATAAATGAGCATTTAATGTTCTGAGTGATTGGCTTAAAGAGAAAAAATTAAAATCTGACTTTAAAGCAATCAGATCAGAGGACCTAAACCTTCTCATGACAGACTTTTATGGAACAGTTTAAACTGGAAAAGGAGAAGAATTAAGCAATAATGCATGACAGGGTGTGGATTGTGCTGGGATAATCTCACGCCTGTGTGGTTGGGCACAAGGCCGCAGGCCAAGTGTGTCCAATGTCCCAGAAGTGAGGTTATCCCAGCACAAACCACACCCTTGAGTGCATTATTGTTATTATACAATGGCTCATTTTTATAGAAAATAAAAAAAAATACGTTTTTAGTTGATTTTTAGTGTGGCAAAATATATATCTTTGTTTCTTAAGAGAAGATGTGTCAGGTCAATACAGTGAGGTTGTGCTGGGATAACTTCACTGTGCCAGGGACACACTGACCAATCAAAGTCCAGGAAATTTTCTTGCCATTGTATAATATGAAATAGCCAGCTATGTGTCTCTGTGGGCAGGGATCAACAGATTTCTGAATGAACATCCCCTCAACAGACTTTTCAATCTGATGACAGATTTGGTTTTTAACAGCAGTAGCAATAATGTTTTTGTGGACACTGCTAAATAACTTTGCATGTACAAATGCTTCACAAATCAGGAGTTCATTCATAAGACACAGCTCCAAGTCTCCTCAGAAAAGTGTGGCTGGACATAACTTTATATTTTGCACGTCATGGTAAAGAAGGGGTATGAAAATTGAAGCCAAACTGTTTTACAATTAAAACTGATGAGAATGGGGTTGAAAATAGCTCTTTTTCCTTTAATAAGCCCATCAAAACCCATAGAGACCCACCGGAGAGACAAAAATAAAGCCTTTATGGGTTTATGATAGCTCAACCAGAAGACCAATTGTGCCCAATAAAGTATCTAAAGAAATATATTATAAAACTACTACCAGATGCTCCAGCATTTTATTGCCATGCATTGAGAGTGCCACAGCAATTCTTAGACAAGCAACCTGTCCGGTCGGTACAGTCGAGAGCCTGAAGGAGTAAACTAATTAGGATCTTTTCTGCTGAAAATCTGCAAGGAAGCAAATCTTCCAGTGATCTATACAAACCATGGCATTCACATTACTGCTATCCAAATGCTATCAAATGCAGGACTAGATACAAAACAAGTGATGAGTGTAACTGGTCACAAATCTGAAATTTCCGTCAGAAGTTATTGGCAGCCATCTTTTCAAGAAAGACTGCTGTGGAGCAGCATTCTGCATCAGCCATCAAGCAGTTATGTACCTGCCACAACAAAAGAAAATGCTTCCATATTTACGTAAGCTGCCTGAGACGCAAACTTTTCTCAAGCAGAAATCGTACTGCTTGTGACCATTCTACCAAACTACACTGCACAGAACAATGTACATTCCCGGTACCGTACTATAAAGTGGTCCCAGCAGAAATCACGCTACAAACCCAGTCACAGCAAACTCACCAGCACCACCACAGAACAAAAACATTCCAAATAAAAATACAGCACCTCAGCAGCATATTTAGCAATTATGTGTACCTACAAATATGGTATTTCAAAGTAATACAAGAAAAGAAAATGTCCCTGCTGATTCCATGGCCACCGACCACCACTGCAGTCACTCTCCAACTCATGGGACCTCAGATGCCTGCCACCATCCAAATAAGCCACAGAAGAAGGTACTCCAGATAAAAACCAGGACATGCATTCCCATAACATGCAGGATCTCCCTGCTCCTACCATTGAGTTCCTACACTACTTGCAAGTGGGGACTCTGCATGGTAATGTCCAATTTAATATTTATGTAACCCTGGCACCATTATACCAAGGGCTACTACCCCAGTCTTCTTCCCTGACTGCAGGTTGAGGGGCCTCGGTTCTGAATTTAATGGCTACTGTGGATTCTCTACCAACAGTAAAACTACAATTATGGTGCCTCCACCCAGAGTGATTAAGTGGGTAAATTGTAAAACTAGTACAGCACTCTGAGAAGCTATACCTATCCACAACCCCATCTAGTGACCTTACACACCAAGTTACACAATTACAATATACAGCATTCAATACACAATTCTTTGGGAGCACTACTGATATGCTCATGGACACCACACTGTTGGGAGGTCTAAACCTTGCTTTCAGATTCTTGACGATATTAGGAATGCAAGTAATCACAGACACGTTGCATTAGAGTAATAAACAAGTTTATTACTACCAAGGGATAAATCACAGTTGCCCTAAGCAGTTCTTACCAATACAAACCGGGAGCCAGTGCTAAGCGTTCCCTACACCTCGAGGTTTTTCTGTGTCTCTTGGGATCTCCGAGGTGTAAGGCTTTGTGCATTACATTATATACCTATGATAATTACTATGGTTACCAAAAGATAGAAACATTTCTAGTTACAGAGATGAGCCCTATTGGCTAAATTAGAGGTGGCTCCACGGTCCAAGATAACATTACATAATTCTGTAAAGTCATCAGTTTGAGAACAAAAGAGTTCTTATACAGAGTCTTACATAACTCAGTGTAGTGGTCCAAATCACCAAAAGATGGCAATGCCATCTTACATATTATAATTACTCCAAGGACACAGGTGTCTTGGCATCTTACAAGTAAGAAATACACAGAAAATACATAGCAGAATATGTGTATTAGCAAGCAAAGTGTATTAACACAATATGCATTCATATCCTGACATCTACTCTTGTACGGTAGATGCCCTTAGCCCTAAATGTTAGTATAACATATACCTAAATGCTAGCTGTCTATGGTGTACTTCTGAGGGTACCAATTAGGGTGCAGGGACCTCATGTAACATTCCCCCCCTTGTTGCCTCCAAGGACAACACAGGCAGATGTTTAGAAAAAGGACAGGAGCAGTGGTCATTTACAAACCTGATGCATGAGCCTTGTAAAGGAACTTGAGCTGCTCACGGTGTTGGCGTAGTGTGCGCCATAGGCAGCAGAGCATAATAATCAAAATGAAAATTAAAAATGCTTGTATAATAGCAAAACCTTTAAAAGTAATCTCTAACCAGGTGTTAGTTAATGCGTTATTCATACCTCCATCATTGATCAAGGCGAGGACAGCTTCATTGGCTTTGATCATGTTATTGCTGATGTGGATGAGGTGTGTCTTTCCTGCCTAAAAGTGATTTCAATGTAAGTGTGAGTGGGTCTATGTGTACATTAAAGTATGGCAAGTATTCTGACAGTGTGAGTAGATAATCAGGGTTACCATCATTAATATCTGCCTCCAGAAGGGGAACAGGGGTTATAACAGTATGTCCAATAACAGTCTTCTGGTGGGGAACAAAACAGAAATTGGGGTAATCAATAGCACAGGTAACAGATCCATATGCATAAGATTTATAATTCGTAACCACGCAGTACTTCGCCATTGGAATTATACTGTGAGTGCACAGTAGGCAGTCTCCACTTTTGCAACTGGACAGGGCAGGTGTAGGTCATCATCGAAATCCATGTTGACAGGCGATGAACCTCCTCACGATAGGATTGGTAGAGCTTATCCAGAGCCAAAGTCGAGTCAAAAGAGTCGGTGCCATTTGCGGTGATGTCATCATCCATAGTGAAAGTCCAATCAATGCTGTCTGGAGAGTAACCACAAACAGGTTGAATAACATCAAATACATCACATCGGCTCAAGTAAATATAATGCTTTTTCGCACAGCAGTCTATGTGCAGAGCCACCCAGGCATCCAGGAAAGAATGGTAAACCAGTAGAGGTGGTAGATCCAGGCGTTCTCTGTAGATGTCGTCATCCAAATGCCCAATCGAGTGAACCAGTGCAAGCTTGTCGAACAAGGCTGCAGTGGGATCAAAGCGTGGTAAGGAGACAGTAAAGGAAACAAACATGGTATCTGTTATGGAACACTTCTTAGCAGTAAAACAAGGACCAGTATTAGGGTGTCTGGTCACAAACCCCAAATTCCTAGCTGTGGAGAGAGGAATGGTTAAAGTCTGTTGCATACACATGGAAACACAGCTAGTGGTTTTACATCTTGGACAATACCATTTGGAGATACGTCTATCATGTATAATGTCAGGTATTCTTCCAGATTCTAGATCACGGAAGAGGTTATTGATGGTTGTGATGATGTAGGAGCCATAAGTAGAGCAGAGTATCTCTCTAACAATGTACTATTTATCTGCTTCTTTGTTGTTCTGTTGTATGAGTGCATTGATCTTATCTTTAGAATCAGTGAATGCCTTAGCAATGTCGTGCATGTTGTATACAGTGTATCTTTCTTCCTGACTAAGGCCATCCACACCATGCAATAATGGGGGGTAGTATGTTGTTGACCAAACCAGTGGAGAATTTGGCAGGATGACTTTTGATAGCAGCAATGTCTGCTTTGTTCCAGATAGACATAGCCGTACCAAAAAGGCCTGTGACAGTACCTGTTTTACCTGTAACATCAGAACTGTCAACTTCACGTCTGTTACTTTTATGAGCTAGATTATCAGTAGAGGGCTTCCTCCTGAAGTTGCCTATATGTTCAGTAGAATGGACCCCGGCAATAGGGTCTTGCGTATGAATCTGAAATGCAGCTCAACTATCAAGCTGTAATGTACTACAAAATGCTGATGTATTAGTGTTGTGACACATACCAAACCCTTTCATATTCCAATAAGTAAGATTAAACAAAACAGGCATATGCATAAACTGTAAGTTGTTAATCAAAGAACCTGGGAGGGCAGTGGCTGTTAGATCACTACGGGGACCAGGGGTATGCTTTGGACATTCCAAAAGTTGCTTGTCAGTGGGCAGTAATACAGAAACGTACATGGCGGCAGAAGCCATGTGATGTATAGCACAGAATTTCCAAGCAGAATCTCTGGGCAAAGAATTACAGTAAGAAGGATCTATTAAGGCAGTTATGTTGTACAAACCAGAATGTCTTAATGCAGTTTGTTACAAGGACAGTGAACAGTTTGGGGATAATTTAGCATTGGGCCAACCTTGGAAAGTTCCTTTGGAGAGTGTGACCACAGGGAGAATTTGTCCTTGTGATGTGGTTTGCCACTCAATTTGAAGGGTAGATTTATCAGGAGCAACAATGGAGGCAGTAAGGTAAGCATCGTAACCTTCCTGGACAGTGATCATACTATCTGGTATATTGATGGATACTCCTCCTGGAGAAGGTGCTGGAGGATCTAGGTGTCATAGGAGGTTCGGTACCATGCCTTGGATGCAGGGGAGAACTCCTGAGAGAAGGAAATAATGGAACAAGATAGCCATCTTGTCAGTGTATCTGAAAAGGAAGATCAAAGTTTAGCATGTTAGTACTATTCCACCCAATGGGGTGAGAAAAAGTAATTTAAGCTAATTTATACAGTTTCAGCTGGTTTGCATGTAACCATTTGTCAGTCAACTTGTTGATGTGGAGGAGTCTAACTTGATAGACTGCCGGACTGAGCTTATTGACAATAGGGTATGGGCCTTCCCACTTGTTGGAGAAGGAGTGGGTGGGATGTGCAAATTGAAGTACCATTACCTGATCTCCAACTTGCCAATCCACTTCTTGTGTGTGTTTGTCAAACTGTATTTTGGATTGTTGCTGGGTCTTGCCCATGCAGTTGGCAGCATACAAGTGTGTGTGTATGAGGTCTTTCCTAAGTTTTTCCACATATTGGTCTACAGACACACGGTCTGCAGTGGGGGGTGTACAAGTCGAACAACAGGTGTTCAGGTAATCTCATCAGTCTACCAGTCATCACCTCAAAGGGTGTGAGCTGGGTGGTGGCTGAGGGTGTCCCCCTAATTGCCATAAGGAGTAACGGCAATAGAGAATCCCAGGTTTTGGGATTGTCCTCAATGAATTTGGAAAGCATTTGCTTAATCCATCTGTTGGCCCTCTCTACTTGACCTGAGGATTGAGGGTGGTAAGGTATGTGGAACTTCTGTTGAACTCCAATGAGTTCAAGGGATTCTTTCATCAACTCACCTGTAAAACTGGTTCCTTTGTCAGAGTCTACCTTGAGAGGAAGACCCACCTGGAGAAAATCTGCTCCACCAGGATTTTGGCAGAAGTTTTTGCTGTACATGTCTTAGTGGGGAAAGCTTCTACCCACTTAGAGAAAAGATCAGTTACCACAAGATCATATTTATTATTTCTGCTAGTGTTGGTCAGGGGGCCAATGAAATCAATTTGTCTTTGTGGTAAGAGTTTGTCATTTTCGTTTGGTAGGGATGGGGTTGTTTTGTGCACAAATGAGACAATTGTCTATGTATTGTTTAACATCTTTGGTGATACCAGGCCACCAGGCAGTGGTCTTGAGTCATTGCAGGGTATTTTCTGCTCCCTAGTGTCCACCAGTAGGGGTGTCATGTACTTGGTGCAATAATTCAGGTCTTAAATGTCTGGGGACTACCCACAACTTAGTGGTGGAGTCATCTGGTTGGAACCAAATGAGCTTGTCATCTGGTGACAAGCGCAACTTACCTTCATGCTTCCAATAGGGGTTGCATGTGTTAAGTTTCTCTTCAGTACATTTGTCAAGGAATCTGAACACCTCTTTGAGTTCTGTGTCAAGCTGCTGGACTGTGGAGAGGTCCAAGGGGGGAAAAGGTTCAGGTTTCTTCCTGAGTGCTGCAATGTGTACAGCTGCATTAGCCTCTGGATGGTCCATCATCCAGATGTCCCCCCCCTCGGGCCCCTTCCTTCACAAGGGTGTCTGCTGTGTCATTGAAGGCATGATAGAGGTCATGGAGAGAGTGTGCTATAACTTTGTGTACATAGAGTTTGTGTGCAAACATTTGTGCCAGTGAATGTATGTATATTACCAATTCCTTCTACTTCACTGGGCTGCAATCAGAGGAGAGGAAGGAGTTCTTCTGCCAGAAGGGAAGAAATTCTGTAAGGGAACAACAAACCCAGTTAGAGTCTGTAAAAATTATGGTATCCTCGGTTCCATGCTGTATGAACTCGAGGGCACAGGCCACTGCTGCCATCTCTGCATATTGTGATGATGCTACACTACAGCGCTTAGATATTTTGACAGTGTTCCCATAAGGGTAAATCGCCAAAATGCCCATCCCTGCAATTTGTTCTCCCTGATAGTAGGATGCTGAACCATCAGTAAAGACACGGTACAAAGAAGTGTTATCAAGTATTTGTGGCGTGGCAGGAAGGAAAGGACCTGGACTGAGAAGATCAGGTGACTGTAGTGTACAGTCATGGGGTTCTCCCTGGAAAAGGAGGCCATGAGCTAACATAGATAGAACTTTAGTTGGTTGTGTGCATGTCTCTGTCCTGGAGAAAAAGTGACCAGTGCATCAGTCTGGTGTTGAGACTGACCCATCCTTCACTTTGTCTGAGAGCAGGAAGGTGGTTGGGGTGTGGTTGGTGTGTAATGATCAGTGGTGATACCCAATAATATAAAGTGCTTGACAGCCCAATAGGTGGCCAGAAGATTCCTTTCACAAGGCATCTTCTGTTCCACTCGGGTCAAGGAAGCTGTGAGTATATGCAATGAGTCTCAAGGTGCCATGCACCTTCTGGGCCAACACTGCTGACAACTAATATCAGAGGGTGACACATCAGAAATAGTAGTGCTGGATTTGGGTTGACCATGGGGTGGAGACAAAGATCAACTTCAATGGACGTCTCAGCCTGGGTGTGTATGAGACCCTAAGTCCATGGTACATCCTTTTGAATAATCATGCACTGAGGAGCAGCTTCGAGCAAAATCACAAAATCTCTGAATAGATTACCATACCTGAAACCTTCGAAGAGTTGCCACACTGGTAGAGTAATGGCAAGTCTTGCAATCCTAATACCTTCTTCAGGTAGAGGCTTGACCTTGGTCAGTTATTTTCAGACCCAGAAAGAGTACTTCTTTCTGACACAGCTGTCTTTGCTGGGTTGCATTTCAGGCCTGCTCTCTGAATGAGAGTCAGTAGTTTGACCAAGAGATCCAAATGTTGTTCCTGTGGCTGTTGCCAGCAGCAGGTCATCCACATATTGTAAGAGACATTGGGGAGTAGAGAAACTCTCGAGGGCGTCCATCATGTGGAGATGGAATAGGGATGGACTGTTATGGAATCCATGTGGCAAGCAATTCCACGTGTACTGTCTTCCTTCAAAGGTGAAGGCAAACTTATATTGACTCTTAAGGGCCAATGGCAATGACCAAAAACCATTGGAGATGTCCATGATACTGAACCATTTCAAGTCAAGGGTCAGAAGTCGTAGCACATCTGGTGCTGATGCCACAGTTGGGGAACAACTGGGGGTGACCTAATTCAGTTTCCTGTAGTCAATAGTAAATCTCCAGGCACCTATGGGTTTCTTCACGGGCCATACTGGGGAGTTGGCAGTGGAAACACAAGTTCTGATTACTCCTTGCTTGAGGACTGACTTGATTGTTTCTCTGAGGGAAGGCAAGGCCTCAGCTGGGAAAGGATATTGCCTTTGCCTCTCATGTGCTGGGCCTGGTACTTCAATGATGGTGTACATTCTACCACAGTCATGCTTGCTGACTGAAAATGCTTCCAAATGTCATTGCAAAATAGGTAGGAGCTTTGGAAAAAGTTGATGATTCTTGAACAAATCTATGACATCATACTCTTTGTCAATAGCAGATATCGTTGCCACAGCGTGTGAATCAGGAATCAAAATAGTATGATATTGACCCTGAATCTGTTTCAGTAGCATGTTAGCTAAATCCACCACACAGCCGTGCAGTGCAAGGAAGTCAATCCCTATAATACTAAGATGATCATGCAATACCATTAGTTGGAAAGTGTGTGAGGCCTTTAGATGACCTAGCTCTACCAGTAAGGGTAAAGAACAGTATGCAGGGAGCCTAGTACCATCAACTCCTGACATGTTGGTCCTCCGTCCTGTGGACCAAGGGGATGTGTCAGGGTGTTCATCTTGTAGCACAGATACAGTTGCACATGTATCTAACAAAACTACTAGTAGGCGGCCCCCAACCTCGGCCTCGGTGCAGGGTCTTCCGTTTGTATCCAAGACTAGCTTGTTTACAATCCAGACTGGGGCCTGTAATTGTCAATCCATACTGCTGGAAGCATGCAGAGGTTGGGCACAGCTCATGTGAATCACTTCACCATGTTGCACTGATGCTATATAGGGAGGAGCTTCTGGGTTCAGACCTGTATGGGTCTGAGGGCCTGCACCACCAGTGTCCCCATGGCCGGTTGGGGCCTGGGCCACTGGTTGTACTGCCGCAAGGGCCTGTGCGGGAACAGCATCCACCACAGAGCGCACTTGTCCCAGGAGCTCTCAAAATTTCTGATTCTCTTCAGCTATCTCCCTATATGAAGGACCCATTTTCGGTTGTTGTGGTTTACCTCTACCCTTATGCTTCCTATTCTTATGCCAGTTACGGTTCCCACCCCACTAATGTTGTTGTTGTGGTTGTTGTTGATGGGCCTGTTGGGGGTGTTGATTATCAGCTGGAGGGGCTTGCTGATGTTGGGCCTGTTGGCGTTGATCCTGCCCTTCCACTGTGTAGTGTGTCGTGGCCTCCGGGATGGATTCCACGGCAGCTACCTTTTTGGAACCGGAGCCCAGATCATGGATATAGAGTTGATACACTCTCTCGGTTTTTTACAAAGGATGTCAGCAAACCTATCCATATTAGGGTAGGTAGTTGGCTCTATCTTTTCTCTTACTGCTGGAATCATGTTCCTAAGGAACAGGGTCTTATATTCAATAAGATCTACATCCACAGCTTCTTGTGCCAGGTGCTTTCCTGCTCGGTAGGCCATCCAAAGTCTCTAGTGGTAAGTCGCTTGACTTTCTTTTGCATTCTGCTTCACAGGGTATGCAAGCATCACTCCTACTACACCTGGGCTGTGAGCAGAAATGAGCTCAGCTGCAACCTCGTCAAAAGTAGCGTTCCCATCCTGGCGAACAGCATCGGGGAGTTTGGCCCACAAACCGGGATCGATGGTCTGGTGTAGTTATTGGACCTGATATTCTGCAGCGAGGCTAAGCATCTCACATTTAGAATGCACCTTTTCCAAGTGACAGCTGGGTTGTCGGATGGATTCATCTGACCAATGCTGTCAGCAATTTGCTGAACAGAGTAGGCCATCTGTAGGGGATTAGTGGGTCGATCAGGCAAAGGTAGATTGTCTCGAGCGCCATCCAGGGCAGCACGAGCTGCAGCTTCAGCCGCGGTGTGGACAATTCCTTCCTGAGTGCAAGCCTCTTGCTGAAGCTGCCTAATCTGGGTTTTAATAGCCCGTTTACTTCTCTCAGGAAGTGGTACATTGCCTATTGCAGTTTCAATCATGGTTTCTATCTCCTGCCTGTCTTCCACATTAATAACGGCTACCGGAGGTGCCGTCGGGACCAAGCTTGGGCCTGCTTCCTCCCTGTCATGGGGGCTGCCATGTTGCCATCTCCCATGATGAGCGTCACGACATCGCCGACGTGTGACGTGGGGAGTTGGAGGCAGGGACCCGCCATGCTGTGGATGGCTGGGTGTGGTCTTTGGGCCATAGTAGGGGCATGACTGGGCATTGTATTGTGAAATGTCATCATCAGATAGCTCCCCTTCTGATGATGAATGAAAAGCAGGGGCTACGCCTCCTATTGCCTTAACATGTCCAGCCAGAACCTCTCACTGATGGCGCAGTGTCACCATCTTAGTTCTACATTCATCGTGACTCACACCTGCAGCATCCATATCAACCTCATCTTGCTTTTGCTTTTGCAGCACTCTGTATGTGGCGCTCAACTGGCGATTGTCCCTGTAAGCCACTTCTAAATCATTACGTACTTGGTTTATCTCGTCCTGCAGCTCACCCATTTCGTTACTCAACTGAGCATTCACAGCACTCAGAAAATCATTCATTTGCACTGTCTGACTCTTATCCTGTCTCAAACTTTCACACTCCTGCTTCTACATACATATTTCCTGTTCTCCAGTTTGAGCTGAATGATACAATAGTGAATCCTTTTCATTTAGCAGAGTTTGAAGTTCAGACTCCAAGTTCTGCTGCAGTCTAATACATTTTGTTTCCTGCAAACCCATCTGTTGCTTAAGAGATGAGATCTGCAGGTCAAGGGTTTGAAACCTCGCCTCGGAGGCCTCCAAAGCAGCGTAGAGAGCCACGACCATCAACCCTTTAGCATGACGCTTATTGGTTGACTGTCTCGTCTCTGTATACTGGGTTGAAATCCCCATTATAGGGTTGTCAGATTGACTTGTGTCCTGCACGAAGTCAGCCCATCCTCCATGGGAGGCAAGGAAGTTTGAGACATCGAGTCTCAGTTCTGCGCAGATATCTGATACTGTGGCCATTATGTGGGAGAGAACAAAAATTAAAACTGTGAAAATGGCACCGTGCTGCGTATCGATCCACAGCATGAGTACTTCAGACACAGCCGGGCTACTGTAATAGTTGCAGACTTGCAATTCAAAACTGCTATGGAGTGGGTCGAGATGGCATCGACCAAACTCGAAAAGTCAGCCAGACTTTGCAAGTTACTACATACTGGTTTTAAAATGGGAGAGGTGATACGGGAATGTACACCTACTGTCCCCATGGGGAAGGGAAAAGTTTCAGCAACAAGTGAAAACTTACAAACACCAAATATTGCCTGCACATGGTCGCCAATTTGTTGGGAGGTCTAAACCTCACCTTCAGATTCTTGACAATATTGGGAATGCAAGTAATCACAGACACGTTGCATTAGAGTAATAAACAAGTTTATTACTACCAAGGGATAAATTACAGTTGCCCTAAGCAGTTCTTACCAATACGAACCGGGAGCCAGTGCTAAGTGTTCCCTACACCTCGAGGTTTCTCTGTGTCTCTTGGGGTGTCTGAGGTGTAAGGCTTTGTGCATTACATTATATACCTATGATAATTACTATGGTTACCAAAAGATAGAAACATTTCTGGTTACAGAGATGAGACCTATTGGCTAAATTAGAGGTGGCTCCACGGTCCAAGATAACATTATATAATTCTGTAAAATCATCAGTTTGAGAACAAAAGAGTTCTTATATGGAGTCTTACATAACTCAGTGTAGTGGTACAAATCATCAAAAGATGGAAATGCCATCTTACATATTATAATTACTCCAAGGACACAGGTGTCTTGGCATCTTACAAGTAAGAAATACACAGAAAATACATGGCAGAATACATGTATCAGCAAGCAAAGTGTATTACAACAATATGCATTCATATCCTGGCATCTACTCTTGTACAGTAGATGCCCTTAGCCCTAAGTGTTAGTATAACATATACCTAAATGCTAGCTGTCTATGGTGTACCTCTGAGGGTACCAATTAGGGTGCATGGACCTCGTGTAACAACACTTACCAACAGGGTCTGGACATCTGACATATATCCTGTGCCCCCTGAAAAAAACAGTCTTCAGCCATGACAATGCACTTTCACAATACCTTTTGAATCACTCAGTGACTGGATGCTGAGTAATAATATGCTCATGGGTCAGATTTCACATCAAACAACAAATTGGATTTATTAAGGGGGCTTGACTAAGAGAAGAGCGTGAATTTAGGTCAGTTAGTGTAGTGCTGTAAATAAACAGATAATAATTAATGAGCATCAAACCAGTTCCTGAATTAGTCTATTTATTAAGCTGCTGGGTACCCGGAATGGAATTAGGTGCAGGCCTGAAGCATTGCCGTGGACAGGCCAGAGTTGCAGCTGGTTGGGGCCCTTGATGGAAAGAAAGGTATTATTAAGCAGATTAAACACTTTATATTTAGTGAATTAATTTTAAATCCTGGCTAGATTTCCTGTAATCACAGTTAGAACCCAACAGGGAATCATGGAACAAATCAGATGACACAAGCATTTATTTGGTTGGTGCAGTGGGCTACCCTGATTGTACTCATGGCACCCAAACAGATGGAAAGAAAGGTTGAGGACACCATGGATCTGCTGGCTTCCTAAGGTGCTGATGGGGACTGTGGCTGACGCGACTCACCTCCACTTCATGGCCTTTTCCTGTAGGTGGCCACAACCTGCGACTTGCTTCTCTGTAGAGGCTGATTTCCTGAGACTGGTTTCTTACCAGGCAGACAGTGGATCTGGTACAGGAACAGTCTTTTGGGCCACAGCAGGCACAGACCCAGTTCATGCAGTTTGGCTTAGTAGGCAGATTGGAAAAGTCACTTAAGTTGCAGCCAGTCAGCTGGCTTAACTTTGATGAGAAACATACAGGAACAACTGGTATCAGGTCCCCCCCCCCTTATCTAACGTGGCAGGAGACAAACACAACATTCACAGGTTCCAAATGGCAATGGAGTCCTTAGCTTGAGCCACTCCTCCTCACAGTCTCTTAGCTGTACTTGCTTCAGGCAAAACACTCTTTTTCTAACACCAAAGTCTCTGAACTCTGTCAGGGTAGATGAGGATCGCTTTCTCCAGTTCTGCGTCTTGGCAGTTTAGGTCCCACCGGGTGGCAAGACAGGCCAGATTCCCCACGATTGATTTCAATTTGCCACACAGACTTTCACCTTTCTCCAGAGCTCAAGCTGAAACTTCTCAGCCTAGCTTAAGTGTTTCTATAGTTCCTAGCTGTCCTGCTGATGGTTCACTCCGTATCCTTACCACATCCAGCCACGAACCTAGTTCCTCCCCTTCCTATTTTAATCAAGTCCACTAGTCAGCTGCCATAGTGGCCCTTGGCACCCAAGGCACCACTTCTCCCATATTACTCTCCTCTCACCATTTAAGAGGAACATACTGACCTCATTAGGGGCGCCAGTGCATCCCAGGACCCTCACCCAAGTATGGTAAACGGTCACTGAGGGCTGAAATGCAAAGAATTGTACCCTCTGATGGAGGCTTGACCAAGAATGACTAAACATACCACCTCAACTTCTGCATACATAGAGTCTGTATATACCACAACAAAGTGGATTGATGCATTCATGTTCCTACAAGAACGCTTGGAATGTATATCGTGCACCTACCACTTTTCTGTAAATTTGTTTGTAACTCTTTGCACATGTTGTACTTTGTATTCTCAATCTATGTACTGTATGTATAACTGTCTTGGGCAACAGCAGGTCCATCTTGTAAATGTAATATTTCTCTCATAATGGGGAGATTACTTCTGATACTCCTTTCACTGTCAGCCATGGGGTTCCACAAAGAAGATATCCCTGTCAGACAAACTAGGGTGATCCATCTGCCCAGTTTCTCTGAACCATCCCCTTTGGCTGATGCTCAAACCCTCACATATGCTCTACCATTGCTTCATCGACTACAGTGGTGTGATCATCATAAAGAGACACATACCACCACACATGTATTTCAACCAAGGCTCCACTGCTGGATATACAGATCCCCCCCAAGCCTAACCACCAAACTGCTACTTGGTGTCTCAACACAATCTCTTTAACCCACAGGGAGCACCCCAAAAGAGTGGCAACAGAATAAAAGAAGGAGGACCAAAGACAGCCCCCTCTCCCTATCACTGGCAGCCCTCACAAAACTTCTGCTCTTTCTATTACTCTGTATTGGTAACGTGGAACTCAACCCTGGACCCCCTGAATGTATCACCTCTCCATCAGACCTAACCTCAATTAAAGGCCTCAGTTTCCTGCATATTAATGTATGCAGTCTGCTGAAAAAACTCACACTGATACAAGCCTGGGTTGCCCATACCTTGCCAGACTTTCTTGTGGTATCTGAGACATGGCTCAAACCCACCACAGCAGACAGGGATGTTAACCTACCTAACTACCAGCTATTCAGAGCTGATCACCAAACAAGGGGAGGTGGAGTAGCCATATATGCAAAATCCGGTATAGCTGTATCCTATATAGCTGCAACATCTATGCCCAAGGAGTTTGAATGCCTATCCCTAAAAGTCTCTCTCCCCAATACAGCAGCTTTTCAGCTAGTTGGTTGCTACAGACCCCTCTCTGCTGAACACAAGCTCTTATCCCACCTGGGGAACCTGCTCAAACCCAGCACTGAAGAAGTCATTATTCTAGGTGACCTGAATTTCAACTGGCTTACCCAGGAAGCTGCACCTCTGGTATCATTCTGTGACACATATGGGTTCACATAGCTAATTAATGAACCAACAAGAATTAATGCAAGGAATAGTAATAACAGCACACTACTTGATATCATGCTAGTGAATAAACCACATCTATTCACACACGCTGGAGTGCTTCTCTGCGATATAAGTGATCACTGCCCCATCGCAGGGGTAAGATCCACCAGCATAACAACAAGCCCTGCAAAATTCCTCATGAGGAGATCCAAGAAAAACATCAATATTGAAGGATATTTGCATGATCTAGCTTACTCTCCACACTGGCAAGAGTTTTATCTTGCCCATTCTGTTGAAAAAGCTCAGCAGGTGCTAATTAACATTATAATAAATGCCCTTAACATCCATGCCCCAATCTCTAGTATCCGAATAAAAAACAAATCCTGTCGTTGCTTTACAGCTGACCTCAAAGCTGTACTGCTGGAGAGAGACAAACTCTGGAAAATGGCAAGAAAAACCAAGAATGCAAATGATTGGATGATCTTTAGGAAAGCCAGGAATAGATGCACCAAGAAAGTTAGGGATGCAAAGGCTGCCTTCTACTTGGCTGAACTCGACTCTTCCTACCATAATCCTGCTAGGTTTTGGGGCACCATCAAGGGTATGGTGGGGCAGGATGCTACCAACCTTCAACTCAATTACACAACAGTTATGGCCCTATCACTGGCAAATGGAAATTCTGGACGCCAATAACCACTTCACAATGGCTGGCCTTGCCTTTTGACACTCTCCAGCTAACCTGCTGAGGAAACAATTAAGCTCCCATTACACTGGTGATCAGAGAGTTGACTCTTCCTTCAGCTTCAAATCTATACTGTTGAAGCAAGTAGAGGATCTATTATGGCAACTGAATACCAAAAAAAGTGCAGAGGCAGACTCTCTGGACCCCTACTTTCTAAAGATTGCATGCCATGTACTTGCAGTCCCCCTAACACACCTCTTTAACCTATCCCTAAACTCTGGCTCTATTCCCACACTGTGGAAGACAGCCCAAGTGGTTCCCCTTCTAAAATCAGGGGACCCTATGGATCTTAATAATTACAGGCCCATTTCCATTTTACCAGTGCTATCCAAGATGCTGGAGAAATTAGTGAGTAATCAGTTAAGGGAGTATCTTGACAATGCTAGCCTCCTAAACCCTGCTCAATCTGGATTCAGGGCCAAGCATAGCACTATCACTGCACTAGCCAAGGTCACAAATGACTGGCAATCCAAATTAGATAAAAAGAATAATGTCTGTGCAGTATTCCTGAACCTGAGCAAAGCATTCGATACTGTGGACCACGAGCTACTACTTTCATCCCTGTACTCCATTGGCCTAGATCCATCCTCCCTTAAGTGGTTCAGATGCTATCTCACCGGTAGGTCACAGCAGGTAAAAGCTGAAGGTTACCTATCCCCATTAAACCACTGTCAAGAGGAGTCCCCCAAGGTTCTATTCTGGGTCCTATCCTTTTTGCCATTTATATAAATAACACTGATTCAACCCTTACCAATTTCTCTGTACACCTCTTTGCTGATGACACTGTTCTGTATGCCAGCAACCCTTCGCCTGCAGCTGCTCGTGAAATCCTACAAACAGAATTCTCCTTGCTACAATATCAGCTACTCGAGAAAAAGCTTCTGTTAAATGCAAAGAAAACTAAAGCAATGATGTTCACAAATCAAAGCTCCACCAGCACATTCTCTCCAATCATTCTCCCCCAGCTATGCACTGTACTTTGAGAAAATCTGGAGTATGTAGAAAACTTCAAATACCTAGGTGTGTGGATTGACAACAGACTTGACTTCACTCATCATTTAGAAGAACTGTTAAAAAAGCTTCGCCAAAGGCTTGGCCTTCTCTATAGATTAAAACCCTTCCTAAACAGAGACTCAAAGATGAGGTTAGTCCAGGCCATTTTTCTACCAATTGTTGACTATGCAGATTTCCTTTATAGTCACTGCCCCATCTCCTACCATCACAAGTTGGATACCTTATATCATAGAGCAATAAGGTTCATTACAGATCTGTCATCTAATACTCATCATTGCTCTCTTTATGCTGCAGTTGGGTGGTTTCCCTTCCCTCAGAAGGAACAGAAATGCAGCACTATGGATTTACAGAGCGTTGTCAAAAAATTCCAAACTATATCCTGGACTGCTTCACCCAGACCTCTCCTAGCTCCTATGCCCTAAGAACAACAACATCATCCTGCTCAAATAGCCCAAATTCAGCACCAGGCTAGGGAGGCAGCAATCAGCTATTCTCTAGCTATAGCATGGAACACCCTACAAAAATCCCTAAAACTGTCCAATATCATTCCATTTGCATCCTTTAAACAGCATTGTACAGTCTTCTTCAAAGAAATGCAATTGCTACCACTAGAGCTAGCATTGTCATCTCACAAATCTCCCTTCAAACCATATATGGCATATTTCTCCCAGACAGACACCCCATCTTATGGCACCCAGTAATACCTTCACCATCCTAGTATTACATTATGTTGAGTGTCTGCCATGCTCTACTGGGATATGTATATACTGTACATACCAAATATTAATTAACTTTCCTGTAACCGTTTTTTTTATCATGTAATTTAGTGTACATCACTGTGTTTATAAACGTTATTTTCCCCTGTATTAATAACTGTCTTATATAAGTGTATGATGTATCTGTTGTGTATCAACTATTGAACCTTGACCTTATCAGGTCCATCTTGTAAATGAGCCTTGCTCAATGATGTTTGCCTGAATAAATAAAGACTTGATGATGATGACGATGATGATGATGATGAAATGAGCTTGCTCAATGATGATCACCTGGATAAATAAAGATTTGATTTGATTTGATTTGAACTGCTGCAAAAGTATTTCTCTATCTTCTTCTACTTTGAGGCAGTCCAATACTTACAAGTCCCACAGGGAGGCAAGGCAGGCCTTTTCCCTGCATTTCTCTTAGCCCACACACAGGCTGCTTCCTTCTCAGTGACTCAAGCTGAACTACACTTGTTTTAAAACACTTCCAACAGAAGACTGGGATCTCTGTATTCTGGTTGGCTACCTTTACTGTCAATCATAGTCTGAGAGCTCTCATTGGTTAATTTAGGTGCCAACAAGAAAGTTCACAACTTTTCCCTCAAGACACTGTAATTAGGACCCCTTGCATACCCCTTGATTCTGATTGGTCCAACCACTGAGTCACGGACCAAGCATGGTGGCTCCCATATTGGTGGAATAAATAGTTACTGTAAACAACTCATTCATGCAGTAACGACAAGGATTTAGAAATAAACATTTACAGTGCTTTGAAGGGCTCACTCAGAGCTTCTGACTGATGGCAGAATGGGGTTAATTGGAGTTGTGCCTGGCTGGTCATGAGCCTTGATTCACTCGGACCCAGCCCAGGCTATATACGCTACAAACAAGCTGGACTCCTTAAAGAGACAGCGCGGCAGCAAGGCTCTGCTCATTCATGCAGTACAACATCAGAACATTACTGTACATGGATTTTCCTCCCGTCACTGAATATCAGCCAGGCAGTGGGCAACACCGGAGCCCAGGAAACACTCAAGGTAAGCCCCTTAATTTGGGCAGAAGAAGCTTACATTTATAAGTCATAACAGTTAGCATTATAGTGGCAGTAACCAAATTTGAAGTGTTTTCCTTTGATTATTAGAAAATGCTTAGTTACCAAAAAAGTCAACAGAAAAACACATAGTTTATCATATTTATGGACTTTATCTTAGGTTAAAAGTTTATTGTGTGGTATTTATTTAGTATTTATTGAACAAAGGTTAAAAGTGATGACAACTGAGCTCAATATTTAGACTTTTAATACACTATTTTATGCAGCAATGTACTTCCACAGTTAAAAAGGAGGAAAAATTATTGCTAAACCTGTGTTTGTGTTCTTAGCAGTACTGTAGGGGCCCAGTGTTTAATCTCAATAATACACTCCAGGGTATGTTTTACCACAGGATATCAGCACTTCTTGGGTGTGTAAGGCACTCAACTTCACCTTGTACCCAACAGTAAACCCACGGCATGCTGATATCCTATGGTAAAGCACACCCTGTTGTGTATTATACCTAAATTATAAAATAGGTTTGAAAAATCATTACACCAAATTAGCTGAGAGTCATTATTACCTGTGCTGTTATCATAGCACAACAGCATTGGATAAAGATCAAGCAGCCTCTTCACAATAACATCAATACTAACCACGTATCCCTGACTGTCATCACAAACATGGCTATGACCTTAACTCACTTAAAACCTTCAGTTTGACCCTAAAAATAAAGCTGCTCCAAATAATAATAATAAAAAAAAAATAGCCTGGCAAACAAAATCCCAGACCTGATGGCCTTAATGGCTGAAGCAAAGCTGGATTTTGTGGCTGTCACAGAGACATGGTACTCAGACAGCCAAGCCTGGGATGTAGAAATACCAGGGTACAATCCATACTGGAGAGACAGGAGTGGAAAAAAGGGAGAGGTGTGGCAATGTACAGTACATTAAAGAAGGAATTAAGACAAGAGAGATACAGGGGGGTCAGGTAGGGGCAGAGATTCTGTGGATAACACTGGAGTCAGGAAGGGGGGATAGCAATCTGAACAGGAGTAGTCTACAGCCCTTCAGGCCAGCAGGAGGAGACAGAAAAGGAACTATTAGAATCCGTATACAAAATGACAGACAGTGGGAGTGTACTACTTATGGGTGACTTTAATGTGCCCAGCATCAACTGGAAAACATATGCTGTAGCCACAGCAAGGAGCAGGGCTGTTCTGGAAGCTCTACAAGGGTCAGAACTTAGGCATCTGGCAATGGAGCCCACCCGAGAAGGAGCTATTTTGGACCTGGAGCTCACCAATGGGGATAGGGTTATAGATGTGTGGATAATCAACCATCTGGTGTCCAGTGATCACTTTCTGTGGAAAAGGAGGAGGAGGAATCCTGCCACACAGGGGTAAAAGTAATAGATTTCAGAAGGGTCGACTTTGCAAAGTTGTGGGAATGTCTAGTGGGAGCATTACAGGGAAGGAAGGGAGGGGAAACTGTGGACAAGCGATGGACAAATCTAAAGGGGGCAATAGAGGAAACTACTAAAATGTGTGTCAGGCAGATAAGTAAGAATAAGAAAGGGAAGAAACTGCTATGTTTTACCAATGAGGTAGCTAGGAGGGTGAATGAAAATAGGAAGGCATTCAGAAAATACAAAGAAACATAAAGTGAGGAAGATAGGGAAGTTTACATGGAAAAACTGAAAGAAGCTGTAAAGGCAGTAAGAGGGGCCAAAGCAAGTACAGAGGAAAGGATAGCCCAGACAATAAAAAAAGGACCTTTTTTAGATATATCAGTGAAAAAAGGGAAGACCAGGGCAGGGATAGTGGATGTTGTGTATCTGGACTTCAGTAAAGTCTTTGATGCAGTCTCACACAGAAGGTTAGCCAACAAACTGGCGCGAGCTGCCATTCGTCACAAAGTAGTTAAATGGATCACAAGCTGACTGCAAGGCAGGACACAGAGGGTTATGGTAAATGGCACCTTGTCCCAAGAGGGGAAGGTGTCAAGTGGCGTGCCGCAGGGATCAGTACTAGGTCCCATACTTTTCAACATATTTATATCAGTGACATTGTTGAAGAACTGAAAGGGAAAGTCTGCCTCTTTGCAGATGATATGTAGCTCTGTAACAGGGTGGACACACAGTACGGGATTGCAGAAATGGAAGCAGATCTCAGAATGCTAAAGGAATGGTCCAGGAACTGGCAGTTGAGATTCAAAGCCAAAAAATATAAAGTCATGCACCTGGGTAGATGGAACCAATGCATGAAGTATGTCATGGAGGGGCAGCTACTACATATGAACATATGAATATGCCTGCAGAAACAGACCACCCAGTCTATCTAAGTCTGCTTGAGTGTGCAGCCAACACCCCTAATTTGCAGCTGCCCACCCCTTGTCACTCACTGCCACCCCCACCTCCCCACCCTCACTCTCCCCTGTTCCCTGTCCCATGCCCTTTTGAAGCTGTTAACAGATTTACATGATACCACCCATTCTGGTAGGGTGTTCCATTTTGCTACCACCCTCTCTGTGAAATAGTGTCTCCTCATTTCCTTCCTAAATCTTCCCCTCTATTCTTAGCCTGTGCCCCCGGTGACCCTTCCCTTCCTTAACTTGAAGACCCCATCTGCCCCATCCTTATTGATTCCCCTCAGATACTTGAATGTCTCTGTCATGCCCCCCCCCCCATCCCTTCTATCCTCAAGGGTGTACATATTCAGGTCTCTCAGCCTGCTGTCATAGTCTCTACACTCCATTCCACATATCATCTTTGTTTCTGTCCTCTGCACCCCCTCCAGTAGCCTGATATCATGCTTTAGGTATGGCCTCCAAAACTGCACACAATACTCTAAGTGCGGCCTTACAAGTGACCTGTAGAGGGGCAAGATTACCTCTCTTCGCCTGGACGAAAACCCCCTCGCTATACACCCCAGCATTTTGTTCGCTTTTGCAGCCGCTCTCCTGCACTGGGCAGAAGAAACAAAGCTGGAATGATGTCATGGTATCAAATGATTTAAAGGAAGGGGAAACAATGTGAAAATGTGACACTAAAGGCAGGCAGCATCTTCAGATGTATTGGTAGGGGTATTACCAGTAGGAAGTGTGATGTAATCCTCCCACTGTACAGGTCCCTGGTGAGCCCTCATTTGGAGTATTTTGTGCAGTTCTGGAGACCTCACCTAAAAAAGGACTTAGACCTTCTGAAAAACATGCAGAGACATGCCACCAAAATGGTGCATGCTCTGCACCATGAAACGTACTAAGCTAGACTAAGCCAGCTTAACTTATTCTCCTTTGAGCAGGGGAAGAACAGAGACATGATTGAGACATTTACATTTGTTAAAGGGATCAACACAGTACAAACCAGGAACTTCTTCTAAGAAAACAGGGCTGCACGTACTAGAGGACACAATATGCGCCTGTTGGGAGGTAAATTCAAAACAAATGTTGGGAAATACTTTTTCATGGAGAGGGTGGTGAACCCTTGGAACAAGCTGTCACCGGAGGCAGAGGCAGCCAAGACAGTCAGTGAATTCAAACAGGCATTGGAGAAACAGTATAGTCACCTTAGCGAGACCTGGACAGATTAGATGGACCATGTGGTCTCCTTCTGCTGACAAATTCTTATGTTCATATAGATAGTTAGACTCAAAATGGAAGGATGAGGATCTACTGAGGAAGATCAGGAAAAGGCAGGCATCCTGAATAAATATTTCTGCTCAATATTTGCGAAGGAAGCCGGCCCATGGGCGCAGTGGTAGCACTACTGCCCAGGATGGTGGTGACCCAAGTTCAGGAATGGGCTTGGGTTGTTGGAGGGCCTGCCGTGGGGGAGGAAGCTTCAGCCTCCAGGGACTGCTTATCTTCTCTGGGGGGTGTGGGGAATCTTGGTTCGGTGCATGACCAGCCTCTGGCGGTAGCTGAAGGTTCAGCATGCCTGCGCTGTGCATCAGGGTAGGAGTGTGATGGATGCCAGCTTCCACCCTGGCATCAGTGTATGTTGCGTCTCCGGGGTGTACTTAGAAAATACTTGGCCCCAGTGCAACACTGACAAGAGGTTCGGAAATATGCCTTTGTGCTGATGCCACTGCCCAAGAGGAACCTTGATGAGGACAAGAGGAACTGGAACCGGGAGGGGGGGTTGAGGTCGTGAGGCCCTGCTCCTCCATCCCTGCCTGGGGGTAAGCAACTGCTCGTGGAGGGTTCCTCTGGGATAGCGGCATTGGGTGGTCTAGTCAGGTGACAGTGCCAGGGGCCGAGGGGGGAGAAAAAGAAACATAAAAAAATATATATATATTTATGAAATAAGAAGAGGGTGAGGGACCACCATTGAGACAGAAAGGTGGGCAGGGACAAGGGATAAATATCAGCCAATTCACAGAAGAGAGTCATAAAAAAGCTCAAAAAGCTAAAAATAGATAAAACAATGGGACTGGATGGAATTCACCCCAGTAGAATTATTCAATAAATTATTTGAGACAGGGGTGGTCCTAGCAGATTTGAGAAGGGCAAATGTCCTATCCACAAGAGTGGGAGTAGGGAGGAGGCAAGAGGTTATATGCCAATAAGCCTAACCTCAGTGGTGGGGAAAGTGATGGAGACATTGCTAAAGGAAAGAGTTCTGGAATTCCCAGAATCCAGTTGACAGCAGGATCCAAAGCAGCATGGTTTCAATGCAGGTAGGTCCTGCCAGGCAAACCTGATAGAATTCTTTGACTGAGTAACCAGAGTGGTAGACCAAGGAGGGAGGTGGTAGATGTGGCCTACCTTGAGTTTAGTAAGGCCTTCAGCTCCATTCCGCATAGACGGCTAACAAACAAGATGAGCAGGCTGGGAGTGGGGCACAGGGTAGTGAACTGGATTAGAAATTGGCTAAGTGGGAGGACACAAACAGTGGTTGCGAATGGAGCTTAATCCATGGAGACGGGGGTGACAAGTGGGGTGCCCCATGGACTGGTGCTGGGGCCAGTCCTCTTTAATGTCTTCAAATGCAACATTGTGGAGGGTCTGGAGGGAAAAGTTGTCTATCTGCAGATGACACAAAGATCTGCAATACAGTACATACATCAGAGAAGGTGGAAAGGATGAGAAGAGACCTGGGAAAGCTAGAAGAATGGTCAAGGGTGTGACAGCTGAAATTTAATGCAAAAAAATGCAAAGTTATGCACTTGGGGTGCAGGAATCCAGGAGAAAAGTATTGAATGGAGGGTGGGGGGGAATGCTGACAACCACCAAGCAGGAAAGGTATTTGGGGGTGATTATAATTCATGATCTAAAGGTGACCAGACAGTGTGAGAAAGCAGTAAGGAAGGCCAGTGGTATGTTGGGGTGCATAGGGAGAGGTATCAACAGCAGAAAAGGGAAGTGATGATGCTACTTTACAGATATCAGGTGAGGCCTCACCTGGATTACTGCAAACAGTTCTGGAGACCACACCTCAGAAAGGACATAGACAAAACGGAGACAGTACAAGGAAGGGCTACAAAGATGGTGCAGGGGCTGCACCAGAACACAGATGAGGAAAGGCTAGCAGCCCTCGACATGTATTTGCTGGAGAAGAGAAGGGAAAGGGTGGATATGACTGAGATTTAAATAACTCAAGGGTTTTAACTGGGCCCAGGAGGGGAGCCGCTTTCAAAAAAGGAATGCTCAGAAACAAGAAGCCATGAAATGAAGCTAGAGGGAGGCTGAATCAGGGGGAAAGTGAGGAAATACTTCTTCACTGAAAGGATGATGGATGTCTGGAACAGCCTCCCCAAGGAAGTTATAGGGGTGCAAACAGTGAAGGCATTCAAGAATGCGTAGGATAGGCATAAGGAAACCCAAACGACAGCACAGAAAAGGTTGTCATGGGACATTGGGAGGGTGAATAGGAAATATGGGCAGAATAGATGGGCCTGGTGGTCCTCATCTGCCATAAAATTCTATGTATCTATGTAATAGTTTAATGTTATTTGCCATCATATTCTGTTTTCTACACTCACATACATATATTTAACCCTTACACTGCCAAGGTTTTTCTGAAAATTGCATATCCCTGCTGCCAGAGGTTTTTTCACTGGGTTTGTACACTTATCGGTTATGACGTTATTACATAATTTTTCTTAATTCCCTGGTAAACTTTTTTTGTCAGGGTAGTGAGAAACTAACACAACTATAATTCAAAGTGAAAATATAACTTTTCCAACAAAGACATTTGGAGATATATATGTTTATTTAGTGAAATGTTGATTGTTTTTTCGAATTTGTATTCGTAAAAAATACTGAAGTTTGTAAAAACGTTAAAATCGGTTGCATCACTGATAAAATTGTTGTCTAAAATGTAACTAATTTTCACTTTCAGACTACAAATTCTTCATATAAACACAAATTTCACATTGGTTTCTCACCTACAGATTATGAAGTGACCAGAACGGATGACCACCAATGGTAGGCCATGCTGGCCTATGGAGGGTACCTATTGGATTATAGGGGTACACGTCACAAAATCCATTAAGAAAAGTAAGAAATAGCCTGTTTCACATGATAGGAAGTGAATGAGTAAATAAAGGGCCAGATTGCACCTATAGCTACCTACCAGGGTCACATGACCAAAACAAGATGGCTGACACCATTCAGACATTTTCTGTGTCAAAATGCTTGTGACTCATTTATTGAGCTCATTAGATCATAAAAGTGGTAAATGTCAATGGATTGCACCCTTTCTTATGGCAGCAGTGGCTGGATGAAATTTCTGATCCTAATTTCACATTATAGACCCACTTGCAGATAGCGGGTGCCATACCCAACCACCCTGGTATGTCCATGCTGGCCAATGGGGTGACCACCTATTACATTATGGGGTGCCTGCCAATAAATTCAAAAGGAAAAGTAAAAATAGCTTGTTTTACATGGCGGGAAGTGAATGAGTAAATCAAGGCCCAGACTGTATCCATAGCTTCATCCCTAGGTCACATGACCAAAAACAAGATAGGCTACCGTTCAATCATTTTCTGTATCAAACTGCTTCTGTTACACATTTGTAGGGATAACGACATTATAAAAAGTGATAAATGTCAATGGATTACACATTTTCTTACATCTGTTGGGCTTGGATGAATTTTACGATCCCTAATTTCACATTACAGACCCACCTGCAGATAGCCGGGTTGCCATACCCAACCACCCCTGGTAAGCCCATGCTGGCCAATGGGGTGTTCACCTATTGCATTATGGTGTGCATGCCAATAAATTCAAAAAGTAAAAGTAAAAAGTAGTCTGTTTTACATGACAGGGAAGTGAATGAGTAAATCGAAGCCCAGATTGTACCCATAGCTACATCCCCTGGGTCACATGACCAAAAACAAGATGGTGGCTACTGTTTCATCATTTTCTGTATCAAACTGCCTATCTTTACACATTTTGTAGTGATAACTACATTATAAAAGGTGGATAAATGTCAACGGATTACACCTTTTCTTACATCTACTGGGCCTTGGATGAAATTTATGATCCCTAATTTCACATTACAGACCCACCTGCAGATAGCCGATTCATACCCAACCACCCCTGGTATGTCCATGCTGGCCAATGGGATGACCACCTATTACATTATGGGTGTATGCCAATACATTAAAAAGTAAAAGTAAAAGTAGTCCGTTTTTATATGACAGGAAGTGAATAGGTAAATCAAAGCACAGATTGTACCCATAGCTACATCCCCTGGGTCACATGACCAAAAACAAGATGGTAGCTACTGTTCAATCATTTCTGTATCAAACTGCTTCTATTACACATTTGTAAGGATAACTACATTATAAAGGTGATAAATGTCAATGGATTACACCTTTTCTTACATCTGCTGGGGCTGGATGAATTTTCTGATCCTAATTTCACTTACAGACCCACCTGCAGATAGCCGGGTTATGTACCCAACCACCCATGGTATGCCCATGCTGGCCAATGGGGTGTCCACCTATTGCATTATGGGTGTATGCCAATAACATTAAAAAATAAAAGTAAAAAGTAGTCTGTTTTATATGACAGGGAAGTGAATGAGTAAATCAAAGCCCAGATTGTACCCATAGCTACATCCCTGGGTCACATGACCAAAAACAAGATGGCAGCTACCGTTTCATCATTTCCTGTATCAAACTGCCTATCTTACACATTTATTGTGATAACTACATTATAAAAGTGGCAAATGTCAATGGATTACACCTTTTCTTACATTTTCCAGGGCTTGGATGAATTTATGATCACTAATTTTCTTTATAGACCCATCAGCATATAGCTGAGGTGCCATACCCAACCACCCCTGGTGTACCCATGCTGACCAATGGGGTGTGCACCTATTGCATTATGGGTTATATACCAATAAATTGAGAAAGAAAAAGTAAGATGTAGCCTGTTTTACATGACGGGAAGTGAATGAGAAAATCAAGGCACAGACTGTGCCCATAGCTACATCCCCTGGGTCACATGACCAAAAACAAGATGGCTGACACCATTCAAACATTTTCTGTATCAAACTGCTTCTGTTACATGTTTGTAGGGATAACAACATTATAAAAGTGATAAATGTCAATAGATTACACATTTTCTTACATCTGCAGGGACTTGGATGAATTTTCTGATCCATAATTTCACATTACAGACCCACTTGCAGATAACCAGTGTGCCATAACCAACAACCCCTGGTTAGCCCTTGCTGGCCAATGGGGTGTCCACCTATTGCATTATGGGGTGCATGCCAATAAATTCAAAAAAGAAAAGTAAAAAGTAGCCTGTTTTAGATGGCGGGGAAGTGAATGAGTAAATCAAGGCCCAGACTGTACCCATAGCTACATCCCCTGGGTCACATGACCAAAAACAAGATGGCGGCTACTGTTCAATCATTTTCTGTATCAAACTGTTTCTGTTACACATTTGTAGGGATAACTACATTATAAAAGTGATAAATGTCAATGGATTACACCTTTTCTTACATCTGTTGAGGCTTGGATGAATTTTCTGATCCCTAATTTCACATTACAGACCCTGCTGCAGATAGCGGGTTGCCATACCCAACCACCCATGGTATGCCCATGCTACCAATGGGGTGTCCACCTATTGTATTATGGGGTGCATGCCAATAAATTAAAAAATAAAAGTAAAAAGTAGTCCGTTTTACATGACAGGGAAGTGAATGAGTAAATCAAAGCCCAGATTGTACCCATAGCTACATTCCCTGGGTCACATGACCAAAAACAAGATGGCAGCTACTGTTTCATCATTTTCTGTATCAAACTGCCTATCTTACACATTTATTGTGATAACTACATTATAAAAGTGGTAAATGTCAATGGATTACACCTTTTCTTACATCTGCCGGGGCCTGGATGAAATTTATGATGACTAATTTTACTTATGACCTGGCATATGGCGAGGGTGCCATACCAACACACACGTAGTATGCATGCTGACCAATGGGGTGTCCACCTATTGCATTATGGGTTACATACCAATAATTTGAGAAAAGAAAAGTAGATGTAGCCTGTTTTACATGACAGGGAAGTGAATGAGTAAATCAAGGCTACAGACTGTACCATAACTACATCCCCTGGGTCACATGACCAAAAAACAGATGGCTGACTACTGTTCAATCATTTTCTGTATCAAACTGTTTCTGTTACACACTTGTAAGGATAACTACATTATAAAAGTGATAAATGTCAATGGATTACACCTTTTCTTACTTCTGTTGAGGCTTTGATGAATTTTCTGATCCCTAATTTCACATTACAGACCCACCTGCAGATAGCGGGTTGCCATACCCAACCACCCATAGTATGCCCATGCTGGTCAATGGGTGTTACCTATTGCATTATGGGTGCATGCCAATAAATTCAAAAATAAAAGTAAAAAGTAGTCCGTTTTACATGACGGGAAGTGAATGAGTAAATCAAAGCCCAGATTGTACCCATAGCTACATTTCCTGGGTCACATGACCAAAAACAAGATGGCAGCTACTGTTCATCATTTCCTGTATCAAACTGCCTATCTTACACATTTATTGTGATAACTACATTATAAAGTGGTAAATGTCAATGGATTACACCTTTTCTTACATCTGCCGGGGCTTGGATGGAAATTTATGATCACTAATTTTACTTTATAGACCCACCAGCATATAGCTAGGGTGCCATACCCAACTGCCCTAGTATACCCATGCTGACCAATGGGTGTCCACCTATTGCATTATGGGTTACATACCAATAAATTGAGAAAGGAAAAGTAAGATGTAACCTGTTTTACATGATGGGGAAGTGAATGAGTAAATCAAGGCATAGACTGTACCATAGCTACATCCCTGGGTCACATGACCAAAAAACAAGATAATGACACCATTCAAACATTTTCTGTCATCAAACTGCTTCTGTTACATTGTAGGGATAACAACATTAAAAAGTGATAAATGTCAATGGATTACACATTTCTTACATCTGCAGGGACTTGGATGAATTTTCTGATCCATAATTTCACATTACAGACCCACTTGCAGATAGCTGGGGTGCCATAACCAACCACCCCTGGATTGCCATGCTGGCCAATGGGGTGTCCACCTACCATTATGAGTTGCATCCCAATAAATTCAAAAAGTAAAAAGTAAAAAGTAGCCGTTTACATGACAGAGAAGTGAATGAGTAAATCAAGGTACAGACTGCCCATAAGCTACATCCCTATGGTCACATGACCAAAAACAAGATGGAAAGCTACTGCTTCATCATTTTCTGTATCAAACTGCCTATCTTACACATTTATTGTAATAACTATATTATAAAAGTGGTAAATGTCAATGGATTACACCTTTTCTTACATCTGTCAGGCTTGGATGAATTTTCTGATCCTAATTCTACATTACAGACCCACCTGCAGATAGCAGAGTGCCATACCCAACCACCCATGGTATGCCCATGCTGGCCAGTAAATTGTCCACCTATTGCATTATGCAGTGCATGCCAATAAATTCAAAAAGTAAAGTAAAAGTAGCCATTTTACATGACAGGAAGAGAATGAGTAAATTAAGGCCCAGACTGTACCCATAGCTACATCCCTAGTGCTACAAGACCAAAACAAGATGGCGGCTACCATTTGATCATTTTCTGTATCAAACTGCTTCTGTTACGTTTGTAGGGATAACAACATTATAAAAGTGGTAAATGTCAATGGATTACATTTCTTACATCTGCAGGGACTTGGATGAAATGTATGATCACTAATTTCACATTATAGACCCACCACCATATAGCTGGGTGCCATACCCAACCACACCTAAGAGGCCATACTGGCACATGAGGGCACACCTGTTGCATTATGGGTTACATACAAATAAATTCCAGAAAGTAAAAGTAAGATGTAGTCTGTTTCATGATGGGGAAGCGAATGAGTAAATCAAGTCCCAGATCTGTACACATATCTAGATCCCTTGATCCACATGACCAAAAATAAGATGTCAGCTACTGCTCAATCATTTTGTGTCAAACTGCTTCTGTTACACATTTGTAGGATAACTATATATAAAAAGGGTAAATGTCAAGGCATTACACCTTTTTTACATCTGCAGAGGCTTGGATGAAATTTCTAGATCCCAATTTCTCATTACAGACCCAACTACGTAGATAGAAGAGATGACATATCCAACCACCATGGTATGCTCATTCATGTCAATGGGTGTCCAACCTATTGCATTATGAGGTGCAAGCCAATAAATTCAAAAAGGGAAAGTAAAAAGCAGCTTGTTTACATGTTAGAAGTGAATAAGTAAATGAAGGCCCAGACTGTACCATTTCTACATCCCTGGGTCATGAACAAAAAATAAGATGGTGGCTACCGTTCAATCATTTTCTGTACAAACTACTTCTATTCTAAAGCCAACGAGAAAAACCCTACCCTCCTATTATTCAAAACCTGTGGAAAAACCCTATCCTTTCCTATTCTAAAACCTGTGGAGAAAAACCCTACCACTTTCTCTATTCTAAAACATGTGGTGAAAAACCCTACCCTTTCCCTGTTCTAAAATCTGTGGACAAAAACCTATCCTTTCCTATTATATAACAACACATCATAAAGTCCACTATCCTTGACAGGACGGTTCGCAAAGTCCGTAGGGAAACATCCCGCCCAGTCTTCTCTGAGACATTGACAGTTGCAAGATAGCTGATCAGGGAAGAAGACATAGGAATCTGTGGTTGCAGGAGCCTAGTTTCCAGATCTGAAAACCAGTTCTGACCTGGCCCTGCCAGCAAGAGTGAATCAGGGTCTTGAAATCTGGAAGTAGCCAGGGTTTGGGAGGTGTATCCTGTTGAGACTGGGGGAGAGGGAGGAGGGCATCAGTGGAGAAAAGACCTTGAAACCCATGCAGTTCAGGTAAAGTGAAATCAAGGGTAGAACTGCCCCAAATGACTCCATTCTGGAGTGGAGCACCTAGGTAGAGATCCATGGATACCCAAAAGATAATGTGGGACAGTTCAGGGTCAATTATAAGCCCCAATGTCAGACCTGGCATCAGATGAATCCATGTTGGACCCAACCGTTGTGTAGATGGGGAGGGTCGATCGAGCAACCCGGCAGAAGTCGCAACATCGTAACGGTAGCAACCTAGCCTGTGGCACTGGGTGTTCTGTTGGTCACGTGATGTTGGGCAGGTGGTCCCCTTCAGGTATTGCTAGAAAAGTCTGTCGACAGGCCTCATGCCAAATGGGTGCAAGTCAATATGTCATGACCTACAGTGGAACCCTCAAAGTAAGATCTATCTTTTCTATATCTATCTCAGCCTTTATGCATGTGAACAGTGCAAAACCTATCTAGTATTACCTTTTACTATTATGTTTTAGGTCACTGTTCGCCCTTGGAAAATTAACACTTTTATGTTGCCCTATCCTACTATGCCTTAGTCCCATGTTTGCAATATTTTTCACCATACATTATATAAAATAGTTGGTGGTTGATAATACACAGCAATGATACACCTTCACCCTAAGGTTCACAAATGAAATACAAGATATATGTCACCCAGGTTTATATAATTAATGAAAATGGACCTAGTTTCTTCAGTATCTCACAGTTACAGTGAGAACAGCAAATTAAGTAGGTCATACTAACGAAAGTGGTGTGTATTGGGCCACCATACAGTATCTTATATAGTGTACACAGTGAAAAAGAAACCAAAATAGTTTTACTGTTTTGTACCAGTAAGATTTACCATCAGTTGTCCACATTTCACCGATGCGACACTTTTTCAAGTGTATGGATCATCATACACAAAACATTCCATCAGACATGGTATTGAAACATCTCATAACCCTCCTCAATTCCTGCCCTAAAACCTGCACAGAAAATCCCTATTCTTTCCTATTCTAAACCTGTGGAGAAAAACCTATCCTTCCCTATTCAAAAATGTAGAGAACAACCTATCCTTTCCTGTACTAAAACCTGGAGAAAAAATACAATCCTTTCCCTTTTCAAAACCTTTGGAAAAACCTATCCTTTCCCTATTCTAAAACCTGTGGAGAAAACCCTAACATTTCTAATGAAAAAAACCTGTGGAGAAACCCTATCCTTTCCCTGTTCTAAAACATATGTGAAAAACCCTACCCTTTCTCTATTCTAAAACCGGGAAAAAATCCTATCCTTTCTCCTTTCAAAAACCTGTGGAGAAAAACCCTATCCTTTCCCTGTTCTAAAACCTGTGTGAAAAACCCTACCTTTCTCTATTCTAAAACCTGTGTAGAAAAATCCTATCCTTCTCCTTTCAAAAACCTGTGGAAAAAACCTATCCTTTCCCTATTCTAAAACCTGCCGGAGAAAACCCTACCCTTTCCTATTCAAAAAACCTGTGAGAAAAAACCCTATCCTTCCTATTCTAAAACCTGTGGAAAAAAATCATCCTTTCCTCTTCAAAACCTGTGGAGAAAAATCTATCCTTCCCTTTCAAAACCTGTGGAAAAAACCCTATTCTTTCCATATTGTAAAACCTGTGGAGAAAAAACCTTAACATTTTCCTATTCAAAAAACCTGCAAGAAAAAACCTATCCTTTCTATTCTAAAACCTGTGGAAAAAAACCTATCCTTTACATCTTCAAAACCTGTGTAGAAAAACCTATCCTTTCTCTATTCTAAATTCTGTGGAGTTAAATCCTACCCATTGCCTTTTCTAAAACCTGTGGAAAAAAAGCTATCTTTCCTATTATATAACACATCATGAAGTCTACTCTCATGACAGGGCCGGTGTCTAAAGTCCGGTGAGAAGCGATCCTGCGAGTCTTCCCCCAAAGACATGGACAGTTGCAAGATAGCTGATCGGGAAGGACATAGGAAAGCTGTGGTTGCAGGAGCCTAGTTCCCAGATCTGAAACCAGTTCTGACCTGGGCCCTGCCACCAAAGACTGAATCAGGGTCTTGAAATACAGAAGTAGCCAGGGAAGGGGAAGTGGATCTGGTTGAGACTGGGGAGGAGGAGGAGGGGTGTCAGTAGAGATAATACCTTGAAAACCCATGTAGTTGGAGTAAGGGCCAAATCAAAGTTGAACTGCCCAAATGACTCCAATCTGGAGTGAGTACCCCGGTAGGGATCCCTTGGATACCCAAAAGGTGTCGCGGGGACAGTTCAGGGTTGATTATAGCCCCCCCAATGTCAGACCTCGTCCAGAGAATCCCATCAGACCCACACGTTGTGTAGATGGGGGAGGTCCCTTGGCCGTCGAGAGACAGCCCACGACAGGGTCACCGATGTCGTAACCGGCACAACCTAACCTGGTACTGGAAGGGGTTCTGTTGGTCACGTGACATTGGGTGGGTGGTCCCCCTTCAGGTATTGCTAGAAAAGTCTGCTGTGTGGCCCTATGCCAGGTGGTGCAAGTCCTATATGTGATGACCTACTGATGGAACCCTCTCGAAGTAAGATCTGTCTTTTCCTAAATCTATCTCCAGCATGTATGCATGTGAACAGTGGAAAACCTATCTAGTATTACATATACTATTATGTTTTAGATCACTGTATTGCCCTTCGGATAATTAACACATTTTTCTTATATTACCCTATCCTACTATACCATGAGTCCCATGTTTTGTGATATTTTTCCCCATACATTATATAAAATAGTTGGTGGTTGTCAATACATAGCAATGATACACCTTCACCAAAGGTTCAAAGATGAAATACAAGATATCACGTCAACCATGAGTTTTATAGAATTAATAGAAAATGGACCTAGTTTCTTCAGTATCTCACGGGTACAGTGAGGACAGCAAGATTAAGTAAAGGTGTTAACTTAGCGGTGTGTGTTGAACCACCATACAGTATCTTATATAGTGTACTATACAGTATGAAAAGAAGCAAAATAGTTTACTATTTTTCAATTACCATTAGCATTTACCATCAGTGTTCCACATTTCACTGATGCAAAACTTTTCAAGTGTATGGATCATCATACAAAGAGCATTCCACGAACATGGTAATGCCAGAAATATGTGTTAGCCCTCTAATTTACCTATTCTAAAACCTGCGGAGAAAATACCTATTCTTTCCATTAAAACCTGTGGAAAAAATCTGTCTTTCCCTTTTCAAAAACCTGTGGAGAAAACCCTATCCTTCCCTATTCTAAAACCTGTGGAAAAACTCTAACATTTCCTATTCAAACCTGTGGAGAAAAAACATCCTTTCCTGTTCTAAAACATGCAGGAGAAAAACCCTACCATTTCCTATTCAAAACCTGTGGAGAAAACCCTATACTTTCCTGTTCTAAAACCTGTGTAAAAAAACATACCCTTTCTCTGTTCTAAAACCTATGCGGAGAAAAAACCTATCCCTTCCTATTCTAAAACCTGTGGAAAAAAGCCATATCCTTTCCTATTCTAAATTCTATATATAGAGTCTTCAGGCTTGTGACCTGTAGATAAAAACTCTCTGAGTCTTACCTATGCTACACCATTGCATCAACATTTTACATACTCTGTGATATTTAATTTAACCAAAGTAGTGTAGCTCACCTCACATGAAGTCATCTCTGGAGTGTTCCAGAACTAGTCCATGCATTAAAATTCCATTCCAACTGAGTGAGGCAGTGAAGGTGAAGTTTGTTGTGGTGCAATGCATACAATATAAGGTCTACAAGGCTATTTAATAATATTAACACCGCAAGTTCCACAACCTATTGACAAACTAGTTGTCTCTTCTAAGTAATCATGAGAAAAGTATCAGTTGAGTAGTATCATAGGAAGTCAAGATGTAAAATGTTGTAATGTAGCATCATTGCAGTGTTTCTCTCCTGGTATGACAAAGGTAAAAAATAAATAAATAAAGGTAAAAAAACAAAGTACACTCACCCTTTGCTAGATATGGGTAGCAAGTGTGAATCACTGTTGAGGTACCCAGCTAGACTAACACTGTTAGCAGCTTCATGAGGTCAAACCCTGAATTAATTCACAAACATGAATACATACTGTGGCACATCAATATACATCTCATTCTCGTGACACTTAACACCATTAGTGACATCCGTAACCTACCTTATGCACTTATTATTTCCAATTTATTTCCCATTCAGCTGTTGCAAGAGTATTTCTGAGCCAGTGGACATATTTCATTCAACGCACTGTGTATATAGTTACAGTGATTGTCATATGGAAAACGACCCGAGCGACGATCCGATAGGGCATTGGAGCGTATATCATTATAATTTGTTTCTAAAGACTTTTAGCCTATATACTCCAATCAGAACACAGAATTTAAAGACATTATACTGTGGCGACCTGAAAGTTATAGTCCATTGGATTATATACTATTATATCCCCGCCACTGCATCTATAAAATGCATACCTCTATAGGATTGGAGCTACAGCCCTCTTGATGTCACTGCCAGAACATATCGCTTCCCTGATCCGTTGATGGACACCATCCTGCTGATACAGTTCCTGGGAAGAGGGACCTGAAATGCCATCATGTGACCACGCCAATGACAATCCTCTCATGAATGCCCCATCTCTGTGTTGATTTTTCTCCTTGTTCTGTCCATTTCTTAATATCAGAAACATTCCTCCACTGCGGCTGGATGATGTGGGACAAAAGGATCGTGGTTTCGGCATTCGATTGCTTGATCAGGTGATGTCCTCCTTCATCTTCCAAGCAGCATCACTGATGTCTTCAATCCTAAATCACGCCTCCCAGGTGGATGGCGATGACATCTGGTTTGGATCCCTCAGGCATTCCTGTCGCAACATTGGCACCAGTTGATCCCAGCACAGCCCTCTCAACTAAACAGCGAACATTGACTGGAGTATCGAAGGTCAACACTGGTCCCCCAGTTTGAGACCACTCCCGAACCTGCCCAATGCCCGAAGGAGTCCGCAGATCCATACAGTCTTCTCTGGACACTGCATATCTGAATTAAGAAAACATACATATTATAGCATTGGAGTGTATCCAATCACATGACGGTAGTAGTGCTCAATTCCTGACATTTGCTGGCAAAAGACAACATGTCTGGTATCTTCAAAATAAAAAACATTTAAGAGTGATTACTAATAGTGGCACTGAAAGCAAAATTATGCATTGCGGCACAAGATCTCATGAAAACATTATGTGATTGGTGGTTTGAGAAACCGATAGTTACCAAATAGGAAAGGTATTTTGCAGTAGTCATGTTTGATGACCTAGCATGAATAAAGCAGTACATATTGTACAGCCTTAACATGTCATCCACACTTGTGCTTATCCCTAATTGTAGCTTTATCTCCAAGAACTACTACCCTGCCTGCATGGCTGATTTGCAGGTTAAGGGCATGTACTGACACGGGCCTCCACCTGGAGACAGAATTGTTAGTAAAGCACCTGGATACAACTTTCTGGGTTATCCCCCTTTTTCCTTCTAGTATAGACAATATACACGCTGAAACATTTCACAGTAGCCCCTATTCTGTATATACTTCCCCCACATATTTCCAGACTTTCCACCAGGAGGCTGAACCCGCAGTTCAACCCTGAGCCCATAAAACAGGTTAGGCACAGTATATAACAGTACAGTGCTTTTTAGTACAAACTAGAACAACAGTTGATTAAAGAACAGAAATCATTTCTAATTGGCAGTTTATAAGTTCTTATTCTTAGAAATGATACACTATTCTAAATAATCCATTACTGTACTTAATAAAAACTTCTCAAAACTGTACTGCATTGTTTTGTTTTATGGAAGCATTCTGAATGCAGCACTCAGCTCCAACCTATCTTACATCGATCCTCCACCATCTCGGTCTCGATACGGGAATCTCAGTCCATTCCATGGTGTCAATGGACTGTCTTCCACACGGAAACAGCAATTATAAAACATGCTATAGTGTCCAATGGACACACAATATGACTATGATAGAGGAAGTCTTGGCGGTCCATTCCGTGATGCAACACTCGGCATTTCCCCATCTTATCTCAATCCTCCCCATCTAGGTCACGTGCAAGATCTCGCCAAGTTACCATTCCATGGTGTCAATAGACACGCAGTGCTGACTATGATAGAGAGTCTTGTGCAGTCATTCAGAGATGCAGCACTATTTCCACCTATCTTACATCTCGATCACTCCGCCATCTGCGGTCAAGGAATCTCGTAATTAACATTCATGGTCCAATGGACACCCATGTCTTCCACACTGGGAAACAGCAACTATAAACATGCCATGGTGTTCAATGGACACATGCTGACTATGATAGAGGAAGTCTTGTGCAGTCCATTCATCACAACGCTCGGCATTTCCCACCTATCTTACATCTCAATCACTCCGCCATCTAGGTCTCGATAAGGAATCTCGCCAATTACCATTCATGGTGTCAATAGACACCCCATATATTCCAGGAAACGGCAACTATAAACGTGCCATGGTGTCCAATGGACCTGGTGCTGACTATGATAGAGAGTCTTGTGCAGTCCATTCAGGGATGCCACTCGGCATTTCCACCTATCTTACATCTCAATCCTCCGCCATCTCGATCACCATACAAGGAATCCCATGAACCATTCCATGGTGTCCAATGGACACCACATATCCACGGGGAAACAGCAACTATAAAACATGCCATGGTGTCCAATGGACACAATGCTGACTATGATAGAGAATATTGTACAGTCCATTCCGTGATGCAACACTGGCATTTCCCTATCTTCATCAATCCTCCGCCATCTCGGTCTCGATACTGAGGTCTACACCAATTACCATTCACCGTCCAATAGACACCCATGTTACACTGAGCGGCAACTATAAAAGCGTGCATAGTGTCCAATGGACACGCAGTGCGACTATGATGAAGTCTTGTGGTCCATTCGGGATGCAGCACTCGGCATTCCCCACCACCACACATCTCAATCTCCATCATCTGGGGTCTCGATGCACGGGAATCTCGCCCAATTAACCATTCCATATTGTCGTGGACTTATGTCTTTCACGCAGGAAACAACTATAAAGACATGCCATGGTGTCCAATGGACACAAAGTGCTGACTATGATAGAGAAGTCTTGTGCAGTCTATTCCGGGATGCAGCACTCGGCTTTCCACCTATCTTATCTCGTCCTCCACCATCGGTCTCGTCACGAATCTCGTAATTAACCATTCCATGGTCAATGGACACCCCATATAACCACATGAAACAGCAACTATAAAACATGCCATGGTGTCAATGGACACAGTGCTGACAATGATAGAGGAAGTCTTGCAGTCCATTCCGGGATGCAGCACTCGGCATTCCCACTTATCTTACATCTGATCCTCCACCATCGGTCCGATACTGAGATCTACCAATTTACCATTCCATGGTGTCAATAGACACCCATGTCTTCCACTGAAACCAGCAACTATAAAACACCATGGTGTCCAATGGACACGCAGTGCTGACTATGATAGAAGTCTTGTGCAGTCAATTCCGAGATACAGCACTGGCATTCCACCTATCTTACATCTCGATCACTCGCATCTGGTCTCGTACCGGTCTAAATTAACCATTCCATGATGTCAATAGACACCCATGTCTTCCACTGGAAACAGCAACCAAACATGCCATGGTGTCGGACACGATGCTAACAATGATAGAGGAAGTCTTGTGCAGTCCATTCCGGGATGCAGCACTGATTCCACTATCTTACATCTTGATCCTCCATCTCGGTCTCGATACAGGAATCTAATGAACCATTCCTGGTGTCAATGGACACCATGTCTTCCACACGGAAACAGCAACTATAAAACATGCATGGTGTCCAATGGACACACAATACTGACTATGATAGAGAGTCTTGTGCAGTCCATTCCGTGCAACGCGGCATTTCCACCTATCTTACATCGATCACTAAGCATCTCGGTCCGATACCTGGAATCTCGTAATTACCATTCCGTGGTGTCAATAGACACCCCATATATTCCACACTGAAACAGCAACTATAAAACACCACAATGTCCAATGGACACGCAGTACTAACATATGATAGAGAAGTCTTGTGCAGTCATTCGGGATGCAGCACCGCATTCCCTTATCTTATCTCGATCCTCCACCATCTAGGTCTCGATACCGGAATCTACACCAATTACCATTCGTGGTGTCAATAGACACCCATGTCTCCCATAGGAAACAACACTATAAAACATGCCATGGTGTCAATGGACCACGAGTACTACTATGATAGAGGAAGTCTGTGCAGTACATTCCGGGATCGCACTCACTTCTCACCTATCTTACATCTCGATCATCGCCATCTAGGTCTCGATACGAATCACGATAACCATTCATGGTGTCAGCACACCATGTCTTCCACACTGGAAACAGCAACTATAAACATGCCATGGTGTCAAGTGGACACATAGTCCTGACAATGATAGAGGAAGTCTTGTGCAGTCCATTCCGTGATGCAACACCGGCATTCCCCACTATCTTACATCTTGATCCTCCGCCACCTAGGTCCTCGATACCGGAGTCCGTAATACCATTCCATAGTGTCCAATGGACACAATAACTCCACACTGAAACAGCAACTAAAACATGCCACAGTGTCCAATGGACACACAATACTGACTATGATGAGGAAGTCTTGTACAGTCATTCGTGATACAACGCGGCATTTCCACCTATCTTACATCTCGATCACTCCGCCATCTCGGGTCTCGTCCAGGTCTCGTAATTACCATTCGTGGTGTCAATAGACACCCATGTCTTCACTGAAACAGCAACTATAAAACGTGCCATGGTGTCCAATGGACACAATGCTGACTATGATGAAGTCTTGTGCAGTCCATTCTAGGATCACTTTCGGCATTCCACCTATCTTACATCTCGATCCTCCGCCATCTGGTCTCGATACCAGGAATCGTAATTAACCATTCCATGGTGTCCATGGACACCCATGTCTTTCCACAGGAAACAGCTATAAAACACGGTGTCCAATGGACCACGGTGCCTATGATGAGGAAGTCTTGTGCAGTCTATTCGGGATGCAGCACTCGGCATTTCCACTATCTTACATCTCAATCACTCTACCATCGGTCACGATACGGGAATCTCGCCAGTCCATTCAGGGTGTCCAATGGACACCCCATATTTCCACACTGAAACAGCAACTATAAAACATGCTGGTGCAATGCAGGGGTACTGACAATGATAGAGGAAGTGTGTGCAGTCCATTCCGGATGCAGCGCGGCATTCCCATATCTTACATCTCGATCACTCCGCCATCTCGGTCTAGGTACGGGAATCTACCCAATTACACCATTCGTGGTCTCCCATGGAGCACCCATGTCTCCACCAAAACTGCTTAACTTCTCGACTTATGCCATAGTGTCCAATGGACACGCCGTGCTGACTATGATAAAGTCTTGTGCAGTCCATTCGAGATGCAGCTTTCGGCATTCCACTATACACATCTTGTCACTCGCCATCTCAGATCTCGATGCAGGGTCACGTAATTAACCATTCCATGGTGTCAATGGACACCCATGTCTTCCACACAGGAACAGCCTACTCGGCTTATGCCATGGTGTCCAATGGACACACAATGCTGACATAGTAAGAGAAGTCTTGTGCAGTCCATTCCGTATTCGCAACATGGCATTTCCACCTATCTTACATCTGATCCTCTGCCATCTGGTCTCGATACAGAATCTCGCAATTTACCATTCCGTGTCCAATAGACACACATGTCTTCCCACACACTGGGAAACAGCAACTATAAAATGTGCCATGGTCAATGGACTGGAATGCTGACTATGATAGAGTCTTGTGCAGTCATTCCGGGATACAGCACTTGGCATTCCACTATCACATCGTGATCACTCGAAATCTCAGTCTCGCCGGGGAATCTGTACTATCAAGCGTTTACTATTCTGTCACTATAAACGTATTGGTGATCCGGGCATCCGTGTTCATCTTTGAATGGTATTCGGAGAAGCATTTATCTACGACAGGCCCTTACGCAAATCTACACCTGATAGGTCGATTCCCACGCTTCCCTCTCTTTGTGCACACCACACATCTTGGGTAGGTACAGCTTCTTTGGTTCTTTGTATTTTGATGGGAAGTGCTTTGCAGTCGTGGCATGGATCAATTTTGTCGATTGTTTTTGGCTATGCTGTGAAGATCATCTATTTTTTGTGTCGTTAAAGTTCTTAATTACAGTTCGTTTGAATTTCAAGTCTATCTTCTTTCTTTCTGGGAAACTTTTGTACATTATGTACCCTGAATTAATATGCATTCAGTAAATAAAGAACTCCTTTGTTATACCTTCTTGCATCGCGGTTAAAATTGTAATACCCTGTTAGCTGATCATTTTTCCGACTCCACCATGTATGTTGTAGTCAGTACATTTCGGTTTTTATCGACTTCAGTCTTCAATCCTTTCTTCCAGTATCGATAAATTCAGTACTTGATGTTGTTGACAGCATGTATATGTCCTCTTGTCTCTCCACTCATACAGAGCATTGGTGTCTTCTTGATGTACTTTCTTTCATTTCAGCTTTATGTCTTTATTTTGGGAGGCATTCTTGTGGTTGGGTAACAGTTCCAGTTGCACCAACTTCAGATAAGAAAATAGATCTGTTAGTTGAGGTCAGTGTGGTATCTGTCTGTGTAAATCCTGTAGTTTTCATAGTTCTTCTCTAACAAGATCGAAACAAACCTGTATGTATGTCCTTTGCCTGTTCCTCGTCGACTTTGCTGTATAAATTGCCAGTTGCATATGTATCCCGTTTGTTCATAATGTGTACACCTTGATTCGTGTTTCACTGGTTTTGGATTAAATGTTCTGTAACTTAGATTTCCTCCACAGACATATACCTCATAGGGAGAGTCCCGATTAAAGGAAGATGGGTTCGTGATCTCTTGGGAATGACTCATGTCTCTAATGTGAAAAAAGTTGATCAAATCCCTCCATCCTCTAGGCTTCGATCGAGTTGTCAGCCATGGGAGAAAAAAAATCAGGTTGAATCGTTCCTTGCCATCACACTTTCCAGAATGGTGCAGGGACTCGGTCAATCAGTATTCATCTTACTGTCTTCACTACTAGTCCTATGATATAATGCAAAACCCTTCTGTTCTTCTTGTCAGTCATCTTCCAAGCCTGGCCATGTGAATGTGGTGACAACTCATCAGTGGATGTGCAGAAAGTAAATTGGCATATCTATTTGTTTCCCTTGCAATAAACTCAAATCTTCATCCGTCAGGCAAACAGTTGTACAACCAAGTGGACTTTCTGGACTGGTACTTGGAGACCTGATTGCAGTAATAGGTGTCATTGTCACTTGTTGTTGTCACCCTTCCCATTCGTCTTCTCTCTAATGCTTTGTTCTGCTGATGACTTGTTCTTTTACGAGTCTTCTTATGCCTTGCACCTACTGATGTTGGAGGTCTTCTTCCATCTTCCTGCTCCACATCCGCATGTAATCTTGATCAGTACTTTCTTCATCTTCAGAAGACTCATTACACACTTCCACCAGATCCAAATTGTACAATCTTTCTTCAACATCTCTTCACTATGCGATTAGAATCGGACTCGCTACATCTGGATCTTGGCCAAAACATCCAATACAGTCATTTTTTTGCCATGATGATTATTCTGTAGATATAGAGAAAAACAACAAATAAAAAAAAACACATCATTGTTGCAAGTTATCTTTGTTGGGTGATTCTAATAATATGAAAATGGCCCTATGAATAGCAGTTTGGCTCAGTCATTCTCCCCAACTGGTTATATTTTCAAGCGTACCATGTATTCTATGTCTGTTGAATTGTACAAATATACTGCAAGGAATCAACCTGAAAGACAAAAAATAAGTTATATTGGAAGAGTTATATGTAATATCTTTAGTTACTCAAGCCATTTTCACACATACGGAAGACACAGTGATATGATATTAGAAACATCATCCTTATCAGGTGCAACATCTCTAACATTCAGTAGTAGTCTTGAAATTGAGTTCCCAGCCAAATGTCTTTGGGTAACCTTGCCTCAGTGTTTACAGAGGTTCTTTGTCTTTAAATAGTTTTTTATTTTAATGGGTTCACTACAATATATCAAGGCACACTGCCTCTAGGTAGCTGGTCCATTCACTTAATTGTCAAACAGGCGGGTATACTGATGAGTCCTGGTAGGGCGAAACATGTCTATGTTTCTGTTCTTTCCTTTGCAAACTGTGTGAGGCCTTCGGGCACCATGCAATTCTGCTTTTTGTTGACCAGCATAACATTCTGGTGATTTGCATATGCAGCCATGATGCTTGTATTGTAGTATGTGATTTTGTATTTGTAGTGTACAATGTCCATCCAATATATCACTATAGGTTTATGATTATATAACATCAGTCTGCATTTTACCACCCTTTGGTGTGCTGTGTCTCTGATGTTACTTGTTATCAACAAATAGTGTATTGCTTAGTCAAGAAAATCAACAAATTGAAACCTTTCTGTTTTGGAACTGCAACTTTAATTAACCTACAATATGCGGTATCGTAACATAGGAAGAACTTGATATATATCAAGTAGGATCAACAATTCACAGTACAGCTGATATCCATCAAAGTCATACGTTCAAAGTGTCTATGTTCAGTGAACTGATAAATGCAAAATCAACCATTGTTCTCTTCTGATTTTGGTGCTGTCCCATGAAGAGATGCATGAAAACTCTAGGGACTGGAGTCAGATAAGGTTATTAATTGACCTTAAACATTTGCAGAACACATAATGTTTTTTTCAGCGATAAAGCAACCAATTTATGTCTTATTAATAAAGATATATATCCAAAGTATTGTTTATAGTTTGTTAATTCATTTCAGTTCTTCTGATTACATTTGTTTTTAGGTCATCATAAACAGTATATTACATGAACAAATAACTGCTGTACAAGTAGAAGTGGTGAAAATATGTATTATTATATATGGCTTAATAATACCTAACAGGGTGGGCAGTATTGTGCTTACCCGGACTTCTTAGGGCGTAATGAGTCTGACACGCAGGTGGAGGGTTATAGCCCCTGGAAGGTCAGTATAGTATAATACCACCATCCTGGAGGGTATTATTGTCTTTTAATGGGCAGAACAATATTAATTATAACAAAATTGTTAACTAAATAATTAGTTTAATGACTTTGTAATAAAATAGTTCCAGTACATGGATTTAACTGGTCATTTTTTAACCCCAACATACAGACACATATGAGTTGTTTTTTGTTGAAAATATATTTCACTTAAACAGAGGAAGCATTGGTATGGGCTGCAGTACGGTTGGTTGTGGAGAGCCCTGCCTGGTAGCTGTATGTGTCAGGTACTTTGCTATCTCAGGATGCCCAGTTGCTGAGGAAACAGAAATAAAAGAAAATGAAGAGCAGCAGCTTCCACTAAACAGTGCGAGGTTCTGGGGACCAGTAGCTCTTGCTAAGTGAGAAAAAATGGCGGAGATTTGATTTTATGGTGTACTTATGCCAATAGAAAATTAGGCTGGGCACATGATACGGGACTATGGAAGGGGCCAGTACTAGCCAGTTTATAGCTCATTTTCAATGAGTGTCATCGTCTAATACTTCTTTGAAACAGCTCAGAAATCTATTGATAGACTGAAAAATATTGAAATACGTGTAACCTTAGAAAGTATAGAACATATTCAATGCATTTCAGATCACTCCTGTACATTTTCATCAGCAGAGTGGAGCAGATGGTGAACCATCCATGAGTTTCTGGGTGTGTCTATGCAGGACTTTACTGATATTGTGAGTGGTCACCATGGCCTGGTGTGGTGGCACAAAACATTATGGATGAATAAGGTGAAAGGAAAGTCCAACATGAAAAATAGGACAAGAGGACACAGCATGAGATTAGAGGGATGCCAGTTGGGTACTGTGAGAAGTTCTTTTAAAGAAAGTGTGGTGGATGCATGAAACGGCCCTCGGAAGTGGTGGATAGGACACAGTGCAGGGCTTAAACGGGCATGGATGGGCATAATGAGCAATACAGATGAATATGATAGGTAGGTCATTGAAAGCAAAGTTCAATACACATTTATATTGTAGAAAAGAAATGGGTGGTCTGGTTGGCCTTGCAGTCCTTATTTCATCAACTTATGTTTCTATGCACAGGGTGGAAGGATGAGAAGGGACTTATTAACATACTGTTCTACCATACCACTTCAGCAGGTAGCATTCCACCCAGCCACCACCCTCTCTAAAGTGTCTCTCATCTCCTGAACTTCCTTTTGCTCCAGTCCTATCATGGCCCTGTGTCCTCTGTTTCACTTAGGATGTATGAGAGGAATCACCTGTGAAAACAGGTGTTGGTGGGGTGGAAAGGATGAGAATGTACTTAGGATGTATGGGCAGGGGTCACCTGTAGAAAGCAGGAAGTTAGTATCCTCTGTACAGACGGTTGGTTGTACCCATTGTTGTGGTGCCTTATGGGAGAGATTAGGTCCATTTACGTAATCTTTTTTTTTTTGGTGGTGTCCTGGCATGGGGCTTGTGAGGGCCATTTTCACCGGGAAACAGTTAACATGTTGTGGCCTTTATGGGAGAATTGTGGTTCCATTGAACAGCCTCGTGTACTTTTGATGTGGCTGATATGGGAGGGTTGGGGCCACTGGACACCATAGGATGTATTGTTGTGACATGCTGGCATTTGGCATTTTACCTTCTCATGCCTAAATTGGGTCACACTCACTACAGTGCTGGCCAATTAGTCCTGAGTTTTTCTTTTCATTTCTTTAGCCATCCTAACCATTTAGTATTTAAGAGCTTTAAAGACATGTGACTTCTCAAAATCAGTTACCATTGTACAGGCTGTTTGAAAAAGTCAAAAATACTTTTAAACTGGTGGGACTGTACCACACTGAGAAAGAAGCAGTCCACTGTTCATTGATACCATCTCTGCCAGCAATGCACTCCATAGCTACCACTTCTGTGCAGTTCCCCAAACTCTCTGTCTGAGAGGGTGTACATCACTCCCATTTTGAAGCTCTACTTGGAATCGTGGATTTGCACAAAAGTGATTGTGCTGCCTCCTCCCTTCTTCCATTACCTCATATACCTGACCAACCCATCGAAAAGGATGCCCATTGCCAATTGCTCCAATCCCTTCAAAACCAGGCACTGCATGATACAGTTACTGCGAACTTACCGTATATATGTTGAGAGAGGCTCTCTGTAGGTACTTAGATACATGACTGATGCTGGCAGGCAGCGGGACCTCATGGAAAATTTCAGCTAGCGTCCTGGGAGGGCCCACGTCACATTTGACTGGCATCAGGATTGATTAGGTGAGTCGAGACCACTTTGTAAGAACTTGGTAGTCCTGAGGACCACTTTATCTTATGAAGGAGATAAAATCAGGCTCCACTGTGGCAGTTCACTTATGCCCTGTTGAAGTGATGTTTATAAAACACAGTATTCAAGTCAAGTACTTAGCTCTGCTGAGTAAGGTTTAACAAGGTTGTGGTTGGGCATGCAACATTAAGATTCCAGGCAGGGCAGGTCCCTGAATGGGGGTTGGTGAAGCAACCCCTTGACCTAGAGAATACCGGATGAGCTGAAGGGAGGGGTTTCTGCTGATAAGAAAGCAGCCACGGCCCAGTGCACTTTTGGGTGCTTGTCTCAGCTAAAAAATTCAATGTACCATATAATCCAGAACTGTCTGGGCTGCAAAAGACTATCTGATTATTCCACCTGGCAATACTAGCCCAGGGTGGGGATCCAGTGACCATCGTGATGGCCTGAAATCCTGCTGAGAGCATCTGCAGGACTGTCCGCCTGGAGTGAACTGCCATAAGGGAGGTGTCTAGGAAGGCACTCTCAAATGGGTGATTGGGGCTAGGCAGAACAGGCACAGGAATGTCCATCCTTGTGTGGTAGTTGGCGCGAGGACTGCTAGTGAGTCTTTCTGTGGTCCCGTCATCGTCAGCCTATAAGTAATTACCTACTGCGTTATCCTCTCAGGTAAGATCTGGGATTATGGGACACATATCCCATGCAACCCTCATACCAGACACAACCAAGTAATATGTGTGGTATCTTTACAGGATACCGGTCAGAAGCAGAATATTAAGGGATGTCCGTCTGTACTGAAAAATAAAATACAGGAATGGAGTCACAAGGATCCGTAGTTCATACAATTATTAATATATAACATGTCACAGTAGAACAATACTTGTTCGATGGTGAAGGAGTCCTTGCTGTTCAGGCATGTGAAGAAGTCACAATAGTTAATATGAAAGTTGGTATGAGATAACTGAGAGTGATAGATACTGCTGGTGCACTGACTACATTAGGGTGTAATGGTGCATAAGAAAACATTGTTGAAGAGTATTATAATAATATTAATAGTGGCATAAAGGAATAAAATTAGTTAACAGATGAAGAAATTTGTTTTTTTAGAGATGATTAGAAAGACTAGTGCTCTGCCTAGATGCCAATTTTCAGTGATTGTGCATCCTGTTGATAGGTGATATCTTTGTTCACTGGCCCACAATCAATTAAGTTCATCACTGACCCTTTTAATGGAATCTTCTTGCCCGCTTCTGTAAATGAAGCTCTAGTTCGCTGTTGTCAAATTGGCACAACATGCACCTTGATAACATGCCATCACTAATGATCCTTAGACTATCAATTGGCACAAGTTGCCTTGATAACATGCGCTATCATGAATGATCATTTACCTTAAATTGGCACAATATGCCTTATAGCATGTGTTATCGCGAATTTTCCATGCAACTGATAAATTGGCACAACATGCACCTTGTTAATATGTAATTATCACAAATGTTCCATGCGACTGACAAATTGGCAACATGCATTTTGATAACATGCGCATCACAAATGTTCCATGTACTCACAAATTGGCACAACATGCACTTTTTAACATGTGCTATCATTAATTTAATTCTAATATAGTACTTATTAATCACTCTCATTCCCCCACACTGGGATCAACGATCACAATATAGTTTATTTAGTATAAGGACAGATACTAACTCAAGTCAATTACTAGGACAAAGGTTTGGATTTCAAAATGCTGACTTTGCTGAAATGGGAGAGTGTCAAGAGCTCTGAGAGAATGTGGGCAGGAGGGTGGAAGAACAGTGGCATCTAAGGAAGCCTTATGGAAGTAACAAACCAGTGCATCGATTGGTATTCAAAGGCTAGATAACAAGAAAGTTATATGTTCTCCACCCACATACTCCAATCTGAATACATTCTAGTTGACCTCTTCATGCTGTCACTTGCCCCTTGTGCCCTCTTCCTGGCACTGACCTCACTAGACCATAGCCAACCCTAACTTCATACCCTAACTCGACAACTTGTTATTCATGTCGCCTTACTAACCAGGGCAGATGGTGGTGGAGGATAAGACTGCACAAGTGAGAGGGAGTTTGGAGAGGACATCAAGCATGGTGTAGGACAAGGTATAAGCAGGAAGTGGGAGGGATGCCAAAGCAAACAAAGGGAGCAACAAGTGAGCTGAAGCAGCAGAGGGGCGATCCACGGAGGAATGGGGACTGGGGACATGGACTCTAGATCCAGGTGCCTCAGGCCTCTGTATGGGTCCCAATCCTCAGACTTCAATCAGTACTTCTTAATGGGAACAAAAGGTTCAAAAGCTGGGTCTGAATACATCCCTTCATCAGATCCAGCGGGGGATCAGGTCAGATAACAGCAGGTCAGCGGGCAAGTCATACGAGGAGAGGTTGAGGTTACTGAACATGTACCCCGAAGACAGGAAAGAGGGGGAGAGGAGGGACATGATTGGTAGTTTGGTACTGAAAGGGATAAGTAGGTGATGGTGGAAAGAACTGATGACTGGCAGGGACTGCCTCTTTATAGTCACGCTTGCGTCCACCACCCGATGATGGGGCACAGCTCCTGCTGACGACGTTAGCTAAGTTTGCCGTGCAGTTCTGATGCCAGGAAATGCAGACCTATATTGAACCTACCAGGAACCTCTCGTATAAGATCAGTTGTTTCTATTCTATGGTCCTTATGTTATGTGTACCAGGTAAGATCTTACATCAGTCTCCGGATTGTGCAAATCAAATGTTTTTAATTATAAAAAGAGTCTGAGAAATATGGTTTTCTGATTGGTTGTAAATATTCATCAGCCCTATGTTAATCTTGATTAACATACATGTACAGCTAATCAAATTTCGACAGGGTTTAACATATTTAAAAACATTATATTATATGTGCATCGGTGCCGCATTTGCCTGGCCTGTACAAAAACCTACATTTATAGAATACAGTTTACTTGTGATTTATGACAGTAAAATATATGTGTACCTAAGATAGGTTTCTGATCTCTTCCAGAATCGCTCATGTATCTCCCCAATGTGAAAAAGTTGATCAAATCCCTCCATCCCTCTAGGCTTCCGATTCGAGTTGTCAGCCATGTGGAGAAAAAAAAAATCAGGTTGAATCGGTTCCTTGCCATCACACTGCCCCAGAATGGTGTGCAGGTGACTGACCCAATCCCAGTATTCATCTTTACTGCTCTTCACTACCAGTCCCATCGCAATGTATAATGCAAAAAAACCTCTTCAGTTCTTCTTTGTCAGTCATCTTCCAAGCCCTGGCCCTTGAATGGTGGCAACTCATCAGTGGATGTGCCAGAAAGAAATCATTGGCATATCTATTTGTTTCCCTTGCAATAAGCTCCAAATCTTCATCCGTCAGGCAAAACAGTTGTACAAATCCAAGTGGACTTTCTGGGACTGGTACTTGGAAGACAAAGTTACAGTGAATAGGTGTCCATTGTCACTTGTTGTTGTCACCTCTTCCCATTCGTCTTCTCTTCTAATGCTTTGTTCTGCTGATGACGAGCCCTTTACCGCGAGTCTTCTTATGCATTGCACCTACTGATGTTGTGGAGGTCTCTTCATGATCTTCCTGCTCCACATCCGCATGTAATCTTGATCAGTACCTTCTTCATCTTCAGAAGACTCATTACACACCTGCCACCCAGATCCAAATTGTACAATCTTTCTTCAACATCATCTTCTACTATGCGATTCGGAGAAATCGGACTCTACTACATCTGGATCTTGGCCAAAACATCCAATGCAGTCATTTTTTTGCCATGATGATTATTCTGTAAGATGTAGAAAAAACAAAACAAAAAAAAACACATCATTGTTGCAAGTTATCTTTGTTGGGTGATTCTAACAATAATATGAAAAATGAAGCCCTATGAATAGCAGTTTGGCTCAATAAACCTACTCCCCAACTGATTTATATATTTCAAGCGTACCACAAAATATTCTATGTTCTGTTGAATTATGTCAAATATACTGCAAGGAATCAACCTGAAAGACAAAAAAATAAGTTATATTCGAAGAGTTACATGTAATATCTTTAACGGAGTACTCAAGCTCATTTTCACACATACGGGAAGACACAGTGATATGATAATAGAAACATCCATCCCGTATCAGGTGCAACATATCAAGTTAAGCATTCAGTAGTAGTCTTGAAACTTGGCTTCCCAGCCAAATGCCCTTACTGTAACCTCAGTGTTTACGCACAGAGGTTCTTTGTCTTTAAATAGTTTTTTATTTTAATGGGTTCACCACAATATATCCAAGGCACACTGCCTCTAGGGTAGCTGGTCCATTCCACTGGGGTGTCAAACAGACGAGGCATACTGGATGAGTCCTGGTAGGACGAAACACGTCTATCTTCTGTTAGCACCCTTTGCAAACTGTGTGAGAGGCCTTTCGGCACCATGCAATTCTGCTTTAAGTTGGACCAGCATAACATTCTGTGGTGATTTGCATATGCAGCCCATGATGCTTTGCATTGTGGGGGCATGTGTGATTTTGTATTTTGTAGTGTACAATGTCAACCCCCAATATATCACTATAGGTTTATGACTATATAACATCAGTCTGCATTTTACCACCCTTTAGTGTGCGTTAATGCCTCCTGATGTTACCTGGTTATAAACAAATAGTGTATTTGCTTACTAGTCAAGAAAATCAACAAATTGAAACCTTTCTTGTTTTGGAACTTGCAACTTTAATTAACCATACAATATGCAGTATCAAATATAGGAAGAACTTGACATATATCAAGTTAGGATCAACAATTCACAGTACAGCTGATATCCATCAAAAGTCATACGTTCCAAAAAGTGTCTATGTGTCAGTGAACTGATAAATGTAAAATCAACCATTGTTCTCTTCTGATTTTCGGTGCTGTCCCAATGAAGATGATGCATGAAAAACTCTAAAGGATCAAGTCAGGATAAGTGTTATTAAATTGACCTTAAACATTTGCAAGAACACATAATACATTTAATTCAGCTATAAAGCAACTAATTTTATGTCTTATTAATAGCTATACATCCAAAGTATTGTTTATAGTTTGTTAATTCAATTCTCAGTTCTTCTGATTACATTTGTTTTATATCGTGTCATATATAAACAGTATATTACTTGAACAAACAACTGCTGTACAAGTAGAAGTGAGAGTGAAAATATGTATTATTATATATGGCTTAATAATACCCAACAGGTGGGCAGTATTGGCCTAATTCGGCTGCCTAGGGCGAATGAGGCCAGACACCGCAGGCAGAGGGTTGTATCGCCTGGAAAGTCCAGTATAGCACAATACCACCTATCCTGAGGGTATTATTGTGCTTAGAAAATGGGCACAGTAGAACAATATTAATTATATAACAAAACTTAGCTAACTAATAATTAGTTTATTCGTGATTTTTGTAATAAAATAGTTCCAGTACATGGATTTAACTGGTCATCTTGGTTAACCCCAACACACAGACACACATATGAGTTACTTCATTTGTTGAGAAATATGATTTCACTTAAACAGAGGAAGCACTGGTGTATGGCAAGCAGTGTACTGTGTTGTCTGCTATGGAGAGCCTCGCGTTCTGGTAGCTGTGTGTCAGTGTGTACCTTGCTATCTCAGGAGTGCCTAGTCACTGAGGAAACAGAAATAAAAGAAATATGAAGAGCAGTAGCCCACTAAACAGTCGAGGTTCTGGGACCAGTAGCTCTTGCTAAGGAGAGAAAAATGGGGAGATTTGAAATTTTATCGGTACTTTATGCCAATAGAAAATTAGCTGGGCACAATGATACAGGACTACGTGAAGGGGCCAGTACCTAGCCAGGATTTTACAAGCTCATTTTCTAATGAGTGACTATCGTCTCAATACTTCTTTTGAAACAGCTCAAGAAAACTAGTTGATGGACTGAAAAATATTGAAAATGTAATCTTGAAAAGCATATGAAACATGTTATTCAATCGACATTTCAGATCAATACTCCTGTATACATTTTCATCCAGCAGAGTGGACAGATGGCTGAACCATCCATGACTTTTCAACATGTCATACTGCAGGACTTTTACTGACATTGGAGTGGTCCACCATGGCTCTAGGTGTGGTGGCACAAAGATTAAGGGGATGAACAGGTGAAAGAGTCTAATATGTTCCAACATAAGAAAATAGGACAAGAGGACACAGCATGAGATTAGAGGTGTATGCCAATTAAAGATGTACTGTGAGAGTTCTTTTTTAAAGAAAGTTGGTGGATGCATGAAGCGGCCTACTTCAGAGTGGTGGATATGAATGGGTGCAGTGGCTTCAACAGGTATGGATAGGCATAATGGAGCAATACAGATGAATATGGATAGGTAGGTCATTGACAAAGCAAAGTTCAATGGCACATTTTATGTGTAGAAAAGAAATGGCAGACTGGATGGGCCGCAGGTCCTTATTTGCTATCAACTTGTTTCTATGCACAATGGTGGGGTGGAAAGGATGAGAAGGGACTTATGAACATACTGTTCTCTGCATACCTATTCAGCAGTAACGATTCCACCCAGCCACCACCCTCTCTGTAAAAGTGTTCTCCTCTCCTCCTGAACCTTCCTTGCTCCAGTCTCATATCATGGCCCCTGGTGTCCTCTGTTTCACTTAGGATGCATGAGGAGAGGATCACCTGTAGAAAACAGGTAGTTGGTGGGGTGGAAAGGATGAGAATGGACTTAGGATGTATAGGCAGAGGAATCACCTGTAGAAAACAGGAAGTTAGTATCCTCTGTACAGACAGTTGGTTGTACCTCATTGTTGTGGTGCCTTATATGGAGAGAATTATGGTCCATTTAAGAAAGCTGTGAATTTTTTGGTGGTGTGGCCTGGCATGGGAGGGCTTGGAGGGGCCATTTTACACCAGGAAAACAGTTAACATGTTGTAGCGCCTTATATGGAGGGAATTGTGGTTCCATTGAACAGCCTTGTGCACTTTTTGATGTGGCCTGATATGGGAGGGAGCTTGTGGGGGGCCACTGGACACCATAGGATGCTTACATTGTTGTGACATGTGCTTGGCATTTGAAATACTAACTTCTCTGCCTAAAATCAGTCACATCTACTACAGTTGCTGGAAACCTAGTGGGCCCAGTTTTTCCTTTTTCATTTCTTTTAGCCATCCTAACCATTTAGCATTTAAGGCTTTAAGACATGCAAGACCCCCAAAATCAGTTACCAGCTGTGTTACAGGCTGTTTGAAAAAGTCAAAAAATACTTTTTAAACCGGTGGGACTGGTACTTTCACTGAGAGAAGAAGCAGTCCACTGTTCTACTGGATACCATCTCTTGCCAGCAATGCACTCCACCCAGCTACCACTTTCTGTCCTGCTAGTTCCCCAACCTCTGTCTGAGAGGGCTGACTGTACATCACTCCATTTTGAGAGACCTATTCTTGGAATCGTGGATTTGCATCAAAAGTGACTGTGTGCTACCCTCCCTTCTTCATTACACCTCATATACATGACCAACCCTTGGAAAGGGATACCCAATGCCAATTGTCTCCAAATTCCCTTCAAAACCAGGCACTGCATGAAAGTACAGTTACTAAGAACTTACCGTGAATAATATATGTTCGAGAGAGGCTCTTGCAGTAGGTAATTACATACATGACTGATGCTGGCAGGCAGCAGGACCTCATGGAAAAATTTCTAGCTAGCAGTCCCTGGGGAGGGACCACCCCCACATCAGGTGACTGGCATCAGGATTGATTAAGGTGAAAGTCCGAGACCACTTTATGCAAGAACTTTCTGTTAGTCCTGAGGACCACTTTATCCCTATGAAAGGAGATAAAAATCAGGCTCCACTGACAATGCTTGTAGTTCACTTATGCACCTGGCAGAAGTGATGGCTACCAAAAACACAGTATTCCAAGTCAAGTACTTGTGCTCCCTGAAGACAAGGGTTCAACAAGGGGTTGTATTAGCTTGGCAATGCAAACATTAAGATCCCTGGCAGGGCAGTGCCCTTGAATGGGGGTTGGTGAAGCAACCCTTTGAAAACTAGGAATACCGGATGAGCTGAAAGGGAAGAGGGTTTTCTCTGTTGATAAGAAAGCGAGCCACGGCTGCCAGGTGCACTTTTAGGGTAGCTGGTCTCAGCCCCAAAGAATTCAAATGTACCATATAATCCAGAACTGTCTGGGGCTGCAAAAAGATCTATCTGAGGAGTGTCCCACCTGGCAAATACTAGCTCCAGAATTAGGGGATCCAGTGACCATTCGTGATGGCCCTGGGAAATCCTGCTGAGAGCATCTGCCAGGACATTGTCCTTGCCTGGGAAGTGAACTGCCATAAGGGAGGTGTTCAGGGAATAAGCACTTCTCAAATGGGTGATTGGGGCCTAGGCAGAACAGGCAGGAATGTCCATCCTGTGGTAGTTAGCCGCCCAGGGACTGCTAGGTCAGAAATCTTTTCTGGGGTCCCGTCACTTCGCCAGCCGCCGTCCTATAAGTAATTACTCACTGTAAGTCCTCTCAAGTAAGATCTGGGATTATGAGACACATATCCCATGCAACCCCTCCCATACCAGACACAACCAAGTAATGTGGTGAATAGCATCTTACCAGGATACTGTGGAGTCAGAAGCAGGAATATTGAAGGGACGATGTCCGTCAGTACTGAAAAATAAAATACAGGAATGGAGTCACAAAGGATCCGTAGAGTTCAGTAATAAAATTATTAATATATAACATGTTCACAGTAGAACAATACTATCTGATGGGTGAAGGAGTCTCTCATCTGTTCAGGTATGTGAAGAGAAACAACAATAGAGTTAATATGGAAAAGTTACAGTAATGAGATAAGAAACCGATGGTGGATAGATACTGCTGGTGCATCAGATCTACATTAGAGTGTAATGGTGCATAAGAAAAAAATTACTGTTGAAGAAGTATTATAATAATAATATTAATAGTGGCATAAAAGGAATAAAATTAGTTAACAGATAGAAGAAAATTTGTTTTAGTAAGATGATTAGAAAGACCAGTGCTCTCTGCCTAGATGGCCAATTTTCAGTGACTCGTGGCATCCCGTTGGGATAGGTGGATGTTCCTTTTGGTTCTACTGGGCCTCCATTGTTGCCTGCACAATCAATTAAGTTCATTCACTGACCCTTTTAATGGAATTCCTTCTTTGCACCACTTCTGTAAATGAAGCATCTAGTTCACTAGTCTGTCAAATTGTTATACATGCCTTGATAACATGCGCTATCTTGAATGATCACTTAGACCATCAAATTGGCACAACATGCACCTTGATAACATGCGCTATCATGAATGGATCACTTAGACCATCAAATTGGCACAACATGCACCTTGGTAACATGTGTTATCACGAATTTCCATGCAACTGACAAATTGGCACAACATGCACTTTTGTTAACATGCACTATCACAAATGTTCCATGCGACTGACAAATTGGCACAACATACCTTGATAATACACGTCTATCACAAATGTTCCATCAGACTCACAAATTGGCACAACATGCACTTTGATAACATGTGCTATCATTAATTTAGCACCCTATATAGCATGGTGGTTAATCTCACCTCTCAAAACTCCCCACACTGGGATCCAACGATCACAATATAGTTTAGTTTAGCATAAGGACAGATACTAACTCAAGTCATACTAGGACAAGGTTTTGGATTTCAAAAATGCTGACTTTGCTGAAATGGGGAGAGGTCTCAAAGAGCTCTGGAGAGAATGTGGGCAGGAGGGGGAGTGGAAGAACAGTGTAAGCATCTAAAGGAAGCCTTAATGGAAGTAACAAACCAGTGCATCAGATTGGTATTCAAAGGCTAGATAACAAGAAAGTTACTATGGTTCTCCACTCCACATACTCCTAATCTGAATACATTCCCCCTAGTTGACCCTCTTCAATGCTGTCACTTGCCCCCTTCTGACCCCTCTTCCTGGCACTGGACCCCCACCTAGACCAATAGCCAACCTCAAATCTTCATTCCCTAACTCGACAACCCCATATCATGTCGCCCCTTTACTAACCAGGACGGAGAAGTGGTGGCGGAGGATAAGAGACAGCACAAGTAGGAGAGAGGAGTTTGGAGAGGGACATCACAGAGATAGGAAACAGGACAAGGCATAAGCAGGGAAGTGGGGGGAGGGACCGATGCCAAAGCAAACAAAAGGAGCAACAAGTGAGCTGGGAAGCAGCAGAAGGGGGCGATCCACGGAGGAATGGGGACTGGGGACATAGACTCTAGATCCAGGTGCTCCACGAGCCTCTGCTGCATAGGGTCCCAATCCTCAGACTCCCAATCAAAGTACTCCTTAATGGGAACAAGAAGGTCCAAAAAAGCTGGGTCTGGAATACATCCCCGTCATCAGATCCAGCAGCGAGGGAATCAAGGTCAGATAACAGCAGGTCAGCAGGGCAAGTCATACGAGGAGAGGTTGAGGGCACTGAACATGTACTCCCTGGAAGACAGGGAAGAGAGGGAGAGAGAGGAGGGACATGATTGGTAGCTTCAAGTACTTGAAAGGGATAAATAAGGTGATGGTGGGAAAGAACTGGATGACTGGCAAGGGACTGCCCCCCTTTATAGTCACGCTGACGTCACACCACCCGATGATGGGGCACAGCTCCTGCTGACGACTGCTAGCTACAAGTTTGCCGTGCAGTTCTGATGCCAGGAAATGCAGACCTATACTTGAAGACTACTGCAGGAACCCTCTCGAAGTAAGATCAGTTGTTTCTATTCTATGGTCCTTAGTGGTTATCATGTACCAGGTAAGAGATCTCTTACATCCAGTCTCTCCCCGGATTGTGCAAATCAAATGTTTTTTAATTATAAAAGAGTCTGAGAAATATAGTTTTCTGATTGTTAAACATTCTATCAGCCCTATGTTAATCTTTGATTAACATACATGTACAGCCTAATCAAATGCTGAATAGGTTTCATACTATTTAAAAACATTTATATTATAATAATAAATAAGGCACTCCATTTGCCTGGCCTGTACCTAAAAACCTACATTTAGTGCTAGAATACAGTTTACTTGTGATTTATGTGACAGTAAAATATATGTACCTTATTCTTATGTGTTATATATGTACCTGAACAAGATGTATGTTAACCCTGTATATGCCTGATGATCATTTTTTGTTCCATTGTAAATCTCCTGGGACGATTTGAAAATAGGCACCTGGTTGTCTAGTGTTATCACCTGCAAACAAAAAGCAAATAAATAAGTTAGCATTTCCCCATGTACAATGTCACACACACCTTCCCATACGGACCCTACCACTAATTTCTGTTGCTGAAAAAAATGTATTTTCTATCCAATAGTCTGTTTCCCATCTAAACAAGTCAATATTTATTTACCAGTCACGCCATTGCCGGACTAAGCTGTGTTAGGTAGCATTAATCACGGCAGAGGAGGCTCTCCGGGGATTAATGCCCGCTGGAAGCGTTGCTGCATGAGGTAAAGCTACTCTTGTGCCACATTACACCCCAGGGTGTGATTAACAGGACAATAACATAACACTAAGAAATACCTTATTGCTTAACTAATGCTGTGTTGTTTTGGTGCTGCTTCGGCGCCCAACACGGCATTATGAGAAATAATGCCGTGTTGGACTCGTAATGCTTTCTCCAGGACACCAACACGCATTATCGGCTCACAATGCCGTGTTGGTCTTATACCACGTGACAGCTGTTCAGCTTATCTCGGTTGCGCCATGCACTTCTGAATAATGCCGTGTTACAATGTGTTAATGCCTCCTGAGGTTACCTGACCATAACCAAATAGTGCTTCACCGTACTGTAATGACACACACTTTCACTGACCCTCAAGAAGAACTGAGCACCCATATGTATATGCGGTTCTGGGCATCCGCTGACATGAACAGCTAAGTGGAATAACAGAATAGCAGGTAAATTACTTCAGTACTTATACATAAAGACAGACAGTGAGAGCTCACATGAGGATACACACAGAGACATTACAGCTGAAATATTTTTATTTGTTGTAACACAATTCATTGTTCTTTAGATTCCTCTCATAATGCTGGTGGTGCAGTCTATGTATACACTTTATTATTGACTTTTATGCCTGTATAAATGTCTTGGTCCCCTGCTGTCTCTGTCCTAACTCTCCATCTCCCCTACCCTGCCTATACACAGTGTAACAACCTCACTTTTCCACATCAATGGCCTCCTCAATACCCTCATAAACCAAGCACTGCCACAATTGTATCATTCCTGTTGTTCTGTTGTACCCCAATTCCTCCCATATCAGGGCAACATGTAATGCATAGAACTAACCTTGACAAATGAAGAAACTGATGTTCGATAATCTCTGAAAAGCTTGAACCAGGACCCTCTACGAGACAGATGTTCTTGTTGATCTGTAAGATGTTCAATCAGGAGCTTTCCTGCTGGAAGACAAAGTGTGATAGTAAAAACATCCTATTGCATATCAGGTGACACCACAAGTTAAGCATTCACTGGTGGACAATGTCAACTTGCACAAACCCTCCCAAACCAGGCCCAACCGCAAAATGAAAAAAAGACTAAAAGAATTTTCCAGCACACCCTTCCCTATTCCTGTCCAACTCCTTCTGAACCCCTCCACAGTCTCTGCCTCCAATAGTCCCCTGGGCAGCACAATCCCTAATTCCACCACCCTCTCGGCATAGGTCGTGGGACCATGGCCACTGATCCCATCTTTACCTGCCACTGAGGCAGAGGTTCTTAGTTTTAATTGTGATCGGAGAGTCTTTTGGCTGGTATAGTAGAATTTCCTTACATGTGAATGTGTTGTGAGCTTATAGTGGGTAGTGATTTATACAGATCCCTCCCCCAGCCTCTCCTTGACAATGCCCTCCATCACCTTGCCCACCACCGATGTCAGGCTGACAGGCCTGTAGTTCCCTGCCACTTCCCTTGATCTAAAGGAAGCCTTAATGGTTGCCTAAGCCAGGAGAACCACGGTCTGCCCCTGAAGCAGCAGCCTTGTCTCCCCTGCCCAGGCTCACTGTGCAACAGCTCCCACAGGTGTTGGCCTTCAGCACCAGGAGAACCACGACCCTTCCCCAAAGCAGCAATGCCGACTCCCATGCCTGAACTCTGTGCAGCAGCTCCCTGATGTGTTGGTCATGATGGCCAGGAGAATAGTGGCCTCCCGGAGGAAGGGCCAACTTCCCCTGCCTGGACTCTATTGTGCAGCAGCTCCTGAAGTGTTATTTGTGAGGGCCAGGAGAACATATGGAGGGACTGGACGTACGTAGAGTATCTCCTGTTCCCCCATGCTCTGGGTGTTATATGCAGCCCTCTCTCCCATGTCCCTGGCTCCTCAACCCTGTGCTATCAATCCCCCTATCTGAGCATCTTTTACTGAATCCATGTCCACCCTGCCACTTCTCTTGACTGGTCCCACCACCTCAATTGATGGCCTATCCTGACCCTTCCTCCCATCTGCACCTATCCACGCTTTGCTACTCCTGGTTAAACAATGTTCCTTTCCCTTGCTTCTAAATAGTGTTACAAAATGGGTTGAAAAAGTCCTGTGCAGTGATTGGTGAAATCTAATCACATGACGTGTTATTCCAGTATGGCAGCACAGGTCAGAAATCACTCTGAACCTCACTACACAGTCCTAGAACTAAAAAATCATGGAATCCATTTTATAATTACAGCAGGGCAACAAACACAACACTGGGTGCATAATTGTGGGATAATGGCATTTCTCATGTGCAAAAGGCACTTGACTTCACCTCATTCCTCACCTCCTGAGGCATGCCAGTATCTCCCCTATAGTGCACGCCCTGTCATCTAATATTGCTTTATTAAAATTTCCATGATTTGTTTGAAATGCCTTGGGAATTATCTCCATTTGAGGGGGGGCTACGTTCTGTCATTCTCTTTTTATTATTATGTTGGGCTTCGAGCAGGCGCAAGCCAACATCTTCTTGATAATAGCAGTGGTGTGGAAACCATGGTGCAGAAAAAACAGTCCCTTACCTCTCCCACATGATGATCCACATTTGGGAACAAGCTTGAGTAACCAGAAGGTCAGCCAGTGGGGGGGGCAGGATTTAGGGTTGGGAACAGAGGAATCTGAAATGTGACCCTGCCAAAATCAGTAAGGCACTATGGCCTAATAGTTCAGGCGCATGCTGGAAACATGAGTCTGCCAATCTGCAGAGGCAAGGTGGGCCAAGACCTTTGCATAGCCTTGGTTTCAGGAGGCAGATCGACTGTTTGTGAGTAAATCTGGGGGGATTGCATCACAGAGTGACTCAACTCTATGCAGAGTCTCTAGCTAAATGAAGTGAAATGTTTTTTGGGGACACAGTCAGCAAGCAGGAGGTATGGGAGGTGAGGGAGGGTTCTGAGCACCAGAAACCTCCCCAGCTATGCCTATGCATGCGGTTGTTGTTGAAAGCATCGGATAACATAACAGATTTAATGACCCTATGTGGATGAGATGGGGTCTCAGGTCATCAGCCATTGTACAAGCTTTTTCTCACGTTTGCTAAGAGCTCCTTTGTGATCAGCCTTAAAAGTGGAAATAAATGCTGATGACCCACTTAAGATTGAAATAAATGATTTATTTCACTTCAGACCTGTCATGCATGAAAATAAATGAATTTATTTGCAAAGTTTACTTTTTACTTTCACAGCCATTGTATAAAAAAGTTTTTATTCAATATAATATCAGAAGTCCAAGTTAAGGAAACTGATAGATAATTTGGGTCCTCTCCCTAAATACTTGATGTCAGCTCCATACCAAGATGATCATCCCCTGATTTGACTATGCCAATGTTGTTTATGGCACCGCATCAGCCTCCCCTTTTGCCAGGCAGCATGACACCATCTACAGTGCTTTTTGCCACTTTGCTCTACATGCCCCTCCTTGCACACATCACTGTACCCTCTACTCATCCCTCTCCCTTACTTCCCTCCAAACTGTGTTCCCTGATTCCTGCTATTGCCAAGAATAATCTTCGTATCTTCCCTCTGCTCAATAACTTAAACACACTCCCCTCACTAATTACCTCAGCTTGTCCTCTTCACCTTCTCTCTTTAGCACTTATACTCTTCTCTCCTTCTTCTCCCTTTCCCATCCCCCCCAGAAAATTGAATGGTTAATGCTTTCAATTACTCCTTCTCCATGTAACCCCTAGGTGGTGCTATCCCAAGGGCTACTACCCCTGCCTACTTGGAATGAATCCACTGGGGGCACCATAGTGGATGAAGAAATTTTCCACTAGCACCTTGGCCACGGTAGCTGCCTTTGATCTTTGTGGGAAAGCTTGTAATACATTGTGAAATGATCCCAGAACCACTAACACTTTACTAATGTTTCACTGGTCAGGCTCTAAACTCAAGAAGTCTATGCAGACCAGTTCCATTGGGGTGCTGGTAGAATGTTGACAAGGGCAGGCCTCTGAGGCAAGGCTTTTCTCTGCAGGCAGTAACAGGCACTGAAGTGGGAGGGGTGTTGAGGAAGGAACACACCCAGGTGGCAGGAATAGTTTCTTAAAGTCCTCTACAGTTTTCCTTTCAACCAGCAACAACTTAGCTAATTTCTCCTCAAAGTCTCAGATGATGGTGTAGTGAGTAGTGCCCTGCCACCATCTTTATTCACTGTTTAGTGCCCATTGTGGAGCCTGTCATTCACTGAATGGCCCTCCCTGGCTCCCAAATGATCCCAAAACTGGCTCCGCTACTGAGTAACCCCCCCTCTTTCCTCCGCTAGTGGCTACAACGATACCCAGCAACTACCTTCACAGTACCACCAATATACCTTGCAAGTACCCACACTGTTTGCACTTACCACCAGGGCTGGTTCCTCCGGTTTGACGATGGCGACTCCCTGTAAAACAAGGTTAGGCAGAGCAAACAGAAACAGTACAGTACTTGAGCACAAACAGGCACCACAATCAGGCTGAATGCAGAAAAAGATAGATCTGATTTATTCTGGGAGTTTGAACATGGATGGCGTAATCAGGCTAATTAGCTTAAATACTTTATCAATCACCCAGCTGTGTATGCATTCAGAATCCCTAACACAGTCACACCTCTGGGTACAGCAGACAGCAGGTTACTCTTCTGGATGGCCAGGAGAAGCAGGGCCACACAATTAGCAGAGGCGTTGTTCCTGTTCGAGCGTGGAGCAGGGGCTGATCCCCAGGCAGGTTCTCATTGCGGCTTTCTTCCAAGCAGTAGGGTAGTCTGGCAAGGCCCTTGTGGCGAGCCCAGCCACAAGGGGATAACTCGGATTCAATCTTTTTGGCTGGACACAGCTTCCAGCAAGCAGAACGCAGTTCATATGATGTGGAGTCAAATCATGAATCCACTTTCAGCACAAGAACATTTATATGCACAGAAATTTTTACTGTACAAGGCAAAATACTCTGCAGTCCCAATCGCTCAGTCTCTGCTCAGACTGGGAGCTCAGAGGCAGCTAGAACTCCTGCCAGACCGATCGATTCAGCAAAATTCTAGTCCTCTACAGGTGAGCTTGGTCACACTTGGCTTCTTCTATTCACACAAGATTGGATTTATTCTGAAACCGCTTCCTTCTGTGTCTCAGGAGTAGGCAGTTATGCAGGCCAGAAATCAGGCTTTCCACAGTTCCACTACTATCATGGATGGCTGCTCAGACTCGGCAAGCTGTTGCTCTTCCAGGTTCCAACTTAGCTCTACCCCAAACAGCAGACAGCTCAAGGGTTTCCCTCAGATCCAAAGGTTCAGTTGGCCGATGCAGTTGTCAGTCAATGTGAGAGGCACTGTGGAAGAGCAGTGGCCAGGGCCAGCAGAATGCTGGGATGCATCAGAATGGGTTTACCAGTAGAAAAATGGAGATCATAGTACCCTTGTACACCCATCTGGTTAGACTGCATTTGGAACATGGAGTCCAGTTCTGAGGCCGTACCTCAAAGTAATGTGGGAGGCTGGAACAAATCAGACGAGAGCAATGAAGATGGTAAAAGGGCTCACCCACCTGTCCTATGAAGAAAGGTTGAGAGATTTGAACATGTACCCTGGTACAGAGGAGGGGGGCATGATTGAGACCTTCAAGTACCTTAAGCATACAAACTGGGTGCCAGTGGAAAGCATCTTCCAGCTGAAGGGAAACAGAGGGAAGGGGCAAGGCTTGCAGATTGAGGGGCAGTTCCAGGGGTAACATTAGGAAGTACTATTTCACAGAGGGTGGTGGATAAGTGGAATAGGCTCATGGAGGGTGGTTGGAGAAGCAACATTGGAAGGCTTTGAAAAGGCATGGGAGTGTTGAGGGTGGGGCAGGTATGTCCTAGCAGATAGCTAGACAAATGGGCAGACTAGGTTGGCCTGTCAGACCTTTTTTCTGCCATCACACTTCTACGAATCTATGAATATTTTTAATATTTCAAGACAATTAAACAGATACTACAAGATATTACAACACACTGTAGGGAACAGATTTTACAGAAAATGAAATAAACTGGTTTTACGCAATAGGTTACAAACAAAACTCTTATTTCTCTTTCTACAAGGTAGGTCAGCTTACCACGAGACAAGTTAAGTCATGGAAGACAGGAACTTTTAGATGGCAGTTTGTCCATAGTTCTAAGCCTGACTGACTCTATGAGGCCCCGTTGGCCCTAAAACCCTCTAGTTGCCCTCTTTGACACATCATCCAGTATTATCCAGTATTCAGTGGGTTATTATTCCTGAGCTGCATGAGGCACTTGTGCTGACTGCCTTCAACTACCTGAAAGTGCAGTTCGAGAAACAGCAGCCCACACGCTGGGGTGTCTTACTGCATTTATAAAAATGAGTCTACAGTAAAACCAAAACTAAGATAAGTTTAACAGTGCAGTTGCTATTCCTGAATTGCACTGCTTTGAACCTTCTGCACCTATCAGGAATGCAGGATTCTCCTACCCAATGTATAATGCCTGGTAACACATAATTCCCTATCTGCTATTGAACATTATTGTAATTCAGCGTCACTATCAGAGGAGGACGGATGACAGCAAGGAGGCTGAAACCAGTTCCTGTCATCATTAGGAGGGTGTGCTTGCAAATTGCAATGACCAGATTATTTCAGACCCAGAACGCTGATGTGTTCCTCACAGAATTCCTAAGGGTTGTCATAAGTAAGGCTGTGACAATTGTGTTGGCATTAGTGTACAGCTCATTACAGGAGCTGCTAATACACTTGGAATAAAAACTGTGGCTTTTTAGATGAGCAGACAGGTCTGGCCCCAAGCATAATCAGTTTTCAATTCAGGACACCTAAAATGACTAAAATGACAACTGGCTTTGATGGGATTAGCGATTGCAGCATTGCTGACCCATGTACAGTACAGGTGCGATAGAGAATGCAGTACAAACTTCAGTTTACAAGCTTCCCAGACTCCACCAGATGTTATACTTTTCCCAGCAGTAAAAATAAAGTGCAACCAGTAGGTATTTATGACTGCTTCTGTTCGCAATTCAATAATTTTTTTCCGCCGATTTTATTGGGGGAGGACAAAGCAGCAAAAAAAAAAAAAAACACGCACAAAAAAATCACAAAACCAACGAGTTATACAGTTTGGGGTAAAACAGGTACTGTGTTTTGGTGGGGCTGGGCAGTTTGCTGAAATCAATATTACAGAACTGGAATTATCTAAGTCGCCCGGCAGGATGAGGTTAAAGGCCTTTATCGAGGAGGCTTCCTTCAGAGGTCTGGGAATGGAGTTCCACAGGGCAGGGTGTCTACTACAAAGCTGTGTCCCCAGAATATTTTAGCCAGCTCTGGAAACCACTAGGAGGCCCTCCTCGAAGGAGTTCAGAGGACAGAGGGAGTGGTGGGAGATCAGGAGGTCACACAGGTAACCAGGACCACTGGTAACTGGTAAACACCAGTGACAGGAATCCTGACTTTTCAGCATGATTGCATGCTGATACTTATCATAGTGAGCTCTCCATACTAATCTATCCTCCTTGGACCTAGACCTTCACCAGGAATGATCTAACCTCTGTCCCTTTGTAGATCATAGAGCTCCATGAATTTCTTCAGCCCCTCAGTACAAACCCTCACTATGTCTACAGTGGTTAGTACCACCAGTAGCTGCTTAAACTCTAGATTTTGAAATGGATGGTATCTGACCATCTCCACCTGGGGGGTAATTACATGGGGGGGCATGCAAAGGATCTGTATGGCATGATGATCCAACTAAACAACTAGACCAGTCCTAGTGTCACTGATTCATGACCTAATGAGAAAAGCAGGTCCAAAGTGTGGCAATGCTGGTGAGTACAAGAGACAGCCACTTGTACATGGTCCATGGATGTCATCAACTGGAGGAACTGCTTCCTAAATAGAGATATTTCATCACTGACTCAGGCATTAAAGTCGCTGAGCACCAATCTGATGCTCCAGAAATGGTACACCACTCACTTCTCTTGCAATAGGCTGAGTTACTTACAAGCTCCTCCTGTCAGAAAATCCTGCAGCAGATATCCTAGCTGCCACCAAAGTCCTTCTATGTGGTCCACTAATACTACATTAATTCTTCATCTATATGAGTTTTCTCAGTTGGTCTCTCAATTTGTTGTTGTTGCTACACTTTCAGCAGCCTGCAGGACCTCAACCACCATAACTATCACTGTACTTATTTCAATAACTGATGCTCTGATCCTTTTCTCTCCCTTCCAGGATGACCAATGCCCTGCCATGGCCCCCACAGCTTGCCACCAGCAGAAGGCCCCAACTAGCAGTCTTCCCATATACTCATCAGGGGGTTCAAATCATGGGCAGAGGTGAGATCAGGAACAAAAGGGCTGGTGGACTGGCTCACGGGGATAAGGAGGGAGTGGAGCCATCTGCTCATCCAAGCTTCATCCACTATTTTTTACCATTTTTTGGCCCTCCCATAGTGTCATCAAATAGGTAAGCCACCATGTCACTTATGTGCTGATGCCTCACCTATGCTTCTTCCCTATGCTCCCTGCCTTCCACTGACAACCCCAGACAGCTGAGCCAACAACAGGCAGTCTGATAGGATGAACATGCTTACCACCCTGGAGAAGATGTGCATCTGCATAGACAATTAGCACTACTCTGCTGGTGCACTCCTGACATCCCAGACATGATATTTTGGGTCACAAACCCTGGTCTCCATTGTACCATGTAGCTGTATGCAGTCTGGCACCATGGAGCTGTCATTGGTCCCTTGATTTTAAGAAAATGTGGTTCCCATTCCTGATGCCTAAGCCAATCAGCAAGGAGTTTGCTAGAGTTTTCTTTTGTTTTGCTTTCTGGTACTTCTGATTCAAGCAGAACATGCACTTTAGTCAGTTGTGTATTAGACTTATGGTTTGTCTGAGCAACTCTGTTTTAACCAGGGACTCTATTGACCCTCCAACTTTGCAGGAGTGCCTCAAGATGTAGTCTTAACCTTTGACCTTCTTTTCTTTTTATATATATATATATATATATATATATATATATATTTAGTTTTTGTTAACGGTAGGTGCACTAGCCATGAAATGACTATTTTCTGGCATGACCGGGAGAGTACAACAATCAAAGACAGGTACATAGCATGAGTACAAAGAAATTACAATAGCATAGGTCAAACAGTTAGCAGTAATGAATACAAACAGCCAGGACAATAACAATCAATGAAATACACATATGATTTGTAGACATAGAAAACCTACACTTCTATGTATGTTTCTATGTATGTAATTTTTAACAATTTACACTAACTGAGGTTAGGCTAATGGGCCTGTAGTCATCAGCGAACACATCGATGCCAATGTGGGGAGGCTGGAGTGAGTTCAGAGGAGGGCAACAAAGATGGTAAAGCGGCTCAGCCACCTGTCCTATTAGGAAAAGTTGGGAGAATTGAACATGTACTACCTGGAACAGAGGAGGAGGGGGGGACATGATTGAGACCTTCAAGTACCTTAAGGGTATAATCCAGGTGCCACTGTAATACATCTTTCTGCTAAAAAGAGAATCAGAGGATGAGGGGGCATGGGTTACAGATTGAGGGTGGACAGTTCAAGGGTAACATTAAGAAGTACTATTTCACATAGAGGGTGGTGGATAAGTGGAATAGGCTTTCAGAGGAGTTGGTTGCAGAAGCAACACAGTGTAACATAACCTCACTTTGCCACAGCACTGGCCTCCCAATACCCTCACAAACCAAGCACTGCCACAATGGTATTATACCCTGTTGTTCTGTTGTACCCCAATTCCCTCCCATATCAGGCACAACATGTAATGCATAGAACTAACCTTGACAAGTGAAGAAACTGATGTTCGACAATCTCTGAAAAGCTCGAACCAGGACCCTCTATGAGACAGATGTTCTTGTCGATCAGTAAAATGTCCAATCAGGAGCTTTCCTGCTGGAAGACAAAGTTTGATAGTAAAAACATCCCATTGCATATCAGGTGCCACCACAAGTTAAGCATTCACTGGTGGATAATGTCAACTCGCACAAACCTCTCAGTGAAGTAACCTCCTCCCCGGCATAGATCGTGGGACCATGGCCACTGATCCCATTTACCTACCACCGAGGCAGGGTTTTTAGTTTACCTGAAGATGGACTGCTACCAGGGATGTCTGTAGAGAATAGGCCAGAGACCACAATTTCATGGCTTCTGTGCACAAGTCTGTTGACCAAGTGCCTCCCTACCTGGTGGTGGTGTTGTCTGCTCACCTGAACCACCTTGTTTTGTACTGCCTTTGTGAAAGCTTGTAAGGCCAAGTATACTGCCCTGAGTTCCAGAAGGTTGATATGAAGGAGACTCTGGGGGAACCACACTCCTTGCGTTAGTGGGCTCCCAAATGAGCCCCCAGGAGAGAAGCATCTGTGGTCAGAACCACTGAATGAGTCTGAGAGACAAATGGGACTCCTTGTCTGAGATTGTCCTGATCCAACCACCACTGGAGAGCATGGATCAAGGTCTGAGTCACTGGAATCAGTTTGGTGAGAGTGCCTTTTTTCTGGGACCAAAAAGCCTGCAGGTGAAGTTAGATATCTCTCATCTGATACCTGTCCCCTGGAATCGCTGTAGTGGCAGCTGCCACATGGCCCAGTAGTTGGAGGAAATGGCTTGCTGGATGAGAGACCAGGAGACAAAATGAGGAAGCTAGGTCTGTAGTGCCTTTTACCTTGACAAGGGAGAAGGCCTTTGCCGGACAGTGTCCAACTCCACCCCTATGAAGGTGAAGCTGCACAGGTTTGAGAACTGACTTTGGAAGATTGAGGAGGAATCGTAAGGAAGTGAGCACTTGATGGATCACTTGTACATTTGACTTGATCTGGAGACTGCCCCACAATGAGCCAGTCGTCGAGATATGGGAAAATAAGAGATGCTCTCTCTCCTTAAAAGACTTTCTTGTCCCGCTTCTAGCCCAGTGTCCTTACTCTGTTCTATCTGCCCCTGTTCTGCCGAGCAAAAAACAGGAATAAAGAATTCCCTGTTGTCCTATAACCCCCCACCAGCCTTCCCATGCCAGCCTCCAATAGTACCCCAAGGATTTATTTAACTCCAAAAATTGATTAGCGTTTTGCTCATAAAAGTGCTAAAACATTGTGAAAATGCATAGCACTTGCTTCACTGTGTTTAACAAACATAACACTTCTGAAAACCTATATAAATACTTTCTGTACAGTTAGCATTGTCCCAAGAAAAACTGCTAATCAATTATTTAAAACCCTGGTCCGTAACCCCCGACTGCACAAGTCAAATATTTATTTTACTGGGCTGTAAGCAAAAACCACATTTTGTCCAAGAACAAACTTTTGTGATTTATGTGCCTGTAAAATATCTCTCTGAAATATCTCTCTGATGGGTGGCAGTCTCTCTCCACCCCCCCACCCATGGCACAAGTCATAGATTTAATTTGCCAGTCTGCCGTTGCCTGGCCTGCACACACAGGCACACAAAAAAAATAAATAAAAGAAACACAAAAAATGTAAACACATTGGCCCAGATATTTAAAAGGGTTGCACATGCACAACCCACTGATGTGCCCCGGTATGATATTTAAAAGGGAATCGTGCGCCTGCACAAATCACGATGCGGCGGGCGATCAGTAACATGTATGCGCACAGGTGTTTGGTGTGCCCATGCATAAACTGCACAGCCCGATATTCAGCCCAGGCCATGCAGAGTTATGCAGGTGCAACCCCTACCTGAGCCTGCACAAAGTTACGCTGAAAAAAAGAGGAACAAGTTGAGGGCCATCCATAGGTGAGCTGTTGCATTGCAAAGCACAGCACAGCACAACAGCTGCCACCTGTGGGTGTCCCTCCACTTGTTCCTGCCACACCTGGCAGTGCCCCCCATGCCCTGATCACGGGCTGAAGTGTCACCCCGAGTAGCCCGATCGAGACATAACAGTATCCCCGAGTAGCCCGATCTCGGCAAACAGTATTCACCCCAGTAGACTGATCACAGGCAGAACAGTATTCCCCATCCACCAAGTAGCCCGATCGCGGGCATAAGACCTCCCAAAGTCCAATATCCCTGGTGGTCCAGCTGACTGCGAGTAGCCCGATCGCGGACAGCATCCTCAACCCCATGTCCAAAATCCATGGTGATCTGGTGGCCCCCACCCAACCCACCCACAGAGCTCCACCACCCTGACCCCCATCAGCCGGCGGGCGGCAGCACCCCACCGCATGTCACCCGCTGCCCACAGACTGACAGCTTCAGAGCATGAGCCGTACAAGTCAGTCCAGATATGTGAATGACTAGTACACTATGGCCTGCACACCCATTGGCTCCACCATGGGCATGCAGCCCTACCGAGCTGTCAGTCGGCGGGTGACAGGCAGGTGGTGCTGCGCCCCAGATGATGGGAGGGGAGCGGGGTGTGGCCAATAGATCACCAGGGATTTCGGATGGGGGATGAGATGCCATCTGTGATCTGGCTACTCACAGTCCACTGAACCACCAGGGATATTGACTTTGGGGTCTGATGCCCACGATCGGCTACTCAGGTGGGGGAATACTGTTCTGCCCACTCCTGTCAGCATTCTGCCACACTCCCACAGCTTTCATTGTCTGCTGATGGGGTGCCCAATCCTCTTCATAATGTAAGGTCCCACCGCTTTCAATGTCTGCCAACGGGGTACCCAATCCCCATCAGCATAATCTGAACCGTCCAGAGAAGTCTTTTTTTTTAACAGGGCCTCCACCCCCACAACTTTGCAAATGTCTCTTCAGTACCCAGTGGTCTCTCTGTCTCTCTCTGTGTACACTTTTGTTATAAAACGTGTCACATTCAGTTTTAGGATTCATTCAGGAGGACACAGCAAGTACAGAACTTGGGATCTTTTCATGCCCTATAAGCCCCCGCATTTGTTTTAGCATCTATTTATTTTTGTAAATTAACATCAGTGACTTTGATAGAACAAAATAGTGACTGCCTAACCCGAAACAGAATGTGTCACAAATCCACTCCATTGCAAATAATAAGGAGCTGACACTTTCCATGGTTTTCTGGAACACAACTGTGAGCAATTACAATTGTAGAAACAGGTCCAGTGTGCAATGCGATTGGTACAACAGGGACACTTACAATACATAGGACGTTCCTGTAAACAACAAAAAAAAAAAAAGCACGAGACACTCACGTTTTGAAAAGTGTCAGCTCCTTACCTGTCTGCACTTCTGTGACAGTCTTGCTTTATTCTATTACAGTGCATTTCAATGTTATGCATGTTTGGAGCCCTCTGGTGTTATCCTCGTAAACATATAATGGTGGACTGCAGTAAAACTGGCGCGAGGGTGGATAGACAGGAAATATCAGCATTCTGAGAATTCATTCGAAAACACTTATCATTCGATTATCGAATGTCACGAAATAAAAGTAAAATAAACTTTCAAAAATACACAAAACAACTCTTTTTATGGCATGTAGCCCTGATCATACTAGCTAGACTAGGCTAGGCTCAGAAAACTGCCATTTCTCCTTTCAGATTGCGTACTGACATTTTCGTCTCGTTTCAAAATGCGCCAAAACCTGTAATGGCTAGACATACATAAGTACCATAAAATATATATACAAACAGAAACAAGCAAAAAAATACATGCTAATTAGCAAAGTGCCAATAGTCAAAGCTGAAAACAAAATTCACTTACAGCACCGGATTTACAGTAGAACATAAAAAAGCCCACAACAATCTCTAATCTCTAATCACTAATTACGATACTACTGTCACCAAATAAAGGACAGAGGAACAAAAACAAAACTAAATTTTGAGTTTTATATGGAGCCCAATCATTTCAGTTTGCAGAAACACTGACTACAAAAGAGAAAGACTTGCTGTGGTTGCGGTTGCACAGATTGCCGACGGGGAAAACATTTTTCTTGCAGTACCAGATTTACGCTGACTATTCACACTGAATAAAATAAATAAAAATAATTGTCCAGTTTCAAAACCCTCTTTTTTTACTCCATATCATGATTATGAGTGATCGAAATAGATTGGTTATTAGTTGCTAGTGCTCCCCTTTCAAACGTCAACAAACTACTGACCTCGCAAAGCAGTTTCTTCTGCTTCCACTGACTTCACAAAGCAGTGGATTTCAGGCTACTGTTATAAAAGCGTGCTGTGGTAAGACAATTGCAGAGGTTCCAACTCAACTCGCAGTACAGAAGGCAAAACGCAAGTGCTTGAAAACTCAGCAGCAGTAGTTCCAGTAACTGAATGATGATACATGGTGAGCTGTGGTTGGTTGCAAATTATGCCAATTAGAGAGAGCCACCGATCACTACTTTGCATATCTCTGGGCAGATTTCTTCAAAAGCAAAATGTGCATGTGTAGTGTGGCACTGAAAACAAGTGTGTCAAATGACGAGTTATGCCGTCGGCGGCACCAGTGAATGCCTTAAAGACGGATGAGTTAACTCGTCGGTGGCAGGATGAGGGTTAAAAATGAGATACCACAGTACTTACAGGTTTAATTTCTAGTGTTTCTTTGCTGACTATGAAAATCCTCCTCCTTTCCTTACTTTTGTACCAGGGAAATATCTTCTTCTGACCTGCTACAGATAAAACAGAAACCTTGTTTCCATTGGAGGCCTTCAATTGTGTCAGTGAGGAGGTGAACATTCTGCCAGTAGAACTAGGCAGAGATTTGAGTTCTTGTATTCCATCCATAGTAAACATTCCTTCTACTGAGTGTAGGAAAGACAGAACAGAATCAAAGTGGGAAACATTGAGGAAATAACATAAAGGAGGGGGAGGAAACAGGTAAATAGTGGGAGTTTGGGAAAATAGAGGGTTTCAGGCTAATTTAAAACAAATGTGTTTAGCTGTGCATTGAATTTGAAACTGAGATGGCATGCTAAATGTTGAGATAGTTTGTTGGGCTGAATGAACATAAAAAAATCATTGAAATGCTTAATATTATTTTATTTTTATGTATTTTTTCACCCCCAACTGAAAAAAATCTTGGACCCATTTTATAATTGCAGTAAGACCTTCGAGGGTGTACTTTTTGGTGGGATAATGGCACTTCTCAGGTGGTTGAAGGCAATCAGCAATGCCTTAGTGTTACCAACACACTCATGTGTGCTGTTATCCCACCATAATACTTAATTCTTTCATGTGTTATTGCTTAAATAGTACTAGGTGTATGTTTATCAGCATACAACTAGATTTTTTGAGACAACATTACAAATTGCATGAGAAATGACGTGTAACTATATTTCTTGAGATGGCGTATTCATTTCAGAGATTTGCAGGTGAGAACAAAGTAAGGCTTCAGTTTTAGCTTGGACATATACAGACTCAAGGAGCTGGTTTAACTGGTGGCACAGTACTTTGTTCCAGATTTTGGGAAACCTAAAACTCATTTTCTGTAAAAGACTTTGCATCCCACTCCCCCCAGAAAATTAACCTTACTATGCCACTGGATGGCATGACAGAGTGCTGCTTTAGAAAATGGGGATTCTTTTTGAGAAAGTATGTCAAACTCATCCTTTTTCTGAACCTTCAGAAAAGTCTTTTGTTGTGAAAATAAAACATCTGGCTCTTGTGTGGGCTTGGACTTTGCCAGACTGCATCAGGAGTAATGGATTTCTAGCAGTTTCCAATGCAGAACCAATCATATTGGGAAAGGGTATTGAAGGGCCTACCCCACTCAACAGCTAGCCATGTTTCCATGGACAAACAAGGTTGTCCATGGACATCCATGGTTATCCCTGCTCTGTCCCTGATCTTTGTAAAAGATAACTCCATCCTTTGTTTGACCATGATTTATGAACAAGATTGTCCATGGCTTATGCAGGAATGCTTGGAAAAGCCACACAATCAAGACAGACTGATCAGAATAACTGAATTTGACAGGTTTCACCTCTGGTTACATGGGTGGCTGCCAGACTTCACCACCTGTCCTACATAAGCCACACACTCACACACCTCCCCTGCCTAGTGTTTTTCATGACCACTTCCTCATGCTTTTCTGGTGTTCTACCTCTGGTGTGGAACTTTTAGCTGCCAATTTGATTTAGCCTCAAGAAACATCTCCTGGCACCTCTACCTAGGGTGGAAATCTGGAGGAAAGAGACAAGCTAAAGTAACTCTCCAACAAACATTGCACAAGCACTTTAGCAGGAAAGGTCAAACTAGTACAAGAATAATTCAAAATTTGAAAAAAAAAGACATGCAAATTGTCCTGTAGGTAGATTTTTGTGTGTTCTTTCATATGAGAGAAGTGCTACACTGTAGTCTGCTAATACGGATGTGACATTGTCTAAGAAGTGTAAATTTGCAAATCCTGGAGAGGGAACTTCAAAAATGGAGCTTGACTCCACAAAGCCTTAATGGATTGGTGCCTTTGAGCTTTATAAAACAAGAAACATAGAAACATAGAATTTGAAGGCAGATAAGGACTGCTTGGCCTACCTAATCTGCCCATTTCCCTATCTAATGCATAGGCTGCGGATCCTAGTTAACCAACAGCCTACTTCCTCTTACCCCCACTAGAATTGCCTTATGTCTGTCCCATGCATATCAGACAGATAGTGATGAAAAATGTGTGAACCCAGGAGAAGCAAAATTCAAGAGCAGTGGAAAAGAATCTGATTACAGAGTTATTACAGAAAACATCATTCAGTTTGAAAAGCTAGGCTGTGTACCACTGGACATTGACACAAGATGACTTGATGATGGTGATAGTATAGAAATGACATTCTGAATAAATAAGGCAGTGTGGCATAAAAGTTGCAGAAATAGATAAGACAGACAAAAGTTCCAACGTGCTCATTAAAAGAAAACAAATGCTGACAAAGAACCTAAACATAGTCCAGTCAAAACAAGAATGAGTGCAGGTTGGGAATCGTTTTCAAGAATAAAGTGTTTTTCTGTGGCAATGATCGAAGTAGCCAATGCCTGCACAATAGTAATAGATCATCAAGTTTGTGAATATGCATTAATTTTGCAAGACAGGAAGTTATTAGAAAAGTTATCTGAAGGAGATACGCATACTTTGGATGCCAGATATCACCTCCGTTGTTCGACTGCTTAGCACAATCGTGTTAGACAACTCAAGCTGGAGGAATGCGGCAAGGAACAGAAAGACATTGGAGGGAAGAGTTTCAGGTGAGCTGGTGCCACAGAGATGATGAGATACTTCCTGTGTTCAGACTGTCAAATTTAGGAAAGTTATATCAGTGCTGACTCCAGGAGCTAGATCCACGCTTCTCTGGAAAAGTCAATTCAACAAGACTGAAGGAAAGGTTGCTGGGGCTGATTCCTGATTTAAAAGCACAAACTCAAGGAAGAGATGTAGTATTGATGTTTAATGTAGACACTGGTGAGATTGTCAAGATTGCATGTTCTCGTGATTTTGATGAGAATGCAATTCACTTGATCCATGCTGCACAAATTGTTAGAAAAGAAATTATTTTCAAAGATTTCTCATTTGATGGGTCTTTTTAACCTGGATGTGAAAAAGATGTAGTTCCACAATAGTGATAACTAAGTATTTTGGTAATTTCTGCAAACAAATATGAGGATTTTAATTGCATTCATCCCTTAACTGTAACAGGTATTTAAAACAGAAATGTTGCAGCCTGTCTTTGTGCAATCACAGAATGTTGTTTGACATACACTTTTCTGAGATAACTGAAAAAATATCCTGTTTCAATTTCATTACCATTTCAAGCAATCTTTTTAATAAAATACAAAATCACACATGTCCACACAATGCAAAGCATCATGGGCTGCATATGCAAATAACCACAGAATGTTATGCTGGTTCAATTTTAAGCAAAATTGCATGGTGCCGAAAGGCCTCTCACACAGTTTGCACCATGCAATTTTGCTTAAAATTGTTTAAAATTAAAGTACAACAGGTTTTACTATCAAGACATATATGAAGGAGAATAGCCATGAACCCAGTAGACACAGTAACACATACAAGTCTTTGGAGACTAACTGGCAACAGCAAAAAGATATATGAAGAGCCACATGCTGTTCTGTCAGAGGCAGTCTTTAGGTCATAAAAGTTCAATGTGTCAGTTCTTCAAGTTGCTGCCTCAGGAGCAGAGCCCCCAACCCATGGCAGTTGCACTGGCTTGCCTCTGTTTTCTTGCATCATGGCTGCTGCCATTCTCTCTGCCCAAGACTGCGGTTGGTCCATCTGGAGGTGCATGGGGCATTGTGTGGTTTTGTGACAGAGGCCAGGAGTGGAGTATCAACTGGCAAAGATTTAGACTTACCTAGCCTCTTGAGTGCTGACTCTCTGTTTGAATCTGAGCTGCCCACAGAGTGATCAGAGTCTTTGCTGCTGTCTCTCATTTGTCCATTGTCTCCAGTGGGGCCAGAATAGTATTTGTCCCTGCCATGCTAGGCAGAACTTTTAGATTTTGATGTCTGCCAATCTAAATCATCAAGGAAGGGTCTTTCTGGTAGCCCTCTGGTGTGCTATAGTCATGCTTCCAGAGGTGAACATCTCTCACTCCCTAGTCTTGATTTTCCATCACTGTTTGCAGGTTTTTGATGGCTGCAGGCCAGTGTCTGTGGACATAGCTGAAGGCTACCTCTGGGCTTTTCAATATGTGGGGCACACCATTCTTAGTGAGGTGGAGCTTGGAAGTATATTGTAGCCTGTGTGGAATATCCTGTTCTTGCAGCACCTTTTTGATCTCCAAGTACCCTATTATCTTTTGAGCTAATTCTGCAGAGAAATTGGGAAAAATGTAAATTACTGAGTATGCCATGTGAGTGGACAACTATCTCTTGCCAGAGTCAAGATAGTCTCCTTGTCAGAGAATTTTAAGAAACATGCTAGTTTGGCCTGGGGTCTCTCTCCTTCTCTCAGTACTGTACCAAGAGTCCGGTGAGCCTTTTATATTTCGAGTATCATTTTCCAGCTGTGCCACAGCAATCCAGGCAGTTTCTTCTGAAAAATGGCTGAAACATCCTTTCTGTTAGTGTTTCAGGAAATACTATGAATCTAAAGTTGTTTTGGTAGCTGCAATTCTGTACAATCACGGCTCTTTCCCAGAGGGCACTCACTATCTGCTCGAGTGCCTGGATCCGAACCTAATGATGACTGTCCTTGTTGTCTATATAGGACAGGTATGTTTTTGTGTCTCTAGCTTTATGCTGTAGCTCTTGGGCTTTCTTTTCAAGTGATGCCATGGAGGTTTTGAAGGTAGTAATCTCATGTGGCACTTGTAACAATGCCTTGATCTGCAGTGAGTCTGTGACAAGATTCTCCACTGCCATCTCCACGACCTGCCTCCTGTCGAGCTAGCAGAGAACAACCAGCAGTTTTTGGCCCACAACTGCCAAACCAGACTACAATAAATTTCATTTTTAAACTTGGGCATGAATGAGCTTTCTGGCTATTGAGGCTGGATTTCAACTGATGTTTTGAATGGATTAAGCACTGAGTGGCAAAGAGTTCTCTTCTAAGCTACGATCCTCATTGGTTGCTTGTGCATGAGCCCACGTGACATATTTTAATTATTTATTTATTTGTTTGGTTGGTTGTTTGTTCAGATAATCACCTTTGAGCAAGCTAGCTCAATTACAAAGGTTCCATGTAATCAACACAGCAACAATCCGATCGTGGCAGCGACTGGAAGCTACACGCTCCCTCCAGGAGCCGACAGACAGCATCTACAGCCCTCAAGGCCCTGAGGCTGTACCCCCCCAAAGCACACTGACGATCGCGGCAGTGACTGGAAGCCACACACTCCCTCCAGGAGCCAACAGACAGCATCTACAGCCCTCAAGGTCCTGAGGTATAGGATACCTCTGTTACCTGCTGGACTCCTGTGTGGGGTGCTACCTGACGGTAGCCTTCAAGACTCATTTTCTGTCCCCACAGGAGCACTGATTGTTTTTGTCTCTGCCATTCCTCTTGTATCCTGCCTTTGTGTTTTGCTAGCAGCCAGGGTACTTTAAGACTAGGTGTCTCTCAGGTATAGTGTTGTTTCTTAGTGGAACGTTAACCTGCATCTTGATTTAGTCAAACTTAGAGCTAACTATTAGACTTCTGAATGTGCTCTGTATTACTAGCCTGGCATTTTAGTGATTGTTGACTATCGTAAGGGATTTTTTGTTTGTAGTTTGTAATGGCCTACGTGATTCTCTCCTGGGTCACCATGCTGGAAAGCTATGCGCAGTAGGGGGCTAGTCGGAGACATAGCCCACGATGCAGCAGTACAGTGCTTGTTCAAATCTCTCTCCGCTGTATACTAATTCTTTCCTTTGTTCTGCTTCCCTGTATAGGCCGTACCCCCCTCCCCAAAGCACACTGCCGATTGCGGCAGTGACTGGAAGCCACATGCTCCCTCCAGAAGCCGACAGACAGCATCTACAGCCCTCAAGGCCCTGAGGTAAAGGATACCTCTGTTACCTGCTGGACTCCTGTGTGGGTTGTTAGCCCGATGATGCTGCACATCGTCTGCCCTGCCCGCCCGAGCCACCCACCCACCCAGGGGTGGCCCTCAATTTATTGGCCCACCCCATGACATCACTTCCTGCTTACTGAAATTCTAAGTCCCCACTTTCCCATTTGCAGGTTATACCTGCCAGCCACTAGAGGGCCCCTGTGTTCCTGCTGCAAACTCCACTTCTCGGATAGCCCCTTCTCTCCATTTCGGGTTCACCTCTATCCATCTACCCCATCTCTCCTCTCCTACCTCTTGGCCTCTGCTACCCTGCACCCACCTCTTTCTCACCCAACCCTGTAGCCACCACTCACTCGTAGCCCACAATCCCCTACAAGCCTACATCTATTGGCCACTAGGAGTCACTATTTAGCACCCCATTTTTGGGCCCAAACGCTGCCTGTGGCCAGCACCTGGATCATGGATCACGGCTCCTACCCTGGTCCATCTTCAAATACCCCAGGAGAGTTTTGTGCCCTGAAGCTCCCCCCCCTTCCAATCATGTCAGTCGCAAACACACTTTCCACTGCCCCCTGTCCAGGGCGTAGTTATTCTACTACTCCTGATAGGTAATATACATCCCAATCCTGGCCCAGCTCACAACAGCTCAACTGCTGGATCTCATGGGCTTCATATTGCGTCTATGAATATCTGTAGCCTTCTGAAAAAATTTGACTCACTCCAAAGTTGGGTCACACTCCATAAACCTGACATTATTACTCTGGTGGAAACCTGGCTATCAGAGTCCACTCCTGACTCCTTTGTCTCCCTCCCAGGTTACTCCCTTTACCGGGAGGACCGGGTTGGAAGACAGGATGGGGGTTGCGCTATCTACACCAGAGACTCTCTCACCAGACTAGCCCTCCCAGCCCCTGCCCTCGATTTCGGGGCACAGGCTCTAACCCTAAAACTGACCCCGGATCCCTCTAGGGGCCCCCTCTATCTAACTACAGCTTATGTACCCCCGAAAAATCAAGCGCTGGCACTGGTCTCACTAACGGAGTATCTTACTTCTCTACACCACTCAACTGACCAAATCCTAGTGTGTGATCTAAACATTAACTGGCTTAGCCCCTCATCTTCTACTACCCGTGACTCCTTTGCAGCAATTGATCTGACTCAACTCGTTGCCCAACCAATGAGAGTGAATCCTAAGAGGGGCTAAGCACACTTCTAGATGTGGTCCTCACCAATCATCCTAAACAAATCTGTGATATCCAAGTCCTTCCTGACTCACTTAGTGACCACTCCCCTATACTTTTCCACTGGTCAACCTCCTTATCCAAACCCACAGTTCAGCCCACCACTACAGCGGCATCTAAGACCAGGTAGTCTGAAAAGACTTAAGCAACTCCTGGCCCAAATTAATTGGTCTCCCATACAGTACGCCCCTGATATTGATACGGCGCTAACCTTTTTCACCCAAACATTCAACAAAGCCTGTGACATTTTCGCACCTCTAACTGTACTCCATTCCAAAGTGCGGAATGCACCCTGGGTTACCCCTGCCCTGCTTCAACTACTTAAGCACAGGGACAATTTATGGCACCTGGCCACTGAAACTGGCCTGCCCGCAGACAGGCAGGCATATGCAGCTGCAAGAAACAAATGTACCTGAGCCATCCGAAAGGCTAAGGCTGATCACTATCAGTCCTCACTCACCTCCTCTTGGGAGAATGCAAGAACCTTCTGGGACAATATCAAACAACTAAATGGGAGCACATGCCCCCCTACCTTCCCAGATCTACATTGATGGCTCTATCTCCACTGACCCAGCACTCATTGTCAACTTCCTTAATACATCCTTCATGGACCTTAGCCCAGTCCTCCCTAGCGATTTTTTTGACCCTCCCCCCTCCCTACCTGCCCCGACCTCATACGCTCTTGCTTCCATTTGAGCCGGGTTACTGCCCAAGAAATCAGACCTCACCTAATCAATGCCCTAAAGAGCAATAGTACTGGAAGTGACTCCCTGGACCCCTGTCTCCTCTGCCAGGTACTGGATCTGGTCCTCGCCCCAATCACTAGTCTCCTCAATAAATCCCTCTGCCTGGGGCAATTTCCCTCAGCTTGGAAAATTGCCACAGTCACACCCATACACAAGGGTGGTGACAGGTCCCTAGCCAGTAATTACTGGCCTATATCCATTCTATCATCCCTATCCAAAGCCTTAGAAAAAGTGGTGGCCACTCAAATTATGGATTACCTAACCAAATACAACATCCTCTGCCCTGAACAGCACAGTTTCCGTACAGTTCACAGTACCAGCACTGCCCTCCTTGAGTTTTCAAATTTTCTACACTCTTCTCTGGACTCAGGCTCTCTGGTGGGGGCAGTGTTCATTGATTTATCAAAAGCCTTCGACACTGTTTCCCATCCCTCCCTGCTGGATGCCCTCAGTCACACTGGCTTTGCCGCTGGACCTGTCTCCTGGTGCTCCAGCTACCTGTCTGCCCACTCTCAGCATGTTAGAATTAATGGGACACTCTCCAATGCCTGCCCTATCCACTCTGGTGTTCCCCAGGGCTCCATCCTTGGACCCTTGCTCTTTTCACTATACTTCAATGCTCTGCCAGGTGCATGTACTGGTAAAACTTTGCTGTATGCAGATGATGCCATCATCTTTGCCTCTGACCGTAACCAGATCGCCCTCCAGAACTCCTTGCAAATATCTTATAATGATGCTGAAGCCTGGTTCAAAGAGCATAGACTTGTAATAAATCTCAAAAAAACAAAAACCATGGTCTTCGCCTACCCCCAAAACAAAGCCATCAATTTCCTACTCCAGGTCCTCTCTAGCACCAAGTTTCCACTCGAGCAAGTCTACTTGTATAAGTACCTTGGGATCTCTTTCGACCCTGTGCTCACATTCCATGACCACATCGATGCCCTAGCCTCAGCCTCCAATATTCAGCTGGGTATCCTATACCGCTACAAAAATAGTCTCCCCCCGACTCCCTCCGACTCGCGGTCACATTCCCTATACTGTCCCTTGTTGATTATGGTTTACCAGTTTATGGTGCTGCAGATCAGACCACCCTCAACAAAATCTGCCTCACATTAAATAAGGCCTGTAGGCTAATTACAGGTGCCCCCGAGGTTAACACATACCTGCCAACTATATGCTAAGGCTATGCTGCTTGACCTAGATGAACATCTCAGATATCAAACCTGTCTCATAACAAAAAAAACTCTCCTTGGACTACCCCCACCAGGGTTGACAGCTTCCATCCACCAAGCAAAATCCCTAGTACAAACACAAACCTCCTGCAAAACCACACTGTTAGTCCCCAGGGCAAGGACCACACATGGTCAAAGGGCCTATTGCTACAAAGCCCCATCCTGGTACAACACACTCCCCACCTCTATCTCTGATGCCTCCATGATCTCCTGTTTCAAAACCTCCCTTCAAAATCACCTACTTAATACGCGTAGCTGTGACTGTTACTAAGTTGCTCTTGCTCAAATGCTCTGACAAAGCTCCCCTGAGTGGCTGCACCTAACCTACTACCGACCACTTCCTATTGTCCTATCATTTATCATCATCTCTGGTCTCTACACCCCTCTGCCTGTATGTTCATACCATTGTTTGTTTATGAAGTACTAAATATCTCTACCAGCCTGTGCTCTGCTAATCCTGTAACCTTAAAATTGTAACCAATATATGTCATCATGTTTTACCAATTCTTGTACTCCGTTATGATGTAACAAACTTGTTTTACCATATTTGTCCTCTTTGTGACAAGGTACCTTTGAAAATGAGCCTCTGGCTCAAAGGTTTGTAAACTGATGTACAAATAAATAAATAAATAAAATGTACATAACAGACAGGTGCTTATATACATAGTGTAGCTATAATCCACAGAGGTAAGACAGTTTTTACATGGCAGTATGTAAGACTACAATCTACATAAATTCAATTGAGGCAGCATTTAATAAGCTTTGTCAGAGTAGACTTACAACATGCTTTGTCAGGGAGTTAGACACCTGAGCAGCGGAGAGATATCCACAAGAGTATAGGGTACAAGCATCCCATCTGGGCATTGTCATAGTGTTAGGCTACTGGGAGTCAGGGTAGTGACAGGTGGCATTGGCGGTAATTAAGCTCCTGAGTTGTCTCTTGAACTGGCCAATTTTGCTTGAGATTTAGTATAGATTCAGGGAGCACATTTAGCTATTGAGAGGCCCTCATGGAAAAGGCGCACCTTGCTAGGGTAGTTTTGCAGAAAGGGATTTTAAGGTTGGTTTTATGTTTTTAAGGTTTTAAGATTTGAGAGGCAGTATAGTGCAGTGGTTTAAGGCTCTGAGCAGCAAATCTGGAAACATAGAAACATAGAATTTGACAGCAGATAAGGACAGTTTGGCCTGCCCAGTCTGCCCATTTCCCTACCTAATGGATAAGCTGCAGATCCTAGTTAACCAGCAGCCTACTTCTTCCTACTCCCAACCCCTAGAATTGCCTTATGACTGTCCCATGCATGCTTGAATTCCACCACTGTTTTTGACTCCACAACCTCCTCCAGAAGGCCATTCCATACATCCACAGCCCTCTCTGTGAAAAAATACTTCCTTAAATTACCTCTGAGCAGCCTCCCCATCTTCAAATTGTGCCCCCTTGTTCTTGCACACTTCTTTTTTTGAAAGATGCTACCCTCTTGGACTTTATTGATCCCCCTTCCTCCTTCCCTCGAGGCTATACATATTAAGCTCCTTAAGTCTCTCTTCATCGTCTTCCAGTGCAGACCCTGCACCATTTTGTTGCCTCCTCTGGACAGCTTCCATCCTGTCTATGTCTTTGTGGAGATTGGGTCCGGAACTGCACGCAGTACTCCAGATGGGGTCTCACCAGCTGTCTGTACAGAGGGATAATAACTTCCTGTTTTCTACTGGTGGTGCCTCTCCCTATGCATCCCAGTATCCCCAGCCCTCCTTGCTGCCCTCTCACATTGCTTGCCCACCTTTAGGTCATCTAATATGACTACCCCCAGGTCCCTTTCCATTTTTGTTGTAGTTAGTATCTCACTCCCCATTGTGTACTCTTCCCCTGGGTTTTTGTTTCCCAGGTGCATTACCTTGCACTTCTTAGCACTGAATCTAAGCTGCTTTACATTTGACCATTCCTCTAACCTTGCCAAGTCCCTTCTCATCCTTTCCACCCCACCCTGTGCATCAACTCTGTTGCAGATCGTTGTGTCATCTGCAAAGAGACATACTTTTCCTTCCAGTCCCTCTGCAATGTTGCTTATAAAGACATTGAAGAGGACCAGTCCTAATAGTGAACCCTGCGGTACCCCACTAGTAACCCCCTTTCTTCAGAGTGGACTCCATTTACTATTACTCTCTGTGTCCTATTCTCCAGCCAATTCTTTACCCAGCTTGTCATCTTGGGACCCACTCCCAGGTTGGCTAACTTGTATATTAATCTTTTGTGTGGGACTGTGTCAAATGCCTTGCTAAAGTCTAGGTAGACCATGTCCACAGCCCCCTGATCTACTACTTTGGTCACCCAGTCAAAGAAATCTATCAGATTCATCTGGCATGACCGTCCGCTGTGAATCCATGCTGCCTTGGGTCCTGTGCCCTCTGGCCTCTAGATACGTGACAATTCTTTCCTTCAGAGTGATTCATCATTTTCCCTATCACTGAGGTTAAACTAACAGGTCTTTAGTTTCCTGCTTCTGCCTTGCTCCCACTTTTGTGAAGGGGAATCACATCTGCCCTCCTGCAGTCCTCAGGTACCACCCCATCCTCCCATGATTTGTTAAAGAGGGTAGTCAGTGGTGTCACTAGTTCTCCCCTTAGTTCTTTTAGAATTCTGGGATTAATCCCATCAGGCCCCATTGCTTTGTACACCTTTAGTTTTAAGAGTTCTTTCAGAACCCTTTCTTCTGTAAATGAGCTGGTATCAACTTCTGTATCCAGAGTGTTTCTACTGTTTGTTTTAGGTACCTCCCCCTCTTCATTTGTAAATACTGAGCAAAAATATTTGTTTAGTATCTTTGCCTTTTAACAGTCACCCTCTGCCCACCCCTCCCTTTATTAAGTCTCACTATCCCTCCCTTGGTCTTCCTTCGCTCCCTGATGTACCTATAAAAGGCTTTATCCCCTTCTTAACTGAGTTGGCTATCTTTTCCTTGGTTTGGGCCTTTGCTGTTCTGACTGCCTTCCCAGCTTCCTTTTGCTTTAACTGATACAGTTCTCTGTCCTGTTCCTTCTGTGATTCCTTGTACTTCCTGAATGCTTTCCTTTTCTCCTGAACCTTCACTGCCACTTCCTTTGAGAACCGCAGTGGTTTCTTACATCATTTTGTTTTGTTTATTTGCTTCACACAAAGGCTTGTTACCTCTGTGATAGCAGTTTTTGTTATTCCCCATTGTTCTTCCACCCCTCCTTCCTGCCCATTTGCTAGTGCATTCCTTAGGCACTCACCCATTTTGGCAAAGTCAGCCCTCCCAAAGTCCAGTACTTCTGCCTTTGTATGGCTTGACTCTATTACTGTGTTTATTGTGAACCATACTGTCCAATCATCTCTAGTTCCCAGATGGCTACCCACTTCTACATCTGTGATCCTCTCTCCATCTCCATTTGAGAGAACCAGGTCTAAGATTGCTCCCTCTCAAGTGGGCTCCAATACTAGTTGTCTAAGGCATGCCCCCTGTAGGGCATCTAGAATAACCCCACTCTTCGAAGTGGCTGCTGCAACTGCACTCCAGTTAACATCTGGCATATTCAGATCATCCATCAGCAATATCTCCCCTTTTTCTGCCATTCTAAGTATACTTTCTATCATTTTCTTGTCTGTTTCCTCCACCTGAGAAGGGGGTCTGTATACAACCCCTGTGCGGATTGTGGTGCCATTGCCTGTCTCCAAATTGACCCACAGTGCTTCTTCTCCTCCCTGTTTACCCTTTTGTTCTGTTGCTTTGATTCCTTCCCTTACATAAAGAGCTACTCCTCCTCCTCTTTACCCTCCCTGTCCCTCCTATAGATAGTGTATCCTGGTATGTTTAGGTGCCAGTCATGATTTTGTGTGTACCGTGTTTCTGTGACTGCCACAATATCCAGATGTTCCTCCTCCATCAAGGCCACTAATTCAGGAAGCTTGTTACCCAGACTATGGGCATTGGTACTCACTGCTCTCCATTTTTTGATGGCTTTACCTTCTGTTGCAGCATCCCCCACTGACCTTTCTACCTTGGTCTTTTTCTCATTTAGTATCCTGTTTTGTAGGGAGAGGCTAGGATTTTCCTGCTGCTTATCAGTGCCTCCCCCTTGACTAGTTTAAAGCTTGCCAATGAAGCATTTAAACCGATTGCTCAAAGACTTGTTCCTTTCTGGACAGATGCAGACCATCCTGCCAGTATAGGCTGGTGTTCCTCCAGGTGGAACCCCAGTCCCCAATGAAGCCAAACCCTGTGCTCCACACCATTTTTTCAACCATTCATTAAACTGCATGGTGCAAAGTACCCTCGCCTCACCCATGCCATTGACAGGCAGCACCTTTGAGAAGGATACAGTGTGTGCTACTTGTCTTCGGCCTCTCCCCAACTCTACAAAGGCCTCCTGCACTGCTCTAATCTCATGATGAGCCAAGTCATTTGTCTCTAGGTGGACAATGACATCCTGCTCAGACTCCCGTGCAGCTGTTCTCGTGATCCTGAGGATGCACTTTCTGTCCCTCCAAGCCATGGCACCAGGCAGGCACCTTACTTCAGTTTTCCCTGCTCCCACCAGTTCTATCCCCCTAATAATTGAGTCCCCCACCAGGAGCTGCTTCCTTTCCCTGTGGTGTCCTCTGCCTCCTTCCTGTGGGCCTCCCTTGTGACAGCTATCCTCAGCCTCCTTAGTCTCCTCTGTGTGAGATCCAAAGGGAGCTATGCTCCCCAGAATGGTATATGGATTGTGGAGTGGAACAACTGACTGGATGTGCCTCTGTTCCACCATCCTCACCTTCCCTGAGCCCACTGTGGTCCAACTACTGTGCTTTCTTGCAACCTCTGAGGCAGTGGTGGTGGCTCTGGTGCTCCCTGGATGGGGAGGTTCCCTTACTACTGTCCAGTGTGGCCTGAAGATGGGCAACTTCCTCCCTCAGAGCAGAGAGTTGTCTGCAATAAGGGCAGCATCTGAGCCTCCAGAAAGACTCCCGGAAGACTGCTGCCTCATAGCCATTACATTGCACTACTCCCCACATGTTTATCTACTTTTTTTTGTGTGTGTGTGTGTGATTGGTTTGTTATATAGAAATATATATATTATACAATGTGTATGCTTATATTGTCAGTGCAGACCTGGGTTTGAATCCTACACTCCCAACTTGCATATTGTGTGACCCTGAGTAAGTCACTTAACTTCCCTGTGTTCCCAGGTCACACCTGTAAACAAGCTTTCAGCTTAGTGTGCTACTCCTGGTTAAACAATTGAAAAAAATAAAAAAAGGTTGTTCTTACTGATGGTCCAAGTGGGGTAGAGTCACACGTGTTCTGAGGGGGGCTCAAACAGTAGTGCATGTTTCAACAAAGTGAAGCTGCCACATATATTCAGAGGTTGAGGTTGTTTGGTTTATAACTAATGGCTTAATCATAAACAGTTCATGAGCAGTAGACACATACTGTATGTACAAACACCGTGGAGATTATATAAATACACTGCAGGAAAGCACAATATGATGCAAAGGAAGCTGATCAATTGTTCAACTATGAATGAAAGTAAAAGTAAAAAGAATAGAAAAGTGAAAGGAATAAATAGAAAAATGAGGATATTCCAACCATGTACCAGCTTTTGTTCCCACTTAGAACAGAAGTGATAGAAGTCCTTCTTTGCTGCACTCTCTCAACTCTGGCAACATATATAGTAGGAACAGGGGATCAGCTACTGTAAATAGGTTCCATCAAGATAGTGCCTTAAAAAAGTAAAACAGAACAAAATTAGATTGGTACATGGGACTGGCTATGTATATTAACAATACTTGCATTTAATGAATTTCAAAGGAATATCAAAGAAATTTGAATTAGGCAGTTTTTAAATGAACCAATACATTTCAAACGAATAGATGAAGTGGAATATCTAGTACAGCTGGTTAAAGCGAACTTCTGAAAATAAACACAAAATTATTCATTGAAGATGACTTAATCTTTGTGGTATAGTTGCCCAGTATCTAAAGAAACAAATAGTGCACATATATTTTTTGGCATATATTTACATGACAGTCTGTTGTGTGCAAGAATTTTATACTTTAAATGCCCCATATTCAGAGCCGCCCGGTTGTGTGGCACAAATGGACGTGTCACACAAAAAAATGGGCCAGCCAGCTCTGACAGGATATTCAAACAGAATGTGTGATCGGAACAGATTGCACATTCAGTTTGAATATCGGACCCTGGATGTGCGGCAGATAGCGGGTGGTCGCTATTTTTGGCGCAGCATTTCCAGGGTTCAGGGCTGTGGACCACCAATGGGGGAATGTGTGGCGTATACCTGGATCTGCCATTTCCCCCAAGGGTGATATTCAGCCAAAATATGCTAATGAACTCATCAGGCATGCACGGTGCAAAGGGGTCTCATACATGCCCATTATGGGCTCATTATCATGGCTGTGCCTGGTGGAATGTGCCGGGCCAGCCCTCCCCCCTTCCCAGCCCTGATCAGTGATGATCATAAAAACACACAAATACCCCATTTTCATAGTGTAGTGGAGCACCATCCCAGCCCTGATCCTCGATGACATAAAGTAAATAAATTTCCCCATTTTCATAACGTAGTGGACCCCCCCCAGCCCTGATCCCAGATGAAATAAATTAATAAAATGCCCCCATTTCCATAGTGTAGTGGACCCTCCCCTTCTATCCCCAAGCACAGTGTGAGACAAAATGACATAAAAAGCCCCTGTTCCATAGTGTAGTGGACCCCCCTCCCCGGCCCCAAATACTATATGCAAAGTATAATATGGAGAGTCCCATTTCCATAGTGTAGTGTCCCCCACCCCAGTAGGCAGAATCCCCCCACAACCCCCACTCAACATGTGCCAGCAACAGGCACAGCCCTCCTCACCCTGCCAAGGCCAGCCTCTGACTGATCAGTGCCAGAGCGCTTACAGTAAATAGTACATGCTCATTGGTTTCTACCAATGAGCATGTCCTATTTACTGCACATGCTCGGGTGCAGATCAGTCATTGGCTGGCTGTGGCAGGATGAGGAAGGCTATGCCAGTCACTGGCACAGGTAGGGTTGGGGGTGCAGGGGGAGGGTACTGCCTATCAGGGTGGGGGGATGGGGGACACTGTGCTATGGAAATGGGGACCATCCATATTATACTTTGCATACTGTGTTCGGGACTGGGGAGGGGGGTCCACTACACTACAGAACAGGGGCTATTTATGTCATTTTATGTCACACTGTGCTTGGGGCTGGGAGGGGAGTCCACTACACTATGGAAACAAGGAAATGTATTTAGTTTATTTCATTGGGGATCGGTGCTGGCAGGGGTGCCCACTACACTATAGAAATGGAGACATTTATGTACTTTATTTCATCAGGGATCAGGGCTGGGAGGGGGTCCACTACACTATGGAAATGGGGATGACTGGAAATTGGTTCAGCAATACAAATAGCTGTAGCACAGCACGGGTGAGTGACGTGGGATATGGCACATACACACTGTAAGGTGTAACCACACTGCAAAGGTGTATGAATAGCTGCCTCATATATATGTATCATGGGTTATATATAATACTATGATGCATATGACTTGCAAATAACAATATGTGTATGGCACTCTGTGATCGGGGTGGGGAGGGGGGACACTACACTGTGGAAACTAGGGAAACAGGCATACCTTTGTTAGTACAACGGGGATCAGGGCTGGGGTGGGGGATCATGTGATCAGCCCTTGACATTGCACAGGGCACCACCCTGCCCAACACAAAGTTAGGACAGGGTTTTGGATTTCTTACTTTGTGCCAGCGCATCTGGTGTTGTCTTCGCCAGGGCAATTTTGAATATTGTGATGTGGGGAATATGCATGAGGGACCCCTCGTTTGCATGCCCACATCACAATATTCTGTGCCAAGGCACAGTTGGGTTTGCATGGCACAATGGGGGCTTCTTATTATTGCCATTCCCCCGACGGCCATTGCCAGTCCAAAGATGCGTGGGCACATCCAGGGATGCACCACACATCTCCTTTGAATATGTGGGCCATAGTTAAGACCAGTTTCATGTCTCATTCTTTGTTCAGTCCATATGGGCTAAGTGATTTAAGGGCAAAGATCCAGAAGGTTTTCCTTTGCAATAACCTTTGTAGACTGTTTTCTCCTCTTTTGCTTACTCATACACATTCTAAACCCATGAACTTCATATTTCTAGGGTCACAGTTGTGCAACTCATGAAAATGAACTCCCACTGATGTACTGCTGTTTGGATTCCTAATGTTTCTAGCACGTTCCTAAATTCTTTTACAGGGTCTAGTGGTTCTTCCTGTGTACAGTATGTCTTGCTACATGTACACTACAAGCTATATACAGCAATGTTTGAATTACAGTTTAGGAATTTCCTGATTTCCACTTTTTTGTTGACTCCCTTTAGCTCAAGAAACTGTAGCCTATTACAGTTGGAGCACACACTGCATCTGCCACACTTACGCGTACCTATATGTTGACCAGATAGCAAGTTCAGCTGTGAAGTATGTAAGTTCAGGGGGTGGGGTTCCTATACAGGCATTGTACAATCCTGTCTTGAATATTTTGACTGCTCTTAAAGAGGTTCTTGGTGCCTCATCTACCACTTCAGATAGCTGGGGGTCATTGTGCAGTATTGGCAGATACTGACTTATGGCTCCTCTGATCCTACCACTGATAGCATTACATTCTTGTCACAAAGCAGATTGGTTGGTTGTCAGCATCCAAGTCTTTTTTCAGTTGGGGGAAGAGGGACTTTCTGTTAACGTGTATTGCTTTTTGAAGTGCACTTTCACAGCTGCAGTTGTCATAACCTCTACCAACAAAGTAACTTTTTAGTTTGCTAGCTTCAGTTTCTAATTGTATAGGGTCTTACATCTCACCTTGAGAAACTGACTATGCGTAACTCAATAGATACATAGATACATAGACACTGTTGGCAGATAGGGGCCTATGGCCCACCCAGTCTGCCCATTTGAGCTTGTAAGTTCCCGTTATGTTTTTCTAGAAGTCTGTTGCCCCTTACTCCTGACCTCCAGAATTTCCATACGTCTATCCCATGCATTCTTAAATCCTGTAATTGTTTCAGCCCCCACACTTCCTCTGGCAGGGTGTTCCACTTGTACACCACCCTTTCTGTGAAGAAATTCTTTCTCATGTTTCCTCTGAATTGCCCTCCCTCCAACTTCACCCATGACCTCTAGTCCAGGAACATATTTTCGCTGGAAAATAGTGTATTCCTGTGCCCTGTTCCTCCCTGTAAGGTACTTGTATGTCTCTATCACATGAGGAGGCAGTATAGCGCAGTGAGGAGGCAGTATAGCGCAGTGGTCTAAGGCTCTGAGCTGCAAATTTGGTGACATCCAGCAGACCAGACCTGGGTTTGAATCCCACAGCTTCCACTTGCATTCTGTGTGACCCTGAGCAAGTCACTTAACCTCCTTGTGCTCCCAGATCGCTCCTGTAAAAAAGCTTTCAGCTTAGTGTGCTATACCTGGTTAAAACAACAAAATAAAAAAAAAAATCTCCTCTCTCCCTCCTCTCCTCCAGGGAGTACATATTCAAGTCCTTCAGCCTGTCGTCATAGGACTTGTGATTGAATTCCTGTACCATCTTTGTTGCCCTCCTCTGAACCTTCTCTACCCTGTCTATGTCCTTACGTAGGTAAGGTCTCCAGAACTGTACACTGTACTCCAGGTGGGGGCCTCACTAGTGTCTTGTATAGTGGAATTATGACCTCCCTTTTCCTGCTGGTGATGCCCCTGCCTATGCATCAATCCTCATGCTTCTCCTTCTCCTACCTCCTCTTTCCCCTCCTTATTCTCTCTTATTATCATTTGTACTCCCTATTCCTCCCTTATGCAATACGGTCTCTGAGACAATTTCCTTTAGTAGGAATGATAATTAACACCGCTCTAACAATTGATTTTGTCCACAGACTTCTTGCTTCGATTGGAATCGCTTGAGGTAATCAGCGAGACAGGGGCTGAGGAGGTACTGTCAGGGAGCAGACACTAGGTCAGGCACTGTGCCTCAGTCTCTGATGTTATGCTCCAGCTGCTCTGTCCTGATCTTGATCTCTTTGCAATGAGTGCACAGCTCTTTTTCGATTGGCCACCACCTTTCCATGCCTTCTGTAACCCTTCCCTCACTAGCAACTGCAATAACAGGGGCACCTTCCCTCTGTGACAGGGGCCTGCCTTCAGAGAACACTTTATGATTGCCTGCACATTTGAGAAGCCTCTTCTGTTTCTGTGAACATGCAAAGGACTTTGAAACCTTCTTTGCTCTTGGCCACTCATTATGTACTCAACTGAGAAAGCTAAGCAGCATCAGCTCTCCATAGCCTCTAACATGGCTGGATTCGAACCCGGTTCTCAGCAGCTGCAACAGACAAGCTGTTCAGTTCACTGGAATTAGGTGGCATTCCCACCACATAGGTTCATCCATCCCAAAGGGTAATGGTGGCCCTAACTAGACATCTAGGAACTGCACCACTGTTAGATAGCAGTCCACTCAGAGCAACCACGAATCCCCCTTGCCTCGATCCTTTTAAATCCAAGGCACTGGGCAGCAAGAGACACATCAGGGCACAATAGCACAAGTGGGTCATCACCCCTCAGCTGTTCCCCCTCTTTCCTACCCACTTATCTCCCTAGCATGGATGCCTACTCTCTTGCCATGTACAAGGCTGTGACAGCAACTTGCGCAATATAGGTATGATGAAGCCTATGAGGGCTTAGTGGCATGGTAGCCACACAGTATCTACACAAGTGGATATGCTGGGGTGACAGGGTGGACAATTTGGGGATCTTAACTCCAGCACAGGCAAAGCCCTTCCATCCCCAGAACATACTGGATTATAGAAACAGAAACTTAGAATTTGATGGCAGATAAGGACCGCATGGCACACCTAGTCTGCCCATTTCCCTACCTAATGGATAAGCTGCAGATCCTAGTTAACCAACAGCTACTTCCTCCTACCCCACCACTAGAACTGCCTTATGTCTGTCCCATGCTTTCTTTTTTCTTTTTTATTTAAAGTTTATTGAAAGTTTAACAATATACAATGGACAGGGTCAAGACATCCAGAGCATTTAAGCATATAATGAAACAGGTTAACAGACCCCGTCCCCCTCCCCCCCCCAGCACCCTCGACACAAACCCCCACCCACACAGTCCCAAGGCATGACAATCCATGACATCTGGCAGTTTAAAAATTAAGTATTAAATATTAAATGGTATATAGCGTATGTAGCGAGGCCCAAATCCGCTCGTATTTGGACTTGTTGTTATTAATACTCGAAGTGGTCTTCTCCACTCTAAGATTAAATAATAACTCATTTAGCCATTCAGAATAGGAGATGACCTCAGAACTCTTCCAATATTTGAGCACCAGTTTTTTAACTGACATAGAAATCAAGGCAATATGAAACTTACGCTTATTAACAGAGATCTGGGTGTAATCCCCAAAAATACAAACCTCGGGGATAAACAAGTCCTTCAGCCCAAGAAGTGGATTGACCTTGTCCTTTATAGCCCTCCAAATGGGTAATATCTTAGGACATTCCCAGAAAATGTGAAGTAGGGAGCCTTCTGCTTGAGCACACCTAGTACATACATTAGAAAAAATTATACCCCATTTGGCCAGTCTCTGAGGATAATGATAAAGGTTGTGGAGGATGTAAAACTGCGTTAGCCGTAGCCTATATTGTGTTACAAAATGATGGCAGTTATTCCATATAGCCGTCCAATCCCTATCCCAGTGTGGAAAAAGAGCAGACCAAAACTCTGTAGGTCCAAACGGCTCAGGAAAATGCCAATCGTACAAAAAATTGTACAGTTTGGAAATACTCCAAGGGGATGTCCCATGCTTTCTTGAATTCCCCCATTGTTTTTGACTCTACGACCTCCTCAGAAAGGCTGTTCCATGCATCTACAACCATCTTTATGAAGAAATACTTCCTCATATTACCTCTGAGCCGACTCCCCTCTATCTTCAAATTGTGCCCCCTTGTTCATGCACATCTCTTTTTCTGAAAGATGCTACCCTCTTGGACTTTGTTGATTCCCTTGAGGTATTTGAAAATTTCTATCATGTCTCCCCTCTCCCTTGTTTCCTTGAGGCTATACATCTTAAGTTCCTTCAGTCTTTCTTCATATGTCTTCTGGTGCAGACCCTGCACCATTTTGGTTGCCCTCCTCTGGACAGCCTCCACCCTGTCTATGTCTTTGCAGAGATGAGGTCTCCAGAACTGTACACTGTACTCCAGATGTGGTCTTACCAACTGTTTGTACAGAGGGCCAACAACTTCCTGTTTTCTACTAGTGATGCCTCTCCCTATGCATCCCAGTATCCCCCCCAGCCCTCCTTACTGCCTTCTCACATTGCTGGCCCACCTTTAGGTCATCTGATATGACTACCTCCAGGTCTCTTTCCGTTTTTGTTGTTGTCAGCATCTCACCCCCCACTGTGTACTCTTCCCCTGGGTTTTTGTTTCCCAGGTGCATTACTTTGCACTTCTTTGCATTGAATCCAAGCTGCCGTATATTTGACCATTCCTCCAACCTTGCCAAGTCTCTTTCGCATCCTTTCCACTCCATCTTGCGTATCAACCTTGTTGCAGATCTTAGTGTCATCTGCAAAGAGACATACTTTCCCTTCTAGTCCCTCTGTAATGTCACTTATAAAGACATTAAAAAAGGACCGGCCCCAGTACTGAACCCTGTGTTACCCCACTAGTAACCCTCCTTTCTTCACTGTGGACTCCATTTACTATTACCTGCTGTGTCCTGTTGTCCAGCCAGTGTTTTACCCAGGCTACCACCCTGGGACCCACTCCCAGGCTGGCTAATTTGTTTACTAATCTTTTATGCGGGACTGTGTCAAATGCCTTGCTAAAGTCTAGGTAGACCATGTCCACAGCCCCTCCCTGGTCTACTACTTTGGTCACCCAGTCAAAGAAATCAATTAGATTTGTCTGACATGACCTTCCTGCTGTGAATCCATGCTGCCTTGGGTCCTGTGCCCCACTGGCCTCTAGGTACTCAACTATTATTTCCATCAGCAGTGATTCCATCATTTTCCCTACCACTGAGGTCAAACTGACAGGTCTGTAGTTTCCTGCCTCTGTCTTGCTCCCACTTTTGTGGAGGGGAATCACATTTGCCCTCCTCCAGTCCTCGGGTACCACACCATCCTCCCATGATTTATTAAAAAGGGTAGTCAGTGGTGTTAGTAGTTCTTCCCTTAGTTCTTTTAGAATTCTGGGGTGAATCCCATCAGGCCCCATTGCTTTATCCACCTTCAGTTTTAAGAGTTCTTTCAGAACCTTTTTTCTGTGAAAGGACTAATATCAAGCCCCCTATCCAGAGTGCTTCTATTGACTGGATTAGGTATCTCCCCCTGCTTTTCCATTGTGAATACTGAACAGAAGTATTTGCTCAGTATCCCTGCTTTTTCACTGTTGCTCTCTGCCCAACCACCTTCCTCTTTATTTAGCCTCAGTATCCCTGCCTTTGTCTTTCTTTGCTCCCTAATATACCTATAAAAGGTTTTATCCCCCTTCTTAACCGAGTTGGCTATCTTTTCCTCAGTTTGGGCCTTTGCTATTCTGACTGCCTTCCCTGCTTCCTTCTGCTTTAACTGGTACAGTTCTCTGTCCTGCTCCTTCTGTGTTTCCTTATACTTCCTGAATGCTATCTCTTTCTCCCTTACCTTCCCCACTACTTCTTTTGAGAACCATAGAGGTTTCTTCTTTCATTTTGATTTGTTTATTTGCTTCACACAAAGGTTTGTTGCCTCTGTGATGGCGGTTTTAATGTTTCCCCATTGTTGCTCCATCCCAACTTCTTGCTGGTTAGCTAGTACTTTTCTGAGGCACTCTTCCATTTTGACAAAATCAACCCCCCTGAGTCCAGTACCTTCACTTTTGTGTGGCTTGACTTTAAAACCAAGTTTATCATAAACCACACTGTTTGGTGGTTGCTTGTTGCCAGACGACTACCCATTTCAAGATCAGAGATCCTCTCTCCATCCCCATTTGAGAGTACTAGGTCTAAGATTGCTCCCTCCCTCCCGAGTGGGTTCCAAAGCTAGCTGTCTGAGGCATGCCCCCTGTAGGGCATCGAGAATGGCTCTGCTTTTGGATGTGACTGCAGCAAAGGTGTTCCAGTTAACATCTGGCATATTCACATCCCCCATCAGCAATGCCTCCCATTTCTCTGCCATCCCAAGGACGTCTTCTATCATTTCCTTGTCTATTTCCTCTCCCGAGATGGGGTTCTGTATACAACTCCTGTGAGGATTGTGGAGCCATTTCCAGTCTTCAGGGTGACCCACCGTGCCTCCTCTCCTCCCTGTTTGCCCTTTAGTTCAGTTGCTTTAATCCCTTCCCTTACATAGAGATTATGATTATTCTACAGCTGATCAAGACCACAGCTGTTATGAGTGGTTCACATTTCTCTAGCTGGCTATTACTGTTCTCTCTGTTTTTGGTGTTGTACATAAATACGTTAATGAAATTAATTGTTGCTTTATAACTTTATGGTTGTAAAATGTATACACTGTTAAACTAACCCAACACCTGGAGCAAGTGACATGGGACATGCTGGGTGAGGTAAGCCCAAACCCCAGCACTTCAAATCACAACTCACTTGTGCTATTACTACTTGCTCCAGCACTGGTGCACTGAAAGTCATAGCTTTAACGCAACCACTCTGCTTGACCTCTGAGATATATAATGACAGGACAGCTAATTAAATGCATAGCATGGAATGTTAAGGATATACATTCCACCCATAAAATGTTGGAAAATTCTGGACCACCTTAAGAGGGAGGAGGCAGGCATAGCATTTGTTCAGTAGACCCACATATCAGATGTGGAGACAGCTAAACTTAAAATGGGCTGGTCTCTCAGATGTATGGCAGGACCTCTAATACAAAAAGCAGAGAGGTAGCTATTCTTGCACATAAAGTGACATTTTAACACATCCCTGCTGAAAGATAAGACTTTCCATCAGTCCCTACAGGCTGATTTATGGACCTTCTGGGCCAATCACCCTACTGACACATCAACAGCAGTTCGCTAGGATGCACTGAATGCATCCATTAAAGGGCAATGTATAAGTTACACCTCCTATCTTAAGAAAATGAGGCGGCAAGATCTAGAGGAACAGCTTAAGACTCTTAAAGAACTGGAAGCCAAGAATAGGCAAGACCCTGCAAGTTTTGCTGGGCTATTAGTGGATATCACAGGCATTAGGTATAAGGTGAATGTGCACCTCCACGAAAAGGCCGAATTTGCACTATTCCACCTCAAGGAGTCCTTCTGGGAGGTGGGGGAAAAACCTGGATGCCAGCTGGCATATCAGCTGAAAAAGGGCCAGGAAAAAGCTAGAATCTTTGGGCATTAGAATGCAGTCAAGTGAGCTCAGAAGAGATTCCCATGGCATTGACTCATTTCTGAACTTTTACCAAACCCTGTACCTAAAAGTGGTATCCCACTCGGAGGCAGAGCTCCTTCACTTCACTACCCCTCTGGGACTCCCCTGGCTAGACCCTGCCTTAAAACACAATCTGGATAAACTCTTCATGGAGAAGGAATTTGAAACTGCCCGCCAGACTATGCCAGCTGGGAAGGCCCCAGAAGGAGATGGCTTCCCAGTGGAATTTCTATACTCCTTCAGTGAGGTCCTCCTCTCACCCTTAGCAGATGCATTAAAAGAAGCATGTGAGACTGGAGAACTCCTGCCCACTTTGAGGACTGCAGTCATCACCCTTATACCTAAATTGGTATGGGATTCACTTTCATGTGGGAGTTACTGCCCAGTATCACTTATAACCTCAGACTGCAAGACTGTACCAAGATTCTGGCCACTGGGCTAAAGGTGGTGATCACCACCTTGGTTGACAGAGAACATGTGAGTTTTGCCCCCACAACACAGAGGCTCAGAAAATACCAGGAAGCTCTTGAACTTGATCTGGAAGTTGCCCCCCAGTCAGTGCTTATCTCACTCAGTGCATGGCAAGCATTTGAAAGGGCGGAATGGGACTACCTCTTTCATATGTTAAAGGTAGTTGGATTTGTGGAAATCTTCTTTAGATGGATTCTTACCCTATACCAGGGAGCCAAGGCCTCAGTAGTAACAAATGCATGCACCTCTGCTCCCTTCCCCTTTGGCAGGGGAAATCGACAAGATTGCTCCCTCTCACTGCTCCTTTTTGTACTTGTCTTAGAACCACTATTCCATGCCATCAGACTGGATGAGGACATTCATGGCCTATGCACAGTGGGGTACACAAGACCCTACAGTAGCATACTCAGACAATATTATGTTAATGCTAACTCAGCCAGAGAAATCTGTCAACAGGCTTGCTAAATTTGCTGGCCCAGTTTGGTAGACTGTCCAGCTGCACGGCTATAATGGCAAAATCACTCCTACTACCCTCATGTGATAGCACCAAAGCCCAGTTTACCCCTGGGGACTGCAGCAGGCAGGGAAAAGCATTAAATACCTACACATACAATTCTCTTTAGAATCTTCATTGCTTGGGAGGTTGATCATCTCTCCTTTTCTGGCAGAGATCGGGAAAGACATGAACAGATGGAGCTGCCTATATCTAGCCCACTAGGAGAGAGCACATGCCTTCAAAATGATGGCTTCCCCAAGCTCCATTATATCCTGGACAACCTGTAAGGGTCAAACCAGAGTTGATCAATGCTGTCAACCAACTTAACCACTGCAAACTGGAGCAACCCCTGGAAAGGGGAGGCCTCATACTCCCTGACTTCACCTTCAAGTATGAGGCCCACATGTTATTATGATTAGCACAAACCTACCCCACAGAACTGCCAGAGAAGCAGCTCAGGCTAGGTTTGCTGGCAAAGGCACTTAGCTTCACCTGAGCTCTTTTGTTCTAGGTTTGCTTGTAAGGACAGAGCAAGGAACATTATCAGAGCAAGGAAAAAGACTAAGGCTTCTTTTGGCTAAGCAGATTTACTGTGTGTTTCTGTTTTCTTTTGTACTCACAGGGTTTGCTACTGTTTTTTGCTAACATTTTACTGCTTTATTGTTCTCTGATTCAAGTTGCCGTCACAGGGTATACTTTATTCTGCATTATTACAGGGTGTGTCTACAGATTTGTTATAGTTTTGTGCTTACAGTTTACTGCTGTAATCTTCTCTGATTAAAATTGTTTTTTGCAAGGTATATCTTCTGTTACTGCGTTATTTTTCTCTGTAGCAAAGTGTTTTTTTCAGGCTATATCTTCTGTGAAATTATTACTGGTGGTGCTTTACAGGTTTTACAGTTTTATCTATCATTAGGCTAAGCTTTCAGGGCTACTGCATTTGTTGTTGGTTGATTGTTTCTGTTCTTTTCTCCTTGTTTTTTCATCCATGGTTCTTCTTTTTGGCAGGGAAGGGCCCGCCATTTCCTCAAAATGCAACTTGAAGCACCTCGACTGCAGAGGGTAGTTGGTCCAGCAGGTTGGCAGGTGGTTAGGAGGGGCAAATCAGGTGCCCCATCACTCAATGCTCTTCAAAGTATCACCTCCACAAACCACATAAAAACTACAAACAGGTATCTGCCTCTATCTCCGAAATCAAACAAAGGGGCAGAGGACTCTGCAGAGCAGGACACTGTAGCACAGGAACTAGCACAAAAAACTTGCCCAAAACAGGGACCAAAACAAAAAAGCAAAACGGAAATCCAAAACACTACTGCTCATAGGAGACTCCATGATTCAAGGAGCTGATACTTACCTCTGGCTGGGGGTAATGGTCAGATGTCTCCCAGGTACATCAGCATGGAGAGACACTAAACGCATTGCTAAAACCATGCAGGAAGCAGGAGAAATCATCGACATCCTGGTACACATAGGGACTAATGATCTTGCCAGCTGGTCAGTTGTGGAGACCAAGGAACACCTGACCAGGTTGAGAGACAAACTGTCATCCATTTCATCCGGCATCTCCTTCTCTGGGATCCTGCTGATCTGAGAGAGGGGGGAAGACAGACGGAAGGTCAGAGAAGGGGAGATAGGCAAGCTAAACATGTGGCTCAAGGGCTGGTGCCAGGAAAAAGGACACAAATTTGTAGGGAACTGGCAACAGTTTTGGGAGCGAAAGTTCTTTAAATTTGATGGACTGCATCTGACTAAGGAGGGAGTCAGTGCATTGGGGCAGAAGTTTGATGTCTTTGCAGAATATTTAAACTAGCAAATGGGAAGAGGGGTGCAGCACCCCATACATCAAATGGGAAGAACACCCCTCCCCCTCAGCTAGTGATCAAACAGGAGTTCAGCATGTTTGTAGTTCATTTGCATCACCAGGTAAGGAAAAAGGTCTGGATCCCCAGATGACATGCAGGGGAAATGCCAGACCTTGCCCAACAACTAACACACTGAAATCTGGCCAAAGGAAAATCATGTACACAAATGTCTGGGAAACAAAATCCCAGACCTGCAGGCAACAATGCCAGATGCTAAACTGGACATAGTAGCCATTAGCGAGACATGGTTCACCAGAAGCCACACTTGGGAGACTAAGAAGAGACCGATGTGCAAAAAGGGGGGAGGGAGTGGCCCTTTATGTCAATGAAAATATCAAAGCTACAGAAATTCAGAATACACATAAGGAGCCAGAAGAACTGTGGGTCACCCTGGAAACAGGAAATGGTACAGCCATATGAACTGGGGTTGTCTACAGGCCTCCAGATCAGGGGGAGGACATAGACACATTACTGTTAGAAGATATACAAAGCATTACAGCTAAAAGGGAGGTTCTGATAATGGGAGACTTCAACATGCCAGATACAGATTGGTCAATACCAGCAGGAACATCCGCCAGAACTAGACACATAATGGATCCCCTGCAGGGGGAGGGCCTCAAACAACTGGTACAACAACCCACAAAAGACCGGGCTATCCTAGATCTAGTACTGACTAATGGGGAAAGGATCACAGATCTCCAGGTAGAAGGTCGCCTGGGGGCCAGTGACCATCACATGGTATGGTTCAATTTGGCCACTAGAACTAAATCATCCCATTCCAAGGTTAAAATATGGGACTTCAGAAGAGCTGACTTTGATAAGATGGTCAATGGGGAGGAGCGCTGATGAGCACAACATGGTGGTATGCTCATTCTCTTTGCTCCGCAACACGAAAAGCCACGCAGTGCTGAAAATGGATTGAAAAGCTCTTCTTGCAGCTAAATGGCCACAAAGAAAACATAAAAGTTTAAAGAATCAACAGAAGTAAGGGCTGAGGCTTTTGAGAAGTTATGTTCCCCGAAAACAGGGAAACCAAATCCGCAGCAAGGGATGAGGGGTTCTCCACAGGTAGATGGGGTAATGACTTCCCCGGCACCAAAACGCCCAGAACAGGGCTTTAAGACTAAGGTTGCAACAAAGCTGACTTTGGCTACAATCCAGATGTTCCTCTTCAAATTTCAAGCAGATACTAAACAGTCTCTTCAGAAGGTGAAAGGTGCATGCCACTTTAGAAGAGATTTCTTCTCGTTGTCAAGTAATTGAGGAGAAGATGGCTGGACTTGAGGAGAGGGTTAAAGCAACAGAAGAAATAAATGAAAAACTTTCAAACCGAGTGCTAACAGTGGAGAGTGCAGTTAACGCAGTTTTACCTGAGCAATTGAGTACAATGGCCAAGCTGGAAAAGATTGAAAATACTCTAATAATGAGGAATCTCAGACTGATTGGTATGTCCTCAGATATTCTGAATGCTGAATTGAAATTAAAGATTGAGAAAATATTAACGGTTCTATTTTTACCTGAAAAGCTGGTCGTGCTGGACTCTGTGTTCCGTCCTCCAGTTAAAGGAGATTTAGCAGCAGCTCAAGGCAGAGCAAGGTACGTGATAGGTACGTTCCCTTCTGTTTCGTTAAGAAATAAAATGTTACATCTGTCCAGACTCAAGAAGGGACTTTCATATGAAGGTATTAAGTTACATCTACATCCAGACTTTTGTTTGGCTACCCAGAGAAGGAAGAGGTTCCTAGCAATCAGATCTGAGTTTGTGGAGGCTGGGGTAACAGCGATTTTGCAGCCCCCCACCTAGCTAAAAGTTATCTTTCAGGGGAAAGATTATTATTTTGTGAATGTAGATGCTGCTCGTCAGTTTTTCAAAAAAAATGTTGTGTTACCGTTGGACCTGGATTCAGAAACAGAAGAAGAAGAAGAAGAGGATGAGTCTGCAGAGGACACACAATATATCCCAATGGCAACTTGAGGGCAGTAAGATATTCTTGCCTCGATGTAATATATATCTCTAGTATAATTAATTATGAGAAGCAACCTTAGTCTGATCTGTTTTTCTTTAACTGGACTTTAATGAAGGGATGCTAATGCTTGGAGCAAGAGATAATGGGATATGATTATACTTTTCACTCCCACTGAAAAAAAAACTATACTTTAAGGGATATTATAAAATCTTCAGTGCTGCACTCACCCCAGCAAAAAGGATGAAAATGAATATTTAGTCCATAATGACTTTTATTCACCCATCTTGTACAAAACGCCAGTGAAACTGAAAGTTCTTACATATCGACCTAAGGCTTCATCAGAGAATAACAGTACTTCAGGCTGATACCTGTTTTATACACATTCATTAAAATAATACACCAATCATGTTACACAAAAGAGTAACAGAAGTAACTAAATTGAGTTCACATTTTTGAAAGTTTGCAAATTGTTTTCTTTCTGGACTTTCTTCAGATGTGGCAATGGAAGGCATTTATTCCTGAAAAATATGTACCTATTAAGAAAAAACTTATAAAGAAAACATTAGAGCTTTGTGAGGTTGTTGTTTACCTTTTATTATGATGCTATGGGTTATATGCACTTGTTCCCACGTTTAACGAATGTGTATAAAACAGGTATCAACCTAAAGTACTGTTATTCTCTGATGAAGCCTTAGAGTGATTCATAAGAACTTCCAGTTTCACTGGCGTTTTGTACAAGATGGGTGAATAAAAGTCATTATGGACTAAATATTCGTTTTCGTCCTTTTTACTGGGGTGAGTGCAGCCCTGAAGATTTTCTAATAAGCATTAATGTGTGCTTCAGCACCACCGTCCTAGTGCAGACTCTTATTTGTGTGTATACTTTAAGGGAATTATTTTTTTTTCTTGATGTGTTTTTTGTTTTGTTTGAGATGAAATATTGTGTTTATTTAATGGAAAAAAAATATTTTTCTCTCTGAGCAATAAAAATAAAGTAAAAAAAAAAAGATGATCAACAGAGTTAAGCTAGCCCTGGCAAGAAGAAATACAGGTGAGGGTACAGGCAAAGTGGGCAAGCATTAAGGATGCAATACTGGAAGCAACATCCCATTGTGTTAGAGAGAAAATCAAAAGCAAAAGAAGGAGGAAACCACTTTGGTTCTCAAAAACAGTAGCAGAAAAGATTCGAGCCAAAAGGCTGGCCTTCAGGAAATATAAGGGAATGCAGCGAGACGAAGATAGGGAGGCATACCAAACTTCCCTAAGGGAAGCAGGGAAGGCAGTAAGGCAGGCCAAATCCCAAACCGAGGAAACATCAGCACGAACAGTAAAAGAAGGGGACAAGACTTTCTATAGATACATTAGTGAAAAGAGAAAGTCCAAAGGGGGTATTGCTAAGATCAAAGGGGATAAGGGGGATTGTGTGGAGGAGGACTAAGGAAAAGCATCTATCCTACATAGATACTGCTCCTCAGTTTTTACTGAGGAGATGGTAGGGCAGGGCCCACAGCTCAGCACCATGGACACAGTGGGGAGGGAGGTGTGCACTAGTCCCTTCACAAAAGAAAGGGTCATACAAGAGCTCAATACCTATGCTCCACTTACCAAATCCATACTTAAGAAACACAACTCTCCCTGGATCACCCCTGCACTCATAAAGCAGCTGGGTCTTAGGGACAATCTCTGGCACAGAGTCCTGGAGTTCAGAAAACCTGCCGATAGACAAGCCTACAGAACTGCATGCAACAAGTGCACCTGGGCTATCCATAGTGCAAAGGCGGCATACTACAGGAATACCCTTGCATCCACCTGGGGCTCCTCACGCAAGTTCTGGGACAACCTAAAGTATTGCCAATGGGCTGAATGATGATTTCATGGATCTCTCTTCTACCCTACCTTCCAACTTTTTTGACCCCACCCCTGATCCTCCAACCACCACTTTCCAACACCCACCCTTCTACTTCCAAGCGCTCTCCTCGTCTGATGCAAAACCCTACCTACTCAAAGCCCTAACTGGTGTTAGACAACAGTAGTGACTCACTTGATCTCAATCTTCTCCGCTCTGCCCTGGACGTTATCGTCACCCCCTTCACCGACCTTCTCAACCTCTCCCTCTGACTTGTCCAATTCCCCCAAGCATGAAAAAATGCAGTCATCACCCCCATACACAAGGGCGGTGACCATACCTCCCCAGGCAATTACCGACCGATCTCCATCCTCCCCTCACCCTCTCCAAAGCCTTGGAAAAGATTGTGGCTGACCAGATAACCGTCTACCTCACTGAGCACAACCTCCTCTGCAGGGAGCAACATGTTTTTCGCCATGGCTTCAACACCACAACGGCCTTCCGCCCTGGACAAAGGGCACCCTGCCGGAGCAGTCTTCATTGATTGGTCTAAGGCATTTGACACAATCTGCCACACCCTTCTCATTAACACCCTCACCCAACTTGGCTTCATCTCGGGCCCTGTATGCTGGGTCACCAATTACCTCACTGGCTATACCCAATCCATTAAAATCAACAATATCCTCTCTAGACCCCATCAAGTCCACTCTGGTGTGCCCCAAGGCTCTATCCTGGGGCCACTACTCTTTAGCCTATACCTAAACACACTGCCCAATGTCTCCTTGGAAAACATACTCCTTTATGCAGATGATGCGGTCCTCTTCGCATCCCACTCTGACCAGGCCCAACTCTAGCTTGCACTACAATCCTCTTTTGCACAGATTGAGCAGTGGTTCCTAGACCACAGACTTGTGATCAACCTTAAAAAAACAAAGACCTTGCTGTTTACCCACAATCAGAACAAACTCAAGGGCTCTGCACTGCCCATTCAGTCCCTTTCCCACTACCCTCTTGAGCAGGTCACCTCATACAAATATCTAGGCATCACCCTCAACTCTGCCCTCACCTTCCATAACCACATCCACACCCTCTGCTCTGTCATAAACTCTCGCATGGGCTTGCTATATTGGCACAGAGCCTGTCTCCCCCCTGAAGTGCTAAGACTCACAATTGACTCATCAGTCCTGTCCCTAGTGGACTATGGACTCCTGATATATGGTGCAGCGGACAATACTGTCCTGGGCAAAATCAAGCTCTCTATCAACAAGGCTTGTCAGTTACTCACTGGGGCTGACAGACTCACACACACCTGTGTGCTTTATTCATTGGCTAATCTCCTCTCCCTTGAAGAGCGGCTACTCTATCAGACCTGTCTGATCACCCAAAAAATCCATGCCAGCCTAACCCCCTCCAGTCTGTCTAAACTAATCAGCACTGCCACCCCTCCTGTTCCCACTTGTAGCTCAATAAAAACCTCGCAAGAAGTCCCTAGTGTCAGGATGACCCTAGCACAGAGGTCCTTCTGTTACAGGGCACCCACCTGGTTCAACACCCTTCCTCCTAGTACCACATCTGAGCTCACAATTGGACGGTTCAAATCATCTCTGCGTAGCCACCTTTTCAACTCCAGTAATTGCACATGCAAATAATTGCACCCCCACTGGTCCACACCCAACCAGCTGACCCTCTCCACCCACTTTGTTATATATATCTGTGGGTGTAACTTGCGACTACTGAGCTACAAGCAGGTATAGGCCTGTACCTGCAATCTGTAGTGTAAGCATTGCACCCCACTGTCTACCACTTCTGTATGTAATATATGTGTGTGCTCAATGATCACTCCTTCTTGCTTAGCTACCATAATGTATAGGCCTGTCTCCTGCAAGAAGGGGCCCTTATCTCGCTGCTAGGTCCCACTGCATATGTATTTTAACTGCACAAATTTTTAAATGTATATATTATTGCCATGCTACTGTTCCTTGCACTACTGTTCTGTTGTCCACTCACAGTATGTTTCTCCTTCCCCGTTCTGTACTGTGTACGATGAGGAGCCTTTGTAAATGGGTCTTCAACTCCAAGAGTTGTAATTCTGATACTGTAATAAACAAATAAGAGCTCACTAAGCTCAGGGTGGACAAGGCAATGGAACCTGATGGCATACATCCCAGGATACTAAAGGAGCTAAGGGTGGAATGAACAGAGCCATTATCAGAACTGCTTAGTGAGTCTCTGAGCACAGAAGTCCCAGAAGACTGGAGAAGGGCTCATGTGATCCCAATCCACAAGACTGGTAGCAGGAAAGAGGCAGGGAACTACAGACCAGTCAGTCTTACCTCAGTATTGGGCAAGATTATGGAGGCACTCTTTAAGGAAAAGATAGTGCAACACCTGAAATCCGTAGGAGCACAGGATTCAAGGCAGCATGGGTTTACAACAGGAAGGTCCTGTCAAACTAATCTCATAGTTTTCTTTGATTGAGTAACCAGAGCGGTGGACCAAGGGGGTGCAGTTGGTGTCGTCTACCTTGACTTCGGCAAAGCTTTTGATACTGTTCCACATAGAAGATTGATTAATAAGCTGGATAGGCTCGGGGTGGGTCAGAAGTTGGTCAACTGGGTGGCAAACTGGTTGGCGGGCAGAAAACAGAGTGGTGGTAAACAGTATACAGTCAGAAGAGATGCAAGTCACAAGTGGGGTACCTCAGGGATCGGTCCTGGAGCCAGTCCTCTTCAATATCTTCATCAGTAACATTACAGATGGACTGAAGGGTAAGGTTTGTCTGTTTGCAGATGACACCAAGATCTGTAAGAAAGTAGATGATCCAGATGGGGTTGGCAGAATGAAAAGAGATCTGGATAAACTGGCAAAATGGCAGGAAGAGTGGCAACTGGGGTTTAACGCAAAGATGTGCAAGATCATGCACATAGGGAAGAGAAACCCTGAAGCCACCTATAGGTTCAAATCAGTATCAAATAAAATCAAATCAGTATTTATTTATAATGCGCTTTTCAGAATACCAAACTGCAAATACATAACAAATATAACACACACATCCAATAATAAATACAAATATAAAACCTTTAAAAGGTAGCAGAATAGACTAGTGTTATCTTCAAAAAGCTAATTCAAATAAATAACTTTTCAATGAGTCTTCAAAAGGCTCAGTGGACAGGCACTCTCTGATCTGATGAGGTATAGAATTCCACAAGGTTGGGGCCACAAAAGAAAAAACTCTGGCCCCAGATGACTGAAAACGAACCCTGGGAATCTCTAGCAATCCCTCATCAGTGGAGCGGAGAGGGTGGAGAGGGCGGTAGGGCTGAAGGAGATCTTGCAAGTAGCCCAGTCCCTGTCTGTGTAGGGTCTTGTAGGTTAGCAACGCAACCTTGAAGGTAATCCTCCATCCTACTGGCAGCCAGTGCAATTCGCACAGCACAGGTGTGATATGGCAAGTTCTTGGTAACCCAGTCAACAATCTGGCTGCAGCGTTCTGCAGGCAACAGAGATCCACCCCAGTAATCCTAGATATAGAGCATTACAGTAGTCAAGACGCGAAGATACAAAGGCATAAACCAACACAGGGAGGTCATCATGCAGAACAAGGTGTTTTATCTGGGCTATATTCCTCAGATGGTAAAAAGAGAACTTGACAACGGCTGACACCTGTGTCTTAAGCATCAGCTCACTGTCATGCACTATGCCCAGATTTCGTACCTGTTGAGAAGGTCTCAACTGGTTACCCCCTAACATAGGTTGGGAGGGGAGTTGCTGGCAATCACAAGGGAAGAAAGAGACTTGGGCATCATCATCACAGATGACCTGAAATCATCCAAGCAGACCTCTAAAGCAGTAGGTAAGACTAGGGGGGTGTTAGGGTGTATTAGTAGGGGTATCACAAGTCGTAAGAGGGAGGTAATAATCCCTCTTTACAAGACACTGGTTAGTCCCCACCTGGAGTACTGTGTGCAGTATTGGAGGCCACACCTTCACAAGGACATTAACCAAATTGAGGCAGTCCAGAGAAGGGTAACCAAAATGGTGCAGGGACTGCATCAGAAGACATATGAGGACAGATTAACAGAGCTCAATATGTATACCCTAGAGCAAAGGAGGGAGAGAGGTAACATGATCAAAACATTCAAACATCTTAAGTGCATTAACAAGGTGAAATAGTATAACATATTTCAATATAAGAAAAATAGCAGGACAAGAGGACACAACTTGAGATTAGTTGGAGGACGATTAAGGGGTAATGTGAGGAAGTTCTTTTTCACAGAAGAGGTGGTGGATGTATGGAACGGCCTACCTCAGGAAGTGGTGGATTTGAATACAGTGCAGGGCTTCAAACAGGCATGGAATAGGCATAAGGGAGCAATACTGATGAGTATGACTAGATAGGCCATTGATTGAGTACAGGCCTATGGCACATTCATAAGGTAGAAAAAAAGGGCAGACTGGATGTGCTTTGCGGTCCTTATCTGCCGTCAACTTCTACTGTATGTTTCTATGTATAAATGGACTGCTGTTGAAACCCATTTGTTGGGGGGAGGACCCCCTAGGGAAATTACAGTATATTTGGAAAGCTCCCCCCTCATAGCCATGGCCCCACACTTCCCCCATACAGGGCAGTATGAGTGCAGCTCAGCAAGGGCTTAAAGTAGTCCCTGTCCAAGGTCATTCCCTTTTCCCTCTCTTGCGTAATCCAGCCCTAAGGATATGGGGTACGACTATAAACTGGAAGGACTGGCAAATGAAAGGGCTTCAGAGCCTCTCCCAGCTGATCAATGAGAACTTAGGCTACCTTAAAGAGTATGTCCCCTAAGCCTTTTATTCTGTTTCCCTGTGTAGTTTGTAGGCATGCACAATGATTGCCTATATTGCACCCTCTTAATTTTATCAGGATTTAAATGTAAATTGAGGTACATTACTTAAATCTGGTATGAAAAGCTGCTTGACTTCATTGCGAATGTCCTGACCTGACTCATGTAAGCCATCCCAGAATCTTATGTTTTGGTGCAAAATCTTGCAGTGGTTACACTGTATTAGTCAGTGCTACTGCTGTCCTCTGCAGTACCTACAGGTATGTGGCCATAAAACTTTTTGAGGCATAGAAAATGTCCTACTGTTTTCCACAGTTTAGGGGAAAGGGAAAGGGGAAATTGTTTAACCAGGAAAGGCACAGTAAGCCAGAGCTTGTTTCCAGGTGCGACCTGGGAGCACAAGGAAGTTAAGTGACTTACTCAGGGTCACACAGTATGCAAGTGGAAGCTGTGGGATTCAAACCCAGGTCTACTCTGCTGGTTGTCACCAGATTTGCAGCTCAGAGCCTTAGACCACTGCGCTATACTGCCTTATATTGTTAAAAGCGTATCTGAGTTAGAAAAAATGCTTTAGAGAATACAGGGGCTTCACAAGACAAGTAACAGAACTGAATGAGAATATAACCTCTGCTGGCTTGTGCATGTATGCACCATCAACTCCCACAATGCCTTGCATGAGTGGGGTTATGACCTTTGGAATAGAGACAAACAGATTTTCACACCAGGGCAAAACAGAGAGAAGCAACCTCATTTACATTTAAATTAGAAAGACATTAGGGGGATGCTAGAGAAGGAGTCACTGTTCGTGCCTCCAAACTATACAGTTGTACAGAAAATAAGCTGAGGGGATTTTCCCTTTAAGAGATTTGGGCAGCTGCAGGAGATCTTTGTTCTAGAGAAACACCAACACTAACAATATCTCCAAATGTTCCTTATGCTACAAGTCTCGATGGCTGAGAGGGACCTGGGGGTGGTGGTGGATGTCAAGATGAACAACTCAGAGACTTGTAGAAGGGCAGCAGCCAAGGCCAACAGGATGCTGGGATGCATCGCTAGGGGGATCACCTCCAGAAGGAGGGAAGTGATACTCCCTCTGTATAACTGCTTTGTGAGGCCACACCTCGAGTACTGCATGCAGTTTTGGAGGCCACACTTAAAGAGGGACATTGAACTCCTGGAGAGGGTCCAGAGGAGGGCAACTAAAACGATTTGGGGCTTGGCGGACAGGACCTATGGGGAGAGGCTCGAAGAGCTAAATATGTACACATTGGAAGAGAGAAAGGACCGGTGGGACATGATAGAGGTCTTCAGGTACTGTACATGAAGGGGGTAAATAGGGGAGGAGCAGTCAGGGTGCTTCAAAGGAAGGAGGAGGGGGCAACTAGAGGGCATGGGTGGAAGCTGGAGGGGGGAAGATTCAGGGGAGAAAGAAGGTGGTGCTACTTCACTGAGAGGGTGGTGGAGCCATGGAATGTGCTGCCCAGGGGGCTGGTGGAGGCAGAGACAGTGGAGGGGTTCAAGAGGGGGTGGGACAGGTACAGGGGAAGGGTTCTGGAAGCAAAATCCAGTGCAGTGAGAATATCCGGAACTGGGAAGGGAGAAACCAGAGAAGGCGAAGGGGTCAGCAAGGTCAGCTCCCACGGTAGGGGCTGACCAAACGAGCAGACACGAAAGACCATTAGGCCTATTCTGCTGGCATTTTAGTATGTTAGTATATACTGGGCACCTTGTTAGGCATGCAATATAGACTGCAGAAGATGCATGACTTAGATAAGTTGCCGCTACTTGCAAAAGACAGGCCGCTTCAGGTGAGGCAAATCTATAACAGTCTTCTTGCTTTGAGATCAGGCTCGATGGACCCACTCTAGTCCAAATGAAGCACAGAACCAGGACCTGAGATCCCCCCACTCAGCTACAGCCACTGCTGGACCAGCATTCTGCAGGCTGCCAGAGACGCACATAATCGCTTCAGTGAATATAAGATACTGCACAAGATCCCACAACAATTGCATAGATGGCGACTAATGGGCTCAGACAAGTGCTGGAGAGGCTCCACGACTGTTGGTAGCATCACTCATCTCCTCTGAGAGTGGCCTACTATACAAAATGTCTGAGAAGGAATCCAGAAAATACTGAAAGAACTGGTTGGGCTGAGTATCACACTAACACCACTGATTGTAATCCTAGGGATACAGGGAGCTGGAGATGACACCAATGGCCAAAAGGTGGTTGCTGGGGGCACTCACCACTGCGAAGTGCATCATACTGCACCACTGGAAGGAACAGTCACCCCCCCCCCCATCTCTGAATGGTTACTAGAACTCTGGAAAATGGCCAGCTTAGAAAGGGTACATTACAGCATACACCATAACCTTAATATTTATACCAGCCTTTGGGGATCCTACCTAACATCTACCTACTGCAGAATCCCACAGTGCTATTATATGCTGAGCCATCTTATACAGCTGACTGCCTCCCCCCCACCCAGGTCACATGCAGTACAATCAATCAGACAGTGCCAGCTTGGGATTAGAAGACTTCTTCCCCAAATTTTTCATCTCTAAGTATACCTCCAACAATATGCATCTAAGAGCAGTAGATTACATTCTGCTGTGACTCTCAGTCCACTAATGTTCACTGTTTCTGTTCTTTGTCACTTCCATGTTCTTGGACTTAGCTGTGTGTGTGGAATGGTTGTATCCTTTACACAACAGAATATGAATTACAATATTGTAGTAGTCTAGCAAAGTTTATATTACCTTATCTATTATAAATTCTACTGACTAGTTAATTTAGAGTTGTAACTTCCATGGGACATACTTAACTGTAGCCCTCGCCAGGATGAATGCATGTACATCTGTTATATGTGATCAATTTAAACTATTAATTATCAAAAAAAGGAACTGACTATACAGAATGAATGCTATCAGGCTTTTGGGGTGAGCACAGTCTGCTCTAAGCAGACTATGGTAGCTGTTTCCAGAAATGTTTTAATAATGTTCTCTACCCCTGTACTTAAAGTCACATCTGAAAAATCTAAATTAGTAGCACTGATAGTACTTGTAAATCTGAGGTTAAAGTTGTTTTATTGTAATCAAAATACAAAATCTGAAACCTCAGTCTCCGTACCATCCCACACATATGCCACATCATAAATATATAAAACCGGTGTTTAATGTGGTCTGAGTGTGGGTTATTGACATTTTCAAATACTAATGTCTCCTCCCCAAATTCTAGAAATAAATTAGCAAATCATGGCACCATGGAACCACCCATGGTGGTGCCACATGTTTGCAAGTAGTAATTGCAACTGAATAAAAAAAAAAAAGTGTGTGATAACATAAAGTGTAGTTCTTCTAGGATACAGTCAATTAGAATGTGTTCTCTAAGTGGATTTTTTTTGGAAAATTCTACACCCTCTAATACCTGGTAGTTAGTGAACTAAAAAGTCATTTTTATGTTTGCTTGCATGCATGTGCAAGAAACATTATGTGGCAGCTGAGGAGAGAAGCGAGTTATGGAGGTGCAGCACTGTGGTGGCCAATAGCGGCACTGCATTTCTGGGCTTGGCACTGTTGGACCAATGCAGGCCCACTGTGCTGATGACACTGGTTTCCAGAAGTGCCACCAACTTGAAACGATTTGGCCGGTGCAATCAGGGGCCACCTCGTCATTGCAGCATCAGCCATTCATCTCTGTGTTGGGCTGACTGTGCGATGGCAGACGGTCCCTGATTGTTGCAGCTACCCCATGTGTTATTTCATTTTCATCTACTGCTGTCTGGTAATAATCAGTTCTGCCCTTGCATGAAGCCTGATCAGCAATAAAGTGGCCTGCTAGTGCATTTACTCATGCCACCACCCTTTGCTATGGTGTGCAGGTCCTGTGTTTTACTTTTTTGGCTATGTTCATCACAGTAAGTGTTTGATGGTAGAATGAACCACAACAGTAGTATCTCGCCACCCCCATGGTTCAAGCTGTACAGTGGTTGCACCCACCCGGTTTCCAGTCAGAGCCGGAAGTTGTCCATTGCCTGCATTATTGCAGCTTTGTGTGGTTTTCTGCTGGTGGCTGCAGTGTGTGAATCGGATGGGATGGTGAGCTTTGGACTAACTGGCTGGAGTGGCGGCCAGGTGGCCATGAAGTAGTGTGGCAGAGGCAGTAGCTCGGCACCAGTGACACGAAGAGTTGCCATGGCCTGTCCCCCTGAGCTTGGCTACCCTTTCATCCTTATGGCTGCAGATCCGGACAAGCTGGATGGGGCAAAGACTCACAACAAAAGAGGCAAAGCAGATAAAGGTTGCTATTGGAAAAGATGAATCAGGGGACAAAGGCTGGGTACACTGAGTGGGATGGCAGGACATCTAGGATTGCCACGTTACATCACACTGAATTTAGGACAAGTCCTGATATCTCTTTAAAATTTAGGATGTACATTTAAAACACAGTACATAATATGTTAATAACCAGAAAATGATTAAAAGCAGGGCTGCACAGGTGTTTATTTTACAGGCACACTGTCCAGGGGCAGGACGACAGGAGTGAACACACTGTGGGGTGGGGTGCCATGACACACAGTCTGAGGAGTATGTATTGGACACACTGCCGGGTGTGGGCAGCTGGGCACACTGTCTGGTGGTGGGCAGCAAGCACAGTGTCCTTGGATGAATGGATGGTTACACTGAATGCAGGCGGCTGGGCCCACAATCTTGGGCAGGTGCTGTGACACTGAATGTAGGTGTCTGGGCCCCACAATCTTGGGCAGGTGCTGTGACACTAAATGTAGGTGTCTGAGCCCCACAATCTTGGCCAGGTGCTGTGACACTGAATGTAAGTGGCTGGGCCCCACAATCTTGGGCAGGTGCTGTGACACTGAATGTAAGTGGCTGGGCCCCACAATCTTGGGCAGGTGCTGTGACACTGAATGTAAGTGGCTGGGCCCCACAATCTTGGGCAGGTGCTGTGACACTGAATGTAGGCATCTGGGCCCCACAATCTTGGGCAGGTGCTGTGACACTGAATGTAGGCGTCTGGGCCCCACAATCTTGGGCAGGTGCTGTGACACTGAATGTAGGTGTCTGGGCCCCACAATCTTGGGCAGGTGCTGTGACACTGAATGTAGGTGTCTGGGCCCCACAATCTTGGGCAGGTGCTGTGACACTGAATGTAGGTGTCTGGGCCCCACAATCTTGGGCAGGTGCTGTGGCACTGAATGTCGGTGGCTGGGCCCCACAATCTTGGGCAGGTGCAGTGACACTGAATGTAGGTGGCTGGGCCCCACAGTGTTGGGTATGTGCTGTGGCACAATGTCCAGGGTAGGGTGACAGGGGCACACACTGGCTGGGTAGTGGAAGTAAGGCACACTGTTTGGGAAGGGGTGACAGGGCAGAGTGACTGAGCAGCGGGGGGGGGGCGCAAACTGTCTACGGGTCATTGAGGCATAAAGCGTTTTGTTCCCTCCTGGTTCATAATCACTTTTATGTTGTATTTTGTTCAGCATTTTAGTCCCCCACCTCCAACTGTGGGTGGCTGATACAGTTGTACCTTTCTTATGATCAGAAGGGTGGCTGAATGGATGGCAGACAACCTTTGCAGGTGATGCCAGTGGCATTCCATTGTTGTTTTGGCAGAGGGAGTCTGAATGCCGGGCTTGTGTTGGCTTATCATCTTTCTCCAGTGTGGGATTCCAGGGCCTGTTTATGAACGTTCATGTTGCAGGTCTCCTTCCTGATAGAGAATTACATTTAGAGTTACTTAGGTTGAGTAGGGTTAATATATTGACAGGTAAGCTTGGATGTGTGTCCATAATCGGATTGGGTATAGTCACTGCTGTGCTGCAGGAGAGGTGGACAAGATGGAACAGTCAGCACTAAGAACCTCACAGGCAGGTGTGGGGCTGGTCCAAATTTGCAGTTTGTGTGCACCTTTTTTATAACTTAAACTGTTTACTGCAGTATTAGATTGCATCCTTCTGATCCTGTTGACTCTAAAGCTGATGTAGGCACCCAACCCCCAATCTGGGGGCTTACTTTTTGCCTCCACTCCATTTCCTGTTTTGATATTTATCCTCCTGCCTACTGAACTGCAGTAGAGGTTGACTGACAGGGAAGCTTCGATGATTTCCAGGAGCCCTGGCAGAAGTTGGGCCAAGGCTCCACTTACAGTCATCATGGCTGGAGCCATTCATCAGCACCCATGATCTCGGCCCCAGGACTGCTGTGAGGGGGCTGAGACAGAGAAGGAAGGTGCCATAGGATGCAGTTTGTGACTTTCCGTGATCCTAAAGCCATCCATGAGTCACGAAGTGAAAAAGCAGCCCCCTGTGGTCATGCTGCAGTGCATGTGCGGCAGCGCTGATATGGAGCTGTGGCTCTAATTCTCAGTTCAGGCTGTGTGACAGCAGCACAGGAGGGTCCTTGCTACAGGGAACACAGCAGAGCTGGGACCAAAGATAAAATGTGCAGTCAGGCACAAAACAAAATGTTTTCTGGCCCATGACAAGCAGCGGGCGGAGAAAGGAAATAAGCAAAACTGTGCATGTGCACCAGCTTGGGAAAGCAGGGCTCAGTGGTTGCTTCCCGCTACAGAGCCCCCAACTCAGGAATGGGCTAAGTGCCCAGTAAAACAAGTATCTCCCTGGCCCCAGGTCAGGGAGCAGGGACAGGGCATTGATTAAGCAGCACTGAGGAACTTTAAATGAAACTTCAGCAAACTACTGTAAGTCTGCAAAGTATGTAAACAAAGATGTCAGCTCCCATGTCTTCCAAGCCCTACAGAGACTTCTGGGCAGAGGTCGGCCCAAGGTTTGCCTGTGAATTTCGGCCAGTCAGGAGTCTGAAATGCCAGAATGCCTGTATGCAAGTACAACATGGCTGGGTGGATGTTCTAATGACTCTTTTCCCAAGAACAAGCTTGACCAATCAGGTGTTGAGTTTGATACCAGATGAAAAGGGGCTGTTCCCAAGGATGATGGCCAGTTCAGTCAGACTGCCAGGTGAGTGACTGTGTATTGAGGAATGGGCCGGTGTGCCACTAGCTGTCTGCAGAGCAGATAGACCTGAAGAGGCTGGGATCCCAGTGAAAATATGTGTGAAGAAAAACAGCAGTTTTAAACAAAACTACAAAGTGAAGGCAAGTTGGGAGAAACATAGAAACATAGAATTTGATGGCAGATAAGGACCGCTTGGCCCACCCAGTCTGCCCATTTTCCTACCTAACAGATAACCTGCTGATCCTAGTTAACCAACAGCTTACTTCCTCCTATCCCCCACTAGGACTGCCTTATGTCTGTCCCATGCATTCTTGAATTCCCCCACTGTTCTTGACTCCACGACCTCCTCAGGGAGGCTGTTCCATGCATCCACAACCCTCTCCATGAAAAAATACTTCCTTACATTACCTCTGAGCCGTCACCCCTCTATCTTCAAATTGTTCCCCCTTGTTCTTGCACATCTCTTTTTCTGAAAGATGCTACCCTCTTGGACTTTGTTGATTCCCTTGAGGTACTTGAAAGTTTCTGTCATGTCCCTCTCCCTTCTTTCCTCAAGGGTATACATATTAAGCTCCTTTAGTCTTTCTTCGTATGTCTTCTGGTGCAGACCCTGCACCATTTTGGTTGCCTTCCTCTGGACAGCCTCCACTCTGTCTATGTCTTTGCGGAGATGGGGTCTCCAGAACTGCACACAGTACTCCAGATGGGGTCTCACCAACTGTCTGTACAGAGGGATAACAACTTCCTGTTTTCTACTATTGAAGCTGGAGCTTGGGCTTTCCTGCCCATGTACGGACTTTACACTTTGGGTGATGAGAGAGAGAGAGAGAGAGAGAGTTAGTTATAGTAGTTAGTTTTGGCCCTGGGGAGAAAGTATACTGTAGAATACACAGGAAGCAGGCTCCACACGCCGATGTGCCATTCAAACAAGAGATACACAGGAGATGAAAAATGAAGGCACCATCCAACGTTCAAAGAATGTCTGCCTGTATCTAATTGTATGCATACTTGAATTTTAAGCGCTAATATTGTAATACCCTATCTGTGGTTCTCCATGTATTAGTATTTGTATGTATTAACTTAGCTGTAATTTTTTAATTCTTTTGTTTTCCTATTTTCTCTTGTATGGAGTAGCCCTTATAGGGTATTATTGTTTCCCAATCTCATAAGTCAAGTGTATTTTTCGTATTCTTTATCGTTATCTTATTCTTTCCCCTTTGTTTTAACTAGCAATAGAAAAGTACAAGAAATTATGTTTGGTTATTGTGTATATAACTATAACCTATGTGCATTTGCCTTGAATCACAGTGTGGTATCTTTGTTTAGGCTCCCATTTATTCTTACTGCATGATAAAAGTGCATTAGCACTTGTTTCTCCTGTTTCCTTCCTTTTATGTGTGGTGTTGCTGTGGATCGAGCTACGTGTATTGAATGAAGATGGAAATACGATGTGAATATATAACATATTGTGGAATTGGAGTTCATGCAGTTAGTAATTGCTAGATATTTTTAACTAGAAACACAGCTACATGAAACATGATGGTTGTTACAGGTGTGAGTGCAATATCTAATTTATGGTAATATACAATGACAAATGTATTTTACGTATTGTGATGAAAGTTTCATGATGTTTACTGCATTTTAGCACCCTCCGTTATCATACCATATGTAGCCTTTGTACCTCTTTCATTTCTTTTTATTATATAATATGAAATGGCACTGTCACTTTAATTTGCACCATATCTATCATGATCACTAGAGGTGGAAGGCCATCCCTGAGGAAGCGCACCTGCGCAAAACAGGTCAGGCCTTGAAGGGGTGAGGTCAGCACCTATATGGCACTTAGTGCTTCGTTTTTTTATTTTACCTGGTAAAGGTGTTTGGGCAATAAAATGTAGCTTTGACATTCTTTAAGCGTTGGATGGTGCCTTCATTTTTCATCTCCTGAGAAAGTGTACTGTGCCAGGGACTGATGGAGAAGTCCTGGGTGGGACTTTATCAGTGTGACAGGCCCAGGTAGAAGACCTGTGGGAGACCACCCAGCCACCCATCCTCCGTAGTACAAATAGGGGCCCCTTTTCAATGCTTTTACAGGATATTAAATAGCTGATATAGCATAGCAAAACACTAAGCAAAATGGGGGGTAATGCTAACCATTTTCAGAAATGCTTAGCAGTAGACTGCAAACCATTTTTTGAGTGATTCCATGACACAGTACATAAGACTACATAATTTTTTTTAATTGTGCTAATCAATCTGCCAAGTGCTATACATGTTCACAACTGATTCGCACTTTCACGCATCAAACTGCTAATCAGTTTTTTCAGCTTATTTAAAACCCTGTTTTGGCACCCAAGCAGTCACAGTTTGGTGTTCTGCCACAGTTGTGTTTAAATTGTGTTTTACCTGCAACTTTTTCAAGGACACCGTTGAGCTCCAGCCTGCTATCAGCATCTGCTTCCCCACTGTGGTACCCACTGCAACCAAAAAATAAAGAGAGCTCTCACCCACGGCCTTGGGGGGAGTGGGATTAAGACAGTTGCCTCCGCATTGGGGGTTTGAAGACTAGGATATGAAATTCGTGAAAAAAAGTGCATGCCCACTGTGGCATGTAAGTAGTAAAAATATATGGCTGACAAATTATTTACACGCCACCCCAGTAGGCTAGTAGTAATAAAGCTTTAATTTCTTGGTTTGTCTATAATAAAAATACAATGTGAAGCAAGCTGACTGTGTCTGTATGATTTTTAGTACAGCTGAGGTCAGGACAGGGTCAGAGAGTGGATACCTCCAAGCGGTATTTAGATTTCAGCTAGCTCAGCCCTCTGTAGCTCTTAAAAGAGCTTTTCTCTGTGTATTTTTAGATTTTTTTTTACCTTGGATTACAGCCTTAGCAAGCTCGGCTCCCAGTAGCTTTTAAAGCTCCCAGTACTCGAGTTCCAGTAACTCTTAAAAAGAGTATTTGATTTCAGCTAGCTAAGCCCCAGGATCTCTTAAAATAGCTTTTATCTTTAGATTTGTTGCGATTTGAGCTAGTAGCTCTTAAAATAGGTTGATTTTAGCAAGTTTACTCCTGGACACACTGAGTTTCTCCCTCCACTTCCTCTGCTGCAGCTTTACTGCACTATCTCTAAGCAGCACGTTTATATTGTTTTAAGATCTTCTTAGTACTGCCTGCCTCAGTAATTAAACAAGCATTTGTCAATGCCGAATGTTTGCTTGCTGGCATTGGCATTGGTAGTGTAGAAGTTACAGAGCTGCATAATAGGAATGGCAGCAAAGTATTGAACTGAAGCCAACCCCACCACCATGCTGCAGATAGTGACAGGCATTGGGATGTGCCTTTGGGTCATCAGGCATAACGACCATGCCATTTCACCACACCCTACCCTGCAGACACTGACAAGTGTCACGGTGTGCCTTGGGGTCTTTGGCCCTTATGCACACCCCATTCCATCAGGAAATATGGTGAGATGGGTGCAGTATAGGAGAATGGGGTGAAGTTTGGGGCTGAAGAGTCTGAGGCACACCTTGATGCCTCTCACTGGCTGCAGGGTGTAGGTGGGGGTGGAATGGTATGAGCATTACAGGCAAGAATCCCAAGTCACACCCCTGATGCCTGTCATTCTCTACAGGATGGGGTGTTATGGTAGGAAACCCTAACGCCTCAGGCATTCATTGGTATTTTCACTCCAAATTTTCAACATGTTTTTTGTGACCCCCCACCTCATGAACAGTGGCAATATCAGTTTGTTAGCCGAAAACTGCTTTTGCACAGCGACTATGGCATTTGGCACCACAGGTGCAAAAACACATTTCAAACAGGATGTGAAAAATGACAGCGGTACTGTTCATGGGGAGGTGTAAAAAATGGCAATGTTGAAAATCTGCTGTGAAAATATAAAAAAAAACTGGTGAAGTCACGAGCTTGCGTAGAAGCTGTGCAACGCACACCAGTAATGTAACTAGTTTGGGGATTTTTTTACAGCAGATTGTTAACACAGGCATTTTGGGACTTCCAATCATGAACAGTGTCAGTGTGATTTTCTTTATCTGTCCCGAGCAATGATTTCTCACAGCAACCATGCATTTCTGCGCTGAAAGTGTGAAAACACATTTCGGCCATGTTGTGGAAAATGACAGCTGTACTGTTCATAAGGAGGTGTGGAAAAATGCCACTGGTGAAAATCTGGACTGAAAGTATTACAAATTCATGAACTTATGAGGGTACATGGAAACTGCGCAATGCTCACTCATAACACAGTCATTTTATGGAGTTTTGTCACCAAATTTCAACATAGCCATTTTAAGATCTCTGCTCATGACCAGTGTCACTGTGATTTTCTTAATCTGTCCCAAACATTGTTTTCGCACACCTACTGTACCATTGCACTACACGCTGGAAACACATTTTGGGTGAGATGTGAAAATGGTAGCTGTACTGCTCATAAGGAAGTGCGGTAAAATGGCACTGTTGAAAATCTGGTGTGCAAATATTACAAATTTGCAAACTTGCCAGCGTGCATAGGAACTGTGCAACGTGCGCTCCTGAAACAGTCATTTTTGGGAATTTTTTCACTAAATTTTCAACATAGCCATTTTAACACCTCTGCTCATGACCAGTGTCACTGTGATTTTCTTAACGTGTCCCATACATTGATTTCGCATGCGCTAAATGGGTGGAAACACGTTTTGGGTGAGATGTGAAAAATGACAGCTGAACTGTTCATAAGGAGGTGTGGTAAAATGGCAGTGTTGAAAATCAGGAGTGAAAATATTGAAAATTTGCGAATTTACGAGTGTGCGTAGGAACTGCATGCAATACACACCGTAAAATTAGCCTTTTTTAGATGCCAATCACCTTTCAAAATAGACTTTTGAGAGCCCACCTTATGAACACTGGCTAGTAATGTTACATCGGTCCTGAAAGGTGATTTCATGCAGTGACTACAAAATCACCCTTCAGGCCCGATTAACGCCATAGCAGTGACAGCATTCATGAGAAGGGGTCCCAAAAACCCCATGTTGAAAATTTGGTGCAAAAATTCCAAAAAATGCCCGAGATATGCAGCAAAGTTGAAAAAACCCTATCTATTACATTATACAGCTTACCGGCATTTCCTCAGTTCGCGGTTTCCTTTGAAGAGTGCAGACGTGTTCCCGGTCCACCGAAGATCATCGCGCCGGACTCCGGAGGTAACTATGGGGTGAGGGGGGTGTGGGGAGGCAGGGTGCACAGTGGGTGGGAGCGGGTTGGCTGGGAGAACGCCGAGGGAACGTTTTCTTTTTTACAGTTTTTTTTTTTTTTTTAAGGAAGACGATGGGGGACGTTTGCCACGCTGGGGTGGGCTCCCAGCATGGCAGCTAGAAGGCTCTTTTGGGGGGCTGGAGCCGACGGAGGATTGGGCACCCCTCGGCCAGCTGACGTGTCACGCTGGGGTGAGCTCCCCAGGCGCACGTCAAGCTTTTGGAGGGCGGCATGGAGCCAATGGGCATTGGGCACCCCATCGGGCTATACAGTATGTGCGTGGGGGATGCATGAGCATGCAATATGCGTGCGTGCGTGTTGAGGGGGGGAGCTCTGCTCACTGAAACGGAGCTCTCCCTTTCAACTGTATGCCACTGCATTTTCAACTGCTGTCACAGACAGCTGGAGCACTGCGACCGCACCTGCAAACACACTGACTGAATTGGAAGAGGCTGATACACCTCTGGAAAACTCGGATGATGGCACTATGTTTTTTGCGCATGCTTGCAAGCAAACATAATGAGCACTGTGCTTGTCACTTGGTAATTCCCTCCATGGTGGTCTGACGGCAGTGCTGCAGCACCTATCATGCTCCCTCCCTCCTCCTTCCCTTAAAATATTGAAGATTGGTAGCAGGCTAATATAGCTCTTAAAAGGGCTGTTGTTTTATATATTTTTCTACTTGTAGTTCCCTAAATCTGTTAAAGAGCTAAGCAGTTAAATCAAGAGACAAGTGGCCGATTGCCAGTGAGCGTGGCACTACAACTGCCTAAGTTAACAGGAGAGAGTGGTGCGCTTTGCAGAGTTCACACAGCATGAAAAGAAAACATAGAAATTGATGGCAGATAAGGACCGCTTGGCCCTCCTAGTCTGCCCATTTTCCCTACCTACTGCAATAACACAGATACTACTTGATCTCTGGCTTTTATCCTCACTTTTCTATTGCTAGGATTCCCTTGTGCCTATCCTATGCATTCTTGAATTCCCCTACCACCTCTGCTGAGATGGTGTTCCATGCGTCCACCATCCATTCTGTGAAAAAAATACTTCCTCACATTACCCCTGAGTCAACATCTCTCCAACCCCATGTCATGACTCCTTGTTCTTGAACATTTTTTTGTCTGAAAGATGCTGCCCTCTTGTACCTTATTTCTGCCTTGACGTATATCCACCCCCTTCTCTCTCTTTCAGGGTATACCGGCTAAGGTCTTCTACTCTCTCCTTGTATGACTTTTGGTGCAGACCTTGCACTATTGTTTTGCCCTTCTCTGAACTGCCTCTACTCTATGTCCTTACGGAGATGCAGCCTCCAGAACTGGACTCAGTACTCCAGATGGGGTCTCGCCAATGATTTGTACAGTGGTATCATTGCCTCCTTTTTGCTGGTGATACCTCCCCCAATGCATCCCAGCATCTTACTCGCTCTCGCCACAGCCTTTTCACAGTGCTTGGTCACCTTTAGATAATCAGATATGATTACCCCTTTGATATTCAGACTTCACTGGATAGGGGCCTCCTGGTCAGGGCAATATTTATAGATCTGTCCAAAGAATTTGATATGCTCAACCATCTAGTTTTGCTAGATTACGCTGAAGGACAGTGGTCTCGACCAGGTAGCCCTGAACTGGTTCAGGGAATATTTGACTGAGAGGACACAATTTGTTACTTAAGGCCATTTTACATCACAGTTTGAGTGTATTAAAGCTGGGGTACCCCAAGGATCGGAGTTGGGTCCGATACTGTATAATCTGTATATGAACGGTGCCAGTGCTCTCATGAAGGGGGTGGGGTACCATTCATACACAGGCGATGTGATCTTGTATGTGGGAGGGGCATGTATTTTGGAAATTCAGAAAACACTTCAAAGTGACTTTGATGCCTTGCAGTAGTATTTCAGATCACAACATTTAATATTAAACAATAAGAAATCATAAGTTATGCTTTTTGGGAATAAACAGATGGCTACTCCAAATACACTTCAAATTAAAACATATACACATCAACTACTAACACAGGTGAACTCATAAGTATTTAGGAGTATGGTTAGATGCACAGTTGAAATGGGAGTTACATCTAGATAACCTGATTAAAAGATTACATGTTAGGTTTGGGGCATTATATAGAATGAGGCAATGTATACCACTGAATGCTAGAAGACATATAGTTAATACCACAATAGTCTCATTGTTCGATTACGACGATATAGTCTATGTGGGTGTATCCAGGGCTGTATTAGATTGGGCTGGATACAGCCTCAAATAGATTTGCTTGTTTTGCCCTCCCGGTTGACACATCACTGTACAATGTTCAAATCCCTAAACTGGATCAATCTAACAGAGCGTAGACTGGTGACAGCACTGGGGGTATTAAAACATGGGTCGAATTGGACCCACTTGGGTAAAATATGTGGGTCTAAAGAGGAACCTACTTGGTCAAAACATAATCAGTGGCAGATTTAAACAGTTCACGTTCCCTTCCATTAGATATTGTTATTGAGTAGGTGCATCAATTTGGACCCACTGGCAAAGGAAAGAGGGGTCAATTTTGGAAAGGATAAAACTTTTGCTCTTTTGGTGCGTGTTAGTGCTGTCACTGGTGTAAACAGTTACACACATTGCATTTGACCCATCAGTATTTAAAGAAAAAGACACCCCATATTTAGACAACCTGTTTCTGATACGCACCTCTAGAGCAGACTTACAAACAGCACAAAATTTGAAACTGGTGATTCCCAAAATGTAAACAGCAAAGGAAAACTCCCCTTTAATGGTCAGTGGCCCTTGAACTTGGAATGGGCTGCCAGACTACTTGAAAACAAAGATAATTGTCCCATGGAACAAGATCAAAAGTTGGTTATCCCTTAAATTTGCACAATCAAAAAATTGTGGTCACTGCTACCTTGTACTTTTTATGGCTATCCCCCAAAAATAACTTGCACATTGTGGCTTGCTGTTGACATTTTGCACTTTCTGCTACTGTGGCCATTTTTAAGAATGTATGTGATTATTTAGGTTTTTCTTTTATATGTCTATGTACTACATATTTTATATGCTGTAACTTATGTGTTGTATATTGAAATAAAACTTGTTTTGAATGTTTTGGACCCCATTAAAAATGAATTAACACTCAAATGGGCTATCCTTTGCATTGGAATGTTCTAAGGGATAAACTTTTACAAACAAACAAATCCCCCAGGTCCTTTTTTAGGATTGTGGGCTGAGCCAGCAGCCATTTTATGAGAGCTTTTTAGCTCTGAAAACGGCCGATCTCACAGCCTCTTCCCTTGGACTTTTGGAAGTATCCTTCTGGAAGCCTAATGGAGCTGAAAGCCCTCTGCTACAATCGGCATACGGAATAACAGCTGCACTATTTCGGCTGTTACTTCCACATTCCGATGCGTGCACTGTGCATGTGCATGAGTCACACGTGTGCGCGGAGTCATGCGCATGTATAGTGATGTGGTGCCTCCATGTTGTGTGTGATACTATGCCATTCACAGTTTGTACCCCCTCCTGAAGTCATGGCCATCTCATGTCGCACACTGAGAGCCCACCCCAGTGTGTGGAATTGCTTTGTTTTCTATAAATTAGAAAACGGTCCCTCGTCAGCTTAGTTTTTTTCTGGTGCCCCCTGCCCACATTATGCCTGACATGGGGTGCCCAATCCCCATGTTGGCATTCATGAGGCACACTGGGAGCCCACCCCAGTGTGCCGAAATGTTTTGTTTCATTTTTTTTGTCCTTTTGCTGTAAAATTGAAAACTGTCCCTCACTGTCGGTTTTGTTTCCTGTGAAACTAAAACAGTCTTTGTCATCGCTGTGGTCTCCCCCTCCCACTCTCCCACTGTACACCCACCTCCTGACACCCCCTACCCCATACTTACTGCCGGAGGTCGGCGCTGTCATCTACTCTGACCGGACACGCCTGCACTCTTCAAAGCCCAACCGCGAACTGAAGAATTGAAGGTAAGCATGTTATACAGCCATTCAATGGGGTTTCAATTTATGCTGATATCTCAGCCATTTTTTGGTATTTGCACCACAAGTTTTCAACAAGGGCTTCTTGGGACTCCTCCGCATGAACATTGTCACTGTCATTTTGTTACTTGGTCCTGAAAGGAGATTTCGCAGTCACTGCGTGGAATCACCGTTTGGGACCAGTTCATGAAATGACAGTGCCACTGTTCATGAGGTGGGGTCCCAAAACACCCATGTTGTAAATTTAGTGAACAAATTCAAAAATATTACTGCTTTACGACCTTGCATTGTGCATTTTCTACGCACACTCCTAACGTCATTAATTTTTAATATTTTCACTCCACATTTTTAACATTGCCATTTTTGCACACCTCCTTCACAACAGAACAGCTGTCATTTTCCACAACCTGCCCAAAATGTGTTTTCATATCTGCAGCGCAGAATAACATGTTTGCTCTGCGCAACCACCTTTCAGGAAAATTAAACAAAATGACACTGCCACTATTCATGAGGAGGGGTCCAAAAAAGGCCACGTTGAAAATTTGGTGAAGCAATTCCAAAAAATGACTGTATTGTGAGCGTGCGCTGTAGTTTCTACGCATGCTCCTAACATCGCTAATTTTTAATATTTTCATTTTACATTTTTAACATAGCCATTTTTGTACACCTCCTCCATAACTGTACAACTGTCATTTTCTACAACCTGCCTGAACTGTGTTTTTGCACCTGTATTGCAGAATAGCGCATTTGGTCTGCAAAATTACCTTTTGGGACAATTGAACAAAATGACATTGGCACTGTTCATGAGTAGGGGTCCAAAAAAGGCCATGTTAAAATTCAGTTGCACCACCTCCAACATATGGCCAAGTTACACTTGGGCATTGAATAATTTCTATACACATGTGTAACTTTCATCACTTGGTAATGTTTCATAGCCCTATCGGCTCTGGCCAGAGTTTGTCTTGCTTGGTGGCCTTCAGTAGCCCCCCAATCATATACGTATCCCCTGGATTTTTGTGCCACAAACACATGATTTTACACTTCTTTGCATTAAATCTTAGCTGCCACACTCTTGACCACACCTCAAGCCTGCTTAGGTCCTTCCTCTTGCCCCCTCCGAGTATCAGCCCTGTTGCAGATCTTAGTGTTGTCTGCAAAGAGGCATACTTTCCCTTCCAGCCCCTCTGAAGTGTCACTTATGAAGACACTAAAGAGGATTGGCCCCAGAACTGATCATGGTGGCAGGCCATTGGTTTCCCACCTCTCCTTGGAATGAACTCCATTTACCACCACCCTCTGTGTTCTATCCCTTAACCAATTTCTGATCCAGTTTACCACCTTGGGACCCAATCTCCAGCTGCCCAGCTTGCTTACAAGACTCCTATGTGGAACAGTGTTGAAGGCCTTGCTGAAATCCAGTTAGGCCACATCCACCATCCCTCTCTTGATCTAATTCCCTAGTCACCCAGTTAAAGAAATCTATCAGATTTGTTTGACATGACCTACCCACTGTGAATCCATGCTGCCTAAATCTAGTGATCCACTGGATTCAATATATGCCACAGTTCTTTCCTTGTGCAATGATTCTATTAATTTCCCCACCACCAGGTCAGGCTGACTGGCCTGTAATTGCTAGCCTCCTCCCGTCTCCCATTTTTTGAGAAGGACTACATTCTGTCTCCCTCTGGTATTCTGGAATCACCTCATTTCCAGAATTTTGTTGATCAGAGCTGTAAGTGGTGCTGCGAGCACCTCTCTAAGCTCCTTTAATATTCTTGGATGTATCCCATCCAGTCCCATTACCTTGTCCACTCTCAGTTTTGCAAGTTCCTTAGGACTCTCTCCTCTGTAAATGGACTTGTGCACCTCCCTTCCATCGATGCTCCTGTCACTTAACTGAGGTCCCACACCTCCCCTTCTATGAATGCTGAACAAAAATATTTGTTCAGGGTTGCTGTTGTCTCCAGGTCCCTCTACCACACATTTCCCTCCTTCCCCTTTTAGCCTAACAATCCTACCCCTGGTCTTCTTTCACTTATGCAAGTGTTGAAACTGGCACTCGCTCACTAGCCAAATGCTGGTAGAGTTTGTATCAGGCTATAAGAATTCTTCTAACCAGTCTCCTGTGGGCTTTTACTGAGTAGGTAACATTTCAATAGTAAAACAGCTGGGCCAGTGGAAAATCTGTGGGCTAGTAGATTTTCCCAGTCAATGGCCCTGCTGGCTAGTGGCTCAAAACTTAATTTCGACCCCTGCTTAACATACCTGAAGAATGTCTTGTCCCTTTCATTACTGCCTGGACTGTTTTTCCTCTGTTTGCACCTTTGCATTCCTGACTGTGTTCCCTGCTTCCCTCTGTTTTTCTAGATACACTTCTCTGTCTCTGTGTTTCCTTGTACCTCCTGAATGCCAGCCTTTTTGTGCTTACCTTTCTGGCCACTTCCTTTGAGAACCATAGTGTTTTTTGTTTCCTCTTGCTGTTGCTTAATTGTGTAATGCAAAGGTTTGTTGACTCCTCTATGGCTGCTTTTAGATTTGCCCACTGTCCTTCTACAGCCCCCCAGCCAGAGCTTTCCTGACACGTTTCCCCATCTTTGTAAAGTTGTCCAGTCTGAAGTCCAGGACCCTTGCTTTCAAGTGGTTTGGCTCCGCCACTGTTCTCACATTAAACCACATCATATGGTGATCACAGGACCCCTGGCATCTGCAACCCCTAGCATCCCTGTTGGTGAGTACTAGATCCAGTATTGCTCCCTCACTGTTGGGCTGTACCATTAATTGCCTGAGGCATGCCCCTGCAGGACATTCAGGATGTTCCTGCTCCTGGCTGAGGGTGCAGTTGGGATATTCCAATCAACATCTGGCAAACTGAAATCTACCACCAGCAGCACCTCCCCTTTAGTTGCCATCTTATGGATGGCTTCCACCAGAACCCTGTCCAACTCTTCCCTTTGTGCTGGAGGTCTGTAGATCACTCCAGTGTGAATAGCGGTGCCATTAACCATCTTTAGGATGACCCACAGTGCCTCCATCCCTTCCTGCTTTCCCTGTACCTCAGTTGCTTTTATACCCTCCCTAATGTAAAGAGACACCTCCTCCCTTTAACCACCCTGTCTTTCCGGAATAAAGTATAACCTGATACAGTATGGCTATATCCCAGTCATGGTTCCCATTGTACCATGTCTCGGTAATGGTGACAGTGTCCAGGTCAACCTCTGCCATCAAGGCCACTAGGTCCAGGATTTTATTTTCCAGACTGTGAGCATTCATGCACATGGCCTTCCAAGTTATGCTACCTCCCCTTTTGATAGCTCCCCTCTTATCCTCATGCCTTTCCTCTTTGCCCAGCCTGTCTGTACTCCCATTTCTCCTTTTCTCTGCCACTCTATCTTTTCTGGTTCTAGGTACCTTATTAAATAAGCTGAAAAAACTGATTAGCAGTTTGACACATGAAAGTGCTAATCAGCTGTGAAAATGCATAACACTTGGCACAGATTGATTAGCAACATTTTAAAAATATTATATAGTTTTATTAATGTTGTGTAGTGTGCCATGGACTCAATTAAAAAAATGGTTATCAGTCTACTGCTAAGCATTTCTGAAAATTGTTAGCATTACTCCATGTTTTGATTAGCATTTTTCTATGCTATACCAGCTGTTTAATACCCTGTTTCTTGGCTTTAGGGTCCTACCTACTAACTGCTTCCTCCTGCTTTCTTCCACTTCCCCCATGGCTAGTTTAAATGCTTGCCAATGAAGTATTTAATCCTTTCACTGAGGATCCTGGTTCCCCTGGATAGATACAGGACATCTCTCCTGTATAGGCCTCCATCCCTTCAGATGGGACCCCAGTCCCCAGTGAAGCCAAATCCCTCCACTCTGCACCAGTCCTTCAGCCATGTGTTGAAACTCGTGGTGCAGAGTACCCTGTCCTTTCCCTTGTCGTAGACAGGTAACACCTCCAAAAAAGTTACTGAGTATACCACCTGTCTAAGACCCCTCCCCAATGCCCTGAACTCCTCCTGCACTATCCTAACCTCATCACTAGCCAGGTCATTTGTCCCCAGATGGACAATGACATCTTGCTCACCTGCCCATACTGCTGCCCCAGTGACCCTTAGGATGTGCTTTTCATCCCTCAGAGCCATGTTGACAGGTAGGCACTTGGCCTCCCTTACTCCCTCCACTCCTTCCCTCAAGACTACTCACCTAATGATAGAGTCCCCCACCAGGAGTTGCTTCCTCCTTCTCTGGGGTCCTCTGCCCCCCCATTGGGATCTTCACCATGCCGAACCTCTACTTCTCCTTGGTCACCACTGTGGTTGCCTCCTTGGGACAGTTCCACCCTGCAAGAGTGGCGTAGGAGTTGTGCAGTGGAACCATAGGAGGGATGTGCCTCTGTCCCACTGCCCTCACCCTTCCTGAGTCCACCCTGGTGTAGCATCTCCTCCTTTGAGGCAGCAGGGGTGGACTTGATGGTCTCTGGATGGGGGAGGATGCTCCCTGAATTCCAGTCAACTCATCCTGGAGACGAGCAACCTCCACCCTCAGCCAGGAGAGATGCACACAGATGAGGCAGTAATGCATCTACCAGAAAGTCTCCCTGAAGACTGCTGCCCCACAGCCACTGCACTGCACCGATCCCATCATGTCTATTTCCCTGCTAGGAAGGGGGTGGAAGAACTTAGAATGACTAGCACTGGCACTCACCATCCAGCTGACTGCAACCTGACTCCTGACCCCTTTCACCCACACTAATAGGCTGTCATTCAGGTCGGTGGAGGGGTGTCTCTCATGTAGCCTTACAGCCTGCATGCTTGCATCTTGATAGAAGACATGTCTTATGGTGTGCAACACCACGATGTCAGCACTCCTCCTGCTTGCCCCCCCCACAATGACGTGATGAGCCCCAAGTTGGGGGGGACCTGACTTGGCCCAGAATTAACTTAGGTGCCCAAGTAAGCAGGCACTAACTGTATCTAGGTGTCTAGAGACAAAAGTGCCTGCCATGGGGCACCTAAGGTATAGGAATTTCTCACCCTACTAGTGCATCTCCAATTGAGGACTTTGTAAACCATGGACTTTCTAAAAATCTGAACCCAGATGCAGCCCCCTTGTTCCAGAGGAATTGGCAATTGAGCAAATTGAAGATATAGTTGTGGACAGTGATGTGGAGTTTGATATAGAGGTGAGAGAATGACATAATTCCAGCCATTCCTGATAGTGCCCTTGTGCTGGACACAGAGCCAGAAGAGGAAAGCGATCGCCCTATTCCTGAGAAAGAATTAGTGTTACCCAGAAAGTCTGCTTGTGAGCCTAAGACTATTATCAAGCTCACCTATGACATCCATGGTGCCTCCTCTGACCTTCCCAATTATGTGGCTCATAAGTTTATAGCACCCACTGTGTGTACCTTGCCAATATTTCCCTGATATGTTTCAGGAATAAAGTTCAGTGTTGCAGAATGTAATGAGATCACGTTGCCTATAAACATTTTGCCAGCTGATAGATAAACATCAATTGTCTAGTAAGGAATGTGATGCTATGTAATTAATTAAAAATACCCTAAGCAGTTAGGCATCAGGTGTCAGATAAAAATGTATATAGTGTTGATATGCATGCTCATGTCACTGCCGTATGTACTTTTGGACAGTATGGATGTGTCTTGGCAAGGGCGCCAAGAGATCTGGCAGGGGCAGTACTGTAAGCTACCCCCCCCAAGAAATTTGGGGACTTGCTTTCTACCTCCACTATGCTCCCTCCTTTGGCCCTCACCTTCCTGTTCTCTAGACTGCAGTAGAGCATACTGGAAGGGAAGCTTTGCTGGTTTCCAGGAGCCCTAGAAGGGAGCTGAGCCAGGGCTTCCCTTGCAGTCTTCATGGCTGGAGCCGCTCATCAGCACCCATGACCTTTGCCTCAGGACTGCTGTATGGGACTGAGATCAGGTAACAAGGCACCACTGACATAAGTTGTGGCTCTGCCTAGCATCCTTGCCGATTGCCGGTCAGGGAGTAAGGGAAAAAAGGTCACCTGTGGTCACATGGCCGCAGCACAGGAGGGTCCTGGCTCCAAGGAAGGCAGTGGGGCCCGGGTGTGAAACAAAGGGTTTTTTGGCCTGGGGCAGGCAGTGGGCTGGAAAGACAAATGAGTGAAAGTCTGCATGTGCACTTGCTCAATAGAGGGGGGCTCAATGGCCATCTCCCACTATGGAGCCCCTGACTAAGCAATGGGCTAATTGCCCAGTAAAACAAGTATATCCCTGACCCCAGGGCAGGCAGTGGGGCCAGAGCAATGGTCAAGCAGTACTGAAGGACTTTAAATGAAACTGCAGCAAGCTGCAGTAAGTGTTCATAGTAAGTAAACAAAGATGATGGCCCCCATGTCTTCCAAGCCCTGCAGGGACTTCTGGGAGGAGGTTGGCCCAGGATTTTCCCACAAACTTTGGCCAGTCAGGAGCCTGCAGTGTCAGAAAACCTGTATACATGCCCAGCACAGCTGGGTGGACGTCTGAAGACTGCCAGGGAACAAGCCTGACCAATCAGATGTCGAGTTTCATACCAGATAAAAGGTGCTGTTCCCAGGTATTGAGGCCAGCCAAGCAAGTTATTATTGAAGTGTGAGCTGGTGAGCCCCTGTCCATCCATGTACTGCTGGCGTGGCATACCTGAAGAGTCTGGGATCCCAGTGAAAGTGTCTGTGTGAAGAAAAGCAGCAATTCTAAACAAAACTACAGAGTGGAGGCATGTTAAGAGCTGGGGTTTTCCTGCCTCACTACAGACTCTCCCCTTTGGGGATTAGTTCCTGCAGTGTCTGCAGTCACAGAAGGTCAGTGCCTTGTTCCAGACCCGGTGCCTCGGGAGTGGGGGTGGGGTCTGCTTCACAGCTGGGAGCAGCTACATCCATCCTGCCTTTCCCTGCAACCTACACCAGAGGTATCATTTGAGGTATCAAACCATGAGTTTATTGCACCAAGGATTGAGGGAGAAGTCCTGGGAAGGACTTTGCCAGTGTAACAGACCCAGACATGTGGAAGCTACCCATTCTCTGTGGATTACAAATAGATGCCCCTTTCCAAGCCTTTTCAGTAGCAGTTTGGTGTTCTGCCACAGTTGTGTTTAAAGTGTGTTTCACCGGCAGCATTTTAAAGTGTGCCACAGAGCTCCACCCTGGTAGCAGTATCTGTGTCCCCAGTGTTATACTCACTGTAGCACAAAAAATGCAGAGCTCTGACCTGTTGTCCATGGCCTTTTGGGGACTTGAGATGGGTGTACCAGCACTGGGGGTCTGGGGACTGCTTATGTGGGCAGATCCTGTGGGACAAGTGTTGAAACCATATTGTTGCCAGCATAGCATATAAGTGTCTTACTGCATAGAGTATAAGTATTCCAGCTGCCCCATTGCCCCATTTTACCCATCTGCATTTCTTGGTTTGGGGATTGTTATTGCTGTACTTTGTCACTGGTTTTGAGGGTGGGACTGTGTGGGCAGTTTATGCACTGTTTCTGGGGGGGGAGCAGTAGTCTTGTTTGTCAAAATCTAGGCATCCCATATTGCCACGCCAAGTGGTGGCACCATGCCACCTTATTTATTTACTTATTTGAAAAGCTGCACCAAGAATGACATACTGAGCTATAAATAGATTGTTTCCAGATGTGTTCTGGGGGGAGAGGTAAAGGGAATAAGTACAATAGATTTTACTACAAAATAATACAGCGGTTAAATAACATTGCAGAGTTGTGTACATTAGGAAAGTTTGTGTACTGTGTACAGTGAGTGTATAGAATAAATATAAATATCACAACAGTAGGGTGGGAGGCAGATCCCTTAGGATCAGAGAAAAAAACAAATAGGAGGGCAGTGGGGACTTTGCACAGTGGGTGGGGAGAGCATGGGGGAAGGGAGTAGAGAACTAGTGTGGGAGGGAATAGGAAAGGGAGGAGGGGATGTATATTAGTGAGCGAAAGTCAAACCTTCGTCTCTCTGGAGTGCAAACCCAACAAGTGTCAGACATGCCTGGGTGAACAGCATGAGTACCCAGTGCAGCACATCTTTTTGTTTTGTTAAAAAAAATTTTATTGAAGAAAACAAAACCAAGAATAATACAGATACAAGCATTAATACAGAATTGGTTGACTCTGTTAACAACTACATAGAGCAGCGTACAGGTTGTTAAGTACCTCAATGTACTTAGTATGCAGAACATTATGAATAAAACTTAAGTTAAAAGTTTAGGTAGTCCTGGAATTTCATGTAATTAATTAAAAAAAGGTACACTCTACATGACCCAGCACTTTGAGTCAGAATCAAAGCAAGGGTGAGTGGGATACTTCCTTTTTTATGGCTGCAGTAGGCAGAGCCTGCAGACATTTTGCATGTACAAAAGGAGTGATGTCATGTTTTCTATCTGTGGAACTGACTGAAGGTGTAAATAGTCTCCTCCACCTTACCCTCCTCCAAGAAATGTTTTCCGCCCTCAAATAAATATGCTTTCATGTTAGTCAATGGTTGCAGGGTACTATTTTCTTTCTTAAATGGGTGGTACAAGAACTGGAACCTGAGTAGTGAGAGGCAGGATTAGTTTTTTGGGCGGAGTAAGAACCACCCCACCTCCACCCAAGAAGCTCCTAAAGATCCACCCCCACCTTTTTTTGATTCATGTGGGAGGGGCATGAGGTGGATCTATTATGTTGGAACAAGACATACTAGTTTGGGATCTGAATCAAGCAACAGAAGTCGTCTGTGGAGTGATCGAGTTGTGGAGCCCATGCATTTTATCAAGGACTAGGAGAACAGAAGACACTTAATGCCTTCAAATTGACTTAAAAACCCTTGGAACAAATGATTATCAGAGCCACCTGGGACCTTGGAAGGAAAGAGTAATTAAGAAGTGCCTGTAACTACAACTCCCAAGAAAAGCAATAGACACAGCCTTCTGATTCAAGTTGAAAGAGCCACAGGTATTTCTTAAACATTTATACACTAAAAACATAAAGTTTAGCTTTTGGGATTAACAATATTTGTTTACCATATCCTCTCTCTCTCTCTACATATATATATATATATATATATATATATATATATATATATATATATATATATATATATATATATATATATATATAGTATACAGTGTATGTATATTATATATATATATATATATATATATATATATAGTTTGTCTTTAGTAGTTTCAAAATGTTGTGCATTGGTGTTAGTAATAAACATGCAGTTTCATGTGAGGCACATTTTTTGGGGAAGGGGTTAAAATTATTTTATTCATGGTCACAGTACTTGGTAAACATAGACCTTTGATGATAAAGTGTATTTTTTCTTTTACGTTTGAGAAGTATGTATTATATATGAGTGTAACTGTGATAAAGACTCTAGCTGTTTTCTTGCAGAAACCCCACTCAGTTAGATTTCAAGTATTTGCTAAACTGTAAATGTAGGTATCAGCATTCTATTAGCAGTTAGTGCTGATTTTGCTCTGTGACAAGATTTTCATTTTTTTTTTTTACAAATGAAGTGTGTGGTATGAAGCTGCAGTCTAGAAACTGCAAAATACTTTGAAGTCAGTTTTTCTCCTGTGTGTGGTATGGCATGAAAGCAATAGGATGACAGTGACTATTTCAGGTACACATTTGATTCCATATTACAATGGTTCACTGCACTACACAGTTAGTGTATCACATTTTTCAAATAATAAAAAAAATATTCTCCAAACTAACTCACGCATACATATTTTTATACTTTATTAAAAAGATACTTCACATTTGTAACAAAAAAAAAATGAAAATCATGTCACCCAGCAAAATCAGCCCTAACTCCCAGTTCCTTCTAGTAGAATGATGGTACCTACATTTACAGTTTAGCAAATATTTGAGAGCTGAGTAGGCGTTCTGTAAGAAAACAGCTACAGTCTTTACTAATTACAGCGCTGATGATCTGGGACAATTTCTGTGCTTTTTATTGTTGTGTGTAGTTTGATGAAATAACATTTTTAAATGAAAACACTTACTACTGCTAGCTAGACCTGACACATACCAAAAACACAAATAATGAATTGGAGCTATTTAGCAGTGGTTTTCTTACAGGAACCCCAGGTATCTGCTAAACTATAACTGTTGCCATGTGTGCTCCCTGACAAGTTCATTATATGGATGTTTTCCATGTAAAATAGACATTTTGTTAATGTCATGTCTGTAGCATTGTTTGTAGCCAGTAAACTATTATTTACATAAGTACTGTAAATGACAGGTTCTAATTCAGAAATCCAGTCTTGATAAATTTGTTTTTTGGCAGTTCTGTAAGATTTATGTCTCTCTGATGTAAGAGTGCATAGTATAGAAATGAAAGGGATTCTGTAATTGATTGTTGTTTGCATGAGAAGTGGGCATGACAGAGGCATGCAAGAGTGAAATCTAAATTGTTTATTGGCCATTCTGGGATCTAAAGATTAACACTATTGTGTGAAGAGAATAAAGTCTTGTATTTTTTGCATTTGAATAGATTTAGTGCTTTGAAGTTAAAATGTATAAATATATATACATAGGCCCTGATATTCAAAAGGGTTGCGCCATGTGCAACGGAGATGCGCCAGTGCAAGTACAGAAATGCGCCATTGTGTGATATTCAGCTGCAGGTGGCTGCGCAATGCAAGAAGCAATGCACCAGAGCACAATAGTAATGAATGCATGTGCAACTGTAGGGGGCGGAACCATGAATAACATGCGCAGTTCGATATTCAACAGCATGCACCGTGCGCAATAGGGGAGCTAGCGGATGTTGCACGACAGTGGAAATGATTCAAAATAAAAGGGAGCAAGAGAAGGACATAAGAACGCAAAAGGGAAGTCACAGGTGGGAGTGTGGTGACAGACTCAAGGGTAGTACAGAGGGAAGCAGTGAGCAGGGCTGGGCAGGAACAGGACAGGGCCCACCAGAACTGAGCCAGCAAGAGGATAGGAGTGGGGAGCCTATGCCACTGTGCAGGAAAGTCAGTGGAGTGCCACATTGGACTAAGAGCAGTGGCAGGAGGCAGGACAGCCACAGCCAAAGGCGGGAGGTGTACCCGGTGCAGGGGGAGCATCAGAAATGGACATTTGGGGGAACGGGATAACAGCCGCTGAGGGGCACACCATCCAGGGACATGGCCAACACCACCTTCCAGATGGAGGCGGTAATGAGGGGTGTGAGAAGGCAGACAGCAAGGGGGCACGGCCGTGGAAGAGCCCGTTGGCGGTACTCCCTGATCAGGCAGTACCGAGCCCACTCCAGCTTCGAACACTACTCTGACACAGAGATTGTGGCCAGTACCACCTGAACCGGGTGATCCTGAGGCAGCTCTGTGAGCTGTGCAGTGATGAGATGCAGGCACCCACACGAGGGAGCCATGCTCTGTAAGTGGAGATGAAGGTGACAGCCGTCATGTGCCTGCTCACCACAGCCACCTTCAAGAGACCAACAGGGGACATGACAGTCATAACCCAGTCAGCTGTGTCATGCCTACTCACACAATTCCTCAGCGCACTGCTGCCACATGCTGTGGAGTACATCCATTTCCCCAGCACACAGGCAGAGCGCACAGCACACATACAAGAGTTCCACAGGGTAGCACGGTTGTCTGGCATGCTCAGGGCCATTGACTGCACCCATGTGGCCATCCACACGCCACCTGGCCTGGACGGTGTGTCATACATCAATCAGAAGGGGTATGCAAGCATTAACTGCCAGGTGGTGTGCGATACCAGGGGGCATATTACCAATGTCTGTGCCATGCACCCTGGGGAGCACACGATGCATTCATCTGGCACCAGTCCACACTGTGCCACAGGTTTGAGAGTGGGAACATGCTCACTGGCCATCTAGTGGGTGAGTATGCATATCACGCAGGATGACATGAGCAGACGTGGGGGAGTGCATAGTCAGAGGTGCCATGGGTACTGGCTTTGTTGGCCCATGGCAAAGCGATGTAGACCACCACACTAATGTCCACCCTCTACACATAGGTGTCAGTGGCTACCCACTATGTCCCTGGCTGATCACACCATACCGGTACCCCACGACCCCATCACAGCTATGGTACAATGAGAACACACCACAACACAGAATGTCATTGAGTGAGTGTTTAGGATGCTGAAGGCACATTTCCGGTGCCTGGACACATCTGGCAGTGCCCTACAGTACAGCTCCTCGAAGGCCTGCGGGCTATTCCTGGCCTGCTGTATCCTGCACAACATGGCCAATGACTGTGGGATAGCCATAGAGGTTGAAGAGGGAGACAGTGGTGGGGACGATGAGGATACCGGTCCAGCCTGTGATGGGCAGCCACCCCCTGAGCGAAGAGACCCCCGCCTGATCCAGATGTCACAGCTGCACGGGACACCATTACAGAAGAGCACTTTGGTCAACACAGGTAGGTCACGGGGCCATGCGCAACCACCAATGGCAAGGGCACAGCCCACAGACAGGCAGGGAAGAACACCAGGGGCAGACGGTGGTAAGGGAATGGATCTGAGTGTGGCACCGCACATGGCGTCAGGGATAGGCAGGGCCGAACACGACACGTGCACACACACACACACACACCACAAGACATGCACAAGGGGTAGGTGGCATGCCAACCTCAATTGCCACCTCTACCCCCACACAGATCCACACATGACCACACCCAGTGGCCATCACTGTGTGTGTGCCTCAGATGCTGTGCACCATTGCACACTGGCAGGCAGTGCAATGCAGGCATCATCATGCACATGCCATAGTGGCCAGCAGCCAGGAGGGTGTGCACAGGGACCACGTGTGAGCAGGGCTAGGTACCTCACCCATGTGTCACACAATGCACACCATACTGCACATAGGGCAGTGGCAGACAGTGGCCATGGTGGGAGACAGGTCAGTCATGCGGCACAGTGCCACGCCTGGCACCGGTGCATGGGTGGCCCCGCCGAGATGTGCCAGCCATGTCAGGCTGACCATTGGTCTCATGGGGTGGCACCGACGGTCCCCCAAGGGTGACACTGCGTGAATGCGACCAAGTTCACACAGGGGTCTGCAGCCCACTGAACATGCAAGCGCCAGATGTGCTCGATATGCCCACAGCCGAACCCGGTGTCGACATAGCAGGTGTCACACGGTGCCAGGAATGGGGGTTGACATGACACTGCACAGTGTCTATGGTGGATGGGCACTGAACTGGGTGCCCAATCTGGCCATGACAGCTGTGAATGCATTTGTCTGCCTGTTAATGGCAGTGGTCACATCCGCCCACTGCCTGGCCATCTCTGCCAGAAGCAGACCATGGTCTCTGCTGTGCCGGTCCTCTGCCTGGCACAGAACCTCCCTGACTGCATCCACCACAGTCACAAGCCGCATCTGCTGATCTACTGAAGCCTGGAGTAGATGACTGTGCTTGTCAATGAGGTCATCTTCTGGTCTGGCATGCTGTCCCCTCATGGTGTTCCTGGCCCTGCTGGCCAGCACCCCTTGACAATGGGCACTGCACACCAGAGCCATGCTGGGGCATGTCCATATGCGGTGCACTGCCACCGCCCCCTGACACTGTCTCTCCATTGCCATTGGCCAACTGCTGGCACTGCCCCTCTGGCTGCCGATCACCAGGGCTCACTGGTGCCACCGCAGTGGCTGCAACAGCCCCACCACCCTGGATGCACACCAGTGCTGCCCCACTGGGGCATACAGGCACAGGCTGGGACTGTGTTGTTACGCAGGCCTCCACGGTGGCACCACTCAAGGCAACCCCCATGCTGTTGCCTGCTGTGGGACCATCCTGCGTCCCACATGTATCACTGTCCAGGACGTGTGGTCCATTCATCATCATCAGTGCTGGATCTGGCACCAATCCATGTCCCAGCATGCTGGAGACCGTGGGCACTCTTACACTGGGACGCACGCACCACCCTCATCAGTCAGGACAGATGTGCAGGTATACACTAATCCAGTCCCTTGGACAAAAGTGGAGGTGGATGGGAGATCCTCCGTGTCCAGGGCATCACTTTTGGTGGACACACCCACCATCACTGACCCATGGAGATGCTCAGGAGCTGTAAGGGAACACAATAGCATTAGTGGCTCTGCCCTGCCCTGTGGCATTCTCCCCCCACCACCCACAAAGTGACCACACAGGACCTACCATGCAGTGATGGGCTGCCAGCCATCTGGAAGCCACCACCAGGAATGCCCTTGATGGCACAACACTGCATGCTGCTGGCCACCCACTCCTCCTGTGGTGTCAGGCGTGGCATATCTATCTGGCCCCCACTGGTGGCTGCACATGCAGCCCTGATGGTAGTCACCTTATCTTTGATCCTCCTCCTGTCTGTGCTGACCTTCTTCTTATGCTTCTGCATGGACCACTGGTGGCTGCCATGCTGGTTCATGGCATGTGCCACCTCACCCCACGCCACAGCATGGGACTGTGGCGTTTCCTGCTGTCCGCTGAGCAGCGGTTCCCTGTCATGATATGCCTCAAACAGGGCATCTGATTCAGCCCGGGTGAAGTTGGGCCTCCACCTTCTCCCCCATCCCTGTTTCTCCTCATCCTCACGTTTGGTCATGATTGAGCCTGTGGGAATGACAGGTGTTACCTTTGACTGTACAGTCCCATTCAGCCCTCACAAACCACAGTCCCCACATCCCAACAGCATGCAACCCACCACAATAGACCAAACTATGTCCTCTGCAGCCCCATGTTGCATTTATACAGCGCAACGCATGCAAATGAGGTGAGGCACAACTGTAAGTGGATGCTAATGCAGTGGTTGTGCTGTGGAATGGCTGATAAGCTGATTTGCATATGCTGGCTGAATATCATGCTGTTGCACCTTGCGCAATGTTGTTGAGCGTGCTCAGGCTATGGCGCAGCTCTGTGACGTGTGCAATTGGCACCGCAGGGTGCATGCCCGAGGTGCTGACACCAATGCATGCAGCGCTGCTGACGTGCTGTGCACGGGATGCAGTGCAGGGCATGGCCACCACTGTGCCTGTGGTGCTAGTGCACTGTTCACCTGTGTGGCGCTCGTGCCCTGGTACACTGTAGGTGCCATGGAGCCACACCATGGTAGGCCACTTCAGGGTATCACATCATGCGTGTACGGACAGACCCTTGACCCTGCAGTTGACCTTTGCCCTAGGTGCTGTTACGCGTATCCGCATGGGTGCACCCCTTACCGCGCAGTTCAGTGACAGCGCGATGGGGACTGGCAGAGCAGTACCGTGCTGCCTCCGCACGTGGGGCACATGCACTGCAGAGTGCCATTTTGATAGTGATACACACTACAGGATGGCATGGAGGAGAGGACAGCAGTGTAGCACTATAGAGCTGGCCAACCTGCTGGCCATTGTTGAGCCTCATGCTGGGGCCCTGTTTGGCCAGGATCCACTGGACAGGCCACCCAGTGCTGTGTGGGAGGACGTGGCTGACGGCCTGGAGGAGGCAACCGGGATCATCAGGTCTGCTGAGCAGTGTCGCCACAGGTATGGCGACCTACGGCAGAGGGACTCTGACAGACTGGGGCATCTGCAGGCACACGCCCAGTGAGGTGCCGTGCTATGGCCAGGTAGGTGTTCCATCCATACACTGGTAGCATCCGTCCATCCAGGTATTGCAGTGTGCATGTGTCCACCCACACAGGGGTGGGGTCTGTCTAGTGGTGGTGGTGGTGGTGGTGGGGTTGCATCATGGATGGGCTGTGCAGGCTCACACACACTGGGGGGGCTTTGCTACTGGTTTGTACTAATGTTTCCCTCTCCATGTTTGCACCCTAGGCCCGGAGGAGTGCCACAGGGTGAGGCAGGCCTGTTTCCAGCAGGAGCAGGACAGGGTGTGTGCACCGCAGATGCAGCAGGGACATGGTAGAGGGGCCATGGTCCAGCAGTGCCCAGGTGGCCTGGATGCAGATGAGTGCCATTTTTCCCCTTACATCTGTGCATGCTGTGTTGCAGGGGTGGCAACGAGGCATGGCCATCAGCACTTGGCTCCACTGCCATGCACGCTACACGGTGCACTCAGCACTGTCCTGTGCCACTGCATGTGTGGGTGGGCATGCAGGTGGTCCGTGTGTGCACTGGGTATATGGCTGTGCCACTGCCTTCACACTGCATAGCCATGTCACTGTACAGCCATGGTGGTGCTGTGTGGGACATGGGCGGTGGGTGTGTGCAATGTTCCACATGGTTGTGGGTGCCTGGGTAGGTGGGTCATGTGGGCATGGTCACTGAGAGTGGTTGCATGCCATCACAGGGGCGTGGCCCATAGCTGTATGCCATGCACAATGGGTGGGCTGCAGGGGTCTGGCCAGTCATGAGTAATAACTCTGCTCCCTTGTCCTAGGTGGACAATGCTGAACAGTGCTCAAGAGGAGTGCGCAAGAGCTGCTGCAGCTCATGAGGGCCACCCTTGAGCTCCTACAGAGACTGGATCAGGGTGGAGGATGGCGGCACCGGAGAAGGTACAGGGACAGAAGTGGAGAGAGGGGTCGGTGCTAGGCCCATTATGCCCCTGTTTTGTATTCCCCCCTTGACTAACCCTGACACCCCTTCATCCCTCTTCCAGTTGTTCACCCTTGCCCCATGCCCACTCCCACCTGGTTTGTGGCCCTTCCCCCCATTGTAAATAGTTGTATATATGTTTTGTATTTCTCACACCTTTATTACATACATTTTGTTATGACAACTGTTGTGGTCTCTGATTTGCAGTGGGCTAATGGTGCTTGGCTGCAGTGGTGTGCATGGTGTCAGGGGTGGTGCAGACCTGGGCGAGTGTGTGTCCAGCAGGGACCCACCTATGGTGTGGGTTGGGGACTCAGCCCCTGTCTGTGGCATATGTGTTGTTCCCTGTGCACTGGATGCCTGTGTGCAGTGGTCCCTGGTGCATGCACTGTGTCCATGGCACCCCTGTCAGTATGTCCATGGCCCATGCAGCTGACACCCTTGCATGTCTGTGGTATGCATGGTCTGTTGGCATGTCAGTGGTGGCTGTCCATGCTGGCCATCCTCTGGCCCCGGCGCAATGGTGACTTGTCTCCTGTCACTGGTATGGTGCACATCTGCCTTGGGTGGCACTGTCGTCTATGCTGTTGTTGTCCCCCCTCCATGTTGTCACTGGTGTCAGTTGCAGGGTTTGTGCTCTGATGTCTGTCACTTGTGCTCCGGCCGCATGCTGGTGGTGGACAGCTTCATGGTGCATGCGCAGGATGGCTGGTACACCTGTACCATGATGGGTGCTGGCCATGGGTATACAGCATCAGTGGTCACACACCAGCAGAATTTGTTGCCCCACTATTGTGTCCCTGTGTTGAGGTGCCCTTGGGTCTGGGTTGGTGTTTGTCCATGCCCTGTGTTGCATCTTGTTTGGCGCATGCCTCCATGCACCACTGTGGGTGTCTGTGCTGGCTGTTGGGGCCAGTGCTGGGACAGGGTGTGTGCTTGGGTGGGTGTGCGGGGTGCTGTCCTGCTGGTGGTGGGGTCCAGGGCAGACCCTGTCACATACAGGGTCCCTCGGGTACCGATGCAGGGTTGACCTCTCTGCTGTGCCATGGGGGGGCCGTGCATGGCGGCACTGTGTCTGCAGTTGTTGTGTCGGTGACTGGTGCCACCCACTGCAGGGTGCTCATGGTGGGACTGCCATGCATGGCTCCATGGTGCACAGGGTTGCATTGTCACAGTGGAGGTGGTGGCATGCGTTCAGTGCCATGCACTGTTGGGCACTGCTCCTGGGCAGAATGTCTGGGCAGGGTGTCTGGGGATCGCTGTGCAGGGTGTACTCTGCATTGGTGGGATGGGATGGCACTGGGTGGCTGGTCCTCCTTGTGTTGTGGTCACTGCTTGCCAGGGGGATGTGCTCGGGCACCGTGCCCCAGCTGTGTTTTCAGTGCTGGTGTTCATGGGCTGGTGGCTCATCCATCTCACCACAGGTTGTGCAGTTCATGGAATGCAGGGGGCACTGTCTGGTCTACTGCGTGCTCCTCTGCCCATGTCTTCCATAGGTGGTGCACCCCTGCATCCTGGCCCTGCGCATCCCTGATTGTGCTACTCCGTTACTATCCTGCTCCACTGCGCATCCCTTGTTGTGCTACTGCGCATCAGCCCTGCACCACTGCGCATCCCTGGTTGCCCCATGGCACAGTTGCCATGATTTTCAGTTGTGTTGCGCAAGCGCATCTTGGGCTGCACTGTGTTTGAATATCATGCGTGTTGCGCATGGGCACACTGCACTTGCATCTGCTCCTGCTATTGCGCTACTTTGTGGCGCAGTTTGAATATCCGTGCCATAGTGTTATGGGCATCTGAAAAGAAAGAAGATACTACTAAAATAAATGCTGTTCTGATATTTTATTTATGTGTGAGATTTTAAGTATAGCTTTGCCTAAGTCACAGACACTTAAGCTATAAATAAGGATGAATAAATTAGTCAAAGCTTGTAGTAGCAAAACAAAGCAAGAAAAATAATACATTGTGTTTTTTCTTTCAATTGTTTAACTAGGGAGTGGCACACTAGGCTGAAAGCTTGTTTACAGGGGCAACCTGGGAGCACATGGAAGTTAAGTGACTTGCTCAGGGTCACCCAGTATGTAAGTGGGGGCTGTGGGATTCAAACCCAGGTCTCCAGATTTGCAGTTAAGAGCCTTAAACCACTGTGTTATACTGCCTTCCTAGTTATGGCAGTCATCTGTTTTAAGGTTCATGATGTTGGTGTAGTAAGCATGCCAACATACTAACATACAAAAATGCCAGTAGAATAGGCCTAGCGGGCTTTCATGTCTGCTCGTTTGGTCAGTCCCCACCCTGGGAGCTGACCTCACTGCCTGCCTGCCCACTCGGGCTTCTCCCTTCCCAGTCCAGGGTATTCCTGCTTCATTGGACTTTGCTTCAACAACCCTTCCCCTATACCTGTCTCACCCACTTCTTTGAACCCCTCCATAGTCTCTGCCTCCACCTGCCCCCCCAGGCAGTGCACTCCATGGTTCTATCACCCTCTCAGTGAAGTAGCACCTCCTCCTTTCTCCCCTGAGTCTCCCCCCTCCAGCTTCCAACCATGCTTTTTAGTTGCCCCCCTCCTTCCTTTGGAGCACTGTGACTGCAGCTCCCCTGTTTACCCCTTCATGTACTTGTAGACATCTATCATGTTCCCCGTCCCTTATCTCTTCCAATGTGTACATATTTAACTCTTCCAGTCTCTCCTCATAGGTCCTTTCCCCCCAAGCCCAGATCATTTTGGTTGCCTTCCTCTGGACCCTCTCCAGGAGTTCAATGTTCGTCTTTAAGTGTGGCCTCCAAAACTGCATGCAGTACTCGAGGTGCAGCCTCACCAAGCAGTTATACAGAGGGAGTATCACTTCTCTCCTTCTGGAGTGATTCCCCTAGCAATGCATCCCAGCATCATGTTGGCCTTGGCCACTGCCCTCCTACAAGTCTTTGAGTTGTTCATCTTGATACCCATAACGACCCCCGGGCCCCTCTCAGTCATATAGCCATAGCAGCACTACACTGCATAGCAGATATAAAATGTCAATAAGTAGGTCATGCAACAGATGTGCTGAGCAGTTACTGAAGCAAGAAATGACCAGCTGTCATTTTTTTATATCCTGTTCAAAATGTGTTTTTGCACCTGTGGTGCCAAATGCCACAGTTGCTGTGCAAAATCTCCTTTCGGCTAATGAACTGATAGTGTCGCTGTTCATGTTGTGGGGTGACAAAAAGCCAATGTTGAAAATCTCAAGAAACACCCAGAGCATTAGGGTTTCTGACCATAACACCCTGCACTGTAGGGACTGACAGGCATCAGGGGTGTGACTTGGGATTGCTAACAGTAATGCTCACTCCATTCCACCCCCATCTCCACCTCACAGCCAGTAACAGGTACTGAGGTGTGCCTTTGACTCTTCAGCCCCAAAGTTCACTCCATTCTCTTATACTGTACCCATTTCAGCATATTTCCTTATGGAATAGGGTGAGTTTAAAGTTTAAAAACCCCAAGGCACACCTTGACTCTTGTCTGTGTCTGCAGGGTAGGATGAGGTGAAATGGCATGAGCATTATGGGCAATGACCCAAAGGCACACCCCAATGCCTGTCCATGTCTGCGGGGTGGGAGTGGGGTTGGCATAATTTCATTACTTCATTGCCATTCCTATTCTGCCTATCTGTGTATTCTCTCTCTCTCTCTAGCTCTCTGTCTATGTAATTATCTATCTTTCTCTTAATTGCATCTATCACTATTTTTACCTTTTTCTAAAACAAACCTACATATCACATTTGCCTGCACTCTGAGCGCATGCTTATGAAACTGTGCATATTTGTACTCCACTTTTGCATAGACCTCATACTTTCCTAATATTCCCATTATCACAAGCATAATTACGTTACCCTTATCAAAAGTGACCCCCTCTGAAAGTTAATATCACATTTTCTAAACAGCCCATCATCATTAGACCTGACTTCCTGACATCAACACATTGCTTAACTATAACTTACATTACCTCATGGACAAAAACCCTGTTTCTCTTAAAAAACAAAAACAAAAAAGAAAACTGAGTAAATAATTCCCTAGGCTGAACATATGCCAGCCATTACTTTTTCATGTACTGCCACCTTCTGTACCATCATGGGGATTCGCATATGTTTCTCTTGATGCGTTGCATTGTTGGGATATGTGCAATTGTGTTTTCTTTAAAATTTGGCTGTCTGGCCAATATCATCCGGGATAACACATACAAAAGTGGCATTTGCTCTGTTTTTTTTTTTTTTTGTAAGCTTCTTATTCCTTCCATTAAAATGTACACCTCCATATATTTTCCTAATAATGTGTATGCCTTCCTTAGAACAGAAATTAAAACAAATCTTACTACTTACAAATCATTGTGTTGTTTCTCCATACCTCCTTAACAATTCCAGACAACTTCACTAACTTCATTATGCAGCCGTAGTGGATCTGACCATAATGTGTTTTTTTTTGCTGAGGAAGTGGAAGAGTATGTGCCAGGATCCGCTGAGGCAAAGTGAATGGTCTCCTTGTTTTTTTCATTAGGAATCTAGTCAAGTATAGGGGTTTTATGGTGATGCCATCTGTAGAATTGTGAAGCTTCAGGTGCATTAGGGCCTGGTTTTAATGGGAAAAATGTCCACCTTGATAGCTTTTTCAATTTTCTCCTATAGTTGTTAAAATGGTGAGACTTTTCTGTGGCTGATGATTGGGCTCTTTCTGTTTTTAGACAGCTTTGTAGATTATGTACCCATTGCTGTATGGTAGGTTCTTCGAGATACACCATTGGGCTAATGTTTTCTGGGCATTTACAAGAGACCAGAGAGTGAGTGCCTACTCATGTCTGCCCATAGGATATTCTAAAGGGGATCTTGGGGGATAGTTGCCCAGCACTGCGGTCATGATTTTGTGTATTTCAGACCAGTATCTTGTGATTTTGGAGCAGAGTATTGTAAAAAAAAAAAAACTATACCACACTGATGACAGTGAGGTGGTAAATGCACAAGGTTCATGGTTAGTGGTCCCCAGTAATCCAATAAAACCACCTTATACCAGATGTTGTTTTAAATTAGTTGCAATTTATTAATACCAAATAAGCCCTAACAAATTTACTACTAACATGATGAAGTCTAAACAGCTGATGGCATTTCACCACCAGGGTTACAGGTGTTCAGAGGAAAAGAAGCAATTCCATCCTCTTTTCTCTGGGTGTCTCAAGCATCCATGACGTGGCTATTCCTCTTGGACCTACAGTTTAAGTCTTATTTATACATTGATTGTTTATGAAAAAAAAATGCAGAGAAGGGGAATTCCTAGGTTATTAAAACCTTTAGCCAAAAAAGGCAAAAACAATAAGTCATGAGATAGGGGCCCAGGATACACTTTTCACAAGATACGTCTGTCAGTAGCTGCTATATAAAAAGTTTCATCTGACATTTAATTTAGACAAAAAAAAACATTGTTTGTTACAGGTCATAAAGGGAACTTACATTATTAAGAATAACCTGTCTAGGAAGGCAGAAAAGCCAATGTTTCAACACAAGAACATAGTGGATAGTCACTGACACTAGCTTTAATTTATACATTTTAGACATAAACAACATAAAATAGGGAAATAACCCAGACAGCTCTGCATGTACCTTATTTTTCTGCTTGTACAGCTGTCTAGGCTGGCTAAATTTAAGTTTAGCCATGACCTTTTATTTTGCATCAAAAGAATAATGTGCTTTGTACAAAATATTCCTGTCAAGCACAGCAAATTTGTCTTAATTAACACACCATTTTCCCTGGCCTTAACATTTTAGTTAAAATGTATTTTACACTTATAACACTTTTATAGCATTCCTGCCATAATAACACAGTATTCACTTATAACACTTTTGTAGCATTCCTGCCATAATACAACAGTACACACTTATAACACTTTTGTAGCATTCCTGCCATAATACAACAGTGCCCATCATGGGGTCGATGGAAGACCCATAAGGGGAGTTCCAAACCCCACACAGATAATACTTTGATTAGTATATAAGTTTAGTATAAGTAAACACTTTTGATCTTAATCTGTTAATTGCATTCTAATACTTTTACCTTACATAACTGTTTAAGCTATTAACATGCGAGCTACAATTTTTTTTAAGCTAGAAAAACAGTTTATAATTGATTACCACACAGTGTTATTAATTGCATGAAAAACCTTTTTAAAACTAGTTGATAGCATACAGATAGTCAAGGTAATCACGAAAGGAATCAATGTTCTGGAATTGGTACATGGGGCAATCACAGAATAAGCAAAAATGGAATGGTATGATTGTGACAAAACAGTAACTAGGCATGTCAACACCATAAGTGATAGGTATAAAAGACAGTGAATGTTTGATATCACATAATAGTGCAGAAAACAATTGAATAGAATGTACAATAAAACAAAACATAACATAATAGCTTGTATCAACAAAAAAAGTTTATTGAATCCACTTTTAGAGTGGATAAGTTAGATGCTGCCTATCTGTTGAGGTGTGGCACACCTTTGGAGCTTGATTGAAGAATCTGTTAATAATATCTCTTAACAGATAAGTCATTATAAAATGTATATGACCAGTTTAGAGAGTTCATATAAACAACAGTCCATAATGTTCATATAAGTAACCACAAGTTGGCGTAGTTACAGTACAAGTGAAATGTAATTTGCAGAACGGTAGTAATCTGACAAAAAAAATGGAGGTATGCAAATGGTAATTTAAAGAAAACACCAGCATAGTAAGAAAGTCAATGTTCGGGTTGCTGGTTGCTGGATAACTGAATTTGCGGGGGCCTTGCCATGAGTTGCATTAGATTTTGTACTCAGTCCTTTTAATGGAGTAGCCACACACATACTGGCATAGCATTTGTGCTGTGGAGGTTGATCACACCATTGCACAAAGAATAACAGTCCAAAAAAATGACAGTTCACAATAAAACGATTAAGAACATAGTCCATAACAGAGCAATAAGTTTGTATAAAGTACCAGCCAGGTTTGGAAAAAACAGCAGTGAAGAAAATGGCTGTCTTGCTTGAAGATTCATTGAAGAAAAATCTTCTTGTGGAAGTTAGGGGATTGCCCCTACCCCAGACTTAGCTTTATAGTAAGCAGAAACAAGAAGGTTGATTGTAGAGTCTGAATTGGCTGGACCTTTTTCAATTTATTTAAAGTTCTACAAATAGGTATCATTTTGCTGAAAACATTACACTTGCAGAGGTAATAATAACTTGTTTCATGTAGTAGCCCTTATATGGAATCAGTCAGGCACAAAGATGGTGATGACATTGAAGCTTTGGCAGTTGTTTTCTTTTCAGGAAAAAGATGAAGTTTTTTGCAGCTTAGATGAAAGTGTTACTGCTGTTGTACATGGCAATGTTATGTGTGCCAAACCATGGAAACCTGCAAACTTGCAAAGTGTGCTAGAAACTAAGTTAAGAACACCTAAATAACAATCTGTTAAACTAATGACCTTTTTGTTTTTTAAAGAGTGGTGTGACAGAGCCCAAATTTCTGACAATTGTAGAAAGAGAAAAATAAAAATGAGGTGTCGACCGCACCCTTGGGGGTGTAGGTCGAGGTCTAATAATTCCATTTGATCATTTGTGAATCCATGACAATGAAGTTTGCCCTTTAAGGGGCAGACCAAGTTGTCCTGGTGGATCTCTCCATTTGTAACAGATGGTTTGCTCAGATGGAGGGAGGTACAGGGAGGGATAGGGAGCCACAGGACAAGAGACAGGAAGACAGGAAGGGGAGGAGCCAAAGAAGGGGAAAAGACAGGGATAGGTGGAAAGGGAAGTAAGAGGGGCTGAAATACAGGGCACATGATGGCCAGCACTGAGGGTTTCAACCTCTTTTGCGGAAGTTTGTGTTGGTTCTTAAATCAATAGAACTGCAGCACATCAGATTGGCTATTTTGTTTTTGGAGATCTGAATCACGGGGGGGGGTGCTCAAGGCGATAGCCTGGGGTGAGTTTAGTGTACTTGGAGATACTGCAGAAGGTAAGCAAAAAAAGAAGCAGAGAGAACTGTGGTTTGCTATTCAGAATTGTAGGAACAAGCACTTGTTACTGGCGGTGGAACGAGTGCAACAGAAGTGTGGTGCACAAACTGGGGGTGCAAGTGTTTTCCTAGCAGAGCAAGAGAACTGGGGGTGCAAGTGTTTTCCTAGCAGAGCAAAAGAAGGGAGTCATGGCTAAGAAAAGAAAGAGTAATGCATTGCAGAGAGTTTGGAAGCAGTGAGATGCAGGGCAGAATGGAGCTAGCTGTGGTTTTCCTTGTACGTTGTGGATGCATGTATCTTGTGGTTTAACCGGAGTCGTGAATGGAGCTCTGGGGGGGATGCACACCCACAGGGATGGTGGTAAGACCAGAAACAAGAGAGTGAGACAGAAGAATGTGCAATTGGGTGAGGGAAGTGGTGCCTGGCTAGCCAGGACAAGGGGGGAGGTATAGAAGACCCTGCCTGAGAAAAGAATGCATGGTTGAGGAGAGAGACAGGGGGACCCCAAACAAGGAATAAGGGCACTGAAAGCTGCCAAAAAAATACAACACCAGGCCAGTTGTAAACAGGAAGGGAAGAACTGGCCTACAAATGGAGACCTAGCTAGGGAGGCCACGTGGTCAGGAACGGCATCTGATGTCACACCACGTGGCTCACATGATGAGAAGGCTACAAGACCTTAGGTGGCGATAGCAGGAATGGAGAATGGGGCAGCAGCTTGGGAACCTTATCCCACAGTGATGGGGAGCTGACCAGCAGCAGAGTTATGGGGCCTAGTTAGGGAGACCACATGGTTGGGAACGGTGTCTGACGTCACACCGCATGGCTCACACGAAAGGAAGGCTACAAGGCCTTGAGGGTGATAGCCGGAAAGGAGAGTGGGGCAGCAGCTTGGGAATCTTGGCCCGCAGTGATGGGTGAGCTAACCACTGGCAGAGTTCACCAAATTTCTAGCTGTTTTCAAGTTTAAAAAAAAAGAGTGTTTGCTGCACGTGGGAATGTGGCCCTATGGGGCAATGGTTTTTGCAAGGTTTGAAGGGGGGAGCGGAAGCACATTGATGGGGCCTGGAGTGAGTGACATTGTGCATGGGGGTGGAAGCTGGCTGGTGGCACATGGGGGAAGCCGGCCTGTGGCAAGAGAGGGTACGAGAACAGGAGTGGAGGTTTGTCCAATAGCCTTCAGGGGGACACGCTTCAGAAAGGAGCACAGTCAGGGGGCAGCAGACAGGGGTCCGGAAGAGGTTGCAAAATATGGAGAGGAGGTGAATGGGGGTTTTCCTGTGATTCAAAAAAAAAAAGAGAAAAAAGAAATAATTGTTTGGTCTGTAATGAAGGCACTTTGCCAGTTTTTATCCACAGTGTTTTTTGTTCAGAAAATTGTGAAAAAGAATGGCACCAAAGAAGAACAAGCCTTCAAAAGAAGAGGCATATAAGGCAATCTTAGAGTTGGCGGAGAAGGCCAACATGATATAGCAACTGGTGGAAGGGGCAGAACAGGGGAGGTCAGGGGAGAAGTAGAAGTGGAGAAAGGAAAAGGGGGCGATGGGAAAAGACTCACAGGGAGGCCATGCAGCCCAAAGAGGCTGCAGCTGCCATCAGTGGTCCCACCTCAAGAGGTTAGTCCAGTACCACCACAGCCCCTTTTGCCAGAACCGTCAGCACCTCCCTTGGAGCCAGTTGTGGTACCAATGCCAGAACCCAGATCAGAGCCCCCTGTGGTAGTGATCCCACTACTCCCAATGCCACAGCCAGTGGTCCCACCACAAGAAACCAGACTGGTTCAGCTTGGCAACAGCAGGCCACATGAAGTGGACAGGCCAACAGGTAGTGTATCAGGTTCCATGGGAGACAGTATCAAAGAGTACATTGGGCAAATTATAGCTGCTCTAGGGGCAGGCAGGCTAGGGCAGATGGAAACTTCACTGGCAGAGATTAGGTCAGATAAAGAACTGATGGGGGAGTGGACAAGTTGGCAGAAGGAGCAGGAAATGGAATGAGAAAGATAGGATCCCCAGGTATGAGGACAGGGGGAACACGTGCCGCTGACCACAAAGGACAAGATATGGAAGGGAGAGTATGTGAACATATTTACTTTAGTGAGTAGAGAGGCAGCAGCAAAATACTGTATGAAGAGACAGAGTATATAGGGAAGAGTGAGATGGCAGCGGCAGTGGTCCTATTGGGCAAGAAAGAGGAGTATAAGTTTATGAAAGGAAAGACATGGGATGGGTGGTTCATGGGTTTCACCACATATTTGGCCATAGTGATGGAAAAAAACCCAGAGCTGAGCATCCCACTCATCATGCATTTCTTGATCATATGGATGGCAAAAGCTAAAGGGGCAGTGGGGTGGATATATTATGATGAGTTTTTCCACCAAAGGATGGTGACATATGGGGATGTGAGATGGGACACAAAACAGCTAGATTTGTGGATGGACTATGTCACAGATCAATCCACACCAGAAGGAGAAATGGGAAGAAGGGGGGATACCACAGAAGTGCTGATGGGGATATAACAGGGCATTTTGTTCATGGCCCCAGTGTCAATTCCGACACACCTGCTTGAGACGTGGTGGATCCCGTCTGGTGACAAGATGCAGGACCACATGGACACAAGGGGCCCAGGTGGGGGGAACCCAGGGGATGGGCCACCAGCCCTTTCAGGAGGGACTGGGGTATAGGGGGCAGACATGGAGTAGAGGGTCGAGAGGCAAGGGTTATGGGGATAGGGGAGCCCAGTCTTATCGAGAGGAGTGACAAATGAAAAACAGCCAGGGATGGTAGCAGGGGTTGGGGGGCATATGGGGGGAACAGAACAATTCCAGATAGCAAAAACCCCATCAAGACAAAGGCCTGGGAAAAGTGGCTCAAGGCGCACCAGGATAGAGGGGTGGCAGAAACCCTACAGAGGGGTTTTAGAATAGGTTTTCCTCTACAGTGCAAAGGTCCAAGACAGGCAAGGGAAGCTAATAACTTGGGGTTGATCAGAGGAATGGAGGACATTTTGAGATGGAAAATAGAAAAAGAAAAAGCTGCAGGGAGGGTGGAAGGGACGTATCCCGGTCTCCCCCTTAGACAATATGAGAATTTCCCCATTGGGATTGGTCCTCAAAAATCAAAAGGGGGAATACCTGGCGATTCACCATCTGTCATTCCCAGAGGGAGACTCAGTTAATGATTTTATAGGGGAAGAGCACAGCAGAGTCACCTATGCCACATTGGGAGAGGCGGTACAGATTATCCGGGTGACCCCCAATGCATGGATGGCCAAGACAGATATAGAATCTGCCTTTTGGTTGCTCCCAGTTAGGAGGGAGAACTGGGACCTATTATGTTTTAAAGTAGGGGACCAGTATTATTTTGACAAGGCTATGCCTATGGGTTGTTCCATAGCTTATGCTACATTTGAAACATTCAGTACCTGCCTGAATGGATATTCCAGCAAAAAACAGGTTATAAGATGGTTAAATACACTATTTGGATGATTTCTTGTAAATAGGCAGTGGGCGCTTGGAGACAGAGAGGATGTTGACTAGTTTTCAAGAACTGTGTAGGAAATCGAGGTACCATTGGCTCCAGTCAAAACTGAAGGCCTCGGAAGGGTTCTGGAATTTCTAGGGATTGAGATAGATGCACTGGGGGAAGTATTTAGGTTACCAGACAGCAAAGTGCAGAAGCTAAGGGAGCTATGCAATAGAGGGACAAATATATATATATATATATATATATATATATATATAGTATATATGTGTGTGTGTGTGTGTGTAGTGTATATATATATATATATATATATATATATGTTGTCTCCTGCCAACTAATAATAGTGCCCATTGCACCTATGACAAGTGAAAGAGTCTACCATGGAACCTTGAAGCATAGGTTCTAGAGCATAAGCTAAGTTCTGCCATATTATAATTGTTAAGATTTAAAATGACAAAACCTGCATAGAGTGCACTTTATTTTCCCGGGGTACCTGGGAGTGATGAGACAAACAGTGTATTATTTTGTCTAGGGTTTTGTTTGGAACATAGTGTAGGGGTGGGTCAGCAATGCTGGCCCCGGTATTTAGGTTTGGTTATGGGCATTAGAAACAATAATAAATGTGGAGCAGTTTTCTGAATACACACTTGATAAAGTGTAGCAAGATGTATATCAAAGCATAACATAAACGTAAACCATGAGCATTTTTGCAATAGAACAATGTCAGTATTGAGCATTATGCATATAATACATTTTTGAACAACAGAACAAATGTAGACTGCAAGTTTACTTTAGAGTCCAGGAATCTTAGAGCATTGTGAATTTACTTGTTGAGCACAACCATGGAATAAGTTGCAGAGGGTGGGGCACAGTTTAAATTTGTAAGGTGCAGACCTTGGTAAAAATTGCTTAGTTTTGTTTGAAATAATTATTTGAGCAATCCATCACTCTGTTTTTGCTAACTTGTAAGGCTTTTTCAGGGTATGCAATGCTTTTGAGCTTTGAAATTATAGATACATGTTTGCGCTTATAGAAGGCAGATGATTGCATCCATTACTGTAAGGCTATGGGAAGTTATTTTGTATTTGTCTGACGGAATAAGAAAACTGATAAGACAATCAAAAGATATGAATAAGTGGAACTACCTACACAATCCCCCCTCCAGCTCGGCTGATTACTTGCTGAGGGCAAAAGCCCTTGTACCAATGATAGGTGTTGTGTGGTTTAACTGTTTGCACTAGAAAAAGTAAGGGACTGAGCTGGGTTATACTTTGAGAATAGATTTGGTCTTTACAAAACCTGTAAATAAGAAATAGTTATTAGCAAATACACATTTTCTTTTATTTATCCCTATGAGGAGACAGTGATGTACCTTGCAACCTTTATGGGTATTGCTCTGGAAAGAAGGGTAGCATGGTCCCCCCCCCGAGCCCCTACTGTAGTGGAAGAGGCAGCTCAAATACTGTCACAATAAAAGGGTCGGACTGTGGGTGGTGACATGGATACTGAACCAGAAATGGTCTGGCAATATTAGTAGCCAGTCATGCAATACCTTAAAAAGGTGTTCACTGGACAAATAGTAATAATGTGGCCGTAGAGCAGTACCCTACAAACATACTTTTTAAATTATAACAAAATTATATTGCAATTAGTTTAGTAAGTTTCATACCTTACTAGAAGATGGGAAACATTATTTTCCCTAGAAGAAAGAAAGAAAAAAAAAAAAAAAACATACACAATCCTGAAAACAAAACAAGATTATTTTGATAGGATGAAAGAAGCCAAGCATCCCTGGGTTCCCTTATCCTAAGTATGACAAAATGTCAGCTGAGTTCATAAAAGATCCAGATTGATAGTAATACCGTACGTACGTATATCTTTGAATGCATTGTCAAATGAAAAAAAAATTATCACACCATGGTCACAGATAAAAACAAAAGTCATTGGGCTGGATATTCAAACTGCACTATTTTGTGGCGCAAGCCCTTGCGCTGCACAAAATAGTTGCACAGGGGTGTGTCCAGGCGATATTCAAAAGTTCGCCCGAGCAACCTTGAATATCACCCTAGCCACAGCCACTGTGCATGGCGCAGTGGAACTTTGCGCCCGCGGCAAGTGGTCAGAGTGGAGTATCCAACTGCAGTGGCGCAAGTACCATTGCACCATGCAAAATCCCCATATTCAAGCGGTGACATGCAAATGGGGCATAATTCATGCAAGGTGCAGGGGGGCCATTTGCATGCCATTAGCATGCAGGTGCACCGATCCCTGAGGACTGGCTGCACTGCCAGGCAGCAGCCATTGGGGACCGATGCCCCCTGCAGCCCGATCGCAGGCAAAACAGTGTACAATCCCCACCACCACCCCCCACTGGCCCGATCGTGGGCATAGCTTAATCCCCCTCCACCAGCCCGATCATGGGCAGCAATGTGGCTCCCCCCTGAATGTATCCCTGGTGGTCCAGTGGACTGAAAAGCCTGATCGCGGAGGTGGTTGTCTAATAAACCCTCCTCCTCAATTCATCCCTGGTGGTCAGTGGACCAAAAAGCCCGATCGCGGCGGTGAGTCGTTTAGAAACCCCGAACATAGCCCTGGTGGCTAGTGTCCCCACCACACCCACTAAGCCCCACCCCGCTCCCTCCCTCCTGGCAGCCAGCAGGCGGCAGCATCCTCGCCTGCCACCTGCACCCGTGACTGACTGCCCGTAGGGCTGCCGCCATTGGTGCAGAGCAAGACCCAATGGGTGTGCAGCCCTCACAGTACAAGACAGTCCAGTTTTGTGAATGAATGAATGAATGTATTCATTCACAAATCTGGACTGTCATGTACAGTATGGGCTGCACGCCCAGTGGCTCTGCTCTGCACCAATGGGCGCAGCCCTACCTGACAGTCAGTCACAGGCGGTGGGGCGGCAGGCGGGTGGATGCTGCCACCCACCGCTGCCACAGGGGAGGGGTGGGGACTCGTGGGTGGGTGGGGACATGAGCACCAGGGCTATGTTCTGGGTGGTTTCAAATGACTACCACCGGATCGGGCTTTTCGTCCACTGGACCACCAGGGATGAATGCGGGAGGAGGGGGTTTATTAAACAACTACCATCCGTGATCAGACTTTTGGTCCACTGGACCACCAGGGATGAATGCGGGAGGAGGGGAGGGTTTCTAAACAACTACCTGCCCTCGATCGGGCTTTTCGTCCACTGGACCACCAGGGATATGTTGGGGAGCTAAATGCTGCCCGCGATCGGGCTGGTGGGGGATTAAACTATGCCTGCGATCGGGCCAGTGGGGGGTGGTGGTGGGGATTTACAGTAGGCTGCCCGCGATCGGGCTGCAGGGGGAGGCACAGGGACTGGGTTGGGGGCCAGCCACAGGTGGCAGCTGCTGTGTTGCACCCTGCAATGCAGCATCTCACCTGTGGGTGGCCCTCAACTTAAGCCTTTTTTTTGCCTCAAAGTTGTGTAGGCGCAGGTTGGGGGTTGTGCCTGCACAACTCTGCACAGCCCTGCTGAATATCAGGCTGTGCAATTTATGCATGGTTCCTCCCCCTCCAGATCAGCATACATTCATTTGCATCACGCTGTTGCTCAGCATGTTTTCTGTGGCGCAACTGCCTCCTGTGGAATATGGCAGAATGGAGCAAGTTCGGACTTGCACAGGCGCAACCCTATTGCGCATGGCGCAACCCTTTTGAATATCTGGGCCATTGTTTTTAACTGTAGATGGTAAACTCTCTCAAAAATAGCTGTAATATTTATTTTTAACAGTACACTGTATATATAAAAAACAAAGTAAAAAAAATACTGGGATATGGTGAGTAACCCCCCCACACACACCTTGCGTAGTATGGGAATCATGTGATATTGCTCATAAACAAATAGCCATATGGAAATTAAATGTATGTGAAGGAAGGCATTGGGCTTTGTGTTAGATTAGCCAGTAAGTTTTGATTGCAAGCCCAGAAGAGAATGTCTGTCCTTTTTTACTCAGAGTGCCAGTACTGTAAAAAAATAAATAAATAAAATTGTAGGGTTCACTCTTGGTGTGCTTCCATGAAAACATACATTTTGTGTGAAAATATGTGCTTTAGGTAGGGAACACACATCAAGTTTGAACTGGTAATACAAACATTATGAAACACAAGAAGGTCAAATAATCCCGAAAAAGGTCACATAGTGTGCACACAAGGGTCACTCAAACCCAGCTGTTTCTGTAATGTGCTTGAACACTACTCATATTAAACTGTATTTTAATAATAAAAGAGTGTGAAGTAAAGCTGCTGGCTAAGATAGCACACACACACAAAAAAAATGCTTAACACCAAATGAGGCTCACACATTATTTGATACCAATTTGCTGAGGTAATGCCTATAGTTTCATTAGGAAACTGTGTTTTAGATATGTGCTGCCTGCTGCCTATCTTGTAACAAACTACAATTAACTTAAACCAACAAATTTATATATCTCCATGCCACATCTTTTCAAAATAAAACTTTTTAAACACCTTCTAACTACTTTATAAAATTAAACTTCCTTATTTCTGTTTATTTGAAATAAAACAAGATTATATATAAAAATACAGCACAATACACCATCTGTAAGTGAAGACACATCTAAGAGACCATGTTTACACCCTTTGGCGCCTCGCCAAAATATGGCACTCGGCCATTTTGAAATCTTTGTAACGAACATTTTACTTCTCTTTAGCAAAAAGTTTCTGGTTTTAACTAGAAGTATGATAAAGCCACTCATAGCTGTTAACACATTACAACTTCACCTAGCAATTACTTGGCACATTGTTTGCAAACTACAAATTTTTTTACACATTGCAATCTATGACAACATATCTATTCCCTCTCAAAACCACTTGCTCTGACCAACAACTACATACAAAAGTTTTTCAATAACCGTATCCAGGCAGCATAAATATTTCATTAAAAAAAACCTAAAAGTCAGTAAGAGGCAGAGAATTTTTTTTTTGTGCTTTTGTACCATAATATGCTTTGCTCTGGAAGCCCCATGTTATCTTTAAAACAACCTGGAGAACAGAATATAACCACAAATCTTAAATATACACTGGAAAAATAAAAAGGAAAGAAAAAGAGAGCATTACCTTGTTCAGTTTATGTATTGCAGAAATGAAACAGACAGATAACAATTAAAAAAAAACATTTAAAACAAAACACACAGACTTACCCTGTTAAGGTATTTTCCTTCTTCTGTCCTGATACATCGGTCCGATCCAGAAGAATGACCGCAAAACCTTGATGATTGCCTCCAAGTGCTGCAGCTTTTCTTTTGGCCATTTCAGTAACCTGCCAAACCAAGTCTTTTCCCAGAGCTATGGTTTGCAGTTTGACAATAAAATATGTAGCAGTACTAGGTACTGGGTTGAAATCCAACTGGTGGAGTACCCCAGTACCTGGGTTTGGGATTAAATGTTCCAGCCACAATGGGAGGCAAGGGAACTTGAAATTGAGGGGGAAACAAATTAAAGCTGCACAGATAATGAACATTGGGGGGATTCTCAAATCAATCCCTCTGTAGTCACACCTACTGTGTATGTATCCACAGTGGTTTGCTTTTTCTTTTTCTAAATGTTGCTTATCTAATGTCACTTGATCAGACACCACTTTCCTAGGGAAAGCAACTTGAACTGTGAAAGCTATCATCAGCTTTAACAGTATATACTTCCTCTTTCCTCTGACCTGCTATCTAGCAAGCATAAATTACAAGGGCAGTTGCCCTTGCTTGAGAGACTTTTCCTTAATAAATCTCTCCACATATACCTAAACTTGCCCTTATGGTTCCTCGGACCTCTAATACATTTAAATAAATCTGGGTCACATTTACCCTTACCCAGAATTTTGCTGCTTCATAGACTTTTTCTGCAGGTTCAAGTCTCACTCAAACACTCAGAGTCTGTTTGACTCTTTTCCCATCCCCACAGTTTGGTTATGACCCTTACCTGCATGGACTCTGTCTAGAATAAACATTAGGCTTTACCTGATTTACTAAGACCAGAACCAAAACCACTCCATGGCTGGCTTGGCCAATTTGTAAGTACACAAACTATACCACAATGATGACAGTGATGTAGTAAATGCACAATGTTCGTGGTTAGTGGTCCCCGGTAATCCAATAAAACCACCTTACACCAGATGTTGTTTTAAATTAGTTGCAGTTTATTAATACCCAAATAAACCCTAACAAATTTACCTCTAACATGATTAAGTCTAAACAGCTGATGGTTTTTCATCACCAGGGCTACAGGTGTTCAGATAAAAAGAAGCAATTCTGTCCTCTTTTCTCTGGGTGTCTCATGCATCCATGACATGGCTATTCCTCTTGGACACACAGGACCTACAGTTTAAGTCTTATTTATACACTGATTGTTTACAGAAAAAATGCAGAGAAGGGGAATTCCAAGGTTATTAAAACCTTTTAGCCAAAAAATGGTAAAAACAGTAAGTCATGAGATAGGGGCCCAAGATACACTTATCACAATATACGTCTGTCAGCAGTTGCTACATAAAACATTTCCTTTGACATTTGATTTAGACAAAAAAAAAAAATATTTGCCACAGGTCATAAAGGGAACTTACATTATTAAAAATAACCTGTCTAGGAAGGCAGAAAAGACAATGTCTCAAGACAAGAACATAGTGGAGAGTCACTGACTCTTGCTTTAATTTATACATTTTGGATATAAACAGCATAAAATAGGGAAATAGACTAGGCAGCTCTGCACATACCCTCTTATTCTGTTTGCACAGCTGTGTAGGCTGGCTAAATTTAAGTTTAGCCGTGACCTTTTATTTTGCACCAAAAGAATGATGTGCTTTGTACAAAATATTCCTGTCAAGCACAGCAAATTTACCTTGATTAACACACCATTTTACCTGCTCTTAACATTTTAGTTAAAACCTATTTTACACTTATAACACTTTTGAAGCAGTCCTGCAATAATACCACAGTATCATCATGTATAAGAAGGAAACGTCTTCCACTTTAACACTTGGGGCATTCCTTGGATTTTCCTGGTTTAGTTGTTACATTTTTGGGGAGAAGGGTATAGGTTCTATATAAGAAATCTAATTGGGTTTGCCTCAGTCTGTTACTTTAGGAGCAAGTATTGAAGTGATTTATAGCCTCTCCCCATATAGTCAGGTTTATTTCTAAGCCTAGGACTTCTCTCCATTTTTTGTTTGCTTGTGCGCATGTGCAAAAAACATTATGTAACAGCTTAGAGAAGCAGGGTTTTGGAGGTGCAGCTCTGTGGCTGCCAGTGTACCCACTGCACTTTGAGGCTTAGCCCTCTTTCCCCAATGCAGTGGTACATTGCTGCTGATACTAGTTCAGCAAGTGTGCCACCAAGATGAAACAAATTTTTCGCTGCAATGAGGGAGCAACCCATCATTGCAGGGTGGTACCTTGCCTGGTGAAACATTTCAAGTAGCATGGGGCAGCCGTCTGCCTCAGAATCTCCATGAAAGCTGACTCGGGGTGCCCAACCCTCTGTCAGCATGCCCCCCTTCCCAGTTCATTTGCCAATGGGGTAGCCCAATCCCTGTCAGCATGATGCCCCCCATTTGTTCTGTGCCAAGGGGGTGACCAATCCCCTCAGCTCATGTGCTTCCCTGCCCCCAAGCACACTGTATGGCCATCAGCTCCAGCCCCCCCAACAATCACCCAGGTAGCATGCTGGGAGCCCACCCCAGCATGCTCATGCGCACCCCCAGCAAACAGTATGGCTGACAGGGTGCCCAATTCCTGTAGGCTCCAATCCCCCCAAACAAACACCTAGGTGGCATGCTGGGAGCCCACCCCAGCATGCCAAAAGCATCCCGTGGCATCTTTTTTTTCAAACTCCTGTTAAAAAAGAAAACGGTCCCTCTTTCAGTCCCTTGCCCCTCCCCCATCCCACACCCACCTCTGTGTACCCATCTCCCTACACCCCCTCACCCCATACTTTACCTCTGGAGCCCAGTCCAATGATCTTGGGTTGACTGGGAACACGTCTGCGCTCTTCAAAGCTGACCGCTAACTGAAGAAATGCCGCTAAGCTGATAATGGCATAATAGTGTTTTTTCATCTTAGGTGGATATCTCAGCAATTTTTTTAACTTTTGGCACCAAATTTTCAACATGAAATTAATTACTGTCACGGCATTATTCTGTCCCGAAATGTGATTTTGTGGTCACTGCACGGAATCACGTTTTGGGACTGATTAATGAAATGACAGTGCCACTGTTCATGAGGTGGGCTCTCAAAAAGCCTATGTTGCAAATTTGGTGAAAAAATTTCAAGAAATGAATGTTTTATGCACTTGTTGCACAGTTTCCATGCACACTCATAACTTCATGAATTTGTAATATTTTCACTCCAGATTTTCAACATTGCCATTTTTCCACACCTCCTTATGAATAGAACAGCTGTCATTTTTCACATCCTGGCTGAAATGTGTTTTCGCACTTCCTGCACAGAATAGCACGGTCACTGTGGGAAATTAGTGTTCGGGACAGAGTAAGGAAATCACAGTAAGACTGTTCATGAGCAGAGGTCCTAAAATGCCTACGTTGAAAATTTGGTGACAAAAGTCCATAAAATGACTATGTTATGAGCGTGTGTTGCCCATTCTCCACGCACTCTCGTAACTTCGCAGATTTGTAATAGCTCAGCCACGGTGGGAAATCAATGCTCAGAACAGATTAAGAAAATCATAGTGAAAGTGTTCGTGAGCAGAGGTGACAAAATCCCTATGTTGAAATTCGGTGAAATAATTCCATTAAATGACTATGTTATGAGCCTGCATTGTGCAGTTTCCACGTACGCCTGGAAGTTCCAGCATTTTTAATATTTTCACTCCCGATTTTCAACACTGCCATCTCTTCACACCTCCCTATGAATGGTACAGCTGTCATTTTTCACATCCTGCCTGACCTGTGTTTTCCCACATCTGGTGCAGAATGGCATGGTCACTGTGGGAGATCAAAGTTCAGGACACATTAACAAAATCACAGTGCCTCTGTTCATGAGCAGAGGTACCAAATGCTTTCATTAAGTGGGGGTCACAAAAAGGCCATGTTGAAAATTTGTAGTGCAAATGCCAAAAAACGTCTGGGATGTTAGGGTTTCTAACCATAACGTCCCACTCTATAGACACTGACAGGCATCAGGGGTGTGCTTTTGGATTGCCGGCTGTAATGCTCACACCATTCCACCCCACCCCCACCCTGAAGCCAGTGACAGGCATCGAGGTGTGCCTTGGACTCTTTGACCCCAGACCTCACCCCATTCTCCTATGCTTCAACCATTTCAGTGTATGTCCTTATGAAATAGGGTGACTGTGAAGCTGAACATCCCAAGGCACACCTCAACACTTGTCGGTATCTACTGGATAGGGTGAGGTGAAATGCTGTGAGCATTATGGGTGACGACCAAAAGGCACAGCCCAATGCCTGCCCATCTCAGCAATGTGGAGGTGGGTTTGGTATGAGTTCAGTACTTCACTGCCATTCCTATTCTGCATCAGTCTAACTACTGCACGTCCAATGCTAATATCAGCAAGCAAACATTCGGCATTCACAGATGCTTGTTTTTGTAGAGGTTATGACAACTGCAGCTGTAAAAGTGCACTTCAAAAATCAAGACAGGTTGACAGAAAGTCTCTCCTTTCCCCAAAGAAAAAACACTTGAATGCTGTCAACCAACCAATATGCTTTGTGACAGATTATAAGTCTAATTAATTATTCATGAGGCAAACTCTGGCTCTGATTGACTAGTGTACTGGGCAGTATTCCTTTAGAAATGCCTGGCACAGATCAGAGTGGCACTCGTGTTTATAAACTCACTTTTAAAAAAGATGCATTTTCCCTGTCTGTAATGCAATTCAACTTATAATCGCCATAATAACCTCACAGCCAATCATTTCATTTTCATTAATGACTGGCTAGGTGGGGTTGGCCCTCAGCTGCACCTCAGGCCACCCTTCCCCCCCAGCCAGTCATTAATCACCAGAAATGACTGGTCATTATTGCTTAAATACAATGCTATCAATGGTAAGATCAGAGGAATCATAAGGCAAAATTGGCCAGTACTGCAGAATGACCCCCAGCTATCTGAAGCAGTAGGAGAGGCACCGATAATCTCTTTTAAGAGAGGTCAGAATATTTTAGACAGGAATTGTACATAGCCAGTATAGGAACCTCACCCCTCAAACCTCACATCTGAACTTGCTGTCAGGTCAACCATCAGGCATTCATATGTGTGGAAGATGCAGTATGTTCTCTAAGTGTAATCAGCAAGACCATGGCCAGGAGGGTACAAGAAATGCAGCTACAGTGGGACCCCACTCTGTCAGGAGGTCCACTGCTTCAGAGACCAGCGTTAAGAAAAGTTTTTCATTAGACCATCTTGTGACTTTCTATTTGTACTTTTCATATTCATTTGAAATTGAGGCAGTCAGCTGTGGCAGCAGTGCAATCTGAGTTGCAGACTCAAACTGCAGAGTCATGGGGTGAGGTGGGGAGATTACAGAACAAAAAAGCATTTTGGCCACATTGCTCAAAAACTCTGATCAAGGTATTGGTTTCCCCAGGAAGAACAGTGACAGAATACATAGAAACATAGAATTTGACCGCATATAAGGACCACCAGGCCCATTTAGTCTGCCCTTTTCTCCTTTCTAACCTAAAAAGCCTCAGATCCTACTTGATCTCCAGCCTTATCTCCTCCTTTGAACTGCCTGGGTTCTCCAATGTCTATCCCATGCAGTTTTGAATTCCCCCACTGACTTCTTTCCCACCACTTCTGCTGGGAGGCTGTTCCATGCCTCCACTGCCCTTTCTGTGAAGAAGTACTTTCTCACGTTGCCCCAAAATCAGTGTCAGTGGCTCAGTAGGTAGGACACTTGCCTCTGAGGCCAGGAGATCAGAGGGCTGTGGGTTCAGTTTCCACATCTGGCACTTGGGTTAATATCCCAGTACTGATACTGTAGTACAGCATGAGAGGGGTGCTGCACTTCTGAGGTGCCGTCTTTCAGATGAGATGTTCAAACCGAGGTCCTATCTGCCTGGATTGGTGGTAGTTCAGGTGGATGTTAAAGATCCCATGACACTTATCGAAAAGAATAGGGGAATTTTTTTATTATAGTAACATCATAAAAGAATACAAGAAATAACAAGAATAAAGGAGAACAAATCATAAATTAAAAAAATAAAGGGAAAAACATACAAAGTTTCACAAATAACATTATGTACAAAATTTCATAAGTCATCACCCGACCTTAAATGCAAAGAAAGAGCCAGCTTTCATTCCCCATGTTACTTATTGTTAGAAATGAATCCTTAAGCCCCCCTTATTGACACTCATAATCTATTTATATTTAATAAACAATATAAACCCTTTCTACCAATTAGTCACCTTTTGTGCTGTACCAAATTGTAAGTCTTTCAAATAAACCTTCTCCATAGCCCCTTGAATCAGTAAACTGATTGTTTCATAAGACATCACCCTTTTGGTAAAGGACACAATGGCATCTAGCCTGCCATAAGTAATATTTCAAACAACAGCAAAAAATCTCCATAAGCCTGTTTCCGAGTACCTTCCTGAAAAAGTACTTTCATAGTACTAGCCCTATTGTATTGCACCTCCTGTAATTGTTTTTTATGATTGTTATTTGGGAAGAATAATCAAATTTAGAGGTGCGTGCCATTGAAAATAAATAATACAACTGCTGACATAGTTTTAAATAGTGCAGAAATTTTAGGTTTTCACTAGATTTCCCAAGTGTTAGTAGCAATGTTTTTAAGTCCTCCTTTGACTCCCTCCACCAGTCACCTAGATCTTCATAAAGAAAAGCAACTGAGAGCCATGCACTAAGCAATGATTTTATAGCTTTTAATACAAGCGGATTTCCCAACAATGGAGAGCTCAATTTCCATCTTGATTTTGGGGGAGATGTTACCATACCGGATGAAAAAACACACTTAAGAAGTAAATGATCCAAAAAACCTATAGGGCATGTATAAAATTTACATGGAAGAAAGTTTTTAGACCGAAAAATATAATCAATTGTAGAAGTAAGGGTGTTTCTTTTATAGGTAAATTTTGGACCCCCTTGCTGAAACTGTCTACTATCTATTTTATTTTTATTTATTTATTTAGGGATTCGGATCATACCTTTGCACTCAGAGCTCTTCTACAAAGGTTCCACGTCAAACAGTGACAATGACAGCAATAACAAACAAGGTAGCTAGTATACAATAAGGTTACAATGTCATTCATAGTACCAATGGTGATAGTACAGCCTCAAGAGCATTCAACTAGGGTAAAGGACAGTGTTCATATGTAGCAAAGGAGATAAAGAGGTGTGACACCTAGTGTGAGAGTCCAAGGAGGAGTCAAGGTGAGGGGGAGACTGGGGGGGAGAAGTGGGCCGCCAAAAGAAGTGGCTTTGTCTAGGAGGTTGAAAGGTAGTGGTAGTAGGTTGGTTTTAAGGTTGATCCAGTGGGAGAAAAGGCATGGGGCCGGAGATGAAGACAGAGGGACAGGGCAATAGGGAAGAGTGGGGGGTAAAGGAAGGGGAAAGAGAATATGGATGAGTGGTCATTATGGGTGTTAGAGTACTTGTGGCAGTCACAAACTGTCCTAGTAAGAAGGTGTTGCCTTAGGCCATTTTTGAATTGCGAGATGCATTGGAAGTTTAGAATGTGCACTGGGATTTCATTGAGCCATTGTGGGGCCCTATAGCTGAAAGCACGCTCTCCCTGCACAGTTTGATGGAAAGGTGTTGATAGGGTCCCCCTCATCCTGCCTCTGGTGGTATAGCTGGTAGCACTTGGTGTTAGGATGCTAGAAATGAATGGGGCAGTTTTACTCATTAGTGCCTTTTTTTCAAGGAGACATGTTTGTAATATAATCCTGTTCTATAGTGGCAGCCAGTTGGTCTCCTCGTATAAGGAGCAGGTGTGGGTATTTCAATCTGCAGCCATTGTGAGCCTACATGCCTTGTTGAGAGCAATGTGAATCCTTTTTAGTGCAGTGTCTGTTGCTGCACTGTAGACCACCAATCCATAGTCGATGGTAGAAAGGATGGAGCTGGAGACTGAGAGATGGAGGGCCTCTGGAGTGAGATACTTTTTATGCCTCTATAGCACACCCAGCTTGGTGTTCACTGCCTTTACCACTGTGTCGATGTTTTGGGTGAAGGTGAAGCAGTCATCAGTGGTGACCCCCAGGTACTTGAAGGTCTGAACTTGTTCCATCTACTAGGCCTGATGTGTCCAATAGTTGGAATAAAGCATTAGAATCACAATAAATCTTTTTCCCTTTATCCGTAAGTCCACCTTTTGCTTTCTGGAGCTCACAGTTAAAGTCACTGCATAAAAAAATGTGAAAGGAAGTAACCAAAAAGGGTTGAATCATTGAAAAGAGAGCAACCTTCTCAGTTTTCATCTGCAAGCAATAAACATTAATAAATCTGCAGACCATGGAGTTCCATTTTCCATCCAGAATCATCAATCTACCTGGAATTACATCAATAATTTTTATAAGAGAAAACTCGTATGAATTAAAAAGAAAAATTATACCATCAGCAGTCTGTTGATCAAAGGACCAGTAGGAAGGGCCCCAGCACCTTTCCCTTTGAAAAAACCTGGCTTGATCCAAAATAAACATCCATGATTCTTGAATGAAACATATATCAATGGAAGAACCATGTATGTAGTCATAAACAATCTAATGCCTACTGGGATTTAACAAACTATGAACATTTGAAGAGCCAACTGTAAATCCCATTTAGTAGTAAAGACGCAATCAACAATCCTTTTTCCTTCATTTTTTCTTTTTCCCTTTATACCCCTCCTGAGAGCGAACAGGGGAGGGGGGGACTATCCTGAAGGGCCTGAGACTCTGGTTCACCACAATCCATGTCAATATCTCCCCACTGTGGAGATAAGACAGTGAAGGGATTACTGGATTCAATTTCCTCCTGTGGAGGGGGGTTTGAGGTTCCTAGAGGACCTCCGAAGTACCACTAAAGGAGAAGGAACCGGAGGATCTGTGGCCTGGTTCTCCTGCTGAGATGTATAACACACAGGGGAAAGAAGAGGAGGGGGGGGTCAGAGGGACCAGGAGAGGCAGATCTTTAGACTGCCCCATAGTCTGGGATGAGTCCAGGTGTTGGCTAGCATCATCCAGAGGAAGCAGCAGCTGCCTGGGGAGGATTATCAACTAGATCCTGAGCCTTCTGAATAAGAAGGTCAGGGCTACCACTGCAAGCATTATTTTTTGCTGCCCAGAGACATTCAGAAAAAACATGCCCAGTATCTTCACATAAGTCATATTTGGTAAGATTGGCACATTGGAAGGCAATGTGACCTATTTCCCCACAATTATCACAGAGGGGCCTGTCACAAGAACTAGACAGGTGAGTATGAGACCCACACTTATAACAGGCCCTAGGTTGCCCAGCATAAAAAACAAATCCCCCTGTCTCTTCTTAATAGAAAAGAGTTGGGAATATGCTCTATACCACTATCAGTTTGTCGAAGCTTTACCTTAAACTGCCAATCTCCAGTCCAAAATTGTTTAGAGTCGAGAATGGCTTCGGGGGGACTTAAAACTTCACTTTTTTGGGACAACCAATAGGTAATATCATCTACATGAATCTCCTCATTTCTAAACATAATCGTTACATATTTAACCTAAGGCTTGGACAATGGAATAATGAGGAAGGTGGTCCATAGGGGAGAAAACATTACCTGGTTATATCGCTCCCAAAATAAATCTAAAGCATAGGCAGAATGAAAACTAATGTTGAAGTTATCCTCGCCTGAAATATTAATAAAAGCAAAGACTTCCATAGGCGAAAAATGCAGAGAATCCTTTAGTAGACTTTTCCCCACATAATGCCTATCTGGTCTCACCTCCAACCCCCCCCTTTATAGCGCAGTCTAACTGCATTTCTAAAAGGTGCAGCCTCCTTCTTAATCTTAGTAAATAAATCAGACATTAATGGTTTCTCTACATCAGGTTTCTGCTGAGACAAAGCAGAAAGATGATTAGGTCCTGAAAGCACAGCAGAATTAGAGAGTTCAGCAGGCACAGAAGCAATGGACTGGGAGGCTGCGGTAGGTTCTCTCACCAGAAGCAAAGCACCGGAACAAACAGTGGTTGGTAAAGGTTCGGTAGATAGCTGAGGTCTCCAGGCCAGCTCATTTTGGGAAAAGTTTAATTTTTGGTCCAAACCAGGTGTAGGATGCAAGGTACCCTGTTTCAACCACCCTGCTTCACTGAGAGCTTTCTCTGAGGAGACCATAACTCTGTAGCCTGAGGTTGCATAGGACGCTCAATTGGTAGCATCCCCGAGGAAAGTTCTAAAGGCCCTGGAGGTGTGGAGATAGTTTGAATATCACTTGTCCCCAAATTGCATCTAGAAAGCAGAAAAGCTCCTTACTTATCCTTACTGTCATCCCCTGACTTATCCTGCAGTATTGTAAAAAAAATTCAGAAACCCCGTCTTGGTTCAGGGGGTTAGTTTGAAACACATGGGGGTTAACAGGATTAGAGCTATCAGCTGAAGGCACTGATAAGAAACTGCAGAACACAAACCCCGCAGCTTTCATTAGCGTGACAGAGCAAGGTCAGGAGTGGAGCTTTTGCCAGCTAAAGCAGAGTTATCTGGGTCAGGTAGATGTGCAGAAACAACAAGTGGCAAGTTTAAACCTGGTTTCTGGTCTTGCAATTCCGGTGACGGCTCTAGGCATGGAATTGCTGAAGATTCAATACTGCCAGCCCTCACAGAATCATAGTGTAAAGAATGTACAGAGTTAAGGTTTTGTGCAGACTCACCACGCTGGGTAGAATTAGCAGGTTGTCTGCAGGACTCAGCATCACGGCAAATGACAGCCTGTTCAGGGTTACTGACAGGCGTAGCTGTGGAATCCAATGCACACAGCTGCTGCTGAAGATGTTCTTGCTCTTTAGCCAAAGCAGCAAGCTGAAGCCTGAGCTGCACCTGAAGAGCTTCTTGATGAAAATTCTCAGGAAACACAGTATCGTGTAGTGGTTGAATTACAGGCAGAGGTACATCCATTGTAGAAACAGAAAGTTCTTGCAACTGAATATCGTTAGTAACAGCATTACTTTCATTCAGAAATGTAGAATCCAAGTCAGAGTTCAACAAACACTCTCCTTCTCCCCAAACATCCATTTTCCTTCGCAGACTAAACAGTAGTGACCAGACCTCAGTCACTCAGGCCCCCTACTGCCAGCAATGCAGTAGGAGAATTTCCCCAGTGTCCTGGCCAAATTTCCCTCATTCACTAAAAATACCACTAACAGCTTAATCTGGTTCAAGGTCAGTTGGCATTCATCAGTATACCCCTTCCCCGGATCATGCCTGAAAATGGGCAGGATTTGTCTATTGCACTTACCCGGTCAACAAAATCTAAATAAAAATAAAAATAAATGAGTCTCCCTCCTTCCAGTCTCATGTCATGTCCTCTTGTTCTACAACAACTTTTCTTCTGAAAGATGCTGCCCTTCTGTATCTGATTTATTCCCTTTAAGTACCCTCTCTCCTCCATGGTATATATATCAAGTTCCTACAGTCTCTCTTGGTATGATCTCTGGTGTAGGTCTTGCACCATTTTTGTTGCCCTTCTTTGAACTGCTTCTACCTCATCTATATCCTTTTTAAGATGCGGCCTCCAGAACTGGATGCAGTACTCCAAATGAGGCCTCACCAATGACCTGCACTGTGGCATTACCACCTCCTTCCTTCTGCCGGTGATACCTCTCCCTGTGCACCCCAGCTTCCCATTGGCTTTTGCCACTGCCTTGGCACACTGCTTGGCCACCTTTAGGTCATCTGATATGATCATCCCTAGATCTGTTTCCTGCTGTGTGGACTCTATCAATACTCCTCCCATCTTGTAATCCTCCCCTGAGTTTCTGCACCCCAAGTGCATGATTTTGTGCTTTTTTGCATTAAAACTCACCTGTGACACTCTCGACTATTCTTCCAGCTTGGCTTAATTGCTTCTCATTTTCTCCACCCCTCCCAGGCTGTCTACCCTATTACAGATCTTGGTGTCATCTGCAAAGAGGTATACTTTCCCCTCCAACCTCTCTGCAATGTCTCTAATGTCGATATTAAATAGTATTGGCCCAAGAATTGATCCCTGTGGCACCTCACTTGACACACTTATACTTCAGGTTTACCTCCATTTACCCCCACCCTCTGAGTCCTATCCCTAAACCAATTTCCAACCCAATTTACTGCCCTGTGACCCAGTTCCAGGTTACTCAACTTGTTAAACTCCAAAAGACCAGCACTCCAAAACATCCAAAAATTAAATGGACCACAGACTTTGTGTCAAAATAACAAGTTCATTTATTTGGTCCAAGCACAAGGTAGATGCAGACTACTGGGGTAGTAAGCATCTACCTTGTGCTTGAACCAAATAAATCAACTTATGGTGCTGGTCTTTTGGAGTTGGTTTATGTTGTTCAGGCTGGCTGCCCTTGACCTGCACCCCTCACACACTGCTGTTCATGGTAACAACCCCTTTGGAACTGATTCTCATATGCCTTTAGCTACCACTGAATGCTATGCACCTGCAGAGAGATGATAATTATCTGCTAAAGCACAAAATTTGTGGTAGGTTCTGATGTAGTTATTCCTTACTGATGAAGGAAATGAAGCAATGAGGAGGAAGAGAAGGAGATGTCTCTAAGAATCTGGCAGCATCTACAGTGGAAACAGAGATGGGAGAAAGCTGGATTGGGTTAGAAGACCTCATGAATAGGAGAAGAAAAGCCAAGGAATGACCAATTAGAGCAGAGAACACAGCAGCACCAAGTGGGGACAGCAACAGCAAAGCTGCCTTTTTATACCTTGAGAGACTTCTTCAAAAACAGCTGGATTTAACTTATGACATAACTACTTTGGAAGAATATCTGGAAAAAGAACAGGCCCCAAGAGGGCTCAGGGTTGCGATTAAACCATTGAGTGGACTGGATAACTTTGAACATAAAGAGGAGTGGCTTGTGGCAGCAGGAGAGTGCTTGAAACAGTTTGTAGAAATCATCATCAATGAGGAGGTACGTAAATATAAGAAATTAAGTGAGGAAATGAAAGATCTGAGAGATGAAGTATTAAAACATAAAGATACTGTGTAATTCAAGGAACTAAATCAGAAACTAAGAATCAAACTTAAAAAGTACAACGAATAACTAATTGCAAGAAAGTAGAAAAAACTATTAAGAGGTCAGACTGATTACGATAACAATTGTATCATTATCAGGAGCTACAAATGAAGTGTAAGCAGAGGAAGGAGCAGGACACAGGTATGATTTCAAAAATTCCCTAGCAACCAACAGGCTAAACAAGCTAGTGAGAACGTTTTTTTAGACCAGGACAAACGAGCAAACTCAAAAGAAAAACTAAGCGAGGAAGAAGAAGTAAGAGAGGGGAGAGCAGAAGGAGGGAAACCAACCAAATGAATCTTGACAGAGAAAAATCAGTCAAAGAAAGGCTACAAGTAATTAAAATGTTTGGGAAAGAACTTATAAATGTACAAATTGTGGTACTCAAGAGAGGCCTTTCATTCGCCCCTTCCCCACATTTCATAAATTTCAGATACACGTGGATATATTTAAGTTCCTTAGAAAAATCAAATTAATTAACTTTTTCTGTCTAAAGAGTAAGACACCAGATATTACAATGGGGTACATAGAATCAGAAGCTGACCCATCCCTTTAGAGAGGACATTGACTTTCTTTTACAGGAAATGGAGGAATACTTATTTCAAGATTTAGAACTATTGGGAACTGATTTTCTGGAAAATTTCAGCAAAGATGAACTGCTCTAATTCCTGAATTTAGACAACTCAGAGACTTGCACTAACAGTGACGGGCATGCTACCAAGGAAAGAAAAAGGTTCATTCCATATTCTAAATTCTGCCTTAATGTTTTAACCCTGTCATCACTACTTATAGAAAAATTGGATTAAAGAGAAGTTAAAAGCTTGTTAAGTAACACACGGAAAAGTAGCTGTAGTAATTTATCTGCCACAGAACAGTTAACTCTAAAGGAATTAAATGATATGATTAACATTATAATCAAACCCTCAAACAAAGAAGAGAATGTGGCAGTGTTCAGCAGAGATCAGAATGTTAACATGGTAATGAAACGTCTAAGTGTAGAAGATTATTACAAAAAGCTTCCTGGGAACCCTCTACCCACATTTAAGAAAGAGGTATTTTGATTACTGAAAGATGCAGAGGAGAAGGGCTTGATTTTTGACAAAAAAAAATTGTATATATATGGGAGGAGAACCCAGTTGTACCCTGCATGTATGCACTCACAAAAATTCATATAAATAAGGATGACCCACATTGGAAGGCCAATAATATCAGGGTTCAACTCTGTCACACAGAAACTAGGGAAATATATTGACTATTTCCTCCAGATGTGTGCTACCAGACTACCCTTTTTTATTAAAGACACTACAGATATTCTAAATAAGTTTAAAACTTCAGAGTGGCAAGAAAACATGCTCTGGCTTGCGATCGATGTTGAGGTTCTCTACACATTGATTGAACACAACCTGGGGGTAATGGTGAGTAAATACTTCCTTTAAAAGCACCCCAATAAAGAGGAAATGCTCACTGAATTCATTTTAGAATCTTTATTTTTTATATTGACTCATAACAGCTTCTAATTCAATAGGAAGTATTATCTACAAACATGTGGCACCGCTATGGGAGCATCCATAGTCTCTGCATATGCAAATCTTTTCTTGGGGTTATGGGAGGAAGTGCAGGTATTTAGCAGCAACAATACATAGAGAAAAAATGTCCTGCAATGGTTCTGTTTTATAGGTGGCATAATATGTGTCTGGAATGGAGAACAGGTAGAAATTGAAATGTCCATGAATTGGCTAAATGGTAATTATCTGAACCTGTGCTTCACTCACAAAATGAATGTGGAGAATATTGACTTCCTGGATATACTTTCTCCAGACCAGCATACACAAATGGGATAGTCCATTCTAAATGTTTTCTAAAGAAAACTGAAACAAATTCTGTGTCATTGGTGATAAGCGCCAACCCACAAAAGCTTAAGGACTCAATCCCGTTCAGCCAATTCCTAAGATTGTGGAGAAATTGCTCCTATGATATGACATATGTGGAGCAAGCTGTTAAACTTGAAGATTGATTCCTTAAATGGGGTTATACAAATGAGCTGTTACAAAATGCAAAACAAAGGGCACTGTCTAAAGATAGACCACTGTTGCGGATGAATGAAAATAGAAACACATCCACGTAGCAAAAGGAGCCAATCAGCTTCATCAATGAATTTTAATAGCCATGCTAGTAGAACTGGGGACATATTGTTTAAAAATTGGCATATTCTGACAAGTGATACCCAGTTAGCCATGGATATTGGCAGTGCAATGAGGGTTAGCATTAGTCAAGTTTCTGACCTTAGGGACAGAATGGTACATAGCCAACTGCCTGGAGAACCAAAACAAGAGAGCAGTTATTGGCTCATTAATAAACCTGTAGGCATGTTCAGATGTAAGAAATGTAACATTTGTAACTACTGCAAGACAGGGAAAGAGTTCACACATCCTAATGATCCAGCAGTGACTGTGAAAATAAGGAATTTTATCATTTGTGATACTGCCTTCATTGTTTATATACTCTGGTGCTCATGCAGTGTTATTTACATAGGGCGTACTGTTAGGATTTTGAAAACTCGCATCCAGTACCATATCCGCTTGATTGTTAGTAAGTGGATTGATAAACCAGTCAGGCTGCATTCTTGGGAGAAACATGGTTCAGATTCAAAAGGTTTAAGGTCCATGGGGATAGACCATGTACAAGCCCCTAAATATGGAGGTGATCGGGTCAACATGCTGCTCCAGAGAGAAAGCATGTTGTTATACAGATAGAAAAACCTTGAACCAGTAGGCTTAAATGATGAACTAGATCTTAAACCACTCCTGAAAAAGAAACAATATCTGTGGATACAATAGGTTGGTGTGAACCATTTTGTTAGCTTAAGCGAATGAATCTCTTTGTGTTTCTATCTCTACAGCTCTGTCTGGACTATTACTTGTGTGAATCTCCATGCAACTGAGATGCATTGAAGAAGCTGAGATGAGTGATCACTGAGTGCTGCTGTCTTCCTCCGACCTACATTGTTTACTCTCACTTCACATTTCACTAGAATTTCACTGTGTGAAATAGTGGATCCCTGTAATTAATTTGTCATACAGGAGATCTCCAAATTTTGTTGACATAATATGCTGACGCTTATGTGATATTTGGCTGCTACATACCCAGTTCAATTAAGTATTTGAACTTGAAATTTATTTATTTAAGTACATAGAAATTACAACCCTTTGAGTCATGGACTCATTTTCAAAGGCTCCTCTTCACAAAAAGCACAAAACATATTGCTACATTGACAGAGACAACATTAGAAGAGGGGTATCATACATGTGAAATGTACTAGGTTTGAGTCGTAAATTTTGAGGAAGCAGCCAAAGCGGCTCCATACAGACAGTCATGGTACATACATTCAAAGTTGCCTATACAAGAGATTAGCTAGGTTCTATATACAATATAGATACAATGATAGCTACAGTTGCTACCTCTGAAGAAACATTGTCAGATTTTAAACAGGTCTTGAGATCTTGAAATCTTTTAGTTTAACTGGATGGACCTTCGAACCATTTCAGCAATATATGACAGAGGACAGCCTCAGAAAGGCCTTGTCAGTGCCAGATGGGTCCTGAGGCTATGTAAGCCATTGGAAGAGGTTAGCGGGTGCAATGACAACTACGTGAGGCTAATATATGTGATTTTAGTGCTGCCTTAAAAGGACCTCGTTTGTTAATGGATGAGATAGCTGGGGGGAGGGTATTGTACCATAGTGGGGCTCTGTATGAGAAGGATCTTTGTGCTAGGGATGACCTGACCTTGGGTACCTTCCAGACAGATTTGGAAGCTGCCTGAGTAGAGATAAGTGGGGTGGCTGACTGAAGGGAGGCCGCAACACATATCGGGGTTAGCCCCAGGTGTACTTTTTTTGTAAGTAGGCAGGTCTGGTATTGCAGGCGCTCCTCTAGTGCGAGAATATTTGTGAGAGCATAGAGGGTGCAGATGTGCGTGCGTTTGTCTGCACCTGAGATGAGCTGGCAAGCTTTGTTGATGGCCAGATGAATTTGATGAAGTGCTGTGGGGTCAGCAGCTGAAAAGATTGAAAAGCCATAGTCAACTAGGGACATAGATACATAGACAGTGTCGGCAGATAAGGGCCTATGGCCCACCCAGTCTGCCCATGTGAGCTTGTAAGTTCAGTTTGTTTTCCTAGAAGTCTGTTTCCCCTTACCCCTGACCTCTAGAATTCCTTTATGTCTATCCCATGCATTCTTAAATCCCGTGATTGTTTCAGCCCCCACCACTTCCTCTGGCAGGGTGTTCCACTTGTCTACCACCCGTTCTGTGAAGAAATTCTTCTCATGTTTCCTCTGAATTGTCCTCCTCCAACTTCATCCCATGCCCTCTAGTCCTGGAACATCTTTTCGCTTAAAAATAGTGTTTTCCTGCACCCTGTTCCTCCCTGTAAGATACTTGTATGTCTCTATCATATCCCTCTCTCCTCCTCTCCTCCAGGGAGTACATGTTCAGTTCCTTCAACCTGTCTTCATAGGACTTGTGATGCAATCCATGCACCATCTTTGTTGCCCTCCTCTGAACCTTCTCTACCCTGTCTATGTCCTTACGTAGGTATGGTCTCCAGAACTGTACACTGTATCCAGATGGGGCCTCACTAGTGTCTTGTATAGCGGAATTATGACCTCCCTTTTCCTGCTGATGATGCCCTGCATATACATCCCAGCATCCTATTTGCTTTACCTGATGCCTTGTCACACTGTTTCCCTACCTTGAGGTCATCAGAGATGACAACCCCAAGATCCCTTTCCTGCTTGGCACATGCTATATCCTCACCCCCCAACTGATATATTGTGCCAGGGTTTTTGTGCCCCATATGCATTATCTTGCACTTCTTTGCATTGAATTTCAACTGCCAAACCCTTGACCATTCTTCAAGTTTCTGCAGGTCCCTTCTCATTCTGTCTACACCCTCTGGTGTGTCTACTCTGTTACAGAGCTTTGTGTCATCAGCGAACAGTGAAATTCTGCCTTCTAGATCCCGCGTAATGTCACTGATGAAGATGTTGAATAGGACCGGTCCCAGCACTGATCCCTGTGGTACCCCACTGGTCACTCTTCCTCTGTGGAGTGACAGCCATTTACCACCACCTCTGTGTCCTGCCACCCAGCCAGTTACCTACCCACCACACTACTGTCCTGCCCACAGCCATATTCCCAGTTTGTGTAATAGTCTCTATGTGGCACAGTGTCAAAGGCCTTGCTGAAGTCCAGATAGGCCATGTCCACTGCCCTCCCTGATCCACCTCCTAGTCACCCAGTCAAAAATTCAATGAGGTTGGTCTGACATGACCTCCCCTGGTGAAATCATGCTGCCTTGGGTCCTGTAGTCCATTGACAACTAGATGTTCCACCAATCTCTCCTTCAGTAGTGCTTCCATGATCTTTCCCACTACCGAGGTGAGACTGACTGGTCTGTAGTTCCCTGTTTCCTCTTTGTTCCCACTTTTGTATAAGGGGACTACATCTGCTGTCCTCCAATCTTTGGGTACCTTCCCTGTTTCCAGTGATTGGCTAAACAGGATAGCCAGAGGTTCAGCCACCACCTCTCTTAGTTCTTTAAGGACCCTGGGTGCACCCATCTGGCCCCATTGCTTTGTCAACTCTTATTACTTCCAGTTCCTTCAGGATCCTTTCTCGTGTAAAGGGACTTGTGTCCATTTCTGCACCATTCTCACCCTTGTACTCCCTTCAGACCCATTACCCCCTCTTCCTCAGTAGAGACTGAGCAGAAATACCTGTTCAATATGTCAGCTTTACTGTTGTCATCCTCCACGCGACTCCCATCCTCCCCTTCAGTCTCACTATCCTCCCTTTGTCTTTCTTTTCACTTATGTACCTGTAAAAGGGTTTTTCCCTTACCCACTGATTTTGCAATGTGTTCTTCTGTCTGAGCTTTGCTTCTTACTGACTTCCCTGCCTCCTTTGTTTCTCCTGTACTTCTCCCTATCCCCTTCTGCCTGTGTCTTTTTGTATTGCCTGAATGCAATCTTTTTGGCTTTCACTTTCTTTGCTACCTCTTTGGAAAACCATAATGGTCTCCTCTTCCATGACTGAGGATATAACTGCCAGGTGTAGAGCTTCAGGGGGGAGGCAATCTTTGTATCAGTATAAGAGGCCTAAGTGGATATTAACAGCTGAGGTGAGAGTTTTGATGTGCCCATGGAAGGTAAGTGAGGAGTCAAAAGTGTCTCCCAGGTACTTGTAGATTGAGACTAGTTCCAAGGGGACAGGTGAGTTCGATAGAATTGTGATGGGGTGGATCTCTGGCCCTGTGTTGACAGTGCACAAAGAGCATAGATTTTGTTTTCTCAATGTTGACAACTAGTCTGCAGGCTATAAACCAGTTTTCAATATGTTTCAAAGAGTCTTGTAGGGAGAGCTGAAGAGAGGAGGGGTCAGGTGTGAGGCTATTAATACTGCATCAAATGATTATGGATTTAAAAAACAATATTAACAAACAATTGGGTAGCAGACCATAAATGATATATTCTATAATTTTATTTTATCCTTTTGATAAAGGCCCTTTAAAATCTGTTATATTGTTTAAATTTGCTTTATAGTTATATTTTACTTCTGGTATTTATCATGTGATGACTGTTCACCTGGAATGAGTTAAAGAAGGGGAATATAAATAAGTGACGAGTTTCTCTGTAAGCCACACACCCTGACGAAGGCTTTATGCTAAAGCACTAGGGGCAGTCAGCATCCACCTTGTGCTTGGACCAAATAAATGAACTTGTTATCTTGACACAAAGTTTGTGGTCCATTTAGTTTTTGGATGTTTTGGAGTGCTGGTCTGTTGGAGTTGGTTTATGTTGTTTGGGCTGGCTGCCCTTGACCTGCACCACTCACATACTGCTGTTTATGGTAACAACCCCTTTGAAACTGATACCCAAGTTGTTCACCAGCCTCCTATGTGTAACATTATTGAATGCCTTACTGAAGTCAAGGTAGGCTACATCCACCGCTCCCCCCTCCCCCCGATCCACTTCCTGGTCACCCAGTCAAATAAATGTATCAGATATGTCTGACATGACTTTCCAGACATGAACCAGTGCTGCCTTGGATCTTGTGTTTCGCTGGCTTCAAGGTGCTCAACTAAACCCTCCTTTAACAGTGATTCAATTATTTTTCCCACCACTGAGGTCAGACTGACAGGTTTATAGTACCAGCCTCTTCTCTGCTCCCACTCTTGTGGAGAGGGAATACATCGGCCCTCCTCCAGTCTTCTGGAACCTCCCCTGCATCGATTGACTTATTGAACAATGATGTCAGTGGTGCAGCTAGTTTCTCTTTTAACTCCTTTACTACTCTAGGGTGTATCCTATCAGGTCCCATTGCCTTGTCCACCTTTAGTTTAGTGAGTTCTGTTAGGATGGTCTCCTCTGTAAATGGACTGCTATCTACTTCCATACCTGTTCTGAGTCTTAGCTGTGGTCCCTCCACTCCTCGTCCTCTTTAAAAACTGAAAATAAATATTTGTTCAGGACTGTTGCTTTACCCTGGTCTCCTTCCACACCCTCACCTTCTTCCCCATTTAGCATAACAATACCCCCCAGTCTTCCATCTTTTGCTAATGTACCGATAAAAAGTTGTGTTCCTTTCTTAACCTCTTTTGCTATCTTCTCCACTGTCCTTGTCTTGGCACCCCTGACTGCTTTCCTGCCTCCCTTTGCTTTTCTAGATACATTGCCCTGTCCTCTTTCTTCTGTGACTCCTTATATTTCTTGAATGCCACTGATTTTGCTTTTACTTTCCCAGCCACCTCCTTTGTGAACAATAGTTGTTTTCTTTTCCTCCTGCCTTTGTTTTTTCCCTGAATGCAATGGTTTGTCACCTCCTCTATGGCTTCTTTTAGATGGGCCCATGGTTCCTCTACCTCCCATTTTCTCTCCCATTGCTACGGTGTCTCTGAGACACAACCCTATTTTTGTGAAGTCTGACCTATAGAAGTCCAGAACCTTCACTTTTGGGTGGCATGACCTAATTCAGTATGCATATTGAACCGCACTGTGCGATGGTCGCTAGAACCCAAGTGGTCACCCACCCTGACATCTGAAATTCTATCCCCATTAGTTAGAACCGGGTCTAAAATTGTTCCCTTCTCGGCTAGTTCAAGTACTAGCTGCTTGAGACCTGGTCTTACTAGTGAGTTCAGGATGTCTCTCCCCCAAGCTGTTGCAGCCGCTGGGATGCTCCTCTTCATTTCTGGTAAATTGAAGTTGCCTGCCAGCAACACCTCCCCTTTTGCTGCCATATTATGGATGGCTTCCAGTAGATTTCTGCCCATTTCCTCTCTTTGTGCAGGGGGTCTGTAAATTATGCCAGTCTGTATGGCTGTGCCATTGCCCATTTCCAGGGTGACCCACAGTGTCTCTGCCCCCCTTCAATTCTTGAACCTCCATTACCTTTATGCACTCCCTGACACAGAGAGCCACCCATCCTCCCTTTGTACCCTTTCTGTCTCTCCCAAACAAAGTGTACCCCAGTATGGGTATATCTTAATCATGGTTCACATTGCACCATGTCTCCGTAATGGTCACAAAATCCAGATCAGCCTTAGCTAACAAGGATGCCAGATCAAGTATTTTGTCTCCCAGGCTGCAGGCATTGGTGCACATGGCTCTTCATGTTCTGCAAGCCCCCTCCTGTCCTTCCCTCTATTCTCCTTGTTTCCACTCTCTTCCCCTTTTCTACCTAGTTCCATGCTTACTGGTAATTTAGTGACATTTGTGTCCACTCTGCTAGGTACACTAACCTGTGGGTGTGGGCAGTATGATTTACTCTGCTCCCTTTCTCCACCACCCATGGCTAGTTTAAATGCTTAAGACAATAAATGAAAGCCGACCCAACAGCCAAGTGTGCTTGTAAGGGTAATACAATCAACCAAAAAAAACTCCAGTACCACCCACTGCAGGCATAGGTATAGATAGGCAGGGTCATTAAACCACTCTGTGAAAGAATCAAGGAACACCTTAGAAGCATTATGAATCCAAAGAGCACTACATCAGTGGGAGTTCATTTTCATCAGTTGCATAGCTGTGACCCCAGAAATATGAAGTTAATGACTTTAGAATGCATACATGTATACAACAGAGGAGGAAACAGGCTACAAAGATTATTGCAAGGAAAACCTCCTTGATCTTTGCCCTTAAATCACTCAGCCCATAGTGATTGAACAAGGAATGGGACATCTACAGTAAAGCCATTCTTTTTCTTTTCTTTTTATTTCGGTTCAGAAGGTTCCTTTCTTGTATTCTATTTCCCAACTACGAAGGTGAGTGACAAATACAGAAGCAAGGGTCTGTTATCATGTACCCTTTAAGAATGGGCATTCAGATAAATGAGACAGACCTCCTCATAACCACACCCACACCCATCTACCCTAAGGAGAAAACCTTCTTTCTTGGTGAAGTGTGCACTGGACAGAATAGACACAAGACATTTAGCCCAGAATCTCAAAAAGAGAATGCCTTATTTCCTGAAATATTTTAATGTTATTTACTGAAAGGTAAAACATAAGTTCTAGATTTGTATCTAGAATTAGATTAAGCTAATGTTCTGTACCTTTCCAATTCAACTGTATAATGTCCCTAGTGTTAATAATAAGTCAATTAATTTTGCATTATTTACAGATACAAAATCAAGGTTCTGGTATATTTTTCCTAATAACTAGATCAAAGAAAAAAGTACAGTCTAATATTTTGGGTATTAAGTTTTTTATTTTGCCCCAGAAATCTTGCACGTTTTGTATGTCCTGCAAACATATGGACAAGCATTATTTTATACCACTTACATCTTGTACAAATCTCAGAGATCTCTGGAATTGTATTCAGTTTTGATGGTGTGAGCTAACATAGAAACAGAAATATAGAATTTGACTGCAGATAAGGACCGCTTGGCCCACCTAGTCTGCCCATTTCCATACCTGATGGATGAGCTACAGATTCTAGTTAACCAACAGCCTACTTCCTCCTACCCCTCCACTAGAATTGCTTTATGTCTGCCCCATGCATTCTTGAATTCTCCCACTGTTCTTGACTCCACAACCTCCTCAGGAAGGCATCCATAGTCCTCTCCATGAAAAAATACTTTCTAACAATACTTCTGAGCCGTCCCCCCTCTTTCTTCAAATTGTGCCTCCTTATTCATGTACAACTCTTTTTCTGAAAGATGCTACTCTCTTGGACTTGTTAATTCCCTTGAGGTACTTGAATGTTTCTATCATGCCCCCCACCTCCTTTCCTCGAGGGTATACATATTATGCTGCTTTACTCTCTCTCTTCATATGACTTCTGGTGCAGACTCTGCACCATTTTGGTTGCCCTCCTCTGAACAGCCTCCACTCTGTTTATGTCTTTGTGAAGATGGGGTCTCCAGAACTGCACACAGTACTCCAGATGGGGTCTCACCAACTGTCTGTACAGAGGTATAACAACAACCTGTTTTCTAATGTTGATGCCTCTCCCTATGCATCCCAGTATCCCCCCAGCCATCCTTACTGCCTTCTCACATTGCATGCCCACCTTTAGGTCATCTGATATAATTACTCCCTGGTCCCTTTCGATTTTTGTTGTTGTTAGTATCTCACCCCCCATTGTGTACTCTTCCCCTGGGTTTTTGTTTCTCAGGTGCACTACCTTGCACTTCTTTGCATTGAATTTGAGCTGCCATACATTTGACCATTCCTCAAACCTTGCCAAGTCCCTTTTCATCCTTTTCACCCCACCTCGTGTTGCAGATCTTTGTGTCATCTGCAAAGAGACATATTTTTCCTTCCAGGTGCTCTCCAATGTCACTTACAAAGACATTAAAGAGGACCGGTCCCAGTACTGAACCCTGCTGTACCCCTCTAGTTACCCTCCTTTCTTCACTGTGGACTCTGTTTACTATTATCCTTTGTGTTCTCTTGTCCAGGCAATTTTTTATTCAGGCTACCTCCTTGGGACCCACTCCAAGGCTGGTTAACTTGTATATTAATCTATTGTGTGGGACTGTGTTGAATGTCTTGCTAAAATCTAGGTAGGCCATATCCACAGCTTCTCCCTGGTCTACTACTTTGGTCACCCAGTCTGACACAACCTTCCTGCTGTGAATCCATGCTGCCTTGGGTCCTGTGCCCCACTAGCTTCTAGTTACTCAACACTTATTTCCTTCATAAGTGATTCCGTTAGTTTCCCTACCACTGAGGTCAAACTAACTGGTCTGTAGTTTCCTGCCTCTGCCTGCTCCCACTTTTGTGAAGTCGAATCACATCTGCCCTCCTCCAGTCCTCAGGTACCACCCCATCCTCCCATGATTTGTTAAAGAGAGTAGTCAGTGGCTTCACTAGTTCTACCCTTAGTTCTTTTAGAATTATGGGGTGAATCCCATCAGGCCCCATTGACTTGTCCACCCTCAGTTTCAAGAGTTCTTTCAAAACCCTTTCTTCTGTGAATGGACTGGTATCGACCCCCTATCCAGAGTGTTTCTCTTGTTTGGTTTAGGTACCTCCCCATCCTCTTCTGTTGTGAATACTGAACAGAAATATTCATTCAGTATCCCTGCTTTTTCACTATCACCCTCTGCCCACATTCCCCCCTTTATTAAGTCTCTGTATCCCTCCCTTGGTCTTTCTTCACTCTCTAATGTACCTATAAAATGTTTTATACCCCTTTGTAACAGAATTGGCTATCTTTTCCTTGGTTTGGGCCTTTGCTATTCTGACTGCCTTCCCTGCCTCCTTATGCTTTAACTGATAAAGTTCTCTGTCCTGCTCCTTCTGTGTTTCCTTATATTTCCTGATTGCTATCCTTTTTTCCTTAACCTTCCCTGCCACCTCTTTTGAGAACCATAGTGTTTTTTTCCATCATTTTGTTTCATTGATTCGCTTCACACAAAAGCTTGTTGTCTCTGTGACAGCTGTTTTGATTATTCCCCATTGTTCCTCCACCCCTTCTCTTTGCCCATTTGCTAGTGCTTTTCTGAGGTGCTCTCTCATTTTCCCAAAGTCAGCCCTCCTAAAGTCCAATAGTCTTGCTTTTGTATGGCTTGACTCTATGGCTGTGTTTATTGTGAACCACACTGTTTGGTGGTCACTTTATGGTAAACTTTATGAATTATGCTAAATTACATTTGGCAGAGTTTAACATTTTCAGATAGCATCATGGGTGTTTTTATATCTGTTTCTAACTCTCTTCTTCAATCCTGTGGCCAGATATTCAATGCTTTGCACCCAGCACAAATCCATAGCACTGGAATAGCACTGAATTTGTGCTGGACTGCAATATTCAAAAGCCCTTTTAGTGCCGGCGCTGTGTGATAGTGCCGATGCTAAAAGTTAATGTATGCAGAGGAGGGAAGTAGGGGAGTAGCCATGAATGTCAGTGCACTGGCATATTTAAAATAGTAGTTCACCACTACAGGTTGTTGTGCCACCAGTAGTGTGGCGCTAAATACCGCCTGCTAAAAGCATGCGGTAAGTGGCGGTGGAATCCAAAGTAATTCAAAGTGACACTTCAAATTACTACCAAAGTAATTCAAAGTGTAACTTCTAATTATGTCCATGTCCAATCCTGTTAGTCTAGTGTCCCCCCCCCATCACAATCCCTGACTCCCGTTGTATTCAGAATTTAAATTTTTCCCTGGTAGTCTAGGCTCTCCAGCCCCCCATTATGATCCATGACTCCCATTGTATTCAGAATATAAACTTTTCCCTGCTAGTCGTGTGGCCCCCCACACCCCCTCCCAATTATTTATGAACCAAGCCAAAGACTGGCTCAACCCAATACTCACCTCCGCGGCCAGCCACCGACTACATGTCGAATGGGCATGTACAGTGCTGAGTAATGAATGAGCATGCACATTTTTTAGTAACTTTCCAACACCAGGATGCCCACTCCCAGTGTTGGATGCCACCCAGACCACTTTTATTGCTGATAGGGGTGTCCAATCTACCTGTCCGCAGCATGTATCCCCCCAACTCATGTGGCACACTGGGAGCCCACCCCAGTGTGCCCAAAAGTAATTTTATTTTTTGTTTATTGCCTTGCCAATGGTGGTGCCCAATTCTCCTGTTGGCAGCATGTATTCCCCCACCAACTCATGTGGCTTACTGAAAGTCCACCCCAGTGTGCCCCAATTTATTTATTTATTTTGTGTACCTGTTAATAAAAAAAAATGTTATTTTTTTTAACCTGGAAAAAAGAAAATGGTCTCTCATTGTAGTCCCAGTCCCCTCTCCCTCATCATCACCCTCCCACTGAGCACCCACCTCCCGTTACCCCCCCTTACCCCATACTTACCTCTGGAGGTCGGCACTGTCATCTTCTGAGGACCAGGACACATCTGTACTCTTCAAAGCCAAACTGCAAAATGAAGAATCAAAGGTAAGTGCTGTAAAATGGCTGTCAATGGGGGTTTCAGCTTATGATGATATCTCAGCCACTTTTAGGAATTTTGACCCCAAATTTTCAACATGTGGTTCTTGGGACCCCACCTCATGAACACTGTCACTGTTATTTCATTACTCAGTCCTAAATGGTGAATTCATAATCACTGTGCAGAATCACCTTTCAGGACCAATTAATGAAACAACAGTGCAGCTGTCATTTTTTATAACCTGCCCAAAACGTGTTTTTGCACCTGTGGTGCAGAATGGCATGCTCGCTGTGTGAAATCAACTTTTAGGATGGATTAACAAAATCACTGTCCTACTGTTCATGAGGGGAGGTCCCAAAAAGGCCATGTTGAAAATCTGGTGAACAAATTCTAAACAATGATCACATTATGAGTGTGCATTGCACAGTTTCTACACATGCTCATAACTTTGCCAGTTTTTCATGTTTTCATTGCAGATTTTCAACGTTACCATTTTTACACACCACCTCATAAACAGTACAGCTGTAATTTTTCAAATCCTGCCAAAAATATTTTTCTGCATGTTTGGTGCAAAACAGTGTTACAATTGCATGGAATTACATTTTGACAGGGATTTGAACATTTTCTGTACTGGGTACACACAGTGAGGTGATAAGAAGGTTATGTTGAACATCTGGGGTGACAATTATTTAAGATGGCACAGTTCAGACTATTTGTTGCAATTTCATTATGCCTGCTCGTAACTTAATGTGTAGAGGTGCTGGGGCAGAGACCCCTGCATTTCCATAGCTACATACAGGACCCTGCACTCCCACTGTGACACATGGATACTGTTGTACTATCTGGATGGAGGGATGGGAGCGTAGGGTCCAAAGGATCCTGCGCTCTCACAGTAAAATGAGGATACGATTATGTTACCTCAAAAAGTAAGGAAATTAGTTGCAAATACTTCATTAATACATCAGTTAGGGTGGATATCATAGCAACAAAAGCAGGGAAATGAGACATTAGGGTTTACAACCCTAATGCCCCACCCACAGGGTTCCCTCCCCTACCACCCCACCCCATACCCCCACCCTCCACACACCAACAAGCAGTGGGTGAACCATGGGGTCATCAGATCTAACTCTCACCCCATTCCATGTGTAAACAAGCTTACACACTACAGTGCAGGACAATGGGATAAGAGTTAGACCTGACAATCCCATTTCACACCCTGATGCTTGTTGGTGTGTGGAGGGTCGGGGGATGGGGTGGAGTGGTAGGAGTGGGAACTCTGTGGGTGGGGCATTAGGGTTGTAAACTCAATGCCTCATTTCCTTGCTTTTGTTGCTATGGTATTGACCCTAACTGATGCATTAACAAGGTTTTTGCAACATATATATATATATATATATATATATATATATATATATATATATTAATATTATATACCTATATATGCTTTCTGTGTGTAGATATATGTCTTTATAGCTAGGTATGTACACACATCAATACAGTGCTACACACAGTCATATATTTCCCACTGTGTCCCTCATTACGGGGGTCATCCCTCAGTGTACCCCTCAGTCTAGCCCTGGCCTGCATACATCCCCCATGTGAACAGTGCTTTGCACACATTAACTGTAATGTACAGCCAGACATGGCTGCAGAGGGTTCTAGGCTATGGGCCTACATATAGTTACCCTTTGTACATAAAATGGTGTTGGTATTTGTGTTCTGTGTTTGTACTCCATGTTTAAGAATTTGTCCCACCCTCTAGGTAACGGTGTCCCTCATTGCCCCTTATTCAGCACATCAGTGTCCCTCATTGCAGTGATGCATGGCCGAGTGGTATGCACTGACTTTGCCTGCCAACACCCATTTCCTGAAGCATCCAGCCTGCACTTCCATTCTGACCAACAGGGGGTTGCTGTGTGCACACCCTGGCCTTCAGCTTCTAGCCTGTACTTCCATTCCAACCAACAGAGGTTGCTGTGAGCTCCTTGCAATAGCACTAGGTTAAGTACATGGGAGTGCATGCAAAGCAGGCCATAATGATATGCAGATGTGACTGTTTGCCCATGGATTGCCTAAGTAGGCTCATTTGCATAGCATCTTTGAATATTGCAAACTTTTGCACCAGGCTACTGTGTTAGCACTATTCAATCAGGTTAGCACTGGGCAAACCTTTCAAAAGCACAGCACAGTTCTGCAGTGTGTGGCCTGCATTATTGTTTGCAGTTGTCGTGCAACACTTCATTGCTATCACACACACATTGTCCACCAACTTCAACTCTGCATTACTCTTCTGTGTCCACTGAACTGCTTTTGCATTTTGCACTTCCCTGTTGCTCAGTACCGTAGGAAGGGTGGGGGTGGGGCAGCCACCCCGGGCGCAAGCCTCCTAGGGGTGCAGTTTGATCTGAAGCTCACTCTATTATTAATTTGAAAAAGTGAGGACTGCAACTTTAATTTTTTTTTTTTTACTTTCTTTAGGTAACTACTATTTGCTGCCAGCAGGGTGCATCCGCAGACCAGCAAGTTGGGGGAGGGGGGTGATCACATAATATGTTGCTGCAGCAAGAAGAACAATCATGTGGTATACAGAGCAGACAGTTTGTCTGTGGGGGCAGGCACCAAGTGAAGTATATAAGGTAACGTAAGCAGCAGACTCCAGAGCATTGTTACAGTGGCAGAGCAGTGGAGCAGAGGTGGTTAGAGGAGAGCTGGAGTAAAGGAGAGAGCGAGAGAGTGACTAGTATAATAAAGAGAGAGAGCGTGGAGTGTTTAAATTGATTTTGTGAAGCAGCATGTAGCAGACAAGAGAACGAAGCTTCCTTCCATGTCTGTAATCCGTCTAATTAAATAAATGATGATGATCTGTTTGTTTGGGGGGGGGGTTGAAAAAAAAGTAAAAACTACTTACTGATTGTCCCTGGTTCAAAGAAGGCAAAGGGTTAGCCTAGGATATATAGGATTAAATAATTTATTTCAGGGCTGGCTGCTGTGTATAACTTGTCCATTTTACTTTGCTTTTGGAGTGGACCCTTGTGCTGACTGACTGGCCAGCGCAGCCTTGTTCTCCCTCATTCCCACCCCATCCCCCTGATGCATTTGTCCTCTCTCTGAGGCAGGCTGATTGATCATTTGTTAATGATGAGATTCCTTCTTGTCTAGCCCTGGATCCCAGTCCCTTGCCCCTCTTGCTGACTCGCGAGGCAATTTTTTATTTTTACAAGACGGAAAACAACATCTTGTTCGCCACATCCATGGTCCCGGACTTCCACCTCGCAAAAGTTGATTCAATGATTCTTGATTCTCTGGTCCCAGGTCCCTGCCAGCTGCCACACCCACCTGTCTTGCCAACTCCTGATTAAGCCTGAAGGCTGCTTGGCCTGGCTGCCCCTGCCAGCTGCCCGCCCCACACTTGCTGCTTTCCTAATCCTGTCCGGGTGTCCCAGCAGTAGTTACTTAGTTTGTGCTGCTCAGTGCTGCCAGCTGCGCTGCCTTTGTAACCAAGTCTGCTGGCTGGGGTCTAGGCTGGCTGCATTCTTTAAAATAAAAGCCCGGTGCCTCACACCTCCCGAGTCAGTCCTGAGTCTCACTCAGACCCTACTACAAAATCAGCAGGCAGCAGTATTTACAGAAACAAAAATTATTCTGTGTGTGTGGTGGTGGTGGGGGGGTGGATTAGCAGTAAAAAAAAATAAAATAAAATAAAACAGTTGAAACTCAAGTCTTCTTTCTTTGTGTGTGTCAGTCTGGGGGGGTATTAGTGGTATTAAAAATAAAATAATTAATCTGCAGGGAGTCTGAAGGGGACTATGCTTAAAAAGATCAAGGGACAGAAGTGAGACACGGGGTCCTCTTACTGAAGGAGATTTGCTATACATGCTTGGGCACCCTGTGGGAATGCAGGAAGGGACTGAAACTGTGATTTCTGTGTGCTGGTGCCAGCAAACAAAATAATCTGAGGGACAGGGTGGGATTAAAGGAGGGTAAGGAGATATCCAGAATAGTGGTAGAGTGGGTGAAGATTATGGGTTTTTAAGTGACTGCTAGAGAAATCCTGTCTGGGATACCCCCTGATAAAAGGGTTTCTGTCCATGAAACAACTTCAGCAGCGCTAGTGAAGCACTAGGGATGGGGACCCTATGTCAATAGGTAAAGCAGGGGCATAAGGGAGTCATTCAAGAGGATGTGGAGAGCTATAGGAGGATATGTTAGGAAGGAGGTATCACAGGCCGCAGCACCCGTAGTGCAGTCATCTTCAGGAAAGTCCTTGGGAGGCAGTGATGTTGCCTGATGTGCAGCAGATTTGCAGCACTCACTGTGGAGCTGGGTGCAGTAAAGGATGAACTTAACCTTTTTACAATGAGTCTCAGTGGACACTGGTGCAAGCAGCCACTACTCCTTTCCACTGCACACTGTGCCACACCTACTGTAGGTAGGGGCGATGGGGAAGAAGGGTCTATACAGACTGAGACCCTGAGGTGGCAACCACAAACAGATTCCAGTTGTACAACAGGATGGAAAGGGTAATAGTAAATGGAGTCCACAGTGAAGAAAGGGGGGTAACTAGCGGGGTACCGCAGGGTTCGGTACTGGGACCAGTCCTCTTCAATATCTTTATAAGTGACATTGGAGAGCACCTGGAAGGAAAGGTATGCCTCTTTGCAGATGACACAAAGATCTGCTACAGGGTTGATACACAAGGCGGGGTGAAAAGAATGAAAAGGGACTTGGCAAGGTTGGCAGAATGGTCAAATACATGGCAGCTCAGATTAAATGCCTAGTGGTCCTTATCTGCCATCAAAGTCTATGTTTCTATGTTTCTATGTTAAGTGAAAAGTAATGCATCTGGGAAACAAAAACCCAGGGGAAGAGTACACAATGGGGGGTGAGTTAATTACAACAACAAAAATCGAAAGAGACCTAGGAGTTATTATATCAGATGACCTAAAGGTGGGCAATGAATGTGAGAAGGCAGTATGGAGGGCTGGGGGGGATACTGGGATGCATAGGGAGAGGCATCAACAGTAGAAAACAGGAAGTTGTTATCCCTCTCTATAGATAGTTAGTGAGATCCCATCTGGAGTACTGCATGCAATTCTGGAGACCCCATCTCTGCAAAGACATAGACAGAGTGGAGGCTGTTCAGAGAAGGGCAATCAAAATGGTGCAAGGTCTGCACCAGAAGACATATGAGGAGAAACTAAAGCAGCTTAATATGTATACCCTTGAGGAAAGGAGGGAAGGAGGGACATGATAGAAACTTTCAAGTAACTCAAGGAAATTAACAAAGTACAAGAGGGTAGTATCTTTCAGAAGAAGAGATGTGCAAGAACAAGGGGGCACAATTTGAAGATAGAGGGGGAACGGCTCAGAGGTAATGTTAGAAAGTATTTTTTCACAGAGAGAGTTGTGGATGCATGCAACAGCCTTCCTGAAGAGGTTGTGGAGTCAGAAACAGTGGGAGAATTCAAGAATGCATGGGACAGGCATAAGGCAATTCTAGTTGGGGGAGGCAGGAAGAAGTAAGCTGTTGATTAACTAGAATCTGCAGCTTATCCATCAGGTAGGGAAATGGGCAGATTGGGTGGGCCAAGCAGTCCTTATCTGCCATCAAATTCTATGTTTCTATGTTTCTATTCACCCCTCATGTGCAATTTAGTTCATCTAGTCCCCCATGTGAAAAGGTTGTACCCAGCAGGCAAGCAAGAGATCAGGTCTGTGCTTAAGAGTACACCTTGCATGCGATCGGAGTCTGATCGGAGTCCAAGAGGCAAGACAGTGCTAGGAAAGAGCTTGTAATAGACAATTCCATCATAAAGAGGACAGAGGGGGTAGTAGGTGCAGAGAAGCAGGGGACAGGAAGGTTAGATGCCTTCTGGAGCTTTGGTTGGATGGGATGTAAACAGGGTAGAAAGAATTGTTAATAGAGTGGACAGCAGTCCTAGTAGCCACTGATAACCTGGTTTGCAGACTCCTAGAGGAGGTTAAGAACAGCTTTAGAAATTCTGTGGGGGATATCCAAGCTGGCAGCTGCATCACTGACTTCTGAGTTTTTTCTGCCAGTTTGCACTGAAGGGAGAACTAGAAGAGGGTTCATCCAATTGCTCACTTCGGCTCATGGCTGATGGAGTGGTATAGGCAGGAGGGATGGGGTGCCTTGGATATTGAAAGCTATTCAAGCTGGATGGCCCTCAACACTCTGAGGAGGGCATTAGGATACCAGGGAGCAAGTTTAAAGAATTATTTAAAAAATTAGGCAGCTTTAAACCAGCAGAGGGAGATGCTGTGCAGATGCGGACAACAAATACACCTACTAAACTGCTAAAAACATGGAAGGAACAATATGGCATAACAAATGTGAGAAAGAGTGAGGTTGGAACAAGCTGGAGGAAAGGTGTTGTAATACTGGATCAGGGTATCTAGGAAGGAGGAGGTAGGCAGGGCCAAGGCCTGAGAAGACAATTCGATTTTAGTTTTCCCTTTGTTTACACACTTCTTAAATATTGTCTCTGTCTGCTCATGCTCAAAGATGGTATTTTGTTAGATTTTACTTTTCTGTATTAAAAGTAAGTTTTTCTTCAGAAAAGCCCCCAAACCCACCAAAGAGCATGTAAACCCCCAGACCCCCGGCTCTTTTCTGGAGGGGGAGCAAATTTAGTCTCTTGCCCAGGGCACCAAAATGCCTTCCTACGGCTCTGCTGTTGCTATATTCAGAACTGTCTATAATTGCCCAGGCTATTTTAGTACTGCACTCCCAGCCCTGTTTGCAAGGCTTCTTTTGCATGCTATGTTTAGCAGGTTTAGCCCTGGGGCTATTCCTTTGAATATAGCTTGCTACTGAGTCAGTGCTAATTTAGCATGCCATGCAGTGTTAGTTTAGCTCTGGGCTAAGTTTTGAATATCTGCCCCTTTGTGTCTAATTCTTTATTCTGTGCCATATTCAGCTTTGGCAAATGAGAGGTTTTTTTTTCCTCCATAATTAAAGCATATATCTTACTAATTACTTTTTTGAATTGTATGCCATGTGTGGTCCACATAATTTATAATGGAGAGGGATCAGGAATTATTTTCCTGCCTCCTTTGATAATAAATTATATCTGTAAATATGTAAAATAAAACCCATTTGGAATATTATATTTTGTTCCAGTACTGAAAAAAGTCATAAATTTATTATCAAACAGTTGCCCTAAAAAGATGATTCCTCTTTGCTTCCTAACAAGTTTTGCCATGTTTGCTTTTAGTGTGGTAATGTCATCATTTTTCCATAAGGGTGCAAGTAAAGAAATGCTATTCTTATATCCCACCATCTTATGGAACTCTTTCTAACTCTCTGTTGTACATCTGGTGGTTATAGGTACAGTATTTAAAACTTTCTTTAGTATTGGTCTATGTGTAGTAAGTCAGTTTCCGTTTCAGTTTATTTATTATTCTGGAAAGGCATGTGAGCAAAAGTTGCCCGTTTTCACAAGTGTCCAGTTTTGGACAAACAATACAAGTGATACATAATATACAATAGGACAGTCAAGGAATAACAGTTAAGTAATACAACAAACACCAAAAACATGACAGATCCACAACAGCTAAATATAGGATAGTGTGGAGTAGATATATAGATATTAACACACTGAAGTCGTTGATGGCACATAAACCCTGAGGGGTTTATGATAGCCATCCAACAACGAGGGTGTGTATTAAATTCGAGTGAAACACACTGCACCCTGTATTTTGTTATATATAATTGAATGGTTCTGTTTTTTTCCTGTTCAGATTTGAAATAAAAAAGATGAAAGTGGAGTCTTACCTTGTGCTAATGAAATGCTTTCATTTGTAACACAAACAGAGAACTGCAGGTCGAACACTTAAATTGTACTATTTAACTATTAAAAAGAAGAAAATGAATAAATAAATGTCCAGATGGTTGTTGTTGTTGTTTTTTTCAGGTTGGCATGTCTGTTTTTATGTAGTGGCATCGTTTGACCTGCAGAGAAATGGTGAGGGTTGAAAGGGAGAGTAGTTAGGGACCGTGGTGAAAGTGTGGACTGTAACAGTCTGGTGTCTTACATTAAAATGTAATATTTATGAGGTAAATGAAAGTGTCATTGTTTTGTTTTGGTTAGAATATGTTAGTTGGATATGTCTGAGTTCTCGATGATTCAGGTTCTTGTTCTTTTTTGCGGTTGTTGGTTGAAGTTGTAGATGTTGACTATGACAGGGCTATGGAAAATGCAGGCATTCCCAAACATAGCCTGCATGTTACCAGAAGGCATTTCATCATGCTGGGTAGTGAGCTGTGGAGATGTGTCTTGCTGTGGCTGAGAAGCCTTGGAGGAACAGTTTCTTCTGTGGTTTGAAATTTGCTGAGCATTTTTTTAATTTTATTTAGGTAATGCGAGGCTACCAGCGAATGTTTTGTACGGAGCGAACGTCAGTGAGCAGGTGAGTTTGCATGGTCAGTGGTTTGTGAGGAGAAATGGACAGTGGGAAGCATGAGTTGTCTTTGTGTGTTGTCTCAAGCGCATTTGAATGGGAAGGTACCGCATAAATGCTATAATACCTACTTAGGAATTATGGTATTTAATACACAGCTTTTGGTATTGAAAAAAAAAACAGAACCCAGTAATTATAAACCAATAATTGAACTGCTGAGGTAGGAGAACTTGCTAGTAGGGGATGAAGAGCAACTGTATTAAGAGTCAAGTTAATCCTATTGTGGTAGATAGGAGCACCAATCAACAGTTTTAGAAAAAGGAAGGGGCATTGAGGAACTGGAGGAACAGGCCCCAGGAAGAGGGGGACAGTCATGCAAGAGGACACCTGCAGGAAAGGGACATGGAGAGGTGTTTCCTTATGTTGTTCTTTAAACAAGAATTAGTTGGACAATGGATGAGACTGAGGGAGGGAGATTGTTGAAGAGTTTAGTGCCCTTTTAGGACAGGGTGATCTGGCCATGGGATATGTAATGGAAAGGGATAGTGAATGAGAGGGAGGAAGAGAGTCTGGTAGGCCAAGAGGGTGCAGACTTAGGGAAGAGGGATTCAATGCTGCATGGAAGGAGGCCCAGGGATAGCTTGTGAAAAAAGGTGAAGATTTTGCTATTGAGTCTGTCTTCAAAGGGGGTGCAGTTGGACAGCCTGTAAAGGTTGCAGTGGTGTGTACATCTGGGGAGCCCTGAAACAAAGTGGATAATGTTATGATAGATGGTACAGCTTGTTTATAGTACCCTGAGTAAGGGGAGGAAGTAGACTAGAGCGCCATGGTCAAACAGTGGGAGTAAAAAACTGGTGGCTAGTAGGGTCTTAGATTCAGTGGTTAGGAAAGGTCTCACCCTGTAGAGCATGTCAGTCCTTTTGTGGGCTTTTTTGATCAGTTGATTAATGTGGGAATCAAAGTTTAAGTGGCAGTCAAGGTGCAGGCCAGGGTATTTGAATTCATTGACTTGATTTGGTTACTGTCATTGTCGTGGAGTGTGAAATCAAAGGAAATTGGTTTCCATGAGCTGGAGAAGACCATGGTTTTAGTTTTTTTTCACATTAAGTATGAGCCCTTTAGATGAGAACCAGGAGTGGAGAGCAGGAAAGTCATGCAGTAGCTTGTCACATAAGGATGAGTGATCCCTGAACTTGCAAAAGAGGGCAGCATCATCAGCATGCAAGATGAGTTCAGTGTTCGATCAGATTTCAGGGAGGGAGTTGACAACCAGGGTGAAAAGAAAAGGACCCAGGATAGACCATTGGGGTACTCCATATTTTATGGGGCAAGAGTTAGAGAAGACACTGCCTATAATGGTCTGATGAGACCTGTGACTGAGGTAGATATGAAATCAGTTTACAACATCTGTAGAGAAGTGTAAACCAGAGAGGCTGGAAACAAGAACATTGTGGTTGACGAGGTCAAACACTTTAGTGAGATCAATGAATACTGATCCCATGTAGCGGCCATCGTCAGACACCCTATTAATGAAGTTGGTGAATTTGATAAGGGCAGTCTTGGTGCTATGGCCAGCTCTAGAACTGTGTTGTGCCTAGGTAAGTAGGTCATATTCCTTGAGAAATCCAATGGTTTGCATATGGACTAGTTTTTCCAAGATTTTGGAAAGAGGAGCAAGGAGGGAGATGGGTCTATAGTTGTTGATGTCATCATTATGACCAGATTTATGGAGGGGTCTGATAATGGTACATTTAAAAGGGAGAGAACTGGAGCAGAGGGAGTAGTTGAAAATGTTGGCAAGGAGAAGGCCAAGGATTCACAGACCTGTTTAAGAACCCTGTAGTCTATGTTGTCAGGTCTGATGTAGGGCCTGGGCTCAATTATTTTGATAAGTTTAACCACCTCAGAGTAGGAAATGTAGAGAAAATAGAAACTCAGGTGGAGGTTGGGGTGGGGCAGGGAGGAAGATGCGGGAGGAGGGTGAAGGTTGGGTTTGTATTGGTCCAGATCATCACAGTGGTGATTAAAAAGTGTGGAAACTTCCAGGGGATCACAGACCACTTGTCCACAAGAGAAGAAGCTGATTTACTCACTGTATTGCCCTCTTCTAATAAGGTCATTAAGGATGTTCAATGAGTGCTTGTGGATACCCTGGGAGCTCTGCTGTTTTTCGGTGAGGACATTAATTTTAGCTGATCGTACTGCAGAATAATATCGGTTACGAAGGGTTTTGTAGTGTTGAAGGAGATGGGAAAGCTTCAGTTTCTTGTATTTGTCCCATGCCCTATCTCTTTCCTTCATAAGTTTACGGATGTCTGAGAAAATCCATTCATGGCTGTGACCTTTTACCCAGATTATTTTCACGGGGATGAGAGAATCGCATAAGGCAAGGAATTTGTTACTGAACTCATTGAGGGCCACATCAATGTCCTTAATGGATCCAGTGAAGGACCAGTCAGTGGCTGTGGCAGCATTGGAAAACTCTACAGGATTGAGTTTCTTAAGTTGTCTGGTATAGATGTATTCATGCTCACGGTGAGGAGTTTTTACAGACAAGCAACAGAAGACTGCACAGTGATCACTGATAGAATCTGGCAGTACCCCAGAGGAGATGACATGGGAAGGGTGAGAAACTATGATCCAGTCAAGTAGGATTCATACCCTGTCTATACATGGTACGTGTGTGGGAGGTGATGATCTGGTGGAGGTCTAGGCTGCTGACAGATTCCCTGGCAGCACTGGACTGCAAGGAAAGCCAATTGAGATTAAAATCAGCAAGGGCTATCTATTCCTTTCCAAGGAGAAGCAAGTTGTTGAAGTCAAGAAAGGCTTCAAGCTCTGTAGATGGGGTGCCGGGGGAAAGTAGGTGACACTGATGGTGATTATCTTGTTACCAAGAATGAGACTGATTGATAAGGATTCAAGGATAGAAGTTACAAGAGGAAGTTCTAGTTCTGTGGAAGAGAGGTGACTTGCAATCCAAAGTAGGCAACCGCCTCCTATTTCACTGTGTCTGTCCTTCCTGAAGAGGGAGTATCCATCAAGGTTTAATTCACTAGAGGGATCTTGTTGTTGAGTCATGTTTCAGTGAGGGTAATGACATCGAATGAGTTGGCAGATAGCCATGATTTGAGCAGGTTTTTTTTTTTTCTGCTAATAAGCTTTGGATGTTAAGGTGCACAATTTTGAGCTGCCTAGAGTGCCTGGGGTGTAGTTTTTTTTTTTTAATTAGGTAAACTTTATTAAAGTTTCAATAAAACAAAACAGTACACTGCAGGAGACAGCTGGAATAGATCAGTACCCCCCTCCCACCCAAACCCATACCTCCCTCCCCAGTGGACCCACCATAGAATAAACAAACACAGAAAACACAGGAAACTGGGAAAACTTTTAGAAAAATAAACACATTGGAGCTAGCGATTAAGACCATCCTCGACAGTAGTATCCACCCTGAAACCATTTGACTCTATACAGTATAAAGAGTGTGAAGTTTGTCTCATTTCTTATTGAAAAGGGGTAATCTGTGCCTTAGACTGGCAATCATGCGTTCCATTCCTAGACTGAATAACAATTCTTTAAGCCACTTCTGATATGAAATAGAGACTCAGTCAAGCCAGTGCCTCAGGACAACTTTCTTCTCAGAGAGTGAGATTAAGGCCATATAGTATTTATGTTTGTTAACCAATATCGAGCTGTAATCCCCTAGAATACAAGCCTCAGGTCTAAATAATCCTTGTAGTCCCCTCAATTAGGTGCCAAAGAGGGGCAACCTTAGGACAATGCCAGGGGTGTAGGGTTGTTGATAACGTCTGCTGGAGAAGGTCTGGTGTTGGGGTAGATGGGCCCCGAAATGAGGAGGAGGATGAGTAGTCTCCTGTGTCAGTTACATGAAAGGATGGACAGTTTATGGGATTTTAGTCTTGTGAGGTGTCATGAAAAAACTTGTGAACTGAGCAGGGAAGGGGAGCATTCAAGAAGGAGGCAATGTATGTTTGTGGAGTAACCCTGGGTAGGGGAAGTGGAAAGCAGTGGTGCGTAAACTGAGCCAAAGTTTAAGTGGTAGGAAGTTGTGTGCGGGTTGGAGAAAGAGGAGGAAAAAGCCAGGGCAAGCCAGGCCAGGGTGAATTGAAGGGGGGCAGAGGGGTAAGAAATGCAGGGTATGGGAGGAGTGATAGGGAGGTTGGGGCAGAGGGGTAGGAAGGAGTGGGAGAAGATATTCCACATGGGACACAAGGGAAAAAGAAGAGTCAGGAGCATGACTGTAAGGAGTGCCATTGTGTAGAACTGTAATACCCAGAAAGGTGTGAGGAATAGTAGCTAGGTTTTAGGGTAGGAGTACTAGTAGGTTAATAATTCTCGCTAAGAGGTGATGGTTCAGTCGAGTAGTGAGAGAGAGAGAAGCTGCAGGTGTGTGCAGGGGGTGTATAAGTAGAGTGGGAAGTGGAGTTCAAGTGAGGATGAGGAAGAAATGGTATGAATACCATTAAACTAGCAGAAAATTAGCAGCACAGGCCCTTTAAGAAGTACAGGCTGCTGGCTATAACTCAATTGGCAGGATGGCTCGGTGGGTGGTGCTGAGGGCAGAAAGTCCATTTAAAGAGTGCCAGGGTGGGGGGGTGGGCAGGAGAACATTTTGGGTGAGAAGCAGGCCTGTTGAGCCACAAGAGAGGCTCAATCAAAGCACAGAAGGAGAAAGGTGCCAAAATTGAAAATGGTGTGGCACTGCAAGGTGTCCTTTCTGTGGGGCTGGGCGAGCTGAGGAGTAAGTGGGTGGTGGCTTCTGAGAGGAGCCGCAATACAGAGCTGAGCGCTCAGTCTGGGCAGGAGAGTCAGAAGAAAACAACTAATTTATAGGTCAACAGCTGGGAGGAGGTAGAAACACAAGGGAGAGTCGGGCACAAGAACAAAGGAACCAGCATTTGACTGGAGGCTGTGGAGCTAGGGTAACCAGTGAGAGGGGTTTGCTAGAAGATCCTGGGGAGAGAGAGAGCGAGTGAGAAAGAGGAGGAGAGAGCTAGCCATGGGGGGGGGGGGTCCATGGATGAAAACCATAGTTCACAATAGACAGGAGAAAAGCAGAAAGGCATGGAGAATCAGGTTGAGGGTTAGAGCAGCAGGCAATCAACCATAAATTAAAAGACTTTTCTACAGAGACAGAAGTTGAAAATTAAATGTTGTAAAATAGGGTAACTCCAGCAGACTAAATAATAGCAGATTCAAGTTAAAAAGCAGTTCCATACAATAACTATATCAAACAGACTAAATAAAGGAGATTCCAAATAATTAAGTTAAAAATCAGGTACAATTTGTAGAGAAGCAGGTCTGCTGAGCCACAAACAGAGGTCCAGATGGAGTGCAGGAGCAGAAGGGTGCCGAAATTGAAAATGGTTCAGCAGTGGAAGGCATACTTTTCTTTGAAGTTGGGTGAGCTGAGGAGCAGGCAGGCAGGTTCTGAGAAGAGCACACCATGGAGGTGAGTGCCCAATCTGGGCGGGAGGGTCTTTCAGTGGGGCTAGGCGAGCTGTGGAGCAGGTGGGAGACGGCTTCTGAGAGGAACCGCACCGAGGAGGTGAGTGCCCGGTCTGGACGGGAAGGTCTTTCTCTGGGGCTGGGTGAGCTGAGGAGCAGGTGAGTGGTGGCTTCTGAGAGGAGCCACACTGTGGAGGTGAGCACCCAGTCTGGGTGGGAGGGTCTTTCTGTGGGGTTGGGCGAGCTGAGGAGCAGGCGGTGGCTTCTGAGAGGAGCCGCACTGCAGAGGTGAGCATTCGATATGGGTGGGAGGGTCTAAGAGGCCATTTGTTCATCATTGCTTGTTAGATGTTCATCCTTTGGGGTACAGAAAGCCATTCTTGTCTTTAAATATGAAATTCTTGCACACAGCTAACTTTCTTGTAGATATATGCCTAAAAAATATTTGTGGACAATTTATTTTTTTAGACATTAGACATTAGACAACTATACCACTAAGATTATGTTATCTGTTAAATGCTTCCTTGATGAACATTTAAACTTGCCGGGGGGGTTAACGGGAGCAGGGAGACTCAAGCAACCCACCCCCACAGGTTAGAGTAGTCATAATTGAGGAACGTGAACTTAGGTTGTGGACAGGGACACCTGTAGCAGGGGAAGAAAGGCAGCATAATAAATCTGGGTTGGGGAAAAGAAGGAAGGCAAACAGGATTAGAGGGAGGACAGGTGGCAATACATGGAAGGCCATAGTTACAAATGTCTGCAATCTGATAAATAAAATCCCAGACCCGGAGGCCTTGCTAGTTGAGGTGAACCAGGACATAGCAGCAGTAACTGAGACCTGGTACACCACAAATCATGAATGGGGTGCAAATGTACTGGGATATATTCTATACAGGAGAGATAGGGGGAGTGAAAAAAAAGGGGGCGTAGCTCTGTACATAAGAAAAGGTATAAAAACAACTGAGGTGCAGGGTAGACAGCGGGAGGCCGAGGCACTGTGGGTCACCCTTGGACCAGGCAATGGCACACTAATCCATACAGGGGTTATCTACAGACCTCCAGCACAGGGGGAGGAGGGGGATAGGAATCTAGTGTATCATATTCATGAGATGGCAACAAAAGGTGAGGTATTACTGCTGGGTGATTTCAATATCTCAGACGTGGATTGGACCATCCCAGCAGCTGCCTCAATGAGGAACCGAGACATCCTAGATTCCCTACAAGGGGCAGGCCTCAGACAGCTAGCAATTGATCCCACCAGAGACAGGGCGATTCTAGACCTAGTATTGACCAGCTGGAACAGAATCACATAAATCCAGGTGGAAGGTCAGCTGGGATCCAGTGACCACAACATAGTGTGCTTTGGCATGGGGACAGGGACACAGTCTAGCCACACAAAGGCAAAGATCTTAGATTTCAGGAGGGCAAATTTTGCTAAAATGGGGACGTGAATCAAAATAGCCCTGGCCCTAGAAAATAAAGTTTACAAAAAAGAAAAGCCCTGGTGAGGAGGGAGTTAGAAGAGGGAGTTGAGGAACAATGGGAACACCTGAAGGGAGCCATAGAGGAGGTGATAAATCAATGCATCATGATGATAATCAAAGGCAATGGAAGGAGGAAACCACTATGGTTCTATAGAGAGGTACAGTGGCAGCTAAAGTAAAGGCCAAAAAGGTGGGTTTCAGGAAATATAAGGAGACTCAAAGTGAGCAAGACAGGAGGGTGTAACTAAAGAATCTAAGGGAAACAGAGAAGGCTATTAGGAGCACAAGGTGCAGACTGAGGAAAGATTAGCACAGACAGTGAAGAAAGGGAAGAAGACATTCTATAGGTACATCAGCAAGAGAAGGAAAGCCATGGGGGGAGGGGATTGTAAGTCTCAGAAGGGATAAAGGGGAGTGTAAGGAGGATGAAGACCTGGAAAAGGCGAAAATACTGAACAAATACTTCTGTTCAGTATTCACTGAAAAGGGGAATGGTCAGGAAGCACAGTTGGATAACAGATATGAAGAAGGGGGTAACACGAGTCCATTTACAGTGGAGAGAGAGCCTTGGAGGAGCTCACAAAACTGAAGGGGACAGATGGCATACATCCAAGGATATTAAGGGAGCTGCAAAGAGAGCTAGCAGTGCCTCTGGCAGCTATGTTCAGCAAGTCATTCAACGTAGGAGTGGTTCCAGAGAACTGAAGGAGGGCACATGCAGTCCCTCTACACAAAAGTGGTAGCAGGGTGGAGGCAGGGAACTATAGGCTGGTCAGCCTCACCTCAGTAATGGGTATCATAATGGATGCACTGCTTAAAGAAAGAATAGTGGTACACTTGGAATCCAATTGTGCCCAGGATCTGAGTCATCATTGATTCACAGCAGGAAAGTCATGTCCAATGAATCTGACAGATTTTCTTGACAGGGTGATAAAGGAGGTAAATCTGGGGGGAGCGGTGGACATCTGGGAGGAGCAGTGGACATCAACTACCTCAGTTTCAGCAAGGCCTTCTACACCGTCCCACATAAAGGCTGGTTAACAAAATGGGGAATCTAGGCATGGGACACAAGGTGGTAAACTGGATTAGGAACTGATTAAAGTACAGAATTCAGAGGGTGGTGGTAAATGGGATCCTATCTGGGGAAGGGGGAGACCAAAGGGGTACCTCAGGGATCAGTCTTTGGAGCAGTCCTGTCTTCATGTTTTCATTAGTGGCATTGTGGAAGGGCTGGAGGGAAAGGTCTGCCTCTTGCAGATGACACCAAGATCTGCAATAGGGTGGATACTCCAGATGGAGTGGAGAAAATGAGGAGGGACCTGGGAAAGCTTGTAAAATGGTCCAAGGTGGGGCAACTGAAGTTCAATTCAACGAAGTGCAAAATAATGCACCTGGTATGAGGGAATCCTGGGGAGAGCTACAGGATGGAGAGGTTGTTGATGATCACCAAGGAAGAACGTGCTCTGGGGGTTATCATCTCTGATAACCTAAAGGAATCTAAGCAGAATACAAAGGCTGCAGAGAGGGCCAGTGGCATGTTGGGGTGCATAGGCATATCACTAGCAGAAGATAGGAAGTGGTGATGCCATTGTATAAAACACTAGTGAGGTCTCACCTAGAGTACTGTGTACAATTCTGGAGACCGCACCTTTGCAAGGACATTGACAGGTTCATGGCAGTCCAGAGAAGGGCGACAAAGATGGTACAGGGCTTGCACTGGAAAACATATGAGGAGAGATTAAAGGACCTCAATATGTACTCGCTACAGGAAAGGAGGGATCGGGGTGACATAATAGAAACATTCAAGTACCTTAAGGGCATAAACAAGGTGCAGGGGAGTGACATCTTCCAATATAGGAGTACAAGAATGAGGGGGCATGATATGAAATTGGAAGGTGGCAGATTAAGGGACAGTGTGCGGAGGTTTTTCTTCACAGAGAGGGTAGTGGACACATGGAATAGTCTGCCACAGGAGGTGGTGGGATCAAGTACAGTGGAGGGATTTAAAATGCCTGGAAAAGGCATAAGGGAACCTTAAGATGGGAAGTAGTGGTGAAAAGCCATTGACCAGGTAGGGTCAGAGGTCACAGACTAGTGTAGGGCTTTCGGGCAGGCTGGATGGGCCTGGCAGTCCTTATCTGCCGACAATTTCTATGGTTCTATGTTTCTATCTCCAGTGAACAATTTTGTGTTTATTATGACATTCTCTTTAGCCAGTTATACTGCATATTCAACTTTATCTATGCATTTGAAATGCATTAGCTGATTTAAAAAACTGCATATTTCAAATTTCATCGAAAATCTTTGGATATCATTACATGCAAGTACTGTGGTTATCCATAGCCAGTCCCATGTATCAACCTAATTTTGTTCTGTTTTACTTTTCTAGGACACTATCTTGCTGGAAGCTATTTGCAGTAACTGATACCCTGTTGTCACATGTTGCCAAAGCTGGGAGATTGCAGCAAAAGGCTTCTATCTATTCTGTCCTATGTGGGAACAACAGCTGGTACTTGGTTGGAATAAGACCATTTTTCTATCGATTCCTTTCACTTTTTTATTTTTTTTATTTCTACTTTCATTCATAGCTGAACAATGGATCAGTTTTGTGTGTATCATATTGTGCTTTCCTGCAATGTATTTTATAGCATCTCTACAATGTTTGTATCTATGTGTATGCTGCTTATGAACTTATGGCAGGCCAAAAGGTTCTCTAACAATCGTTTTAGGACAGGCCAGATGAATCTGGAAGGAGAGGCAGGAAGCTTACTCAGTGACCAAGTTGCGAATGGTTTATTTAGCAAGGGACAATAAAAATGAGATAACTGTTTTTCACAACAGTACAGGATAATAAACATAAACAACAAAGTAATGTGACTGACACCAACAATTGGTCAAACCATGAACAGGGGGTTAACCCCTTTTTGTCCAAATCCTGTGTGCACTTGGCTGGGATGATGAAATGACTGACGAAGCAAGCTTGGACTTTTTTTCTGCGTCTGCTGATCAGCAGGTGGGCATTGACCCCACAAAGTGCTGTTGTAAATAGGCGATAACGGGGCATCCCCGGATGAATAGAACACAATGAGGAACACTGCTAGCTGGTCAAGGAAGAACTTGGTGATCCTCTGAGGCTCTGGGCAAGAAGCTGAAGACTTTGGTCAGACGATGGTTCTCTAGACGATTAACAGCAATGACCACTGGCAGGTCCCCAGCCCCAAATAACCTCTCAACAAGGTGACTGCAGATGGGACGATCTTCGGGCTGCCTCTGCAGAGTGACACGGGCATGGGCACACTTACGGACAGACGACAAAATAATAACAGGGCATGCACGACATCAACATTGGTCCCTCAAGTTTGAGCCGAGGCGGCTCCTAAGCTAACTCACTACTGGATACCTTACTAGTGGCTCTCTATCTCTTACTGTCACATTGCTGATGCTGGAACACTTGTGGCAGAGTATGGCACAGGCAGGTGTCACTGGAGGCGGTTTTGCTGCAGATGGTGGATGGGCCGGGGAACTCCCTGAGTCAGCATCAGGTTCTGGTGAAGCCAGTCCAGACAACAACAGTGAAGCTGGACATCGGGTACCCCAGGGCGCAATTTGATAACAGTTCAGTAGCAAGCAATTCGATAACAGTTCAGTTGCAAGCAATTTGATACCAGTTCAGTAGCAAGCAATTTGATAACAGTTTAGTAGCCAGCAAACAGTTCAGATTCTTCCAAATAGACAGTTCAGCTGTTGCACAGAATACAGTCTCTAGGGGGCACTAGGCAGGCAACAGTACAGTTCGGTTTGGGTGTTGCGCCACTTAGGCCATAGGACCCTCCCCCTTCCTTTATCATAACTACCCCTGCGGCAGGATCTACTGGGCTTCCTCAACTGACCCTTCCTCCCTCATGTACAGTAAATGGCCTGCCAGGTGGAGTGCCTTCCTTAGACCTGTCCTCTCCTTTATATGCATGAGGGCCTGGACCCTAGTGTCCAGCCTCTCCCTTCCAGGGGATGGCACTAGGCCTTTGTCCCTGGCCCTAGTCCTCTCTTAGCTTGCCACTCCCACTTCCTGCTTGGCCCCATGGGAAGGATCCACCTAAGTCCTGCTTTCCACCTAGGGTACTGCTCCAGCACCTTAACTATCCTCCCCTGGGGCTCATGCAACATGCTGCCCCCTTTTGCTTTGGGGGTACTTTGCCTTCTTCTAATCTAGGAGGCAGTATAGCACAGTGGTTCAAGGCTCCGAGCTGCAAACCTGGAGGTCTGGGCCTAAATCCCACAGCTCCACTCTAACCCTGTGGAAACCTGAACAAACCCCCCAACTTCCCTGTTCTCCCAGGTTACACTGCATGGAGTGTCCTCCTAAGGCCCTGAGCTGCCAGCCTGGAGACCGGGATTTGATTCCACAGCCCTACTCTAATCCCTGGGGCTCATGCCATACGGTGTCCCTGTGATCTGTAGTGGGCACTCTGTCCACTTGATCACCCCTCACTTTGTTCTTTGATTCCCTTTTGGGCCCACTCAGTCCCTCTCTTTTATGCCCCAAGCCCTTTAAGCACCACCTCCCACAAATTGTTGAGCTCCTGCCCACTTAACGCCTGACCCAGGTCCTACAGTGGCCAGATTGTGCACTGGGGATGCTGGTGGGGAAGATCTGGGGAGTCCCACTCCCACCCGGTGCTCAGAGCGCTCTGCAACGGCTGCAGGCGGAACTACAGTGGTCTGGGGGCTGGTTTCCACCCAGACAGTCTTTTCATGGCACCACTTTGGTCTGCTCTCTAAATGCTTCCCCCACACCTCGGGGCCCAGGAGAGAAGGAGCAATCATGCTGGACAGCCAGGCTCCCACCCAGCAGATTTTGCTGTTGTTGTTGCCGCCACTGCTACTGCTGACTACAGCTGGAAGGGAACAATGCAGAGGGAGTCCAGGAAACCTTACAGGTACCCTTTTTCTTTTTTTTCTGGGCTCCTTGTGTCCTCTACCCTCATCAGTGTGCCAACTACTGCCTGGATGACCACTCTCTGGCCCTTTTGTAGGGCAGGAGAGGTCCTGGCTTCTGGCCAGGAGACTGGCCCTTGCAGGCCCTTCAGGGAGGGTCTTCTGCCCTGACCCCCCCTTCCCAGTGCTGAATGGCACAAAACTAAACAAAAGGGATAGGGAGGGGTTGGTGGGACTGGAGGGGGGGCTATCAAAAGGCTGGAGGGGGGGATGAGGAGAAGGAACTTCGGTGTACTACATTCTGTTTCTTCATTAGGTAAAAATTAAACCACTTGAACCTCTGAATGTGTGTGCAGCTTCACATTGCAGGGTTTTAAATAATTGATTAGCAGTTTTTTTTCTTGGGACTATACTAACTGTACAGAAAGTATTTATATAGATTTTCTAGAATGCTATGTTTATTAAACACAGCGAGGCAAGAGCTATGCATTTTCACAAAGATTTAGCAGTTTTATGAACAAAACGCTAATCAATTTTTAGAATTAAATAATTCCCTGCATTGTCAAAACAAGCACTACTGTTTGAGCCCCCAGAATCACTTAGGTCTTGAACATGATTAAGGTTATAAGTGATTATTATTAAAATGTCTCACCTGTTGGTCTTTGATGTCAGTCTAGTGGGTTTAATGTGGGGCCAGCATAGCTAGAAGCCCGACCCCTGATGAATTCCCTTGACCAAAATGCCTGGGCATCTTGCTGCAGCTATACAGCGTGTGTGTTGTCCTGATTGTTTGCTTGTCCATGTTTAAATAAATTTGCTGTTTTTTATATTCACTTGAATATCTTCAGGCATTCATTTATTAGGCACCTCTGTCATTTGGTAAAACCTGTGTCTCCATGAATACACTGAGCAGTGTTTTTTCCTGAAGAAACCTGACTGTTAACTTGAAAGCTGCACCACAAAACACAGAACAATGAACCACAAACAAAGGCACAACAGCTCACAAATCCATAATTTATCAATATACTGAAAATGTTAGAAATTTAAATATTGCAAGAAAGATTCAAGCAGACATAGCCATGTTCGGTTACCTAAAAACACTTTCCTATAAAACAAACTACTTCTGGAAACCGAGACATCCAAACTGGACAAATATTTATGTTATTATTTTATAATATTTGTTGAATGTTGATACAGTACAACATCAGTGGCAAACCAAAGATTAAAGACAGTAGTATATATGAAGTTTTTTTTAAGTTGCAATGCATTTTCAAGCTGATTTCTTGGTGATAACACGCAAAGTCCTGCAACAGTGAACTGATCAGCAGCTACTTAAGTAACTGGGAAAAACATGAACTTCAGTCCTTGGCAAATAGATTAGATAACCACTAGAAGCAGCCAGTTTAGGTTATCTATACTTTATTATATTAATTGCAGGGGTTATTCTTCTATGACACATCATATTGATATTGAAACTACACTTGATGTTGACCTTTGAATGCAGGCTCAGTGAGGTAAATGACTGCTTGTTTCTCTGGGAAAAAAAATTAAGACCACACCCTAGAAGTTAATTACCTGCTATTAGCTAATCATAGAATTTAACAGCAGATAAGGACCGCTTGGCCCACCCAGTCTGCCCATTTCCCTACCTAATGGATAAGCTGCAGATCCTAGTTAACCAGCAGCCTACTTCTTCCTACCCCCACCCCTAGAATTGCCTTATGACTGCCCCATGCTTGCTTGAAGTCCACCACTGTTTTTGACTCCACAACCTCCTCCGTAAGGCCGTTCCATGCATCCACAACCCTCTCTGTGAAAAAATGCTTCCTTAAATTACCTCTGAGCCACCCCTCTATCTTCTACTCCTCAGAAAGTAAACTCATGGTGAATCAGTTATTTCAGCTCAGCTGGATTTACTACATGGGAAAAGAATGTAAAGATCAAACAGATTTCCTGGTCATTAGATTGCATAACTCCTCTCTTCACTGGCTCCTTCCTCAAAAGGAGCCTCCAGGATAGTGCTCACAAACAGAGCCCTGCAGCAAGATAGAGAGCCGTCCTTTCCCTGCAGCACAGACACGTGTTAACCTATTGACGCTTTGCATCGACTGCCCTGTCCATCCTGGGTTGTCCCTACATTTATAGGTCACAGCTATCATGTAACCACCCATCTGAGGTTTTCATCCACTTTCTAACTCCCCATTTTCCCATTTGCAGATTAAATTTTGTGACCACTAGGAGTTTCTCCTGAGCTCCATTCTTTCTCCCTATACAGTGTGAATTCTTAACCACTCTAATGTCCTCAAGTCTAGCCTTCCTAGGCCACAAACCCTAGTTCTTTCCCCCCACTACTGACATTTTTCCCATCTCTCCCTTTCACCTCTCTCCTGGATCCCGAACCTCTGACCCCATACACCAAAGATGGATAACCTAACCACTACTCTATCCGCTGGGTACAATTTTACCTGTTCGGTTATCTGAGTTCAATCTCACGGACACCTACCCCTTAGCCTTCTAAGGTGACTGCCACCCCTACCACCACTTTGACTCCAGCTCGTACCCTGGTAAGTGTCATCCCCCCCCGCCTTTTGCACCTGCTTTCCATGCCTTGTTTAGACCCCCACCCCATGATGTAGCCCTCAAAACATCTATCCCTGCTTGTAATCTTGCTACTGTTTACACACACCCCAACTTCTGTAGGCCCCAAGTCCTCACCTATCCCCTCTTTTCCACTCCTAACAGCCACAATACAGGCTGCTGGTACTGCAAGTGTAACACCTGCCCACTCTTCTAGGCCCACCAAGTCTGGCTGTTGCACCACACACTATCTCAACTCTCCCACCCTCCTTCTCATACCTCACCTCTCCTCACCACTGTTACTTATTAAGGTGAATGAGCCCCTCTAAACGTAGAACAACCACCCATCTCAAGCTGCTTAGGTACTTTTTAATTTGGAATATCCTACTTCTTTTTCTGATGTCAGGCAACATACACCCCAACCCTGGGCCAGTGCAGCAGCCTCTCTGTAGCAGCAGTAACCCTGGTGGTCTCAAACTTGCTTTTGTTAACATCTGCAGCCTTCTACCTAGGCTCGACCTTCTTCAAGTCTGGGTAGTGCAGCACAACCCTGATGTTCTAGCAGTGGCTGAAACCTGGCTCTCCCCTCAAAATACCAGACACTGCTGTCACCCTGGATGGTTACACTCTATTTAGAAAGGATAGGCTTAGTAAAGGGGGGGCTGCTATTTACCTACTAGCGCATTACAGGGCCTTGCCCTTGCAAAAGTAATATCAGGGGAGAGTGCCCAGGCCCTTGCAGTTAAAATGGCTCTAGGTAATAAGGGCAAGGCACTCACCGTTCTTTCTTTATATATCCCCCACGGGACCTTGCCAAAGATTTCATGGTGCTCGAATACATCTCCAACCTGCCCAATCGCTCTGAAGTTGTTGAGCTAGGGGGACTTTAACATTAACTGGCTTGTACCTGAAGTAGACCCCTACAAAGATGCAGTCGCTGCCATAGACCTCACCCAATTGGTGACTACCCCTACCAGAATCAACTATAGGACTGGCAATAGCTCACAGCTTGACCTGATTTTCAAAAACCACCTGGGAGAGGTTCACAGACACTGTGGTCTTATCAGACTCCCTCAGTGACCACTCTCCTGTCATCTGTCATTGGTCAAACAGGTCCCCAAAAATGCCCGCAAAACCATCCTACCAGCGTACCCTTAAGAGAGGCCAGCTAAAGCATTTTCAGGCCTACCTCCTGCAATGTTACTGGTCACCAATTGACTTGGCTTAAATTGTAGATCAAGTTCTGTATCTCTTTATTACCCTCTTTAATATGGCCTGTGATATTTTCTCCCCCTTTAGAAAATGGGAAGTCAAAGGCATTAGCAACCACTAGATTACCACCTCCCTCCTAAACCTTATGGCCTCAAGAGATCACCTCTGGCACAAAGCTCATGCTATGGATAAACCAGCTGAATGGCAACTCTACAAGGCTACATGAAATGCTTGTACCTGAGAGACCGTCCTAACCAAAACCACCCACTTTAAAGAAATGCTCTCAGATTCCTGGAGTAATGGCAGCGAATTTTAGGATAATCTCAAGGACACAGAGACATAGAAACATAGAATTTGAAAGCAGATAAGGACCGCTTGGCCCACCCAGTCTGCCCATTCCCCTACCTAATAGATAAGCTGCAGATACTAGTTAACCACACCCTACGTCTTTCTACCCCACCCCCTAGAATTGCCTTATGACAGTCCCATGCATGCTTGAATTCAACCACTGTTTTTGACTCCACAACCTCCTCCGGAAGGCCATTCCATGCATCCACAACCCTCTCTGTGAAAAAATACTTCCTTACATTACCTCTGAGCCAGACCCCTCTATCTTCAAATTGTGCTCCCTTGTTCTTGCACACCTCTTTTTTGAAAGATGCTGCCCTCTTGGACTTTGTTGATTCCTTTGAGGTACTTGAAAGTTTCTATCATGTCCCCCCCTCCTTCCTTTCCTTGAGGATATACTGTACATATTAAGCTCTTTTAGTCTTTCTTCATTTGTTTTCCGGTGCAGACCCTGCACCATTTTAGTTGCCCTCCTCTGGACAGCTTCCATCCTGTCTATGTCCTTGTGGAGACTGGGTCTCCAGAACTGCACGCAGTACTCCAGATGGGGTCTCACCAGCTGTCTGTACAGAGGGATAACAATTCCTGTTTCTACTGGTGATGCCTCTCCCATGCACCCCAGTATCCCCCCAGCCCTCCTTACTGCCCTCTCACATTGCTTGCCCACCTTTAAGTCATCTGATATGACTACCCCCAGGTCCCTTTCCATTTTTGTTGTTGTTAGTATCTCACCTCCCATTGTGTACTCTTCCCCTGGGTTTTTGTTTCCCAAATGCATTACCTTGCACTTCTTAGCATTGAATCTAAGCTGCCATACATTTGACCATTCCTCTAACCTTGCTAAGTCCCTTCTCATCCTTTCCACCTCACCTTGTGCATCAACTCTGTTGCAGATCTTTGTGTCACCTGCAAAGAGACATACTTTTCCTTCCAGTCACTCTGCAATGTCGCTTATAAAGATATTGAAGAGAACCAGTCCTAATACTGAACCCTGTGGTACCCCACAAGTAACCCCCCTTTCTTCAGAGTGGACTCCATTTACTATTACCCTCTGTGTTCTAGTCTCCAGCCAATTCTTTACCCAGGCTATCATCTTGGGACCCACTCCCAGGCTGGCTAACTTGAATATTAATCTTTTGTGTGGGACTATGTCAAATGCCTTGCTAAAGTCTAAGTAGGCCATGTCCACAGCCCCTCCTTGATGTACTACTTTGGTCACCCAGTCAAAGAAATCTATTAGATTCATGTGGCAAGATGTTCCCTACTGTGAATCCATGCTGCCTTGGGTCCTATGCCCCTCTGGCCTCTAGGTACTCAACAAGTCTTTCCTTCAGAAGTGATTCCATCATTTTCCCTATCACTGAGGTTAAACTAGCAGGTCTGTAGTTTCCTGCTTCTGCCCTGCTCCCACTTTTGTGAAGGGGAATCACATCTGCCATCCTCCAGTCCTCAGGTACCACCCCATACTCCCATGATTTTCCTCCCATGATGGTCCAGGTCCATCTTGCAAATGAGCTTCTGCTCAACGATGAACACCTGGTTAAATAGAGACTTGATTGATAGATTGATTGATCGATTGATTGATTGATTGATTTGTTAAAGAGGGTAGTCAGTGGTGTCACTAGTTCTACCCTTAGTTCTCTTAGAATTCTAGGATGAATCCCATCAGGCCCATTGCTTTGTCCATCTTCAGTTTTAAGAGTTCTTTCAAAACCCTTTCTTCTGTAAATGGGCTAGTATCAACTTCTGTATCCAGAGTGTTTCTATTGTTTGTTTTAGGTACCTCCCCCTCTTCATTTGTAAATACTGAGCAAAAATATTTGTTTAGTATCGCTGCCTTTTCACTGTCACCCTCTGCCCACCCCTCCCCTTTTTTAAGCCTCACTATCCCTTCCTTGGTCTTCCTTCACTCCCTGATGTACCTAAAAAAGGTTTTATCCCCCTTCTTAACTGAGTTGGCTATCTTTTTCTTGGTTCGGGCCTTTGTTATTCTGACTGCCTTCCCAGCTTCCTTTTGCTTTAACTGATACAATTCTCTGTCCTGCTTCTTCTGTGATTCCTTGTACTTTCTGAATGCTTTCTTTTTCTCTTGAACCTTCACTGCCACCTCCTTGGAGAACCATAGAGGTTTCTTATATCATTTTGTTTTGTTTATTTGCGTCATACAAAGGCTTGTTACCTCTGTGATGTCAGTTTTTATTATTCCCCATTGTTCTTCCACCCCTCCTTCCTGCCCATTTGCTAGTGCATTCCTTAGGCACTCACCCATTTTGGCAAAGTCAGCTCTCCTGAAGTCCAGTACTTTTGCCTTTGTATGGCTTGACTCTATTGCTGTGTTTATTGTGAACCATACTGTTCGATGGTCGCTAGTTCCCAGATGGCTACCCACTTACATCTGTGATCCTCTCCATCTCCATTTGAGAGAACCAGGTCTAAGATTGCTCCCTCTCGAGTGGGTTCCAATACTAGTTGTCTAAGGCATGCCCCCTGTAGGGCATCTAGAATAACCCCACTCTTAGAAGTGTCTGCTGCAACTGCACTCCAGTTAACATCTGGCATATTCAGATCACCCAACAGCAATATCTCCCCTTTTTCTGCCATTCTAAGTATACTTTCTATCATTTCCTTATCCATTTCCTTCCCCTGAGAGGGGGGTCAATATACAATCCCTGTGCGGACTGTGGTGCCATTGTCTGTCTCCAAATTGACCCACAGTGCTTCTTCTCCTCCCTGTTTACCCTTTTGTTCTGTTGCTTCAATTCCTTCCCTTATGTAGAGAGCTATTCCTCCTCCTCTTTTACCGTCCCTGTCCCTCCTGTAGATAGTGTATCCTGGTATGTTTACATCCCAGTCATGATTCTGTGTGTACCATGTTTCTGTGACTGCCACGATATCCAGATGTTCCTTCTTCATCAAGGCCACTAATTCAGAAAGCTTGTTACCCAGACTATGGGCATTGGTATTCATTGCTCTCCATTTTTTGATGGCTTTACCTTCTGTAGCAGCATCCCCCACTGACCTTTCTACCTTGGTGTTTTTCTCATTTAGTACCCTGTTTTGTAGGGGGAGGCTGGGATTTTCCTGCTACTTATCAGTGCCTCCCCCCTTGACTAGTTTAAAAGCTTGCCAATGAAGTATTTAAACTAATTGCCCAAAAGACTTGTTCCCTTCCTGGGCAGATGCAGACCATCCTGTCAGTATAGGCTGGTGTCCCTCCAGGTGGAACCCCAGTCCCCAATGAAGCCAAACCCCTGTGCTCTACACCCATTTTTTCAACCATTTGTTAAAGTGCACAGTGTAAAGTACCCTTGCCTCACCCATGCCACTGACAGGTATAACCTCTGAGAAGGATACTGTGTGTGCTACTTGTCTTAGGCCCCTCCCCAACTCTACAAAGTCCTTCTGCACTGCTCTACTCTCATGATGAGCCAAGTCATTTGTCCCTAGGTGGACAATGATGTCCAGCTCAGACTCCTGTGCAACTGTTCTCGTGATCTTAAGGATGCACTTCCTGTACCTCCAAGCCATGGCACCAGGCAGGCACCTTACTTCAGTTTTCCCTGCTCCGCCTAGTTCTATCCCTCTAATAATTGAGTCCCCCACCAGGAGCTGCTTCCTTTCCCTGTGGTGTGCTCTGCCTCCTTCCTGAGGGCCTCCCTTGTGACAGTTGTCTGTAACCTCCTTAGTCTCCTCTGTGGGTGCATCCATAGGGGAACTATGCTCCCCCAGAATGGTGTATGGATTGTGGAGTGGAATAACTGACTGGGTGTTCCTCTGTTCCACCCTTACCCTTCCTGAGCCCATTGTGGTCCAACTGCTGTGCTTTCTTCGCAACCTCTGAGGTAGTGGTAGTGGCTCTGGTGCTCCCTGGATGGGGCAGGTTCCCTTACTACCGTCCAGTGCGGCCTGGGGGAAGGTTCCCTTACTACTGTCCAGTGTGGCCTGAAGACAGGCAACTTCCTCCCTCAGGGCAGAGAGTTGTCTGCAAACAGGGCAGCATTTCAGCCTCCAGAAAGACTCCTGAAGACTGCTGCCCCACAGCCATTACATTGCACTACTTCCCAAGTCTGTCTACCTTCTTGTTTTTTTTTGTTTTTTTTTGTGTGTGTGTGTGAGATTGGTTTGTTATATAGAAATATATATATATTATATAATGTGTATGCTTATATTACCATTGCAGTGTGCTAGAGAGGATTTGACAGTGATATGCACCTTGCCCTCCTGAGGAAATGATGTCAGAACCCCAGGTATAAAGGAACTATTTCCAGGGTGGGTGGGGTGAAGGTGGAAGGGTTTGGGCCTAAACTGTGCCCTCATGAAACAATCAGCTAAAAGCACTGACCTACCACTGCGATGAGTTCCTTCCTGTCAGCAAGATGCCCTACATGACAATTTGACAGAGAAAATGCCCTGCTAATCAAACAGAGAAAAATCCAGACATCCAAGTCAGACACAGGTAAACCTCCCCAGCCCCAAAACAGCCTGGTGACTTGTGCTCTGAAAGCAGTCAGCCCCAAAACACGTCAGCTGTGCACAAGGACAGACACAGTAAACAGTATTCAGTCCCTGTGGGTTTAAACTCTTCCTGCACTGAAAATCTTAACAATTGTAGCAAAAGTAAAGCAAAGACCACTTCCCTCTGTTGATTGAAAGACTGCCTTTTCTAATAATTCTAAGTTCATTATTTCACCTTTCAGTTAGAAGTATTCTCCACCTGAAGAATATTAACTTTCCTAAGGAATCTGCTACAAATCAAAGACGATTGTAAATTGTAAGGTTCACCTCCCTCTGGTGTGAGCACAACTTGCTTTCTTGCAAATCCTAAGTCCAGTGTTGCCGCTTCCAGTCAGAGGTAGCTTCACCTCAAGAATATTAGGTTTTCTGATGAGCCTGCTAAAAATCCACTTGCTTATAGTACTGTTGTTATCAGGTCAATAAGACTCTTCCAAAGCTATTGGCTGATAAGTAGCTGTGATGTAAGCACTTCCTGACACATTCTGGCCTGGCCTTTTTAAGGTACATAGAGATAAACAAAAAAAACAAACAGTTTCTACCCCCTGGGGCACTGTCTGGGTCAAATACACAGCTTGTAACCTGCACTCAATTCAGGACGTAGGACAAATTCTTAGCCCAGTGAATAACTCACAGTATTACAAATATTGCAATGCAAACAGTCAATCACTAACTCCAATTAAGTCAGCTGTGCACAAGGACAGACACAGTAAACAGTATTCAGTCTCTGTGGGTTTAAACTCTTCCTGCACTGAAAATCTTAACAACTGTAACAAAAGTAAAACAAGGTCCACCTCCCTCTGTTGACTGAAAGAGTGCATTTTCTGATAATTCTAAGTCCCTTATTTCACCTTTCAGTTAGAAGTAACTTCCACCTGAAGAATATTAACTTTCCTAAGAAATCTGCTACAAATCAAAGACAATTGTAAATTGTAAGGTTCACCTCCCTCTGTTATGAACACAACTCTCTTTCTTGCAAATCCTAAGCCCAGTGTTGCAGCTTCCAGCCAGAGGTAGCTTCACCTGAAGAATATTAGGTTTTGCGGGCAAACCAACAAATCCCCTCCCACCATGCTTAATGTTAATGGTGAAATCATCCAAGACCCAAAGCTAATAGCAGACACATTCAATACTGCCTTTACAGACCTGGGTAGTGTTCTCCTCCTCCCCCTGACTTCTTTGTTGACCCAACTGGCTTGGACAGCTCTCAGAAGGCTGCCACTACCCCTAACACCCTCCCCCCCTTCTACTTCAGGATAGTTATTCCAAATGAAGCAAAAAAATATCTACTGTGAGTGCTTGAGAAGTCTAGATTCAGCAGAGACTCTCTCAACCTGAAACTACTTCACCTTGCCCTTGATGCTGTCCTGACATCCCTCACCAAGCTACTAAATCTGTCCCTCTGCCTTAGCCAGTTCCCCCACCAATGGAAAGTGGTGGTGGTGACACCCATCCACAAGAGTGGCGATAGGGTCTCACACTCAAACTACCATCCAATCTGCATCCTTCCACCTCTCTCCAAAGCACTGGAGTGAATCTTATCCAACTAGTTATCTGAGTACCTGGCCAAATATGACATCCAATGTCCACAGCAACATGGATTTAGGAAGGGGCATAGTGCCACCTCTGCCCTACTAGAGTACACCAACTTCTTCATGCTGTATTTGACCGTGGCCACCTAGTGGGGTCAATCTACATTGATCTCACAATGGCATTTGACATGGTTAATCATACCCTCCTGCTTGTGTCACTTCCTGCCCTCAGACTCTCACATGAAGTCACATCCTGGTTCAAAAACTATCTAGAAGGCAGAACACAGCAGGTAAATATCTGGGATACCATCTCAATCAGCCATCCCATGCCATTGGGAGTCCTTAAGGCTCAGTCCTCAGTCCCCTTCTTTTCAGCCTCTTCCTTAACACCCTCCCCCAAGTCTGCACCAGCAACCTACTCCTCTATGCTGATGACACAGTACTTTTCACGAGTCAGCCAGACTCACTCCCCCTTGTTAACAGCCTACAACACAGCTTTGCAGTGGTTGAGTCCTGGTTTGTACAACGTAAGCTAATAATGAATTACAAAAAAATTAAAAATAAATGCTCTTCGCCAGTCTACATCACAAGAATAAAACAGCCCAGTTAACCATTTTAAATAGCCCATGTGTACCGCTTGAACAAGTTCACAACTTTAAATACTTTGGGATAACCCTCAACAGCACATTATCTTACTATGAGCATGTCAACCTTATCGCCAAGGTTATTAATACAAGGTTAGGGCTCCTGTGTAGATATAGGCACAGCATGTCCCCTGAAGCACTCCAACTAGCAGTTACCAGTTTGGTTCTTTCCATAATTGATTATGGACTTGTCATTTATGGTTCTGCTATGGACATGACCCTCAAAAGAATTAAAATCACACTTAACAAATCTTGTCACTTGGTCTCTGGTGTGCAGAGGTATACCCACACCTGTGACTTGTGCACCCAAACCAACTGATTGCACCTCAAGGGCAGGATCTCATACCAGACCTGCCTGCTGGCAATAAAGATAAGCCTTGGGGCTAACCCCACCTACTGCACAACATCTTCTTATATGTGCACCCAACCCTCACTGTACACAAAGTGCATCAAAGCTCACCTGTCAAGTCCTGTTCTTCTGTATGTCACAAGCGTAGCGGGCTTTTATGTACAGTGCCACCAATTGGTTGAATGCCCCCCCAGATGTACTGGATGAACCCAAGATAGCACCATTCAAATCCAAATGCCAGCAACACCTTATTATGTTTAGCAGCTGTGTCTGCTCCACATAACTGCTGCTCTTGCAGTCCTAGCCTAACCTCCCTTGTGCCACCCCCCCACCGTTCATCCCTACTACCTCCTTTCCCACCCTTTCTAGTATCTACTCCTCCTTTCCCACCCTTTCTGTTATCTACTCTTATCATGCCTACTAAGTTTTCAGCCACTCACCTGCCTACCAACTGCCTAGCTTATAGTCAACCCTGGTCATTGTTGTCTCAGGTTTTGCCACCCCCCATCCCTCCCCCCTATTCTCCTCTTTAATACAGACTTAGTCAATTTCTGACTGCATTGATACTGCATTAAATCCTGTTATCTACCTATAAGCTTTCGTATTTTTTTTTCAATCTTATCTTCAAATGGTGCTATGGACCCATCTGCCGTTATTGCAATCGGCTTCCCTGTTAATGACAAAGTCATCCTCCTGATGGCACCTCTTTATTTTACCTTTTGATTGTACCAACTGTAACTATTTCTTACTCTTGTTAAGATCTTATGTATGTAACTGTCTCAGCAACATTGCCACTGTACTTTGTAAATGTCATTTTGTTGTACTATTTGTTCACTCCTGACATGGAACCTTTGTAAAAGAGTCTCTGGCTCAAATGTATTGTAATTCTGAGAAATAAATACATAACTCAATGGATAAACTAGAAGAGATAGGAGCACCACAAACAGAGACTGGGACTACTGGAGGCAGTCCAGATTGCCAAAGATGCACCTCATGATCTTATTTCCTCTCTCTGCATCCTGGGGTATTTACATGACTTTTTAATACACTGTGTGTGGTTGTATGGTCAGAAAAAACAAGTCACTCAAAAGAAAATATTAATCTTTTGGAATTATGCCCTCTTAATTTTGCATAACATACAGTATTGAAACTACACTTGATGTTGACCTTTGAATGCAATTTCAGTGAGGTAAATGATTGTCTGTTTCTCTGGAAAAAGATAATCACCAGACTCTATAAGTTTATTACCTGCTACTAGGTAACCCCATTCCTCCGTAAAGAAATCCATAGTGAATCAATTCTTTCAGCTTAGTTGAATTTATTACATGGGAAAGGAATGTGAAGATTAAACAGGTTTCCTGGTCAACTGATTTGCGTAACTGAATGGATAAACCAGGCATGACAAAGTAATAGGAACACCACAAACAGAGAATGGGACTACTGAGAGGGAGTCCAAATTGCCTAAGAAGCACCTTATGATCTTATTTACTCTCTGTGTTTCTTGGTATATTTACATGAATTCTTAATACACTGTGTGTGGTTGTATGGTTAGAAAAACAAGTCACTCAAAAGAATATATAATCTTTAGGAATTATGCCCTCTTAATTTTTGGATAACATGCAAGTAAGCATTAAGACACAACAAATAAGTGTTCTACTGGTTAATTAATGCTTGGTTGGGGGGGTTGGGTGGCCGCGTGCTTCTAACCACCCAACCAAGCATTAATTTCCAAGGAGAACCCTCCTTTTGAGTTGCATAATGTGCTTGTAACATGCCAAGCATTTCCAGACATAAGCAGATGTATTATTTGTACTGTTAACTTGTAATGCAAAAAAAGACACACACACATACACAGTTATTATATTTCTTATCTTTAACAGTGAATTGATAGTACACATTTTGCGGAATGTAGTCTGTCTTAAATATATTGTGGGTGTAGGGAGGCATTACTTTACAACATGTTGATATAAGTGCATGGTGTTATTATTGCCAAATATACTTTTACAATTTTTACTATTATGGTACTTTTTCTCCTAACTTACTGTCTGGATCAGTGCTAGATACTCAATTTCCGCCTGTGTGTATTACAAGATATGGGTTGCACTGCATGATGAGACCATGCTATGGTACATTTTCATGTTTTGTTCCTGCACTTCCCTTGGCAAGCCAACAGATGGCTGTGATTGCTGATAAGTGTAATATCATGAGTAGAAACGGAATGATTTTCAACCAGTAATTCTATACATATTAGCTCTACATTTATTAATATGGTACTTTTTCTCCTAATTTACTGTCAGGATTGGTGCTACATACTTCGATTTTCGTCTGCATGTATTACAAGATATGGGTTGCACTGAATGATGGGACCATGCTGCAGTACATTTTCATGTTGTGTTCCTGACGTTTTCTTGGCAGGCCAACAAATGGCTGTGAAACAATACTAGCAGCACAGCACTGTTTTACAGCCATCTGTTGGGCTGCCATGGTAACTGAACTTGAACAAAGAATTTACTCTGGTTCACAAAGAGCAACAGGGCATTTCTAAAGAATTAATGCCTGGTTGCCCTTTGGTCAGCTGTTGCTATTGCTCCAATGAAAAGTGCTTATTTGTGTCTAACATTTATTGCCATGTTACAAGGCAAGTATCGACAACTTCTCCCCGCCAGGCTATTTTGTTTTTCTTCGCAAGGAAATCTATACAGAGCAAGCATGTGTCAATGCCAGATGATTGCTGCCGGTATAGAAGCCCTGGGGTAGTAGACGCGTTGTACTAGCAAGGTTAAGTGCCTTTTAAAATTTAAATGCAGACTCATAATTTTGTTTTGTTTTAATATTTTTGCACCAAATTTTCAACATAACCTTCTTATGACCCCACCTTGTGACAAGTGCAGAGAAAATTTTCAGCTCCTGGTTGATAAGTGATTTCATGCAGGGACTGTGAAATCTTTTTTCAGGATACAGAAACACATTTTGGCCAGGATTTTAAAAATGGCAGCTGTCACATTCATGAGGTGTAGTAAAGAAATGGATATGTTGAGAATTTGTGGCAAAAATATTGAAAATTAACAAAGTTATGAGGCTGCATTCACAAAATTCAATGTAGGCTCATAACTTTGCTGTTTTTTAATATTATTACACAAAATGTTAAACATAACCTTCTTATTACCCCGCCTCATGAACAAGGGCACAGTAAATTTTAAACTACTGCTAAAAGGTGATTTTGTGCAGGGACTGCAAAATCACCTTTCAGGATGCAAAAACACATTTCAGCCAGGATAAGAAAATGGACAGCTGTCATATTCATGGGTTGCTATTAAGAGAAGACTACATTGTATATTTGGGGTAAAGATATTGAAATTTACCAAAGTTATGTCCCTGCATTCACAAAACTCAGTGTAGGCTCATACCTTTGTTGTTTTTTTAATGTTTTTACATTAAATGTTCAGCATAGCCTTCTTATGACCCACCTCATGAGCAAGTGCAGAGAAAGTTTTCAACTCCTTACCAAAACGTGATTTCACACAGGGACTGCAAAATCACTTTTTGTGACAGATTTGCCTAATTTCACTGGAATTGTTTATGAGGTGGGATCCCAAAAAAAGCATGTTGAAAACTTGGGCCAAAAATATCCAAAAATGGTCAAGTTACACCACTAAGTTCAAAATCCCATTGAAATGCATTGAACTGCACACCAATTTCCTCAGTTCACAGTCCGGCTTTGAAGAATGAAGATGTGTTTTTGGCCTAGAGAAGATTATGGTGTTGGACCCTCAGTGGGTAAGTAAGGACCTGGGTGTGTGTGGGGTGGTGGGTGCTGAATGGGAAGATGGGGTGGGGGGGACAGTTATGGTGACAACAGACATTGATGGACATTTTTATTTTTACATGGTTTATTTAATAATAAAAAATTAAAATAAAAAACAATGAGGGAAGGTTTTCTTTATTTCAGGTTGTGATACTTGGGGATTTGGCACCCCAATGTCAATGTTATGTTTGTGGGGGGGGCTGAGATGGAAGGTCAGGTGGGTGGGACAGTTGTGGGGCAGCAACAACAGAGAGCGACAGTGACACTAGGGGATTGGGCACCCCCAGTGTCTGTGGTATGTTTGTGGGAGGGGGTGGCTGCTGAGAGGGAGGGTTGGTTGAGTAGGACAGTTACAGAGGTGGCAACAAGAGAAATCAATGGATGGCTGTGAATGAGTCTTCTGGTGCTTCAACACCATTTAGAGATGTGACTGCACATTGGGAGCAGTGCAGTAGTGGACCGCAGGAGTGTTGCTTATGAAGTGGTGACACTGGGGGATTGGTCCTGTCAGTGTTATGTTTGTGTGGGGGCTGAGAAGGAGGGTCAGGTGTGGGGGACAGTTACTGAGGCAGCAGTAACAGACATCAATGGACACATTTCTGTTACAGCTGGCATAAGCCCCTGCATGTTGGACATTCCAGGCATTCCAGCCTGATCATATTGAATCAGCTTTTGTTGCTGGGTGGCGTAGATCAAAGGGAAAAGCTGACACATGATTAGATCAGCTTTTCCTTTTGAAGTCCATGATGTCTGTGCCCAGCAAGCCAAAATTCTATCACAATTAGTCCAGCTGATGATTAGTGCACCACTATTGTGCCCCTAAAACACTACTCTGTATTGGACATACACTGTCACACCTCTCAAAAGCTAACTGCCATAGCAAAATTTCACAAAATGCACACAAGCATGGCAAACATAAAAAGACAGTAACACTATTACAGTGGAATCATGTGATATGGTTTATTTCACTATCTGTGGCACATAAGTCATGAAGGCCTATTTCATTCAAATGTATTTCTCTATTCCTGCTTGAGTCATAGAATCCTAATAAAAACACTCTTTTTTTTAAATACCATTTTTTCAAATGACACTTGTTTGTACTAGTACCAAACTTCAATCCAGATACACAGCAAGTGAGTGGAACTACAAATTATCTTCAGCAAAGTTAAGAAGAAGAAAGTTCACTATTCAGCTCCAGATAGTTACTTGGCCTAGGCTAGACCAAAGGTATGTTTGCCAACATAATCAGACAAAGGTGTGAGTATTCAGACTCAACACACTGTAATATAGTTTCCACTTGAATATGTTGCATTCAAATAGCAATTTAAGCTCCACACATAGCCAGTTATTTGTATTTCTGATTGTGTTCATTTTGCATATTTCTATCTAATTACTCTTGATAACACTGAAAATAAAATCATATTCTCTTGGTTGATGATGATGCTATATGCACAATGCCAATCAATATACAATCTGAAATACAGAATTATGCCATTGTATCACTCTGGATGTAGACATGGGCGGCCACCTCTTCTAACAAACACAAAATGTTGCACAGCTAGGTGTTGGCAGTGGTAAAGCATTATGCTACCATGTGGAAGACCAAGTTCTCATTGTGATCTCGACTCCTTGTCCTAGGCTAAAAAAGTCTTGGAAGCACTGTGGAGGCAGTGCTCTTAGGCTTCAGAAGAAGGGTTGCTGCCATTTCTCAACATGAGGGCCTCATTTGGAGGTCTGGGCATTGTACTGGACATTATGTGTGACCACACAACATCTGTCTCTTCCTGAAGGCATGGTAGGTAGTTCTAATCATAGGGAGGTAGGATGGAGAAAAGTCTGAAGAAAATATCTGGAGGCATAAATACCCTGTCAACCCACATCTCGGAGCCCCAACTGTATTCTCAGAAGCCCTTCTAGATACTGGGAGAGGTGACAGGAGAGAACCTACTGCCTGGTTAAAGTCATGGGGATGTAAGGAGGTTGCATCAGAACATCTTCTGGTGGCTTGCAGTTGGTGTCAGATAGGGAACTGACAAACAATGACACTAGTAGGCAATTCAAAGGAGGGAGTAAGTGTAAAAACCAAAAAGAAACACCAAAAGTGAACATCACAAGGCAAGGCACTTTATTTTATGTAGCATCCTATCCTCCAGGTTCAGAGAGCTGAACAAACCTAAACTGAACTTAAAAATATAATTGACAAGGCTCAACATACATAAAATGCACCATTAAATAACAATACATATACAGTGGTGTCCCCTAGGATGAAAACCACTTTTAAAGCACTCTGCAGTATGCTGCAGCAGACCTACTCAATAAAGCCATGCAATTTCAATGGCAATTAGTCCCCTTTGTCAGGCAGGAAACTGTGGCATTCACTTCATCCTGACCATGTCACATTTTTCTGAATGACAAAAGGGACTAATTGCCATTAAATTATATTGCTTTATTCAGTAGGTCTGTTGCAGGATTCTGCAGAGTGCTGAAAAATGCTGTAGAATTTGGTTTCATCCTGTGGGATGCCACTGTAACACTAAAAACACTGAGAGAATCACCTGCGTTAACATTAGAATATAAGTTAATACTGAAGCAGGCCATGTGATCCTTTGAGAGCATCCATTATTCTTCAATAGTTATAATATTTTAGTTTAACCTCCCTCATATCTTTTAAGTTTGTTTCAAAACATTGTAATGTGTCAGACTGTAACACTAAATTTGGTAAATTATTCCCCCACTACATGAGAGAAAAGATACTTATTTATTTATTTAAGAGTTTTACCAGGAAAGTGTACTGAGTGGGGTACCGCTCTATTCCAGATACATCCTTAAATACTTTTATATTATCTTCTCTGAACTTCTTGCACTTTTACTACTTAATCTGCAGTAATCAGCATGGGGCAGAGGGGAAGGGGACTTCAGAGGGGAGGACATATACAAGACACAGCGGTATACAAACTGAGGGTTATCAGTAGATATCTAGGAGATATAGGGGTGTACAAAGAACAAGAGGCAGAGGCAGTGGTGTGCAGGGTGGAGGACAACCATGCCATGAGAGGGAGAGACATGGAGTTGTGATGGAAGGTGGCCTCCCTAAATACAAGAAACCATCATAACAAAATGGATGATCTGCATGCAATGATGTGGAGAAGAAGGTGGACACTGTGGTGGTCACGAAATCTTGGGCTACACCAAATCATGACTTGCACCTCTCCTTCCCAGGGTATAAATTGTACAAAAGGAAAGGGAAGTAGGAAAGTGGGTAGGAGCAGCACTTTATGTAAAAGAGGTAGAATAAACTGTATGTGGGAAGAGGAAAAGGAAAAATATTTTGTCAATCAACATTACAGTGATGGATTTATGTTGACTGCAATTTGTGGTTCACATAAATCCATCAGGGAAACAGTTTCTGTTCATTGGGGGGCTCTGCCCCCCAACCCATTGGACTTAGGGATAATCAACTCCAAGTCGGAGTTGATTCAGGGAAGGATTGCAGGACCAGGCGAAAGAGTGCCAGAGTCCAGGGCAGACTTTACAGTGAACTGTCGATGTTGTCAGCATCAGCATGTTCACTGTAAAGGTTTTGCTGTGTGGGGGTCATATCCCGTACCACAGAGCTTGGTATCACTCTCAAACAGGTGAATCTTACCTGTTATGCCTTCTTCAATGTCAAAAATAAATACATTTTACAACACTGGACCAAGCACTGAGCCCTGTAGGACTCCGCTTGTGACTTCCCTACAACTTGAGAGCTCTCCCCCTCCCAGCCACCACCCTCTGGGTCATATCTTTCAACCAATTTGCCACTGATTCAGTGAGTTTCCCACCAATCTCAGGTCCTTCAGTTTCCTGACCAACCTCCTGTGGCACATAAAGTCAAAGGCCTTGCTGAAGTCCAAGAAAAAGATATCAGCTGCCTGCATTTTGTCAAATGTTTTTGTCACACACTCAAAGAAATTAATCAGGTTTGTTAGGCAGGATCTCCCAGCCAAGAACCCACTCCAGCAAACCCACCAACCTTCCTATAAGGATTACCTCCATGAGTTTACCCATGATTGAGGCCAGGCTGACTGGTCTGTACTTGCCAGGGTCATCTCTGGGTCCACTCTTATGAGCAGCACCACATACACCATTCTCCAGTCCAGTGGCACAACCTCTTATTCCACTGAACTATTCCACAGGTCTGACAGGGGCCCACTATTTCTGCCAGTAGCTCTGTCAGCACCCTGGACTGGATTCCATCTGGGCCTGGGAACTTATCAACATTAAGGGTCAATAATCCTTTCTTCAGCCTGGCTTCACTGATCCTTTCATCTGAGTACTCTCTCTCCCTCCCCCTTCCTCCTTCTCTGTTGTGCCTGACTGTCTCTCTCTGCCGCTCACACCATGCCGTCCCTGCCCTCTGCTAACCACTCACATCCCCTCTCCAACAAGTTAAAAATATTAGAAGTGACAGTAATACAAAAATCATAAAAACATTACAAAAGGGAGGTGGCTTTGTATGCCATAATCTGCCCAAAATCAAATAACAGTTTTATGTAGCAAGGAAGGATGTTTTTAATAACAATCAACAAAAACTAATTTAAAAATTATAAACTGAGCATTATAACTGTATTTGAAATTCTTTGCTTACTACCAATAGTATAATGGCAATAGTCTACTCCAGAGCATAGGTTTTGCTGGGATTTGCCTACTTCTGATGTAGTTTAAAGATGATTGGAAAGGATTTTTATATAGTTATCTGCCCTTGCATTTTCCTTTCTATACCATTTACTGAAGATATTTTGATATGCTTTGACCAATTTTTGGCAGATAAATAATCTAGCTTTGGGATGCTCTTAGATCTACATACAGTTCTATTAGTCTCACCAGCTACTACTGTTTCTTTTCATATTTCAAAGACATCCCATTACATCAGTTACAGAGTTCCTTGCTATTCATCTAAATGGCCTAGAATGGTGTTACTGATGTCACAAAATGTTCAGGCAGTATGAAATGAGAAAGCAGCATCTTCCGAGGACAAAGGGATTCAGAGTAGTCACAAAGACAAAATAAACTGATTTACAAAACAGGTCAAAACATCCAAATATTAAATAGACAGTAAAAGGAAAGCAGGAAGGCATCTACAGGTGTAAAAAAACTGTTTCCTATCACCTTTAAGTCACTCTACCTGTAGCCTTGTGATACACCACACCAGATCTGGGTAAATCCTAGCATACATACTGAAGCGGGAGGACTGCTGGCCCAGCATGGTGCTATAAATTGCATATGCACAACTGGCAATTTCCAAAACCCAGTATAACCAAGATCCTGCCATGGATTATTGTTTAATGGCATACAAGCTACTTGACCTCCCCCCTTTCAAGCAATTCTTGGAGGGTAGTTGATTCCATATCCCATAAACATTTTCCCTGTTGTCCAGTAAGATATGGGATATTTGCATCACAATTATACAAGTAAATTACATCTAAGCCACACATTATTCTATATCCCTTATCAGGCTAATACATTAGCAGCCACATTGGCTTTGACCAGAGTTTGTTTAAATTTGGTTAGAGTATCCCATATAATAATATGCTTACTATTTTTTGTGGCCCTGTCACTTTAAATTATTTCTATTTAAGGGCTATGCTCCTACTCTGTGTCACCAAGTCTCCCTGCCAGAATATAGGGATGTGTCAGAATGAGTCTTGTAGAACTGTTGGGAGTGTGGGTCCAAGGTGTCCAAATTGTGCTGGCAACTGCTGCTGCTGTATAATAAAATTGTTTTAAAATGACTTCTGGCTACACATCTAAGTTCTGTTTCCAAGAGGGGGGCAACCACAGATCACAGCTATGCTGCTGCTGAGTGGTTAGTTGGTTTGAAGTTTTATGTTTTTATTTTTTCCCTTTGGTTTTTGCACTTCCTTGATGTGATCAAGAGTTCTATGCATTTTACATGTACTTACAGTATCTAGGGTTGGCAGCCTGAGCAGTAGGGTATCTTGACTGATCTATATGAGAGAGGACCAGAACCAGCCCAGGAGTATCTAAAGAAAAGCAGACCACCTGGTGGGCCCTGCCAGTTTATCCTCAGCAGTGCCTCTTGGCAGCTGTACTGAAATATGATGCCATGCCAGCAAAACATTGCTGGCTGATTGTTTCTATGCTTACCTCCTTGTTTCTTTCATCATGTTTTTTCCTTTTTGGCAGGGGAAGGGCCCAGCCACCCACCCCCATCCCCAATCACCCCACACTACACTCTTTTTATAGGGTAGCACAGACGTGACATTTTCTGCAGCAAAACAGCAAGGGGCAGTTCAGAGGGGTATCCACACTGTGACCTCATTTACAGGTGCACAAGTAATTTTGTTATACAAAAACAAACAAACAAAACACAAAATCAAAATTTTGCTTTCATTTTCCTCCTTATAAACCCAGCAACTTATCTAGAATGGATATTATTAACTGCAGGTACTGCAGTACTCTTTTCAAAAGGGCAGTTTTACAGGATTTAGGACACTGTCCTACATGCTGGGCCATTGGATATGGGCAGACATTGTGTGCCTCAAATTGCACATTCAGAAGGAAATATATTATAAGACTCATCCGCCATTTCCCCAACATCCAAGAGAAGCACCGCGACTGCAGAGGGTAGTTGGTCCTGGAGGTTGGCAGGTGGTTAGGAGGGACAAATTGGGTGCACCATCACTCGGTGCTCTCCAACATATCACCTTCACAAACCATATAAAAACTACAAGCAGGTATCTATCTCTATCTCTGAAATCAAACAAAGGGACAGAGGACACTGTAGAGCAGGACACTGCAGCACAGGAGCTAGCACAACAAAATTCACCCAAAACAGGAACCAAAACAAAAGAAAGCAAAAAGGAAATCCAAAAACTTCTGATCATAGGAGACTCCTTGATTTGGGGAGCTAATACTTATCTCCAGCCAGAGGTAATGGTCAAATGTCTCCCAGGTACATCAGCATGGAGAGACACTGATCACATTGCTAGAACTGTACAGGAAGAAGGAGAAAACATTGATGTCCTGGTACACATAGGGACTAACAATCTCACCAGCCGGTCAGTTGTGGAGACCAAGGAACACCTGACCAGGCTGGGTGACAAACTAACATCCATTTCATCCGGCATCTCCTTCTCTGAGATCCTGCCAGTCTGGGAGAGGGGGGGCAGATGGACAAAAGGTCAGAGAAGGACCGCTAGGGGAGCTAAACATGTGGCTCAAGGGCTGGTGCCAGGAAAAAAGACATGAATTTGTAGGTAACTGGCAACAGTTTTGGGAGCAAAAGTTCTTTAAATCTGATGGATTGCATCTGACTAAGGAGGGAGTCAGTATATTGGGGCAGAAGTTTGACATCTTTGCAAAATCTTTAAACTAGCAAATGGGGAGAAAGGTACAGCGCCAGATACGTCAAATGGAAAGAACACCCCTTCCCCTCAGCTAGTAGTCAAACAGGATTTCAGCATGTTTGTAGTTCATTTGCTTCATCAGGTGAGGAAAAAGATCCAGCTCCCAATACGATGCACTGGGAAAATGCCAGACCTTGCTAAACAACTGCCTCCAGACCAGGGGGAGGACATACAGTACACACATTACTGTTAGAAGACATACAAAACATGACAGCTAAAGGAGAGGTTCTGATAATGGGAGACTTCAACATGCCAGATACAGGTTGATCAATACCAGCAATAACATCTGCCAGAACTAGACACATAGTGGATTCCTTGCAGAAGGAGGGCCTCAAACAACTGGTACAACAACCTGAAAGAGACAGAGCTATTCTAGATCTAGTACTGACTAACAGGGAAAGGATCACAGATGTCCAGGTAGAAGGTCACCTGGGGGCCAGTGACCATCACATGATATGATTCAATTTGGCCTCTAGAACTAAATCATCCCATTCCAAGGCAAACATATGGGACTTCAGAGGAGCTGACTTTGACAAGATGGCCAACAGAGTTAAGCTAGCCCTGGCAAAATGAAATACAGGTAAGGGGGTACAGGCAAAGTGGGTAAGCATTAAGGATGCAATACTCGAATCAACATCCCATTGTGATAGAGAGAAAAGGAAGTGAAAAAGAAGAAGGAAACCACTTTGGTTCTCAAAAACAGTAGCAGAAAAGGTCAGAACCAAACAGCTGGCCTTCAGGAAATATAAGGGAATGCAGTGGGATGAAGATAGAGAGGCATACCAAACTTCCCTACTGAAATTAGGGAAGGCAGTAAGGCAGGCAAAGGCCCAAACTGAGGAAACACTAGCATGAACAGTAAAAGAAGGTGACAAGACTTTCTATAGACACATTAGTGAAAGGAGAAAGTCCAGAGGGGGTACTGATAAGATCAGAGAGGATAAGGGGGCATGTGAGGAGGATGAGGACCATGTAAAAGCATCTGTCCTAAATAGGTACTTCTGCTCAGTATTTACTGAAAAGAAGGTAGTGCAGGGCCCACAGCTGAGCACCGTGGACACGGGGGGGGGGGAGGTGTACACTAGTCTCTTCACAAAAGAAAGGGTCCTACAAGAGCTCACTAAGCTCAGGGTGGGCAAGGCAATGGGACCAGATGGCATACATCCCAGGGCACTAAAGGAGCTAAGGGTGGAACTAGCAGAGCCATTATCAGAACTGTTTAGTGAGTCTCTGAGGACAGGAGAGGTCCTAAAAGACTGGAGAAGGGCTCATGTGATCCCACTCCATGAGAGTGGTAGCAGGGAGGAGGCAGGGAACTACAGACCAGTCAGTCTTACCTCAGTAGTGGGCAAGATTATGGAGGCACTCCTTAAGGAAAGGATAGTGCAACACCTGGAATCCATAGGAGCACAGGATCCAAGACAGCATGGGTTTACAACAGGAAGATCCTGTCAAACTAATCTCATAGATTTCTTTGACTGGGTAACCAGAGTGGTGGACCAAGTGGGAGCAGTTGATGTCACCTACCTTGACTTCAGCAAAGCTTTCGATACTGTTCCACATATAAGATTGACTAATAAGCGGGGGTAGGCATGGGGTGGGTCAGAAGTTGGTCAGTTGGGTGGTAAACTGATTGACAGGCAGAAAACAGAGTGTGGTGGTAAATGGTATACAGTCAGAAGAGATGCAAGTAACAAGTGAGCTACCACAGGGATCAATCCTGGGGGCCAGTTCTCTTCCATATCTTCATCAGTGACATTGCAGATGGACTGGAGGGTAAGGTTTGTCTGTTTGCTGATGACACCAAGATCTGTAACAGAGTAGATGATCCAGATGGGGTGGGCAGAATGAGAACAGATCTGGATAAACTTGCAAAATGGTTGGAAGAGTGGCAACTGGGGTTTAGCACAAAGAAGTGCAAGATCATGCACATAGGGAAGAGAAACCCTGAAGCCACCTACAGGCTGGGAGGGGAGTTGCTGGCAGTCACAAGGGAAAAAAGAGACTTGGGCATCATCATCACAGATGACCTGAAATCATCCAAGCAGACCACTAAAGCAGTAGGTAAGGCTAGAGGGACGATGGGGTGTATTAATAGGAGTATCACAAATCATAAGAGGGAGGTAATAATCCCTCTTTACAAGACACTGGTTAGGCCCCATCTGGAGTACTGCATGCAGTACTGTATGCGACACCTGCACAAGGTTATTAACAAAATGGAGGCAGTCCAGAAAAGAGCAATCAAAATAGTGCAGGGACTGCATCTGAAAACATATGAGGACAGATTAACGGAGCTCAATATGTATGCCCTAGAGCAAAGAAGGGAGAGAGGTGACATGATCAAAACATTCAATCATCTTAAGGGCATTAACAAGGTGAAAGAGCCTAACATGTTTCAATACTGTATAAGAAAAATAGCAGGACAAGAGGACACAACATGAGATTAGTTGGAGGCCAATTAAGGGGTATTGTGAAGAAGTTCTTTTTCACAGAAAGGGTGGTGGATGCATGGAATGGCCTACCTCAGGAAGTGGTGGATATGAATACAGTGCAGGGCTTCAAACAGGCATGGGATAAGCATAAGGGAGCAATACTGATGAGTATGAATAGATAGGCCATTGACAGAGCAAAGGCTGATGGCACATTCATAAGGTAGAAAAAGAAATGGGCAGATTGGATGGGCCTTGTGGTTCTTATGCGCCATCAACTTCTATGTTTCTATGTCATTCCGTGCCACAGGTGGGAAAACACATTTTGGCCAGGATTTGAAAAATGGCAGCTGTTACATTCATGGGGTCAAAATATTGAAAACTGCCCAAAGTTATGAGCAAGCATAGAAAAAAATTCAATGCACGCTCATAACTTTGTCATTTTTAAATATTTGGACCCCAAATTTTCAATATAGCCTTCTTATAATCCCAGTTGATGAAGATGGGTGGTGAATATTTTCATATCCCACCAGAAGGGTGACTTTGTTATGCAAATGCAGGCCTGATTTGCATAATTCCAGCACAATTGGTCATGAGCCGGGGTCCCAAAAAGGACATATTAAAAATTTGGGACCAAATTTTGAAAAATTTAAAACGTTTGGCATCAAAGTTTAAAACCCCATTGAAATACTATACATTGAACTGCACTTCCCTTAGTTTCTGATAGTGCAGTCAGCAGTTCCAGCAGCAATCTTCAATCAGAGAGTGTATCTTCACAGTGGGACCTGTTCAAGTGAGAGAAGGTGTGTGGGGGTGTAGGGTGGTGACTGCTGACTGGGAGATTGGTATGTGGAGGTCAGATCAGTCAGGGACCATGTTCTTTCTTACATGTTAAAAAAACATTGAGGGAATTTTTTTCTATTTTACAGGTGACAATGGCACAATATGGGGACAGTGTTCAGAGGGTGGGGGTGCCACTACACACTAGTGAAGCAATACCTAATTTAGACAGTGATCAGAGGGTGGGGGTGCCACTAGGCACCAGGAAAACAATATATCATTACAAGGATATTGATCAGAGGGTGGAGGACCACTAGACACCAGGGAAACAGTACATCATTATAGGGATAATGATCAGAGGTGGGGGGGGCACTAGACACTACGGAAACAGTACAACAATACAAGGACAGCAGTTGGATGGTGGGGGGTTACTAGGCACCAGGGAAGCAATAGAACATTATGAGCATGGTGATCGGATGGTGGGGGTGCCACTAGACACCAAGGAATCATTATTACAAATAAAAGGGGAGGAAAAGAAGGGCTTGATCTGAACCCAGAAGTGAACAGCAGGTAAGCATGAAGCCGGAAAATCGTGCACAGTGGGGAGGGAGAAACATTACTGTACTAAACAAAGAGGACTGCATGTGCTTCGACTCCACTGTTGAAGGAAACAGTCGAGGTACCCGGCCATGTGCTTCCAGAATCCCCTTCCTCTTCCATGTTATAGCAATACATCAGCATAGCTCTGCTATGGAGCCATGAAAAAAAAAAATAATGGATTCAAAGACTCTGACCTTTTGAATTAAATATGCTGGGGGATGAAGGGTTGCTTTGCTATGTTAGGGACCATGATTCTACTATTGTTTCTGTATATGTCTACCTGCCTGTCTACTGTACCTGCATACTCATTCAGAAGGTTGGTCACACTGTAGAACGGCTTGGTAGAGTCAGTTGCTAGCATTCAGAATCATGTACAATGCATTCCATTTCCTACATTTGTCTTTAAATACTGACAAGCTCTGAAATCAGCAAAATACAAAATGCACCAGAATGCTTTTAAAACCTTATAACATATCTGGAAAATTTGGTTTCATTTGTCACCCAAACACCAGGATTTTATTTATGTATTAATGTATTCATGTACTGTATGTACTGTATGTATGTATGTAGTTAATTACTTACTTAGTTATACCAGGTATTCAATACTGAATCATACAAGTCTCATTTACAGATGTGACCTGTAGGAATGCACAAGGATGGGGGTATGAAAAGGAGATTAGGGAGAAATGGGTAGTAACAAATTAATCATAGCAATAATGCAGAAATCAAAAACCAAGGAAAATATAGCAGTAATAGTATACAATATACAATAGTACTAGGTGTATGTTTATCAGCATATAGGTAGATTTTTTTCAGACATCATCACAAAGTGCATGAGAAACGCATGTAACTATATTACATGAGAGGGTGAATTCACTTCAGAGATTTGCAGGTGAGGAAAAAGTGAGGCTTCAGTTTTAGGTTGGACATATATAGACTCAGGGAGCAGGTTATGCTGGGTGGCAAAGTGCAGTATTCCAGATTTTGGGAAGCTGAAAACTATCTTTTTTTAATAGACGCCCTTCCTCCCTTGAATGGCATGGCAAAATGCTGTTTATGACAATCAAAATTCAGTTATAGTAAGTATGTCAACCTCTTGCTTTTTCTGAACCTTCAGAAAAGTGTGTGTGTGTGTGAGTGTGTGTGTGTGTGTGTGTGTGTAAATAAAATAGCCTCCTGCTAGTATGTGGGCATGGATCTTGCTCTTAATGTTTACTAATGCCAGACTTTTAGCTCCTACAGGTGGGTATAGGAGAGACACCTTATTTAGGGTAGGGTGCAGAAACTGTTTGAGAAGGGCGTAATGGGAAGGGTTAAATAAAGAAGTACAGAGACAGAGCACTTCAGGATGTGGTATAGTCAAGCACATAAAGGAGAAAGCAAGGGAAAAAAGCTGAAAGTGAGAAACACCCTATCTAGGGTGGGGTGATAAAGTAAATAGTTACAAGGTGCAGGTGGGAAATAACCAAACACAGTAAAGGGACAATAGGGGTAAGGTACAGTTGATAGCAGTAGGTATAAGTACACAAAATCAGCTATGAGAGTGGTGCAGTGCAATGGATGCAGAGCTGCAGTTTTCTGGGAGACATTGTGCTGTATATAAGGAAGGGTATCAAGGTGATGGAAATGCAATGGTACTGCTGGCGGAAGTAGGGGTTGGAGGAACTGTTGGTCACCCTGGAGCCAGGAGTAGGGGTCATCATTAGCAATCGGATAACACACAGACCCCCAACAGAGGGGGTGAAACTGGAAAAGGCTGTGAGGGAAGCACCAGCACAATGGCAGAAAAAGGGGAGGTGCCGCTGGTGGGGAGCTTCAATCTGCCTGATCTAGATTGCAGCCTCCCAGCTGTAGCCTTGGCTAGAATCAGGGACATCCCAGGCTCAAGGTAGGTAACATTTCTCAGGCAACATGTCAAGGATCTACTAATGATGGGGCAATAATGGACCAGGTGTTCACAAAGAGGGACAGTATTGCAGGTGTCAAGGTGGGAGGCTCCTGGGGCAACTGTCACCTTACAGTGTAGTTTAACATACGAATAGCAGTAGAGACAAACCACACAAGGACGGGGTGCTGGACTTTAGGAGGGAAGATTTTTTTAAAATGAGTGAATGCTTCAGAGATGACCTAGCAGGGGGAGATGGCCTGGTTGGGGTGAAGGAACAGTGGGACAAATTAAGGGGCAGCATAGCAAAGGTGGCAATTCTCTGTATGAGATAAGGAACTGTTTAACCAGGAAAGGCACACTAAGCCAGAGCTTCTTTTCAGGTGCAACCTGGGAGAACAAGGAAATTAAGTTACTTGCTCAGAGTCACACAGTATGCAGGTTTGGCATGATTCATACCCAGGTCTCCAGGTTTGCAGCTCAGTGCCCTTAACCACTATGCTATACTGCCTCTTCAACTGCACTCGTAAGTAAGAAAGAATAGGAGAAAAAAAAAAAAGAGACTATTATGGTTCTCAATTGAAGTGGCTGCATAAGTAAAGTCTAAAAAGATAGCATTCAGGAGGTACAATGAGAGACAGAGGAAAGTGGATAGGGAGGTGTACAAGGACAAGCAGAAATAAGCAGGGAAGGCGGTGAGGGGCATAAAGGTGTAAAGTGAGGAAAGGATACCCAAAGGGGTAACTAAGGAGGACACAACCATTTTTAGGTACATTAGTGATAAGAGGAAGACAAGGGGAGGGAATATGATATTAAGAAGGGCAGGGGGAGACTGCAGAGGAGAATGAGAAAAAAGTAGATATACTGAACAAATACTTCTGCTCAGTCTTCACAGTGGAAGGGAAGGGAGACAAACCTCACAAAAACAGCAGGAACACTGGGGGGGGGAGAGAGGGGGGATACAAGTCCAGCCACAGAAGAAAGATTCCTGAAAGGACTTGTGAATCTGAAAGCGAGTAAAGCTATGACCCGGATAGGATACACCCAATGGTGCTGAGGAAACTCAGAGAGGTACTGGCTACACCTCTGACAGACCTATTCAATAACTCACTGGAAATAGGAGTGGTTCTAGAAGATTGGAGGAGAGCAGATGTACAGTAGCCACGCTTCATATAATTATCAGCAGGGAGAAGGCTGGCAACTATAGTCTGGTTAGCCTTATGTCAGTGGTGGGGAAGTTAATGGAGATGCTTCTAAGGGAAAGGATTATAGAGTTTGTTGAATCCAGTCCAGTCTTTGACATCATACCACATAGGAGGCTCATATGCAAACTGGGAAGTTTTGGGGTGGGTGCCAAGGTGGTGATGGATAGATGACAGATGGTGGTGGGAAGGGGAGAGTGACCTCAGGGCTCAGTATTGGGACCAGACCTCTTTAATGTCCTTATATGTGACATTGCAGAAGAGCTGGAAGGAACATATGCCTCTTTGCAAAAGACACTAAAATCTGCTATAGGGTAGACCCTCCATAGAGGGTAGAGAAAATATGTAGACACTTGAGAAAACTCGAGGAGTGGTCAAGGGTATGGTAGCTGCATTTCAATGTGAAAAAATGCAAAATTATGCAGCTAGTGCACAGAAACCAAGAGGCAGAGTTTAAAATGGGGGGGGGGGAGGTATTGACAGTTACTAAATAGGAAAGTGACCTTGAGATAATCATATCTTATGACCTCAAGATGGAAAGACAACAGGATAAGGAGGTATTTAGGTAGGGCTCGCTGAATTCTGGTATGGATAGGGAGGGATATTGCCAGCAGAAGGAGCGAGGTTGTATTACCACTGTATAGACTGTTGGTGAGACCCCACCTGGAATACTGTGTCCAGTTCTGAAAAACACATCTCAGGAAGGACATAGACTGGATAGAGTCTGTCCAGAGGTGGGCAACTAAATTGTTATAAGGGTTGCTCCAAATGCCCTATGAGGAGTGAGTGAGGGATCTCAATATGTAGTCCCTGGACAAGAGAAGGGAGGGTCGGACAAGATAGAGACCTATATAGACCTCATGGGGGGTGAATAAAGTACAGGAGGGGAGTACTTTTTAAGAGGAGAAAGTGCATAAGAACAAGGGGACGTGTAAGGAACCTGGAAGAGAGAAAATTTAGGAGGGATATGAGGAAGTACTTCTTCACTAAAAGAGTGGTGGATGCCTAGAACAATCTTCCAGTGGAGGTGGTGGAGGTGAAAACAGTGGTGGGTTTCAAACATGTACGGGATAGGCACAGAGGAATCTTGTTGGGAAAGTGGGGGGAGGGGTGCCAGAGAGCAGGTAGGGTCTGGGGTGACAGTATAGGGAGGGACAAAATAGGCAGACTGGGTGGGCAAAGTGGTCCTTATCTGCCAACAAATTCTATGATTCTTTTCAGATTGTAGCAGGAGTAGATCATCACTGGCAGTTGCCAACATGGATCCCCAAATATTGGGGAAATGGTGTTAAAAGGCCCACCACACTCTCCAGCTCTCCATATTTCCATTTATAAATAAGGTTGTCCATGGACATCCATGGTATTCCTGCTCTGTCTTTAATCTGTGTTGCAGTTCGAACAACATTGTCCATGGTTTATGCACAAATGCCTTGAAAACACATACGATCAAGACAGATAAATCAGGAGAACTGAATCCATTTTCAATTTGGTAAATGAAAAAGAGTGTTCCTGATAAAATAACATTTTATCTTCAAGCTCATATCTTCAAGATTTCTTAATGTCTGAAAACCTATGAAAAGCTACTTTGGGTGAGCTATTCTGCATAGCTGTAAGTCTTAGCAGTTCAGAGTTATTCATATGTAAATCAGCCTGTAATTGAGGGCTGGGGGCAGCCATGAGTTTTAGGCTTCTGACAGGCAATAATGTCACTGCAGGCTTGGCCCTGCTTTGACTGCAGATAATCCAACAGGTTAAATAGAAAATTGGCTATTTCATTAAGTGTCTTTTAAGGTATTAGTACAACATTTTCTACGCTTATTATAATTGTTTTGAACATGCAGTGAAACTAGTGAGTTATCACCTTTACATTTCAAACTGCTATTAAAAACAATGCAATATAATTTTGGTATTGTTGTTAGAAAATACCATAACTATTCAGTCAAGAATATTTCAGTAAGCATCTGTCATATGCTTAACTTTATCAAAAGAAATCAGATACTATGTTAATAACACATTTCAAGTTTTGCATGTTTTAACACTGCTGTCAGCTATGTGTTCTTGCAATTAATAAACAAATAATTGTGACCTATCTTTTTCTTTTCAAGTCAAATCTGTATAGAATATTTGCAGAATTGTAACAAATGTTTACAGATTTTGTTTTACAATCTTTGTCTAAGAAAGGAACACTGAGCTGAAATGTGTTTCCAGGGTGTGCTTTCGGAACACAGGGAGGTTAAGTGATTTGCTCAGGGTCACTCACTATGCAAGCAGAGCATGTTGGAATCAAAACCAATTCTGCTGGATAATCCAACATTTTTTATAGCTCACTAGTCTAACCTGTAGGCTATACTGCCAGCTGATCATCAAAAATGACACATTTCAAGACTGGCTCTATGGTACCAATAGGTATAGGGCCCCATATCAGGATATCTAGACCCTGGCTATGTTCAAGTCAGTACAAATTTCTTGGGCTGCCACAGCACCTACTAACTTTCTTTTTCCATCCACTCTCTTATAGTCTGTTCTCCTACAATCATGGGTTTCAGGAGTGAACTCAAGTCTACAAGATGCAAATGTGGCCCTTTTCTACAGGCCCAGTACCATGGGACCAGCCTTGAAATGTACAGTTTTTGATGATCAGCTGGCAGTATAGCTTAAAGGTTAAAACAGAGAGTTGTGAATAAGCTTGGATCATCCACCAAATGGGTTTCAATTACAACATGCTATACTTTATTTATTCATTTAAAGTTGATAACCAGGAAAAGCACACTGAGCCAAGGCTCATTTCCAGGTGTGACTCAGGGGATAGGGTTACAGATGGATTAAAACAATAGCTTACAGTTTAGTTGCATGAAGAGAAAAATAACAGACAAGAGCAACATAATAGCAACATAGTAATAAATACTGTACAATGTATACATGATAGATTAAGCAACAAAACAAGATCTTTACAATATTTACAGGGTAGTTTACTTAAGATGAAGGAGGAAAGATATTCACTGGACAGAGGAGGTTATGTATTGGGAGATGAAGAGTGGATAGATAGGGATGAGGAGAAGCATCCACATGGCAGGGGAGGGGAGGGATAAGCTTTATTTGCAGCTTTATGACAAGGAGTGAGGGGGAGCCATGAAGGAGGATGGGTTTCTGGTTCGAGAGGTGGCACAGATGAGTGGAAAAGGCAGAAACTCCAGAGGAGGAACATCAAAGGGAGATTGAGAAGATTCGTCAGTGGGCGGACCTCAGTGAGTAGGCAGGGGCAGGGGCTGGCGAGAGGAGAAACGAGAAGTAATGCAGGAGCTGGTTGAACCAATATTTGGCAGTGAATGTTAAAGAGTGAATGTATCTCCTGTGTGAGAGGGGGGAAAGATTCAGTGAGGAGAGTAGAGTACAGTGGTGAGCTTGATGGTGGAGTTAGTGAAGCGGCAGAAAGCATTTAGGGCGGTGTCGAGGAAGGATAGGGAGTTGGAAGAGGCTGAGGCATAGATAATATCACCAAATTAAAAAATAGGGAGTATGGTTTTAGTTACTAGCACTTGGTGCAGATGCAAAGGAATAGAGTTTTTATTTTGGTAAAGCAGTCCAAGTTTAGGGAGAAGTTTGGAGCACATCGAGTCTATGTGTTTTGAGAAATTGAGGTGTTGATCTAGCCATAATCCTAGGTATTTGTACGAAGTCACTGAGACAAGGGTGGACCCATTCAAGGAGGAAAAGGTGGGAGTTTAGGCAGTTTGTGGGGAGTCCCAAAAACCACTTTAAGGCTGTTGACTTGGAACCAGTGGAGAACCTGGGTGAAATCACACTGGAGGGTAGAGAAAACTGTGTCGGGGAGAGTTCGGAGGCATAGACTATTGTGTCATCTGCGCATAGGTGAATGCTTGTATGCAGATAAGCTTTGAGGCGGTCATTAATAAATACCGAGAAGAGAAGTGGATCTAGAACTGAGCCTTGGGGGACTCCCGCAAGGATGGGAAGGGGAGATGACATGAAGTTTCCCACTAAGACAGATTGCATTCTACCGTTGAGTTATGAGCTGAACCAGTTTATTGTGGAGGAGGCCAGGCTATCTGAGTGGAGTTTTTGAAGGAGGAGCGGGTGGGAGACTGAAAAAAAGGCTTTGGCAAGGTCTATGAATATCACAGCAGTGATGTGGCCACTGTCCATGGCAGATAGTATATCGTTTGTGATGCAAAATAGGGAGGAAATTATAGAATGGTTTCTGTGGAATCCAGATTGATAATCAGAGAAGTTCAAGGAAGAAAAGGAAGTCAGAAAGTCTGGACAGAACTAGGGACTCCTGTAACTTGGTAAGTGAAGGGAGGAGGGAGATTGGACAATAGTTGTTAGGGGAGGAAGGGTCCCTGCCTTTGAGGAGGGGCATTATTTTGGCCAGTTTCCATTGTGCAGGAACAGTGTTAGTGGAAAAGGAGAGGTTGAGTATATAGGTGAGGGGTCAGTTCTTGCAAGTGCAGAGAGGCATAACCGTTTGGCATGGAGACTGTCTGGGCTGGATTTGTTCATATTTAATGAGTATAGGGCTTGGAGAACCTCTAAGGGGGAGATGGGAGGGAGTGTAAAACCTGCGGCGGGAGAGGGGGAGTACAGGGGATGGAGGTGTCAGGGATCACACAGAATGTAAAAAACTTGTTGAAAATTGAGGCTACATCAGCTGGGTTAGAAATGAGTGACTCGTTGACTTTAAGGGGGGGGATGGTAGCCTGGGGGGAGAGAGTGAGGACGGTTTTGATTGTAGGCCAGAAGGCTGAGGGGTTAGGGCAAGAAGAGAGGTGTGACTTGAAGTGTTCAGACTTAGCTAATCAGATAGCTTTGGTGCACCTGTTCCTGAGGGAATAGTATTGGTGGAGGTTAGAGCTAGAACTGGAGGATTTGTAGAGGGTGTGACAGTGAGATCCTGCCACTCTTGAGGATCACCTTTTCTGAAATCTGTTGCAACAGTTCTTCTATTTTTTAGCCTACTCTATTCTTTACAATTTCTAGTCCATGAGGTTGGCCACCTATGGGCGCCCCCTCACATTTCTTGACTATGCTATAGTGTACTCTTTAATTTTCCTTTTCCCTCTCAGGTCCTCATACAGGGAGGTTATTTTGATTGCCTCTGAGTTGATATAAAACAACAAGCTGTGTTCCTCATTGTTGAATTTAGTATGCAATAGCACTATGTCATAAAATAAATTGATGTATATGCTTTATTTGTATGAAACCTGTAAATGTTGAAAATACCACGGCAGTAGCTGTTGTTGCATAAAGGTAAAACGTTACTAGAGGACTGTATTATAAAAATTAAGCTATCGGGTAGAGATATCAGAAAACCCCTGTTGTGTTGTTTCAATGCATGTAAATTACAAATTGTTTGAGAGGCCCTTCAGCACTATGCATTCCTGCTTTAAGCTGAACCAGCCTAAAAGTTAGGGTGATTTGCATATACATCCCATGATCCTTTAATTATGGGGTATGTGGGATGTGTTTCTTTGAAACTTGATGTAATTGCCAATGCCCTTTGGGGTAATCCTTGCTTCAGTGCTTCTGCACTGAGGTTCTTTGTCTTTAGTTTGTTTTGCGGTGTTTCTTTTGTTGAGCTGCCCATCACCCAAACACACAAGACCAACATAGGGAAGAAATAATTTTTACTAAAAAGATAGATCAGTAGATCAGTGGGTCAGTAGGTGCTGACTATGTGCAGAGGAAGGACATGCATAGTCTGTTGCTGCAAACTGATGTATTGAAGAAGGGATATGCCATTGCTTAAGGTTATCCCTTGGGTTTTAAATAAACTTTTCACAGAGATTGTGTATTGAACCTGAAGTTCTGTGTCTGGTCCATCTGTTATCCCAAAACCCCTCCACAGACTTGATGTGAGGAGTGGGATAACTTGCTGGAAATGTCTGGACTAGGATAGGGGGACATTTTCTGGTGGATATTGCCCAGATATCCCTGGTAGACTGATACACCAGGAGTTCCCAGAGGAGAACCAGAGAAGAAAGTCCATAGAGTTCTGGCAGAACCATGGCCGACAGACTGGGAGAGAAGCTGCTGCCTGGACTGTACCTAGGAGCTCGGAGGAAGGCCAAACCTGTAGAAGATGAAGAGATACAATGGGACAAGGAAGAATCAAGGGAACTACCTCCTCTTGAAGATGCTCCACCTGAGGACATACGGGAGTTGTTAAAATGGCTTTTCATAAAATAGGTGCAGATAGAAAGAGATAGAAACATTGAGCAGAGAAGACAAGATGCCAAATGGGTGGATACCATGAGGGTCTTGAATGCCATTGATGCATTACAAGCTGAAAGAACCAGTATCCCAAAAGACATTAAATTGTCCAAACTATCACACAGTGATGACATTGAAGCCTACCTTGCAACGTTTGAGAGGATTGCTCGACCATGTGCATGGCCAAGAAAACAGTGGGTTGTTCGACTGGCACCTCACCTAATAGGCAGTGCCCAGTAGGTTAATAGCCACATGGACTCCCAAGAGGCAGAGGACTATGACCATGTGAAGCAGGAGATCCTCAGGCATTATGACATAAACATGAAAACCTATCACCAGAGATTTAGTTTTCTTAAAATGCAGTCACTGGATAGACTTATGCCTGTCTCAAAGAGCTCTGCTACAAATAGTTGCAGCCAGATAACAAGAGCAAGGACCAACTTCTGGGGGCAGTAATTATTGAACAGTTTATTAAAGTTTCACCCCAGGATGTACAACTTTGGGTTTGGGAACATAAGCCTGATTCCATAGATAAAACCATCATGTTGGTGGAAGACTTCCTGGCAGCCCAACCATCCAGACCCAGAGGGTTCCAAGGAATATCAGCAGCTACAACCACCAGCAATCCAGTAAGGAACCCTTTTACTTATAAACTGTTAAATCCAGCCCCAGTGAAACAAGACTGGAAAGTGAGTGGGGGGAGGGGGAATTCCAGTAGCAAAGATTATATGTCATTGGTGCCAAAAGAAGGGACATTATGTAAGAAACTGTCCTGATACAAAGAGAGAGACAGCTCACATAGCCTTAGCAAACTTGAGTCACTTTATGGCTACTGTGCAGATTGGATAATAGCAGATGATGAGACTGACTGATTCAGGGAGCCACCAGACTCTTGTGTGAGCAGATCTGGTGACTGGCAATAATAAAGGGTTGGGTACAGCAGTCATCTGTGTGCAGGGAAATACCCATTGCTACCCTACAGCCATCATACAAATGACTGTTCAAGAAAAGACACATGAGGTAGAAGTGGGGTTGGTACCTCACCTACCAGTGCCAGTTGTTATCGGGCATGACCACCCAGACTTTGCTTCATTTATACATTGTCATGTCGCTCAGGACTCTGCTGTAGTTGCCATAACCACCAGAGCTCAAGTGAAGCAGGGACATTCACTATCTGTGTTCCCATTTGATGATGATGTTTTTGAGGATCCTGACAGTGACCGTAAAACTCAGGTGGAGAAGAGGAAGCTAAAGAAAGACTGGATTGATACTCATGCTGGTGTACAGACAGACTTGGGACACACTTTTAAATGTGAAATGCAGCATGAGCAAGAAGCACACCCTTCACTTAACCATTTTTCCACAGGTAGAGAAGGGAGTGGAAAAAGGTGCCCTTCTGTTTGTTGTAAAACATGGAATACTGTACAGAGAATACATGAACCCCAGAACTGGAGAGGTAGTAGACCAACTAATGGTTCCAGAAAAATTCAGCTCCCAAATCATGTATCTGGCAGATGACATCCTTTTAGCAGGTCATGCAGGCGGAGATAGCACCCTAAATAGGATATTAACAAGGTTTTCTTGACCCTCTATCCATGAGAACATAGCTGAGTATTGTAAAGCGTGTGTTAAGTGTCAGAAGGTAGCTCAGTCAGGAATAAGGGATAAAGAATCACTACAACTCATCCTCATTGTGATTAACCCCTTTGACAGGATAGCCATGGATGTAGTGGTCCCCCTGGAAAAGAGTTCCAAGGGTAACAGATTAGTACTGGCCATATGTGATTACACTGCTGGCTACCCAGAAGATATCCCCATGAGAACTGTCACTGTCCCAAGTATAGCAGAGGAGCTAGCAAAGGTGTTTAGCCACATGGGAATCTCCCAGGAAATACTTATTGATCAGCAGAGTAATTTTAATGCACACCTACTTAAAGAATTGTACCATCTGCTGGGCACGGTAGCAGTGTGTACTTCCCCACACTACCCACAGACTGATGTCCTCAGAGAGAGATTTAATCAGACATTAAAGAGAATGTTGAGGAAGTATGTAAAAGAAGTGGGTAGATATTGGGATGGGTACCTCCCCTATTTACTCTTCACTTACAGAGAAATCCCTCAAGCATCCACTGGTTTCTTTCCTTTCTTGTTGCTGTATGGGAGGAGCCAGAGTGGGCCACTGGTTGTGTTTAAAGACCACTGGGAAGAAAGGAAGGATGTGGGATATCTTTATTTATTTATTTAGAAAAATGTCACCAGGAAAGATAAAATGAGTTATAAACAGTTCGTTTCCAGAAGAGTCCTGGGGGGAAGGGGTTACATGAAGGGGACGAGTAAAAAAACAACAATAAAGAACATAGTGTACAAATCAAATATAGTGTATTTCAATCCAAGACAAATAATCATAATGAGATGGATAGTGACAGTAAATGGATAAAAATAATGTCAAAACGTAACTTTAGGACACAGCATATGAATTTACACATACAGTACTTATGAAATTCCAGCAAAAATACAAAATGTATTAACTTTGAAAGGTGTACAGTGCAAGGAACATGAGAATGCAAACAGATAAATGGCATATGCAGCACAAGTGCTTAATGAGAGTACAGAAAGAAGGATATTAGGTACTGTACAGTAACGTATTAAGATGGTTAAACCAGAAGGGAGGTGGATGGGGGGGTGGAGGTAGTGGTGAGAAAAGGCAGCCAAAACCTACTCCCCTTCAGGATGCTGAGAACCCTGCAAGAGGACAGGGAGTTGGCAAGATAGTGAAGAGAGAGAAAGTGCGGGAGTGAGACTGAAGGAGGGGGAATGGCAGAATAGGTAGGTCAATAGGGAGGTCGATGGGTAAGGTGAGATGAGGGATGGTGGAGGAGACAATTTTGAGGGATGGCAGGAGACAAATTAGAGCAATGGGACAGGAAAGGGGAATAAGTTGGCAAGAGGGGGCTATTAGGTAGGTGGCAGGAGGCTGAGGAAAAGGAACGGAGAAGGAAAGTAAGAAGGGGAAGGGACTGAAAGAGGTTAATTGCAGTTACAGCAGTGAACAGTGTATTTGTGAAAGAAGAGAGCAAGGGAATGGCGAGATTGGGAAGAGCAAATCTCGAGGGGGAGGGAGTTCCAGATGTTAGGATATTTGTAAAAGAAGGTGGCGTGACCAGATGATGCGGAAGGGGAAGCGTTCTATGTCTGGAGAATTGGAGGGAATAACAGGAGGGAGGAGGGAGTGAAAAGAGGGAGGACAAGTAGGATGGCAGAGAGCCGAGCCAGTACTTCCCTACTTGATTAGTGGTGTGTGACAGGTGTCTGGCAGAGAGGGATGGAAAGGAAAGCGCGGTGTAGAGATTGCAGTGGTGGGTGAAAGGAGGGAAGCCAAGTACATAGTGGCAGAAGGAATTGAAGAGTGTCCAGTCTGAATAGGGTGGTCCTGGGGCAGAACTGTAGACAATAACCCCAAAGTCAAAGGCTGGGAGAATCATCTTTTGAACAATTTCTTACCTGGCTTGCATTAGCAAGTAGCTGCGGTGTCTGTACAGAGCACTGAGCTTAGGGAGGAGTTTTTTTGTGTATGGCATCTACATGTACCCCAAAGTCTAGGTTCTTGTCTAGCCATAGCCCTAGGTAGTTAAATGTGGAGAAATCGTCCAGTTTAGAACCTGTCAGGATATGGAAGGAGGGGGTGGAGTCTCATCTGGACAGCTTTTGTCTGGTGCCAAAAGTCATACCGTCTGTCATAGAATACATAACTCAGTTATGCAAACACCTGGTGAGGTATATCAGTTTGCCACACCAAAGCTTAGAACAGAAGCAAGACTTGCAGAAAGAAAGATTCAACCAGGGTTTGAAGACTAAAACATTTCAATCAGGGGACAAAGTGTTGTTACTTCTTCCCTCCACAGAGAACAAATTACTTATGAAATGACAGGGCCCCTTCACCATTTTGAGGCAAACAGGACAAGTGAATTATATGAACATACAAACTATAAATGAAACTATGAATTATGAGCTTAGTGTGCCAGGAAAAGCCCCCCCTCACAAAATTTACCACGTGAATCTCCTTAGAAAATGGCATGAGAAGCCGAACCTCTCCTTTATATCCATCGTGAAGTTAGGGAGTCAGAGCTGGAGGTTGCCTATAAAAGGCCAGAGCAGTCAGGACAGTTGGGGAAGATCCAGATAAACCATGAATTGGAGCCTCTGCAACAGAAAGATTTGCAGGGGGTATTACAAGAATAGGAGCCCATATTCACAAACATCCCGGGGAGGGCCAAAGGAATTGTGCACACCATAACTGCCACACAAGACAAGTCCATACACCAAAAGCCCTACAGATTGCCCATGAAGGTGAGGGATGAGGTGATTCAGGAAGTGAAAAAAATAGAGCAGTTAGGCATAATTGTGCCCTCACAGAGTGCGTGGTCCTCACCCATGGTCATAGTGGACAAGAAGGAGGGTGGGATATATCTATGCCTAGATTTTAGAAAGCTTAGCAATGTGTCACTATTTGATGAGTACCCAATGCCCCAAATAGATGACATCATTGACAGGCTAGGCAATGCACAGTATATCTCCACCCTTGACCTTACTAAGGAATATTGGCAAATCCCCTTGCCACCTGAGTCACAAGATAAAACCTCATTTAGCACCCTAGTCGGTTTATACCAGTTTGTCACAATGCCATTCAGACTACATGGGGCCCCAGCCACTTTTCAGCATTTTATGGACCACATACAAAGACCACACACTGAGTACTGTCCAGGTTATTTGGACAATGTGGTCATATTCAGCACTGATTGGAAATCCCATGTTAGACACTCGTCCCAGGTGTTCCAAGCAATAAAGGAGTCAGAAATGACCATTAACCCTGCTAAGTGTGCCCTAACAAAGACTGAGACAAGATACCTAGGGTTCATTTTAGGCAATAGACAAGCGAAACCAGAGGTAAAGAAGATTACAGCAGTAATAAACAGCCCAATACCTACCACAAAAAAGCACATGAGATCTTTCCTAGGCCTAGCTGGTTATTACCGGAGATTTATTCCTAATTTCTCAGCCATTATCAGTCATTTGACCGATCTCACTAAAAAGAGGTGCCCAAATAAGGTTCAGTCGACCCCTATTTGTGATGAGGCTTTTAGGGATATTAAGGCCATTCTATGTACAGCTCCTGCATTGAAAAGTCTTGACTTAAACCAAATGTTTGAGGTCCAGACTGATGCATCAGATAATGGTATTGGGGCAGTCTTATCTCAGAAAATAGATGAGGAAGAATATCTGATCATGTATATCAGCAGGAAGCTACATGAAAGGGAGAGAAGATATGCTACCACAGAGAAAGAACCATAGAGAAAAACCATAGAAAAAGAATGCTTAGCTCTGAAGTGGACTATTAAATCTCTGAAATATTACTTGTGGGGGGCTGAATTGAAGGTATTAACTGATCATAACCCCCTTTGCTGGTTACACCAAATGAAAGAAAAAAATCCCTGTATAATGCAGTGGTACTTAACTTTTCAGCCCTATCGATTTACTGTATCACAGGGCAGAGACAAAATATGTAAATGCTTATTTTTATGTCTAGATATGGTGCAGGAATTTATGTCAATAAAATATGATGGACTTTCCCTTAAAGGAGATACTGCAGAGACGGTACCATTAGTCTCTGTTGAGAAATGTGTTAATGCAACAAGGTAAAGAATGATGATATCCACTATGTTTATGATGGAATGTCTATCATTAATAGGGACCCTGAGATGGAGCTTCTGAAGATGGATGGGTGAAAGTTCCATTCCTTCTTGGGACAGGAAGGTGGTAAGCAGTCTGAAATAACTGCTTCCCTCTGAAGGTGGGAAATATGTGACAGTGAGATCCTGTCACTCTTGAGGACCAACCTTTTCTTAAATCTGTTGCAACAGTTCCTCTATTTCTTAGCCTAATCTATCCTTTACAATTTCTAGTCCATAAGATTGGTCACCTATGGAGCGCCCCCTTCCCTTTCTTGACTATGTTATAGTGTACCCTTTAATTTTCCTTTTCCCCTCTCAGGTCCTCATACAGGGAGGTTATTGTGGTGACCTCTGAGCTGATGTAAAAAAACAAGCTGTGTTCCTCGTTGTATTTAGTATGCAATATCACTATGTCATAAAATACCTTGATGTATAAGCCTTATTTGTATGAAACCTGTAAATGTTGAAAATACCACAGCACTAGGTGTTTCTGATAAAGGTAAAAAGTTACTAGGGGACTGTATTATAAAAATTAAGTTACCGGGGTAGAGATACCAGAAAAAAAAACATTATGTTGTTTAAATGCATGTAAATTACAGATTGTTTGAGAGGCCCTTTAGTACCATGCATTCCTGCTTTAAACTGAACCAACCTAAAAATTCATGGTGATTTGCATATACATCCCATGACGTTTTGCATTATGGGGGTATATGTGATGTTGTGTTTCTTTGGAACTTGACTTTATTGCCAATGCCCTTTGGGGAAACCCTTGCTTCAGTGCTTCTGCACTGAGTTTGTTTGCCATTAGTTTGTTTTGCGTTTTTTTCTTTTTTTGAGTTCCCCATCACCCAGACACACAAGACCAACATAGGGATTAAATAATTTTCACTAAAGAGATAGATCAGTGGGTCAATAGATGCTGACTAAGTGCAAAGGAAGGACATACATAGTCTGTTGCTGCAAATTGATGTATTGAAGAAGGGATATGCTATTGCTTAAGGTTATCCCCTGTGTTTTAAATAAACTTTACACAGAGATTGTGAGTTGAACCTGACTCTATGTGTCTGGTCCATCTGTTTTCCCACTAACCCTCCACAGATGGACCAGGCATGGTTTCGAGCTTTGCACAGGAATAGAACACCGGGTGTAATCCATGGAAGGTGGAGGCGTCTTACCCAGGAGGTGCAGAGAGGTGTGTGAAGGTCCCAGATCTGACTCAGGGTGGTGTAGAAATGTTGGAGGGCCACATTAACATCTCTAGCCAAGAAGACAGGGGACCAATTAGCAGAGTGGAGGTCAGAGAGAAGGGTGACAGGGGAAAGGTTCCTCAACGAGTGGTAGGTGAAGTATTTGGGTGGGGAGTGGGGAGGTGTGCCTTCCTGATACAGTATGTGAAGTGGTGGTCACTAATAGTACCTGGCAGGACCCTGGCTGCCATAACACAATGAGGTTGGGAGGAGAGGATCCAGTTAATAAGTGTATGGTTGGAGGAGTGAGGGTTGTAACTAGTTGGATCAGTGATTAGTTGGGTGAGGTTGAATGTTTCCTCGGAGTGTTTTGTGCAAATGGAGGAGGCGGAGAGTCAGTTTCTGTTGAAGTCACCCACCATAAATAGTTCACCATTAGAGGAGAGTGAGGTGATTGTGTTGGTGTAAGACATGAGGGTGTTGGGTGCTATTTTAGGTGTGGCATATAAGACACTTCTGTAGATGGAGGCTATGGACAAAAGGGTGAGGCATGCAAGGAGGGTTTCATAGGATTTGTGGACTGTTTTTATGGTATGAGATGGAACAAGGGATGGTACTTCAGACATATTAATGGCAACACCGCTTCCTCTTTTACCAAGGTCCTGATGGTGGATAGTAAAGCCTGGTAAGGCTATGTCAGAATCAGTGGTGCAGGAAGAAAGCTAAGTTTCTTATTTTTTTGTTAGTACTTTTTCTCACCTTGCTTATGGCCCTAGTTCAGGAGGAAGCTCCCAGTCCCTTCCCCCAGCATCCACCAGCCAGTGCCAACTGATACCCCCAGGACTTCGCTCCTTGGGGCTACACAAACTCTGCTGAGGACCAGATCCAATGTGTCCGGCACCATGGCTAGTTGGGGGTGGGACCTGCAAGGTGCCCTCCATCATCCAGCTGGAGCATCTTTTCTACCTCTGGTGTGCACTCCTCGGAGGCAGAGCATGCAATGAAGCTAGCATCAGAAACGCGCATGCTCCTGTGCGCGTTCCATCCAGCATCTGCTCCATTTCCAACCCCCATGTAGACAGCATCAGTGTGCCACCCCCAGCCTCCATTAGGGGCCACATGTGCACCAACACTGATGGCCCCCCTCTCCCCCGAGAAGGAGAGCAGTCCGTGGGACACTCGAACCTTCTCCTCCCCTGCCGACCCCCAGCAGCCCAGCTCATTCCCAAACATGGGTCATTGGCATGGCATGTGGTATGGTGTCCAGTGCCTCAACCTTCAGCGCTACCAGGCCAGCCTGAGAAAGCTAAGTTTCAAGACACAGAGAACATCCAGAGGGATCTGGGATAACCAGACTTTCAGAGGGTCAACGTTTGGGAGGAGGCTACGTGCATTGACATGGTACATGTGGAGGCCCTTATAGGGAAGGGAGCTTGGGTAGGAGGAGATAGGGAATGGGTTTAGCTTGACACACCAGAGATTATTAGTAGGAGAAGGATGAGAGAGGGTAGGAGGCATGTCTGGGATGACCCAGAGCAAGTCACTTAACCTCCATGTGCTCCCAAGACATGCCGAGGAACAAGCTGTAGCTCAGCGTGCCTTTCCTGAACAAAGATAATAAAAACAACCTGAGCATTTGTTATGATTCTGCAAATAGTATTCTTTTTCTAGTCAGATTTGACTTGAAAAGAAAAAACAATTGGACATGATTACTTGTTTATTAATTGCAAAAGCACATAGATGGACAACAGTGTTAAAACGCACATAACTTGAAATGAGCTATTAAAAGAATATTTTGTTTGTTGTGATAATGTTGAAGTATAACAGTTTCTTATTAAAATACTTAGGACTGAATGGGATTTTCTAACATAAAACCAGAATTCTATTGGATTATTTTTACTAAAACAGTTTAAAATGTTAAGGTGATAACTCACTAGTTTAAAGCACATTCAAAACAATTATTATAAACGTAGAAAAGTTTTCCAATAACACCTGAAAACACGCTTAATAAAACAGTCAACTTCCTATTTAACTTATTGGATTATCTAAAGTGCAGCAAAAGTTGAGCATCAAAGAACTGACCATAAGACTTAAAGATTAAGTTATGTTTAAATCATTCATTTATTAATGTAAACAGATAAAAAAATAGCAGTATAACCTCCCATAAAAGCACCAACGTTTCAAGTCATACTCGACTCTTTATCAGGGTGTACAAAGGTAACTCACGGCCCGATACTAGAAGGGTGGCACAAGTTGCCGCCGAACGCAACTTGCGCCACCCGCAACTGCGACATTGACCCTGCGCCCTATTCTAGAAAGAAGCAGGGTCTCTGCAGCAAAGTCCTGCGCCTTGCGACATGTGGCTAGGTACACTGCACAGATGGATTACCTAGCCAGCATGTCACAACCCACAGCTGCAGGTCGCAAATACACCCCCCTGCCCAGCAAGCCTCAATAGCCACCCCACAGGGCTGCCCACACCCACTTCCACCCAAGACTCCAGCAATTACCCTGCAGGGCTGGCCACACCTACTGGCCCCCGAAACCCCCAGGATGTGACCCGCAGGGAGTACGTGTATTAGAATTGGGCGCCCTTAATCTTTAAGTCTTATGGTCAGTTCTGTGGTGCCCGACTTTTCCTGCACTTTTGAAACTTTACTTACGTCTGGGCTTCAGTTCATGTTTTAAGTAGCCGCCTACTAGAACAGAACAATTACTGGATTATCTGCAGCCAAAGCAGGGCTAAGCGTGCAGTGTCATCATTGCCTGTCAGAAGCCTAAAACACATGGCTCCCCTCAGGCCTTAATTACAGGCTGATTTACATATGAATAACTGAATGCTAAGACTTACAGGTAAGAAAAATAACTCACTCAAATTAGCTTTTTTATGGGATTTCAGACATTAAGAAATCCTGAAGATGAGAATTCCCCTTTAAAGTAGACATGATTGTCTGTTATCAAAATATGGCTTTTAGTGTCCACGCATGACAACTAAAATATTTCATGTATTGATTTATAATTATGATTCATTGTAAACTGAATTTATTCTCTTTGTATCTTACATAATATATCATGGATAAAAGATGCTTGTGCAGTGCCACGTGAGATAATAGACTGGGAAAGTCTGTGAAAAAAAGGACCTGCAAGGCAGGTTTAATAGCTTTTTGTGTTGTTTTTGTTTTGTTGTTGTGTGCTGGGAGTGACTGGTAAAAGGAGCTTTACAGGCATGGCACTGGTCTGCATGACTGGATGAGGACTGAGGATGAACCAGTCAGAAACAGAGTGAAAGAAGCTACTGAGAGCCGGGGAACCAATCAGGAATAGAGCAGGGTAGGGCAATGGACTTGATAAGAGGAAGGCACAGTGGTTATTGGAGCACCAAAGAAGCTTGGGCAGTGCCAAATGAGAAAACAGACCAGAAGCATCTGTGCGAAAAGAATCAGCAAGCTGGCTATACTTATTTTTTATTTGTTTTCTATTTTCTTACCTGTTGTGTGCTAGAAGCATATGGTGAAAGAAACCTTACAGGCATGGCACTAGCTTGAGCAAGCAGCAAGCAGAAGAGGCTTGAGGATGAACCAGTTGGGAGAAGAGTGAAGAACTAGTGCACATGGAGCAAACTGGGTTGGGGAAAAGAGAGAAGTGACAGGGACACATACCCAAAATTAAACCAGGTTGGGTAGAGTGGATGGGCAGTCAGGCCCTTATCTTCAGTCAATTTCTAGGTTTCAATGTTTGTAAGTTAGAAATGTTAGAAAGTGGCTGTGGGGAATCTCAGTCTCCTAGACATAGACTGGGACATCCCAGCAGTTAGGAGCGCTAAACGTCAAGCTCTGCTCGATGTGCTGCAAGACACCTACGAGTGCAACTGATCAAGGAACCCACAAGGCAAGCTGCCATTTCTGACGCTATGACACCAACTTGAAAGTGATGGGTGCAGTGCGTATTGTGCAACCAGTTGGGTCCAGTAACTGTAATAACATATGGATTGAGCTGGTCCTGGGTAAAATTATACCCTCATTAAAAGCCATGGTTCTTTTTTTTTGTTTAACCAGGAATAGCACACTAAGCTGAAAGCTTTTGTACAGGAGCAACCTGGGAACACAAGGAAGTTAAGTGACTTGTTAAGGGTCACACAGTATGCAACTGGAAGTTGTGAGATTCAAACCCAGATCTGGTCTGCTGGATGTCACCAGTTCTATAGTTCAGAGCCTTAGACCACTGTGCTATACTGTCTCCTGTACTATTCTGCTTTTCAGATTAACAGATTTTTGACAAGATGAGGAAATTAGTCAGGGGAAAACGGACAGGAATAAACAAGATCAGGATAGTGGAGGGGAATTGGAAGGAAATTAAAAGGGCCACTTTCAAAACATTGAATCATACATGAGATTGGTTATCAAGAGTAAATAACACAAGAAAACAAACTAGTTATCAAGAGTAATAAACACAAGAAACCAAGCTAGTTCTCAAGTTCATGTTTAAAAAGTTGATCGACAGTCTTGTGTCATTACAGATATATTAAAAACATGATATCAAAAGATTTGATAATACAACATTAAAAATATAAATATTGCACGATTTGCCATTGATGGGCAATTATTAAACTAATACCACTTTTGTGACATAGGTGAATTACATCTTTTACCTTGTTACATTATGTATTGTCATATGAGGACCAGACAATATATGATTTAAATGTAGCACCGATAGAAACATAGAAACATAGACTTTGACAGCAGGTGAGGACCGCTTGGCCAACCTAGTCTGACCATTTCCCTATCTATTGGATAAGCTGCAGATACTAGTTAACCAACAGCCTACTTTCTCCTACACCCCACTATAATTGCCTTATGTCTGTCCCATGCATTCTTTAATTCCCTTACTGTTATTGACCCCATGACCTCCTCAGAAAGGTTGTTCCATGCATCCACCACACTCTCCGTGAAACAATACTTCCTCTCTTTGCCCCTGAGCTGTCCCCCCTCTATCTTCAAACTGTGCCCCCTTGTTCTTACACATCTCTTTTTCTGAAAGATGCTACCTTCTTGGACTTTGTTGATTCCCTTGAGGTACCTGAAAATTTATTTCATGTCCCCAACCCCTTTCCTCGAGGGTATACATATTAAGCTCCTTTAGTCTCTCTTTGTTTTATTTCTGGTGCAGACCCTGCACCATTTTAGTTGCCCTCCTCTGGATGCCTCCATCCTGTCTATGTCCTTGCAGAGATGGGGTCTCCAGAACTGCATGCAGTACTCCAGATGGGTTCTCACCAACTGTCTTTACAGAGGGATAATAACTTCCTGTTTTCTACTGGTGATGCCTCTCCCTATGCATCCCAGTATCTCTCCAGCCCTCCTTACTGCCTTTTCACATTGCTTGCCTACCATTAGGTCATCTGATGTGACTACCCCCAGATCCCTTTCCATTTTTGTTGTCGTTAGTATTCCCCCCCATTGTGTACTCTTCTCCTGGGTTTCTGTTTCCTAGGTGCATTACTTTGCATTTCTTTGCATTGAATGTAAGCTGACATACATTTGACCATTCCTCCAACCTTGCCAAGTCCCTTCTCATCCTTTCCAGCCCCCTTGTGTATTAACCCTGTTGCAGATCAGACTTCATTTACTATTACCCTCTGTGTCCTGTTGTCCAACCAATATTTTTACCCAGGCTACCACCCTGGGACCCACTCCCAGGCTGGCAAGCTTGCTTATTAATCTTTTGTGTGGGACTGTGTCAAATGCCTTGCTAAAATCTTGGTAGACCATGGCCACAGCACCTCCCTGGTCTACTACTTTGGTCACCCAGTCAAAGAAATCTATTAGCTTCATCTGACATGACCTTACCACTGTGAATTCATGCTGTCTTGGGTCCTGTGCCCCACTGGCTTCTAGGTACTCAACAATTCTTTCTTTTAGAAGTGATTCCATCATTTGCCTAAGGCAGTGTCAGTGGCTCAGTAGGTAGCACACTTGCCTCTGAGGCTGGGAGATCAGAGGGCTGTGGGTTCAATTCTAACATCTGGTACTTGGGTTAATATCCCAGTACTGACACTGTAGTGCAGTATGAGAGTGATGCTGCACTTCTGAGGTGCCATCTTTCGGATGAGACTGTAAACCAAGGTCCCATCTGCCTGGATTGGTGGTAGTTTAGGTGGATGTTAAAGATCCCATGGCACTTATCAAAAGGAATAGAAACATAGAAGTTGACGGCAGATAAGGACTGCAAGGCCCATCCAGTCTGTCCATTTCTTTTTCTACCTTATAAGTGGCCTATCTATTCATAGTCATTTGTATTGCTCCCTTATGCCTATCCCATGCCTGTTTGAAGCCCTGCACTGTATTCATAGCCACCACTTCTTGTGGTAAGCCATTCCATGCATCCACCACCCTTTCTGTGAAAAAGAATTTCCTCACATTCCCCCTTAATTGGCCCCCTCTAATCTCATGCTGTGTCCTCTTGTCCTACTATTTTTCTTATATTTAAACATGTTAGACTCTTTCACCTTGTTAATGCCCTTAAGGTGTTTGAATGCCTCGATCATATCACCTCTCTCCCTCCTTTGCTCAAGGGTATACATATTGAGCTCTGTTAATCTGTCCTCATATGTCTTCTGATGCAGTCCCTGCACCATTTTGGTTACCCTTCTCTGGACTGCCTCAATTTGGTTAATGTCCTTGTGAAGGTGTGGCCTCCAATACTGCACACAGTACTCCAGGTGGGGACTAACCAGTGTCTTGTAAAGAGGGATTATTACCTCCCTCTTACGACTTGTGATGCCCCTACTAATACACCCTAACACCCCCCTAGCCTTACCTACTGCTTTAGAGGTCTGCTTGGATGATTTCAGGTCATCAGTGATGATGATGCACAAGTCTCTTTCTTCCTTTGTGACAGGTAGCAACTCCCCTCCCAGCCTATAGGTGGCTTCAGGGTTTCTCTTCCCTATGTGCATGATTTTGCACTTCTTTGCATTAAATCCCAGTTGCCACTCTTCTGACCATTTTGCTAGTTTATCCAGATCTCTTCTCATTCTGCCCACCCCATCTGGATCATCTACTCTGTTGCAGATCTTGTGTCATCTGCAAACAGACAAGCCTTACCCTCTAGTCCATCTGCAAGGTCACTAATGAAGATGTTGAAGAGGACTGGCCCAGGACTGATCCCTGAGGTACCCCACTTGTGACTTGCATCTCTTCTGACTGTATACCATTTACCACCACTCTCTGTTTTCTACCCCAACCAGTTTGCCACCCAGTTGACCAACTTCTGACCCACCCGAACCTACCCAACTTATTTATCAATCTTCTATGTGGAACAGTGTCAAAAGCTTTGCTGAAGTCAAGGTAGGCAACATCAACTGCTCCCCCTTGGTCCACCACTCTGGTTACCCAGTCAAAGAAATCTATGAGATTAGTTTGACAGGACCTTCCTGTTGTAAACCCATGCTGTCTTGGATCCTGTGCTCCTATGGATTCCAGGAGTTGCACTATCCTTTCCTTAAGGAGTGCCTCCATAAGCTTGCCCACTACAGAGGTAAGACTGACTGGTCTGTAGTTCTCTGCCTCCTTCCTGCTACCACTCTTGTGGAGCGGGATCACATGAGCCCTTCTCCAGTCTTCTGGGACCTCTCCTGTGCTTAGAGACTCACTAAACAGTTCTGCTAATGGCTCTGCTAGTTCCACCTTTAGCTCCTTAAGTACCCTGGAATGTATGCCATCAGGTCCCATTGCCCTATCCACCCTGAGCTTAGCAAGCTCTTGTAGGACCCTTTCTTTTGTGAAGGGAGTAGTGCTCACCTCCCTCCCCCCTATGTCCATGATGCTGAGCTGTGGGCCCTGCTCTACCTTCTCTTCAGTAAATACTGAGCAAAAGTATCTATTTAGGATAGATGCCTTTACAGGGTCCTCCTCCTCAGATGCTCCCTTTTCTCCATTAAGCTTAGCAATACCCCCTCTGGACTTTCTCCTTTCACTAATGTATCTATAGAAAGTCTTGTCACCTTCTTTTACTGTTTGTGCTAGTGTTTCCTCAGTTTGGGATTTTGCCTGCCTTACTGCCTTCCCTGCTTCCCTTAGGGCAGTTAGGTATGCCTCCCTATCTTCATCCCGCTGTGTTCCCTTATATTTCCTGAAGGCCAGCCTTTTGGCTCTGACCTTTTCTGCTACTGTATTTGAAAACCAAAGTGGTTTCCTTCTTCTTTTGCACTTCCTTATCTGTCTAACACAATGGGATGTTGCTTCAAGTATTGCATCCTTAATGCTTGCCCACTTTGCCTGTACCCCCTCACCTGTGTTTCTTTTTGCCAGGGCTAGCATAACTCTGTTGGCCATCTTATCAAAGTCAGCTCCTCTGAAGTCCCATATTTTTGCCTTGGAATGGGATGATTTAGATGTAGTAGCCAAACTGAACCATACCATGTGATGGTCACTGGCCCCCAGGTGACCTTCTACCTGGAGATCTGTGATCCCTTCCTTGTTAGTCAGTACTAGATCTAGGATAGCCCTGTCTCTTGTGGGTTGCTGTACCAGTTGTTTGAGGCCTTCTCCCTGCAGGGAATCCACTATGTGTCTAGTTCTGGCAGTTGTTCCTGCTGGTATTGATCAATCTGTATCCGGCATGTTGAAATCTCCCATTATCAGAACCTCCCCTTTAGCTGTCATGTTTTGTATATCTTCTAACAGTAATGTGTCTATGTCCTCCCCCTGGTCTGGGGGCCTGTAGACAACCCCAGTTCTTATGGCTGTCCCATTTCCTGTTTCCAGGGTGACCCATAGTTCTTCTGGCTCCTTATGTGTATTCTGAATTTCTGTAGCTTTGATATTTTCATTGACATACAGGGCCACTCCTCCCTTTTGCACCTCGGTCTCTTCTGAACAATACATAGCCAGGTACTGAAGTCTCCCAAGTGGGTTACTGGTAAACCACGTCTCACTAATTGCTACTATGTCCAGTTTAGCCTCTGACATTATTGCCTGCAGGTCTGGGATCTTATTTCCCAGGCTGTGAGCATTTGTGTACATGATTTTCCATTGGCCAGATTTTGGTGTGTTAGTTGTTGGGTGAGGTTTGGCATTACCCTGTGTGTCGTATGGGAGACAAACCTTTTTCTTACCTGGTGATGCAAATGAACTGCAAACATGCTGAATCCCTGTTTGACCACTAGCTGAGGGGAGGGTGTTCTTCCCATCGACGATGGGGTGCTGCACCCTCTCCATTTGCTAGTTTAAATATTCTGCAAAGACATCAAACTTCGCCCCAATGCACTGCCTTAGTCAGATGCAGTCCATCAAATTTAAAGAACTTTCGCTCCCAGAACTGTTGCCAGTTCCCTACAAATCTGTGTCCTTTTTCCTGGCACCAGCACCTGAGCTACCCTATCTCCCCTTCTCTGACCTTCCGTCCATCTGCTCCCCTCTCCCAGACTGGCAGGATCTCAGAGAAGGAGATGCTGGATGAAATAGATGATAGTTTGTCACCCAGCCTGGTCAGGTGTTCCTTGGTCTGCACAACTGACCAGCTGGCGAGATCATTAGTCCCTATGTGTACTAGGACATCAATGTTTTCTCCTGCTTTGTGAACAATTTATAATGCGGTCAGTGTCTCTCCATGCTGATGTACCTGGGAGACATCTGACCATTACCCCTGGCTGGAGATGGGTATCAACTCCCTGAATCATGGAGTCTCCTATCATCAGAAGTTTTTTGGATTTCCTTTTTGCTTTTTTTGTTTTGGTTCCTGATTTGGGTGAGTTTTGTTGTGCTAGCTCCTGTGCTGCAGTGTCCTTCTCTGCAGTGTCTTCTGCCTCTTTGTTTGATTTCAGAGATAGAGGCAGATACCTGTTTGTAGTGTTTATATGGTTTTTGGAGGTAATATGTTGCAGAGCAGAGAGTGATGGGGCACCCAATTTGCCCCTCCTAACCACCTGCCAACCTCCTGGACCAACTACCCTCTGCGGTCGAGGTTTTTCTGTTGGATGCTGGGGAAATGGCGGGTGGTTCTTATAATGTATTAATGTAATAGGGAAATATTTTATTATACCTTGAAAGTAAAAAACATACAGTAAGTGTTGCAGCACACAAATCATGATACAAAAACAAAAGGAAGCAGAAATAAGCATTGCATCATACTTTCAATACAAACTCCATTGATAAAGTCCCAAAACTATAAACAAAAGTGGTAAACCCCCCCACTGAGAAAAAAAAAATTGAAGAATAATGTATTCAATATGTAAACGCAAGTCATATACATAAAAGTGTTACATCATACTAAATTAATTATGCTAAAGAAAAAAAAGGAAAAAAGGAAATCCCAGTAGGCTATTCAAAGATATCATCAGAACTAAACCAAAACACCCCCCCTCCATTTGTGTAGCTAACATCTGAAGCAGAAAAAACACATCACAATGGATGCTTGTGATTCTCTCCAAACCTAAGAGCTTACATAAAACAATTCAACATCAACCCGTGTCCAACCAGGACATATTTCTCCACCATAATTTATCAAGTTCAGGGAGGACTTTACTTTGTTCCACAGCCTGCCAGAGCAACACAGCTTTCTGTAATAAAAGGAAAACATGTTCACCTAGTAACAGTTGTTTTCAAAGGGACCAACCACACCTAGCCAGCCATGGTTGATAACTAATAGTTACCGTGTCAAACTTAACCCATGCTCCTGGAAGCACTCCTTCAGTCCAAATTTGGGGGGGGACTGTTGCTGAAAGGGGTTCAAGGGCCATTTCCTATGAAAAACTTCCCAAAAGGACAAAGCAAAGGGACATTCTAGCAAGAAATGTGAGAATGTCTCAACCAGCCCTGTGCATTCATTCCCTGTGGGACAAGTTCGTTCCGTGAGGTCTTTATGTTTCAAATTATCTTGAACACCCAATTTCTTATGTGCACAGAGCCAAACAAAGTCTCTCATATAATGTGGAAGTCTTCAACTGGATATAAAGGAATGAACTGCAGATTGGTATATAGCCGGTAACACTGAATACCAGGGAGAAGTATAAAAAGAGGATCCCATTATCCAACTATAAAGGACTTTCCTGGAAGATGCACCGAGAAAACTTTTCACAATCTTCCATACCTTCAATTTACCAATAACACCAATAAAATGGTTTGATAAGTGTGTCACCCGGGTTTGGCGAGGGAGAAAGGTTGAGGGGTCCCAATTGGTTATTAAGGGCCCAAGTTCATATGTAATCCAAAGGGTCCAGATTTTAATATCATTTTTCAAAAGGGGCAACAAATTATAGTACATAAAGGTAACATAGAAAAAGACAACCGGGTTTACCATACCCAGGCCTCCCTGCTTTATAGGAAGATAGGTAGTACCTCTTTTAACCAGGTTTAATCTACTCCCCCACAGACTTTGGAAGAAAACACTACATACTGATGTCTCCAGGGAGACCAGGGGATGGAAAACAGCTGCCAGAAACAGAAAATGCGACAATAGGTAGGTCTTAATTAAATATATACATTTGGCTTTAGACATCTGCCATTTATTCCACCTAGCTACTTCTCCCTGGACATAGTCAAATGCAGTTTCCAATTATATTTTTATGGGTCTTCTTCTCCAAAATATATACCTAAGATTTTTCTATAGGTCCTATCCACAGGTATTCCCCAAATTGATGCTACATCACCCGCATCATATCCTAAGGGTAAAATGCCACTTTTCAATGAATTTATTTTAGACCCAGTATAAACTGAAAATTCATGTAGGATCGATTTAGCTGCCACCGCAGAGGATCTATCAGCTAAAAAAAAAAAAAATCATCAGCAAATGCTAAAGCAACAATCTGACTATCCTTTGACCCTACCAAAACCCCAGTTATTGATTCTGTCCCATATAGGGCATTCAACAATGGATCCAGAGATAAGATGTACAGAAGGGGGCTGAAAGGGCACCCCTGTCTTACTTCTCTATGTACTGGAACTGCCTTACCCACCCAACCATTTATACTTGGTATGAGACTAATCTCTTTATAGCAAGTCTGAAGCCAAGCTATAAAAGTAGGTGGAAACCCATAAATCTTTAAAGTCTCCCACAAATACACATATTTGATTCGAAGCCTGTGATTGATCTAAGCAAACCAAATGTCCAAATAAGTATGGTGTGTATCTTTATGTAAAATTTCTCATATGAAAATAAAAGCATCCTGGATCCATTTTGCTGGAATGCCACTAAATTGAGACGGGTGTATAACAGTATCAATAACCCTGTTACACAAAATCTTCATTGATATTTTATAATCTGTGTTAAGGATTGATATACAGTAGGTCTCCAATTTTTTAAATCTCCCTGACATCCTCCTTTAAAAATTAAGAGTCCCTCCAGCATACTGTCAGGGAGTCTCTGCTGCAGTAGGCAATTATTAAAACATATTCCCAATTCTGGACCCAAAACTTCCCAAATGTCCTTATAAAGTTCATGCGGGAGCCTGTCCAACCCAGGTGTAATTCCAGATTTTAGTGACCATATGACATCCTTCAATTCCCCTTGCTTAATAGATGAAGTTAAAAGAGCCCCCATTTCCAATTGAAGTTGAGGAAGACTCCTATTAGCCAGCCATTTCTTCATCTCCCTAACTGGTAAAGCCTGACTAGTAAATACATGAGTGAAATACTCTGATATTTCCCCTAGAATACCCATATTATCCATGACCTGACCTCCTGAAGAGGTAATGAGGTACTCCATGTTGCGGTGATCCCGGAGGAGTTACATAGAATCAAAAGGCAAAGTATCTTTTGACTTCCCACTGGTGCTATATTTTTGTTTATGTTCCAGAAGCTTTATGGTCTCTAGTTGTTTATGAGCCAGTTCGGCTTTTAATTCTGTAATTCTCTGAAGGTCCCCCCTTCCCAAATTAGGTCGCAAAGATGTCCAGAAAGAAATACTATCTCTTAAATAGCAAAGCTCATCCTACCGAAATCTCCCATTAATGTGCCCCACAGTGCAAAAAAATTATTTAATCTCCTTTTCAGTGTCTTCCCACCAAACATTACTGTCAGAATATAAGAAGAAAACTGATTTTCATGCCTGTAATATGGCAGAAAAGCCTTCTTTAACAGGGGGGATACTTCAAAGCATACTATTAAACTTCCATGTCCCTGGCCCCCGCCGCTCCTCCAGGAGATCACCTAGTGCAAGAGATAGAAGTCTATGATCTGATGTAGCTACATTCTGCAGAGCCACTGATTTGATATTAACCGAGGAGGAAACAAAGAAATAGTCGATCATAGAGGCTCGGGAGCCACAAAAGTAAGTACAACGACTAGTACAAGTGAGAGAACCAAAAGCATCCACAAACCCCACGTCCCTCGGAAGTTGAGCTAGACACTGAGCATCACAGTAAGTTTTCTTTCCTTTGGGGGCTAAGATTTGAGAGGGCAAAGTAACATTAAAATCAACCCCCAATATCACTAAATGAGTGGTCACCAGTAAGAGGGAAAGAGATCGAAAAAGATTTGTCTGATCATGTTTAAGCTGAGGGGCATAGTTATCAAGGAGATGAATAAATCGATGTTCCTATTTTATATTCAGTAATAAAGCTCTGCCTTTCTGCAACTCTAGGTGATGTATAACTTTAACTTTGGAGAAGAAAAAACAAATTCCCACCCCTGAACACAAAGAGTCTCCCTGTGACCAAAAGCTGTCCCCCCATATCCACTCTTTTGTGGCCGCAGCCCTTTCCTCCAAGGAATGTAAATGTACATCTTGAAAAAATGCACAATCAAGATTGCTTTGTAAAAAGTAAGTATAAGTACTGCGTCGTTTCATGAGGGATTGAATGCTATTCACATTCAAAGAAGCTACACTAAAGTGAAATGGATCCATAAAGAGTTAACCAGAGAGATATGCCCAAGATTTCTCATGTCACTTTGCTAGAGGCTCTGGTTACTCGTCCGCTTTTGTTGCTATGGGTTGCATGATCGGTTTGTTCAGGTGTCATATCCCAGGTAGTAACCTGGGGTAACCCTTCCGCCGGTATCGTCCCAGTGTCCAGGTCCATAGGATCATCCATTAATACAGTATATGCGTTCTGGGTTTCCAGGGGTACGGCTGAGTCACTCTTCTTAGGTTTTGACCTTGTTTTAATAGGTTTCCCTTTTTTTCCCAAAACCAGGGTAAAGTCATCCCTTCCAGAAGGAAGTACTATGGGGGGGGGTTCAGTGGGAGTGTCACTGACAATGGGTGCCTCCGCTGGAGCAGATACCTGCAGAGAGGGTTCATGTACTGGTACCTGAGTATCAGGGTCTTGACCTGGGGGGGTTTACTAACACCAGTCTTTTAGTGGCTTGGGCATTTGTCCCTAGAGTCAGGAGAAACTGTTCTCCGAGGGCAACCTGGCCCTGTTGTACAGCCAGACGTATGTAGTGATCTTGGACCCCAAAATCAGCCTCCTCTGTATTTTTTGCTGCTGACGGGCAATCCTCAAAAGTATGGCCCAGGCCATCACAGAGGTTACATTTGGGCTGTTGGAAACAGTGAGCACTGGGGTGACCCAGTTCTCCACAAAATGTGCATTTCAAGACATCACAGGAAGTGCTAATATGTTTTGAAGATCCACACTTGAAGCAAACCCTAGGCTGTCCAGGATAGAAGAGAAACCCTTTATCTCTTCCAATAAAGAAGCAATTTGGGAGGTGCAGTAAGTCATGTTCAGTATGATGTAATTTAATACGGAATTTCCATCCTCCATTCCAAAAGCCCTCTGCATCCATAATGGGCATAGGATTCCCCTGAATGTCACATCGTTTCTCTAGCCAATGAACAATGTCCACTATATTAACCCCCTCATTCTGAAAAAGGATCGTAATTACCCTAAAGGGGTAGGACAATAAATTCAGACCAAAGGGGATTTGTTTTTAAATTGATATAGCGACACCAGAAGGTTTCCAACAGTGCTGGAGTACGAAAACTGATATCAAATGTAAATTTCCCCTGTACATGGCTCAAAGCATACACCTCTGAGGGCAAGAAAACCGTACTTCTTTTGAGCAAAATTTTCCCCACGTAGAATCTATCAGAGGGATTTTTGCGAGGGCCTAATATCAAAGGCGGATCATGTTCCTTCATTTAGCTAATTCTACTGGGTGGTAAAAGTGACTAGCATACAGTAGGTTGACTTAACAGGTTCCCCTGAGTTTGGTACTGATGCAGGATCCAAATTAAGGGTTATATCAGGGTTTACAGAAGGTTTCTTGAGTACATGACCCCCCTGACTTTCCCCTGGGGCAGGCATAGCTCCCGAAGAAGCAACGTTTGATTCCATAATTCCCTCAGTAACAATAATAGGAGGATTACTTATCTGAGTTCATGATTTATGTCCTGATGTAGGCTGCTCAGAGTTGGGCCTCCAATGGCCATCTGAAATCGAAATCCATCCCGCGGCCAAGAGGGCGTTGTCAGGTGACCAAGATTCCGCTGCTTCGGTACTCCAGTCTCGCCTAGGCGACAAATTGACTGCTGAATGGGGCTCTGCTGACCTCTGGTCGGCTGAAAGGATTTTCGAGTGGCCTTCTGAAACTGCTGTACCTGGTGAGTTCTCTGATCGCTTCCTTTTCCTGTCCTCAGCCTGCCAATTTCATTCAGAATTCAATTGCTCGTTAACATGGAGCAATTCTGCTTCCAGGCATTTCTGTTTTTGCTCGAGACTCAGCTGCTCACTGGTATAGCTATTTCTTTCCGGAGAGGGACCACAGTCTTAGGCGATCTACTGGCCACCTGAAGGGTGCATTCCAGCCGCCTCCAGAGCAGATCTCTCGACTCGTGACATCATAACTCCTTGAGCATACTCTTGGGCTTCTCCAGCCCCAGCCATCCAATCACTACCGAGTCCAGCAGTGAAGTGAGACACCTCGCAGTACAGCGTTTCCCCTACAGGAGAGTAGGGGAATTTCCCCGGTGTCCTGGCCAAATTTCCCTCTTTCACTAAAATAATTATACCACCAACAGCTTAATCTGGTTCAAGGTCAGTTGGCATTCATCTGTATCCCCTCCCCATGGTCATGCCTGAAAATAGGCAGGATTTGTCTAGTGCACTTACCTGGTCAACAAAAACTAAATAAAATAAATAAATAAAATTTTCCCCACCACTGACATCAAACTAACAGGCTTGTGGTTACTTGCCTCTGCCTTGCTCCCACTTTTGTGAAGGGGAATCACATCTGCCCTCCTCCAGTCCTCAGGTACCACACCATCTTCCCATGATTTGTTAAAAAGAGTAGACAGTGGTGCCACTAGTTCTCCCATTAGTTATTTTGGAATTCTGAGGTGAATCCCATCAGGCCTGTGATATGATCGAAACATTCAAACTCTTTATGGGCTGTCTTGTGAGTCTCCCTTGTGGAGGTTTCCAGTGTCTCCATTGGTCTCCACTGCAGGTTCTTCTGTAGAGGAAGCATGCTCTGCCAGAATGGCATATGAATTGTGGAGATGTACAACTGGAAGGATGCGCCTCTGTTCCACCACCCTCACCCTCCCTGACTTGTCGTATGTAGGAAATTAAAGAAATTAATCTCTCTAGCTAATTTGGCCAAATCACCCAAATGTAAACAGGACACCTGAGGGTTGGGTCTGTTTACCTACACCTCCAATTAGTATTTTTTCACCTGTAATCTCTTTTCCTTTAGGACTGAAGACAATTTAGGGTCACAGAAAGAGAGTTGGTTTCTTTACATAAAAATCTGGTATTGTACTATGATCAGTAGTCATAGAATTTGTTGCTGAGGGCATCTACTACTACTACCTTATTAAAATAATTATGTATTGCTATTCCTGTATGATATACCAGTTTTAGTATTGTTGCTAGTCCTTGGGTAAATCACAAATGATATTAATATATGCATAGACTGGGGCCTTGATTTTCTAATAGCCTCTAGAGCAAGGTGCACCAATCCATGGCTGCAGTAAACTCCAGGTGCATCAGAGATCATGTGCTCTATTCTTGAAATAAGAGGGTCCCTGTGCCAAAGTCTCCAGAGTTGCTGCAGTCACAGTGTTGCAGAAAACCTGTGGCACACCAGAGGGGTTTGACAGAAGGTCCTGTCAAATCCCCCTTGCCAGCGTAATGCTGGCCCAGCCATGGAGTTGGGGGGAGTGAAGGACCCTGCATGATGAGGAACCAGGGCATAGTGACCAGTGAGAGTGCTTAACTTGGTGACAGGGGCATGGCGGCAGTGGCAGGGTACAGAGGTGGCACCCAGCGGTGATGCCACTGCCAGTGAGACACAGTTGCATAGATTGGGTACACCATGGAAGGCACGCAAGCACTCTGTCCCAGATGCCATAGCACCACCAGCCCTGGCACCTGCTCTGTAGCTGACACAGTCCTCGATGGTACAGTTGGTCATCATCATGGCTCCACACGGTGGGCTGTAAATCAGGGGAATGCTGTGGTGCCTGGGAGATGTCCCCATCCACCAACTGCACTTAGTACCCCACAGCCAATGTCACTGGCTGCATGCTGGAGATTGTGTCAGTGACAGGGCAGGTGCCAGGGCTGGTGGCACCTGGAGGTCCAGTAAAGGGTCTGTGCATGCCTCCCATGGTGTACCAACTCAAGGTGGCTGTGTTCCACTGACCATGGCACCACCACTGGGTGCTGCCTCTGTACCTTGCAACTGCCTCTGTGCTCTCACTGCCTGATTCAGCACCCCCACTGAACCCTATCCCTGGTTCCTGACATTGCAGGCCCCACCTGCTCACCTCCCACCAAAGCACTCATGCAGGGCTCAAAGACCAGATTATGGCTGGCCAAACTAAAGCCCCATCTTGTGACCATGGCAGGGCTTCCAAAATCCCAAATAATGGGATACTGCAGCAGCACCACAGCACAAGCCCCCTTGCATCCTGGTGCACCACATCTGCTGGTGCAAGGGTGGCACGGGAGGGGTTCAGCACATGGCATCCCGCTTTCAATCCAGTCTGAATTCAAAAATTGGAAGTGATGCAACTTTTGGAACAAGGTGCCACTTGTATCAATTCCTTTTGGTTCAGGCTGTTGTGCGAAATGCTCCCTACTGAAAATAAAGCCCTAGGTGTCTAATCTAGTTTGTGCATATCTCTTGATGAAGAACATTTGCTTTCAAAACAAGTATAATGAGTGTAGATGGTTTGCTAGTAAATTCAAACTGATTCCATCAGTGATTGTAAATAAGGCAGATATAACCTCCTGGGATGTCATATATAGAGCTGTGTGAATAAAAATTTCCACTGGCAGAATTTCCTCAAAAGTCAAACTTTTACTTCCATGAAAGTTCAGAAACCAAATTAGCAATTTTCATGGAAATTCCAGTTTATGATGACAGAATAAATGTATGAAATGTGGATTATCATATTAAATTGTGGAAAAAAGTCCACAGAACTGATTACTGTCAGTTGTCATGTTAATTTTTTCTGTTAATAGTATCTGATAATTCATTAATTTATTTCACAGTTCAGAGAGGCACTGAACTGAGGAATGAATGTATGAATTGTGGATTAATGTATTAAACTGAGGGGAAAAAGTCTGCATAACTGATCACTGAACTGTGGAATAATTACATGTATTGCAGAATAATCTACTAAACTGCAGGATAAAATTCCTCAGAACTATCATTCCACAGTTCATGTATATTACTCTGCAGTTGACACAAAATATTCTGTGGAACAGGATGAAAATCTTCCAAACACATATGGATGATTGCAATCTTACCAATGGCAGAAATTTGGAAAATTTCACGAAAGTTCCATGAAAGTGGAGTTCACAATTTAGGCCCAGCTGTACATAAATGTAATATCAAGAATTTTCTCAAGCACTTTTATTATGTTGCTTCTAATATTTTTGACAATATAAAATAACACATATACACTTTACCGAGGCCAAAATCACAAAAAAGGGGATGAAATGTTTTCTCTCAGTTGTTTCTAGAATAATTTAGACATGAATACTTCTAATCTAACCTAGTGATTAAAAACCTTGTTTGTGTCCATAAGTAGTGTTAAATAATTCCCTTTTGTCATGTCAGATGAATCTAACAGATTTCTTTGACTGGGTGACCAAAGTAGTAGACAAGGGAGGGGCTGTGAACATGGCCTACCTAGACTTTAGCAAGACATTTGACACAGTCCCACACAAAAGATTAATAAACAAATTAGCTGTCCTGGGAGTGGGTCCCAGGGTGGTACCGGGGTAAAACATTGGCTGGACAAAAGGACACAGAGGGTAATAGTAAATGGAGTCCACTCCATATAAAAGGGGGTTACTAGCGGTGTACCCCAGGGTTCAGTACTGGGTCTGGTCCTTTTTAATGTCTTATTAAGTGACATTGCAGAGGGACTGGAAGGAAAAGTATGCATCTTTGCAGACAACACAATGATCTGGAACCGGGTTTACACACAAGGAGGGTGGAAAGGATGAGAAGGGACTTGGCAAGGTTGGAGGAATGGTCAAAAGAATGGCAGCTTAGATTCAATGAAAAGAAGTGCAAAACAATGCACCTGGGAAACAAAACCCAGGGGAAGAGTACACAATGGGGGGGAGGTACTAACAACAAAAATGAAAAAGGACATGGGGATAGTTATATCAGATGACCTAAAGGTAAGCAAACAATAAGGAGGACTGAGGGGATACTGGGATGTATAGGAAGAGGTATCACCAGTAGAAAATAAGAAGTTGTTATCCTTTTGTATAGACAGTTGAGTGAGACCCCATCTGGAGTACTATGTGCAGTTCTGGAGATCCCATCTCTGCAAGGACATAGACAGGATGGAGGCAGCCCTGAGTAGGGCAACTAAAATGGTGCAGGGTCTGCACCAGATGCCATACAGAGAGATAAATTAAAGGAGCTTAATATATATACCCTCCAGAAAAGTAGGGAGAAGGGGGACACAATAAAAACTTTCAAGATCTCAAGGGAATCAACAAAGTCCAGGAGAGTATCATCTTTCAGAAAAACAGATGTGCAAGAACAAGAAAAGGGGCACAATTTGAAGATAGAGGAAGGCTAGCTCAAGGGCAAAATGAAGAAATATTTTTTTCATGGAGAGAGGGTGGTGGACACGTGGAACAGCCTTCCTGAGGAGATTGTGGTGTCAAAAATAGTGGGGGAATTCAAGAATGCATGGGACAGACATAAAGAAATTCTGGTGGGGGTAGGAAGAAGTAGGCTGTTGGTTATCTAGGATCTGAAGCTAACCCAACAGGTAGGGAAATGGGCAGATGGGGTGGGTCAAGTGGTCCTTATCTGCCATCAAAGACTATGTTTCTCCTTTCCCATCTATTTTTAGTATTTTATAAATAATATGAATTTTTGAAGTTAATCTTTTTATTCAACTTTTCAGAAGTAAAGCAGCACATACTGTACAATATATTCAATGAATTCTTGAGAAATATTTCTGTATTGCCAAATCTCTGTACTGTTTCTGTTTTATTTTACAGAATATGGTTTGTCTTGGTAAACTACAGTTTATATCTCTGTGAAAACTGAACCTAATCCTGAAGGATACAGTATATGCATGTTTAAAAAAAATTAAAATATGGGAATGTAAATCCTTTGGTGCAGTACTCTACTGTATTTCTTCCTCTATACAGGTTCTTGGCAGTCTGCTGTCTCCCACTGTTTGTAGTTCTAAAATAAAAATTGTTATTCACTCTTTAATGAGAAGTATCTAATGCTATTTGACCTAATTCTAATCTAAGAGCAACATCTGGCACAGAATTGGGAAGTCTTAGTAAATACCTGCAAAGTTTATTTAAGACAATTTCTAACTGAGTCATTTTTTGTAAATCTCAAACGTTCACAGGCATATAGTATTTCTACATTTATTTTCACATTTATTACCAAAAGACTACCATCCACTTAGTATCCCCCATGTGTTCCCATGAGCCTTCTGTCCCAATTAATTTTATTCTACAGTTTATGTTTTATATGATTTATATGCAAGTTCCCTTTTAAGTTATTAGAATTCATGATACTTAGATATTCATATGACTTCACTGTTTCCGTTTTTGCCCTAATTGAGTAATGCATATATATTTTTGTTTGCTACACCAAAATTAATAGTTGTGTTTTAGACTGGTTTACTTGTAGAACATTTTATTTTAATACATTTTTAAATGTATTTACTTTCCTCTGCAAACCTAACAAGGATGTGGGTTTTGAAACAATTGCATTTGGATATGCCAGTTGTGGAATTTTCTGACAAACTTTTTGTGAATGGAATTCATCATCATATAATTGTTTTATGAAACTAGTTCTCTAGGGAAGTAAGGGTTGGGGAAGAGACCACTGGACACCAGAGAAAGTGTATTTATATATCAGGTGGGTGATCAGGTGGGGGGAGCAACCACTGGACACCAGGGAAAATTTATTTATATGTTGATTGGGTGATCAGGTAGGGGGAAGGACCACTAGACGCCAGGGAAAATATATTTATATATTGAGCAGGTGATCAGGTGGGGTAAGGGACCACTGGATACCAGTGAAAATGCATTTATATATTGGGCAGGTGATCAAGTGGGAGGAGGGACCACTGGACAGTAGGGAAAAATGTATTTATATATTGGGTGGGTGATAGGGTGGGGGAGTGACCGTTGGACCCCAGGGAACATTTATTTATATATCAGGCAGCTAATTGGGTGGGAGGAGGACCCACTGGAAACCACAGACAATTGATTTATATATCATCAGGCAGGTGATCGGGTGGGGGGAGGGAATTCTAGCCACCAGGGAAACTTTTATTTTGACTCTGGGTGGTGATCGGCAAACAGCGGGGAGGGAGGGGGCACCACTAGACACCAGGGAATAATACATTTATTTTGCAGTTCAGTGATTTGTGGATTAATGTATTACCTTTTTGTTCACAGAACTGACCACTGACAGTTATCAGTTCTGCAGAAGTTTTTGCAGCAGTTTAATATAATAATCTGCAATTCATACATTTTTTTCACTGTTCTAAGTCAGATCTTCTGCAAAAGTTGCTAATTTAATTTCTGAACTTTCATGGAAGTGAAAGTCTGACTTTCATGGAAAATCTACTAGCAGAAGTCTTTTTTTTCACACAGTTTTAATGGGTACAATTCAAGCATACGAATGAAAAAAGAGGACTGGAATATTTTCAGTGTACTGAGAAACAGATGTAAGAAATTAATAAAAGAAAGAAAGCAGATTACTAAAAAAAGAAGAATTTTGCAATAAAAAACTTTTTTTGAGAGAGAAATTATTTAATAAAACCCATGAAAAGAGAGGATATTAAGTGTCTCGAGACAGGTGACCAGGACTTGAGAGTCTGGGTATAGCTAACTATTTAAATGAGACTTTTACTGGTTTATCCAGTTATATCATTGATTTCACTGACAAAGGGATTAAACATACTGTCATTCTTTTAAAAAGCTAGTGTACTGCCTGGAATTAATAATAATTTTCAGATGCAGTCAGCTCTCACATCCTATATCTGAAGTATTTTTATTTTTATTTTCTGTTTGCTAATTAGAAGATTTTTCACCAGCCAGTATGGGGCTGATATGTGGAGCAGCACTCTGTTTGAAGGCTAAAAAAGGTTATGTTCCTCCCCCTACATCATCAGAAATGTGAACAAGCACATTGAGGCATCACAATCCTTGCAATCTGAGCAGTGATTGTCACAAGTTACCAGTCAAAATGCAGGTAATTGTGACATCACTAGTAACCAAGAAGAGCCAGTCCCTGCTGCTTCATGAAAGAGAGAATATTTTGGCAGTGGGAAATGGTGCTCTTGGTTACTAGTGATGTCACAGTCAGTGTGGTCTCAGTATTGAGTTGGTGGAGGAACAGAACCAACTTTTTTTTTTAGCCTCCAGACAGAGTGCTGCTTCACACATCACCGCAGTACTGCCAGGTGAAAAATCTGTAATGCCCTTTACACACTAGGGAGCTTAAAATGGTTTAAATGCCTTAAACTGTTTCAAGCTCCTGGAACACGGTTTGCATCCACACTGTAACGCAGTTACAACCGTGTTACAACTGTGTTCTAAAACCATGCTAAAGCCCTGCTAGAGAGGTAGTCTTTAGCACGGTTTTAGATAAACACGATTCCCTTAATCCATGGGTTTTTTTTTTTTTTTTTTTTCAAAAATAGTTTATTTTGTGGTTCAAGGTATACAGAAGACAAAGTAACTTCCTGAATAAATACTGAGATCAGACATACAGTCACAAGCATGTCTACATACAGATTCAGCCAGATTGTCTTACAAGCTATGCATATCCTCTTATGTGGATTGTGTTACAGTTAAAATGGGTTGCCATTAAGAGCAACCCCCATTGTTTCAGGCCAGCTGACCCTGGGAAGAGATTAGGATACAACAGGGGTGAGGGGGAGGGAGAATGAGGTCATAAAAGGGGAGGGCTTTCTCAGGACATCACCAGAGTGTGTTGGGGGGGGGGCCAATGGAAAACAAAGGCAGGCAGGGAAGGGCAGAGCAAAAGGAGTTAAGATGGGCAACATAGAGGGGCTCGGCCATTTTCTGCTAGGTTTCTTTGGGTAAGTAAATTTCAAGAAAAAGAACCTAGCACATCAGTCAGTGAGTTTACTCAAAAAGGTAAGAAAAAAAAAAGAGGATGCTTTAAGTTGTTATTTAAATAATTACTGTTTTAATTGATTAATTGATGGATCAGTTTTTGGTTTGGTCAGGATGCATTTGATAGCAAGTTTTAAAGTGATGTAAAATTTGGGTTAGTAAAGTTGTTTTATGGTTTTCTCCCACTGGGATGTAGATTAAATGGTAGAGGATGACAGCGTTAATTTGTAAAGCTATGCAGCTTTGAATGATTTGATTTGTAGAAGTAGATCATTTTTAATCGTTGAGTATAAAAAAAAAATGCTAGTGGATCAATAGTGGAACACGTGTGGTAGGCCTAATAGGCAGTAGCTAGAGATTGCAGGCTAGCAAGAAAACAGAGTTTTGTCAGAAGAGGTGCGAGGCTTTTCTCTGGAAAGAAAAAGACCTGAAGATGGCACAGCCAAGACCTATCCAGAGGGATTCATTGCAAAAGGGATAATTATCCCGGTAGGGGCAGAGGATTGTTTGAATGTCAGGAGCAGAATGCGAGGAGAAGACAGGGGGTATTGAAAAAGGTAGAGTAGCTGCAGAAAGGCGAATCTGGCTGATAGGAGAGCAGATGGTGCAAAAATCGGTGGGATTTTCAGGGGCAGGCAGTAACGATGGATGGAAGATGGAGGTAGGTGTCAGGACAAAAAAAAGAGAGAAACGGTACGAGGGGCCAGGAATTGGTGTCGGGGAGAAAGGCAGGCCCAGAGCCTTCAGGGAAAAGCCACATGGGGGACGGACAGAGCAGGCTGGAGACGAGAGGAACATGGGGGCTCCAGGAGCTGCGTGGTTGTTGGAGTGTCTTTCGGAAAGAGCGGCGAATGGAAAAGGGGGCTGCGGGGGAGGCGGGGGTTGGACAGTAGCAAGGACAAGAGCGGCCTTGGGTATGGTGCGTGTTTTGGAGCGTGGTCATGGAGCATCTTGTTTTTCTTTTTGTGCAGAGATGAGCCGGGAACGGGTGAGGAGGCCCGTGGTGGGGGGTCCAAGGATGGACAAAGCAAACGACAAAGAGGAGCTGGTCACGTGGGGAATGCCATGGTAGGGCAGTGGGGAGGAGAAGGGTCCATATTTTTTCACGTGTCCTAGTTATGACAAAATGGCAGGATTCTGGTGGGAGTAATGCAGCTTGAGCCAGGTTTATCCTGAACCTGAACATGGCAGTTGTTAATGGCCAGGATTCTGGTGTTCTTTTTCAATATTTTCCAGCTTTTGTGTAAGAAGTGCTAATTTCTAGCACAACAACAATGATAGGTTTACATTTTTCATGGGTAAACTCCATATAGTAACTGGACTATGGATTAGCTTCTACATCGAACAGCAGTGGCATTTAAGAACTATATCCCCTACCAGTGTCCTAGGGGCCACTAGGAAGAGGGGGGCCAGAACAAAAAAAATGGGGTAGGCCCCCATGTGTTGATGAGGTTAGTGCTACGCAATAAGGGTGGTGCAGGCAGGCATTGCTGTGGGGGGAGGAAAATGGGTAGGGCTGCAGGAGGCTCAAAGAAATTGGAAGGGGTAATGAAAGAGGGTCAGAGGGCTGCGACAAGGCATGGTAACATTAGGAGCTCCTTTTGGTCAACTGTCAGGGTCAGGGGCTTAAAAAGGCCCCCCCTTTCTGCAAGTTTAATGACTCTGGCAAGGGCATGGCTATCGAGGAATGGGGCCCACCAAAAAAAAAAGTGTGTTTTGGTACAGGAAGGTTCCTAAGCATGGGGAGCAAGCTAGATTTCAAGGGCAAAAGCCAGTACCTCATAGCAGGAGGTGCAAAGACTAACTGAGGGGTCAGAAAAGGGTCCGGAGGCTGGCAGTTAAAAAAAAGGGGGGGCATAAGGATGGCAGGCGAAGGCCTTACCACTTTAACAAGTTGATACTGTTACCACGTGCATTTCCGCTACAGTATCTTTTGGCAAGGGGTGTCACCCTGTGCATCACTATATATATAAAAAAAAGAAAGAATGGATAGGTTGGGGCAGTAACCTTTTAGTGCAAATAAAAAGAGAAATCGAAGGGAAAGGCACAGAGAGTGAACTAACAAAAGATATTCTGTGTTGCAAGCAGGAAAAAGACAGAATGAATACCCATGGTAGCAGTTAGATGAAAGCGGATGCGATGAAAATGATCATGGGCATCATGGACAGGGCCCACAAGGTCCTGGATGCTGTCGAGGACACAGAAAAGAGGGACATGCCAGCACAGAAGGACAGGGTCAGGAAGAAGGGACAGAGCGGCGCAGGAGAAAAAGGGAAGGAAGCAGGACACCGGTGCAAGCTTCGCCTGGGTGGGAACCAACAGCCCATGCAATACTCGACCCTATACCTGCACCCAGTCAAGGGAGGCTGATGCCAGATCCGGAACCCAGCCCAAGAGAGGAGGGTAGGTCTCACCCAGAACTGGTACCCAACATTCCCACACCTGAAGCTAGCCGGCCAGAGGCAGACAAGGACCGGCAGGTCACAAATAATGGACCACGAGGAGGAGCGGAACCGGGGCCTAAGGCAATGAGTGCACTGGCAAAAGAACCCCAGGGAGAAGCAGGTACGGTGTTGACACTGGAAAGTACCATGAAGGAATATGTGGAGCAAATATTATTGGGTATGGGGGGGGGGACGGTGTTAAGAAGTTGCAGAAGGTGCTGGGCCAGTTAGAAGAGAAGGAAAAGGGAAAAAAGCAAGGAGATGAGGGGGAAAAGGAAATGATAGAGCACAAAAGGGGGGAGGGCTAAGAATAGGGGACCATGTGCCACTAGCGACAAAGGAAAAAATCTGGAAGGGAGAATTCGTTGATATTTTTGTGTTGGTAGATAAGAAAACAGCAGAGCTCTATGAAGAAAAGGAGAGCTTCAGTAAGAAAGAGTTGCAGCCGTGGTAGTTCTGGTCAAAAAAGAGGAAGAACAGAAGGGGCTCACATTTAAAGGGAAGTCATGGGAGGCTTGGACCCTGGGTTTCACTTATTATAACGCAATAGCCCAGGAGAAAAAGCCAGAATTGGGCATCCCTTTACTAGCATACTCTCTGATCATAAGAAATGCATATAAGATGATGGGAGGTACTAACTGGTTACAGTATGATGAGAAGTTCTGGATCCGAATGGCCAACTATGAGGAGGACTGCAGATGGGACTCCAGACATAATGACCTATGGGGGAAACCATGACAGCAGCCAGGAGGAGAGCGAGTGGCAGAGGGGAGGGCCACGGTATCAGAAGTGCTGTTGGGGATACAACAGAGCACACTGCTCCTTTCCAGGTTGTAAATTTCGGCACGCCTGTTTGAAATGTGGGGGAGCCCACCCAGCCGCGAGATGCAGATTTTGTGGCAAAGGTAACCCTTGGGGAGCAAGGAAATTGCTCCTTTTGAGGGGGTTACAGGGGGGCACAGAACGATAGCACATGGAAAGGGAAGGGGCATATGGGTGGGAGAGGGTTCCACCCAGAGGAAAGGTAGAAAAGACCATTTTCAGCTAGCAAGAACCCCGATCAGGGCCGAATTGATGGAGCAATGGATGAATGAATACCCAAATAAGGGAGTGGGGAGGGAATTAATAGAGGGATTCCAAAAAGGTTTCAGTTTACATTACCAGGGAAAGAGGTTTGGGACTTGTGCAAAAAATTTAAACTCAATAAAAGGCAAGAAGGCACTTTTAAAGGCAAAGATAGAGACTGAAACAGGGAGAACAGAGGGACTATTCAATGTCCCGCCTTTCCAGCACCTATGAGCCTCACCGCTGGGCCTGGTCCCAAAGAAATAGGCAGGGGAATTTAGGGTAATTCACCACCTATACTATCCAGAGAAAGAATCAGTCAATGATCACATTTCAGAGGAGGATAGTAGGATGTTATATGGGACATTGGAGGATGCAGTGGAGATCATCAGGGCAAGACACTCCCCATGGCTGGGGAAGATGGACATCAAGTCCGCGTTCCAGCTACTGCCGGTTTGGAGGGAAGATTGGGAATTGCTGGGTTTTCAGATTGAGAGGGAGAATTATTTTGATAAAGCCATGCCTATGGGTTTTTTGGTGGCATGCTCCACATTTGAAAAATTCAGCACATGGCTGCAATGGGTATTTGAAGCTAGGTACGGGCACGACATGATAGTGCGTTACCCAGATGATTTTTTGTTCATAGGGGAAGGTCAGAAAGGGGTGCGGAAGATTATGAAGGATTTTCAAGAGATGTGCAGGGAATTGGGAGTACCATTGGCTAAGGAAAAAATGGAAGGCCCTAGCAGATGCCTGGAATTCCTGGGCATAGAAGTGGATGCGGGACATGGTTTATTCCATTTGCCAACGCAGAAGATAAACAAACTAAGGACATTGCTGGGAGAGGTAGGAAAGAGAAAAAGGGTACCCCTGATTAACAGCCAGCAATTAATGAGGCACTTGAACTTTGTGTGTAGAGCGATCGGTCCAGGATGCGCGTTTACATGACGTCTGGCAAGGGCCATGGCGGGGCTTTCAAAGCCATATCACTAGGTCAGTATAAGGAGGGAGACCAGAGAAGACTAAAAAGTATGGGAGGAATTCATAAAAAACCACAACGGGATAACCATTTGGCAGGAGGAGTGGTTATACAACACTGATTTGGAGCTGTACACGGATGCTTCAGGTGGGCAGGGGGTAGGCGCCTACTTCCAAGGAAAGTGGATAGCAGACCCCTGGCTGAGGAGGTGGGTCGAAGATGGACTGACAAAGGACATCACCTTCCTGGAGATTTTTCCTATATGGGCAGTGACAAAAATATGGGGACCATGGCTGCAAAACCAGTGGGTCACATTTTGGAGTGACAACAGGGCAGTCGTGGATGTGCTAAATGACAGAGGGTCAAGGTTGGTATTGGTGCTCCACATCCTCCGGCAGTTAGTGCTACAAGGTTTGAGGCTCAACATGAGTTTCAGGGCTAGGCACATTGTGGGAATAGACAACTCCATTGCTGACAGCCTTTCCCGCTTGCAGATGGAAAGATTTTGGGCACTGATTCCCAACACAGATCTGACGGGAGAGAGGATCCCAGAGGAGCAATGGGAGATTGGCTGGATGGAGCAGTGTATCTCTTCCGAAGCGCATGGGCTGACAACACCCTGAAAGCCTATGAAAGCTCATGGAGGGTTTTCCAAGCTTTCAGATCTCACCACAACATGGAGGTAAGTGAGGAGGTCACAGAAGACCAAATGGGGAGATTCGTGGTGGAGAATTGGGAGGAGGGAACTGCCTGCGCCACTGTAAGGGTACATCTAGTGGCCATAGGATGGGTCTGCCAGATGAAGGGGTAGAGGGAGCCAGGCAATAGTATTCTGGTAAAAAGAATGATGATGGAGTGGCAATGGATAAAAGGAAAACAGAGGGATAAGAGGGAACCAATCACGGAATACTTACTGATGCAGATACTTGAAAAATTATTAGAGATTTGCTACAACCAGTATGAAGTAACCTTATTCAGGGCACTGTTCATGGTTTTATACAGGGGAGCATTCAGAGTGTCCGAAATAATCGGACCTGCTATACCCACCCCGGGAGAAGGCCTGCAATGGGAGGATATAGAATGGAGAGGGATAGGGCTCACCCTCAAAATTGCAAGGTCAAAGACGGATCAGACAGGCAAGGGATACAGGGTGAATATTGAGCCAAAAGAGAACCCGGGTATGTGCCCATGCCAGCTGATGCTGGGCTTCCACAGAGTCAGGCCAAAGCAAGGGGGCCTCTATTTTGTACATGAAAATGGAAAGGAGGTAAAAGGGAGTCAAGTATCTGGGGTTTTAAAGCGGATCGTGAAGAAGCTGGGAAAAAACCCAGACAGGTTCTCATCTCATTCCTTCTGGATTGGGGCAGCCTCTGAAGCCGCCTCCCAGGGAAAAAAGGGGAGGACATAAAAGCCATGGGACGATGGGCATCAGACTGCTACAAGAAATATATCAGAGGTAAAAAGCACTAACTTTATCGGTTTTTGTCTTCCTACAGGAAAGAAGAAAATTGTAGGGTACCAAAAAAAAGGGGGGAGGGGTTGTTGCAAATGGTTGCCTGCCTCACTGTTTTCTTTTATGTGTTATAGATATACGGAAAAGGAAGGACATATGGATGGTGGGACACTCACACATTTATTGGGCGGAAAGGGAGGCTGCACTGAAAAAAGGCGGAAAGCAGCTGGGTTATGACCACAAAGTAATAAGGATCCTGTGGAAAGGTGTTCAGGGGATGAGATGGGGGCAGCTCCTCCCCTTGCTGGAAGAGATGAGAAAGACCAACAAGGACCCAGACATCCTGATAATACACCTTGGCGGGAATCACCTGGGACATGGCCCCTGGCTAGAAATTTTTAACAGCATACAAAGGGATGTCAAGGACATGAGGACATGGTTGCCGGAGATAACAATCATGTGGTCCGAAATGATACCACGTAGATTGTGGAGACAAGCCAGGCAGTACAGGGCCATAGAAAAAGTAAGGCAGAGAATGAATAGCAGAGTGGGGAGGTTTATGAGGGAGAACGGAAGAGCTGCCATTAGACATGAGGAGATAGAGGAGAGCATACATTGGTTGTACAGGATGGATGGGGTGCACCTATCCCAGATGGGGAACCGCATATTCATCATGGAGCTAAGTAGGGGCATAGATCAGTGATTGAGGAGGTCTTGATAAAAGGGGGGAGCTTACCATCCAACACAAGCTGGAGGCAAGCTAATGGAAGCTAGGAAGTAAGCATCTGAGAAGGAAAAAGGGGGGGAAGTGTAGGGGGGGTTAGGGAAAGCAAATATGGAGGAATTAAGATCTGGAAGAAGAAAAAGGGTATGGACACCCTGATAAGTGGACAAGAAAAAGGGGGGCAGGAATTGGACCTTCTCAGAGAGAAAGTATAAGACCAGCTCTGGTTTACATCTGGGCAAGTAATGGAAAGGGAGCCCCTTGGGTTTCGATGCCTGAGGGAGAAAACAAAGGAAAGCAAAGTAAAATAAAGAGAAGTGGAATAAAATGTGAGGGAGAAAAATAAGAGGAACTCAATATTGTAAAAATGTATATTATTTATGTTTGTGTGGACAATAAAAGGTTTTGCTGACTGAGCAGCCAAATCTACAATATTGAGTGTGATGTCTCCTTTTTGGGGGGAAGGGATCTGGAACAAGTACAGGTTGTTACTTTAAAATTGAAATGCAACATTACATTACATATGTCAGGAAAAGCATGGTCCACATAAGTGACAGTTATACTGAGTCATAAATTGACCCAGTAACAGTCTAACAATAATAAATCAAAAGTTTGGTGCAAGTCATAAGATATAAGGTATAGGAGGTCACGTGGAACAGCAACGACACTCACTAAAAGTGAGGAGCCCAGCAACATATTCCGTACAGAGCACAGTTGTAAAGGGGTGCAAGTAGTGGGAAAGAGGTGAAAGCTCCTACTTGTTACATTGGTAACCATCCCCCCCTCCACCGCCTCAATCAAGGGCTGCCAGATTGCATAAAATTTGTTTGAGAGACCCATAGCTCCCATCTGCGCTTTCTCCAGGGCCATACAGGAAAGCAAATTGTTTATCCATCTACTGACTGTGGGGGGGAGTTGGGGACATCCACAACTGGGCTATAGTCCTTCTAGCATTGATTAAGGCAATATCCCATAATGGGTTGTTGATGGACCGATTAGGATGGGCCGGATCCGCACCCAGTAACAGCTCAAGAGGGGATTTCAAAGGGGCATACTCCAGTACCTGTGTCATGATTTTGTGTAGGGCAAGCCAGAAGGGGACCACCTTTGCACATGTCAAAGCCATGTGGAGGAAGTCCCCTATCTCTACCTCACATTTAGGACAAACCTCTGGCTTAGAGTCATCCATGGCATGTAGCCTAGCTGGTGTTATGTAAGCCCGGTGCAAATAGTACAATCGAATTTGTCTAAGCTTGTTACTGTGCGAGCAGCTCACATAGTGAGAACAGGCCAACTTCCATGTGTAGGAACCAATTGGTAACAAGAGGTCCTTACTCCACTGGTACCTTCCCACGTCTGACATATCTGCATTCCCACCCAGGATGGTGCGGTAGAAGATCAAGATTGGATTATGACCAGGCTGCGGCCTATAAAGGTCCTCTTCAAAAGGCGAGGATGAGGTCCACCCCTCTGCAGCTGACAAAGTTGTCTCAAACAGCTGACAGATACGGAGATAAACAAAAAAGTCCCCGGAATGGAGACCCCATCATGAACAGAGGGTTTGGAAGCTACAGCTAAGACCCCCCTCATACAGCTGGTCCACACTAAACAGTCCCTGCCTTTTCCAATGCCATAGTCACTGTATGAGTGGGAGGGAGCAAGCCCCACTCCTTTGCACTGCATAGACCAAGCCCACATGGGAAGAGGCACCCCCTTTCCAGCCAATATGTCAGTGAGCCCACACCCAGATCCACAATGTGGTATTGGTGAAGGGGTCTCTGACCAACTGCTAAGTCAGTGAAACCAATCCACCACTCAATAATTCGTTCCTAAAACTGCTGTCCAACATTTTTCTCCTCCAGCCTCATCCAAGCACAAGTCTCACTTCCAGGACCTTGCAGAATAAACGCCAATTGGGCTGCCCAGTAAAAGGCCCTGAAGTCAAGTAGCCCCACCCCTCCCTTCCCAGGTGATTGATATAGTATAATCCTCTGGATTCTTGCACTGCCACTTTCCACATAAATCTGTGCAATAAGGCGTGGAGGATTCTGAAGTGTCACTGTGGTACCCTGATGGGGAGGGATTGATACAGGTATAGACATTGAGGAACGATGGTCATCTTTATCATGACCACCCTGCCCAACAAGGAAAGGGGAAGTGCCATCCAACGTTCACAATCCTCTGACAGTTTGGTAAGGAGGGGCTTAAAGTTAAGAGCAGAAAGGTGCCCAAATGAAGCCGGAAGCAGGACACCTAGGTATTTTATCTGTGATACTAATTGCAAACCCCCCAGATTGGTTATTAACTGGGCCCTATCCCGGTTTCCCACTGGGAGCAGCTCACTCTTTGTCCAATTAACTTTATGGCCAGAAATGGCCCCAAACTCCCTCATAAGATTGCGGACAACTGGAAGGTCCTGTGCGGGGTTTTGCAAATATAAGAGCTGGTCATCTGCGTACATAGAGATTTTATGTTCTGAGCCCCCCCACAAAGCCTCTTATATCGACTTACACCCATAGCACCGCTGCCAAAGGTTCCAAAGACAGGACATATAGTAACGGGGATAAGGGACACCCCTGGTGCGTACCCTGTACAAAATAAAGGGTCTAGATAAACAGCCATTTACCACAACTTGGGCCAAAGGAAGAGTGTATAATGTACGTACCCAGTGACAGAAATTTGGGCCCAGACCCACTCTGCCAAGGGTTTCAAACAGGTAGCCCCACACCACACGGTCAAAAGACTATTCTGCATCCAGCACTACCACAGCTGCCCCATGGGAATTTTTCACCTTCCCTCATCTATAAATTACATTCAAGGTTCATCTGGTGTTGTGCTTCCCTTGTCTACCCTTTACAAATCCGTTTGGTCCCCATGAACCAGCAACGGCAGCACAGGCTCCAACCAAGTGGCCATTGCCTTAGCCAGGATCTTGTAGTCAGCTGTTAACAAAGAGATAGGCCTATATTAAGCACACTTAGTTAAGTCTTTGCCAGGTTTGGCAGAGTAATAATTACCGCAGACCGTGTGGAGGGGGGCAACTCTCCCCAAGACAGTCCCTCAGCCAACATATCGAACATAGGGTCCAACAAAAGGGAGTTGAATGTTTTGAAGAAGTCAATGGGTAATCCGTCTTGGCCAGGGGCTTCCCCGCCCTTCAAGGCTTTTAGCGCATTCAGCACTTCTTACCTAGTTAAGGGGGTGTCCAACTGTTCGGAGTCATCAGCTGCCAGTACATTTAAGGGGGCACACCTAAAGAAAGACGCCAGGTCATCTTGGGTGGGCTTGCACTCTGAAGTATATAACTCTTTATAAAAGGCCCCAGAGGCTTTACCAATACTTTCCATGTCTTGTATCAACCCCCCGAGAATCCCTAATTCCTCCCAACATCCTTTCGGCCTCTCTGTGTTTAATCTGCCATGTAAGCATCTTGCCCCCCCCCCCGATCCCCATCAAAATAAGCACCAGCATTAGCCAATAGTATCAGTCTCTCCAGTTGTGAACTATTTAGTTTATTATACTGATATTTTAATCATTGTATAACATTGTATAACGCTCTGGTGTGCTTAGCTTTATGGCCACCTCACATGCTGAGATCTTTGTCCGAAGTGAGGTCAAAGCCTGCTCCTCGCCGCATTTCTTATGTGAGGCATTTGAGATGGTCTGGCCCATAATAAAGGCCTTCAGAGCTTCCCATTTGGTCCTGTGGGACATGTCACCCATGGCACTGTGAAAAAGAATATCCTGTATGCTCCCCTCCATAAATTTAACATATCTGCGGTCTTTCAAAAGGAGCAGATCTCATTTCCAACTTCGAGGTGAACTAGTAGATCCAGAAACCTTCAAGGAGAGGTAATAAGGGGCATGGTCAGATATCAATACAGGGAGATATTCTACCTCCCCTATCCTCATCAGCAGAGAGGTAGAGACCAGGAGTCTATCTATTCATGCATATGACTGGAGGGCATGGGAGAAGAAACTATAATCTCGGCCCACTGGGTGGAAGTGGCACCATGCGTCTACCAGTGGCATATCCCCCTGTATCTGCTCCAGGGCCTTGGCATTTCAATACATTGGGACTATGGCTGCTTTTGAGCGATCTAGTACTGTGTCGAGTATGCAGTTAAAATCACCCCCGACAACCCAAACCCCCTCCCACCGGGACATATCTACTGCCAGATGTTAAAAAAACCCAGGGTCTTCCATATTAGGGGCACAGATGGATCCAATCTGGAGTGTGCTACCCCCAGTAGGTGTACCTTTGCCAGTGCTTAGCGACCAGCGGTGTCCATCAGTGTGTCCACCACCTCTACTCAGAAGCTCCAGGGGAACCAAATTGAAGCACCACTGGCCTTGGACGAATGTGTGGAAGATGTCCACATTCCCCCAATAAAGGTAGCAGTCTTTTGGGCTTTGGAGGCTGAAAAGTGGGTTTCCTGAAGTAACATGATTTGCCCTTTCATCCTACGAATCTCTGCCAAGACCTTCCTGTGCTTTAAAACTGTCTTAAAGCCATTTATATTCCACGTGACCACCTTAATATCAGTTGCCATTATATTTACCTGAAAAATGCAGAAACCAACCAACCTTGACCCAAATTCTTTACTTTATGATGCAAACATAACCCCAAGGAACCCCCATCCCCCCCCCCTGTCCCACCGGACCTCCCTTACCCCCACATAAATCCCCCAAAGAACAATACAAATGAAAACTAGAGGACACCAGTGCCAACCCAAAGGGATAGTCAAAGACAGAAGAATTTAGATCTCTAGGGCTAGCACTCAGCGTCCCACCAGACCTATCCCCACCACTGTGCCCATCCTCCTCCACCCCATGTACAAATCCCCAAATGTGCAAGATTTTGTCCCCAGCCATTGCCACCCCCCATTGATCAACCCTCCTTTACCCACCCCTCCTAGAGGAGATCCATGCAGAGAATCTTCTAAACCCTTCCCCCATTTTTAGCAGGCAACAAAAAAAGCCTGCCAAGATCCCCACTGCTAACATTTGGCAGAAAGATGGTAGTTTCATTTCATTTAACATGGGGCATCACATAAACTGAGCCAATGTAAAACAAAGCTGTAACAAGCTAGAGATAAAGCATAAACTTCAGAACTTCAATACAAGAAACATGAAAGAAGCTGCTAAAAGGCAGCTATATTGCAAAAGTTCAAAACATCAGAAAGTCAGACACCAGCAACCTAGTCGGAGTGTTATATACAGTTCCACGTCAGGTGCAGATAGTAAAATTCTGCACATTGAGGCACTAAGCCTACCCGCTGACACCCATGTCCCCAGACATGGTTGGGAGGCGCAACTCAATCAGGATCGCAAAGCAGCCGAGGCTTAGATGCAGCGGTCTACCAGTCAAAGCCCTCGGGACCATCTAGCAACAAGAAACATAGCAAGGGCTGAGCTCCACAGGCCACAAAACAAATTCAATTCAGGGTTGTGCGCTGAGGACATAACAGCCCCATGGAGATAAATGCAAGAAAGAAGTGTTATACTTAGCTTAAGTCAGGTGTCATCAGCTTGCACCATATACATCCTGGCCTCCTCCTCAGCAACTCACTTTTCAGTGGCTTTAGGGCAAATGAAGGAGCATGGAGCTTGCCCCAGGCAGTCTATCTGTAGGCGAGCAGGGTAATGAAAACTGAAAGACCACCCAAGGGTTTGTAGCTTGCTCTTTATCTGAGAGAACTTCTGTCATTGGGTCGGCAAGTCTTTGTTGTAATCTTGATAAACGTACACCTTTCCATTTTCATATAAAATTGTCCCTGCTTGTCTGGCTCTCTGAAGCATCTTTTCTTTGTCTGCGAAGTGGAGTATTTAATTAGGCAGTGTCTCACCTCCGTTCACCCAGCTTAAGCAGATGACCAACTCAGTGTGCACGTTCAATTTCAAACCTTTTGTGGTCTTCTGGAAGGTCCAGCTGTTGCACCAGCCACTTCTGCAGGCCCTGAGCAGCAGCCTGGCTCTCCGTCCCCTCATGCAAACCAATAATTTTGACATGGAACCTTTGTAAATGAGCAGTTCCTGCTCAAAGGTATTTGTAATCGTAGATTTCAGTAAAATAAAATAAAAAAAATAATGCAGAGATTGGATCTCTGCGATCAATTCTCTTGGTCGTCGACCCTCGCCAGCAGTTCCTCTTTCAAAGTCTTGAGCCAGTTTGTTTCCACCAAGACCTCTGCAAAGAATCCTTCAGGTTGCTCACTCTCTGCTCCAGGTCAGCAATCTGTGTTGAATGCTCTGTAGATGTCTCCGAGAGCCCCGTCACTACTCCCTGGAGGTGGATAAGTTGAGCAGCTAAATTTACAAACCCTGACTTCATTTCTTGTTGCATTTGTAGTAGCATTGAGGGTATTCCTGTGAGCTATTTAGTGAGTGCCTCCATCTCCATCCCCTCATTGACTCCCGCAATCTCCGAACCCGAGGCCTGTTGTTTTGGAGTGGCCTTGCCTGACTCTCCTTGTCGTGACAAGTTTGCAGCTTCAAAATGAAGTCTCCCCTGGCTGTTTTTATGTTTGCCTGACACCATAGATAAATGGGGAAATGAGCAGTGGATTTCTAGAAGTTCTGTAGACAAATATCAGTTTTAAAGTCAAATTTAAACGTGATGCCCCGAGGAGCTAACTAGCACATGTCTGCCATGTCTGATGGCTAGCCACGCCCCCCCCCTTAATCCATGTGAACAGCAGTGTGAATGCAAACCATGCTGTAACACCGGGTTATAGCAACCTGCCCCAAGAGAAAAAGTGATGGTAAATTGTAGGATTTTAAAAAAAGAGAAATACATTACAACCATTGCCAAGCCGGCAAAGATCCCCTGGCTCTGGCAATGTAATTTTCTTGTTAATAGGTTTCGGTGCCCGATCATGGGTATCCCATCATGCACTGCAGCACCCATAATGCTTACAGTTGGTGCTATAACCATGCATGGGAATCCGCTCGAGCTAGCATGGTTGATGGAATACAATATGGACACTCTGACAACCATGCTAAGGACCAGTTTATAAAATTATTTCAAAAACCTTTTAAAATCAGCCCCTAATGTGGACAGAGCCTTAATTAGCAAACAGAAAAGAAAAAAATACTTGAGATATAAGAAGTGATAGCTCAAGGCTCTTACTGATACCAATTTGAAGGAGCAGATGGGTCTAAAGCTATGGGAACAGATATATCAGATTAGAACACATAAATGGCAGTTCACTAGGGAAAGGTATCGAACCACAAAAAGAAAGCATTGGTTCAGTAACAGAGTGGTCACGATCTAGAATAGATTGCCACCAGAGGTGGTATCGAGTAGCTCCATGCAGCCTTCAAAATAAATCGAGACAGATTCTTGAGGGGAAGTAATATTATGGGATATCAGTAATATTGAGATGTGAGCTATATGGACATTATAGTGTTCTGAGCGCTGAACAAACCTATGTAACCTATGTAACACTGTTGCAGTGCATCAATGGTCAAGTCACAATATAATGCAGAACTGCATTTTAACTGCATTTTAAATCTTAAGCAACAGTTTGTGCAGGGCTTTGTATTGGATCCAGCAACACTTATGCAACTCAGTCTGAAATGCTAAAACAATACATTAGAGGAACAGTTTAATGTGACTTGTACTGTACTTACCCATCTCTTATTTCATACAGGGAAGTTCCCCAGCAGCCCACAGGGTTCTAGTCCTTCAAACTCCTATATGGCCTATTTGGCCATAGGGTAAGGGGCCCTTTTGATTTGGTGAGGGATAAATGGGAGGATGAGTTTTCTCCTCAAGGGGAATCTGGTGTGGAGTATGTCCTGAATTTCTGGTCTAGGCTCAAGGAGCTCATGGGATTCACCAAGGAGCATTTAACCTCTGTGCAACAGAATCAGAAGATGTACAACCACGGGGCTAGAGCCTGGGAGTACAAAGTCAGGCAGCGGGTGATGATCCCATCTGGAAGAATAAGTTGCAGGTCAATTGAGAAAGGTCCCACTTGTTGGACAAGAGGGTGTAGTAGTAGTAGGAATTTATTGTAGGCATAAATTGCCATTACAATCAAAACAAAGATGACATACAACAACACACATATAAGATCCATCACGTATAAAATTCATTTTTTCCAGAATTGTACATAGATATACATTTATCATAAATAATCTTACATATGTAAAGTGCATTGTCTTAATATTGGGCAGGCAGAATTTGTCTGTCAGTTGCTCATGCAGCATATTTCTCTTTTCCTGAGCTGGGTTACATTTATTAAATAGAGAGCTAGTTTCTCTAGAATTTGTAAGCTTTCAGAATGAAATAGTAAGTCTAAAATGTATCTTGTAGGCATAACCAAGGAACCAATGAAGTTGCATGGATATTTATTTCTCAGATTGTTATACCATATAAATGTAAAAATTACATGGTGTAGGTTTTCAGGCATTGTCACATCACAGTGACAGTTAATTGATATTGTTGTATCTTGCATAAATCTTGTCACAATTATTGTATGTTGCTGGAAAAGGTTTCAAACCTATACTGAGTGATACTTTTCCTATAATCTGGATTATGTACTTGGGTCAAATAAAATTTTAAGTTGTGTTCTTGAGTATTACTGATCAACCATATGGAGACGTTTAAGTTCTTAATTAGCTGTAAATCAGAATCCTTTGCTTTCTTCATAACTGTATCAGTTATAATTTTATGATACGCCAGGCTGATAGCAATTCCTTTCCTAGCCAAGAACTCAAATGTGTAAGTTATAATATTTCAAGATGTCCTCCACTTTTAATAGCTAGTTTTGTTTTTTATTCTTTGACCATGTTTTTTTTTCTAATAAAGCGTCATTCAAAGTTATATGATCCAAATTTAGATGTAATTTTAGACAGAACCTAATTATTGTCGTATGAATCCAGACGTTCATGTCTACTTGCCCTATCTGAGTTCATACCAAAGAATTTGGAGTTTCAGAAGGGAGCTCAAGTATCTGTTTATATGCTTTATTTAGCACTGTATCAAGCTTTTTGGTGTCAGTTAGACCCCAGGTCTCCACAGCATAGAGACCCTGATTAATTACCTTGACATTTATAGCCTTAATCATGGGCTCTATAGTGTATCCTCCAAATCTATTATTAAATCTCTTTAGGCCCAACACTGTTTTATTCATTTTGTTAGCAGTCATTTTAATATGTTTATTCCATCTTAAACTAGAGGAATATATAACACCCAGATAAGTAAATTATTTAACAAAATCAGTGGTAGACCCTGCAAGACACAATTTACTATATTTCTTCCTTGAACCTTACTAATGATATCCAATTTATTTATATTTCTCTGTAGACCCAGTGTAGACAAGTAGATGATTGCTAGATTGTCAGCATACACCAGTAGCGGTATCTTCTGCTGTCCTATTTTTGGTGGATGAAAATCTGAACTACCTAAATTAAGCATTAGTTTGTTTAAATATATATATTAAATAAGGTTGGCACAAGAATGCAGCCTTGACGAACCCCCAGCTTAGTTGAAATTTCTGCTGTTAGGAGTCCATTATTAGAATACTGTATCCTTGTCCAGGTATCAGTGTACAGACATTTAATCAGAATAATAACATTTAAATCTATACCCATATTATACATTTGAATCCATAAGTACTCTCTATTGATTGAATCAAATGCAGAGCTGAAGTGTACAAATGCAACAAATAATTTCTGTTCCTTCATTATACAATAATTTTCAATTAAATGGTTCAAAAGGAAAATCTGGATATTAGTTCCACAGCTCTTTCTAAAGCCAGCTTGTAAGGGTGTAATCCCTGTATGTTTTTGTAACCAGACAAGAAGTCTGTTCAGTAGCACCTTTGCAAATACCTTGGTTATTGTATCAAGTAGACTTCTCGATCAATAGTTTTCTGGACAGGATCTGTCTCCCTTTTTGTGAATTGGCATTATATGACTGCCAGACCAGGAAGTAGGTGTATATGCATACATAATAGACTTTTTAAAAAAGTCTGATATGGATTGGTCGTCTGTCATCCTATCAATTTTATACAGGTTCAGAGCAATCCCATCCGGTCCTGGAGCTTTATTTTTTTAAAGCTGTTAAGTGCCAAGCATACTTCATTAGATGTAATCCAGGAAAAATCTCCACTTATATCCAATAGTATACTAACTGAATTTATCTATCAAATTTTAGAAGTTTCTTATTAAAAATATCATAATAGTACTTAACCCATTGATCTTGGAGAATAAAGGTATCTGTTTGAGTTTTATATTGATTTGTACTCTGTGCAACCAATTTCCAGAAGGTGCAATCATCTTTTCCTTGAATAGCAGCTAGCATTTTACCCTAAAGATCTTTTTGGTTTATTGCTCTTTGTATATTCACATGGTCTTTATACTCCCTTCTACTTTTTGACAGTTTCATAAGATTATCTCTTTTGTATAGTGCTTAGTTTTTCTAGTAATCTTAGCCAATTCTCTTTTTCCCAAGGCATGTTTTATAGAACCAAGTTTCATATTTATAAGACCATAATGAATAAACTGTGCCATGTTTTGTTTTAACATTCTACTGTAAGTACTTTGTATAGCTTCATAAATTTTTTCATGATCCAGTTCTTTATCTGCTAAGGAATTAATTTGTTCTTGAAATTGAGTCATTAGATATACTGTATTTTCCATTGTAAGATTATTCAATTTTATTCCTCTATTATTTATTATCTCCATATTAGATTCATAGACAATTTTACTTTTTACTTCTGTTTTCCTCACAACAATAATCGGAAAGTGATCACTATCCGAACTAGTCACTATTTTTAGATCATAATATTTGAAATAGTTGTATGGAGAGATAAGCACATAATCTACTAATGAACTGCCTCTGGTTTTTATGCAGCTGTGCATCCCTTGCTTGTCTGCTTCAGATCTTTCATTATAAATTATTAGATCTGTATCCTTCAGAAAATTTTCAAGCTTATGATTACTATCTGTGTTTTTCTTATCAGACAATGACCTTCCCTGAATTCCTAAATGTTTTTCCAGGTTGGACGCTCCACCTTCTAATTGGGAAATAAGATAACCACATCTGATATTCAGGTCACCTGTTATGAAGACCTCTGCATTTGGATACAGTATATGAACATTTTCAATTTCTTTCAGTAACTTAGTAAATAAACCGTGTTCATAATTAACTGACTTTTTAGGAGGTTTATAAATGTTTATAGTATTACTACATCCTCTTGAAATTTTAAAATTGCCAGAATATTATTCTTGGCAGCCTTATACTGCATCAATTTCACACTATCCCCAACTTTGAGATGACTAATGAGACCCCCTGCCCATCTTCCCATCTTATTTAATTTAATTGCAGGGCTATGCAAAATTTGAAACCCATTTAAATTAATGGCTTCCTCTTGCTCTTTACTATGCCATGTTTCCTGCAGATTTATTATATCAAATTATTTGATAAAATACTGATATCAGTGTCTACCATTTTTGCACTATGCCCAACAACATTCCACGTAACAATATTGAAGTTATTTAAATATTTAAGAAGAAGCTCATCAGGTTCTTTAACTCCCACACTATCTGACCAACTAAAATCCATTATATCCATTACTACCTCAATTTCCCTGTTGACACAGTCATTAACTAGTTAATCATCTTTGTCAACATGGGGGTTAAATCTATTGCTAACCTCTACCCCATTAGAGATTCTGGCAGGAGGTTCCACCACCTCTGAATATAATTGATTTTCTTTCACATTAACCTCATCAAGGTTCACATTTAAAAATGCCACAGCACCAAGTTTATCTGCAGTATTCAATACACATTCAGCTAGCATATTATTCACTAAGGTAACATCAATTTGACTACCTTCATATCCTAATCTAAATACCCTTTCAACTTTCACTATATCATTCTCATAAAAATTGAGTCTCAGTATACAGCATTAGAGAACAAGTGGGTAATCACAAATCTTAAATTTAGTTTACCTTCTTTTCCTGTATAAGTCAGACCAAAGATAGAAAGAACCATATCTGGAGTAACATTTAGTTTTTCATTTTGAAATACCAATCATATATATTGACATAATTAGGTACGTCATCAGTCAGACTCATAGTAGTCAGCTGTGTTCAATACGAATTTTGTAGCAAATATTTTATAAGACTGGGTAGTCCAACATTATGCTATAGTTATTTAATTTATCTGAATTCCTCCAGATATAGTGAGCAACACAAGCATTTTTTAAAAATGCCAACAAGCTATCATTTTCCTTTCCATATTCATATGTTCTTGTAAAATCACAAATGTCATATGCAGCAATATCCAACATATGGCAGTCATTACACAGTAGCATTACCAACAATTTTAACAAATTATTATTTTCCACAGGGTCATAAGGGATACCTCTTACTGTAACAACTGCCCGCAAATATGTAAGATGACAAGAGTTACTATCAGTTGAAATTGAACAAGAACCATCTTCCTCCACAGCTCTATGTCTTTGATCACTTCTACCTTTAACTGATTCATTTACCAAAGAATTTAAAATGTCCAGATTTTTGGAGGTTTGTTTAAGATTTAAGTTTCCTGAATATCTTGCAACTCCATATGATCTGTAAGTGTCTCTCCTTTATATTCAACTACTTTACCCTTTTTAATCCTTATCTTTTTTTTGTTTTCACCATTTTTACCTTTCTTCAATTGATCTTGTTTATCTATCTTGGGTTCTTTTATCTTTTTCCTTTTACTAGCTGAGAACTTATCTTCTTTCACTCACCCTCTGGTTTATCTCATGCTGGAGCTAATTCAGTATTAGCTTTGCATTCATTAATGGCCAGCTCCTTAGTGATATCAATAAAGGTATCCTCTGGATTTAAAATTTGCTGAATTGGATCACAAATAATCAAAGAGGGGATCTCTGGAGCTCTCAAGTTCTTTTTCTGAATAACTAGCAGTTCCTCCAGTGTCATAGCATGTAAAGTTATCTCCCCTCTTAAATCAGTAATCTCACTTTTTATCATCACCAGCTGCTCCATAATGGCAACACTTGCCATGTGCTGATTTTTTAAGGCCTCAATAAGATTTTCATCAATAAAGGGTGTATACATCATTTGATGAACATTATTTCCGCTATATGAAGTATTTTGATTTACCAGTTATTTTAAGCTGGATGTAATATCCTGCAGTTCACCCCTAATTTCACCAACAGCCTTACTATGAGCCATTGATTTATCTTGAGTAGTTGTTATTTCAGGGAGGCTATTATAAGATACAGTGATTACAGGAAAATCTTGAATGGAATCATTTCTACTGGGGAATTCCCCAAAAGTAAACTTTTTTTGTTTTTTCCCCCTGAATTTCAATTACTGGGGATATAAGGTCAATGTGGTCATCAAAGAACAAATTTAGAGTTATTTTTATTGAATCTGAGTCAAAAATATATACAAGTTCTTGACTATTATTTATTTGAGTTCCCTTCTTATTTTGTTCTATTTCCTTTTCCTCTTTGAATTGGCATGGAGTTGAGGTAATTCTAATATCCTACTGAGTTATAAACTATGCTTTTTCTAAGTGCAGGGTTATCAATGTTTGTGCAGCATCAAGTATAGCCAATTTACCATCTTTTTTCCTAGTCTTAATTAATTTTTTGTTTTGTTTTTCAGTATTTACACTCTGTGTCTTTGTGTGTTTTTTTACTTTCTTTGACCCTTCTTATTTACCTCTTCCCTTAAACTGCTTCATAAGAGGATCACTATTGTCTTTTTGAACCATTTTACCACTTCTTGTTTTCATTAGAAGTGAATTTAGTTCCTCAGATTGAAGGCTTGCCATCAGATTAGTATCAGATTATCTGTATAAATACTATAATTTAATGGCACCTTAGAGAAAATGAGCACATAGATCCAAATACAGCAACAATGTAACATAAATATGAGAACACCAGCAATTATAAAAAAGAAATCTCAAGTCTTAATTTAGTTTTGTCACAGTGAGTATATAGCCAAGTAAATATGCTTATAGCTGTACAGAACCAAATCCAGAAGTAAAAAGCAGTTTTCACTGTAAGTGAACTTGCATTAGTCGCATAAGTCTCTGAGTATCCTTTAATAGCCAAAGCCAGGAGTCGGGCAAAATGGCATCAGGGGCAAGATACCTAAAATGAAAATATATAAATTAATTAAATAAAACACTATTCCATGCCCATTTTACGTTTTAATAAAAAAAATGATATATTTTATACCTTCATTTCTTTCCTATGTGTCTCCAAATACACAGGAAATGGCTATCACATCTAAAGAACCTTCTTCCCTTAACACAGAATGCCCCAAATGTGCTCAGCTGGCACAGAGCCCAGATCAAAGTTCTGAGGCAGCCATTGAAATTGCAGAAGCAGGGCCCAGTCTCTTAAAACCAAGACAAAAAGGAAACAGAAAGGTCAAAGTCTAAAAAACAGCAACAACCATTAATGATTAAAAAATAAATAAATTACTTCACTAAAAAAATAATAAAAGAACCTCAGGACAAGTTGAAGGTTGGTAGATGAACACCATGTACTTCTTAAATAGCACTCAATCGTTTCCAACAGCAGAGCAAGAGATAATGGTGATACTGAAAACAGACACCATACTTGTGCACTTTTAAGCCCTCAACCTCCTATACAACACTGACAAAAAATGTGCACTTGTGCATAGCCACGTGGTATACCGTAACCCTACCCAAAGTGGGTTTGTTTTCCCACGTTAGTTGCCCTTTTTATTAAATCTAGTTTTTAATGCCTACAGTTCTAATACATTAACTGCACAGCACCCGACTACCAAAAAAGAAAGAAAAAGAAAAAGCCAGTGCTCCTTCAAAACCAGAAAAGCAAACAGAGACACCAAAAAAAGTCTTATGCACACAAAACACAGGCCCAGAACACCAGTAAATGAAATTACAGATGGTATCTGTTCATTTGCACAAGAAGCCCAAAATGCAGAAAACCCAGTCAGAAAACTCCTCAACAACACTATTATACAAAGAAAGAAAACCAAAATATTTGTACCAAATTACAATAGTAGTTTAGCAATTATAGTAGCCACAGCAAAAAGGTCCCAGGTACAAATGGGGGTGGGGTGGGGAGGAGAATTCCATATGCAAAAGATAACAAAAACAGTCACTTGATAATTTTTTCAGTTCAATTCTTTCAGGGACTCTAGCACTCCTTCTGTGCTTTCTGTAGTACAAAATACTGTACAATAGTCTCCATGGCTCCGTAGGCTTTCTCTTGTCTCTTGTTTTCCCTCGTTCTCCTCATTCTCTCTCACTCTCTCACTCAGAACTTCATACGGTGAACCTGTCTGACCCACCTGTTCAGCTCAAGTAGTGCCTCCTGTGAGGCACTCTGATTCTTCCTTGCTCAGCAACAGCTCCTTCACCTCAGGACTCCACATGCTGATACCTGCGGAAACAGGAGCACAAACAGGACAGAACAAATGAACCAAGAGGCCACACAAGTTTGACTGGAAAGGCAGACTACTGAGCCGCTCAGGCAATGGTGGTATACCTGTCAAAGAAGATCAGAAAGCATTAGTCAAACCCTGCTGCTGAAGTTACTCCACAACCTCATAGTGTGCAGAAGCCATCTTGGGTTTCTCCTCCTAAGTGCAGTGCAGTACTGAGTGTGTCAGAAAAGAATGAGCAGTCCAGCGATGAGGGTGAACAATGTTAACTATGTATTGGAACTGCTCAAAAGGAATTGCAAGCAGCAGATCTACCATGTTAACATGTTGAAGCCCTACCATGACTGAGACAAGATGGTCCTTGCTGTGTGCAGCTACCCAGAGGGGGAGACAGAGGTGGACCCACTTGGGATCTCTTGGGGGAGGTTAAAAGAGATTCCTTAGTGGATGGTGTCAACTTCTCAGAGAGGCTGGCACTGGCCCAAGCTGCCAAAATATGGAGGGTGTTGCCAAAAATTGAGGAGATGTTCACAGGAAGCCAGAGTATACCACACTGGCAGAGCACCACATGAATACAGGGTCTGCAGCCTCTCACAGGCAGCTACCCTGCCTAGTCCCTGAGGGTAAAAACATACCATACAGGGGTACTTCAAGGAGATGCTGGCTATTCGGGTGATCCAGGAGTCCAGCAGACCCTACGCCACCCCAGTGGTACTGATCCTCAAAAAGTTTGGGACCATGAGGTTCTGCGTCGACTACTACAAGCTCAATAGCTGTATGGAGTTGGATACATACCCCATGCCTAGGACAGATGAGGTTTTAGAAAGGTTGGGGGGAGCAATGTATCTGACACCATGGACCAAATAAAAGGCTATTGGCAGGTGCTGTAACACCTGAAGCCAGAGAGAGGTAAGTCGTGTTCACACCATTTGGGTTATTTGATTTCAGAGTAATGAGATTCATGATGAAAAACACACCAGTCACCTTTCAACAGTTTGTGAACCACAGTCTGAATGGGGCAGGAGCATTAACACTAGCATACTTGTGTGACATCACCATCTATAGCCAGATCTGGGAGGATTATATCAGGCACATGACTGAGGTGTTCTGCTGACTGAAAGTTGCTGGGCTGACAGTCAAGGTGGGAAATTGCCAGATAGGAATGGCAGAGATGTCATTACTTGGGTACAGGGTGGAGAGTGGATACATCTGGCGGAGCCAGTCAAATCTGAGACCATACAGGAACAGGCCACACCCTCAACCAAGAGAAAGGTTCAGGCCTTCCTAAGGATAGAAAAGTAAAATCATATGTTTGTGCCTAATCAGCCTAGATAAACTCATGTCCAATGTCACTAGGAAGAAAATGGGGGAGAAGATTCAGTGGGCAGAAACCTGCAATACTGCACTCCATCAGCTAAAGCAGGCAGGGAATACAAGTAGACTAGGTGGCCCTAGCGTTCCTTATGTACCGTCAACTACTATGTTACTATGTATCATAGGTATCATAGGTAGAAATCAAGCTCGTAGACTGTTGTCCTTTAAAGCTTGCCAAAACCCCAATTAAAATTGGAATATCTTCTCCCCATAATGTCTGTCCAAACTTTTCATAAAACTGTTCATACTTGGACTATCTGCAACCTTTATTGACAGTTCATTCCATGGAACCACCACCCTTTGACTGTACCAAAACTTTTGTTGGTTACATTTCCAACTCTGATGATGAAGTTGTCTGTTCTGTCTCCTGGCACTACGCCATCCAAATCTGGGCTGGAAACCAATCTCCGCCCGTAGCTTATTATCTCCCATTAATCTGTAAAGTAAACACAAATCACTTCTAAGTCTCCTATAGTGAAGACAGTAAAGGTTGATGGATGCTAATCTTACACCATATGGTTTATTCTTTAACCCTTTTACAGATCTGGTCAATATTCTCTGCACTTCCTCAAGCCTATTTATGTCCTCCCTGTTCTGCAGGGACCAAACCTGTGCACAGTACTCCAAATGGGGTCTGATCAGTGCAACATACAGTGGAATCAACACCTTATCATCTCTATTGGCTATATGTCTAAGGATGCAATTTAAATTGCAGTTTGCTTTCTTTACCTGTGCCCTACAGTGAGAACCAAATTTGAGGTAATTAGTGATCAAAATCCCCATGTCACTTTCCTTCTTGGTGTCAGCAAGTGTAATACTTGCAAGTTTGTAGGAAGCCATTCCATTGTGCTTACCAAAGTTCATAACCTTGCACTTGGCAATGTTCAGGACTAGTTTGCTGGTTACTGTCCACTCAGAGATCACGTCTATAGCCCCTTGTAAGGATGCAGTATGTTTGTTATTGTTTACAACAGTCCCTAATCTATAGTTGTCTGCAAACTTATAAAGCCAGATTTTTGGGTTATTTAATTTAAGAGAAGAAATATAGATGTTAAAGAGGCTAGGTCCCAGGACGGAGCCCTGAGGTACCCCACTAGCGATAGGAACCCAGTCAGAGAGGACCCCATTTATAATCACCCTCTGTTGCCTCCCATGCAGCCAGGCCAATACCCAGTTACAAATGTTGCCATTAAGGTTAATCTCCTCTAATAGGGTTAATAGTTAATTGTTGGGCAATTTGCCAAACACCTTGGCAAAAATCCAAATAAACCACATCCACTGAGTTCCCAAGGTCCAACTCCCTATTGACATTCTCTTAAAAAGCTAAACAGTTTGTTTGCCATGATCTGGACTTTGTGAGCTCATGTTGTACAGGATCAACCAGATTATGAGTCTCGAGAAAATCTGAGATACGATCCTTAATTAGCCCTTCCAAGATCTTCCCTACCAAGGAAGTTAGACTGATGGGCCTAAAGTTTTCAGGTTTTGTTCTTGCCCCTTTTTTCAAAGGAAGCATTGTATCAGACACCTGTGCTTGCCAGCCTGGACTATTCTTTAAGGTTCATTCTGCTTGTAGATGCACCTGATCATGGGATAGGTGTGTTCTGAGTTAGGTTATGCACTTATGAGAGGAACACCCAGTTGTCTACCTGAGCAGGAAGCTACTGATCAGAGAGGAGGCCTACCCAATATAAATATAGAAACATAGAATTTGTTGGCAGATAAGGACAACTTGGCACACCCAGTCTGCCCATTTTCCCTACCTACAGCAACACTGTAGACCCAACCCTTTCTCTCTCTCTCCCCCATTCCTTTTCACTAACTTTCTTTTATGCGTATCTCATGCATTCTTGAACCTCACAATTGAAAAGGAGAGTCTAGGTATTTTCTGGGCTTTTCAGAAGCTGCATCCTTATCTGTATGGAAGGAAAGTTCACCCTGGTCACTGACAAAAAAACCCTCACATGGCTGCATTGGAACAGCAGACTCCCAAATTGCTAAGGTGGAGCATGATGCTGCAGTCCTATAATTTGGACATTAGGCACCACAGTGGGACACAGCATGAAATGCTCATGGGTTGTCTAGACAATAGCTAGGACCTAGAGGGAAAACAGGGGGAGAGGTGCTGTGAAGAACAAGTGAGGGGTTCACACAGAGTGAACTGAGGTATAGCGAGTGGTGCCAGGTGAACTGAAGTATAGCGAGTGGCTCACATGAATAAACTCACATCCTTTAGAGGTGCTAAAGGAATGTGTTTTTCATTTCTTGGGGGTTGAAGCAATAATTTTGTACTGTTTTTTTCTGATTTTTTTTCCTTATCTCTATCTGCTAATGAGACAGAGATAGGCAGGGGAAATTACATTAAATCTGTTGCCAGAGGCAGAAGCAGCTGCCCTGAGAGGTAATTCCAATCCCTTTATCCTGTATTGACTGGACCTCATGGTCAGATAACAGGGAAACTGTCTTGGCCATGCAGACACCACCTGCAGAGGCAGACATGGCTCAGAACAAAAGAATGGGTTTCTGAGTCCACAAAACACAAGGTTCAGGTTTAGGCTAGCTTTCCAGAGAGGTGGTACCCTCAGGAAACAAAGAAAATGTTGAATCAGAGATTCCATGATACAGTATTTGATGAAGCAGCATGGGGAAACTGATAGCTGAAAGCTTTTCAGGTCTGTTTTAGCCCTTAGTTTACTGTTGGTATTGACAAATCTATAATCTAGCTCTGAAGATGGTGAAGAAGGCTACCACTACTTTATTCTAAGAAGTGAAGTGTTTTCTCAGGAGTTCGTGACAGGGGAAGGCCATTTGCCCTTAGCTAAAGAAGCATGGTCCTGGCCTTGTTGGGGTATGGACCAAAACAGTCCCAAGGTATGAGAATCTTTTCTGAGTGGTGCCCTTGCAGCTGTGGAGAGCTGATAAAATTGGAACCCTACTGCAGACAGCATACTGAGTTTGGACAGGTTGTGGCAATTACCATCTAAAGACTATGGAAGTGTAGTCTCGGGGGCATAATGTTTTAACCAAAAGTATTACTATGTATGAAATTGAGTAGATTTGCCTTGCATGCAAAGCATCATGAGTATCATTGCACTATATATGATAGATTAAACTGGTTTCCTCTAGGGCACAGAGACAAACTCTATATTAATTGTCTGGTTTACTAAGGCAATAAGATAGATGCTGGTCCTTTGTCCAGAATCATTGTACCAAAAAATAGAACAATATCCCTATGATTTGATGACACTGCAACTTTGTCTATGACTTTTTCTCAAAATTTATAAACATCAGAAATCTTTTATGTACACAGTTGCTAAATCCTGGAATGAGTTGGATCCATTGTCAGTGGTTCAGCAGGCTGCACACTCACCATTGAGACTGGAAGGTTGGAAGGTTGTTGGTTTTAGCCCCACATCAGGACCTTGGGGTAAACTCCCATACTGACACTTTAATGCAGCATCAGGAGGGCGCTCAACTCCTGAGGTGCTGTATTTTCAATGAGACACTAAACCAAGGTCCTGCCTACTCTGGTCACTGTTCAGGTGGATGTTAAAGATCCCATCGCACTTCTCAAAAGAGTGGGAATGCTAATGAAATAAAAAAACAGCATTATTTACAATTTGTATAATACATCTATACAAAGTTGTTCAAAGGAAATATCAAATAACCTTTTTAATGCAAAACTATATACATATCAAATTATTTAATATGGTGTGATACCAGAACTATACACAAATGAAAAGAAAGAAAAACAAACAAAGCATTAGAAACGTCAATGTTGTAGTCTCCCAAAATTCCATCAGTGAGTCAGAAACAAGGCTTTTGGATGGTCAATGGTTAGAATGAACAATAAGACCAGCATGGACTCAATGATTGGGTGGTAGTCAACAATGCTAGAATTGTATTGGGCTCTGGGACTATGCCTGATTCAATCAGCAACCACATGCTTGTTTATTGTGTTTGAAGCAACAGGAGACCTAGTGGAAAGGGCAGAATAGTAACTTCTTGAACAGTTACCGAAGATATACTGAATAAGATTAAAACTGATTTTAGTTCAGTTTAACTGGGATGTTTTGCACAGTATTGAAGATATAACTAGGGCTCTTGAATACTTTTTAGATGTGTACAATAAGGTATTTGACAAACACGTTCCATTAAAAATGAAAAGAACACACAACATAAAAAACAGTTGGTTAATTAGGGAGATAACTGACATCTTAAAGTGCACAGATACTGCATGGGTACAATTCAAGCATACAAATAAAAAAGGACTGGTATATTGTTAGGGTACTGATGAACAAATGTAAAAAATCAATGAAAGAATGAAAGTAGCTTGCTACTAAAAAGAACAGGCAAACGATTTTTGCAATAAAAAAACCTTTTTGCGAGGGAGAAATTATTTAATAAAAACCATGAAAAGGGAGAATATTAAGGGCCAAATATTCAAAGCTTTGAACGGCGCACAAACAGTTTGCGCATGATTGGTGCGGGTCTGCAATATTCAAAAGGCCAAATAATGCACGCAAACTGCATTAGCGCCAGGCAAACCATAATTATATGCAAGAGCAAAGTGAACATGAATACAGGTGCTATGAGATATTCAGCGACTTAGCATGACCCTTAGCGAGGTACAAATTACTGCCCAAGAAAAGCTGGTCTTAACCCTGGGTGAACAGCTTTGCATGACATTGTTGCTTTGCGCGGTGTTTGCGATGCATTAGCGCAGCTTGCATGATCCTAACATATGAGTATGACACTTAGAAAATGCCAGACATGGAGGACAAATGCTGCTCACTGATGACACCATTATGATGCTAACAGCTTCCACCAGTCCCAGCCATGCACAGGCAGTAAGGGGTGATCTGGCCCACAGGGGACACCATGGTAGTGTGGCTATACAGCACACACCTGCAGACCATACATCTGTGGTGACCAACAGATGCCAGTACACACAGGCAGCACTGTGGGCATGGTGGCCATTGAGGGGAGTGTGAACGGGTGGCCAGACCTCACCACAGCCCAGGTGTAGCCACAAGACTGGGACACATCATGCAGTGCACATGGGCCAGTAGTGGGAATACCCCACCGCCTGTGTGCCTGTCAGATCTTATGTGCCCCCCCCAGCCTCATACCTCACAATTGTACAGATGCCACAGCACACACAGCCAGCCATGTATATGTCACTGTGTGCATCCCATGCCACAGGTGCAGCATCTGTGACTCACACAACAGCGTAACAGTACTTTCCACTGTCAGTAATTACCTGCAAGCTGGGTCTGTCCCTGTGTACAGTACAGTGGTCATCACTGCTCTACATACCATAGGCACTGCTGTGTCCTTCACACTACCAGCCCCCTTGCTACTGTAGTGTCTGCTGTGCACTGTTGCATGGCCTACAGTGTGACGGTTGCATGCAGCACCACCACCATCACCACCTGTGCCTATGCTGTGTTGTCCCCTGGGGTACAATGTGCTGTGCTATGCTGTACTGTTCACATGTAGCCTGCAGCTATCATCATGCACTGCCTGGCTGACCTACAGGTGGAGCTGTGGTCAGACCTGGCTGGCCCACAGGTGGAGCTGTAGGACCCTGCAGTAACACTGGGCAAACTGCATGCAAATCAGGGCATAATGGGATGCTAATGTGGCTGTTTGCCTAGAAACTATCTAAGTAGGCTCATTTGCATGTCACTTTTGAATATGGCAAAGTTTAGCATCAGGCAAATGTGTTTGCACTGGGCAAACAGCTTAGCGCCACGCTAATCCCATGCAAACGTGTTAGCTCTGCACAAATGGTTCAGGGAATATTATACTGTTTTGCACACTGTACTTTCCCATAGGCTGCTCCCTGCAGTTGTACTGGGCCCATGCATTTGATGGAACACACATTGGCTACATAGGTCGCCTCAAGCTACCTTCAAGTCGCTGTGCACTGTGCTGTTGTTGTGGTCTGCACTTCCTGGTTGCTATATTCAGAGCTGTCTTATTACAGGGCTATGTTTGCCCTGCACTCCCAGTCTAGTTTGCCCAGCCTCATTCCCATGCTATATTCAGAGGCTGTTTGCCCTGGACTATTCCTTTTGAATATAGCTTGCTTTGTGCTCCGGGCTAACTTTTCCCGCCAGGCCGTGCTAATTTAGCCCCAGAGCAAAGTTTTGAATATATGGCCCTAAATGTCTAAAGAAAGGTGACCAGGACTTGAGAGAGAGTCTGGATATAACAAATTATTTAAATGAGACTTTTACTGATTTATTAAGTTATGTCAGTGATTTCACTGACACAGGCATTAAAGATGCTAAAGTTATTTTAAGTAGACCAAATTTTATTTTAAAAAAATTATGAAAAGGAAAGTATTTAAGCAATTAACTAGGTTGGAGCTATCAAACGGGTCAAGAGTGGACAGTTTGGAGGCTAGATAGCTGCAGAAGCTGCTCCCAGCCCATTATCCAGCCGATAAGCTTGAACCCTGTCCCATTGGGCATTCGCCACCCACAGCTGTAGCTGCAGGAGCTGCTCCCAGCCCGTCATCCAGCCGATAAGCCTGAACCCTGTCCCACTGGGCATTCACCATCCACCGCTGTAGCTGCAGGAGCTGCTCCCAGCCCGTCATCCAGCTGATAAGCCTGAACCCTGTCCAGCTGGGCATTCACCACCCACAGCTGAAGCTGCAGGAGCTGCTCCCAGCCCATCATCCAGCTGATAATGTACGCCCTCTGAGCATCAGCCAGCTATGTCTCTGCGCACAACCAGTCTCCTCACTTTTGATATTTGGCGCCTTCATTGAACAAAGGCTTCTTCTGGCTGTTTGGGAACTGCATTGTGTTTTCCTCGTTCGCTGGCTGAAGCGGGAACTATTTTATTTTAAAACTTAGAGAATTATTAGTGAAAGCACTGTGAGCCATTCTTGTTAAAATTAATTGTGATCCTGATGGCTCCAGCTTAGCAATTTGTTAGGAAGCAGCAAATAGGCCAGAAACAGTAGTAAAAGAACTGATCTTAGTTTCCTTTCTGAATAATAGTCTGAATCTAGCTCAGAATAGGACACAATGTAATCTGCCCTGTCCTTACCCAATCTTGCAGTACTGTGCTGCGCTCTGCAGCTCCTGGTAGAGCGTGAAACTCAGAGCAGGACTCCGTACAGCCACCTAGCTGGGAATTGTGCTTTCTTGAGCTGGATTTCATCTTGTAATTTTAATCTGGGATACATTAACTCACTAAACTCATTTTGCTAAAGTACTAAACATAGGTGGCTCCTGCCTGTTTTTGTAGCTAAAGACATACAGTCAGAAGTGTAATTTAGTGACTCAAGTTTTTCGCCCTCCCTCCCAGGCCTCCTTTAAATACACGTTCACCCCGCCCTCCTTACAGGAAGCTACTCACCATTGGCTACTACCATTACTGGTTTTTTTTGCTATAAACTCTTAAAGGCACACTTATCCATGAGACTGTGTGACTGCTTACCTTACAGGAAGCACATTCTCCTATGGAAACTCACCATTAGAATTAATTTAGCAATTAAAATCATAAAGGCACACACTTCTATTTTTAGACAGTGTACCTACTCAGCTATTCAGATACTTAAGCCCACCAACATAACCCTCACTGTGATCAATCATCTCGGATGCCCTAGAATCTTCAGCTCCTCTACATATCTCCTTTATTTTTAAATCACTCCTTCACCAGCCCATTCTCTCCTTCTGGAAGTGAGTCACTTTCCACCCTCCCCCTGCCCTCTATTACGTCTACATTTCTCTTGATAAGGAGATTCCCATTAAACACCTCAACATCTACTGCAAGTTGGCTTTCTCCTCTACAGCTTCGCCATTTGAGGAATTATATCTTCCTAGCTCTCACCACGCTACTGTGACTTTTCAGAAGTGAAGTTGCTAACAATCTCTATACCCCGGCGGTTACTCTGTCAACTTTCCTGGGTCTACAAATAATTCCAGGAGGCTTGGCCTCTAGAAGATTGTCCATTGTCATTGTCCTGTGTCAGGTTACAGCATGGCCAAGCTGGGCAGTGCTATTGCATTATTATTTATCTTATCCTTTTCTCTGCTCAACAGAATTATTGCACAGTGCCTAGCCCCCTGCCTCAAGAATCTTCACCCCTCTATTCTAGCCAAACCTACGTCAACGATTCACCTCCCATTCAACTCACTCATCTCATGCAAAAGTAGGATGCCTACTACCTTGGGGTATGTACCCGAACCTTCCAGCACTTGTTATGTAGAATTAGCATAAATACCGTAGGCCTACATTTCTTAACGTTAACTCTGGCCATACACTTGTCCCTACTCCTTCTTCTACCTGGTGACTTTGAAGTTAACCTTGGCCCTCAGAGTCCTCTATCTGCTTCTGCCCCTTACATGTCAAGGGAAAAAGGCATCAAAATTGCTAATTTAAAAGCTCAAAGCCTCCAGTCTACAATTGCTGAGATTCAGGCATGGGCAACTAATCTCAACCCAGACATCCTTGGCATAACAGAAACTTGGTTGAAGCCTGGTATATAACAACATGAAATTGATCTCCCTGGCTACTCCTGCCACAGGCATGATCATTTAGATAGAAGGGAGGGAGGTGTCTTAATATATGTTAAGCCTAAATTTCATGTCACTTTGATCTCTTCTCCCCTGGCATGCCTCCCAATGCAGAATCTTTATTTAACTCACTAACTTTAGGCAATGTTATGAAACTGCCTATTGGATGTATTTACCTACCCCCGAGGGATGCCTCCAAAAATTACCTTCCTTTATGTCGGCATTGTCAGCTCTTTGCCCTCATGACACAGTAATCTGTGGAGATCTCAACATTGATTGGTTGTCCCCCCCACAAAAACAAGGCCCATACACTAGTCTCTGACACAAAGTTCACCCAGCTTATCTCTTTGCCCACAAGACATAACTCCAAAACAGGTACTGCAATGCTGTTGGATTGGTTATTATCTAATTGTCCACATAGAATCAAAACAGTCAGTGTTTTACCAGATTGTATTAGTGACCACTCTCCTACCTACTGCGTGTGGTGTAATAATTTTGATGCCCCACCACCCATAACACATGAATCTAGAAAAATGTCTCAGTTTAACGTAGACCATTTCTCAATGTCTATTAGTAATGCTGATTGGACACCCATCACTCGCCTCCCATCTATAGACCAGACACTTGATTATTTTATCTTTACCTTTAAAAACATTATCAACAGACATGCTCCACTTACTAGATGTAGATCTAAGGGTATTAATGCACCCTGGCTCTCTACTGAAATCAGAACCCTCATGAAGAGTTGTGATGCAGCCTGGAAGACCTATAAACACAGCCTTCTTCATTCTGATTGCCTATATCATCAGCAGCTGAGAAATAAGTGAAAAAATAAGATACGGGGTGCGAAACGTACCTATCTTCACTCCCTTCAGATTGAGAATCTCAGCAAGCCCAAGGAATTCTGGAAACATATCAATCCTTTGATCAAAGGTAAATCGACCCAATGTCCAAGCTCCATATTGTCCAGCGGCCACCTCCTTCAAGATCCCCCATCCATTGCAGAAGGAATTAATCAGTTCCTCACTGACCTTGATAGGTGCACAGCTCACCTGCCGCCAGTATTAGATTTCTCTATCCCTACTCAGCATCACACCACTCTTGGCTCCTGATCCCCTTTCCACCCAAAAATAGCCACTAGAAGAGAAGTTCAAGTTTCAAGTTCAAGTTCAAGTTTATTGCAGGAAAACTCCATTGAGCAAGCTCATTCACAAGGAGGTCCTGAAGAAGTCCTTAGGCTTTTGGTAAGTCTTGGTATTGCAGACATCCTTTTTCTTTCACAGTTTTGGACTCATAGCAGAAGCTGGACACCAAAGAAAAAGAAAAGTAGTCTAACCCATAATTACACTCCTGAACTACTTATAGTCATTCAAGCCCTATAACATAAACATAGAAAAGTAGCATCATGCTCCCACTTTCTGACAGGAGCTGCCACTTCAGACCTGTCGCTTCTCCAGAAGGCAGTAAAGGTCAAACAACATCTACACAGAGTGGCAAATTATCTTTTTGGCCTACCTGCATCACAAAAACAGTTTTCCAGAAAATTTCCTATAGACTGTACTGCTATAAACACTACTTACATAAGAGACTGCACTTTGATAAGGGAGATGGAAAAATCAGCTATGCACTGTACCCTCAATGCCTTGCTACATATATATATACATAGATACATAGATGTCGACAGCAGACAAGGGTCTATGGCCCGTAGTCTGCCTATGTGCACACGTGCTTAGCTTCTTCAAGCTTCTCTAGAGCTAGGTTTTATGTCTACATATTAGGTGCTATTCTGCAGTCCCCACTACCAAAAAAAGGGACGGCACCCCTCAGTAATGAACATTTAAGTCAACTTTATAATTTACCCAGAATTCCTTGTTGCTATATGTAAAACATTGACAGTTACCTTGCATGACATCATTCTGGGGGTGTGGCCACAAACAGAGAACTGGAGCATGGGCAGAAAAAAAACATACAAAAAAATGACTATGACATTTTTTTACAAAGTAAATTGCAGCTTCAGAATCTGAAGCATGGGTGGCAATGGCATACTATGTGAAACAGGCATTTGCAGAATGTGACTAAATCACTTTAAAAATGTAAATTAGAAAGGACTGCAGCATACTAGGTGTCAAGCCTTATTTAAAGTATGCTGTTATAAAGGCACACACAATCAGAACCTAACAAACACCCTTTTTTAATAGAATTCCATCAGGGCCAGGTACTGTGTTTGCACTGAGTTTTTTAGTATAAGTTAAGATTTCCTCCAGCTGAACTGGGCTTACAAGTTTACTTGTAAAGTGTTCAGAAAAAAACAGGAGCTAAAATGTCTGCAAAGAGTTGTTTGTAGACAGTTCAGATATCTATATACCGAACATATTTTGCCCAATTTTCCACTATTTGCAAGCTACCCTGAAGGTCCGATGTGGTTTGCTCCTGAAGAGCTCACATTTTATTACCCTGTGACCAATCCTGTCCTCAAACCCTTTAGAAGGTTCTAAAACCTGCCTTTTCCCTGGATACCAACTTTCAGTTCAACTTTCAAGGAATCCCAATGATCATATTGAAATGCTTTCATATTTCCTTTGTCTCAGCAATTGTTGTAGCACTGATTGGTTTGCCTCTCACCTGTTGCAAAAATAAGCTGTGCAAATGTTTCCCTAAGACCTAAATATTTAAAACAAGAAATTAATTTCTACTGTCTATGTAATGAAATAAGAACCTTTTTGATTTCCGACTTAGTATCCTCCCACCAATCAGAGGGAGAATCAAAAACACATATGACAGACTGCCTTGTCCAGCTGAGTTGTTATATTCTGCACTACTGTATCATCTGGCAATAACCCATTATCTAAACTCCCAACAGCTTAATCTGGTGGTGGCTTTTTAGTTATACTGCAACATACTATAACAGCTAGATGATCCAGTATTTCAATGGCCATGGTATTAGTTGAATTGATATGCACTGGATCAGACATGAAAAAATAATTAATCCTGAAAGTCAATGTATTTCGTACATATGTGGCTCCTCCTTGTGGATAGATGGATCTATAGAAATCTTTGAGATTAGTTGATTTAACCATATCCAATAAATAATGTGCATCACAGTAAGTTTTTGCCGTGATCTGAGTGTAAATAATTTGTAGTGACAGGTCACAATAAAATTTCCCTTCTAGCATAGATACATATCAGTCTGCATTAGGTTTCACATTAATCTGCATCAATGAACAAAGCTTTGCCAAGGAGAATCTCTAAAATTCTTTTAACCAACTAGCCATAAGCAAAACAAGATATCCACCCTATCACACGTGTCTGTCCCTTGTGACCAATAAGATGTCCGAAACACCCACTGTTTGATGATCTGTTTCACCTAAAAACTAGATTTTAACCTGGTGTCCTGCAAAAAAAAGATACATTACCAGGCATAACGTCCAATACGGAAAGAGTGGTCACCCTTTTCTTAAAATGTGTTAATATTATTAATGTTAAGAGATACTGTAGTTACAGTATTTCCCTTACACATGTGATGGGATGGTTAAGGAGACTGCAGTGATCAGGTCATTCAGGTAGCTCATCCAGACCTACACTGAATCATTTTTGCTACTGAGGACTCTGAGGCCAAACCCTCTATGACCGGGAAGAAATCTTTCAAAGAAGTTGACAGAGGCCTCATAATCCTCCTCCTCCAATGCATCCCCCTACTGTCCGTTTTGTTGCAGAACTGAGAATCTGTCTCTTAGAACCACTTGCCTAGGAGCACTGGCTGTAACCTTTCTGGTTCATCCTCTCTTCATCAGACCTACCACCTCCATATCTTCCTCCTGAGGAAGGATGCAGCGAATTTAAATTCTGCCAGCGAAGTGGCCAAATTTGCCTGGTGGGAGCAATTCGCAAACTTTTTCCACGTAAGTCGGAATTTCGTCTAGGCGAAATTTCACCTTTCACCTTCTGCAGTGAAATTTCACCTTTGGTGGGCAAAAGTTCACCACAGAAGATGGAATTTAACCACAGAAGGTGAAATTTCACCACGGAAGGTAACATTTTGTCATTCCGCTGGGTATAATTTTGCCACTCACCAGGCGAAATTTCGCATTTTGCTCTATGAAATGGGTAGAATTTCATAGATTACTCTGCAAAGTGAATTTTGCTCACTTTGCCCACCACTACTCATGAGATGGAGGGGTGGGGGGCATATCTGCAGCATCATCACGGATGTTGATCTACCTCCTGAGCTACTGGTAGAGACTGCAGCATGGAGGATCCTACCTTCCCCACATCCATCATTCCATTCTCTCACCCAGCAGACTTGAGAGGGTGGTCACCCACACCTGCATCAGGATCTAATGGGATATCCCAGGGTTCAGGTCTCCATCCCCATCAGGCTGAGAAATAGCTGAAGGACTAGGGAGGAGAAGGGTTCTTTCCTGTATCTGATTTTCAGGCTTCAGTATGTTACTCAGCAGAGGGCTCCTGGTTAGCCTGTGGAGTATTAGCCTCAACAGCTGATCTCCTAATTGACTCTATTGCCCTCTGGAAATAATTTGTTACTGCTCAATTGTAGCTATTATATTGTGCGAGGCTCAGTGACCTATTGAAAGAAATGCCCTGTTTCTTTCACAAATTACAGTGCAAAATGTTGAGGCACTGTGGACCCTTGTGGCCATATTCAAAACATTGACTATACCATGGTTTATCAAATACTGTGCTGAGATGGGACTAATTACTGCTTTTATAGCAAGATTTTAGTTGCCCAGGGTAGAAACAAAAACCACGGTTTGTCTCCAGATAGAAACTGCTAGACAAATGACTTACCCTATTATTGGGGTTGTGCAGTTTTACCAAAAATTTCACATCTCTGCTATTGCCAGTATGTAAAATCTGTGATGTTAACCACTTCATAGATACATAGATACATAGACAGTGTCAGCAGATAAGGGCCTATGGCCCACCCAGTCTGCCCATTTGAGCTTGTAAGTTCAGTTTATATTTTCCTGGACGTCTGTTGCCCCTTACCCCTAACCTCCAGAATTTCTTTATGTCTATCCCATGCATTCTTAAATCCCATGATTGTTTCAGCCCCCACCACTTCCTTTGGCAGGGTGTTCCACTTTTCCACCACCCATTCTGTGAAGAAATTCTTCCTCACGTTTCCTCTGAATCGTCCTCCCTCCAACTTCATCCCATGCCCTCTAGTTCCGGAACATCTTTTTCGCTTAAAAATAGTGTATTCCTGCACCCTGTTCCTCCCTGTAAGATACTTGTATGTCTCTATCATATCCCCTCTCTCCCTCCTCTCCTCCAAGGAGTACATGTTCAGTTCCTTCAACCTGTCCTCATAGGACTTGTGATGCAATCCATGTACCATCTTTGTTGCCCTCCTCTGAACCTTCTCTACCCTGTCTATGTCTTTATGTAGGTAAGGTCTCCAGAACTGTACACTGTACCCAGGTAGGCCTCACTAGTGTCTTGTATAGTGGAATTATGACCTCCCTTTTCCTGCTGGTGATGTCCCTGCCTATGCATCCCAGCATCCTATTTGCTTACCTGCTGCCTTGTCACACTGTTTCCCTACCTTGAGGTCATCACAGAAGATAACCCCAAGATCCCTTTCCTGCTCGTTGCATGCTATATTCTCACCCCCCAACTGATATATTGTGCCAGGGATTTTGTGCCCCATATGCATTATCTTGTACTTCTTTGCGTTGAATTTCAACTGCCAACCCCCTGACCATTCTTCAAGTTTATGCAGGTCCCTTCTCATTCTGTCTACACCCTCTGGTGTGTCTACTCTGTTACAGAGCTTTGTGTCATCAGCGAACAATGAAATTCTGCCTTCTAGGTCCTGCGTAATGTCACTGATGAAGATGTTGAATAGGACCGGTCCCAGCACTGATCCCTGTGGTACCCCACTGGTCACTCTTCCCTCTGTGGAGTGACAGTCATTTACCACCACCCTCTGTGTCCTGCTAGTCTTAACTGTAGGTTTTTTGAGAGGAATGGCTAATAATGGAGCCCATAAAACTGTATATTTAGTTTTTGTATTTGTCCCAAAACCCATGTAAGAAGTCAACTGTTTTAAAATCAAATTTTCTGGGTCTGAGTAATAGCCCCACACAAGTTTACCTTCAGAAATACAGTTATGAAAAAGACTAAGGGATTTATCATTCCCAAACCTCCTTCTTTTAATTTTTTTTAAACTTCTTTATTGTCATTTTGATATCCATTAGACAAACATACATAGATACTCGGGTAGCGCCCAAGCCCACACCCCAAAACTGAGTGTAGTCACTATATACAGTAATAACTATATACATACACAGCTGCAGTAAGTACCCCACAGGCAACATCCACAACTGTACTAGCTTATACTATAAATGACATCTTATGTCTAGACAGCTAACTTTTACATTTAAGCATCAGTTTCAAGAAATGTCCCCTCATATAGTTAACACAATTTCCTTCAGGGTAATGACACATTGGGGTAAAACCCTGCAGCTGCATCCTTAGGGAAAAGAGAGCATCCCTCCTACCCACAATCATTTGGCAGATTCTCTGACTCCCATTGAGTAATCTCAATAATAATCAATAGGAGTATACATGACCTCCTGCAGTGGAAAGTAACTAAAGTATAACCCACTGTTATATCATCTATTCCCTATCCATAAGTCTTAAACTAAGCACAGTCAGACAGACAGACCTGTGTTTGGGCACCTTTAGATTGTATTGAGTAAACCACCTCCAGGATCCTCCACCTCTTGTCATAAATTCCCTTTCATCCATCCTGAAGCATTTGCCTCCTGAGCCTATCAAGTGTCTTCAACAAATCTCCCACCCACTGGTCATATGTATAGATAAGTTCATTTTTCCAATGCCTCAGGACAAAAGCTTTAACTAGGGTGGACATTAAAGATATATGATGCTTAGTAAGTGCACCTGGAATTTAGGTCATATCTCCCAGAACACAGATCTCTAGCAAAACAAAGTCTGTATAATTTACCACAGGGTCCATATTTTGTTTAATTTGGTCCCAGAGGGGATGAACTTTAGGACAATCCCACATTACATGTAATATATCCCCTGGGTTCATGCCACATCTAAAACATAGGTCTGTCTGTCTAAGGCCCTGAGCAAATAGTTTAGCAGGGGTATAGTATATATTAGAGAATACAAAGAACTGCATGATCCTGTACTTAGGTATAGGAATATACCCACTGCTCTTCCAAATTTCCTTTCAATCAGGCCCTAGGGGGATATTTTTTTTCCCAATATGAAACCTTCGCAGAAACTTCCCCGCCTAGAAAATCTATTAGGACCTTATATACTGTATATTAGAGAGGGTTTTTTGTAAATGGCTAACTTCCTTAAAACTATCCCAGGTAAGCGGGGTACCCTGAGCGCCACTATTCTCTATCACCATTTTTTGCACCATTTTAGTAACCTGTATCCTCTTAAAGAAATTCATATTCTTGCACTGAGCTGGGAAGACCACCTTATCTTCTACTGTAAGATCTGCCCAATTTAAATTAGACAGTTGAGGAGCCCATTGCTTTCTAATTATTCGACCCCCAATAGTCATATTGGGATTACTCAATATAGGCTGCTCCCTGAAGCCCTTTTGAACTTTTTTCTGACTCGGAGATAAGAGAGCCCACCAAGCCAACACTGACTTGTATATTAGAGTTTGCTTTCCCCCCATCCAGTAGTCCTTCTGGATTGGAGAAGAGCACTGCTTCTGGGGAAGTACCCATGTCTTTAAGAATTTGCCTCTCAGCATGAAGCCAAGTTGGTATATATCCCCCTTCCTCCAACATTCTATACCAGTGACCCATTATACCTAGTTGTCCAGCCACATAATATAAATGGAAGTCTGGAATTTTGAGATCCCCCCACACTGTGAGGAAGCCGTAGAATATTATATTTTCTCCTAGGGGGTTTAGAGGTCCATAAAAAGTTAGAGATTAGTTTTTGCACTTTAATGAACCAGCACTTTGGGACATTATAGGGGATTGGATACAAGAGTCTCGGCAATAGATTCATTTTAATCAAACCAAGTCTAGCAGTCAAGTTCAAGGGGAGTTTATTCCATCTAGTCATATCTGTACTGACTACTAATAACAACTTGCCTATGTTTGCTTCCACTCCTTCCTCCACATTGACAGTGATCCAAATGCCAAGATATTTTATCCTTTTTGGGGACCAATTCAGTTGTAAGGGTTCAAAATCCGCTTTATAGGTATATAAGGTGAGAGGGAGAACCTGTGCCTTACTCAAATTTAACTTAGAATTTGAGACCCTAGAAAATCTCTCTACTATTTCAAGTACACTATTAAAACTCTTTGCTGATTCCTGTAGGTGCAGCAGAATGTCATCTGCAAAAACAGAGATTTTCATTTCCCTCCCCCCAACAACAATCCCCTGTACCACCAAGTCCATCTGGATCGCTCTTAATAAGGGTTCCAGATATATGTTGAATAAAATTGGCAATAGGGGGTATCCTTGTCTCGGCCCATTATCAAGGCAGAACTCCTTTGACAGATAGCCATTGCAATGAACCCTAGCCGTAGGAGCAGCATAAAGATTTTTAATGCCTCTAGGAAGGCCCTCTGGGAAACCCATCCTCCTCATGGTTGCAAATAGAAAAGTATGGGAGACCCTGTCGAAGGCCTTCTTGACGTCTAACAAGATTAGCGCCATGGGTAACCTAGAGCTAGAGGCTTTGTTAAGTATATGATGGAGCTTCCGAAGGGCATCATGTGTCCCTCTACTTGGCATAAACCCAACTTGCTCTTGACTGATTAATGTAGGAGCAATTTTTTAAATTCTATTAGCCAATATCTTCATCAGCAATTTAAGATCCTGGTTCTTCAAAGCAATTGGTCTATAGCTCCCAGGAAGTTCATTGGGCTTATCCAGTTTTGGGATAAGTGTAATGTAGGCCTGATATAGTGGTGGGTTGTGGGACCCCTTCCTGCATAATATTTGAAAATATTTCTTTCAATAGGGGCAATATAGTTGAAGAATGTGATTTGTAAAAGTTTGCTGATAGACCATCTGGTCCCGGTGTTTTGCCATTTGGCAACAAATTGACACCTCTATTATTTCAGACTCCAATATAGGGGCCGACAATCCTTGGGCTTGCTCTTGATCCAATCTAGATAACAGTACACTCTCCAAAAACCCCAAAATATCTGCCTCTTTGGCGGACACGCCCCCTTGATAAATCTCTGTGAAATAGGCCACAAAGGCATCAGCCATTTTCTGAGGCTCTATTATTTCCCCCTGAAAATTTATCAGCGGAATTGTGTGAGCAGCCTCCCATTCTTTAATTCTATTTGCAAGAAACTGACTAGGTACATCCCCCTGCATTAGACAGTTAGCTTGAATTTTTTCAAGCCAAAAGTCTATCTTACCATAAAGGATGCTAGCCATGTCATCTCTTAATTCCTTAAACTCAGTGTCCACCCCATCAGAAGAACCCTCTATAGGAGCCAGTGAGTTGATAGCACCCATTATAAACTCTTCCCTTGATTTTCTCATACTGTTTCTTCCGGCTGTATACCTCTGGGCTATACCAGCGTATAAGACTTTACAAGTGGGCCACGCTAGTCTCTTATCCAGAAGTGTTGGGATTTGGGTCTGGATAATTTCCAGCAATGCTTCCTCTAACCAGGCTAACATACTATCATCTGCTAATAGGGATTCATCTAACCTCCATCTATAGGGCTTCACTGGAACTGATTCCAACACCCAGGTCAACTGGACTGGAGAATGGTCGGATATAATTCTAGTATGGGTGATCAGCTCCCTAGTTCCCTGTAGTGCCTCCATATTAACCAAAAAAAAAGTCAATTCTTGAATGGGTTTTGTGTGCCCCTGAGTAAAAGGTCATACTGCTGTCCCCTTTATTATAAGCCTGGAGTGGGTCAACCAATGCTGTTACCTCAAGGAGTCTAGTTGTAGCTACATGGGCTGTAGAAGGTGGCTTTTTAGATGGGGGTTTCCTGCCCATCAAATTATTAAGACACAGGTTCCAGTCTCCTGCTATAATTAAAGGATTAGATGAAAAGGAAGCTATGTCCACCTCCAACGAAGCAAAGAAACCAGGGTTAGATGGAGTAGGACCATATATAGAGGCAATCGATAATAATTTGCACATGATAGTACCCATAACGTATATCCCTCTAGAGTCTTCTCTAGCTTTAATTCGTGAAACTGTAAACGAGCAGTCTCTCCTAATCAAGATCGCTACCCCCCGAGGCTTTTGCTTTTCCCTCTCCTAAAACTTGACCTACCCACAACCTCTTTAAAAGACCTAGCTCATCTTTTAAGAGGTGGGTTTCCTGCAGTGTTGCTATTTGAGCCCCCAACTGATGAATAGGCTTTAATATCACCATTCTTTTCTTTCTCTCTCTGAGGTCTTTAACATTCCAAGAAATAATTTTGATACTTATCATATTATCTTTCTATACCCCTTCTTCTCACTCCAACAAGTTCTGCCCTTGTACATATATATACCATGGACTCTCTCTCTTCCCCAATCCCCCTGATCCCACCCCCTCAGCATAATCCCTGATCCATTGAGCGCCTCCTACCACAAGTGGATACGAAGATGAGCCATCCCCTGAGAGCACCCCCAAGGTCCCCCCGATCTTTATAGAAACACCCGAATCTTCTGGACTCCCCTATGTTACTGCTCGCCCCTCCCCATTGTGCCACATTAACATTCTCTCATAACCCTAAATATAATTTATCGAGCTATGCAGGAAGTAGTAACAATAGTAATAATGACTATGATATATGATATGGCCCCCACAAAACCAAAAACAAATATAATTACACGTTGTAAGACATCAATTTCCTGTCTTTCTGGGACCCCAAATTAGGATCCAGTCCCTTTAAGTCCAGGGTTAAATCGGTGTACCGATTCTTAGGCCCACACTTAAACCTAGATCACATAACAAATCGTATTTGACCGCCTTTAATGGGCTTTATGTCCTCAATAAGATTAATCAGTCCCTCTGCATATTTCTAATCAAAGGAAAAAAAAGGAATAAAAACAAAAAATAAAAATGAAATGGCAGTCCCATTAAAGAAAATGCTCCTTGAATAATCTTTAGGGCATTTCTGCCTTACTATTTTACTTCAAATTAATGTGTCCACACCATTAGCAAATTTCAGATCTGCCTTAGGTCTTCTCCCATGAATCGCAGTCAGGTCACAGGCTTGAACAAGTCTGGGAGCTCAACTCGCAGTCCCTCTGCCGCATCCTTCGCAGTTAAGTATCTCCGATCTCCGGACTGCAATTTCACCACCAAGGTAGCAGGGTGCTGGATTCTAAACTTCACTCCAGCCAAGTAGAGCTTTTTCTTTATATCCACATACTCCTTCTGCTTCTCCCGAATCGCAGGTGTTTGATCTTGGAATACCCACAAGGATGCTCCATTTCACTGCAGGTTTTTGAGTGCTCTGGCTTTGCTTAAAGCATGAGCTTTCTCCTTGTAGTTTAAGAACCGCATGATAATAACTCATGGCCGAGCCCCAGTGGAGGTATTTCACTGAGTGAGCGATGGGCTCTCTCAATATTATATGAGTCTTCATATGGCATTGGGCCCAGCAGCTTCAGTAGTAAATCCTGGGTAAATGCTATGCAATCCGATCCTTCTGATTGCTCCGCAAGACCCGCCAGGATCAAATTATTCCTCTGGCTATGAGATTCCTGGTCCTCAACTCAATCCTCAAGCTTTATAACTTGTTTTCGTAAGGCCACCAACTCCTGCTCATGTGTTAGAGTTTTCCATTTTGAGAAGCCATTCGCGCCTCTACATCCCCTATTCTCTGGGCCAAAGCACTTAATTCAATTCAATTCAATTCAATTTTATTTATAAAGTGCCTTTCAAAACCAAGGCACTGTACAACATTAAAATGTATACATTACAAAATTTAAAATCAACCAGAGCTAAAAACACAAGAAAAACCATTAAATCTACATTAAGCAAGATGTTACAAATCACTTATAAAACAATAATTCAATTTAAAAATGCTAACTCAAAAAGATATGTTTTTAAGGTGACCTTAAACTTATCGACGGTTGGGCATTCTCTTAACCAACGAGGTAGAGAATCCCACAGGGTTGGTGCCGCAAAAGCAAAGGCATGAGATCTTGATGACTTCAGATGAACCCTGGGAATCTCCAGCAATCCATCGTTGGAGGAACGGAGAGGATGGAGGGGGCAGTAAGGAACCAGGAGATCTTTCAGGTAACCGGGTCCCTGATCATGTAGAGCTTTAAAGGTTAGTAAACCAACCTTAAAGGTGATCCACCACCAAACAGGCAGCCAGTGCAGTTCACGGAGCACAGGCGTAATATGACTGGTTCAAGAAGTCCCAGTCAAAAGCCTGGCTGCCGCGTTCTGCACTAGCTGAAGGTGGCAGATATCAACCCCAGGTAGCCCTAGGTAGAGGGAATTGCAGTAGTCCAGATGAGTAGTGACAAAGGCATGGACCAATGTTGGAAGGTCACCCGGTTTGACTGCTGAAAAATCAGCCACTAACCCCCGAAGTAAGGTTTTGATTTCAGATATGTCATCGGGGGACACCTGATCTCCTCCTACCATGTCCTATAGAGGCTCTTGATCTTCCTGCACAGGTGAGGGGGGTTTCAGACGCTTCATCGCCAGTGCTCGCACATCCAGGATCTCAGGGGTTTCATACTCCATTGCAGGGGTCACCATTGGCCCTACGAGTCACCACAATATGCAGAATAAAGTCCCACAATCTACACAGAATGGTTTATCAAGGAGTGCTGCTGTCTTTAGAGGCTTGGCCGTGTTGTTTCCGCCACCACACTGGAGTCAAAAATAACTTTATTATCTAATAGATTCGTCAGGGCCTGGGAGCTGCACTCAGGATGTCCTTCCTTGATCAGCTCATCACGTGATCATCGCCTTCTTTTATTTTTAAGTATGTAACCTCCTTTTTTATAGGGTTTAAGCAGTTTTCAAAAATATTCTGGAAAAAAAATATTGTATACAGTAGCTGTGCCTCAGCTTCAATTTGTGGGGGGGCAACATAAGTAAGAAAGAGGAAACAAGGTATGAACAGTGCTTTGATCAGAAAAAAAATATTTTTCTTAGTTATATTCCTCCTTTTCCAGAGATTTACTTTGGCCTGTGCTACATCCATGTATAGTGTATGGGTAAGGGCTATTGTGTACTAAAATTGATGGAAATACACTGCTGTTGTACCATCAATGTGACATCAACATGCTGTTGTACCATCTTGAGTACATCACATCGATGGTACAACAGCATCGATCGTCACTGAGCATGTAAACTCAGTGCACTGGACTCTGGGAAACTGCCATGCCGTGAGTGCTGGCTTCAAATCTGAACTGCACAGAGCAACCCCCTCCAAGTAAGGACAGCAGCTACATTTAAAATGTGTATGGTAGAGCGAGGGGCCAAGTTTAATGAAAAAAAGATGTTAATGTGAAGGGGGTGATTGGTTAATGTTTGGGGGGGGTCTAAACAGATCTTATTCTCGAGTTGAGGCGGTGGGTGCCCAAGTCATAAGATCAATGCGGAATGTTGATTTTACCATTTGAAAGTTGCTGGTGTTGATTTTACTGTTGTCCCATACACTATGCAAGCTAATGGATGGGCAACAGTAAACAACAGTTGTTCACTTCTTGAGGTTGTATGACAACCGAAAACCTCTTGAACTTCACTCTCGAGGTTTACATGGTTGTGATAACAACCTCTCAAAGTGAACTACATTGTTGTTGTTCACTGTTGCCCATCCATTATCCTCTATATCTCTCCCAGTTAACCTTTGCAGTATCCATAGCACCAAACAGAATCTCAAGGATAGTTACATTGTGAGTTCCAGTAGGTTTTCCCCTTATAGGCATGCAGGTTTGCTTGGCTAGATCAGTGCCTATATGCACACTGCTATTTTTTTCAACATTTATCTGTGCTCCAGAGACTTGAGGGTAGCAATTTAATATTTCAATAGCTCTGTTCCAATCTTCTGCAGAATTCAGAAACAGGCATAAGACAACTGCCAAGATCTGTCAAAAACAGAGGAGTTTTCCCAGTTTCATGGCCAAATGTTCCCCATTCATTAAAATACCACTAACAGTTTAACCTGATTCAGTATGTCAGGTTGCATCTCAGATTCCCCTTCTTCTGAAATGAGGCTGAAAATAGGCAGAATTGCCTGGTCCTCCTTTCCCAGTCAAAAAATAAATAAATAAATTAGGAATGTAAAACATTTGCATCAGTTTAAACTACTGTACAAAACTGACTTGAAGTCAGAAGCAACCTGCTGTTATTTGTAGCTATAATGCCTGAATCATTTTCCAGGTACCATGTAGGTTTATTTTATGTTTCTCTTTTGTAATGCATTGTAAACTATATTTAATGTGTGTGGTTATATTATACTGGTTGTATTGTTTCTTGTTTCCTTGTCTGTTCTGAGTGTCCTGGTATTGCCTGTAAAAGGGCCTTGTGGCAAATCAGTGGTATGGTGTTTCTTGAGGTTGCCAACCCTAATGCTCACCCTCCCCAGCCCATAGCCTCCAGTCCAAAGCACAACGTACAGCTCCAACCCACTGTCTCATAGTAATACACTCTTCAAAGGTAGAGAAGTATGTGTCACTGTATGTTGCCAACACATTTATTGTAGCTTTCTTCACTTGAGTGAAGAAAGGAAATCATGTGTGATGTCATTTGCTCAAGGAACAGAGTGAACCTTAGGGATGACAACCCCGAGAAAAACCCACCACTGATTTACCAGGATACTGGAGACCCCAGATCCTAATGTTTCTTTCTTTTTGCTGCCTGTGGTATGGGTTGTGGAGTTAGGGTTGGAAACCCTGACTCCACATTTCCCTACTTTAGTGACATTAAGTTTACCTAACTGCTGCATTAATGATGTTTTTTGCCTACAGAAGGGTATGACCCTTGTGGGTGCTGCACATCCATGCAGTGACAGATGTTAAGAATTCATTGAGCTGTGTGGTGGGCTGCAGAAATTCAGGACCATTTGGTCCCTGTACTTCCATGTGGCCACAGATACAGATACACAGGGTAAAGAGTCCATCTATCAGCCAATGCACAGGGCTCTACTGTATGCCACCCACAGGTGCAGAGGTGCAGGGCCCTATGCCAAGAGGACAGTGGTCTTCACTATATGGTACCCCGGCCTGTGCAAACAATCCTGCAGCTGTCATTCTCTGGCTGGGGGGTGTCGCATAAAAGCACCTTCCCCCCACCCTCACCCATCCAGCTGAATCACTGAGCTCACCCTGGAATTGAGCTCACTGACAAGGGATCACAATGCATTCAATTTGGGGTCAAGACTAGCACTACACACAAAGAATGGTCTTGTGGTCTACTGCCATGTAGGAGGGGGGGGGGCTTGGCAGCAAGTCCAGTCAGGTGTTGCATTATGTGGAAGGGTCGGGGAGTGGCACCTTAAAAGCTCATGCCTGCTACTCAGAATTGAATGCCAGCCCAGGGAAGCAGTGCAAGTCAAGAGCTGTTGTACATTGCCTTGACTTTGTTCTTTTGCCACCAGAAAGCCAGCAACCTGAAGTTTTGATCAGCCTGCCTGCTTTTTTTCCACAGATAACTGTCTTGAGGTCTGCTGCTGTGTAGGTGGGGAGCTTGGCGGCAAGCCTAATTAGGTGCGGCAGTCCATGGAAGGGACAGGGAGCCACATTTTAAAAGATCATGCCTGCTATTCAGAAGTGAATACCAGCATGGGGAAGCAGCACAAGTCAAAAGCTGCTGTATACTGCTTTGACTTTGCTCTTTTGCCACCAGAGAGCCAGCAACCTGAAGTTTTGATCAGCCTGCCAGTTTTTTATCCACAGAAACTTTCTTTCAGTCTGCTGCCGAGTAGGAGGAAGGCTTGGTGGCAAGCCCAATCAGGTACATCAGTCAGTGGAAGGGTGGGGAGCAGCACCTTCAAAGCTCATACCTGCTACTCAAAAGTGAACACCAGCCCAAGGAAGCAGCGCAAGTCAATAGCTGCTGTACATTGTATTGACTTTGTTCTTTTGCCTCCAGAGAGCCTGCAACCTGATGTTTGGAAAAACCTGTCTGCTTTTTATCCATGTAGAACTGTCTTGCAGTCTGCTGCTGTGTAGGAAGGTGGCTTGGCAGCAAGCTCAATCAGGTGCAGCAGTCCTTGGAAGGGCCAGAGAGTGGCACTTAAAAAGATCTGTTGTAATAGCTAACTTGAGCAATGTATTTTAGTGAGTGATGGGGCAAATCACCACGGTAAAAGTATTTTTGTTACAGCAAGTATTTTCCTCTTAGCAGGAGCTGGTGAGATACTTAATGTGAAACTTTTATATGCTTAGGGTTGTTTTTCTGTTAAGGGGTACTGGGGGATTGATAGGATCAATGGGATGGATGGGATTAATGCTGCTGATCATTGTTGGGTGCAGCATTATTTAGTAACAGTGTTCTTTCTAAATGTGTACGCAACGTAAGAAAGTCCTTTAAATATGCACCCTAACATTTTGATTATGAATAGAGGAGTGTCATATGTTCATACACAGATATTTTCCAAGAAACAGTTATGCAGTTGTGATTTTCAACGTCCTTTTAAAAAAAACAATTTTTGTTTTTACCAGAAGGGTCATTTTGGTTATACTGCTATCAGGAAATGTGTATATAAATCCAGGACCTCTCTTTTATCAAAATAACTATTTTATGGAGGATTTTAGTGATAGGAAAAATGTTGGAATGTTGCATCTGAATGTCAGAAGCCATCTGCCAAAAACTGACTATTTAAGAACTCAAGTGGAAATAACTAAACCTGAGGTATTTGCATTAACCCAAACTTGGTTAAATGCAAAGGTGGTGGACTCTGACATCCATATTAGTGACTACCACATATTTAGACAGGATAGAACAAAAAGGGTGGGGTGGTGCTTTATTTGAAAGATCACTACAAGGGGCAAATAAAATTTGCAAAATCAATTCTGAGGCAACTAGATATATTGGTTTTACATATTCAAAGATTAATAGGTTTTCATTTCAGTGCAGTAGTATGCTACAGGCCTCCTTCGGCTAGTGCATCAGCATTGCAGACACTTAGTATGCTGAGTACCCCTTATTTAAATCGTGAATTTGTGTTGTTAGGCGACTTAAACTGGAATATGTTGTTCTCCCAACAAGAGGTGGTTAATCATTTTGCTGCACTCAATTTAACCCAGCTGATTACCCTATCGACAACACTACATAAACTAAAAACAGATAAATATACATTACTGGACCTGACATTAATTAATAGACCACAAAATACTTGTCAGGAGTTCATGAAATAGATATTAGTGATCATAATTACATTTCCTGAATAAGGGACAATAAAAAAGAATGACTGTTGGTCCAGTTTATTTACATCAGAAGTTTTGAAGCTTTTAATGATCAGGCTTTCAATAGGGATATAGCATCTGTTAATTGGAATAAGTTATATGTATGCCCAGATATAGAAACTGCATGGTCATATTTTAAAATATCAGTGCTGGAGATTATTGATAGACATGCTCCCCTGGTTCATAAGGGAACAAAAAAAAAATGTCCATGGATCATAAAAGGAATAAAACAATTATTAAGAAAAAAAGTCAACTTTGGAGTAAAGCAAGAGGCAAAAAGTCCATCAGATAGTTTAGCATATAGAATAATGAGAAACATGTGTACAGCTGAGGTTAGAAGGGCAAAATAAACTTATTGTGCTAATCAGTTTTCAGATCCAACATGAAATCCAAAAACACTTTGGAAGAGTATATATACCTTAAAATGGAATTAGGCTCCTCCCACCCTACCAAGTACCCTGAACTACGAGGGTGTATTATTGAATAAAGTGGATGATCAGGTAGAGGCGTTCAATAAATTTTTTGGTGACATTGGACAATCATTTGACAGGAAGTACCCCGGGCTTGGGCCACCACACCTTAACACTGTCTTTACTGGTCAGTTAAATAATCCAGTTTTTTTCCTTTCAAGAAATAACATCTTTAGTAGTACTTAATCATTTACAAAAGTTGGATGGCAGTAAAGGAGCAGGCTGTGATGGTATTCAACTAATTTTCTATAAAGTAGCATCAAGGGTACTGGCACCACGCTTAACATATCTATATAACTTTTCACGTCAAAGCTCTGAACTACCAAAAGATTGAAAAACAGCATATGTTACTCTCATTTTTAAAGGGGGTGATCCTTCTGAACCTAATTCTTACAGACCCATTTCAATATTGGTTACATGTGTAAAAAAAATTGAAAAAATATTACATGCACAGTTAACACAAAATTTCAGAAAATACAAAATAATTTCCCATCTCCAATCTGGTTTTAAAATTGTCATAACACCACTTATGTCATTTCAAGAGTGGTGGACGATGTGTTGATGGCCTTCAACAGATGCCATAATGTTCCATCAGTATTCTTGGATCTGTCAAAGGCTTTCGACACAGTCCATCACATAATTTTATTAAATAAATTAAAGGCAGTAGGTCTTGGTCTTCCAGCACTATCCTGGTTTAGTGCACTCTTGTTTCAAAGGGAACAATGTGTGAGGGTGGGAGGAGCCTGTTCACGTACAATAATGATAAACACAGGAGTACCATAAGGATCTGTGCTTGGCCCACTGTTGTTTTTACTATATGTAAATGATTTACCAAAGCTTTGTTCTACAGATACAAATTTATTTCTTTATACAGATGAAACAATCATATACACACAACACAAAAATACAAATTTGGCTTTAGATATTTTGCAGAAAGATTTTTCAAGAATACAGGAGTCCTTACTAGATTTAACACGTCTTTTAAATGTAACCCCCCATGGGTATTTTTTTAGAGAAAAACAAATAAGTCAAAAAGAATATATACAATTCAGGCTGCTTTTGGTGCCTGTATCAGTAGAGTTTAACATTACAGATATTTGGATCTCACTTTAGATAGTCATTTAACATTTGATTTACACATTAAAAACATTTCAACAAGACTTAAACAACTATTAGGATTTTTTATAGAAATCATTCTTTGTTTAATTTTCCTATTAGGAAGTTGTTAGTTACAGCTCTGTTTTTGCCAGTGTTAGATTATGGAGACTTTATTTATAGGAATACAACAACATTGCTTAGTACATTTGATCCATTATACAACAGTGCACTTAGATTTATAAAAAAATACCTTATAAAACATACAGTTATATGCTGTTTAAAGCACTAGGCTGGACCTCCTTATCAGGTCATAGGGATTTCCACTGGAATCTGTTTGTATATAAGTTTATTCTTTACTCTTTGCCTGAATTTTTATTAAGTAAACTACAGTTAAAAATTCCCTCTAAATACATTCTATGATCTGCTTCTTAGATTCCCTTCCTAATTCCAAAAATCAAAATAAAGAGTGGTCAAATGACCGTTGCAATTGCAGTACCATGTACATGGGCTATGATACAAAAACCACTTGATGTACATGTACTATTACCCATGTCTCATTTTTGAACATCATTAGCAAGTTTCTCTTATTAACATTGTAACTGTTTTGGCTAAATGAATGTACTGAACATTTTATGAGACATTTATAAAAAAATGTTATTATGCAACTGAATGTTGTACTGTATTATCTTGTTTTTACATTGGACGCAACTGTAAATGAGAATATTATTCTCAGTGTGTTATCCAATAAATGATTGAAGAAGATGACGTTTCTTAACAATCACATTTTTTTTTTTTAATTTTGACCCAAATTTTCAAGATAGTTATTTTATGACTATCCTTATAAACATGACATGTAGCATTTATAATATATTGGCTGAGATATAGTTAGGGTTGAGTGGGGTGTTCAATGATAAACCCCTAACTTTGCACATTAATATCTTTAACACTGTTTAACAAAATGAGCTGAAATATTGCAAGTTTTGTCTTATAAGCAAGGTCTTGATATGTGGAAATTTTTGTGATGGCAGCTTGTGCGGTTTCTAAGATCTGCATAAGTCACTTATTGTAAAAGTCTAACTTTTTTCCTGTACTTAACATTATTTTTATCTCACCTGCAGCCTACATGGAATGGATTTTTTCCCCAAAACTTGCAAGGAACATGTGCCTTTGACAAGTTTGGTGAAAAAATAATAAAAAGTTCATATGGTTCCAGAGCTATAAAGCTTTAAAGTGTAGTGTTTTCCATTTCTGAGATAATGTATTGGTGCAAAATGAAAATGCTGATGTCATGAAATGAAACATTCAATGTCCTGAAATGAAAGATTTGATATCACGAAATCAAAAATTTGATGTTGCTAAATCAAAAATTTGATGTCACAAAATCAAAAATGTGATGTCACGCAATGAAAAAATTGATGATGTGAAATAAAGAATTTGATGTCACAAAATGAAAAAATTGATGATGTCAAATGAAAAATTTGATGTCGCATGATGAAAGACATTTGATGTTGCAAAATAAAAAATACAATGTCGTGAAATGAAAAATTTGATGTCATGAAATGAAAAATTTAGTGTCACACAATAAAAAAATTTCATTTCACAAAATGAAAAATCTGATGTCCTGAAATGAAAAATTTGACGTCCCAAAATGAAAAATCTGATGTCATAAAATGAAAAATTTGACATCCTGAAATAAAATAAATTGATGTCATGGATGCCCATTGTGAAATGAAAAATTAAATGTACCAAAATGAAAAATCTGATGTCTCGAAATGAAAAATTTGATGTTGCAAAATGAAAAATGTGTTATCGCAGAGTCCATTTTTAATTTCTCACCATTTCCTTGGCAAATTTTTTTTGTGCTGAGACAACTGCCACCTTGTGATGCTCAGAAAAGAGACACTCCTTCATCAGTGACTGGAAGGAATTCTGGGAAGGGGTATACTTTAAATTCGGTGACCATCTCCTTATCAAGGAGGGTTTAAGGCCACTTGGACAAAAAAAAATTGATGTATTCATCAGTAGTTTAAACTAGAAGGTTGGGAGGTGGTGGTCAGATGGGAGCAAGAAAGTAGAACCCCGGACACCATCCCCCCCAGAGACAGGCAAGGACCCCTCCTATCGGCCACAAAGGTAAAAGCAAAAAGAACACGGTAACATCACTCATGGAAGCAAAGGAAGAAGGATGCCACTGTATGGAAGGCAATGGTAGCAAATGCCAGGAATCTAGCTAACAAAGTCCCAGAACTCTCAGCCACAATGGCAGAAGCATGACTAGACTGGGTCACAGTAAATGAGACACGGCTAAATGAAAGCCATGTGTGGGATGTTGCTATCCCAGATTACAGGATATTCAGAAAGCATAGAGAGGAATGATGCAGGGGTGGTTGTATTGTATATAAAGGAAGACATAAAGGCCATGGAAGTCCAAAGAACTCAGGGAGAACCTGAGGCTCTATGGGTCACTCTCAAACCTGGCACAAATGTGTCCCTGATACTGGAAGTGATTTATAGGCCCTCCCAACAAAGGGCAAAGACAGACAAAGCTTTGCTGGAAAGCATAGTAAAAATGGCAGAAATAGGAGAAGTCATTCTGATGGGGGACTTCAATCTCCCTGATGTAGACTGGTCCTCCTGCACAGCATCCATAGCCAAAAGCAAAGATTTCCTGGACACCCTGCAAGGTGCTGGACTCTATCAACTCATCACAGCCCCCACTAGGGAAAATGCAGTCCTAGACCTGGTGCTCACAAACAGTAGCAAGGACAAGGAGGTAGATGTGGGGTGCTAACTGGGGATAAGTAACCACAAATCAGTCTGGTTCAAGGTCAATACTAAGGAGGAAACAAATCACTCTAAAATATGAGTCCTGAACTTCAGAAGGATGGATTTTGATCAGATGAGAATATGCTTTGGAAATATCCTCAAGAGTAAACCAAAAGGGGGGGTGGAAGTATGCTGGATCAACATAACAGAGGCAATAGCAGAGGTCACTGACAAATTTTCCAGACTGGTCAGTAAGACAAGGAAAAGGAAAAATCCTCTCTGGTTCACAAGAGAGGTGGCAGCTGTGGTAAAAGCAAAGAGGCTAGCATTCAAAAAATACAAGGGCTCGGCCTGGTGCCACTGAGGGTTAAGGCACTGGATGCAACACCTCGTGCCATGCCAGTGACCCGAGTTTGGGAATGAGACCGGGCCATTGGGGTTTGGTAGGGGAGGACTGGGATTGTGCATCTATAGACTGCTCTCCCAGTCCTGGGGTGGGTTGGGGAATCTTGTCACAATGTAGCAGCTTCTGAGGATGCTTGGGGTCACTACAGGTTCTGGCAATCTGGAAGGGGGAACGCAGCAGACATCATCACGCAGTGCCCGGACGTCACTGCATGTCCATGTTCCAGGGGACCAATTGGAGGAAAATGGCTGGGCATGACCATGCAGCTTGATGGCCACACTCTGAGCTGCCTGGAGGACTTTGGCGGAATCCTGTCGGGGACGGTCCGGGGCTGTTCTGACTGGCTGAGGCAGAGGGGGAGCCCTCCAGCGGGATGGCAAGATGGCCATCCTGGATCCTCCTGGGTGCAGTCTGAGCTACCCAGTTCTCTGGGTGGGCGGAGCAGGTGGCTGGATGCCCCAAGCTGGAAGTGTGCCACAGCAGGTGGCAAAAAGCATTACATAAAAAAAAATACAAGGGCTCAAATAGCAACAAGGATAGGGATGCTTACAAAAGCAGCTTGAGGGAGGCTTATAGGGTGACTAGAGTGGCAAAGGCACAAACTGAGGTGGAAGTTGAACAGTGGGTAAAAAAACCTTCTTGAGGTACATAAGTGACAAAAGGAAAAACCGGGGTATTGTTAGACTAATAAGCAGTGATGGGAAGAAGATAGAAGAAGACAGAGAGAAGACAGAGGTCTTAAATGAGTACTTTTGCTCTGTCTTTACAAAGGAGGAGCCTGGAAATGGGCACATCACTAAAGGAGTTAATAATTGCACAAGAGAGGTAGACACAAGCCCTTTCACAGTAGAGAGGGTAAGGACTGAACTCAATAAACTAAAGATAGATAAAGCCATGGGATCAAACAGCATCCACCCACACATACTTAGAGATGTTAGGATGAATTGGCAACACCTCTAGCAGATCTTTTTAGCAGATCCCTGAGAGATGGAATTGTTCCAAAAGAAAGGAAAAGGGCAATAGTGGTTTCCATACATAAAAGAGGGAGCAAGGAGGTGGCAGGTAACTACTGCCCTGTCAGTCTCACCTTGGTGGTAGGCAAGGTGATGGAAACCCTGCTAAAGAAAAGAATTTTAACTTTCCTGCAAGAGACTGGACAGCTGGACAGCAGGCAACATGGCTTCATGGCAGGAAGGTCCTGCCAGACTAATCTGATCGATTTCTTTGACTTGTTTACTAAGATAGTGGACTGGGGGAGCCATGGCTGTTATCTACCTCGACTTTAGCAAGGCCTTCAACTTGGTCCCACACAGAAGGCTGCTAAATAAGCTCAAGCATGCAGGAGTGGGACAGGAAGCAGTATCACGGGTTAGGAGCTGGCTTATTTAGAGGAATCAGTCAGAGATGGTCAATTGGACAGCATCAGGGGATGGAGTGACCAGCGGGGTGCCAAAGGGGTCTGTCTTGGGTCCTTTACTCTTCAATATTTTCATAAGTGACATCACTGAGGGGTTGGGTGGAAAGGTGAGTCTGTTTGCAGATGACATAAAGATCTGTAACAGAGTGGATACTGCTCAGGGAGTGGAGCAAATGAAAAGTGACCTGCTTAAGCTAGAAAAATGGTCCGACATGTGGCAGTTAAAATTTAAAGCAAAAAAATGCAAAGTGATGCATCTGGGCAGAAGCAACCAAGGGATGGCCTACTATCTGGGAGGGGAGCAGCTAACAGCCACCAGAAAGGAAAGGGTTCTTGAGGTCATCATCTCTGATGACTTAAATGTTTCATAAGTTTCATGAGTTTCATAAGTTGTTTCAAGCTGTGGGACTCACTTCCATAATGCTTGCCTTATCAAAATACTAAAACTTAGTAGTTTTATAAGCTAGATGTTTATCTAACCTTGCCTTAAATATGTCCATACTTGAACTCCCCACCACACTTTCAGGCAAGTTGTTCCATGATGACACTACCCTTACAGTAAACCAGTGCTTCCTTATGTTAGTATTCCATTTTGGCAATATAAGTTGCATTTTTTGCTTTCTGGTGCTAGAACGTCCTGTTCTATAGGTCATTTTAAGGTCCTTACTCAGTGTAGCATCCTGTGATATTTTGTACATCATGCAAAGATCTCCCCTTAATCTTCTATAATGTAATGAGTATAAATTAAGCTTAGTTAATCTTGCCTCATATGTCAAGTTTTGCAGTCCAGACACAGATCTAGTTGCTCTATGCTGCACACTCTCGATTCTCATGATATCTTCCCTATACTGAGGGGACCACAACTGTACACAATACTCCAAGTGGGGTCTCACCAGGGCCTGATACAAGGGCATGATAACATTCTTGTGTCTGCTAGTAATATGTCTCAAAATGCAGTTCAAATTCTGGTTAGCTTTTTTAGCCTGTTATTTACAATGTGAGCTAAATTTTAAATCTGATGTAACTTTGATCCCCACATCCCGCTCTTCAAATGTTGTTAATAAAATGTTGTTCCCTATACAATAGGTATGATTGTTATTTGTTCGGCCCAAGTGCATAATTTTGCATTTGGAGATATTAAGTTCTAATTTGCTAGTTTTAGTCCACTCATATACTTCATTTATAGCAAATGTGGGCAGATCATGTGAAAAAGTGGTGCAAAAAGCCAGCAAAATGCTGAGATGCATAGGAAGGAGCATCACAAGTAGAAAAATGGAAGTGATCATGCCACTATACAAGTATCTGGTAAGGTCACACCTTAAGTACTTCATACCTCAAGGCACACCCCACGCCTGATTTGTGAAGATGCAGGGGAGGGCAAACTGTAATGATTTTTCCTGTTGCTGCCTGCAGGGTGGTGATGCGGTGTTAGGGTTGGAAACCCTACCACCACATTTCCCTACTTTTGTGCTTTAATCCTAACTGGTGGATTAACAAAGTTGTTTGTAATGAATAGTATATTGCCTGAATCATCATTTCACAGCAGAAGTACAAAAGCACATTTTGTCCAGGATTTTTTTTTAAAATGGCACCAGTCACGTTTATGAGGTGGTCTGGAAAAATGTCTATGTTGAAAGTTTGGGGTCAAACTATTGAAAAATTAGTGAAGTTATGAGCGAACATTGAAATAGTGCAACAGTCACTCATAACCCAGGCCTTTTACCATATTATACACCAAAGTTTAAGCATAGCCTTCTTATTGCCCCACCGCATGAGCCTGGTAGGGAAAAATGTTCAAATCCCCACTGAAACATCATTCCACACCACAAGCGTGAAAACACATTTTGGCCAGTATTTGAAAAATGACAGCTGTCTTGTTCATAATATGGTATGAAGAAAACATTATGCTGAAAATGTGGGGTATATTTTAAATTATCAAAGTTATGAGTGACTGTAGGAAAATGTCAACTTAGGCTCAACATTTTTCTCATAACTTTGTCATTTTTTACATATTTTGATCCTGGATTTTCAACATAGCCTTCTTATGATCCCACCTCACGAACAAGGGTAGTGCAAATTTTTAAATCCTGCCTGAAAGGTGATTTTGCAAAGTGACCAAGAAATTTCCTTTCTGGACATATTTGTATAATTCCACTGCCATTCATCATGAGGTGGGTTTCCAAAAATGCCATGTTGAAAATCCAGGGTCAAAATATGTAAAAATGAGTATGCTAAGAATCAAAGTTCAAAACCCCACTGAAGTACATTAACTCACACTTAACTGATTTTCTCATATCACAGTCTCCGGTTCCAGCAGGAAGATGTGTCTTTGATCAGAGAGTGAGTCTACACTGTAGGATATGTTTAGGTGAGTAAAAGTGTGTCAGGGTTGTGGGGGGGTGCTGGGTGAAGAGTGCTGAGTGGGAGGTCATGGTGGGGTAGGTGGAGGGTGTGTGTCACAATCAGATTAGTGAGAAATAATTTCCTTTTTGACAGGGTTTAAAAAAACATTGAGGGATAGTTTTCTTTATTTCAGGTGATGCAATTTCCAACACTGAGAATTGGGCACCCCAGTGTCAAGCTTGTGTTCGGTGGCACCAGGGTGGGCACCCTGGTGCCACCGCATCTTGTTGGTGGGATGACCTGGAGGAGAGGGGGTCAATACAAGAAGCAGTACTGGGGGTGAGCACCCCAGTTCATTTTAATAATATATTGTAGGTTAGATACTGAAAGACTGGGTAGGGTGGGCAGAAGAACTGGAATGGAGCAGAGAGAAAGTAGTGGCATTGAGTTTGGGCACCCAGGTCTGCTGTTAGAAAGAATTAGATAGATAGATAGATAGATAGACAGACAGACAGACAGACAGACAGATACATAGAGAGAGAGAGAGAACGGGGTGGCTGGCTCTCTATTTGAACTGAAGCCGACAGCACAACTCTAGCTGTGACTCCAGCATTCAAGAAACTCCCAAAACATTCCATACAGAGAATGCAGGTGAACAGCTCCTCTCACTAAGCTGGGCACCCTGGATTTTGGGATGCCTAGAAAAGGTATTTCTGGCACTTTTTTCTGAAAACAAGCAGCAGAGCAAAAGTAAATTGGTCCTGTTTACCTAGGTTCAGGTGTTTGTTAATTAAAAATATATTATTTGTATGTATTTTCAATGTTTATAAGTTAAAGAAAGAAGACAGTGGACATTACAAGCAATATTTTTTTATACATAATAGGTATTTTTTACAGTATGACAGGTAAAACATGAAAATAAGCACTCACAAGTGATTTTTTTTACTGCTTGCATTTCTCAGTTAACTAAAAAAATCATTATAACGCTGGACCCATAATATTTTTTCACAAAACCTTTGAAAGTCACACCCTTGGCATGAGCCCCTTCAACCCAGAAAATTCATGAAAAAATTCCACACTATCTAGAAAGTAGCTGACAGCAAAAAACATGCAATGTTAAATATAGGGAAAACAAACAGTTTTTTTGTTTCTGTTTTTTGGCCATCTGTATCTCAAAAACTGACAAGATGCTGTCATAAAACTTTTCAAGTCTTGAGACTCTGACAGGCTGACCACATATACCAATTTTGGGCTATTTAGTCACACTACACCAATGTTGTTAAGGGGCAAGAATTGGGGTTTGACATTAAACAGCCTACTCAGCTCTAATTATAAGAGTGCCTCTGTCCCCCCATAATTATGCTGACCCTCAAAACAGTGCTGTCATTTGAACTTATCTTAATCAGCAATTGCATGTTTCCATGGCCTGACTACACTCTCGTCAATTTGCTTCATCTTAAACCTTGCTCACTACAAAAAGAAAACATTCAATAATTCTGTTCTTATACAGCATCAACTTGAAGCATTAAGGTTTTCAAAGCTGTGATTTTCTCTTAGGACATATACAATTTTTTTATTTGTAGGGCTCAATTTTGTATGACAAGTCAATCTTAAAATAGTTGATGACGTATGTTTACGTACGTGGGTGATTTTTGGATTCTTGTTAGCTCTTCTCTTTAAAAGAACAGTTACGTTATCCATCAGTAGCACAAACAACAATGTGCCTTAGTTGTTCACTTCAATTACAAAGTTGTCTTTCAAAATGTATTTCTCAACTACTTTACAAGCATTTAATAAAAGCAGAACAAGTAATGCAGGGCATATACAACAGAGAAAGTCACAGAACTCACTCAGCTCACCACAAACTGCTGTCTACTTATCAGTATGTTTCAGAATACAGCAGTTTATTGCAGGAACAAAAGAAAAGGCACCTTCCCCAAGGAAGAACAAAATGTACTAACGTTTCACCCAGTGGGCTTTGTCAAATTAATTCAATTTCAATAGTCAGTAACGTAACATTAACTTTGTATAGGAATGATTTCTATCAAATGAGTTTGCTTTTTTTTTCTTTTGTGTTTCATGTGTTTGATTTGTATTTGCATTTTATCATGTTTTTGTTTCGTCACTTTTTTGAAATTGTTAGAATAGATTTGAATCCCCCAGAGCCACTGGCCACTAATACTAAATGCTGTCTTAGTGTAATTTAATTGATAGCCCATCCAATATAAACTGGGAGGAGTTATAATAGGAGCCCACCCCCTGGCAAAGCTCTAGCAAGTGAAGCACAGGAGCACCTGGTGGGCTCACTGTTTGTTCACTTTTTGTCAGCTAAGTCTCTGCTACAATAAATTTGTGTGAGACATACAGAATCTCTGAGACTCACTGCATTTGTTTGATAACTATCTTTACCTGTTTGGAGTTCAGTGCTTCCTGCAAGTGTTTTGGATGCTAACCCCCACTGTGGCATCTGATAACCTGCACCACAGTGTGCAAGTTCATTTGAACTTGTCTAGTAAGGCACAGTGACTGGCTTATAGTTTGTTAAATCAAGCATGTACAGGGCCAGCTCACAAGCAAATTGCAAGAAGTTTCATTTTGTTCCCTGCACTTTCTTTTGGCCTTTTCATTTTCATCTTGTAACAGTTAGTTACAAGCAAAGTGTTCAGTTAACATTAATCTATGTTACTGAGGAAATCTAACTTCTTGCTGCATATCCCTGTATTTCCATATGTACAAAAACATAGAAACATAGACAATGATGGTAGAAAAAGACAAACAGTCCATCCAGGCTGCTGGAGTTCCATATTTAGTCCTGGAACCTACTGTCCCTCAAGGGTCCTAGCACTCTACATTTTTTTATTCCTCCCAATTTCTGCTGCTCTGAACAACCACCATACCCTTAATTCTGTCCAAAACTTGCTTGAAGTCATCACTGGTTTTAGCTCCCACCACTTTTGCTGGTAGACTGCTCCCTGACTCCACTACCCTTTCTGTAAAATAATACTTACTCATGTCACTCCAGAATCTCCCTCCTGTCAGTTTCCACTCATGTCCATGTGATCACAAACTAATATTCAAGCTAAATAGTTCCCTGTGTTCACCTTGTTAATTCCTTTTAGTAACTTGAAGGTCTCTATCATATCTTTCTTCTTCCTTCTGGTCTTCAGTGAGTACATGTTCAGTGCCTTGAGGCCCTCCTCATAGAGCCTGTCCTGTTGGCCCTAAATCATTTTTATTACCCTGTTCTGCACTGCCTCCAGCCTATTCCTATCCTTCTGGAGGTGAGGACTCCAGAACTGGATGCAGTACTCCAGGTGTGGCCTCACTAAGAATCTATATAGGGAAAGTATTATCTCTTCCTTTCTGCTGTCAATAACCCTCCCAATACATCCCAGCATTATACTTGCTTTGCTATGTGCCTTGTTGCATTCACTCAATTGTTTGAGGAAGTCACTGATAATAACTTTAAGGTCTCGTTCCTCAGCCATAGTGCTAAGTCTCACCCCACCCATCCAGTACTCTGTCCTGGATTCTTGTTCCCTACAGTAGGTGCATTACCTTGCACTTTTAGGGATTGAATTTCAACTGCCAAATCTTAGACCACCCCTCAAGCTTTCATAAGTCACTCTACATTTCCCTGATTCCCCTTATCACAAACCATCCTCTCACAGAGCTTAGCATCATCTGCAAACAGACATAACCTGCCCCAGATTCCCATGCCAATGTCACCAATGAACATATTGTAGAAGACCAGATCCAGGACAGATTCCTGCAGTAATCTACTCATGACCTTCCTGTCTTCTGATTTTACCCCACTGAGTACAACTGCCTGTTGCCACCTCTTTAGCCAGTTAGCTGCTCATCTACTCAGTTTACTATGTCCTTAGCTGCACCCAGATCCTCCATCTTCTTCAGCAAGCATCTGTGCGGCATTGTGTTGAAAGACTTGCTAAAGTTGAAGTACAGGAAATCCACAGTGTGGCCCCTATTCAATTCCCTCATCACCCAAAGAACTATCACGTTAGTCTGACAAAACCTCCCTGCTACAAATCTGTGCTGTTTACTATCCTGGAGACCACTGCCTTCCAAGTAGTCCACGAGGTCTTCTTTAACCAGTGATTCAATCAACTTCTCTATAATAGAGCGAAGACTGACAGGTCTATAGTTCCCACTCAAATACCTCCATTTATTATGGGTCAGATAATTCATTTATACCAGAGCAATATTATTTATTAAATTACCAATATCTTTATAAAACATACAGAATAGTTTGCCAACTGTGAATTACAAGACTTTATAAAAGGACATCATAAAATCTATAAACATGATTGGCTGAAACATATCACAGGACCATGCATTAAGCAAGCAATAATACCCTCCAGGGTGAGCGATACTGGCTGATATCAGACCACCCAGAGGGGTGAAGAGCCCTGATGTCACAGGTGGAGGACCTTATAGCCCCTGGAAGGTCCAAAAAAGCCCATTACCACCAACCTTGGACAGTATCACTGTGCTTAGAAAATGAGTTTTTGCTTTTTTAGGAAAACATTTTAAAGTAAAAAAAAAAAACTTAAAATGATTATTAAAAAAAAGAAGAAATGAAGCATTTAGTTGTAAAGTAGTCTCTCTACTGGTACATTTGCCAGTAGAGGGCGCTACAGTTGTTTCCATTTGATTTTATGTTTTTTTTCCTTTTGTTGCAATTGGGCCCCCCCCCCAAACAGTGAGCAGAGGAAAGTGGTCAGTGGTCCCTTTCTGCTCCTCCTTCTATGATTTCCCAGAGTTGCTTTCTTTTTTTTTAAATAATTGCAGTATTTTTGGCTCTCTTGACCACTGTTCTTTTTTTTGCTCACTGCCTGGCTGTTCAACCATGCTTCACACTGCCTAATTGTTCTGCATGACCCTGCTCCACTTTTCAAGGTTCCTGTACCTCCAGAACTCTTTGCTGCTGCTAAAAAAAGATACCAGTATCTGCACCTCCATAACTTAATACTGGTAATAAAAACAAGCTTTTTTATTTGCAGACTGCCTTCCACAGCTACCGTATCTGCTTCAGTATTGTGTGAGAGGTACTGTTGTTGGTTTACAGTGCAGTGCCAACAGCACAGTTGAAGATGACAGGAGAGTACTTTTATGATTGCTGCTCCCACAGATGTTGACATGCTGCTGGGTTGTGGCAGCACAGAAAGTGGCCAAGCTGCCAGAGTATAAATAAAAGACAAAGAACTTTAACACATAAGCACTGAGACAATTGTTACCTGAAAAGGGCACTGGCCGGGAAGCCAAGTTTGAAAGAAATACAAAATCACACATGCCCCCATAATGCAAAGCATCATGGGCTGCATATGCAAATCATCACAGAATATTATGCTGGTTCAACTTTAAGCAGAAATTCACGGTGCTGAAAGGCCTCTCACACAGTTTGCAAAGGGTGCCAACAGAAGACACAGACACGTGTTTCGTCCTACCAGGCCTCATCAGTGTGCCTTGTCTATTTGACACCCCAGTGGAATGAACCAGCTACCGTAAGATGGTCTATCTGGGTTATGTTGTGGTGAATCCAATGAAAACAAAAAACAAGTTAAAAGACAAAGAACCTCAGTGCACAAGCACTGAGGCAATGGTTACCCCAAAGGGCATTGGCCAGGAAGTCAAGTTTGAAAGAAATACAAAATCACACATGCCCCCATAATGCAAAGCATCATGGGCTACATATGCAAATCACCACAGAATATTATGCTGGTTCAACTTTAAACAGAAATGCATGGTGCCGAAAGGCCTCTCACACAGTTTGCAAAGGGTGCTAACAGAAGACACAGACATGTGTTTCATCCTACCAGGACTCATCAGTGTGCCTCATCTGTTTGACACCCCAGTGGAATGAACCAGCTAACCTAAGATGGTAATCTGGGTTATGTTGTGGTGAATCCAATTAAAACAAAAAACTTAAAAGACAAAGAACCTCAGTGCGCAAGCACTGAGGCAATGGTTACCCCAAAGGGTATTGGCCAGGAAGCCAAAGTTTGAAAGAAATACAAAATCACACATGCCCCCATAATGCAAAGCATCATGGGCTGCATATGCAAATCACCACAGAATATTATGCTGGTTCAACTTTAAGCAGAAATGCGTGGTGCCGGAAGGCCTCTCACACAGTTTGCAAAGGGTGCCAACAGAAGACACAGACACGTGTTTCATCCTATTAGGACTCATCAGTGTGCCTCGTCTGTTTGACACCCCAGTGAAATGAACCAGCTATAGAAATGTACAGGAAGCACAGCCCAGAGATGAACGGTAAGATAGGTGGAGCAGGCTGGTGACAAAATAAATGTTAAACCTATTAAAACAGGTAAATCATGCTTTTTTACTCCGTCTCATGTGTATGTAGGAGCAGGGTTATACAGCTAGCTAAATGAGGGGGAAAAAAGGCAGTCACAGATTTTTTAAAACAGACTTGGAACAGTAACATATCTTTTGTGCAAGGACAGCCTAGCACTAGAACTAGTTATTTCCCAGTCTCTGTTGGTACATTAATGTACCCCTTGCCAGGTGTCTTAGCCAGTCAGAGGCCAGGAAATTCCTTGCCCATTTTCTAAAATGCTTTAATGCCTACCCATAAACTTGATCTTGTTGTATAGTTAAAAATAACTTTTTCTAATAGTGAGCCATTTTAGAAACATAATAACACACTTCAAGGTGAGCATTAAGTTATTTTAATGCACTTCCCAGGAGTGTAAAACACTTGACTATGCCTCAAGCATCACACCCCTGGGCATGCATTTAAAAGCTTTAATGTACTCTCTGTTGTGTTATTGCTTACGTAATTTAGTTAGGTGACATGATAAATCATGATCGAAGCCCAAATTGTTTGTTTACTCACCAAAATCTTGAGGTTGAACTGTAGCCCTGGAATTTATAGTTGGATATGTTTTATTTTATAAATTTATAGGGATGCTAGGAGGGCCTCTTATGGATATGAGTGTTGCTTCACACGTTCTTAGGTCAAGATGACTGCGAACCAAAGGTGCACAGTTCTGGTGCACTAAGTATGCAAAAGGGGACACTCTATCCATAAGAGGCCCTCCTAGCATCCCTATAAAATTATTATAGATTGTACGCTAAGTATTTTCTTAAAATTAGCTTTCAGTTTATAGTCCTAAACTGTGTGGCGACAGCAAGAAGCCCATTAGAATGGCACAGCATGTGATGCACTCTCATGGTAATAAGATTATCTCAGGCACAAACTAAGTGCTGTGATTGATCTGAAGTGTCACAAGATGCTCCCGTAATCTATAATATATAATATACTGATACTCCTAGTGATAAATGTAAGAGAAGTAAGCCAATGCCGTCATTGATTTGGATTTGACTTGTGGCCTGAAAATTCAGTTCATCTTTATCAATTTGACAAAACCACTTTGGCTCCCAAAGCAGTAATAGTTTAGGGTAAAGCAAATTACAAATTAGGGGGCAGGATGGGGAGCCTTAAGGTCAGCAATGAAGATAAATTATCATAGCTTACTTATAATGCATGGTGTTTTCATTCCACTACCGGGGATTGGTGTGTTTGCTGTGTGCGACACAATTCATAGTGAGTACAACTGCTGCATCCCAGTCCTGAGCTACAGTAATTGTTAGTACTCATTGCTTTGCTCAAGGTTTACCTTCTCATAGTCTCTGTTTACTGCCAAAAAAACAGAAATGATCAAGGTCATAAACTCGAAAATTAAAAAGCAATACATTTATGGTGTTACTTTTACATTTCCAATGTTTTACCATGCATAGATGTAGAGTTTTCTTTATAGTTTTGTATTTTTTTTATGTTTTCAGTTATTTTTTTTTTATATATTGATTGAGCTGTGGTAACAATTAAGATAGCTGCTTCCAACTGACAGTCAAAAATGTTGTAGTCAGCATATATGTGAGATCACATGATAGAGAAACTTGCGCATCTGTGCATGGGTATTACTGAGTACTCATCTAGGCCCTATACACAATGGTTTAACTGTCCTAAAACCATTTAAAGCCCCTCAAACATGGTTTGCGTACATACTGTGACACAGTTGAAACTGTGTTACAAGCATGTTCTAAAACCCTTCTAGGGAGGAATTCTTTAGCACAGTTTTAGACAAACACAGTTGCCTTAATCCATGTTAACAGCTGTATGGCTGCAATCATACCTTGGAACTTGCTTGGGCAAGCACGGTTGTTGGAAACTAGTGTAGACACTCTGATAACTGTGCTAGGGACCGGTTTATAAAACATTTTTAAAAACATTTTAAAATTGGTCCCTAGTGTGTACATGGCCTTAGAAACATAGAAATATAGAATTTGATTGCAGAAAAGGGCTGCTTAACCACTCAAGTCTTCCAATTTTTTCCCTGCCTATACTGTTATTGAAGACCCTTACTGATCTCCACCCCCATTGCTTCACAACTAAGATTCCCTTGTGCCTATCCCATGCATTCTTGAGGCCCACCACTGTTTTCGCTCCCACCTCCTCCTCTACTGGAAGACTGTTCCAGACATTCACCACTCCTTCAGTGACGTATTTCCTCACATCACTCTTAAATTTACCCTCTTTCAGCTTCATTGCATGTCCTCTTGTTCTCCTGCATCCTTTCCTTTGGAAATATACCCCCTTCTTCACCTTATTTAATTCCATTGAGTTATTTATGGGTACCTCAAGCCTAAGCACAGGAAATCCCATCCCTTCACAGTAAATAAGGCCACCTAGAATTAAAACAAAACCAAAATTCCATCCCCTCCTAACACTCAAACAACACAGTTACACTAATAACAAGTGTAAAGTATATAATCATACTCCTCACACTCTCCTATAAACAAAACAAAAATAGTAAGAGCAGTAAAAATATATACTCAACCCAGATATGGAAAGGGTAATATGCCATGCAATAGTATGCCTCATATAGTGTCCAGAGGGTACAACAGTAGGCCCACATAATTATAACCATTTTTTTCTTCCATAGTGAAGCATCTGTTAAGTCACTTGTTCAGTAAACTAGGCAAAAATCCAGTCTCAGACAGTTACAAATCCAAAATACAGTGTTGTCCCACTCTCCTGTCACAAATGTGGGAAACTCAATCCAACTCAATAAGTGAAATTGTAACACCCACACCTGCCCCTAGTGGCAAGGGTTAGTTACTAAAATGCCAGACCCCAAGCCCACAGATAGGTGGTGATTTTGACTTAATCAGACCATTATTGGAACTTAGTGCCAATGAGAAGGATGCCAGGGTGCTGTTGAGGTCATTTACCTCAGGCCACTTGCAAGACTGTTCTGAGGTGGCAAGGACCTCATATCTTGCAGCTCTCAATAGATCCAGCTTGCAAGACAAATTTATCTCAATGCCCGGTCATATGACAGCCTCCAGGGTCCGGCCCAAGACAGCTGTGGTGATCCCAGAGAAGGGAAGAGAACTGGAAGCATTTGGTATACAGCCATGTAAATTCTCATAAGTGTACAGATGACACACCAGGAGGGTAGGAGAACCCAGACAGACTTCCCCTCAAGAATAGCCCCTGGCAGTGGAGCATCCTCTGAAAGAGAGGTGGTCACCTTTTGGGGTGTATGCAGTCTTGTGCTCGAAAGATGATGCTAGACGAGCTGCAGATGAAGAGGAGCCTGAAGAAGAAGGCAAAGGCTGCAAAGGTAGGATATAGATGCCTACACTGAGTACTGCAGATCCTGAGCTGGGATGGGTGCCAGAGTTGCTGCCTCTAACAGAGGAGCTGGGGTGACTGCCAGCCACTGCCACTGAATAGTCTGGAGTATTTGCTGCTGCACTGTGCCCAGCACACCTTTTTGTGAGTAAGGAAATGCTGAGGGATATGCCCAGCATGGGGGTGGCCTCATAGTCCCAGGGCTCTAGCCAGGAGACTGGCCAGGTACAGTGTGGTGGCCCTCAGGAACAGGGAACTCCATCGTGTACATCAGTGAAATGAAGCCCAAAAGTGAGACGTCTTTACAGCAGTGATGCCTCCTGCATCAACTGCTGACCAGAGGCAATGGTATAACAAAGTGTGTATAAAAGTGTGAACCAAAAGCTTAAAACCTAGTGGGAGAAACTGCTAAAGTTAGACAAAGTAGGCCGGGCTCTGACTCAAAATGTAACCTCACCCGCTAGTGTGTGAAAAAGAGAAATAGGAGTTGTGAGGCTCCTGTTGTCAGAGAAGGGTACAACCTTTACAAAGAGACCCTAAGGTCCTGACTCATGTCCAGGTCAAGACTTAATCTGTCTGTACAGTGTTAACAGGAGAGCTTTCAGGGGATCAAGTGATGTCTGGCTATCAGTTAGCAGCATAGCGGCATTCCTCCCATCCTCCAGAGACATATTTTGGATATAAACACATCTCTACAATCACTATTTTAGCAGAAATATGCTCCAGAACACTCCACCTATAATCCGATCATCAGAAAGAACTCCACACCGCATCATGTAGGTAACGATGTGACAGGAATTACGTCGCCATACTCCTCCTCCTTCACCAGATGAGACCACCAAGAAAGCCAAGCAGCAGAGTGCAAAAATAACCCCATCTACCTCATGCAAGGTGGCACCTACTCCTTTATCTGAAGAGTGCTTCCTGGTTGAAATGAAACCGCTGCAAGAAATAACTGCTCTTCTTACAAAAGAAATGTCTTCATCGAAAACAGACCTCTCCGAGGTATCCAGACAGGCAAAGGACATGGAGGCGAGAGCGAGCTCTCTAGAGAAATGGAGGGCTACCACCGATCCAGAACTAGTAACAATTAAAAAACAACTCACCAAAATGGAACAAAAACTGGAAGACCTAGAGGGTCTGAGCCATCGTAACAACCTAGTAATAATTGGGCTACCCGAAGGAGACACACCTCTCCCATAGCATTCACTCAAAAACTGCTTTAGAAAATAGCTGCTGTTGCTCCCAACGGTCCATCCTATGTAATAGAACGGGCTCACCGGGCACTGCGACCCAAACCTGAACCCAACTCCCCCCCCTTGGCCCCTCATCTTACGGCTTTTGAATTTTTTGGACAAGCAGCATATCTTACTGAAGCTCAGAGAGGTCCAAACAGTGATGTAGGAGGGCAAAAGAATCTGCATAGTACAGGATTTACCAGCGTCTGTGTGACAAAAAAGAGGCTCATTCCATGTCATAATATCCCAACTGATTCCTGCTGGAATACATTTCAGGATGATGTACCCAGCACAACTGCAGGTCAGGATTCAAGACAAGTGGCACACCTTCAAGTCCAATGAAGAGGCAGGAAAGGAACTGCAATGTCTGTTGCCAGACTTATTTCAAAAGTGACATCTTGTAGGAGAAAAGGTCTTGGGATGTACAGCTCAAGTGAAAATAAAAGGTTTGGGCTAATAGTGAAAGACAGACTAAGCTTATGGGTCATCAGAAAGCCTTACGGAGACTGATTTAAAACAAACTGCGTAGCTGCTGTAATACCTTTTCTAGATCGGGACTAATGAAATGGAACTGTGTCTGAAACTACATGTCATTCAGGGAAATGAAACCCAGTTCCTTTTCGGATGTATCTACTACCGTAATATGAATTGAGGCGTATTGGTATTTTTGGTTTTTCACTAATTCACTCCTCCCCTCGTGTCTTGATAACTGGGCTGGTACTGACCTGGGGATAGGGAGAGCTCTGTGAATCCCACACCAACAAAAATGAAGGGTGGAATTTGTAAGGGCATCCAAATGGCTCTGTTGCTCCTCGAGGATATGCACGATCGTATGGTTGCAGCGGCAGCTACAAACTTGCTACTGGTACATAGTGAAGATGTGCAATGTTGCTGTGTTGCAGATGAGCTAGGTGCTTGCTGCCACCTCATGGAATTTGAAGAGAATAACAGTCTGTTACTGTCTGGGTTTACTCTGCCCCGGTTGTGCATTTGTTGGTTTTGTTGTTGATGGAAGTTTAAACTATTAAGTCTTAATTACAAAAGCTGGAAACTAAGCTTAGGTGCTGGCTGGCATAATAATGTTAAGAATGTTAAGCAAGGACAGATGAATAATACTTCATCAGTTACTTGGGTTTTGAACTGGCTAAATGGGGGCCAGAATGGGTAGTTTTTTTCTTTGTATTCTGTAGCTCCTTCCTCCAAATTTTTGGGGGTTTGTTTGTTTGTTTATTTGTTAATTTTTCAGGCTACAGGAAGAAGAACCTATCAGGGAAATGGAGTATTTCTTTCCAGACACAGTTTCTTTTTTTTTTTTTTCCTTTTCTTCTCTCACATAGGAAACCTGACCTATTCATGTCAAAGTATTTAGGTCATAAGTTTTAACAAAGGGCCTGGAATTTTATTGGGCTCAGTATAGGAATATTTTGAACTATAAGAAGGAGTGTATTAAACCCACTACTCATGACGGGGTCTAGGAGGAACGGAAGGGAAAGGGATAAGCTGAACCTGGCAGCACAATGCGCTATATCGAGGAAGGGAGTCCTTATGTTACCTGCTCGGGATACACAAAACAGGACAGTAAAAAAGCAGGCTAGGATCAGTTTCAATTACCATCTTGCTCAAAAAATAAAAAGTAAAAGCCGTAAAGCAGGAGAAAAAGCAGGAAACAGGGTAGGGAGGGTGGCAGTACAGAAATGAGAGGGTGGGTATGTGTTGGTTTGCTTCGGTGAAGTGGGGGGGGTGAGGAGAGGGACATCATGGCATCAGCAAGGGGATATCTATTGTTATTTCTTCTCAGCCAATTCTTGTGGAATGTAACAATACAAAATGGTGAACAGTTATAAAGCTATTACCTGGAATGTGAAAGGACTGCGCAGTAAGGAAAAACAGTACAAGGTGCTTAAGCACCTACAGGTATTCAAGGGTCAAATAATTTTTCTGCAAGAAGCACATCAACTAAATGCTGAAGCCAAGCTTCTATGCAGGATGCAGATAGGTCAAGTCTACATCACAGGCTCATCTACACAGAGCAAAGGCATAGTGATATTATTATCAAAAAATTTGGGATTTTAATGTAGCCATAGTATTTGTGATCCATCAGACAGATACGTATTTGTAAGAGGCACGCTGGAGAGATCTGACATCATGCTGGGTTCTATATATGGTCCTAATATGAACACGCCATCCTTCTTCATGGAATTGCTTAACACATTATTGCCCTTTTTACATGTACCGATGATATTAGGAGGCGACTGGAATTTACCATTCTCTCCTGCCACAGATAGAACAGGTAAATCTAAGAAAGGGTTATCCCCGGCACAAAGGGCCATCAGGGACATGACGGACAAGATAGGAGTATGCGACCCCTGGAGGGTTTTACATCTGGGAGGGAAGGATTATACATTTCAATCACTAATACATGGTGCTTTGTCCCGCATAGACTACTTCCTGATTAGCAAATGCCTATTACCTGTACTCATGGAATGTCAGCTCTCCCCAGAAGTGATATCAGATCACTCTCTGGTGATATGTACCCTATCCTTGTCTCCTAATGCCAAGACAGAGACAATCTGGAAGATCAATAACCGTCTAATGAAAGATAAACTTATAGTAGCGGGGTTAAGGAACAGCATTAATAATTATTTGAGGCATAACCGGAACTCCACCGGGCATGCGGACATGGAATGGGGGGGTTAAAATGCTTCTTAAGAGGGGAATTAATACAAATTGCATCTAAACACAAAAAACAAAGGGAACTGCAACAAATTAAACTACTTGAAAATATCAGGAACTTAGAAAAAACCTAAACCAGTCAACTAGTGAAACTCTACAACAGGAACTTAATTGGTTGAGGGCATGTTATAATGATTTGTTAGGGGGAAAAGCCAAACATGCTATTATTAGAACAAAATCCACCTACATAGATCAGGGGGACAAGGCAGGGAAGCTGCTCACTCTCAGGGCTAAACAGCAGGAAATGTCGAGGGTGGTCAACGCGGTTAAGGCAAGGGGAGATGGTACCTTAAAAACTAAACCTAAAGATATAGTAGAAGAATTCCAGAAGTTCTGTACAGACCTCAATAAGGCAAGGACCAACCCCCCATCGTCACAATGCATTGCTGCATACCTGGATACATTACGGCTACCTAGCTTCTCCGAGGAACATAAAGTACAACTGATTTCTCCAATTACAGAACAGGAGATATAGCTAGCAATTAATACTCTGTCCTTAGATAAAGCCCCAGGGCCTGATGGCTTTTCCACAAATTTTTACAAAGCTCTGGCAAAAGAATTGTCCCCATGGATGCTATCATTATTTAATACCATACTGAAGGGAGAGAGCACTGATCCCTATTTATTTGAAGCCCAGAAAGTGGTATTGCACAAGGAAGGGGGAACAGAATTAGTAACAAGTTATAGGCTGATCTCCTTGTTAAATTATGACATAAAGATTCTTGCCAAAATCCTGGCTACTAGGATAGACTAGATAATACATCTCTTACTCTGCACTGAACAAGTGGGTTTCCTGAAAGGCAGATCTTCCTCAGGTCATATCAGGAAATTAGATCATATATTCTCTGCATCCACAAAGAAAAGTTGACCCCATCGGTGCTGTTATCACTGGATGCAGAAAAAGCTTTTGATAGGGTAGACTGGGACTTTCTATTCAGAGTGTTACACAAATAAAGATTCCCTCCTCTCTTTGTGCAATGGATACAATCCCTTTACACAACTCCCAGTGCTCATATCTACTGTAATAGAACCTTTTCACAAAGATTCTCCCTCTTCTCCGGTACCAGACAAGGTTGCCCATTATCTTTCCTGCTGTTTAACCTTTCTTTGGAACCCCTTCTATCCCAACTCAAAACTGATCCAGGGATCCGGGGTATAACTATTGGGACATGGGAACTCAAATTGTCAGCTTACGTGGATGATATATTATTACATCTGTCATAACCGAAACAGTCAATATACAAAGCCCTGCAAGGTATACAGGAGCTCGGAGCACTATCCAACTACAAGTTAAACTTAGAAAAAAACAAAGCCTTTCCTCTAAATATGGTCACTAATAAGAAGAAAATAGAAGGCTTAGGAGTGCAATGGGAATACAAACAATTAGAATACCTGGGCATCAACCTGACGAGAAGTTTCAAAACTTCTAGAGTAAGCAATCTGGAAGCACTAATGCAGGTTATCAAACTAGATCTAGACAGATGGAGTAAGTTACCATTATCCCTTTTGGGAAGAATCAACTTAGGTAAAATTAATATTTTACCCCAAATATTCTACCCCATCAACATGCTGAACATATGGTTACCTCAAGCATGGTTTTCTAAATTACATTCCCTACTTACAGCATTCATATGGAAATGGAAACAAGCACAGCTGGCATGCAACAAATTAACAGTCCCTAAATATAAAGGCGGTTTGAGACTTCCAAACTTCAAACTGCACTATTGGGCAAGTCAGGCAGCCAAATACTTGAAGTGGTCGAATCCAAGTAAAGACCCAGGACCGTTCCAATACACCCCCACCTGACTATCACTAGAAATAGATTTGATAGAAGATCAAGGGCTAGCTCCCACAGCCCTTTTGCATATTATACCTAAATGACTTCCACCAGTCCTCAGGGATAACCCAATAGGAATCCCGGTAAAGGTGCACACTCAAATGTGCAACTCCTTGTCCAACAAACACTCTCAGGATCCAAACCAACCAATATCAGGGAACCCGAATTTTTAAATTGGAAATCAGGTGATCAAAAACAATTGGCTTACACAGCTAGGGGGGAAAATAGCAGATTTCTGGGTCAACAGGAAAGCCCTGTCATCAGAGGATATTATTAAAAGTTACAAATTGGACTCCAGACATAGTTTTAAAGTATCACAATTGAGGCACATGATAAACAAAGCCCAGCTGACCAATGAATCTGGAAAGCAAGGGGAATTCATAAACCAGGGTGGTAGGATGGCTAAAGATCAACACACAGTCTCCCAGATCTATTCCATCCTCCTAGAAACAGCTTTTCCAAGAATAGTAGGTACTTCCAAATATTGGGATAATCAATTCCCAGAGGCAACATTTAACTGGTCTAAAATCTGGCAGGACACACATAGGTTTGTTTCCCCAAGACAGATTATGACTCATGCAACACCACATCATTCACAATTTATACTATACTCTGGAGAAACTAGCTAAAATGGGTAAAGATTCAGATGCTACATGCAGTCGTTGTTGGGTGGAGGTGGGATCCCTGTATCACATTCAATGGGAATGTCCAAAAATAGCTTCACTCTGGTCCCTAATTAAGCAGAGGGCTGAGCCATTATTAGGCATATCGGAACATACAGAACCTCAAGCATGTTTGGTGAGGGACTACTCTCTGATAGAGGTAACAGAAACAAAATTTCACATAAGCATGATTGCAATGTCAGTCAAGAAATTGATACTCAGACACTGGCAGGATGGGGAGGAGATATCCTATACAGAATGGCCCCAGGATCTACTATTCAACCTATCAGTAGAAAGGATGGTAGCCAGTGTCAACAACTGCTTGCCCAGGTTTGAGAAACGGTGGAATAAATTACACACCTTATACTCGGTGTGAACACTGTCTTTGGTTGAGAGGGCTGGGAAATATAAATTTCTGTTGAAGTGATGCCATGGAAGAGGGAGGGTTGGGGAAGGGTAGGGGGTTGGTATATGTCATGTGTCAAGTATGATATAATGCTGTACTGTAAGGTGTTGTCTTGTACTTTGTTTGTCATGTTCATGTGATAAATAAAATATTTAAATAGTAAAAAAAAAAGGAGAGCTTTCAGGGACTGGGTTCTCATGAATGTAACTGAAAATGTTAGTAAAGCATAACTACTGCTCAAACCACCTCTGAAGTATAACTTTTCTTTCAGAATCGAGATCCGAGCTATGCTCACCCAGCTGCCAGGGAACAATGTGTAAACAGTGACTTTACTGGTGGGGTGTCTTCTGGCAAGCAGTTTCATCAAAGCAGAGATTTAGTCTTAGAGTCAATGACATCCCTTCGCTTGACAGTGGATTGAGTGATATTATGGATCTTATTTAATCGATAATGATGTAGCATGAACCACGCATAACACCTGGTCACATTGAGCTTAGTGGTGATGATGGCAACAGTTGTTATGGTGTCTTCAGGATGACTTCAGGTGGTGTGTGTCATACTCCTTGTTCTATGTTGACAGTCCCAGTAAGAGACCAGGAAGACCTAACAACAGGTCAGGAGTGGTAATAGCAATAGATGTATCTTTTTGGACATTGAAATAATCAAATTGGTAGCTGAAGTTAATCCATGGTAAACTGAGTTTCAGAATGGCTAAGGAGTCAATATTCTCAGGATCCCGCCTGGAGCAATAAGGTAAGACAATATCACCAGTTGTGGTGCAATATCTTTACAAAGCAAACAATGTTAGAGGTATCTAAGAAAATACAAAGCCACTTTAGCCAGTACTGACCAAATGACTTTCCCATCTTGCCAGAATTTGATGGGACTTCTGGCATGACAGTGGCTCTGCTCGATAAGCCTTCATCATGTACTCCACTGGGATTAGAGATGGGGAAACCTCACTTTGTGAAATACTTTGCAAACCTTTCTGACTTTGAGAAGTGCAAACTGCCTACTTTGTATCATTTTTGGGCAATGAAGTGCCCACTTCTCTAGCAAAGTACTACGTGAAGTAGCAGCACGTCTTTTAAAAAAAAAAGCATAAATCCACTCTTACCCTATGTGCTACATCTAACCCACTCCCTCTCACAACACCATATGTTGAATATAAGAAATCCTCCCATCCATACTCCTGCATGCCCCCACTTACCTCCACCCTGTACCCAGTAAAATTAATAGTATTTGTAGCCAGTGCCCCGGTTCCCATCCACCCACCCTCAAAAGCAAGTTCTCACCCACCTCCTATTTATTCTTCCTTTGCCATGAAGAAATAAACTCCCTCCTTTAACCCTCCTCTTGAAAAAAGAAATTCCTCCTCCTTCTTACCGGTAGTCAGCCAAGCAGGTATTACTACAAGGAAGGACATCACTCTTTATTCATTCAGAGTTAGACTCTAAAAGATGAGGATGCACTCACTTTGTTGAGGAACAGTTTGTTTTTTTACAGGTGGATTACTGTTAGCTACACTGGGGTTTAGGGTCTTTGAGGAGTAAAGATGTATTTTTTGGCAAGAGTGTATGAAGGAGGGAGGAACTTCCTTTTGGAGGTGGAGGGAAGGGATAGGCTGGCTTGGCCACTAACTATTGGTTACACCAGGTTTGTTGCTTTGGGGGTGAGGGAATTTTTTGGCAAGAGGGAGGTAATGAAAAAGGGATTTATTTCATCACAAGGAGGGAAGGTAGGGGTAGGTGTGTGGGTACTTTCTTTTTCAGGGGGAAGGGAACCGGTGGTGTGCACACTAATATTGCTGTTGGCTACCCTGTGGTTTGGGGGCTTTTGTTTGAGGAAGTGACATTTTGGGGGCAAGAATTGGGTAAGGAAGGGGATTTATTTTATCACAAGGTGGGAAGGGAAGGTGGGATGTGGGTGGGAACATGCTTTTACAGGCAGGGAGACAAGAACTGCTGTTGCTCACCACCAACAGAATTAACTTTGCTGGATCCAGTTGGGAGTGGAGGGAAGTGAAGGCCAGCAGGGGGATGGTTGTGGGGATTTTATGTATTAAACATGTGGGAGGGAGTGGGTTAAACATTACTCGGAGGGTGGCGGATGGATTTTTTTTTTTTGTTAAACAGAAATTTGTTCAAGCCAAGCATAGAGCTGGTGTGACAGTGAGGAGCTTTGTAAAGTTTTTGCAAAGCGCAACATTCTCAACTTCAACTTCGCCAACAAAGTAAAACTTCACAACATCTCTAATATGTGAGCGGCACTGGCAGTTAGTGTCAAAAATCTACCCAGATTCCCTTGTTGTCTGAGATCATCACCATTCAAGTCATCTTCAATATCATATTGACATCTAGCACTGGAATCATGCAAAACTGACCAAGTAGGAGAAGCAGTATGAGCAAGAGGAGATTGGTTTTTGGTTGCTTTTTTGCAGTGTGTGCTGCTCTGTTATAAGTGTATGCAACACTTTCTGTTAGATGTAGTCAATGCAGTCAGGGGAATGCACATATCCTTATTACTGGGATCCTGTAGAGCTGCCAAACCTAATTTTATGTCCAAACGAATGCTTCTAAATCTGTCTGTAGATGTGTTCAAAACATCTCTGCCACTTCCTTCATGAGTATTGCATCCTGCTTGTGCTGCTGCAGTAATGAAATAGTGGCATCAATGTCATATCCTCCACAACCATCATCATCAGTGCCATTCTCACTACCACCAGTGCCATCACATTGAGGACCATCACCAGCAGCCTTGTTTGTTTTGGTTGCTGTAGAAGATCTCAAATAACAGGATATGTGTCATTCAAGTAGACTCACCAAAGGAAGAATTATGCTAAGGTTTGCTTATTCAGCACTGACATCTTTGGTGGCTTATTCACAAGGTCTCAGAAGTGGAACAAGCTTTTGCAGCACACACTACTGCACCCGGGACAGATATCCCCATGGGCCATATCTTTGGAATGTGTAGAAGGGCAGGAATCTTTGTGGGAAAGGAATATTACATTTTTGCATTTTCATTGAGGGTGATAAAGCTGGAATGAAAAATGGAGCAGGACTGTGAGGGAAATCAGGTGTTCTGAATTCATGGACCCAACTCTCAAAGCCCCGATAGTGGTGCCTTGCATCATACATTGCCACCAGAGCTATTCTCAAAGGCAGCCTGTGTCAGCTACAGGCTGCCTGCCCCAAACAGGGCTTTCATCACCCCTTCACCCACAAAAGGGCTGCGACAAGGCACAAGGGGGCATGTGGCAGATACAAGCTGTGACATCCCTGATCTTGGGATTCTCAAAACTCACCCATAGGGAGATATTCTATGTACCCTTAGACCGTCTTGTCCAAGGGTACTTAGAAAATCTCTCTCTGGAAGAGCTGACCCATCTGTGGTATTGTGCCCCCTTCTTAATCCCTGATTGTGCCACAGTAACCTCGTTGAATAAACATATCATGCCCCAATCCCTGAGGGTGCCATAATCTGTAATGTATAAATAATCATGCCCTCTCCCTGATACCTGGTTATGCCATTAACTTCGTTGAATAAACATATCATGCCCCGATGCCCAAGTGTGCCTTTTACAGTAATGACTAAACATTATCATGCCTCCAATTCCCAATGCCACTGTTGTCATTATAGTGCTGAAGCCCCCTTAACCTGGTGATCTAGTGGCCCCCCAATCCCATAAAAGAGCTGGCACTGGCACAGCCCTCCTCTCACCTCCATGGCCGACACTGACTGAACTGTCAATCTGATAGCTGCACTGTATAATGTACACAAATGTGTGTACACTATAGTACAGCAATCAGTCAGCGCCGGCCATGGAGGATAGAAAAGGGCTTTGCTGGTGCTGGCTTTATTATGGGATGGAGGGAGATCTGGCTGGTGGGCACTACCTGCTGGGGTGGGGGGCAGGGGATCACTAGATCACCAGGTTAAAGGGGATTCAGCATGAAATAGACAACGGCGGCATTGGGGATGGGGCATGATAATGTTTAGTCATTACTGTAAAAGGCACAATTGGGGATAGGGGAATTATATGTTTATTCATCGAGGGTAATGGCATACTTGAGCATCAGGGAAGGGGCATGATCATGTATACATTACAGATTATGGCACAATTGGGAATTGGGAGGTCAGCTAGTCTGACAGGGACTAGAACAACGCACAGCCACCTAGTGCTGTCTGTTTGGCACCCGGCCACGGTTGTCGCAAGCTGCAGGACATAGCTGCTGGGACCCTGCCAGATAGAGAATAGGGCACAGGGTCTCTGGGTCAAAGGCGTTGGTGCAAGAAGCAGTTTGCCGCAACTTGCAATGTTCCAAAACCCCTTTTGAGAATCGGGCCCGTTGTTTTGATAATCCACACTTTCGAATGTTTAGTCATAAAATTATCAACCTTGCACATTCTAAAGCATGGATTATTAACATTTAAAACTGTACTCTGTGTGATTACTGAATCATATAGATGCATAGATACATAGTCACTGTCGGCAGATAAGGGCCTATGGCCCACCCATTCTGCCCATTTGTGCTTGTAAGTTCACTTTATGTTTTCCTAGAAGTCTGTTGCCTCTTACTCCTGAACTCCAGAATTCCCTTATGTCTATCCCATGCATTCTTAAATCCCGTGATTGTTTCAGCTCCCAACACTTCCTCTGGGAGGGTGTTCTACTTGTCCACCACCCATTCTGTGAAGAAATTCGTCCTCATGTTTCCTCTGAATTGCCCTCCCTGCAACTTCATCCCATGCCCTCTAGTCCTGGAAGATCTTTTTCACTGAAAAATAGTGTATTCCTGCACTCTGTTCCTCACTGTAAGATACTTGTATGTCTCTATCATATCCCCTCTCTCCATCTCCTCTCCTCCAGGGAGTGCCTATTCAAGTCCTTCAACCTGTCCTCATTGGACTTGTGATACAATCCATGTACCATCTTTGTTGCTCTCCTCTGAATCTTCTCTACCCTATGTCTTTATGTAGGTAAGGTCTCCAGAACTGTACATTGAACTCCAGGTGGGGCCTCACTAGTGTCTTGTATAGTGGAATTATGACCTCCCTTTTTCTGCTGGTGTTGCCCCTGCCTATCCATCCCAGCATCCTATTTGCTTTACCTGCTGCCTTGTTGCACAGTTTCCCTACCTTGAGGCCATCAGAGATGATAACGCCAAGATCTTCCTTCTTGGTGTATGCTATGTTCTCACCCCCCCAACTGATATGTTATTCCATGGGTTTTGTGCCCCATATGCATTACCTTGCACTTCTCTGCATTGAATTTCAACTTCCAAACCGCTGATCGTTCTTCAAGTTTCTGCAGGTCCCTCCTCATTCTGTCTACACCCTCTGGCATGTCCTCTCTGTTGCAGAGCTCTGTGTCATCAGTGAACAGGGAAATTCCGCCTGTGCAATGTCACTGATGAAGACGTTGAATAGGACCATTCCTAGCACTGATCCCTGTGGTACCCCACTGGCCACTCTTCCTTCTGTGGAGAGACAGCCATTTACCACCACACTCTGTGTCCTGCCGCCCAGCCAGTTACCTACCCATCGCACTACTGTTCTGCCCACTCCTATATTCCCTAGTTTGTTTAATAGTCTTCTGTGTGGCACAGTGTCAAAGGCCTTGCTGAAGTTCAGACAGACCATGCCCACTGCCCTTCCTTGATCCACCTCCCTTGTCTCCCAGTCGAAAAATTCAATGAGTTTGGTCTGACATGACCTCCCCCAGTGAAACCATGCTGCCTTGGGTCCTGTGGTACTTTGGCAACCAGATGTTCCACCAATCTTTCCTTCAGTAGTGCTTCCATGATCTTCCCCATTACTGAGGTGAGGCTGACTAGTCTATAGTTCCCCACTTTCTCTTTGTTCCCGTTTTTGTGTAAGGGAACTACATCTGCTGTCCTCCAGTCTTTGGGTACCTACCAAAATATTGTTTTATAATAATATAAATTGTTTTCCATGAAAAAAACTTTCTTAATCTTCCAGTAATTTAACTCCTTCACAAAGTGATTGCAGTAACCTTTCTAAAGTCATATCCCAAGTGCTTATACTTACACCTGCAAATTTCACCCACTCTTATACTAAAGTGCCTGCATCACATCCTAACCTCAGCTGACATTCTTTCTCAGTGAGCTTCTAACCATGGCTGGCAGGTCAAGTCTTGGGGCCAGATTTTTAAAGGGCCCTTTGATCCATGCAAGCTGCCTCAAACAACCACCTTGTGTCAGATCTAGGGGCCCCAAATACTGTGCTCCATTTTTTGCAAAAAAGCATTCTCTGCAGCAAAGTCCCTCAAACTGATGCAAGAGGTTCACTGCATCAAAAATATGATACAAGGGATGAGAATGACACAAGTTGAATAAACAAATAGTGCAAGTTGAGTCAAAAAAAGGACTGAAGGAATAAAAATGATACAAGCTGAGTCAAAAAATGGTGTGAGGTGGGTCATAAATAATGCAAAGGATGAGAATGATGCAAACTAAGTAAAAAAAAGAGCAGATGAAATGGCCAAGACTAATCCCCCAAATGTTCTAAACTAGACCTGCAGGGGAAAATTGGCCCTCACAAGTAGTATAGTCAGGTCTGACCACCTGCTGTGGGCCTTTTTGTATGCTCTAGTATCCCTTAGACCAGCTATGGCTGGTCTAATAGCCACATGCATCTTAGGCACAAGGACAGGACTCACATTCCTTAAAAATCTCAAATAAGGGGATGGTGCATCATTTTGATGATGCAGGCATGCTTCTGACATGGTGCAGGCCTTTTTTTTGTGCAAGCATGGGACAAGTCAGTCTGGCACATGCAGACCTATTTTTGATGCAAGCACCATTTAAAAATCAGAACTGACGCATGTTTTGATGCACCCTGCTCCCTACATCAGTTGTGTTTAATGCAAGCACTCTGCGTCATTCTCTGGCCTTTGAAAATCAATCCCTTGGTCTCTTGAAAATGCTTTTCAGTCACATTTTTTATGTTTGCTTGAGCGCATGCACAAGAAACACGATGTGACAGCTTAGGAGAGTAACGGGTTGTGGAGGCGCGGCAGTGTTACAGCCAAGGGAAGCACTGCATTTGGGGGCTTGGCACTGGTGGACCAATGGAGACACAGTGTGCTGATGACACAGGTCTCCAAAAGTGCACCAAGTTGTAACTTTTTCACCACAGCAATCAGGGGCTGCTTCGTCATTGCAGCATCAGTCATTGTGCTGCAATGAGGGAGCGACCCGTCATTGCAGGGCAGAACGTTAGCTAGCCTAATACTGTTTGTGAACATGGCAGGCAGATTCTGCCACGTTCACAAACAATATTATGCAGCCTCCCATGCCGAGGGGGTGCCCAATCCCCCTCGGCAGCATGTGCCCCCCCAAACGGTCTTTGTTTGCCGACGGGGGCCACAATCCCCGCCGGCTTCAGTGGCAATGTTTATTTTGCCGATGGGGGAGCTCACTCCCTGTTGACAAGATGTAACCGCCCCACCAGCTTTCATTGTCTGCCGATGGGGAAGCCCACTCCCCATCGGCATGATGTAACACCCTGGTTTTGTTGTCTGCCGACGGGGTGCCCAATCCTCATCGGTATGATGTCCCCCCCCATTTTCTTGTGTGCCGACGGGAGTGCCCAGTCCCATCGTGGCTACAGCTGTCCTCCCCAAAGAGGACTACTGGCATGCTGGGAGCCCACCCCAGCATGCCAAATGCCCCTGTAAATGGGAAACCGTCCTGCATTGTCTTTTTTTTTTCTGTAAAGAAAAACGGTCCTCGCTGTCTCCACACCCCTCCCACAAACCCGCTTCACTCCATTAAGCACTCTGCCTCCCCCACACACCCCCACCCCATATACTTACTTCTGGAGTCTGGCTTAACGGTCTTCAGTGGACTGAACACGTCTGCACTCTTCAAAGCCGACTGCGAACTGAGGAAATGCCGGTAAGCTGTATAATGGAATGAATAGGGTTTTTTCAACTTTACTGCATATCTCAGGCATTTTTTGGAATTTTGGCACCAAATTTTCAACATGGGGTTTTTGGGACCCCTCCTCATGAGTTATGTCACTGTCATGGCGTTAATCTGGCCTGAAAGGTGATTTCTCGGTCACTGTGTGAAATCACCTTTTGGGGCCGAGTAATGAAGTGACAGTGCCAGTGTTCATAAGGCTGGCTCTCAAAAAGCCGATGTTGCAAATCTGGTGAAATAATTCCTGAAAATGACTGTTTTATGAGCGTGCATTGCGCAGTTTCTATGCACGCTCGAAAATTCATGAATTAGTAACATTTGCCCTCCAGATTTTCAACATTGCCATTTTATCACACCTACTTATGAGCAGTACTGCTGTCATTTTTCATATCTTGCCCAAAATGTGTTTCCGCGCATTTAGCACACAATGGCACAGTCTGTGTGTGAAATCAATGTTTGGGACAGATTAGGAAAATCACAGTGACACCGTCCATGAGCAGAGATGTTAAAATGGCTATGTTGAAAATTTGGTGAAAAAATTCCTAAAAATGACTGTTTTACAAGCGTGCGTTTTGCAGTTCCTTCGCATGCTCGTAATGCGCGAATTTTTAATATTTGCAGTCCAGAATTTCAACAATGCCATTTTACCACACCTCCTTATGAGCAGCACAGCTTTAAGTTTGCACATCTCACCCAAAATGTGTTTCTGCGCATGTAGCGCACAATGGCGCAGTTGGTGTGCGAAATCAATGTTTAGGACAGATTAAGAAAATCACAGTGACACTGTTAGTTAGCAGAGGTCCTAAAATGTCTATGTTGAAAATTTGGTGAGAAAAGTTCATAAAATGACTCTGTTACGAGTGTGCGTTGCGCAATTTCTACGCATATTCATATCTTCACACATTTTGCAATATTTTCACTCCAGATTGCCAACACTGTCATTTGCCCACACCTCCTTATGAACAGTACAGCTGTCATTTTTCACATCCCGGCCCAAATGTGTTTTTGCACTTCTGGCGCAGACAAGCGTGGTTGTTGCGGGAAATCTGTGTTCGGGACACATTAGGAAAATTACACTGACTCTGTTCATTAGCAGAGGTCCTAAAATTGCTATGTTGAAAATTTGGTGACAAAAGTCCATAAAATGACTGTGTTACGAGCGTGCATTGCGCTGTTTCCACGCACGCTTGTAACTCCGCACATTTGCAATATTTTCACTCCATATTTTCAACATTGCCATTTTTCCACACCTCCTTATGAACAGTACAGCTGTCATTTTTCACATCCTGGCCGAAATGTGTTTTTGCACTTCCAGCACAGAATAGCGCGGTCGCTGTGGGAAATCACTGTTTGGGACACATTACAATAATCACAGTGATACTGTTTATTAGCAGAGGTCCAAAATGCCTATGTTGAACATTTGGTGATCAAAATGTCCATAAAATGACTGTGTTACGAGTGTGCATTGCGCAGTTTCTGCGCACGTTTATAACTTTGCACATTTGTAATATTTTCACTCCAGATTTTCAATATTGCCATTTTTCCACACCTCCTTATGAACAGTACAGATGTCATTTTTCACATCCTCATTGAAATGTGTTTTTGCAGTTCCGGCGTAGAATACCGTGGTTGCTGTGGGAAATCAATGTTCATGACACAGTAACAAAATCACAGTGACACTGTTCATGACCACAGGTCGTTAAATGCCTATGTTGAAAATCTGGTGATGAAACTCCATAAAATGAATGTGTTATGTGCATCCATTGCATGGTTTCCATGTATGCTCGGAAGTGCAAGCATTTTTAATACTCCCACTAGACATTTTCAACATTGCCATCTCTTCATACCTCCCTATGGATGGTACAGCTGTCATTCTTCACATCCTGCCTGATCTGTGTTTTCGTACATGTGGTGCAGAATGGCACTGTCAGTGTTGGAAGTCAGCTTTCAGGACACATTGACAAAATCACACTGCCACTGTTCATGACAAGAGGTCCCAAATGCTTTCATGAGGTGGGGTCACAAAAAGGCCATGTTTAAAATTTGTACTGTGAATGCCAACAAATGCCTGAGGCATTTTGGTTTCTAACCATAACATCCTACCCTGTACAGACTGACAGGCATTGGGGTGTGCCTTTGGATTGCCAACTGTACTGCTCAGGCCATCCCACCCCCAACCCCCAGCCACTGATAGGCATCAAGGTGTACTTTGGACTGTTCGTCACAAGACTTCACCCCATTCTTCTATGCTGCACCCATTTCAACGTATGTCCTTATGGAATGGGGTAACTGTAAAGTCAAACACCCTAAGGCACAGCTCAACATGTGTCGGTGTCTGCAGAATAGGGTGAGGTGATATGGCTTGACCGTCATGGGTGACGACCCAAAAACTTACCCCAAATCCAGTCCGTCTCTACAGGATGGAGGTGGGGTTCACGTGAAGTTCAGTACTTCACTGCCATTCCTATTCTGCATCTGCCTAACTCCTGCATTTTTAATGCTAGTACCAGCAAGCAAATATTCAGCATTGACAAATGCTTGTTTATTATTGAGCTGAAACTATGAATTTGAGGGAGCAATGTCTTCATATGTGAAACAGGGGTCTGAGAGAGAGGTATGTGCCCTTATCTTGCATGGTCTCCATCAATAGGAAACAGGTATCCATTGCCCTCTGCTCCCTTACTGTAGATGAGAAACTGAAAATAGAAAAGATATTTTCTTTGGGGCTTCTGAGACCCACCACAGTGATTTGTTTCTCCCCAGAGGAATAAGAGCTGCTGTGGGTCATCGTGCTCTCCTACTAGCTGAGTTGCATAAAATGAGGCACCCTATGGACGGTTACACCAATCTGACCACTGAGCATGATGTTTTTTAAAAAAATCACACCAGCTACAGACTTTCACACTTTCCTGCCCAATGAACCAGTGAGAGTTTCCAACAATTGCATCAAAGCTTTCTCTGTTCATCTTTACTCTTCTCAAAATCAAAGCCTAGATGTTATACAGAATTTACTGATATCAAAACCCCTCAATATAAACTATGCCCTCGTACTACACCCTCAAGCAAGCATTATCCTCTATATTATGGTTATTAGTTTTTCTACATATATTGTGACACCCTTTCAATGTGATTCATGTTCTAAAGCTACAGAAAGGAAATGTATTCAAGCACTGTTTGAATATCAGAGTCAGAACCATCAGCTCTTCAGCCGAGGCTCATTAATTGTTTTTTTACATGATAGGGCACTGTGAGATAATGACTGACAGACCAGTTTGGTGTTGTTTTCTTTAAGAATTTTTCTTGAGTATGTTTGAATGAGAATCAGTAACTACTAGACTGAAATACTTTAAATAATTATGTTCCTATCTGCATGAACTTGATTTGCTTGATACAGCGCATTATCCCCCCTCTCCCTGAGCAAAATATCGGATTCCAAACCCTGATGTCTTTCCCCTTCCATCTAAATGTAGTTGTATAAGTAGCAGAGCTAAGGGAATACTACACCCTCATATGTGTCAGTTTTGTTTACCTGTTAACATTCAACTCTTTTTTTCTAGCTGTTGGGATATGCATGTTTGATTTAGTTTATTTTCACTGTTCATAATAGTCCTAAACTGTACCGCCTCCCAACCAATCCTCCAGTCAAGGAGCAGGACTGCAGTGAGGGGTGGAGCTACAAAAGGCTGCTGAACTCAAACTACAGGACAAAGATTGTGCACCTCTCACCTCTCTCCACACCATTGGGAGCATCTTCAGAGTTATGAGGTGAGAGCTTCTGCAGTTCAGCCATCCTTCTGCCTCCCTCACCCCAAGTGATCACCACCACAGGGACACTGCTGAAGCCACCCAAGTTAGACCAGGAGGTCTCTTCTCTTAGGTCTCCTCCCAGTCAATCCTCCAATCAGGGAGAGGGACTGTTGTGAAGGGTGGAGCTACAAAAGCCCACCAAACTCAAACTACAGGTCAATGACTGCTATGCTTCTTGCCTCTCTCTCCACAGCATCAGGGAGCAATCTTCAAATTCATTAGGCGAGAGCTTCTACAGTTCAGCCATCCTCCAGCCTCCCTCACCCCAGATGATCATCACCACAGGGACCCAGCTCAAACCACCCAAGTGAGACCAGAAGGTCTCTTCTCATAAGCTGCACCTTCTACTAGTCTATCCTCTAATCAGGGACTGGGACAGTTGTCAGGGGCAGAGCTGCAAAATACTACCAAACTCAAACTACAGGACAAAGACTGTTGTGCTCCTCATTTCTCTCCACAGTACTGGGAGCCATCTTCAGGGTGGTGAGGTGAGAGCTCCTTCAGTTCAGCTATTCTTCTTCCCATCTCCCCCACTGATCACTTCCACAAGGACCCTGCTCAAGCCAGCCAAGGGAGACCAGGACACCTCTTCTCTTAAGCCATAGCTCCACCCAGCCAATCCTCCAATCAAGGACTGGGACTATTGTAAGGGTCGGGGATACTATTTCCATTCAAAAGTGCTCTACTGTCTAGCAGGCCTTGACACTGCATGTTGCGGTGCAGGGCAGGAGCATAAGGGTGTCACTCTGTGACTGTCAACTGGCCATTTTGCTCATACGTTGTGACAAACAAAAAAAATCTTGTCCTCCCTCCATTCTGACCTGCCTGCCATTTACTACTCACCCATCTTTGCAGTCACCAGTATCAACTCTGACCCCCATTTCTTCAGCAGGAGAACCGTGAGGTCAAAACATACGTTAATTTTAAACATGAATCCATTTCTGTCACTACACTACACACAAGTTTCAAAGATGTGAACATGTACATGATGAAGTCAGTGTGTTTGTGAAAGAGACAGCCAGTACTCTATTTTCTTTTCTGAATAAACTAACTCTACCTACAGCAATACTGACTTACTATATTGGGGGGAGTGAAAAAATAATGTTTTTATATTTTTTTGTGGAGAGAGCGGGACAGAACAGGTAGGAAGGGGTTAATAACTTTCTGTGTGGGGAGGGGAGAGAGAAGCATGTGAAAGCTGGCTATGTATGCTACATTAGTAGCAGATAGAATCCAGTGTTTCCTTTCCAGGATTTGTGTGTGTGTGTGTGTGTGTGTTTGTGTGCAGGGGTGCAGACCAATCAAGCTGGTGGTTAGTGAAGACAGCTGCAGGTCAGACAAACAGACACCAGGATCTGGAGCTTGTAGTTTGAGTGGTATTTAAGCACACTCAGTATGTTGTCCCTGCTCAATATCTGTGTGCACAGTATGGGAGGGACACGACACCAGGGATTGGTAGCTTTTTTAGGATGAAAATATTTGCGAGCAAATGTAATTTGAAGGTGACATTACAACCACAATTTCCTAGTTGTTGGCTTGTCTGCAGTTGGGGGCTACATGTACCTTTGACAGATTACACCCTTTTCTTGAAGCATAAGGTATAAATTCTTTTGAATTTTAGGAAGGTTGATGTTACTCTTTTGTGTGCATGGCTTGACTAGGGAGCAGTCTGCATAGTGACATGGTTCTTGGCACACCTCAGTACCACTAATGCTTTAACTGCTGGTAGTGCCTGGACTAAAACACAGTATTTACATTCTATGTATATAAAAATCTCCAGTTTTAGTAAATGAGAAAGAATGTCATGCAAAATTCTTTTCCCGGAAATCTCTGCAAAATTTCTACATTAATATACACAAAGTAAGAATCACTGAGGCTTAAAGAGAGCTCCCTATCCCCACTTGTGCTGGAACGATCTGAAAAGTGGCACAGCCAGGGATGTTAGGGATGAGAATTCTGCTCCCTCCCCATTGGGTGGGTTCACCCACAGCCTCAGTTTTCCTCATCCAAATTTGTAATCTGTGGAGGAACCCCCCCCCCCGACCCCTACTGACTCATAGCAGTTTCAAGTGTTTAGTTCCTTGATACCATCCTAAATGCCTGACCTTTCCTTTTCATTTTTAAAGTTTCACCACTTTTCCTAAACTCAGCAGTCATGAACCCAGCCCAGCCTCATCAACAATACCCAGGCCTTCAATTTCCAAAATTCTGCTGACACCCTGCAAGCCACAAAGGGAGTGACTAGAAACTAAAACTGCTTACTGAATTTTAAAGGCACAGTCCTCCCTAATAATAAATTAACATGACTGCAAAAACTGATAGGGCCATAGCCATTGTGCCCTCCACCCCACCCCCCTGTTACTGGCACCTTTGCCTATCCCCCCTCTTGACTTTGAACATAGTCCCTCCCATAACCATTTTCCTCTGTAACATGTTACCAAATGTGAAAACACAGTTTCCCTAAGAAATCTGTTAACCATGGTAATTCTAATTTCTCTTTTTCTCGAATAGATTCCCTCAGGACCTCTGCTAAAGAAACATCTGGTTCATATTTTCTTTATTCTTAGCACTGTACCTTCAGACCTTTTCCTAACACATTTAATAGTTTGTATCAGAAAACCAATTTCCCATAGTAAAGCACAATTCTCATACTCCTTCTATATTCTTATTTTCTCTCTTGCAGTGATCTTACATTTGGGGTTCAGCAGTAGTCATTTTTCACTTTCACATGCTCATTAGATGTAAAATCGCATCTGCATATTAATGCATGATGGAACAATTTGGTGTAAGCACTATACAAATTACTTTATAACATTACTTGAGTAAAACAAGTCATATGACTAATAAAAATCAAAAGTGTATCAGTTGGATTATAAAACATCAAGGCTGCTTAGACCATTTAGCCCAGAGACTGGACTGTGTGGGAGGTATAGCCAAGAGAAGACTTCACACACTTGTAAGCCTCATAAGTTTTCATTATAATTTATATTATATGTATAAAATCACTTAGTGTGTCTCTTACAACTGTGAGGGTCACATCTTGCATTTTTAGGATGTCAAAACTGTTCACCTTTGATTTCTAGCTGGTTTTTAGTTCTTTTTCTTAAAGAACACATACAGTAGAAACATAGAATTTGTCGGCAGATAAGGACTGCTTGGCCCACCTAGTCTGTCCATTTTTCCCTACCTACTACACTATTACTGCATATCCCACTTGATCTCTGGCCCATTCACCCCTCACCCCTTTCCATTACTGTAAGATCCCCTTATGCCTATCCTATGCATTCTTGAACCCTTCCACTGTTTTTACCCCCACCACCTCAGTTAGAAGGCTGTTCCAAGAATCCAAACAAAAAAATGGACTGATCACAGTGTGACTGGAGCCAACGGTAACTGAACCAAAGCCACAAAACAACAAACCAGGCTACACAGCCATGCCCACACTGATGAATGTCTTATGCTGAAACAAGCTAAAAATAAATTACTTTTATTAAAGACCTCAGAACATCATCATTATTAAGTGCTCATTTTTGATGTGAAACATTGGTAGTTAGATCCTGAGATCTTATTAGTAACTTTGTTATTTTTAACTTGTGTCAGCATAAGACATTCATCAGTGTAACGTGGCTGTGCAGCTTGGTTTGTTCCAGGAATCCACCACTCATTCAGTGAAGAAGAACTTCTTTGCATCTCTCCTGAACCTACCCACCTCCAGCTTCATAACACGTCCCCTTGTTCTTGAGCACCTTTTTTTCTGAAACATACTTCCATCTTGTACCTCTCATACCTTATTTACCTCTACTTTTCTAATAATGCTGTTAAGTGGGTCGGGAATTATCTCTTCCACGGATCACAGATGACCCACATCGATGGGCTGCTCTCCTCTAAATGCCCTATTAAATATAGGGTTCCCCAGGGCTCTATCCTGGGCTCCCTCCTTTTCACCCTCTTCATAAACAAGCTCCCAGAAGTCTGTAGCAACACCAAAATGGTATTCTATCAGGGTGATGCTGCTCTGTACTGCAGCAACAGTAACCCAGACAAGATGCTTGCCAGCTTATAATCTGACTTCCAGAATCTTCATTCATGGTTCACCAATAAAGGCATGGTCCTAAACTAAAAAAAACACACAAATACATGGTTTTCTCTGGCCCCAGGAAAACCTATAACCTTAAACTAACCCTCTTGGATAACCACCGAAATTGTATTGAGCAAGTCTCTGAATTTAAATACCTCAGTCTCCTGCTTGATCCCCACTTGTGTTTCAACCTTCATGTTTTCAATGTTATAAATAAGGTTCACTCAAGGCTGGGACTACTCTACAGGATCCATAAATTTTTAATCCCTGAATCTCAACTCCTCCTAGCTAGCTCCATTCTCTTACCACTTCCAGACTATGGATCCATTGTTTACACCCGTCCGCCAATTCTCAACTCTTCTATAAACTCAGATCTAGCTAAAACAACTTCATTACTTTTGTCACTGGCTTCCCTGAAGAATGCACCACTGCACCCTCTACAAAGCCTTGGATTGGATCCCTCTTGAAGGGCACTTCACCCTCAAAAATCTTTCTTTCTCCTATAAAATTCACCTAAATATACTACCACTGAGCATGACATCTCTGTTCCCCAAATCTGATCCTGCCTGGCAAGCCAGATGTGCCTCTAACAATCTTTTCAGCATCCCATTTTTCCCCACCACACTTACACAAAATTCCATTGCTTATAAGGGCACAGATCATTATAACCAGCTCCCACCTGACCTCCTCACCAGCAGCACTGTTTGTGCCTTTCAAAGGTCCCTCAAGAGCCACCTCCAAGCTAAGCTCGCATGCTCTTGTTGTTTCCCTACTACAGGCAGAATCTAATCCCTGCTCCTAATCCCTCCACTCTTCCCCCTCTGTTTTTCTCTCCCCCCCCACTGTGTTCCCCTTATTCTCCTCCCTCTACCCCTCCCCAGGTCCCAGCACCCCTCCTCCAACCCTCCCTTCAGTTTGTCTCCCCCTTTTATTCCTTGGTTATCCCATCCATACAAATGACTCCTAATGCCTTTGTAAATTATGTAAATCATTATTGTGCTGTGCACTTTTTGTTCTCTCATGCCTGTTGTAACCCCCTGTGTATTAGATTTTTCTTCAGCCTGCATGTACAATGCATTCTGTAAACTGTTTCCATTTTTTCTTGTAATTTCATGTATTACTGGACATTAGTGAAAATGGGCATTTTTTTCTCACATACTTTCCAGTATAAAATAAAATTGTTTGATTGATTACCTGCATGAGGTATTTGAAGGTCTCTGTCATATTCCCCTTTTTCCTCCTCTCTTCCAGGTAGTACTTACTTAGGTCATTTAGTTTCTCCTTGTAAGGCCTCTGATGCAGACCCTGCACCATTTTAGTTGCCTTCCTCTGTTCTGCATCCACTCTGTAGATACCCTTCTGGAGATGTGGTCTCAAGAACCGGACACGGTACTCCAGGCAGGATCTAACCAGTGATCTATACAAAGGCAACACCACCTCCCTCTTCTGCTAGTGATACCCCTCCCCATGCATCCCAGCATTCCACTAGGCCTCCCAACTGCCTTGCCACACTACCTGGAAACCTTTAGGTCATCAGATATGATTACGCCCGGGTCTCTTTCATGCTTAGTGGTCCCATCCCACACATTTTGTACTCCACCCCTTGGTTTCTGTACCCAAGTGCATTATTTTGCCCTTTTTGGCATTAAAGCCCAGCTGGCATACCCTTGACCACTTCTTGACATCTTAGGTCACTGCACAGATTTTGGTGTCATCTGTAAAAAGGCAGATCTTTCCTTCTAGCTCCTCTGCAATCTCACTTACAAAGACATTAAAGTGGATCAGTACATGCAGTGATTTCTGAGGCACCCCACTGGTCAATCTCCCTTCCTTGGCATGAACTCTGTTTACCACCACCATCTGCTGCCTATCCTCTAACCAATTTTTTTACCCAGTTTACCACCTCTGGAGCCACTCCTAGGCTACCCAGCTTGCTTACTATTCTCCTATGTGGAACAGAGTCAAAAGACTTAATGAAATCTAATTATGTTATGTACACTGCTTCACTCTGATCTACTTCTGTGGTCACCCACACAAAGCACTCTGATACACATAGGAGACACCCTACATATCCATATGTCATGTTCCTGGTATTTTGTAGCTAAGCCTCTTGCTCTAATATTTAATCAACATACTGCATTTGTGTACAGTTTTGTATATGATCCAATGTACATATCATTGTGATGCAGAATTGTGAAATTGTCTTTCTGTGACACTTATTGTGTAATTGAGTTGTTACTGTTATTCTCATTGTCCTGCTTCATGAGGTGTACTTGTAGTACCCAGGCTGTGTCTGAAAAAGGCACGTGGTGCCAGTATACCTACTCAGTTACCAAAGTATAAATAAATAACATAAAATAAAGTAAATTAATAAATACATCAGGGGAGAGAGACCAGCAAAATCAATAGCAGACAACAGAACAGCAGAGTGCAGACATTGCAGCAGAGTACTCTGCAAAAAAAACATATTTTTCCTTAGAAAAAGAGAGTAAAGAGAGACCAACAAATTCAACAGCAGAGTAGATAACTGCATAATGCAGCTGTTGTAGACTCCACAGTGAAAATTGAAAAAAAAACACTTGTTTTTCATTAGTCAGAGAGAGAGAGAACAACAAATTCAACTGCAGACAGCAGAGAGCAGAAAAAAATTAAAAATAAATATTAAGTGTAGCAGCAGAGTCAGCCAGGACAGGTGAACTCTCTCTGAAGGTCATAGTGACTCAATAATTTTGAGGGGGGGGGCTTAGTGCCATACAGATTTTGAAGGGGCATCTCACCCATGTCTCATATTCTGTGTTGCCCATCTCTGTGCTGCCCTGAAAGGTCATACTGCCATAGACACTGTGTGGCCCATCTCTGTGCCTGAACTACTACTAGGTCACAGAGCCATACAGATTGTGAAGGGTGGGGTCACATCTCATACTCTGTGTTCCCCATTTCTGTGCCTGAACTACTACTAGGTCATATTACCATAGTATAGACTCTGTGTTTCCCATCCCTGTGCCTGAACTACTACAAGGTCATAGTGCCACACAGATTGTGAAGTGGGGGGATCAGGTCTCAGACTCTGTGTTGCCCATCGCTCTGCCTGAACTACTACTAGGTCATAGTGCCATACAGATTGTGAAGGGGGGGGGTCACATCACAGACTCTGTGTTGCCCATCTTTGCATCTGAACTAATACTGCAAAGTAAGCAAATGAGCTGAACCCAAAAAAATTTATTCAAAATCAGTCTGATATGGAAATGGAACATATGGCAAACACCATCCGTATGGCTGAAATTGGTACATGCAACAATAAAAATAGTTATAGAAAACAAATTCAGAAAAAAAGGGAAATTCACTGCTAAAGATATCATTAATACAATTGATGAAAATGAAGCAGCACACTCGGAAAAAGAAAATAATGTAGGTGAATCCCCTGATAAAAGTAATGCATCACTGTCAGCATTGCCAGAAAAATCAGATAAAAGTGAAACACAAAAACAGGTAGCCAAAACACTTAGACCTAGAAAGCCAATGATTAAGGAAAATGTTCTGCCTAGTACCACTAGATGGGGCACTCCACGATATGCCACTCATGCATATTGGGCTCCTTCATCAGAAAGCAGTGCCTCTGATGAAGAACAGATTGTAAATGTACAAGCACCAGATCATGATCACAATGTATTACAGGTATACTCTTCCAAAGGTGATGAATCAGAATGGGATACTAATGAGGTAGAGGATGCCACCTGGGTTCTCCCACTCAAAAAATTAAAACACATACAGCAAGCACCACCAGTAGTCACAGCCAGTAGTGGAAAAACAATCAATAATCATGGTAGCTCTTCTGGGGATAGCCACAGTGTGCATGAATCAGGGTCAGAAACAACTGCCACCAAAACTGCTGCAGTTCATGGCATAATGACAAAACATTCAGCCTCATTTGTGTGGAGCTATTTTCATATAAGTCCCAAAAATGAATGTTTTGCTGCCTGCACCTTTTATCATCGGGACATTAGCAGGGGGAACGTGAGGAACCAGTTCAGGACAACTCACTAAAAAGGCATTTGCAAAGAGAACATTGAAACGTTCAGCTGGACAGCAGTCCTGACTAGTGTTGTGCGAAACTGACATTTTGCCCTGTGAAAAATTTTGGTGGGCATGTCAATTTTGCCTGATTGATACCCCACCCCAGTATGCTTTTTTAATATATTCTCTGGTGGACTAGTGGCCCCTCCACCCCCCCACACCAGCAGCTGACCCACCCCGCTCCCTCCAAATCCCAAAACAGAGCAGGCCACAAGCACAGCCCTCTGCTGTCCTCCACGACTGGCAGCCCACTGACATTTGAATGAATGAGCATGTGCTGGTATAATTCTACCAGTTATGGGTGAAATCCCGCCATTCTGGGCAGAATTTCACATTTCGCGGGTGAAATTTGCGCAGTTTCACACCTGCGAAATTTTTCACATAATGCTCAGATTCTGAAAGATATTTCGCTCATGTGAAATTGCCAATTTCAAGGGCTTTTCACTCGTGAAATAAAACTTCGGCACATCTGGCCTTGACCAGGAGGCCCTGAGCTGGTTCGAGGAATATTTGGTCAGTAGAACCTAGCCAGTTACACTAGGAAAGTTTACATCTCAGTTTGCATCTGTTAAATCTGGGGTCCCTCAAGGATCAGTGCTGGGCCTGCTCTTGTTTAATCTGTATACGAATGGTGTCGGCACCCTCAATAGAGGGGCGGGGCACCATTTGTATGCAGATGATGTGATTTTGTACGAAGAAGGTGTTTCTCCTCAGGAAATTTAGAAAGCGCTCCAAAGGGATTTTGATATCTTACAGGAGTACTATAAATCATGAAACTTAATATCAAATAACAAAAAATCACAAGTTATGCTTTTTGGAAATAAGCACGTGGCTGCAATAAATACACTTCAAATTAAAGCGTTTACAAAACAAACATTAACACAGGTGAATTTGTACAGATATTTGAGAGTATGGCTGGACACACAGCTAAAATGGGACATACATATAGACAATCTGATTAAAAGACTACACAGTAGGTTAGGAGCATTGTATAGACTGAGAAGGTGTATACCAAATAATACTAGGATACATATAATTAATTCTGCAATAATCCCACTGTTTGATTACGGTGATGCAGTGTACGCGGGGGCATCAAAAACTGTATTAGAGAGGCTGGACACAGCCTTGAATAGATTTGCAAGGCTTGCGTTAGACGCACCCCGTTTGATGCATCGGTGTACTATGTATAGTATTCTAAACTGGACTGGTCTTACGGTGCGCTGAAACTTACATATACTGTACTTAACTTATCAATATCTAAAGAAGAGGATTCCACCCTATTTGGATAACTTGTTTAAGATACATACACCTAAAGTAGGCCTGCAATCAGCACAAAATTTGGAATTGGAAATCCCTAAAACTAGAACAGCAAAAGGGAATTCTGCTTTAAAGGTTAGTGGAGCTAAACTCTGGAACAGGTTACCAGACTATTTGAGAACAAAAAAAACTGCCCCATGGCATGAGATTAAAAGATGGATACGTCAGAACTCTATTCAACCAATAAGCAGTGGTTGCAGTTGAAGTTTACACATTTTATGGTTACTCTGTATTAGGGCTATTTTTTTCTAAGTTATTTTGTAAATGAAGATTGGTTACTGTCAGGACCGCGCATTTTTAAAGATTTGTCATTTATGATGCTGTCTGTTATTAGACAGGTTACGTTTTGCATGTGACAAAGTACTACTCTGTAAAAACATATATTTTATTGATTCATGTGTATATTTTATGAAACTGTCCTGTATGTAATGGACCCCACTGAAAATGAGCCAAACCACTCAAAGGGTTATCCTTTTCCTTGAATTCATAAGGAATAACATTTTACAAACAAACAACATCTCTAGTCCTGACCAAGGGACAAATATATGTGATGAAAATAATCCTACAGACAATTGTGATGGTGGAGAGACAGAGAGGGTAGAAAAAAAAACTTGTTCGACTTCACTGACAAAAGTATTTGGATAAGCTACAGCTTCGCCACTGCAGTCCTGTGGTTTTTGCCGCCCCTGCACAAATTAAACAGCTGACCATTACTGCAATGTTTGAACAAAAGATTGCCTACAGTAGATCACATCGTCACATAAAAAATTAACCAGTTAATAGCTGAATTTATTGCCAAGGGCCTGTAAACATTTTCTGTGGTGGAGGATGATGGTTTTAGAGCCCTTTTAAAATATTTTGCTCCACGTTACAACATACCAAGCCATAAATATTTTGCAACTGTGGCTGTTACCAAAATGTATGAATGTATGCAAAGTAAAATAAAATTGTCTCTTCAAGATAGTGAATGGGGTTCTGTGCACCTCACCACAGATATGTGGAAGAGTTCTCACACCACTAATTATATATGCATCACAGCACATTAGGTGCCACAATCGTCTTCAGACACCACCAATGCAGCAATGAACAGGAAGGATGACAAAGAATGGCAACTCTTGATATTAGCTTGTTTGGTAAGCATCACACCACAGACAATATTTTGGAAGAGTGATGAAACAAAATTTCTGAGTGGTTAGAGCCCCTCGGACTCACTTCTGAATTAATGTTTTCAGATAATGGTGCCAATATTGTTAATTCATTGAAACATGGTGGTTTTACTCATATTCCATGCTTTGCACACTCATTAAATATGTTAGTACAAGCTTTCTTTTCCAGTGACAACAGTATAGGAATACTAGTGGGAGCTGCAAAGAAAATCTGTGGCCATTTTGGTCACTCTGTAAAAGCACATGGTATCTTGAATACCCTCCCGAAAAAAAATGGCCTGCCAATACAGCTACTATAAAAAGATGTTCCAACAAGATGGAACGCAATGTTTTACATGTGTGAGAGACTTCATACACAAAAGAAGGCAGTCCATGAATATACCATGGAGCACAACATAGCAGATGGTGTTGTGCTGAATTCATTCCAGTGGTGCCCCGTGGAGCATCTTACATTGCTCTTGACTACCTTTCAGGAAGCAACTCGACAGATTAGCAAAGAGAATACTACTCTAAGCCAGATTATTCCCATCATAAATTTACTGAACAAAGAACTCAGAAGGCTGCGTAGAGGTTTTAACCAAAAAGGAAACAAATCTGTTGTATTCCTTACAGACCTGTCAAACTGGCATGCTGCCTTGTAATGAGCAATGAAGCTGTACTGTGCCACCTTGTTATCCTCTTTGGCCAAATTATCACATAGTCACATAATGGAAATTTGTGATGTCAGATGTTCGCCATGTTGGACTGTGTTGCTAGGCAACACCTAGGTATGCCAAGCATAGCTGTGATGATCAGTCTGTGTTGCCCTGGTTTACTCATGTTCTACTTGTTCTTGCTCAAAGTGAATAACTACCTGTGAGGTGTCATTGTGTCACCTTGCATCCCCTTTATGTTCCTGTATTCTTGTTTTGAGTGCATGTGTTATCCGTCCCACATATAAATGGTTGCACAGGCATTGCAGCACATATATAACACCCTCTGATGTGCAACTTATATGCTGTCTTATTGGGAACATTTGATCTATATGGGGGTGCCTAAATGTTTTGTTTTTTACTGGTATGGTTACATACTGAACATCAACCACTGGGTGTCATTCCTGGCTTTAATGGCCCCAGTAATAGTTGTGAGTCCTTTTTCTCTGATATCCTCAACTGTGATTTGGCCAGTTTATCTTTTATAGTACATACTTTTTTACTCTGTTAATGATCTTTCTTTGAATTGCTGTGGTACTTTACTATTTATTGATAACAAGTGCCAGTATTTATTGTTTTTTTTTTTCATTTTTGTGAATTCACTGTTATATTGAGTTGTGAACACCAATCTTTTTACATCCTTAGGTTTGTCCTTTGGCATCATTGTGTCCTCCCTAGCTTTTGTCTCTATTCTCCTATCTGCTTGCTCTAGTACCAAACATTTGTACCCCTTATTTTTAAATCTCTGTATCATGTCTTTCTTCTGTCTGTTGAAGTCTACTTGTCTGGTACAATTTCTTCTTAATCTTACTAGTTGGGAGTAAGGAATACTGTTAACTAGTTTTCGTTCATGAAAACTTCTGCCATTTAGCAGAGTATTCCTGTCTGTTTCTTTTTTGTATAGGTCTGTTATTAAGCCATTCCCTTATTTTATTGTCTTAAGATCAAGGTATGCCATGCTGTATTTACTGTATGTCATTACAAACTTTATATTTACATTGATGTTGTTAATATATTTTAAGAACTCTTGCAATGCCTCTTCTGTGTTCTGCCATATAAAGAAACCATCATCAATGTTCCTGCTCCATGATCTTAAATTTTCATAATATGGGTTGTTAATTCTATTTAATATGTACTCCATTTTGAGATCATGCATAAAAGCATTCACATAAGTGGGAGCCATGGCACTACCCATGGCTTTCCCTCTTTTCTGGAAATAGAAATGTCCATCAAACTCAATGTAGTTATTGGCTAAAATTATTTCTGACATTTCCTGTATAACTACTGTTTTAGGTTTTGTGTTGCTTTCCCTTGTATCTACAGTAGGATCTTCCCTATTGTGTATATGCCCTGTTCATGAGATATGGACTTATATAGGTCCACTATGTCTATAGTCACTAAATGATCATCTTCTGTTTCCCCTTGTCATGAAATCTCCTGTAGTTTTTGTAGCATGTGACCTGTGTACTTGAGATATGTACACATTTTTTTCCACTAGAGGCTGCAGATGGAAATTTATAAATTGGGATATTGGTTCAAATAGTGAATCTACAACAGACACTATCAGCCATCCAGAAGTGTTAAACTGTTTTTTGTGTATCTTAGGAATTGCGTAGAATGTTGGTAATCTGTGGGTTTTATTTAGCAACATTTTGGTTTCACAACTATTTAACCAATTATTGTTCTCAAAATCATTTAATTTTGTTGCTACCATTTGTTGCTGCCTTTTAGTTGGATCTTCTTTTAAAACCTCATAGTTTTGTCTGTTGTCTAACAGTGTTGTGCACATGTTTTTATACTGAGTCCTATCCATAAGTACTACCCCTGCCCCCATGTCCACTGGTTTAATGACTAGATCTATATCTTTCATTAAACCATTCAGTGCTGTTCTTTGTGTCTTATTTAGATTGTCCTGGCTCATTCTGTTTTCTTGACTTGCTAGAAGTGTGTCAAAATCTTTTTGTACTACTGTATAATATGTTTCCACTGAATGTTTTTTGCCCACTGCTGGATTATATTTATATTTTACCTTTATGGCCATCTTCAGGTTTTGTTCATAGATTGGTTCCTTATGTTCCTGACTGAACTGTATTTTAAGTCCAATAGCCCTAAAAATAACTCTCTGCAAGTCCTCTTCCAATGCAAAACTATTACTTTTTTGAGTGGGAGTGAAGGAGAGACCAAGGTCTAGGACTTGTATCTCCATATTTGTCATTACTCTTTTGCTGAGGTTGAAAATGTATTTTGTACTCACAGGGATTGTTACTGTTTGTTGCTAACATTTTATTGCTTTATTTTTCTCTGATTTTAAATTGTTGCTGGGTATACCTTCTGCTGAATTATTAAAGGGTGTGCCTACAGGTGTGTGCTTACAGATTACTGCTGTAATCGTCTGATTCAAATTGTCTTTTGAAAGGTATATCTTCTGTTACTGCTTTATTTTTCTCTGTAGCAAAGTGTTTCTTACAAGGTATATCTTCTGTGAAATTATTACAGGTGGTGCTTTACAGGTTTTACAGTTTTATCTATCATTAGGATAAGCTTTCAGCACTACTGCATTTGTTGCTGGCTGATTGTTTCTGCTCTTACCTCCTTGTTTCTTTCATCCATGTTTTTTCTTTTTCAGCAGAGGAAGGGCCCAGTCACCCACCCCCATCCCCACCACTACACCTCTTTTATAGGGTAGCACAGTCATGACATTTCCTGTAGCAAAGCAGAAAGGGGTGGATCAGAGGGGTATCCACGGTGATCTCATTTACAGGGACACTAGTAATGTAACTTGTTATAACAAGTTTACACAAACAAACAAAACACAAAATCAAACTTTTGCTTTCATTTTCTTGCTTCTAATTACACTGACCAGGTTATAAACCTAGCAACTTATCTAGAATGGATATCATTAACTGCAGGTACTGTGGAACACTTTTCAGAAGAGCAGTTTTACAGGATTTAGGACACACTTAGAGATCCAGGCAGCATGGCCAAAGATTGTGCACCTCAAATTGCATATTCAAGAGGAAATATATTATAAGAACTGCTCACCATTTCCCCACCATCCAACAGAAGCACCTTGACCAGGAGGTTGGCAGGTGAATAGGAGGGGCAACTCGGGTGCCCCATCACTCGGTGCTCTCCAACATATCACCTCCACAAACCATATAAAACTACAAACAGGCGTCTGACTCTATCTCTGAAATCAAACAAAGGAGTGGTGGACACTGCACAGCAGGACACTGCAGCACAGGAGCTAGCTCAACAAAACTCACCCAAAACAGGAACCAAAACAAAAAAGCAAAAAGGAAATCCAAAAATCTTCTGAGCATAGAAGACGCCATGATTCGGGGAGTGGACATGTATCTCCAGCCAGGGGTAATGGCCAGATGTCTCCCAGGTACATCAACATGGAAAGACACTGACCACATTGCTAAAATTGTTCGGGAAGTAGGAGAAAATACTGATGTCCTGCTACACATAGGGACTAACGATCTCACCAGCTGGTCAGTTGTGGAGACCAAGGAACACCTGACCAGGCTGGGTGACAAACTATCATCCATTTCATCTGGCATCTACTTCTCTGAGATCCTGTCAGTTTAGGGGAGGTGGGAAGATGGGCAGAAGGTCAGAGAAGGGGAGATAGGGGAGCTAAACATGTGTCTCAAGGGTTGGTGCCAGGAAAAAGATGCAAATTTGTAGGGAACTGGCAACAGTTTTGGGAGTGAAAGTTCTTTAAATTTGATGGACTGCATCTGACTATGGAGGGGGTCAGTGCATTGGGGCAGAAGTTTGATGGCCTTGCAGAATATTTAAACTAGCAAATGGGGAGAGGGGTGCAGCACCCCATATGTCAAATGGGAAGAACACCCCTCCCCCCTCAGCTAGTGGTTAAACAGGAGTTCAGCATGTTTGTAGTTCATTTGCATTACCAGGTAAAGAAAAAGGTCTGGCTCCCCATACAGCACACAAGGGAACCTACAGACCGCGCCCAACAACTAACACACTGAAATCTGGCCAATGGAAAATCATGTACACAAATGCTTGCAGTCTGGGAAACAAGATCCCAGACCTGCAGGCAATAATGACAGAGGCTAAACTGGACATAGTAGCCATTAGCGAGACATGGTTTACCAGTAACCACACTTAGGAGACTTCAGTACCCGGCTATGTACTGTTGAGAAAAGACTGAGATGCAAAAAGGGGGGGGTGAGTGGCCCTTTATGTCAATGAAAATATCAAAGCTACAGAAATTCAGAATACACATAAGGAGCCAGAAGAACCGTGGGTCACTGTGGAAACAGGAAAGGGGAAGGCCATACAAACTGAGGTTGTCTACAGGCCTCCAGAACAGGGGGAGGACATAGACACATTACTGTTAGAAGATATACAAAACATGACAGCTAAAGGGGAGGTTCTGATAATGGGAGACTTCAACATACTAGATACAGACTGGTCAATACCAGCAGTAATATCTGCCAGAACTAGACACATGATGGATTCCCTGCGGGGGGCCTTAAACAACTGGTACAACAACCCACAACTGAGAAAGGGTTATCCTAGATCTAGTACTGACTAATGGGGAAAGTATCACAGATCTCCAGGTAGAAGGTCACCTGGGGGCTAGTGACCATCACATGGTATGATTTAATTTGGCGACTAGAACTAAATCGGGCAGCCATGTTGGGCTAGTCGCCTGTCCATGGACCTGTTTGTTTGCTTTTCAGTTTTTTCTTAGCCTGCTTTTTGCCACATCACCACATTGCTTTGTTTTGTGGTGTGTTTGTCATTTTATTTTGTTTTATGTTATTTTATGTTATTCTCTGGTCATTGCGTTTGGCGTCCCGAATCGTGGTATGTGCATGATGGCCTGGGGTGAGCTGTAATTACAGCCAGTAATATATGGAGCAAAGGGGCCATACTGGTGGCAAAGCCTCCTGTTGGAGCGGACTAAGGACAGCTGTGATCTGGGTGCCTTCTTACTCGTTTTTGTCAGTCACTTGTCGGTCGCTATCTGACTGTGCCTCCGACTGCTCCCTGGATCGCTTTGGAGTTAAGGGGGTGAAGCCTCCTGTCTGGATTGGTCTGAGAAGAATTGTGGATTGGGTGTCTGCCTGTTCTTGCCAGTGGGACACTATCTGTTCGTGTCTCCACTTGCTGTCTGGATCTTTTTGGTGGATTATTCAGCTGTTGCTCACTGTGCATTGGAGGACTGGATCGGGGATTCTGGTGGGATCAACCGTACGGGGTCCAGTAGTGGCTCCCAGAGGTATCAATGTAATTTCAAATATAGATTTGGATACCCCAGCTTTGATGTTTCCTCCATAGTCCCTCGGTACTCAATCTTAGTGAGGGTTAACTGGGAACTTGTCCTGGAGGTTGGATGTGAGAATTCTGACTCTGGAGTTCATGCATTCTGTGCTTTCTGGCAAGGGATTGACTGAACTTGGACTTCATTTGAGTTGATTGATGAGCCTGTGAGGGGCCTCAGGGGGTTAGTGTCCCACACAGGGGTTGGGAGTGGGGTCTGTTGGAGGACCTGGCCTGTTATTCCCCCCTCCTAGGCTTCTGGGGCAGTCCACTGGGGGGTGAACTTGTCCCAGAGCCGTAATGGTAGGCCACTGTCCTTACAGGGTGATTCCCTTACTGTTGGTGGAAGAATTTCTGTGGCCTAGTGAGCAACACCTCCAAACTGGAAGAACTGAGGATTTATGCCAGATTTTTGGATGTCAGTGGGTCCAGTACAGTGAATTCCCATATTTGACTTTTTTATACTGTGGGTGGTTGGATTACAGCCAGCTTGATCTACCCCATCTGCAAGTATTTTCTTTGACTCTGTATACTTTGTAGAAGCTATATGAGCAGTGAGAGGGCTCAGTTTATATCTGCAAACTCTCCCCATTACAGAGATTTGTGAGAGACTTCTCTGAGGGGAGTTTTTGAATGATTTCTATAATTTTTATTTCAGTTTGTTATAGTTTTGTTTGTTAGGTGGCCCAGGTTGTGAGAGGACCAGTGGGACAACTTATTTATTTAATTTATTTTATGTGATAGGGAGGTTAGGTTTTATTGTTTAAGTTATACATTTTAGTTATTTGTTTTGTTTGAAGTTGGTTTGATTAATTAGTTGGGTGGGGTGAGAAAAGTTCTGGCTGTGATTTGGCATTTTATATATTTGTTTCATTGTTTTAATTAACCAATTAGACTGGTGTTATTTAGCTATGTGGGGGTCCTGGGATAACTGTCAGTTTGGGTTCCCCCCAGTCATGCGCTATTCAGCCTCTGATCTCCATGCCCCCTGCCCTTTCCACCCCCCCTCCATTGGCATTTTCTACCTACCAACATTGTCAGGCTTTAGGTATTGCCTGTAGGAGGGGGGAGTGAGGTGGGGGGTGAACAGCGGAGGCTGGAAGAGCGGGGTGCTCCTATCAGGGTTAAGTTCAAAAGACACCCTAGGGTGAAATGGAGTCTAGAGCATGGGCCACCATGTCTAGCCTCCATAGCTAAGAGCACCATCGTTGGGGATGGGCTGGTGGTCGGGGCATCCCAGGAGTTCAGTCCGACTCGGGCGGTGTTGTGCAATGCCAGATCTGTCAAGAACAAGACCGCAGTGATTGTGGATCTTGTTGGGTTGGCAGATCTGGCTTGCATCACTGAAACCTGGCTGGATGAAAATGCAGGTCCTATATTTGAGGCCGCTATTCTAGCCAGGTATGCGGTGATACGCCGCCCGAGATCGGACCGTGTGGGGAATGCGGTTTATTTCAAGACCGAATTGGAGCTCACCAGTATTCCAGCTGAGGTGACCAGCTCATTTGAATGTGTTGTAGTAGCAGGTGCAGGCTATAGAATTGCTCTCATCTATTGTCCTCCCAGAGATGTGAAGCAATTCCTTAAGGAAGTGGTGGACTTTGTCATCGATATGGTGTTTGAGTCACCCAGGCTGATGGTCTTGGGTGACTTCGATGCCTGGATCGAAGACGAACTCTCGCAATTTGGACAACACTTCCTCCAGTTGATGAATTCACTGGGCCTGACACAGGTGGTTACCACTGCTACTCATAAATGCAGCCATTCCCTTGACCTGGTTTTCCTCCTGGGGATCGAGGCCTCAGACGTGGGGGTGGAACCAGTCGGTTGGTCTGATCACTTCACGGTGAGGTTCAATTTTGGCATTCCCCCTTGTAGGCCGCCCCCTGTGGAGATGGTCAAGTTCCAACCTTTATGGAATATTACTTCTGATGGCCTAGCAGCAGGACTTGACCTATCTGAACTTCCTGTGGATTGCAATGATGCTGAAGCCTCGGTTTTGGCATATAATACTGCCATAACCTCAGCTTTGGATTCTATTGCACCAGTCCACGTGCGACCTCTCTCCCTCCGCCCTTGAGCTCCGTGGTTTGATGGAGCCTTGAGGGAGTTGCGGCATCTAGATCACAGGTTAGAATGTTGTTGGTGGAAATCCGGCCTGCATGCTGACCACCTTAGACTACTAGAACATTATCAGTTCTACCAGTGAGAAATTTCCAGTAAGAAGGCAGAGTTCCTGTCCAGGGAAATTTCTGCCACTCAGAACCGACCAGCCCAGCTCTTCAGAACTGTAGACAGGTTGTGCAACGCAGCCCGTATGCAGCTCTGAAGAGCTTTTTCACAATTACAGTGTTATGAGCTTGCTCAGTTCGTTGCTGATTAGGTGGCTGACATTAGGTCAGAGATCCTCACGACACATTCTATGCGAGTTGTGGAGGATCAGGGCTTAGTCACTGTTCTTCTGTTCTCTTGGAGTACCTTTGGCCATCCAGAAGTCATGGATGTTATGCGGATTGTCCAGGGGATGTGTCTTACATGCTGTAGTTTAGCCTGGGTCCGACATCCCTGATTATGGGTTGTGGTGATCTTATCAGCCCGGTTCTGGCACAGATAGTCTGGTGCTCCCTTGACTCTGGTGTCTATCTCTGTTCCTTGAAAGAGGTGGTGGTGACACTGTTGTTGAAGAAAACTTCTTTGGACCCAGATTCTCTTGCTAACTACAGGCCTATCTCGAACCTTCCCTTTTTGGGGAAGGTGATCGAGAAAGTAGTGGCTGCACAACTGGAGGACCATTTGACCATCCATAACATCTATGAACCTCTCCAATCTGGTTTCTGGAAGAGGCTTAGTACCGACACAGTGCTGGTTTGGGTGCTCAATGACCTCCTGATGGCAAGAAACCAGAGAAAAAGATCCATTTTGGTACTTTTAGATCTGTCACCGGCGTTTGACACCGTCGACCATGGGGTTCTGCTTGAGCACCTGAGATTTATCTGTGGATTCTCTGGATTGGTCTACAGATGGTTTACATCGTACCTCACTGGAACAACTCAGAGGGTGGTGTCAGGGTTTTTTTTCCTATGTTCCGATCCCGCTGTCATGTGGGGTCCCTCAGGGCTCAGTATTGTCTCCCATGCTGTTCGCAGTGTATATGCTTCCCCTCAGAGACATTGTAAGATGGTATGGGCTGAGGTTTCATTGCTATGCCGATGATACCCAGTTCTACCAATCTTTTGCTCCCGACCGTTAAGGAGCAATCTCAGTATTTAATAAGTGCCTCGATGAAATCCAAGATTGGATGAAGTCCAGTTGGTTGAAGTTGAACCCTGAGAAGACGGAGGTGATGGTTTTGGATCCAGGTCACCAGATAGGGGGGGCTGGGGGCAGGCTGTTCCCTGGGATTGTTCCTAGGAGATGCTGAGCTTCAGGCCTCTGAACAGGTGTGAGACCTGGGGATGTTGTTAGACTCAAGGCTGACACTTCGAGTGCAGGTCTTGGCCGTCGTAAAGTCTTCTTTTTACCATCTTAGAAACATCGTCAGGATTAAGCACCTTTTTCCATCCGTAGACCTGCCTACATTGATCCATGCCTTTGCGACCTCATGCTTAGATTACTGCAACTTGCTTTACTTTGGGCTACCAGGGGTTGATATCCATCGCTTGCAGCTGGTGCAGAACTCAGCAGCCCGGCTGTTGATGGGGATTTCGAGATCTTCCCATATTACACCAGTGCTGCAGGAACTGCACTGGCTGCCGGTTCAGTGGCAGATCTCCTTCAAAGTTGGGTTACTGACATATAAATCCCTACACAGACTGAGCCCTGACTACCTGAAAGAGCTCCTGATTCCTTATCACCCTGAGCGACCATTCCGCTCGGCCAGCGAGGGGTTGCTAGAGATTCTAAGGGCGGCTTTAAAATCTGCAGGAGCCCGAGCATTTATGTTCATGGCCCCGACCGTCTGGAATTCTCTCCCCCCATCGGATTAGGGAGTGCACGACCGTGGGGGGATTCAAGCAGGCCTTAAAAGCATTCCTGTGGAATAAAGCATTCAGTGAAGATGTTGGCTGACATGTATGTATTTATTGAATGTGCTGATGTTTTGTTTTATATGTTTTAACTATTTTTATTGTTATACGCCTTGGTTTTGAAAGGTGCACTATAAATAAATAATTATTATTATTATTATCCCATTCCAAGGCACAAATATGGGACTTCAGAGGAGCTGATTTTGATAAGATGGCCAATAGAGTTAAGCTAGCTCTGGCAAAAAGAAATACAGGTGAGGGGGTGCAGGCAATGTGGGCAAGCACTAAGGATGCAATACTTTAAGCAACATCCAATTGTGTTAGAGAGAAAAGGAAGTGCAAAAGCAGTAGCAGAAAAGGTCAGAGCCAAAAGGCTGGCCTTCAAGAAACATAAGGGAACACAGCGGGATGAAGATAGGGAGGCATACCAAACTTTCCTAAGGGAAGCAGGGAAGGCAGTAAGGCAAGTCAAGGCCCAAACTGAGGAAACACTAGCACAAACAGTAAAAAAAGGTGACAAGACTTTCTATAGATACATTAGTGAAAGAAGAAAGTCCAGAGGTGGTATTGCTAAGATCAAAGGGGATAAGGGGGCATGTGAGGAGAAGGACCATGTAAAAGCATCTATCCTAAATAGATACTTCTGCTCAGTATTTACTGAAGAGAAGGTAGGCAGGGCCCACAGCTCAGCACCAGGGACACAGGGGGAGGGAGGTGTGCACTAGTCCCTTATCAAAAGAAATGGACCTACAAGAGCTTGATAAGATCAGGGTGGACAAGGCAATAGGACCAGATGGCACACATCCCAGAGTACTAAAGAAACTGAGGGTGGAACTAGCAGAGCCATTATCAGAACTGTTTAGTGAGTCTCTGAGCACAGGAGAGGTCCCATAAGACTGGAGAAGGGCTCATGTGATACCACTCCACAAAAAGTGGTAGCAGGAAGGAGGCAAGGACCTACAGACCAATCAGTCTTACCTCAGTAGTGGGCAAGATTATGGAGGCACTCCTTAAGGAAAGGATAGTGCAACACCTGGAATCCATAGGAGCACAGGATCCAAGACAGCATAGTTTTACAAAAAGAAGATCCTGTCAAACTAATCTCATAGATCTCTTTGACTGCATAACCAGAGTGGTGGACCAAGGGGAAGCAGTTGATGTCACCTACCTTGACTTCAGCAAAGCTTTTGATACTGTTCCACACAGAAGATTGATTAATAAGCTGGGTAGGCTTGGGGTGGGTCAGAAGTTGGTCAGTTGGGTGGCAAACTGGTTGATGGGCAGAAAACAGAGAGTGGTGATAAACGGTATACAGTCAGAAGAGATGCAAGTCACAAGTGGGGTACCTCAGGGATCAGTCCTGGGGCCAGTCCTCTTCAATATCTTCATCGGTGACATTGCAGATGGACTGGAGGGTAAGGTTTGTCTGTTTGCAGATGACACCAAGATCTGCAACAGAGTAGATGATCCAGATGGGGTGGCCAGAATGAGAAGAGATCTGGATAAACTGGCAAAATGGTCAGAAGTGTGGCAACTGGGGTTTAATGCAAAGAAGTGTAAGATCATGCACATAGGGAAGAAAAACCCTGACGCTACCTGTAGGCTGAGAAGGAAGTTGCTGGTAGTCACAAGGGAAGAAAGAGACTTGGGCATCATCATCACCGATGACCTGAAATCTTCCAAGCAGACCTCTAAAGCAGTAGGGAAGGCTAGGAAGATGTTGGGCTGTATTAGTAGGGGTAACACAAGTCAGAAGAGGGAGGTAATAATCCCTCTTTACATGACACTGGTTAGGCCCCATCTGGAGTACTGTGTGCAATATTGGAGGCCACACCTTCACAAGGACATTAACCAAACTGATGCAGTCCAAAGAAAGGCAACCAAAATTTTGCAGGGACTGCATCAGAAAACATATGAGGACAGATTAATGGAGCTCAATATGTATACTCTAGAGCAAAGGAGGGAGAGAGGTGATATGATCGAAACATTCAAACACCTCAAGGGCATTAACAAGGTGAAAGAGTCTAACATGTTTCAATATAAGAAAAATAGCAGGACAAGAGGACACAGCATGAGATTAGAGGGAGGCCGATTAAGGGGTAATGAGAGGAAATTCTTTTTACAGAAAGGGTGGTGGATGCATGGGATGTCCTACCTCAGGAAGTGGTGGATATGAATACAGTGCAGGGCTTCAAACAGGCATGGGATAGGCATAAGGGAGCAATACAGATGAGTATGAATAGATAGGCCATTGACAGAGCAAAGGCCGGTGGCACATTCATAAGGTAGAAAAAGATATGGGCAGACTGGATGGGCCTTGCAGTCCATATCTACCATCATCTTCTATGTTTCTATGCTTCTGTTGCCCCCACCATTTCTTTTGAGAAAATTATTTGTAGATGTATGCTTTCTTTTCCCTGTAATCATTAGAGTCCCTCTGATTTTTTTTTATTTTCTGTTGTTTTAATCTCTCTCATATGCCTTTAATTTGGTTTTTAAGTTTTCTAAATTATTGTTAAATGCTTCTTCTGCTATTTTAAGTTTTAAATCTTCTTCCAACATTGTTATTTTCTTTTCTAAGTTTTCTCGTTCTTCTAAAATAGCCTCTATAAGCGAGTACACAAAGGCACATGAAGCTCTATTTCTGATGCCATCCCAATTTCTATTTGTTATCAGATTCTATTCCTAAATTCAGTTCTGTGAAAATTCTTAACCCTCATGGAATCATAAAGTATTTAGTGAGGGTCAGGCCATGCCACTCTAGTTTTGTATTTTCAAATGTATAATTTTCTATTCTTTGCATTGATGTTTTGTTGTCATCCCCCAACTATTGGGTGAGATCTCTTCCCCCTCTCATGGCATCAAGTAAAGGGTGGGACAATTCATTTTGTGAGATGGTCAGTTTGGTGACTAGCTTTAAAAATCTGATAGCCAAACCAATATTTGTAGTGGCTATTCTTTTTAAAGGCTCAAAAATCACTTTGTATGCAAATAGCCAAGTTGGCCAATAACTTGGAAAATCTGGTAGTCAAACCAATTTTTTAAATAGCCATTGGCTACCTGGCTACCTAATTTGTCCCACCCTGATCAAGTAACTTCTTTCTAGTTTCATCTGAGTAAGTAATATAATACATAAGTTGTTGGGCATTCTGCCCTATGTCCTGAAAAGCTTCCATTCTTTCTGGTTGCATTATGTTTGTACTAAAAGTTTTATGATGTCCCAAGTGTTTCTGTTCATGGTGGTAAGTGTTCCACTTTTTTTGAAATGCTGGTATTGCTTCAAGATTCTTTAATATTAGTTTTTAAAAGGTCCCAACGTCCGTAGAGCTGGCTGCTTGTCTTCAATGCAACCACATATATTTAACAGAATGGGGAGGATAGTCCACAGGAAATGAGTGTTGCTCAATTCTGATTATGTTTGTTCCCACTCATGAGGACCTTGTTCTATGTCAATGTTCAAAGTGTGGGGGGGGGCAGAAAACTTATTTTCCAAAAAGTTGTGTAATCAAGTTTTCTTTTTATTTATTTCTGCCTTAATGTTTTGCACTTCCTAGTCTAACAGTGTTGTGCACATGTTTTTATAGGGCGTCCTATCCATAAGTACTACCCCTCCCCCCTTGTGCACTGGTTTAATGACTAGATCTACATCTTTCATTAAACCATTCAGTGCTGTTCTTTGTGTCTTATTTTGATTGTCCTGGCTCATTCTGTTTCCTTGATTTGTTATAAGTGTGTCAAAATCTGTACTGCTGCACAATATGCTTCCACTGCATGGTTTTTCCCACTATTGGATTATATTTAGATTTACCTTCATGGCCATCTTCAGGTTTTGTTCATAGGCTGGTTCTCTATGTTCCTGACTGAACTGTATTTTAAGTCAAATAGTCCTAAAAAACTCTAGGCAAGCCTGCTTCTATTGCAAAACGATTCGTTTCTTGAGTGGGAGTGAAGGAGAGACTAAGGCCTAGGACTTGTTTCTCTGTATTTGTCATTACATTTTTGCTGAGGTTGAAAATTGTTACTATGTTGTTCATTGGTTCATGTTGCCTCTCCCACATGGAGTTCTGACTGGTTTGCCGGTTGATCCTCCTCCTGCTCTTTCTTTATATTCCTTTACTTTGGTTCTTGTTTTCTAAATTGTTGTTAAATGCTTCTGCTATTTTAAGTTTTAAAGCTTCTTCCATCAATGTTGTTTCCTTTTCTAGGTTTTCTCATTCCTCTAAAATAGCCTCTATAAGCAAGTACATAAAATCACATGAAGCTCTATTTCTAGTGGCATCCCAATTTCTATTTAATTTATCAGATTCTATTCCTAAATTTGGTTCTATGAAGAATCTTAACCCTCATGGGATTATGTTGAACTCTGAGTATTTAGTGAGGGTCAGGCCATGCCACTCTAGTCTTGTATTTTTAAATTTGTAATTTTCTGTTTTATGCATTCATATTTTGTTGTCATCCCCTAACTGTTGGGTGAGATCTCTTCCCCCTCTAATGGCATCAAGTAACTTCTTTCTAGTTTCATCTGAGTACAGCAAGTAACATAATCCATAGGTTGTTGGGCATTCTGCCCTATATCCTGAAAAGCTTCCATTCTTTCTGGTTGCATTATGTTTGTACTAAATGTTTTATGATGTCCCGAGTGTTTCTGTTCATGATGGTAAGTGTTCCACTTTTTTGAAATGCTAGTATTGCTTGGAGAGTCTTTAATAGTATTTTTTAAAGGTCCCAATGTCCGTGGAGCAAGCTGCTTGTCTTCAATGCAGCCCCATATATTTAGTGGAATCAGGAGGACAGTCCACAGGAAATGAGTGTTACTCAGTTCTGATTATGTTTGTTCCCCTCATGAAAACCTTGTTCTATGTCAATGTTCAAAGTGTGAGGGGGGAGGACCAAAAACTTATTTTCCAAAAAGTTGTCTAATCAAGTTTTCTTTTTATTTATTACAACCCTAACATTTTGCACTTCCTAGGGCTTTTTCAAAGGGCATTCTTGTTCTGAAATTTATGGTAAATAGTTTTAATAAATCATTTTTTTATATTATCATTTTACTAACATCAGTAATTAATTGTTATGAGTCATCAGACAGTTACCATTGCCTTTTCCACTTGGTTACGTAAGGTTCTTTTGTATCATTGTTCATTCTTTTTCTTGCACTTGAACTCTAAATAAACAATGAAATCCTTTAAGTTCAGGTTGTTTTGATTTTTAACCTTTCCCAATTACTTCATATTTTGCTTATGCATCTTTTACCAGAATAGCTTACTGCTGACCTTATGCTCATATTGCTGCTAAAAGCTTGCACTCCTACAATATATTAACTCTGGCTTTACACAGAATTCTTGCCACAGTATTTTCATTAATATCATATATTCACATTCTGCCTGTTTGTTAATCTACTTTGCTTCGCTCTATACTTCATAGTGGCATTGACATTTTATACCCTGTATATAGCATATCATTTACTTTTCTGATAGTTTGATGTCTCATGATCTTTTATCTCATGAGCATATGGTATGCAATAAGGAAATAAAGCAAGTCAGGCAAAGTTTAAACTTTAAAACCCCAATGTGTTATTCACTAGTTGCCAAACAGCAGTTTCTCAGGGGCACTACCTGAGAAGCTGCTGTTTGGCAACTAGTAAATAACACATTGGGGTTCTAAAGTTGAAACTTTCCCTGACTTGCTTTATTGCTTTATTGCGCACCTTATGCTTGCTTGAATTGATAATTGTGGAGGTTAGCCACCTCCAACATGGTGCAGCAACAGCCACAACTGCTGAGGCACAGCAGTTGGTTTCATTCTTTTATCTTATATGATAGTTGTCATTTGTGACTGGACAGCCTGGCCATTTCTGTTCTCTGGCTGCCACAACCTAGAACAACATTTAGTGTTTTTTTAAAAGCTTGTTAAGCTTCATTCACAGATTTGTTCATTTATGAAAGCCCACCAAAATTTGTATGAGCACATGTACCTTCATGTTATATGGGCAAATCTCCAAATGTGTTTCCTTTCAAAGCTTCTCTTACTACCTTCTGTTTATCTTCATAGTAACTAAGGTTGTGTTATGCTGAAAATTTAACTATGCAGTTTACACTTTCTCTCCAATGGTTATTTGTTTTAACTTGCTTTTTTTAAGCATATGCATGTTTTCAAAAATATAGTGTGCATTGCCTTACCAGATTCATTGTTCTGGCTCCCCTGTCAAACTGGCATGTTGCATTGAATGTGCAATGAAGCTGTGCTGTGCTGCCATGCTATCCTCTTTGGCCTGATCATCATGTAGTCACATGATGGAAATTCTTGATGTCTGATGTCTGTTAAGATTTCACAGGGGGTAACAGAAGATGATTATTTAGTGACTATAGGCATAGTGGACCTATATACAGCCATACCTCATGAACAGGGCATATACACACTAGGGAAGATCCTAATTACAAGGGAAAGCAATGCAAAACCCAGAACAGTTGTTATACAGGAATTGGCAGAAATAATTTTAGCCAATAACCACTTTGAGTTTGACAGACATTTCTATATCTAGAAAATAGTGACAGCCATGGATAGTACCATGGCTCCCACCTATGCAAATGCTTTTATGCATGATCTCAAAATGGAGTACATATTAAACAGAACTAACAACCCATATTATGAAAAGATAAGATCATGGAGCAGGAACATTGATGATGGTTTCTTTATATGGCAGAACACAAAAGAGACATTACAAGAGTTCTTAAAATATATTAACACCAATGTAAATATAAAGTTTGTAATGACATACAGTAAAAACGGTGTTCCATACCTTGATCTTAATATCATAAAACAAGGGGATGGCCTAATAACAGACCTATACAAAAAAATTAAAACAACAGGAATACCCAGCTAAATGGCAGAAGATTTCATGAATGAAAACTAGTTAACAGTATTTCTTACTCCCAACTAGTAAGAGGAAGAAGAAATTGCACCAGACAAGTAGATTTCAACAGACAGAAGAAAGACATGATACAGAGATTTAAAAACAGTGGGTACAAACGTTCGGTACTAGAGCAAGCAGATAGGAGAATAGAGGCAAAACCTCAGGAGGACACAATGACACCAAAAGACAAACCTAAGGATGTAAAAAAATTGGTGTTCACAACTAAAAATAACAGTGAATTTACAAAAATGAAAAAAATAATAAACACTGGCACTTGTTATCAATAAATAGTAATATACCACAGGAATTGAAAGAAAGACCATTAATAGCAGCAAAAAGGTATGTATTATAAAAGATAAAATGGTCAAATCACAGTTCACAAAACCAGAAAAAAAGGTCTCAGAACTATTACTTGGTCCATGAAAGCTAGGAATGATGCCCTGTGGTAGATGTTCAGTATTTAACCATACCAGTTAAAAAGAAACATTTAGGCATCCACATACAGCTCAAATATTCCCAATAAGACAGCATATAAGTTGCAAATCAGAAGGATTATATGTGTTCAGCATTGCCCATGTGACCATTTATATGTGGAACAGACAACATGTGGACTTAAAACAAGAATACAGGAACATAAAGGGAATACTAGGTGACACATTGACACCTCACAGGTAGCTATTCGCTTTGAGCAAGGAGGACACACAGGGGCATCCTTATGATTTTAGGGCCAAGAATTAGTAGAACAACCACAAAGAGGTGAAGACTACCAAAAGTTGTTAGATAAGGCAGAAATGCACTGGATTCATTACTTAAGAACTTTGGACAGGACAATTGGTATGAATACAGAGACATACTGGAATGTTTTTGGTAAACACATTTATTGGAACAAGTAGAACATCATTAAAACAGGGTGACACAGACTGCAATAGGTACAAAAGTTAATAATAGAAAGACCGTAGTTAGTGGACACCCATTGATGCAACAAGGCACTGATGGGACCCAGCCAGCCAACAGACTCCCACTAAAGACACCCCCAACAAACAGGACTCATGAGTATACAGCACATAAGAACTAACAACTCATGATTAGAATATAACCTAATAATAAGAAAACATTTTTTCTTAACTGCCCCCCACCCAACGCCAACCATGTTATTGTTAGGGTATGCACAGAATACCATCTAATATATAGGCATTACTGAGACAGAAGTAAACATTCAGATTGAACAGGGAATAAATAAAAATTAAAGGCACCTACAGGAAGGTGATGATTATCATCATCAGTACTTCCTCAAGAGGCATCTCTAATATACATGAGGAAACTTAGGACTAGTAGGATTGCTTACAAGCAAGTGCCTTATTTCAGCCTGATCATCACAGTCATGCTCAGCACAGCTACTGTAGGTGTTGCTTAGCAACACTGTCTGACATACAGAATGTTAGACGTCACAAATTTCCATCACGTGACAATGTGACGATCAGGCTGAAGAAGATTATACAAATTTTGATGGGCTTTTATTAATGAACAAATATGTGAAAGAAGTTTAACATGGTTTTAAGAAAATGCAAATGTTGTTCTAGGTTGTGGCAGCCAGAGAACAGAAACGGCCAGGCTGGCCAGCCACAAATGGCAACTAACATATAAGGTAAAAGACCATGAGACATCAGACTATCAGAAAAGTAAATGATATGCTGTAAACAGGGTGAAAAACAACAATGCCACTACAAAGTATAGAGGGAAGCAAAGTAGATTAACAAACAGGCAGAATGTGAATGCATGATATTGATGAAATCACTGTGGCAAGAATTCTGTGTCAAGCCGCAGTTAATATAGAAGTGCAAGCGTTTAGCCGCAATATGAGCATAAGGCCAGCAGTAAGCTGATAAAAGATGTATAAGCAAACTGTGAAGTAACTGGGAAAGTTTAAAAATCAAAACAACCTGATATTAAAGGATTTTTTTTGTTTATTTAGAGTTCAAGTACAAGAATAAGAATGAACTACAGTATGATACAAAAGAACCTTAAGTGACCAAGTGGATAATGCAATGGTAATTGTCTGATTGTTCATAACAATTAATTACTGATGTCTATAATACGTTAATATAAAAAATTATTTATTAAAATAATTTATCATAAATCTCAGAGCAAGAATGCCCTTTGAAAAAGCACTAGGAAGTGCAAAATGTTAGGGCTGGAATAAATAAAAAGAAAACTTGATTATACAACTTTTTGGAAAAGAGGTTTTTCTGTCCACCCCCACCTCCCCCACACACATATGCTCACACACACTTTGAACATTGACATAGTACTGCAAAATTATTCCAACGGCTTTATTAATACCTACTAGGTCAGATAAATTAAACATAACAAGAGCATTCAAAATTTGGTTACAGAATATAAGAACAGAAAAACTGATCAATATACAAATAAAACCTACACTTAACTTTCCTAAATCTAACATATAGTTTCTACCTTGTTCCAGTTGCAGTTGATGTAGTAAGAGTCCAATAAAACTGTCCTGGTTTCCTGTCTCGTAGTGGAATTCAAAACAGGGGTGCCATTTGATCAGTTTCTCAACCCAAACAGAACTGAATTCAACAAGCCTTTCTCTGGCTTTACATAAGCAAGTTCAAAAAGTGCTGTCTCTGGATTATTCTACTGTGATTGGCTGGCCATTGTCACATGGTTGCAAAGAACCAACCGGCTCTCTATGTGTTGAATTAAAAATTCAGCTGCTGGAAGGTTCTACCCACCCCACTTCTGGTTAGGACAAAAAAAAACAGTTTTTGTTGTTACCTTGTGTTTTGAGTCACTATGGCATAACCCCCTGCTGAGTTAACCGGCCCAAGGCATTTGTCCTGCTTCTTTTCCCACAGAACTATTCAGACTTCAATGGTTCAGCTTTTTAGCTTCTAATTAACCTCCCATTAACTGAAACTACCTCACCCAGACACAGCTTTCTGAGAACAAAGAACCAGTTAAAACTAGCAGAATAGACCCAAGAAATATCCCATGCAAACAGAAGTTTACAGAAAAAAAGCAGGCTTGACCAACACAATGTAACAAAGTGGATATTAACTATAAAAACAATAAAAATATGACATGGTGCTATTCTGCCACACGCTTCCCTCCTTAAACAGAACCTGAGGAAACATACTACTTTTACTTGCCATGGTTTCCGTCAGTTCTGTCCCTTACTCTGACTCGCGGGATAAGCCATCAGCATTGGCATTTTCAGACCCTGACCTATTTGTGATGTTCATGTCATAAGCTTGTAACACAATACTCCATCTCAGGTGCTTCCCATTAGTTTTCCCTATTTGGTTCAGCCATTTTAGAGGTCTGTGGTCTGTTTGTGCCTCAAAGCTCCTCCCATAGAGGTAATACTCTTATTTCTTTAGCGACCACCAATGCGAGACACTTCTTCTTCAGAGTGGAGTATGCATGCTCACGTGAAGCAACTTTTTACTGAGGGATGTCTGGCTGAGGACTGCTCCAATCCCCACATCAGAGACCTCCATCTGTACCACAAACAGATGGGTGTAGACTGGGCTGGCCAACACTTGGACACTGCACAGCATGACTTTTAGCTGTGTGCAGTCCCTCTCACATGCTTGGTCCCATTTTACACGCTTAGCCTGTCACTTTTTTAATAGGCCAGATAGAGGAGCTGCCAAGGTGCTATTGTTGGGTACAAATTTTCTGTAGTACCCCGCTGTCCCAAGGAAGCTCCTTACCTGCTTCTGGCTCTCAGATGTGGGCCATGCCACAATTCCCTCTATTTTCACCTGGTTTGGAAGAAGTTGCCCCCACCTCACTGCTTGTCCCAAATAAGTCACCTCTGCCATAGCTGGGAGCATGACAATTTGCTCCCGTCATTTCACTCTCTGACTTCTCGCTCCTGACAGTTCACTCCAGCAGCATTTTGCGCCTATGACAGTACACACCGATACAATTTGATCACAACCTCGCTCCCCAACCTCACTTCCTAGCTACATTATCAGTAAAACTCACAGTTGAATTTCAAATACACCCAACATCTCTTAGCAGCTCTCAGTAGTACAGGAAATCATGGCAGCGTAGTGTAGTGTAGGTAGTGATGGAAACCATAGAATCCATAGCAACTTAGGCAGCCCATAGTAACACATGATGTCATAACGCTTTTGTTACTATCCGAGTTTGTGCATCAATGGGCTCTTACTTGGCAAGTTTCTGGTGAGTTAAAATCAGTTATATCTCTATATTTTCAAATTTTTAAAACCACTGACGACTGGGGCCCTAGTATTCAAAGCTATGAGCCACCCCACGTAAAAATTCTTCCATTGTGCGATCTGCATTCATCTCCAAAATACAGGCTAGTCTGGCAATATTGTCAAGGCACACATGCCATGATGCAGTTGGGGGGTTGCCCGAAATGATTTGCTCCACCTCTGAGTCTCTTTTTCACTCCAGCATAATTTCTGCACCATACACTGAATAGCCATAGAAACTGCAACACTTCCCCTTGAATGTGACACTACGGGAGCGATTTGGGTGGGAGCATGTTCACATAGGAGCGAGTCTGAGTGGGAGCATACTGTTGGGACAGAGAAGACTGGTAGTGAAAAGACGGGAGCAAATTGTCATGGGATCTGAACCATGACTTCCTGTCCTACTCTATACAAGTGAGCTCAGGGTTCGTAATTGTACCACATCTTTTATCTCTGCTGTGCAGTGGACAGGTTGCTCTGGGCCACTCCCATTTACTCCTTCAGCTTTTCCCTTAACTTCAAGACATACTCCACTATTGGAGTCCCCTGGGTGGTATGCTTGCTTTCCCAATCCTCCCTTATCAAATCTAAGGGACCCTGCACCCTTTGTTCATACAAAAGCTTGAAGGGGGAAAATCTTGTCAACTCTTGGGGCACTACCCTGTAAATAAATAGCAGATGGGGAAGGCATCTCTCCAAGTCCTGCCCATGCTGTTCTGCAAATGCCCTGACCATGGTCTTCAGGGTCCCATTAAATCTTTCTACCAGCCCATTTGCCTGTGGGTGGTAAGGCACTGTGTGCCTCTGCAGCATCCCACACCTCTCCCACAAACACTTCATCAGGTCCGAGATGAAGTTACCCCCTTGATAAGAAATAACCTCCTGTGGAAACCCTACACAGGAGAAAATCCGCAGCAAGGTGTCTGTTACTTTTTCTGCCTTAATGGAGGACAGGGCAACTGCCTCTGGATATCAGGTGGCATAATCTACCACCATCAGGATATACATTTTTCCAGAGGAGTTGGCAGTATTCCAATGACCATCAATATCCATTCCCACCTTTTGGAAAGGTTCCTCCAGAATAGGTAAAGGAATTAAAGTAGCTTTTGCTTCTCCTTCTGCCTCCCCTATTCACTGACACTGGTGACAGTGTTATCTGAGGTCCCCAAACTCTAACTGTATACCCACTGTGCACCTTAGACATTACATATATATGTTATGATACTTAATGTACTAACATATAGGGCATTGGCACTTACCATATAAGAGAAAGTAGCCAGGAGTATAATTGTAATCTATATGCTGCTTATGCTATGACACATGCTACAAGCAATGTGCCAAGACACACGCATGTTTTTGTTTATATTCTGAGAAGTTATTGTACAGAATACACTGCCACGATGCAGATTAATGCAATACTGCACTACATACTGTATCTTGTATGAGTCCTTTGTTCTATATTTTTTGCTGACTTTATGAATGATGTATAACAACAGATAACACTGTGGTGCCAGGTAACTTTTGACCAATAGGGCTTATTTTATGTATCTAGTCCTTTTGTAACTATGGTAATAATCAGAACTATATAACCTACTGTCCTACATATTCCCCTTGAGACCATCTTCACTTCTAGGGGTATTTGGGAAACCTCAGCTCCCACTGTCTAATGGTGAGACCTGCTTAGGGCAACTGATTATCTTGTGTGTAATAAACAAGTTTATTAGCAAATATGCCACTTGTCCATGTCTCTTTTGCTAGTCTATAACTGCCAAGAATCTGACCAGAGCTCAGAGACCATAACAAATTGGAGACCGTGTGCAGGCAGTGTGGATTAGCAAAGTTTCTCAACCTGTTGGCTTACCCTTCCCTTATGGGTAGTAAGTAGATGTACACACCTGTACTACCTCGCCGGTACATTTTGCTCAATAGCGTCTTGTAAAGTCTGGCTGCTTACTGGGTAAGGTTGATGCTGTCTCACCTTGCTCAATGGCAGTTTTGAATTGCAGGATTGTGAGAGTACAGTTGCCCAATTGTCTGTTGGTCTGCCCGCTGTGGATTGATACACAGTACAGCACCCATTGACGGGTTATTTTTGTGTTTCCCTAAATTTTTACTGGTACCACTATGTCTAATATATGTGCTGACTTGAGACTTAATGTCTCTAACTTCCTTACCTCCCATGAAGCAATGTGAGAAGACAGTAAGGAGGGCTGGGGAATACTGGGATGCATAGGGAGAGGCATCAACAGTAAAAAACAGGAAGTTGTTATCCCTTTATACTGACAGTTGGTGAAATTCCATCTGGACTACTGCATGCAGTTCTGGGGACCCAATCTCCGCAAGGACATACTGTAGACAGAATCAAGACAGTCCAGAGGAGGGCAACTAAAATGGTGCAGGGTCTGCAACAGAAGCCATATGAAGAGAGACTAAAAAGGCTTAATGTGTATGCCCTTGAGCAAAGGAGGGAGAGGAGGGACATGGTAGAAACTTTCAAGCACCTCAAGGGAATTAAAGTCCAAGAGGGGAATATTTTTCAGAAAAAGAGATGTGCAAGAACAAAGGGGCACAATCTGAAGATAGAGGGGGGACGACTCAGGGGCAAGGTGAAATAGTATTTTTTCATGGAGAGGGTGGTGGATGCATGAAACCGCCTTCCTGAGGATGTCGTGGGGTCAGAAACAGTGGGGGAAATTCAAGAATGCATGAGACAGGCATAAAGCAATTCTAATGGGGGCAGGAGGAAGTAGGCTTTTGGATAACTAGAATCTACATCGTATCCAATAGGTAGGGAAATGGGCAGACTAAATGGGCCAAGCAGTCCTTATCTGCTGCCAAAGTCTGTGCTATGATCCCGCAACCCACTACACAGTGGAGGGCAAGGCCCAAGACAAAAAGGCTACGTTCTCAGATAATAAACCGTATTACCAGTCCGGAAGTGGGAACTGGAACCATAACAGGAATAACAAGCGGAATTGGAACAACTCTAATTCCAATAGGGGTAATTGAAATCATTGATCAGATCCTTTTTACCATGAGATAATGGAGGAAAACAACAACCTCCGTAACCCTCTCTGGCAAATCCAATCAGTAGTGGACTCGATCCCGATGTGTACCGTTGCAGAGTTAGCTTCAGTATACCAGGCCTCATTAGGCCAAGGAGACAGTGGAGCCTCTTCAGATCAGGCCATATCAGGCCTGAACCCTGATGCCACACTCTTCATCATGGCTATACAGGACCACCTAGAAGAGAACTGGCAAGAACAGGCTGGCCTACTTCTGCAGGAACTGCCTGGCAGTACTTTGGACTGACAACTACAGGCCCCAGTCCATACTGTGAACAAGCTCACCCTTGACACAAGCAGAAGGCCTTATACATGGTCAGGAGCCACCAACAAACTATCTTGTTAGATACGGGCATGGCTGTGTCTGTACTACATGATAAGGATTCAGCAAACTCCTCTTGGTCCACTTGATGGAGGACCAGTACACAAGGTTTGGGTGACACAAAGCTATACACCTATCATTCTATCATACTTTCTGTGGTGATAGGCAACCTCAGAGTGAATCATACTTTCAAAGTCATGAAATTACACAATCATCCCAGCATCGTGAGAATTGATTTTCTTGTGCTACACAGCTGTGTAGTGGACTTGGCCAGCATGCTCGTTGTCCAGATCATGAGACAATACCATACAGTCATGATCTCTGATTCTCATGTGGTTGCAGCTATTATCACCAGTGACAAGGAATATAACGTCATAGCACTATTCCAAACACACAAGCTTTTCAAGAAACTTCTAACCATCTGGCAGAAGCAATTGGATGCTTTTGCCATACAAAAACATGATTATGGGAGGATGCAAATTGTCATCAAAATCCCAGGCCCAGCACATGACAGGCAAAGGCAATACCCCTTTCCTGCTGAGGCCTTACCATCACTCAGAGAAACCATTCAGTCACTCCTCAGACAAGGTGTGATCAGGCCTTGTATCTCAACAGCTAATTCACCCATTTGGCCAGTGAAAAAATCCACAGGATCTTGGAGACTCATTACTGATTTTAGAAGGCTTAATCAAGCCACTCTTAGCTGCTCACCTACTGTAGCATCAGCACCTGATGTGCTCAAATTTCTAACCCCAGATCCTGGATGTTTTAGCACCCTTAACATCTCCAATGGTTTTTGGTCACTGCCCCTAGCTCAGGAAAGTCAATATAAGTTTGCCTTTACCTTTGAGGGTCAACAGTACACATGGACCTACCTACCTCAGGGTTTTCACAACAGCCCTTCTCTTTTCCATCTGCATATCATGAATGCCATGAAAGGTTTCTCTGCCCCACAATGCCTTCTGCAGTATGTGGCTGACTTTTTGTTGGCCACAGCCACTAAGGAGCAACATTTGGACCTCCTTGATGAACTACTGACACTCTTGCAGAGGGCAGGCCTTAAGTGCAACCCTGCAAAAGCACAACTCTGCCAGAAAGAAATTTTCTTTTTTGGCCCATGCATAACAAAACAGGGCAGGAGCCTGGCTTGGAAGAAGATCCAAGGCATACAATACTTGCCATTACCCACCAGTGTGGCAACACTCAGACATTTCCTCAGAATGGTCAGCTATTCCAGTGACTTTATTTGTGATTTTGCACAGATGGTCACCCCTCTGTGTGAACTTCTGAAGAAGGATGTACCCTGAATTTGGGGTCCCATCCACACTCAAGCTGTCACACTTCTGAAGCAGGCCTTAGCCTCTGCTCCAGCTTTGGTGAACCCATATCCAGCTTTACCTTTCCATTTAGAATCAGCTATTTCAGACAGAGCCATGTCTGCAGTTCTTGCTCAGAAAGTGAATGGTACTTTGTGACCTATTGCTTATGCAACGCAAATGCTGTCACCAGTGGAACAGAAGTAAAGTCTTTGTGAAGGAAACCTTCTGTCCACCTACTGGGCCATCAAGCATTTTCTGTATATCATTGGGTACTCACCAATCATTCTGAACACAAATCACACCCCACCACCTTTCTGCTATCAGACAGAATAAAGGATGGATCAGTATCCAACACCAGACTGATACACTGGTCTCTTCTTCTCCAGGACCATGATATACAGGTCCACCCTGCCAAAATGCCCTTGATTCCAGCCCATGATCTTTTGTACCAAGAATCCCCACATGATTGCACACTCCAGCCACCTGATATGCCTGAACCAGGTCCCTTCCTTCCTGCTACTCCAAAGCTTCTTGCTGACACCTCCCTGTGTCATGTTTATACTGATGGCTCTGCCTCATACTATCAAGGAGAACAGGTAGCTGGATTTGGAGTGCTTATCTCAAACACTGCAGTGTTGCATCATCTCAGTATGTGGAATTGGCAGCTGTGGCCTGTGCCCTCAAACTCATGCAACATGGCATCGAGGACACCACCATCATCTTTACAGACTCCTACTGGGTCTGTTGCTCTTTGACTGAATTTTTACCTTTCTGGAAGAAGAACTCCTTTGCATCTTGTGATGGCACCCCTGTGAAGCACAAAGCTCTCTTTGCATATATTCACGAACTGACCCAACACTTTGAGCATAAACTGTTCATTCGTAAAGTGAAGGCCCACTTGAAATCTTATCCATACCATTCCTTTAATGATCGAACAGACACTCACGCAAAAGAGGGTGCTTGAGGGGGGAGACATGGGAGATGGCTCACTCCGATGCCCTAGAAGCCGTACATACAGTATAACTGCTATGAAGAAGAAACCCAAACCTTTTGTTCCACTGGACTTGTCCACGGCACAGAAGTATGATCCTCAGTTGAGAGGCACGTTCAGATTCCTTGATAATGGAATCACACTAGAATTACCTACTCACATCCCATATAAGAGACATGCAAATCAACTGTATTTGTCCCAGGACAACAAATTGATCTGGTACCAGTCCAACTACTCGATCTATAAGCTGTGGGTAGTCCCTGAATCCTTGAGATCTGAGTTTATTCACAAGGTCCATGATACCCCAAGTGGTGGACACTAGGGGGTAGAAAACACACTTCAGAGACTCAGATCTGTTGGTTGGTGGCCTGACATCACAAAGGATGTCAAACACTACATAGAAAATTGCCTGATTTGTGCTCAACACAATTTGGCCCAACCTAAGTGCAATGCCAAACTGCTCCCTCAGAGGCATTCTGGCCCTTGGCATGCAATCCAAATTGACTTTATTGGTCCTTTGACCAATACTAGCAGGAACAGCAAGTATGCACTTGTGGTTACTGACTTATTCTCCAAGTGGGTTGAGGCGTTCCCCACTCAGAAATGTACAGGCAAAGCTATGGCAAAAGTCCTGGTAGAACAACTCTTCTCCAGGTGGGGTCTACCTCTTAAGATAGACTCTGCCAAGGGAATCAGTTTTGCAGGTGAGTTGAAGCATGAAACACTCAAACCTCTTGGGGTAAACCAGAAGTTCCACATACCCTATCACCCTCAATCATCAGGTCAGGTAGAAAGAGCCAACAGAGGGATTAAGGTAATGCTTTCCAAATTTATCGAGGATAATCCCAAGGACTGGGATTCCCTTTTGCCTTTACTCCTTATGGCAACTAGGGGTACTCCTTCAGTGACCACCCAGTTGACACACTTCGAGGTGATGACTGGTAGAACCATGAGACTACCTGAACACCTGCTGTTTGACCTAAACACACCCACCACAGACAGAGTGTCTGTAGACAAATATGTTGCAGAACTCAAAGATTACATTGTTAAGACCCACTTGTATGCTGCACACTGTATGGACAAAGCCCAACAACAATCCAAGATCCAGTTTGACAAACATGCACAAGACGTAGACTGGCAAGTCAGAGAGCAGGTAATGGTTCTCAAATTTGCTCACCCTATACACTCCTTCTCCAATAAATGGAAAGGACCCTACCCCGCTGTCAACAAACTCAATCCCGCAGTCTATTAAGTCAGACTCCTTCAGCAAAAGAAACCTACTGAGAAATAGTTGCATGCAAACCAGTTAAAGCTATACAAAGGAGTATAATTACTTTTCACAACCTTATTGGGCAGAACTGTACCTACTGATATTTTCTTTTTCCTTACAGGTATTCCTGAAAGATGGCTATCTTGCATCTGGCCCTCCTAATATTAGGAGTACTCTCCATTGCCCATGGCATGGATATGAAAACTATCCAAAAGCAACCAATGTCTAAGGCAACTCCTTCCACTACTTGATCATCCTCAGAGAAGATACGTGACCCCAGCAGACAAACCCACCACCATTCCTGAAGGAGTTAGCATAGTGTAGATGTTCCCAACAAATTATTTACTGTTCAGGAAGCAAGGATACCTACCTCACCAATTCAGTTGTGTCCATGGACAAATTTTCCCTCCAAATTGAATGGCAGACTGACAACAATGGACACACATTCCCCATTGCCCGCCTTGCTAAAGGCACTTTCCAAGGTTGGCCCAGCACCACCACTGACCCAAATGGTACTCTGTCCATTTGTCAAGATAATCACAGACATTCTGGTTTATATAATCTTACTGCTCTAATTGACCCTGCCTTTTATGAGAGGTTCCCTCAAGACTCTACAAAAGACTTTTGTAATCATCATTACAAGGCTACAGCTGCTATGTTTTTGGCTTTAGTCCCTCTTACTGAAGCTGAACTAACTGATTGTCCCCCACAGGAACCTTGCCCAGCCAGTGGTCTTACTGCCACCTCCCTCCCAGTTATTATTAATCTTACTTATTGGAATATGGCTGAATTTGGTATGTGTCATAATACAAATACTTCTATGTTTTTCAGTACAATACATTATTAGATAGTTTTACTGCATACCAAACAAGCACACAAGACACCATGGCTGGTACACACACTATTGAATATCTAGGTTTATTTAGGCCTGGACCAAACCCTGATGATAAGAAAAAGGCCACATCTTCCTCCTCACACAGGAGATGTGACACTGCTGATTTCACTGCTGCCACTGGCACAATTTTCGGTCTCTTCAGAACCGGTATGTCAATCTGGAACAGAGCAGATACTACCTCTCTCTCTAGCCAAATCACTAAATTCCAGGATGGCATGAAAAATAATATTTTACAACCCTTATTGCATGGTGTAGATGGGCTTAGTAAGGAAGAGCACTTTACCATGTATGACATGCACATCACCAAGAGTTTTACAGATACTAAGAATAAAATTAATGAACTTGTTGCACAAAATAACAATGAGGCAGATGAGCAATATATCACCAGGGAACTTCTCTGCTCTGCTTATGGCTCTTATATCATAACCACTGTAAATAATCTCTTCTGTGATTTGGAATCTGGACGTATTCCTGATATTATTCATGATAGGAGACTTGCTAAATGGTACTGTCCACATTGTAAATCCACTACTTGCATAACTATGTGCACTTCTAGGTCATTATCCATCCCCATGTTAACTGCATGTAACTTAGGTTACATTACCCATCCTTACAATAGGGGACCATGTTATAATGCTAATCATTGTACCATCAGAGAAACAATGTTCACAACTTTTACTGTGTCTTTACCACATTTTGATCCCACTACAGCACTTTTTGATCAATTAGCCTCCATTCACTCCATTGGCATCTTGATGAGGATATCTACAGGGAGTGCATCGACCTTCCATCTCTTCTGGTCTTCCACCCCACCCTTGAAGTATGGGTGGTGCTCATATGGACTGTTGTGTGAAGAAGGGCTATCACTACTTGTGCCACTGTGATGTTTTTGATGTCATCAAACCGGTCTGTGGCTATTCACCAGACAGCATTGATTGGTCCTTTACAATGGACTTGGACATTAAATTAATTAAAACTGATAAACCCAGGGCACCATCACCATCATCACCAGTGGGCAACACTGGATGTCTCTACAACAAATATGCCGAAGAGGTTCATCGCCTGACTACAAGACTCATGAATCAATCTTTCACCTCCCCAATTCCACTACAGAAATGGAGGGTTCCTACCGTTAAAATGTCTTGTAACTCTGATGGTCAGTACTATATTGTGACAAATTATAAAACCTTTCTTATGGTCTCAAGACTTGCAATGTAAACATTTCCTAATTGATGCTTTATTCCTCATCAGACTACAGTTATTGGTCATACAGTGATTACTCCTGTTCCCTTCCCAGAACCAGATGTTATTGACAGTGACCCTGAATATATGCTTGCTCCCTCTCTCAGTATTTACCAATTTTCAATGTCCACACAGACCCTTTGACATTGACCTTGAACGCTCTTTTAGATAGAAAAGACACCCATCTCATCTACATCAGCAATATCATCTCCAGAGCTGGAGATAACCTGAATATCATTTTTCATGATGGTGAGTTAAGTGCTGCACTCTCAAATACTTGGTTAGAATTAAGCTTTAAAGGTTTTGCTATTATTCAGTCATTTTTGATTTTCTTTTTGATACTAATACTCTGCTGTTTAAGGCACACGCTCAAACAACATCATGAGCAACTCAAATTCTTTTACAAGGCTTGTGCCTCGGGTCTGTAAAAGATAGAGATTGCTCCCCTGCTTTCCCATAGTGTTGTTGCCGTTTTGGTAAGGCAGCAAGGGGGGAATGTTATGCGAGGTCCCCACACTCTAACTGGATACCCACAGTGCACCTTAGACAATACATATATATGTTAAGATACCTAATGTACTAACATATAGGGTGTTGGCACTCACTGTATAAGAGTAAGTAGCCAGGAGTATAATTGTGATCTATAGTATATGCTGCTTATGCTATGAAACATGCTACAAGCAATGTGCCATGACACATTTGTGTCTGTTTAGCTTCTGAGAGGTTATTGTACAGCCCACACTACCACTATGCAGATTTATGCAATACTGCACTACATACTGTATCTTGCATGAGTCCTTTGTTCTATATTTATAGCTGACTTTACAAATAATGTATAACAATAAATAACACTGTGGAGTCACCTAACTTTTGGCCAATATGGCTTATTTCATGTATCTAGTCTTTTGGTAACTATGGTAATAATCTGAACTATATACTGTAACTTACTGCCCAACGTATTCCCCTGGAGACCATCTTCACTGCTAGGGGTATTTGGGAAACTTCGGCTCCCAGTGTCTAATGATAAGACCTGCTTAGGGCACCTGATTATCTTTTGCTTAATAATCAAGTTTATTACCAAATATTCCACTTGTCCATGTCTCTTTTGCTAGTCTGTAACTGCCAAGAATCTGACCAGGGCTCAAAGACCCTAACAACAGGATCTGAAGTATTATTTCACCTGGTTGGTAAAGTTGGGCCGATAAAAGTTATGAGCTGATAATTGTGTGGTGTGATTTCTGGAAATGGGAATATCATGAGCTATCTTGAGCAATAACTCACAATATCCTTGGGAAATGACATACTGTACTGCCTACCCATCACCCCCATCCTCACATCCTGTGTGTGTAACAGTCCATTGTCCCAGAAAGCCTTATGTTTTATTTCACCCCCTTGTGTTCTGTCAGATTTTGCACAGGCCCTCAGCTTCTCTAAGCTAAGGTCAGTCCTCTGAGCTGCTGCAAAGTCTTCACACTTTCCCAAAGCATGGGACATGTCCCCATCAGCTCCCAGACTGAGGTCCATAACAGTGGTGTTTGGGGATTCAGCATCACAAAAAGCCCCAGCCCCCTTGCTATGTGTTACCCCTCCCTCCTCAGAGTCGACTTCAGTAGCTGTCTGGTGAGTGGCTACTCATGGGAGTTCTGTCTCCCTTTTCTTACCCTTCATGGCAAGAGACATAGGCTAATTGACCAGCTTCCCACACTGTCTTGCATGAGCTGCTGCAGGGTTTGGGAGAGCACATGAGGCCCTAGCTGTCTGGCTCATGGTAATGGCACATACCCCCTCGCTGAACATCATTCCCTAGGATAACATCGACAGTGAGGGTGTCTGCTACAGCAACTTTTTGCACTCTTTCTCCTGCATCACCTCAGTCCAGGATAACACTGGAAAATGGCTGGGTTTTCTCTTCCCCAGTGAACCCCTTTACAGACACAAACTTATGTGGCAGGAGTTGCTTAGGTCCAATCAAATCCCCTTTTACCAGGGTAAGAGTGTCCCTTAACCCTCAGGTCTGCATCCCATTCACTGTAACTGGATGCATGTGCTCCCTCATATTCACAGGAATAGCCTCAGTGATACAATTAACAACCAGCTCAGCTGGAGGGACCCCTTTTACACCTTGTGTCTTTTTACAACACTGCCTGGCAATGTGCCCTGGCTTTTTACAGAACCAACAATCATCACATTTCTTTTCCCCAAAGTCCCATTTTTGTAAACTGTGGTTCCCCCTCTTTCTGCAGAGGCAATGAGTGTTTCTGTTGCCCTGAAAGTATGCTTTTTCCTTTTTCCACTGGATTCCTTGATCCCACACTTCCCTTCAGAGCAGACCTGCTCCTGGCATATTGGTCAGAAAGCTCAGCAGCTTGTTTTGTTGTCTGAGGGTCCTGGTTCTCTAGCCAGGTTTTGAGTTCTGCTGGATGTGCCTAAAAGAACTGTTTCAACAATCTGACTTTCTCCGTTGCTTCCTCACAGTTAGCTTTTACCCCCTTCCATCAATGTTTTAAGAAATGGCATTGTTTTGTGACGAGTTTCTCAAAGCTCATTTTAGGGTCCTTCCTGAACTTCCGAAATGTCACTCTGTAGGCCTCAGGATTTAAATCATACTCTTTCAATAAAGCAATTTTGAGTTTATCATAGTCCTGCCTTTCTGCATTGTTCATTTGCCCCAGAACTTCATGGCCCTTCCCACTACGAAGTGGGGATTAAAGCTCCAGGCCTTCTTGGTATTTTTGCCTGAATGCATACCGTTTTAAATGAATTTAAAAAAAATCCATGTCTTCGTCATCTTTAAATTCCACAATTAATTTAGAATGGATTTAGCTTATACCCAAGCCCAGGAGTTTCATTTTTAACCATGCCACCTATCTTTTCTGGCGCTTGCTGTTGAAGCCCTAGTTTCTGCAACTTAAAGTCCCATTGGCATTGTTTGTCTTGCAGCTCTATCTCAAGCTCCAGCTTTCTCTGCTCAAACTTTCTGCTCAAGCTAGAGCTCCCTTTCACTCTGTTTTTTAAGAAGCTCCAATTTCTTCATCTCCAGTTGCAGCTTTATCCTCTCCAGATTAAAATCTGCTATGGCTTCCCCTTAGTGCTGTGGCTTCTGGTCCATTCTGGTCCAGCTTGCATTGATTCTGGATCCAGTCACTGAGATTCCATCGGGCACTCCCATGTCCAAGATCTGGTCCCCTGTAGTCACCGAATATGACTCAAAGCTCCAGACTGCTGTCTGGTCATTGGCTGCCAAGAGGACTTCTATGAGATGCTTTTTAGTGTACCCCTCATAAAGGACCCCGCTGTCCTGGCACAGGTGTTTCAGCTGTTCTACAGTGTTGTCATTGTAGCTGGAGGCCGTCTTCCCACCCTACACTACCACTGATCTAACTCAATGCAATACCTCCCCCCTCCCACCCAAAATAAAAACAGGGTATGGAAACTATATACTGTAACCAATTTTCCCCTTTTCCAATGCCTGCCCTCTTTTGTGTGTGGTTTGTTCAAACAGTGCAATCCCATATGTTGCCAGCAATCTGTCACAGGCCCATTCCTGTGAGGCAGGATTCACTGGGCTTACAGTGAACTCCCCTACATGCATCCTGTGTGGTGTGGGTCAGGAAACCCCCTGTCTTTCCAGGATGCTTGAAGGGTTTACAACTGAACATCCACCAGGAGGTCTGGGATTCCCTCTCTCTCTGTGTGAGGGTGAAAATATAAGTTTGAATATGTGTTCCTGGAGAGAACCCTTTTGGCCAATTCAAACCCTACAGACCATACATGAAACCTTGTGTATCTTCCCCTATGCCCACAGATTCCCTTCTCATTTTCTGTCCTGGTAGCATTTGACCTTTAAGTGTTAGGTCAGTTGTGGCATTGTTTGAACAAAACCCTCCCAAGCTTACATACAACAGAGAATTTCAGGGGTATTGTAAAATGATGCCAAAGGCTTTACTAATATCTACTAGTTAAGGCAAATTAAACATAACAAGAGCATTCAAAATTTGGTTACAGGATATAAGAAAATAAAAGTTGGACAATATACAAAAAAAAAAAAAACTTACACTTAACTTTCCTAAATCTAACATAGTTTATACCTTGTTCCAATTGCAGTTGATTTACTGTAGTTAGAGTCCAGTAAAATTTTTCTGGTTACCCATCTTGTGGTTGAATTCAAAACCGGGATGCCATTTTATCAGTTTCTCATCCCAAACAGAACTGAATTCAGCAAGCCTTTCTCTGGCTTTACAGAAGCAAGTTCAAAAGTGCTGCCTTTGGATTGTCCTACTGTGGTTGGCTGGCCATTGTCACATGGCTGCAAAGGACCAACCAGCTCTCTATGTTTTAATTTAAAAATTCAACTGCTGGAATGTTTTCTCCCCCTCCCCCTTTCTGGTTAGGACAAAAGAAACCAGTTTTTACTGGTATCTGGTGTTTTGAGACACTATGGCACCACCCCCTGCTGAGATGCTGGCCCAAGGCATTTGTCCTGCTTCTTTTCCCAAAGAACTATTCAGACTTAAATGGTTCAGCTTTTTAGCTGTTAATTACCCTCCCATTAACCAAAACTGTCTCACCCAGGCACAGTTTTCTGAAAACAAAGAACCAGTTAAAACTAGCAGAATAGACCCAAGAAATAGTCCATGCCAACAGAAGTTACAGAAAATAAAAACAGGCTTGACCAACACCATACAACAAATGGAATATTAATCACAAAAACAACAGAAATATGACATGGCGCTATTCCACCACAGTTAGCACCTCTTTACTTTGAGATTACCACCCAATTCAGCAATCTCCCATGTTATTTAATGTCACACTGCTGAAATGGGTTAGTAAAGGCAAAGTAAAGTGGTGTTAATGTGGTGTTAATACTGGAGGTAATGTTCATTAATGGTCTTTGTTGTTGCTTTTGGTTTAATTTATTTTTCTTTGATGGCCAATGTAGAAGTGCAAAAACATACTTCAAAGAGGTTTAACATTACTGCATAACCTGACATGTAATATTACTTACTGTTCTTAAAGTCTAGGAACACTCAAGTGACTCTGTAATCCCTCTAAACTGTGCTATATTGTGAAGTGGTGATGTGGTAGTTGCTGATGGATACAGGAATAGCATTCAGTCTCTCTCTCTCTCTCCCTCTCTCTGTCTTGTATTATCTTTTATTTAGAATCCCTAGTCTTATGCAGAACTTTAGCCCTAGGTTCTATGGCAGGGCTTCTGAACTTCTATGGCAACTTTGTTTGAATTGTGCACCACAATTGCTTTATTCCTGTGGCAGATTTGTGCACCACCAGTGGCTAAAAGTGTGGTGCCGTTGATGACATTAGATACTGAGCATGTAGGAAGGCCATTAAGACAAACAATGTTGGGAATAAATAGAGAATAATGGATAGGCAAGTGTGTGTTATGAATATTTTTTTCACACCTGAGGTGTGTGATGACTACATAAACTTCGAGAGCGAAGCTCGAGAGGTTTATGTAGTCATCACACACCGAGGGTGTGAAAAATATTCATAGGCACACACTTCCTATCTTTTATTTTTTATAATTACTGATGACCCCCTTTAATAACCAGAACCCTGGTGCAGAACAACATGCAGAGTACTGTTTTTCTTAGTAAAATAAAACAAATTTTGAACTTTCATAAAAGAGTTTACATTTCTTGAACTGAGTTTGTTATACTTTTTAAATGTTGCAACTTGCAAAATGAGGAACATGCTGTATGATGAGATTTAAATCTTGTAAATACCAGTTGTAACGTCCTTCTGAAGTCCAGTGAAGTATTGTGCAGAATCCAGTAAAAATGTCAGCAAAACAACGGTGAAAGAGGAAAACTAAACATTTAATTAAGTGGCATATAAATATTGCATTTTTAGATGCTGATGTACTTGTTTCAATCATAGTTTTCCCAACGCGCTGAGAAGGAAGTGTTACTGCACCAGTTAAAATCTTCCGGTTGCTATGGTGACCTAGGGACCGTGTTCAAATAGTGAAAGTCGGCAGTGTTTCTGTTATGCAGAATTCAAGAAAACTGAGGGCATTGGGGCATTTTTTTGTTAGGGAGATATGCTGCAGAAGACACAGAATGAACAAAGTCTGCTTCGGTGAAGGCAGCGGTTGTAGGTAGAAGGGCTTTGCAGGCGGAAGTGATTGTTTTGCTGCTCGGACTGTCTCAAGCGCAGCTACCACTCGAGAGATGCAACAGTGAATGTGGATGTTTTGAAATGCTGTAATAACTCGATTTCAGGTTGTTACGGCATTTCTGCTGTGACTGAATTCAGGTTATTAAAGGGGGTCACCAGTAATTATTCATTAATAACTAAAACCACCACACATTTTGAATTCTGTGGCAAAACATAATCTTTTCAAGCAGGATACAATGTTCCATGATCATGGGACTATACAATTCTAGTGACTTTGGACACATGTATAATCCTCCTGTTTTTTTCTGTACCATCCTCAGTATGCCTTTTAAAATTATGGCTTTGATAAGGATTTTGTATTATTACTAGTGAAGCTGAAGTAGTTTCCATGCCTCACTTTACTGGACTCTGATCCATTCTCTTCTCTCAGGTTAAATAAACGCCTAGCAAGACACATTTCTTGTCTTCAGCTTGCTTTGCATTACATTTTTGTTAAACAAGGTCTTCTCAGTCCAGTACCTAAGGATGTAGCTAAGCATTTGTTTCTCATCAGTTTGACTTAACTTGCTTATCAGCAACTGTGTCAGACATCTAATACCGTTAGCTAAGATGGTGTTCAAACTGAGTGAGATAAGAATCCCTGCAATCTTCCTTAGCTTTTTTCAGCACTCATTTCAGAGATTGCTCTGTACTTTCTGCAAGACCATTGGATTGAAGACTTTTGAAGCTACTCATGCCATATTTATGTACTTAGTTTTTGGAACTCTGCAGCTGAAATTAGGTATGTTGCCAACTTTTCATTATGGTGAGTATCCCATGACTAGCAGTCAGATTTCATTTGATTACTGAAACTGCATTTTTAGTATCTGTTGACAGATTCAACATTTTGAATAAAAAGCTATAATTACCAAATGCTCTCTATTATGCCAGTGAAATAAATCAGTTGTCACAATTTTGCAGGGGCCTTGATTTTCTGGTACTATAATAGTATCTTTATTATTGTATTTCAAAACAGCCTGTGTGCTGCTGCCCATCTTCTCTGCACTGAACAAAATGTCACCTGGTGTTGAGGGGAACAGCCAGTTGGTAAGCGCAGAAGCAGAATTCAAGCAAAATGGGGGTGGAATGTAGATACAAAAGAAAACCATAAAGGCACTGACTGGGACATACTTTTCTCCTAAGTACTTTGGAAAATGCTGGGAGCGTATCTATACATACGGGCAATACAAAAAGGAAGTAACCCAAACAAGAGATTTGTACTAAGATATTGTTATGTTTACACCATACAGGTCAAAGAGACACTTCTTGTGTGAAAACAAAGTGGCACTGGCTTATATTTTACTGACTCAAACAGATACAGTATTATCAGTATTATAAACTAAACTATTATTAATTAAGTAATAAGGCATGACAAGGCATTGGCTATACTAGGTTTACTGCACAGTCAGGGTGCTGTACAGTACTAACCGAACCCAAGTACCTTCAACCCTTGACTGTGGGGTAAACCTAGTACAATCAATGTCCCTGAAGTGCCTTATTGCTTATATAAAATGGGCCACAGGCAACTTTAAAAAAAAAAAAAGAAAAGAACACTCTAAAAGTTCTAAGAGCCATAAAAAACATAATACAGTATTGCAAATAATGTGAAATAGTCCCTTCACAGATGTTTTTCACCTGTCACTCATCTGTCTTTGTACACATCGATTGTGTGTTATTGTTTACCTTGAAAGAGAAGAATTCCAAACTCTCTATTATTCCAGTAGTGGAATGCCCCTCCCCCCAACACACACACACACACAACACACACACACACACACACACACACACACACACACACACACACACACACACACACACACACACACAAACACATATGGAATGGTAACATGGAATACATGAATTCAAAATTCTTCAGAGTTTCACTGGCATACACACACACATACAGGCCTCAAGTGGAGCCAGAACCTCAACTGTATATGTTGCAAGGTATGGAGGAGGAAGTTCTCTGGCAAACTAATAGGGATAGGAGGGGGAATTTTCATGGTCATGAAAGAAATGTTAGTAATGGAAACTGTGAATAGTACTTGATTTTAAAAATGTTTGTATGTGTGTAAGGAGGAGCTCATGATTGTAAATAACATTAAATAATGTGATCACTTTGTTAATTTAATGGACTTTTATTTTATGATTGCAAATAACATTAAATAATGTGATTACTTTGTTCATTTAATGGACTTTTATTTTATGACCTAGTTGAAGGTTTTTATATATGAGTAAAGGTGGCAGCCATGTTTCTGATGGAAATTAGAAGTAAGTGGCTTATGAATGCTGTATGTGAGAAGCTCTAGTTGGCAGGGACTTGTTTTTATCCATTGGTAATGGTTACTAAGGTCATGGCTAGAATCAAGTCTTAGCCAATTAGGAGGCAGGAATTTCCTTACCCATTTTATATGTACATTATGACTTACGGTGAATACCCCAAATACAAAGGCCCCTCATTCACATTTTACATGCTCCTATCTGTAATGTTTTATTGTAAATACCCCAGTATTCACTGCACTGTTTCCACCATCTTAGGCAGGGCACCGCTACAAAAGATACCTCTCATCGCAGAGGGTATATCATGGCTAAACATTTAGATAAATATTTAAACCAGGTCCTTCAGTATCTATAGTCTAAAACTACAAGTCAAGGAATTACACCATATCCAACACAATAACAGATCCATCTGGGAAAAAGCTTTGGGTCCCATAGTCAGAGCCAGCCAGCTGTGCATGCAAACAGGTGCACTGCATGCAAAAATAGGGCCAGACAGCCCTGGTGTTATATTCAAACAGATAGCACAATCGGAAATGACCTTACTATCTGTTTGAATATCAGATTCTGGCAGAGCAGCCCACAGCAAGCAGTCGCCATGTTTGGCACAGAGCTACCAGAGGGCAGGGCTGAAGGCTGCCCATGGGGTAAAGCATGGCAAAAACTGGATAGTGCAGAAACCCTTATGGGCAATATTCAGCCCAAACATGCAGATGAGCCCATTGGGCATGCATGGTGCTAGTGGGCCATTTGCATGCCCATTATGTGCTCATCTGCATGCCAGCACTACCATGGAGTGTGTCTGGCCAGGTCCCCCCCCCTCGCTCCAATCCGTGTCACAGATAAAATAATATATCAGTCATTACCTTGGTAGTCTAGTGCTTCCCCTCCTCCCCAGGCCCTGATCCATATATTAATAAAACATATCTCTGATACCCTGGTAGTCTAGTGGTCCCCCCTCTCTGAGCCTCAATCCTTGCAGCATAAAGAAATTCCCCACATTTCTGGTAGTCTAGATGCCCCCCACCCCCCTCGCCAGTAGGGAGTGACCCACCACCCTGCTCCCTTTCCAACCTGACTGGAGCCCACGACTGGCACAGCCCTCCTCACACTGGCATGGCCAGCCACCGACTGAATTATATCAGAACACATACAGTATACAGTACACACTCATTGGTTTACCAATACACCAGTTAGCATGTACTGTATACTGTATGCAATCTGATACTGTTCAGTTGGTGGATAGCCATAACGTGTGAAAAACTGTGCTGGTTGCCGGCTCCAGTAGGGCTGAGGGTGGAGCGGGGTGGTGGGCCACTGCCAACTGAGGTGTGGGGGTGAGGGCCACTAGACTATGAGGGATGTGGGGAATTTCTTTATGCTGCATGGGATCAGAACTTGGGGTGGGGGGACCACTGGACTACCAAGGCATCAGGGATATTTTTTATTAAAATGCAGACTGGGGCTCTGAAAGGGGGGTACCAGTAGACTACCAGGGCATTAGGGATATGTTTTATTAATATCATCTGATATGAACTTCCCCTGGTAAATCCATGATGCCTGTCATCTTGTAACCCACTGGATTCAAGATACTTCACAATCCTTTCCTTTGGAAGTGACTCCATTAGCTTCCTCACCACTGATGTCAGAAGGACAGGCCTGTAGTAACCAGCCTGTTTGACTGTTTCCTTTTTCCCTTAATAATGCTGAGGCCACATAGCCTTCAGAACTGCTGGGAGGAGACCAAGAAGGAGACCAGTCCTTCAGTGAATTGGTAGGGCTACCTCATGCTACACTGGCAACCCAGGTTTAGGAATGAGCCCGGGACATCAAGAGCCAACTGGCAAGAGGAAGATCAGACACTCTCTTCCTCTGGGGAGGGAAGAATGATGTCATTCCTGCAGTATTAACACCAGGGTGACCACAGGTGGCAGTGCAGTAAGGTGCCATGAGGGAGGGGGAGGATGTAGGCCAGGGAGCCACACTATGCAAGCATTGCAAGCACATGCACACTGGTAATCCTGGTGCACCAGCATCCATCAGGGGAGAGGGAGAAAACAGAAAAGGTAGGACCATGGTATATCCAGGGTTGATCCCCACCTCCACACCATGCTTCCTGATACCTGGTGCACATGATGGTATATCCCTTCCAACCAATACCTCACCAAGGTATAAGTCGAGACTCCATGGAGGATGGTGCATGAGGTAGATGGATGCTGACAGCATGGTGCCAGACAGTTCAAGAAGAGGTGGGCACCAGATGCAAGATGGGGGAACAAACACAAATTTTTTTTCTTTAAAAGGAATTGCTGGATGGAGCCCGCAACTGAAGTTCCACACTAGCATATTAGCAGCATTACCAGGTCTGCTCGGAGCTGGTTTTTAAAATGGTGCTCTCAGTCTTTGATTATCTGGATGTGGTCTGTGGCACAACCCCCTCCTTTTCCCTTGTGAGACTGGACACCCTCTGCATTGCCTTTTGTCACTTTTCACCAACCCCCCCCCCCACTCGTACTAACCACTGGTCCCTCTATTCCTCCCTATCCATCTTTCCACTTCCTTCATGTTGCCAGTCCTACTGCACCTCCTTCATCTTCAAATACAAAAAAAGTAGTGAGTAGCTGAATGGCACTGTCCTTGAGTTCCTATTCCCCCAGCAGAATGACCTTGCAGCTGAGCTAGTCTGCCGTTATGTGTTCCTGATTGAGGATGTAAGCAGCAGCCAGACTGGAAAGCAGATGGATGGCTCAGTGTAGCAAAAATACAGTTTCTGTCAGCATGCATATGCTTCTTGTGCCCCCTAGGTGACTGATGTACACCATCATGGTCCTGTTGTTCATCAGGATGTCCTGTGTTTTTATGGTGGTTTTGAATCTATGTAGTGCCAGGCGTACTGCTTGCATTTCTAGCACACTGATACTGAGGCAGGACTCCAACAATGTTCACCTGCCTTGAATGGAGAGATGGTTTAGGTGGCCCATCCTCTGAGGCTGGCATCAGTGGTTATTTGTACCTGATGTGGACGGCTCAGCCTGCAGCCCTACATTGTTTGACCTCACTGTCCACCACAGTAGACTGACCTTCATCTGTGGTGAATGTGTCACTGTGTGATGCCTGTTGTCTCCATGAGATGACCACTGCTTGAGGAGGGTCTGGTGAGTTGGTGCCTTATGAATGAGGGTCAATGGAACTTTGTCTACTTGAGACATCATTGTCCCTATGAGGTGCATGAACATTTGGGCTGGAAGTTGAGTGGCATGATGGAACTTCTGAAGAAGGGTCTGGAAGTCCTTGAATTTTGTGGAAGCCGGAAAAAACCCTGGCAAATTAGTCTGCCCTCAGATGATTCTGAGCCTGTGTTAGAACCAAAGAACCCTTTTGCCTATAGACAGCCATAGCAGGAGTGGAAAGGCAGCAAATAATGGTCGCTACTGCTTGTAATGCCAACTTGTACTGAACAGCTTGGATCTGGATGTCATCCGACTACAGGAAGAGATGGATCCCCTGGCTGTGTAGATGTGCAATGACTGTCACTAGGACATTGGAGAACATTCTTGGCACAGAAGAAGCCTGAATGGAAGGGTTTTTGAATTGTAAGTGGCTGCCCTGGACCTTAATCCTGAGATATTGCCTGTGAGAGTCTTGGATGTGAATGTGTAAGTAAGCAATCCAATGGAGGCAAGAAAGTCTTGTTGGTGGGCCTCCTGATGATGGATGACAGTGCCTCCATCTTGAAGGATCCATTATGGACACAGCTATTCAGGAATTTGAGGCCTAATGCTGTCCGAACCCCCCCTCCATGTGTTTTGGGACAATAAAGAAGAGGGAGTAAACACTCCTGTTGATCTCTGGGAGGGGTACAGCTTCTATGGTCCCTTTCTGAAGTATGTCTGTTATTGCTTGGAACATCACCAGTTTTGTTGGGGGGGGGTTGATAGAGGAGAAGAAATGGCTGGAGAAAGTGAAGACTTTGAATCAAAGTCAAGTAGGTACCCCTTATTGAAGATGTTCCAGAACAATATGTCTATTGATGTATGGACCCACACCCCCCAAGAAACTGGAAAGTCTGCCTCCTACACGGGGATGGGCCTGGACTGTCTCATTGGAGAAACATTTTTGTAGAAGTCCTAGAGTCACAGTTGCCACTTCCTCTGCCTCTGCTGTGGCACTGGTTTGAAGAGGTAAACCAGGGTCATTTGCTAGGGAAGCCACTAGTCTGGTTTCTGCTTTAGGATTGCACACAAAAAGGCAACCAAAGTTTGTCCCTAGATTTTGACTGTGGCCTACAGATCTTCACCATTTCTCCAGATTTCTTGACTGCCTCTTTAAGAGAGGAACCTGCTTGGGACATTGACGAGATGGACTTTGATGGAAGCATCTTCTGTAAGGACCAAAATCAGAGGTTTCTTCTCACAAATGTATGGCAGAAGATCCTTTGCGCAACACAGCAGACCACATCCTCTGAAATATCTGCTGAGTAAGTGGAGGGGAGACCCACAAGCTGCAGCTGCTGGATCATAGTCTTGTTCTTCTCGTAGTCCTCTGCCAGCTAGAAGGCCAATTCAGTGGCCCAGGAAAGAGCAGCCATGGTCAAGTACAGAATAGTTGTTTCCACCATTAAGGAGGCCACTGAAGCCTGGAAGGCCTTCTTTAAGGAAAAATCCACCTTGCGGTCGACTCTGTTCCAGAGAGTGGCCCCACTGTCTGCCAGAATTATTGTCTTCTTTATTAGGGATGAAATCATAGGGTCACTCCTGGGCAGAGGCAGCCATGTTTGATTGTTTCTTAGTGGAGGTTTACAGCATGAAGGTTGGTTTATCCTGTTTAGAGGTGCCAGGTGTAGTTCCTAGGACTAACTCTGTCATAACATTTTAATGAAAAAGTCCAGGTCATCTAGATCAAAGTGTCCTGTACACTCTGACACTGATTCTGAAGAGCTGCTTTGAATAGCTCCCTCCTTGGAAGAATAAGAAAAACTGGAGTCTGGCAACGGAGGCAATCTGGCACATGTTTCTTTCATTTGTGGTGACTAGAGCTGTTGTCTGCTGTGTCCCGGGAGTGAGAAGGGCTGACATGCTTCCTTTTCATGTTGTGGTGGTGTACGTGGTGTTCTTCCTCATCTGATGAGGGTAATGGAGTTCACTTTCAAGTGGCTTTTGCGTGGGTGTGGGTCTGAGGGGATGCAGGAAGCTGCAAGACCCAGGTTGGGTCCAAGGCAAAGTTCCTGTTTAATTTTTTAATTAAGTCTAGGGCCAGCTGCAGGATGGGCTGCTGTTGGACCTCCTGGATACAGTATGAGGAGATGGCATTTTCTTCCTTCATGGCAGGGTCTTAACTGATAGGGTCTCACATTTTAAGCACAGGGTCCCAGCAAAAATGGGTCCTATGGTGGACTTGCATTTGGCTCATTTTCTACCCCTGGTGAATTTGTCCGAGGACTTGAAGTCCTGTCTGAGGTCACAGTAAGTAAAAAAGTGGCAGAGAGCTCCAATGGATGCAGTATAAAAGAAAACACTGGGGCCTTCACTGAATGCAGTGCTCTCAGAAACTCAGGCTGACAAGAAAACGCCCCTATACAAGAAATAGGGCACCCTGCAATGCCAGAGCAGACAAACCTGTCGCAATTTAGTCCCTCAGCTTCAAAGTACCTGTGTATTGGGCGCCTTAGTGAAAACAGGCACTAATGCAATGTCTGATGTGAACCTTGTTAGGAAATCCAAGGGACTCCATATTTAGTTAAACTTCCAGAACTGTAATGCCTGATGTTAGCCTTTTCTAAGAAGTCTGAGGGGATCATGGCACTTCACCCTGTCTTGGAGATATGAAGTTGCTATAGCTACCCCAACTGGAGACCGAGCTAGGCTGATCCTCTGAAAGTCCACCGCTAAGCTGGGTAAAGTGCCCCTGGAGACCGTTAGTGGGTCGAATACCCCCAGTGTGTTTGGCTATGCAGCGAAGAAAGGACAGCAAGAGTTAGCTGTAGCACTGCTCAAAATGGCTGCCAATGGGATTTTCTTGAGCCCTGCCAGCCCCGATCTTTGAATGAAATGCCACAATGCTGCCTGTTTCCCCACCAATGTCAGCCATTAGGCTGGTACTCACTGGAATCCTTCTGTTCAGTCAGTAGCGAACTAGGCAGGGGAGATGAAGTCTCAGAGCACCCTGCCCACCCGGTGCAGGGAAGGATGTGGCATTGATCATGGCTCTAGCTGGCTCTATGAGCAGTCCGGAGTTGTGCAGTACTGCTGAAAGATGAACTCTGAATTCAAATCACTGTTCTTACTCTTGGCTCCCCAGTCTTTCATGTTCTTAACTCTCAGTCTTTGTATGTGAAAGCTTGCTGGGTGGGTGAGGGTGGGAGCATTGGTGCCAGACTGTGCAACATGCAAGGCTGAGTCTGGAAGGTCCCAGCTGGAGTGAATCCTGCTGAAAATGCCAGCAGAGCAAATCAAGGCTAAGCTTCCCTGACACCAACAGGGCAACAAAACCTTAACAAAGGCTGACAGAAAGTAAAGAAGCTGTCCCAAGAAAAAAATTAAAAATACAACAACAAAAATCTACTTTGGCAAGGAAAACTTCATCTCTGTCTCCCAGGACAGAGTACTGCTGCCAGTGCCTGCTTGTATGAAGGCAGGAAGTAGACTGGCTCAAGCAGTGGGATGATTTGATGTTCTACAGCTGCAGTTTTAGTTTTCTGCCTATTGTTCAGCACAGGAAGGAGATTCCAGTGGTCCTAGAGCCCTGTGACCAGCAGAAGGAGGGAGAAAAACAAGTTTTCACACCAAGGCAAAACAGAGTGAAGCAATCTCATTTATATTTAAATTAGGATGATATTAGGGTGATGCAAGAGAGTGTATAATTGTTAATACCTACAAACTACAAAGGTATACAGAAAATAGGTTGATGTGCCGGCCCAGTGGCGCTAAGGGCTGAGGCATCCACCTTACCTCATGCCATGCCAGCGACCCGGGTTTGGGAGTGTGCTCAGGGCACCGGGTGTCGGCAGGGGAGGGAAGGATTGAGCATTTAGAGAACTGTTCTCCTCTTCTGGGGAGGGTAGGTTGGGGATCCCCATCTTGTAGTGGCTCCCAGTGGAGACTGTGAGTGCTACACTCTACGGGGATACTTGCAGGGGTGAAGGCGATGGCAAACATCTGTAAGCGGGTGCAAGAGCGTGCCCACCGCACGCTGATGTCATTACACGTCCATGCCTTTGGGAAGGGACCACCAGAACAAGAAAAAGCCCTGGCCACTGGGAGTACAACGATGGACTCTGCAGCCAGTCCGCCATGTCCATTGCCAGACCCTGCCTACACCAGCGTCCCAATTCTTCCTCCACTCTGCCTGCCAACTAGATTCAGAGAAAGGGCACCAAGAAGGAGCAGCAGCCCTGCCTCAGGGGGCATGTAAGGTGGGGGGGTTGGCAAGTCAGGGATGGTAGGAGTTCCAGAGGGGTTCTGGTGAGGGAAGATCTCAGGCGGGCGGGAGAAATGACTGACTTCCTTGGGTCACATCTGAGGGAGTTCCTAGTGTGGCAGGTGACTGGAGGGAAAAAGAAAAAAAAAAAGAAATAGGTTGATGGGACTTTCCCCTTAACTAGGGTGAGCTCAACTCTAACATTTGTACCTGGTCAGGTTGCGCAGCTGCCCTAGTCGTAGGCTCTGGCTCATCTGCATTCTCCCTAGCCTCCATCTCATGACTTTGGGTAGCAGTGACCACTTTCATACCACTTCCCTGGTCACTTTTTTCAGGAATATCTACAAGTTTCATCGGTGCTTGGCCTTCCTCATAGCCCAGTCCTCTCTTCTTGCACAGCTCTTGTAGGTTTGGCAGCATGCATTTCTCATATGGCCAAGACATAATGTCTTTTATCTATCTACTCTTGTTTATAACAAAATAGAATTAGTAGAATATACAGTCCTCTTTTGTATATCCTGTTCTCTGACTGGACAGATAATGTTTATACTGACAACACAGTTTCAGATCCCACTCACTGCCTCTAGCCTGTGTCAGACTGGTCTCTATCAGACTCAGCTTGGGACTGTTAACAGTTTTCTCAACCCTTCAGATGTCTGAATGTGTCACCTTGGTATACCATCACCATTCAGTGGCAGCCTCACACAGGGTATCTCCAAGTCTGAATCCCACCAGAGCCACTGCTCACACAGTACAGTGCTCCACCAACAGGGCAAGTAACCTCCTCCCACTGCACAGCTGAGAATCATTTTGTTTTTAATATGGTAACCACAGCCTTCTATTCATAGACAAATCATCTGTTTTTGTCAATTATAATCCAGTTATCTGCACGTCAAAGAACTCAGTCACAGAAACATGAAGTATATAAATATAATATTTACACATATAATACAGGATACTACACTAAGACAATAGGGAACAATAATTCTAGAGATAGAAAGAAAATGCATCTCTCTCTCTCGCTCTCTCTCTCTCTCTGTATTTCGCAAAGCAAAATAGTTTAACACACAGGATGCCTTTGTGAATCAGGGCAGACTCAAACCTTGGATGGTAACTGCTTGAAGTCCAAACCTAAGTGCTTTATTAGAGTCTGGAAAGTCCTTAAAAAACCTTCAGCTGTCAGCCCCCACCCAACACATCATCAAATATGTCATTCTGACATCATGGATTTGATCACTTCTTTGTCTCCTGACATTCTGTCCTTTCAGGAGACCTGGTCCAAACTGGGTTTGTACTCCAGACCCTGGTTTTGTGGATTTCAATTTCCATTCTTTTTTCTTCCTGTCTGATGAAATTCATGGGAGTTCTATCTCCCCTTCTCTGGCTTTGTTTACACTCAAAAAAGGGCACGTGATTACGAACATAATTCACCTCTTTGAAGTGTAAGTACCCTTTCGCTGACAGGAACCCCATTGTTTGCCCAAACAACCCATTAACTAACTGCCTCAGACCTGGGTCCCAGAAACATCCAACCTTAGATTTACTAGATAGTTTTATCTCAGCTGAAATGCAGTACTTACAGAGGTCTAGCAAATAATAGAAATTAAGCAAAAACCAAAATACACAAAAGTTGTTACAAACTAGAAAAGAATCATAACTAAATGATGAATTGGCACTTTTAAAGCAAGACCAAACATTACAGAAAAGAACAAGGTATTTAGAGTGCCATGAGAAATAACCAGGAGATACTGTATGCAACAGCTTGCAGCGATGTAAGTGTACATAAAGAAGCTTCCCAGGACTTCTGATGACATCATGATTAGGGAAGCAGCCTAATCAAGTGACTCCATCATCATGGCTCTCGAATATCAGTTCAAAACAACTGAAAGGACAGCAAAAGAGGTGTAAGACAGCAATGGGGAAGCAAGACCAAGCCATATCCCCCACGGACTCCCTTGATGGTGTTGGATTCTATCAGGCCGGGTAGGACAGTGAGGGCTCCCAGACCTCCATCGACATTGTGCCTCCACAGGCGGACCCAGCCTGTGGCTGACCCATCACCTGTTAGCAGTTCAAAAACAGCTAGATATAATCCTTCATTAGCTAAGGGATGTTTGAAAGGAGAGCAAGCTTACAGTAAAAGCTCTCAGAACCCACCTCAACAAATTATACAAAAGACAAACATCCTCAGAAAAGCAACCAGTAGGCAAAGACCAGAGGATGGACGTCACAGAGAGAGAGCTGTGGTACAGTTACATGTTGCTGTCCAGGGCTTTCAGGAAAAACTCGAAAACACTGAGTGTAAGAACAGATTCAATAACATTAGTTTACAGTATATAATCTACTTGAATGAGTTGAGGGTACAAACACCAACCAATGTTTGCAGTCTTTCTTGATTAAAACTCTAGAACCACCAGCAGAGACACAAATAGAAACTGAAAGAGCACATCTCTTTCTAGGACCTAAACTAGCATCAGAGGCTCAGCCATGATCAGTGGTAGCAAGATTTTTAAGATCGCCAGACCAGCAAATGATCATGCATAAGGCATGTCAAAAGAAAGAGATATACTTTGGAAAGGTGTGTCTGTACTTCAATAATGATTACCCCACAGACACACTGGTAGGCCAACACAGAGATGATCAACCAATTATGAGAGCCTTAAGGGAGCAGCAAATTAAATTCAGGACCCCAAACCCTTGAAAAACCTCTATACAGTTTGAAGATGGAACCCAAACATACAGCAGTGTAAAATCAGCAAGCTTAAGACCAGGGTATCCCAATCCCAGACCAGGTCCCATCACACTCGAAGCTAAAGTGGCCCAGAAAACATGGTAACTTAAAGACTTTAGAAAGAAGAATGCAATGGCCATGCTAAAGCAGATCACCCACCATCTTAGAGAGTTGGAGGGTGCAAGACTACATTGAAATGGCAAAGCATCCTAAAGACGGACTATGAAGAACCCTTGAATCAACTGCAATCTTGAGGTGAGGTCTCTCTTTTCTGCTTCTGGGCCCCCAGTCTTCCCCACTTAGTTATCCTACCAGACTCAAATATCTGCACAGGCACTCCATGCTGTCGCCCCCCAACCAACACACTAAGTAAAGGCACATGGGAAAGATGTACAGTACTTGTAGTTGATGGCAGTCCCCATCACCTGGCATACAAATGATATAAAATAATGTACCCTATCCCTGGTGGTATTTTAACAGAGAGATCATGAATTCTCAGATGCTCAAGGGACCTGCCAGAGCAAAATGTAGCCTGAGCTCAGGGACAGGAGGCCTAAGCCATGGTCCCCTCATACACCATGTGTCCAGTCAGAAAGAGAGCTTAAGACCAGTGCTCTCTCGTGTAACTTTCATCTATAGGTGGGTGAAAGTTGCGAATTCTGCTTTTGTGAAACTTCCACGAAAATTCAAAAATTTCGCAGAATTTTCCAAACTTTTGCCATTGGCGAGATTAGAATCTTCTGCATGTGTTTGGTGAATTTTTGCCCTGTTTTGAAGAATTTTGTGGCTGAAATGTGGAATACAAATGAACTGGGGAAAAACAGTTCTGGGGAATTTTTTTCCACAGTTTAATGAATTATTCTGCAATACATGTAATTATTCTGCAGTTCAGTAATCAGTTCTGCAGACTTTTTTCTCTGCTGTTTAATAGAATAATCCACAATTTATACATTCATTCTGCCATTTTAAGTTGGAATTTCTGCAAAAGTTGCTAATTTAATTTCCACACTTTTGCAGATGCCAAATTCTGCCTTTCACGGAAATTCCACCAGTGGAAGTCTTTTTCGCACACCACTACTTTCATCCCATCTGGGTGGGAGCAGCGGTGAACAGTGGTAGCTGCCCAGATTACCACAATCAAGTTGAAATGATTCCAGGGACCTGGCAGGGAGCGCCCCTGAATTACTCCCCAAAAAGCAGCAAGTGACAAGGTGAAATAACTCTCAAGAGGCACAAACAACCCACAACAGCTGAATTTGGGCTTGGTAACAAAAGCAGTGAACAGACCGCAGTCTCTTGCTATGCCATGTGGCCAATGGGAGTAAGCACAAGAGCCCTGAGTCACCCAGTACTGTACTGACATGGAACTGGTGCCCCAACCTCCAGACATAGTGTGTCTGTGAGCAACCAGGAAGCCTCAGGGAAGCCTTTCAATAGTTTATGTACTGTTGGAATACTTCTGTTGCTAGTAGGGGTATCAGACATGCCAGCTACAAATATATTGACTCAGAAGGTTATCAGGAATTAAACCCAATCCAAGACATTAGCAACTCAGAAAAGATGGGATAATAGAGGGGAAGCACCACCCAGACACAAACTGGGGTACGAGCAGGACACAAGGATGCCAGTTGGGGGGAGGATCTCAGGCCTCAGAGAGAGACTACTACCAACCAGCAAACCAGAATTCTGTAAGTAGAAAATAGAATGAGGTGGGAAACTACAGTCTCTATTTCTGCAACTTCGAGGACAGGTGTTGAACAACTGAACAATGAACAGTATGCAAAACTCTGGACCAGAAAAAAAGGAATACTTGAGAGAAGGAGCTTTAACAGTGGGGTGGGAGAAGGTCCTAATCTGGGAGAAGGTCTGTTTCCCACATAGAACTATGGGGTTAAATATTAGACTAAAGGATTATCAGGAGATGATAAAAAAAGAGATGGATGGGGGGGTTGTGCAAAGGCCAAAAACAAACTGGAACAACTTGGGAGGGACTTGGGCCACAGGGTGGCTTTGACATCCCTGTGACACACAGGCACTCATATAAGGACTTAGGGATTGTGACCGGAGGCAGACTGCTGATACCCTACAGTCCCAATCCCATGACAACAGTTAGTTGACAGAGGCCCCTCATAGCTGCAGAAAATCCTTTAGAGCAGAGTTCTTCCCAGCTCATAAAGGCTGGCATATATCAAGCCTCATCCATAGAACTCACTAGTTAGCTGAAAGACCCAGTTATAGGGTACAGTTCCATCCCCAAAGTTCATGGGTAGTTGATGTGGGGCAAGAGGTGGCTCCCAAAGAATCACACATTATCACAGACCATGCAGAAATAATTGGCTTAGGTCATGTGGGAGAGGCAGTGGGCACCAACTCAAAGGCAGATATATTTGATTCAATACCAATGATAAGGTAGGATGAATAGAATAGCAAAACCATGTATGCTCTATTTGGCCAATGTGAATGGCCTGAATAATACAGTAAAGAAAGTGTGAGCAATGGTACACATTAAGAGGGCTAAACCAGATGTCATCTGCCTTCAAAAGACTCAGTCAAGGCAGAACATGACAAACTGTAAATTTGCATTCTTCCAGGTACATTCCTCTTCAATGCAAGAAGGCAAATGCAGAGAAGGAGTAATTCGGAATTCCAGAACCATGCCCTTTACAAAGCAACTAGGAAATGACAAGGAAGGCTGCTTTGTTCTGGTGCAGGGGATATTGAATGAGGTTCAGGTAACACTAGCAAGCCTATGCAGCCTGCCTGTATTCAACACTCCAGCAATACGGACTCTGCTTGATCTAACTGTCACCAACACAAAAGGGATGTTACTTCTGATAGGAGACCTGAATCTTTTCATGTCTACAACGTTGGACACCCTGAATCTGCAGCCAAGACAAACAGCAGCACAGAATTACCTCATTGGGAGGGTGAGCCACCTAGATTGGGTGGACACTTGGAGAAAACTTCACAGTGGAGTAAGAAACTGCTGGATATAGATGGTCTCCACATCATACCACTCATTAGTCTTAACCCAGGAGGACTTAAGAGAAGTGATACATAAAATGAAGTGGCCTCTAAACACAGTCTACCTGAGGTCTAAGGACTTTCAGGAATTTGTGGTGGCAAACTGGAGAAGGTAATTTGAGACAATCAGAGGGAAGGAGTAGACATGGGATTTCTCTGTGATATAACTAAGACTGTCTTGCAGGGCCACCTGATAGCATACATAGCCAAAAAGGAAAGAGGAGAATGTAGACAAGCTCTGAAAGATACACTGCAGTTCCTCTAGATGGCTCACAGATGAGGGGGGTACCACTGTGCTGGAACAGCTGAAAAGAATAAAGCAAGAATGGGGTGATCTCTGCAGACATTACACATAGATGGCACCCATGTATCTCCGCCACAGATACTATGAGGGGAACTGCTGAATTTATTCCGCTAATCAGCTTAGGAATTGACTATTTTGGATTTTAAAGGCTGTATTTGATTTTATATTTATTGTCTTATTAGTTTTATGTATGTACTGTATGTTCTTAATGCTGTTTGTCTTTTGTATTCTGTATGGACACCCTGATCCTACAGGGAAGGGCAGCCAAAATAAATAAACTCTACTACTACTACTACCACCATGAAGCTACTGGCATCCTAACTCTGCCAACAGAAAGCAAGAGCAATGATCCCAGAGATCAAACACTCTATCAGTAGCTTGATAACATGCAGAGCATCTGAAACAGTGGTGGCATTCCAGGAATTTTACATGGCCCTGTATGCCCCAGAAGACCATGTGACCACACTGGTGCTCCCACAGCTACAGGAGAACCAACAAGAAGCACTGCTCTGCCCAATAACCACAGAAGAAACACTCCAGATCCTAAGCCATGTAACAACCCAGGAGGCTCTGGAACTGGATGGATATACAGCAGGATACTACAAAATTCTACTGGGGTGACTATCTCCTCCTACTGAAGAACACCTTAAATGAGACCATGGAAGGGGCAGCCATTCCTATGTCATGGAGATATGCCACAATCTCAGTGATACACAAATCAGGAAAGATGCAAAATATTGTGAACTATATCACCCCATCTTGGTGCTCAGTACTGACTATAAACTGTTCATGCTGGTGCTGGCACAGAGACTGGACAGACTGCTCACAACAATAGTCCATAATGATCAAACCAGCTTTGTGAGATCCAAACATTAGACAACATCAGAAAGATACTGCAGATAGGGATGCTCAGGATGCTATATCGGTGCAACACCAAGGGAAAACTCCCCAAACATACTCAGAACAAAGAAGAGGTGGCACTCTGGATGGAAAACTTGGATGCTTGTTTTAATGCACAAATTTGAGTTTATTTAGGACATCAGTGAATGCTCATTACTTACCTTGGTGCTTCAACAATGTGGGTCTTTGTCAGGGGGAATTCCCTTGATGAAAACCCTTGTGGTTGAAGAGCTGATGAAGACCCATGTTGTCGAAGCACAGGAGTAAGCAATCAGTGTTCATTGATGTTCTGAATAAACTCACATTTTTTAATTAAAATGAGCATCTGAGTTTTCCATCCAGAGTGCAACCTCTAATTTGTTCTGAGGTAATGGTACAAGCAGATTCAACCAAAAGCCTAGATTCTGAAAACGTGTTCACATGGGTCTCTTGGACATTTTTTTTCCAAACCCTTAGAACATTCACGTTCCCCGCAACATTTGTGCAAATCATTAGCAGCCTATGTGCCAATCCTTGGGCATCAGTAAAAGCAAATGGGTATATCTCACCAGATTTACCCTTGGGAATGGGGAAGAAAGATGTCCACTACCCCCCCACCCACTTTTTGCTTTGGACATAAATCCAGTAGCAGAAGCAATCAGTGAGGCTCAGACTATAAAGGGAATACAGGTAGAGGGCAGTGGATATCAATTATCTCTTTATGTGGATCATATAATCCTCTACTTCTTCTCCACTGAACAGCACTCCCTGCATTGAGTAAGATCTTGGATATATATAGCATGCTATCCAGATATAAAATTAATAAAGATAAATCAGAGGTGCTGACACTGCACTACACCCCATCAGAAGACTTACAAAAAACAAATGCCTCTGTAAGTGGACCTTTCAGACCATGAGATAAGTGGGGATCAACCTCAGCAGGAATTGGTCTAATCTTTATGATTAAAAGGAGGCAGTATAGCGCAGTGGTCTAAGGCTCTGAGCTGCAAATCTGGTGACATCCAGCAGACCAGACCTGGGTTTGAATCCCACAGCTTCCACTTGCATACTGTGTGACCTTGAGCAAGTCACTTAACCTCCTTGTGCTCCCAGGTTGCTCCTGTAAAAAAGCTTTCAGCTTAGTGTGCTATACCTGGTTAAACAACTAAATAAATAAAAATAAATAAATAAATAAAAAATAAAACTATGGTCCTCAATCCAGACAAATGGAAGAGGATCTGGCCAGGTAGTCCAAATTCCCACTGGGACTAGTCAGGAGAGTTAGAAGAGGACCTGACTAGGTGGTCCACACACTCACTGGGACCCTGCGACTAGTCAGGAGAATTGACTCCATATGGATGCTAGTGCTCTCAAAGGCATTATATTTATCCCAAAATCTGCCACTCACAATCAAAGCAGAAGACTGGAGGAAATGACAGAGGTGTATTTTTTTACTGTGTGTGGTCCATAAAGAAACTGAGAATAAAATGTATGACTCTGACACCACCCAGAGAGCAAGGGGGTCTGGCACTACCTGATTTAAAGCTCTATCATGCAGATGCACAGGTTAAGGCAGTTTGACTCTGGCACTTGGAGACAACTGACCCACAATAGGTGGACACTGAGAGCTCATTCTACTAACAGATCAATGGTCCAAGATGCTACAGGGGGTGCAAAGAGAGCTAGACTGGGCATCACATCCTAACCCTTGGTTAGTAATCACCATAAACACTTGTGAATGCATGGTAAAATACCTGGGGGTCAAACAGTGGCTGTTACTCATTTGCCCAGTTGTACACCTGGAACACTTCCAACCAGCCAGGATAAACAACAGATTTAAGATATGGACAAGAGTAGGCTTAGGATACACATTCCAACTAATTGTAGGGGGGACAGGTCCTTTCATTTCAGGACATCCAACAGAAGTACGGACCCCTTTATTTAAACTACTTCTGCTACCTGCAAATTCAGTTACATGAACACCTTCCCAAAAGAGTTGATTGACCAAGAGCATAGGCCTCCCTTCAAACAGGCAACAATACAATTAATCAAATGGGGCAAGGCACACCTGATCTCCACTCTGCACAGTGCTATTCAGCTTATGCAAAAGAAGGACACCATGAGGACTGCCTGCAGGTGGAAAAATAAGCTATAAAATGAAATAAATAAATAGGCCTGGCTAGAAGTCTATGGTTAGAACTCAAGTGTGACCTCCTCTCGTGAGTGAAGAGAGTAAGCCTGGAGACATTTGGTTAGATTCTTCAGGGCTCCCACAATAACCACACATTATTCACCTACCCACGTGGTAGCCTGCTGGTGAAACTGTGGTAAACCCAGAGTCACTCAAATGCATGTTATGAGGGACTGCCACATTATTCAACCCTTCCTTCAAGGCGTGGAGGTGGAGATACAAAAAAACATTAGGGCAGGGGGCTCAAATGACACCCTAATTATACCTCCTTCTCCAATATCCACAGGGATATCAAGCCAAACATATGAAATACATACTGGGAGTACCAGTGATGACAGCCAAGAAAGTTCTAAGAAATGGCTAACATGAGAGGCTAACACAGTAGAAGACTGGAGAGGAGTGGTAAACCAAATTTATAGAATGGAGAAGATAACTTTCTCCCTTAATGACAGAATGGAACAATGCCAAGCTAGATGGACATCATGGTTACTATACATGATATAGAAACAGCCAACTGTTGTCTCATAACCAGTTAACTGAGGTCCATAAGCCCTTTGATGGGAAACCCCCTAGCATGAGGGAAGGAAATGCTGCTTGGTAATCCTCACTGCTGACACAGGTGAACCACCTGAACCCTGAGAATACACAAAAGAGGCATCCTAGGATGGAGGGATTCCCCATGGAAGCCCACAAAAGGCTCTATGGCAAATGGGGTTTAATGCAAAAAGTGCAAGATCATGCACATAGGGAAGAGAAACCCTGAAGCCACCTATAGGCTGGGAGGGGAGTTGCTGGCAATCACAAGGAAAGAAAGAGATTTTCTTTCAATTGTTTAACGAGGTGAGACACACTAAGCTGAAAGCTTGTTTACAGGTGCAACCTGGGAGCACAGGGAAGTTAAGTGACTTGCTCAGGGTCACACAGTATGCAAGTGGGGGCTGTGGGATTCAAACAAATGTCTCCAGATTTGCAGCTCAGAGCCTTAAACCACTGCGCTATACTGCCTCCCTCATCATCATCACAGATGACCTGGAATCATCCAAGCAGACCACTAAAGCAATAGGTAAGGCTAAAGGGATGTTGGGATGTATTAGTAGGGGTATCGCAAGTCATAAGAGGGGAGGTAATAATTCCTCTTTACAAGACACTGGTTCAGCCCCATCTGGAGTACTGCATGCAGTACTGGAGGCCACACCTTCACAAGGACATTAACCAAATTGAGGCAGTCCCGAGAAGGGCAACCAAAATGATGCAGGGACTGCATCAGAAAACATATGAGGACAGATTAACGGAGCTCAATAAGCGTACCCTAGAGCAAAGGAGGGAGAGAGGTGATATGATCAAAACATTCAAACACCTTAAGGGCATTAACAAGGTGAAAGAGTGTAACATGTTTCAATATAAGAAAAACAGCAGGACATGAGGACACAGCATGAGATTAGAGGGGAGGCCGATTAAGGGGGAATGTGAGGAAGTTCTTCTTCACAGAGAGGGTGGTAGATGCATGTAACAGCCTACCTCAGGAAGCAGTGGATATGAATACAGTGCAGGGCTTCAAACAGGCATGGGATAGGCATAAGGGAGCAATAAAGATGAGTATGAATAGATTGGCCATTGACAGAGCACAGGCATAAGGCACATTCATAAGGTAGAAAAAAATTGGCAGACTGGACGGGCCTTACGAATATTACATGCTGCATTCCCTTGATAGAGCATTCCCTAGTTAGAAAAGGATACGTGCTGAACCGCCTTGGTAATGCATGTAAAAGAAAAAGCATGGAAACAAAAGATAATGGAAATAAAACACCTCAGATCAATTTTTCAGTTCAAGACTTTATTACTGAGAATAAGTCAAATGTAAAGTCAGGGATTGTTAGGCACAACCCTTATTACAGAATGCAAGTCAGTCACAACTAAGTATAAATATCTAAATCTATACATGCTACATGTTCCTGTCCGGATGTACAGTATGTTAAATAAGGAAGCAATTGTTGGTTGACATGTTTTGTACTGCATATTAAACATTTCATTAAAAAGAAATTTAAAAAGTTTCCCAAATTACACCTCTAGTAATTCAACAGAATGAAACAAACAGTAGTGAAGCAAGAACGATTTTAATTAGGTGTAAGGTTCAACATAATCTACAAGACAGCAAAGTACAAAAAGTAATTACTGTAAGTATGCATGAGTTAGGTAAAGGACACTGTTTAAGAAAAAGTGATGTTACTGAACCTGAGGCAGAAAACGCGTCACATGTTTTAATTACATAATATATAGGTAGAATTATTTTGATGTATCCAATTGTAATTTTCCATAGTTGATCAATGTAATATTTACTGTAGAAACATAGAAACATAGAATTTGACGGCAGATAAGGACCGCTTGGCCCACCCAGTCTGCCCATTTCCCTACCTGATGGATAAGCTGCAGATCCTAGTTAACCAGCAGCCTACTTCTTCCTACCCCCACCCCCTAGAATTGCCTTATGACTGTCCCATGCATGCTTGAATTCCACCACTGTTTTTGACTCCACAACCTCCTCTGGAAGGCTGTTCCATGCATCCACAACCCTCTCTGTGAAAAAATACTTCCTTAAATTACCTCTGAGCCGCCCCCCTTCTATCTTCAAATTGTGCCCCCTTGTTCTTGCACACCCCTTTTTTTGAAAGATGCTACCCTCTTGGACTTTGTTGATTCCCTTGAGGTACTTGAAAGTTTCTATCATGTCCCCCCTCTCCCCTCCTTTCCTCGAGGCTATACATATTAAGCTCCTTAAGTCTCTCTTCATATGTCTTCCGGTGCAGACCCTGCACCATTTTAGTTGCCCTCCTCTGGACAGCTTCCATCCTATCTATGTCTTTGCGGAGATTGGGTCTCCAGAACTGCACACAGTACTCCAGATGTGGTCTCACCAGCTGTCTGTACAGAGGGATAATAACTTCTTGTTTTCTGCTGGTGATGCCTCTCCAAATGCATCCCAGTATCCCCCCAGCCCTCCTTGCTGCCCTCTCACATTGCTTGCCCACCTTTAGGTCATCTGATATGACCACCCCCAGGTCCCTTTCCATTTTTGTTGTTAGTATCTCACCCCCCATTGTGTACTCTTCCCCTGGGTTTTTGTTTCCCAGGTGCATTACCTTGCACTTCTTAGCATTGAATCTAAGCTGCCATACATTTGACCATTCCTCTAACCTTGCCAAGTCCCTTCTCATCCTTTCCACCCCACCTTGTGCATCAACTCTGTTGCAGATCTTAGTGTCATCTGCAAAGAAACATACTTTTCCTTCCAGTCCCTCTGCAATGTCGCTTATAAAGACACTGAAGAGGACCGGTCCTAATACTGAACCCTGTGGTACCCCACTGCTAACCCCCCTTTTTTCAGAGTGGACTCCATTTACTATTACTCTCTGTGTCCTATTCTCCAGCCAATTCTTTACCCAGGCTGTCATCTTGGGACCCACTCCCAGGCTGGCTAACTTGTATATTAATCTTTTGTGTGGGACTGTGTCAAATGCCTTGCTAAAGTCTAGGTAGGACATGTCCACAGCCCCTCACTGATCTACTACTTTGGTCACCCAGTCAAAGAAATCTATCAGATTTGTCTGGCATGACCTTCCCGCTGTGAATCCATGCTGCCTTGGGTCCTGTGCCCCTCTGGCCTCTAGATACGCAACAATTCTTTCCTTCAAAAGTGATTCCATCATTTTCCCTACCACTGAGGTTAAACTAACAGGTCTGTAGTTTCCTGCTTCTGCCTTGCTCCCACTTTGTGAAGGGAATCACATCTGCCCTCCTCCAGTCCTCAGGTACCACCCCATCCTCCCATGATTTGTTAAAGAGGTAGTCAGTGATGTCACTAGTTCTATCCTTAGTTCTTTTAGAATTCTGGGATGAATCCCATCAGGTCCACTGCTTTGTCCACCTTCAGTTTTAAGAGCTTTCAGAACTCTTTTCTTCTGTAAATGGCTGGTATCAACTTCTGTATCCAGAGTGTTTCTACTGTTTGTTTTAGGTACCTCCCCTTCCTTTGTAAATACTGAGCAAAAATATTTGTTTAGTATCTCTGCCTTTCACAGTCACCCTCTGCCCACCCTCCTCCCTTTTATTAAGCCTCACTATCCCTCCTTGGTATTCCTTTACTCCCTGATGTACCTATAAAAGGTTTTATCCCCTTCTTAACTGAGTTGGCTATCTTTTCCTCGGTTTGGGCCGTGGGACTGTGTGTAACTTCACTGTGCAGTGCTATAGATTTTTTTTTTTTTATTTGAAACTGGTGATTGGGAAGAGCACACTGGATTAAACATAATTTTCAGGTGTGACTCAAGCAAGGGGATTACAGAACAGAGGAATGGGTCTGTACTGATAATAGACTACCAGTAAAATGACACAGGGTACAGTTGCTTAAATGGGACACTACATGGAGTGCTGTACTGTATACTGTCAAAAGCATTCAATAAAAGTTGCCTCTGAGTAGACCCACATGGTGTGAAGGGCTGTCAATATTACATGGTACCAGTAGTTAGAATCCATTGCCATCTGGAGAAAATATGGCTGCAGGTTCTGTAGCCAAGTGAATGAACCTAACCAGGGAATGCATATGAACACAGAAGAACCTTCAACGTTTTGAGTTCCATACCACAGGGATTGAAGCAGAAGACAAAGGAGACTGACAGAAGATTGCATAACTGTTTACAATAGTAGGCCATGCAGCTCTAGAAGTCTACAATACCTCTGAGTTCACAAAACAAGAAGAAGACAACTACTCTGCTGTGGTGAAAAAGTTTGAATCCTACCAAGCTGAAAAGATGATGATTTAATAATGATATGACATGAATGATTATTATCAATTATGTTCAAAGATCATGTTCACACTTCAAAAACCAACATTGTGATAATGACCAACAATGATTAAACATGAATGTTAAAATGGCCACCAATCAAAACACTACAATGTTATGGAAATAATGATTGTGCTTAATGATGACCTCACATTATCATGATTTTTCGTGATTGGCCATTGTCAAGATTACTGCAATAAATTAAAAGAGAAATAATTTATCTTTCTTCTATACTCACAGAATGTAGCTTGCTTTCTAATTAGACATGTTCATTGGAATCATAAGTTATGACACATCTTCTGCAAAAACACATTGCTTTCAATTATACTTACGCAGACTCCTCACTTCTTATTTTGTGTTTAAAGTCTCAGATTGGTTTATATAACTCAATTCAGTGGTTCTCTTTAGAGCTGTGGTGAGTTCCTACAAGTGCCTGGTTTGGGCTCTGAAACTTTCCTAATGGTCTGCAAAATAATACTGTCAAGGCGAAAATCTTTTAATAATAGAAATGACCACTGTATTAGTCCATAAACTGTACTTTTAAAATTTGCAAAGAATATTCAAATTATTTATGCAAATGTACATGCTATACCTAACATCTCATCTACTTCTCCTAAAGGGATTAAAACTTTAACTTCAGATGATTTGCATTATAATGTATTTCTGCTGATAGTTGACATTCATATTTTCATATTAGTAACAAAACTTTAAGTATTACTAATGTGACTTACAAATGTATAATACAGAACTAATATAATCATCAATGATAATGTCTTGATTATCCACAGATCATCAAAAATCATGCTGATTTAAGCTTACAAAAAGAATCAATAATCATCAGTTGGTGATTTAAAAGTTACATGTTTGATGATTAAATAATGATCTAGATAATGATCTTGAATCACAATCTGCATTAATGATCATATGGTAACATTTGATGATTAACAAGGATCGGTCGTGGCTGTCCTTCAATAAATGAGATTGATGACTCACTGATTCACCAATTTTCCTGGGTACAGCACACCTCAAAAAAAAATGAAACATATGAAAGGCACGTTGGAATGGCAAGTTTTCAGATCTGTTTCAAAAATAAGGAGAATCTGCTGAGCAATATGTTACTGATTTGCATGTGAAGAGTCAATCATGCATCTCTGGGCCTTTAGGTGACTTGATGGTAAAAGACCAAACTGTGTTTGGCATGTGTAGTAACAGAGTTTGTGCTGATCTCAGATAAACTGCTTTAATTTTAGCAAAAGCTGTCCAGATTTGCCAAGCCTCAGAAACAGCAAGACTGCACATGAAAACCTTCAGTAAGGAGAGTGAAACTGCAGTCAGTGTTATGCACAGAGCCCTAGAAAAAGTCAAAAAGACACTATCTGGCAAGGGGAAAGCTTCTTTGAACAAAATCAGTGGGTCATCACATGGGAGATGTAGGAATAAACATGAACAAAAAACTGTTGTACTTTTAAACAAACTTGTCAAAATGTGGTGGCAAGAACCACTATATGAAACAATGTTTTCCAAATGACAAGTTCAGCTAGTGGGACAGCAAGATAAGGCAGATAACACCAGTGAGGGAGAAGATCAGTTTACTGGAACTGTGGGGGCTGAAAATTGCAGAAAAGATGAATTGGTCACTCCTTTGAAAGTTAATGGATCTATTATTCCTCTTAAGTTTGACACTGGAGAAGAGGTGAATATTTTGCCAGTGCCTTACTACAGGCAGCTTAAAGAAATTCCAAAAATGTTCCAGAAGCCAATTTTACTATATGACTACAATAATGTGCCAATCCCTTCCGAAGGTATTTTCAGAGTCAAAGTAGATTGTAAGGGACAGTTCACTGATGTACTTTTTGCTTATTGTGAAAGGGGAGAGACCGACTATTCTAGGTCTAAAAACAGGAAAAATGGGCTTGGTAAAATGCATCTAAGTAATAAATGCTGATGCAATTACACCAGCCATAGGCCCAGCCACTCCAGAGACACTACCTGATGCTGATAAACTAGGAAATGTGGCAAAACAGTTTGCAGAGTTTTCAATGGAATTGGGTGTCTACCAGTACATTACTAAATACAGCTCGTAACATGGCTCTGGATAGAGGAGGCAAATGCAGGTCAGAGATTGGTGGAAACGTGTCATGTGATCAAATCCGAGTGGTGATTAAGCCAACAGTAGAGCCCACTTGTGTACTATCTGCACTGTCCACACAAGCACTAGACCATTAGAGCCCACCGGGGTAGTACCTGCAGTCGCCACAGTGTCTCACGCTAAGAGGGACAGGGCGAGTTGATGTAGTATATACTGTGAAGTGCAGTGGTGTTGCTGTTCCACCTAACCTGTGAAGGCATCGCTGGTGCATGAGCAGGATAAGACGACCATGCACGGGAGGGACCGACACGCTCCGGCACCGTAAGAGACAGCAGCATAGGTGGGCAAGGCAAGTTCAGCAAAAACGCTAATAGTCCACATTTCAGTGTTCTCATCCACATATACACAACAAATGGAAACACAGAACTGTGTGCAGACATGTTAATCATACTTCTAACTTGTAGAACTCTCCCAGCAGGCACTGCTGTAATACAGCATCGACAGACACAAAATATTCTCCGGAATGAAAAAAACTGTCAGTAGCAATCAGCAAAGGGCACTGCAGTGTACTTTGTGAAAGCAGAACCTTGCATCCTGCACCTGCTGTGAAACTGATCCACACTATCTAAATAGTTGTCTGTGCTCCACCGCGAACAAGCATGTCTCAGCACGGCAAGACTCTGTAACTACGCGCAAAGTGGACGGCAGCTCTCCCAAGTTTAACAAACATTTTCCAAGGCATAGTGTGCAGCAAAGGAACACAATATTTACTCAGTACATCTTTGTGCTTGCGCCGTAATTACAAAGCGCATTAGTAATCACCTCCGGCGTGGTCTACGGGATTAAATGCCCTCTGGGTGGTTGGAAGCCCTCGGCCTTTGACCTTATGCACCAACCCCCCAAGCAGGGCATTGATCCACCAGTAGAGCCCTCCTCTGTCGGTAATTAATGTTTACTTAAAGATAATGCACAGCCAGTAATTCAAGCTGCAAGGAAAGTTCCAGTAGCACTAAAGGAATGACTGCACAAGGAACTAGACAGACTAATCAACTTGGGCAATGTAAAAAAGATAGAACAACCTGCAGAATGGGTTAATTCCTTTGTCATTGTGGGAAAAAATGTAGTGCTCTGAGACTTTACATTATTCCAAAAGATTTGAATAAATGGATAAAATGAGAACATTATCAGTTGCTCACCATGTCAGCTATTACAAGTTCCATGGTAGTTGCATTCTTTTCTAAACTGGATGCCTCATTGTGTTTCTATCAAATTCCTCTGGATGAGAAAAGTGCAAAGTTGTGCACATTTAAAACATCATTTGGCAGGCACTGCTCCCTCTGTATGCCCTTTGGCATATGCTGAGCCACAGAACGATTACACTGTGCGGGCAACAATTATTTGAAAGTACTGAAGAAGTAGGTGTATTCCTGGATGACATTATAGTATGGAGAAGAACAAAACTAGAGAATGATCAAAAACTGACCCGAGTTATGCAGCAGGCACAAACAGGGTTGAAACTGAACTATGAAAAATGCCAAACAGGGGTTCAAGAACTGACATACCTAGGAGATAAACTCTCACTAAACAGGATACAGCCTGACCCAGAAAAAGCAAAAGTGATAAAAGAAATGCCTAGCCCAAACAATAAAATGATCTGCAGAGATGCATGGGTCTAATATGGTGCAGTTGATCTGCTCAGCTGCCCACCGCTCCTACTGCAGCCCACTGCAAGGACCTCCAAAACAGATCTCGAGCCCTTGATCGGGGCTCCCCTGCCGCCACCGCTACTACTGCAGCCCACTGCAAGGACATCTGAAACAGATCTCAAGCCCTTGATCGGGGCTCCCTTGCCTATGATGCGGCTGATCTGCTCAGGCACCCACCGCTCCTACTGCAGCCCGCTGCAAGGACCTCTGAAACAGATCTCGAGCCCTTGATCAGGGCTCCCCTGCCTATGGTGTGGCTGATCTGCTCAGCCACCCATCCCTTCTACTGTAGCCTGCCACGAGGACCTCTGAAACTGGTACGGACTAAGAACTTTGGCTTGTAAATTCATATTTTGGTACTCTTCAGCTGCCACGCCCAGATTGGCTGCCTCCTCAGCTCAGGAGCACTCTGATTGGTGCGCCTCCAATCCCTTGACTCTGCTGCTTGCAGGATCCTGGCCACTGCTTGCCATTTTACTCACTTGCTGTTTTTACTCTTTCTGTGGTCTAATTGTGGCTTATCATTACAGACTGATAAGTTATTGCTCTAATGCTCTACAGCTTGTCTAAATTTGCTAAGTTAATCACTGTGCTTAACTTTCCCTGGCTGTAGATTCTTGATGCTTTCTGCTAGCTAACCGTGAAATGTATAATTAGACTGCCTGCCACAAGTTAATTTGTACTTAACCAGTTGAAAATTGAAATGTAATGGAATTAAAACTACTGATTTCTTTCTAAACTTAACCCCTCTTTCCCTCCTCTGTCCTCTTTTATTGTCCTAGCCCTCTTCAGTTTCATGCCCCCCCACCCACATCCCCTGGTGCACGGCGCCCAGCCACCCTGCCCTCAGCTTTTCTTGACTCTTAGCCTGTGCCCCTGATCTCTGTTAAGTGCTATATTGTCACGATTAACATTCCTTTGTCCTGATGCTGTCTCTGGCCCCCTGCTGTCTTGTGGTAATCAGAGTCTAAGCTACCCCTGCCCCCTCATCCCCATCAAACACCTGCCTTCTGGGCTATCCCTGCCCCTGTGTAGCTCTTCAATTAACCACTGCTCTCTCCTCTCCCCACAGATCTCAAGCCCTTGACTGGGGCTCCCCTGCCTATGGTGCGGCTGATCTGCTCAGCCACCCACTGCTCCTACTACTGCCCGCCACATGGACCTCCGAAACAACTATGGACTAAGAACTTCAACTTGTACATTCATATTTCGGCACTTTCCAGATTGGCTGCCTCCTCAGCTCAGGTGCACTCTGATTGGTGCACCTCCATCCTTCGACTCTGCTGCTTGCAGGCACCTAGCCACTACGTGCCGTTTTACTCACCTGCCATTTTTACTCTTTCTGTGGTCTAATTGTGTGCCAGCCACCCTCCTCTGTCCTGACCTCTATTAAATCCTCATAAGCCCCACCCTGCACCACCTACCCCCTCCTCTATTGGCCACCTGAGATTCATTCTGGTCTTATAGCTGCCTCAGTTAAAGCTGCATGTCAAATCACTAACTCAGAAACCATGATCTCTGCCCTTGTCTCTCCCCAACACCTCCTCATCATACTTTTCATCCTGCTAACATTTCCACTCTTAGACAGATCCACTACTCCTACTCCAAACTATGAGCCCCATTCTCCATCTACAATCCTGCCAACTCCCTGTTACAGCAGCTTCTGTGGCTCAGGTCAGTATATCGAAGATGGAGCCACACTACAAAAATCAACAGCAGGCAAAGGAAGGAACATGGGCTCGAACAGCTATCACCGACTGGGAGTGCTACCACTCATTTGTACCTTAACATTGTTTCTTTCTACTGTTTTTTTAACATTGAACCAGTTTTTGTAGTGTCCTAATGTGAGGACTTGTTTTCTTCGGCAATAGCTGTTCGAGCCCGTGTTCCTTCCTTTGCCAACTCCCTGTTTCAACCAAGTGACAACTCCGGCACCTTTTACTCACACCTGGACCCACTTCTATATATGGCCAGCTGCCTCCCTCATGACTATACCATACTCCTATACTCTACTATGTTCCCTCAATTTTCAACTCCAGACCTCATATTACCCACATAGCACCCCAAAATCAGCAAGCCAGACTTGATAGAAGAGTTCCAAATTGCATCATCTCTCTCTCCTTTTCCTCTCCACTGGTGACATAAATCCTAACTCTAGCCCCTCCCTCTGTGCCCCCCCCACCACTCCCAGCTCCCCTGTCCCATGCTCTGCCCACACTCCAGTTTCCCTCCACTGGGGCCTGAAGATCCTTCATCTCAACATTCATAGTCTTCTCCCTAAATTTGACCTACTACTCCTCCTTGCAGTCTCCCTAAAGCCGGAGTTACTAATAGTATCTGAGATCTGGCTATCAAACAAAATTCCAGAGGCATATATCACGATACCTGGATATGCCATTACCCGCCAGGACCACACTAGCAGAGGTGGTGGTATAGCTATCTACTCCTTCTCCTCCTCCTCCTCCTCCTCTCTCCAATCCACAACTGTACTATCGTCCACCATCCCCTCTGCTTATGAAGCTCTTGTCTTAAGAATATCCCTTCCCTTCTCTGTACCAATATTTATAGTGGGTACGTATTGTTGCCCTATCCTACACCACTCTGTAGCCACAGAGCTAATCACCAATATTACACTCCTCACCTCTTCGGGTGAGCTCTATGTATTAAGTGGCATAAACCTAAACTGGTTGTCACCCAACAAAAGCAAGACACGTACCGACATAGCTGCCCTAAGCATGACCCAACTAATCAAGGAGCCCACTTGCCTAAACCACAGATCCCTAAACCACACTCTACTGGACTGGACCCTAACCTCCCACCCTCATAGAGTAATCCAGTCCGGCCTACTGCCTGATTCTATTAGTGACCATCACATGATATACTTAGTCAGGAAAGTACACAGAACTAAAGCACCACCCAAGCTTCTAACATCCACTTGTTCAAATCTCTAGACCTTGCCTGTCTACACCAGGATCTAACCCTTGCAGACTGTGCCCCTATAACCTCTGTCAACACTATAGATCATGACCTTGCACATTTTGAAGATACTTTTACCACAGTCTGGAACAAACGTGCTCCCCTGAAGTGGGTTAGAGTTCAAAGAAGCCATCTATCCTGGGTAACCCCCGAGCTCCTGGCCTGCCAGCAAAGCACATGACATAGCATGGAGAACTCAAAATCCTCCAAGCTCCACCGGGACTACTCCACCTATCATACACTCCAAAATACCTGCACTAAGGCCATCCGGCTGGCTAAAGTGGAATATTTCCAGTCCACCTTTAATTCTAATATAAATAACCCATCTAAGTTTTGAAAAGTGGTCCATTCACTTTTCTCACCTCAAACTAAACCGCAGGTTCCCTTGCTCAAAATAAACAATCAACTCACAGCAGACCATGCGCTGGTAGCTGTGGAATTCAACTCTTACTTCACTTCCTGTGCCCTCACACTGTTAGCCTCCTTCCTCCCTACCTCACCCCTCCTCCACTTCCTCCCATCCTGGCCAATCAACAGAGAGTTTCAGCTTCTCACCCATCTCTCCATACGACAACTTAAAAGCTTTCCTCTCTATCAAGCCAACGAAAAGCAGCTCCCCTGATGGCCTTGACCCTAAGTTGCTATATCTATCTGCTCCTGCCATCTCCTTCCCTCTAACTGACTTCCTCAACCTGTCCTTCCACACTGTGACCATCCCAACTGTCTGGAAACATGCTACTGTTCTTCCCTTACCCAAAGGTGGCGATCTCTCATCCCCCAGGAATTACCTCCTGATCTCCGTGCTACCCTCCATGGCTAAACTTCAAGAGCACCTTGTCCTCTCTCAACTCACCTCCTTTCTGGATGACTCCTCCTTTTTCACTCCTTACCAATCTGGTTTCTGGAAGAACCACTCCACAACCACCTCCTTACTCAGACTTACCGACTCTATCCATTCAGCCATGGATAAATGTCACATTACTTTGGCTATCTTTGTTAACCTAGCAAAGGCTTTCAACACTGTATCCCACTCCCTCCTCCTCAAAACCCTCTTGTCAGCTGGCTTGTCCGAGCAAGCCTGCAACTAGTTCCATGCCTACCTGGTAGGCAGAACTCAGTCTGTTAAAATAGCTGACACCATGTCTCTCCCTTTACCAACTGTCATTGGTGTGCCCCAAGGCTTGGTACTTTGGCCACTTTTATTCTCCATTTTCCTAAATGACCTACCATCAGCCTGCTCCTCATCCCTTATCCACATGTATGCTGACGACACAGTCTTGTTCACCTCTGGCCACTCACCCTCAGATGTGGCTACCAGACTGCAGCTTGACTTTAACAATGTTCATTGCTAGCTAAGTTCACATCAACTCTTTCTTAACGCCAAGAAGACAGTCTCCATGACCTTTGGCACTCGGCAGAGACTCTCTTGGTTTACTTCCCTCCCCTCTTTCCACACCCTTGGTGGGACACCACTAGAGGATACCACCTCTTTCAGATACCTAGTTGTCTGGCTAGACTGACACCTTAACTTTTCGAACATGTTGACGCCATCCTGAAAAAACTGCCCCCCAAGCTAGGTGCCCTTTGCAGGAACTGCAGTGCTCTACCACTATTGGTAAGGTGTAATATTGTTCAGAAAATGATACTTCCCATCTTTGACTATGGAGACATAATCTAGAGTGCCAGTCCTAAGTCTTCCATTACCAGATTGGACACTCTCTTCAATGCCTTTGGTCGCTTTGCTCTTGACTCTCCCTCCTGCACACATCACTGCACCTTATACCATTCTTTAGCTCTCCATTCCCTGGAGTGCAGGCGCCACACTCACTGCAACAATTTCACCTCTAAATTCTGGTTTGGGACTCTTCTCTTCTATCTCTCCTCTTCACTAGCTACCCCCTCTCCCTCTTCCAGACACCTAAGATCCTCTGACTCCCGAACTCTTGCTATACCTCGATGCTCCACCTCCATTGGCCAGAACGCATTCTCACACCACTTCCCAAAACTCTGGAACTCTCTTCCACCCCTATCAGATTTTTCTCATCCTCTTCCTCCCTCTCCTTGGCCCTGCACAACATTTACCCCCCTAATTGGGGATAATCCAAGATTATGGAACAAAATGACACAAAAACTTATGGATTCAGCTTCTTTTATTGGTTTCAAAAGGGGGCTGGATAAATGGCCAGAATCTAACCCAGTTTAGGTTAATGTACCATAACAGCTGTGGGGGACAATCTCGATGGGCCTTGGCCTTCTTTTGTCCCATAACTACTAAGTAATCCAAGTAAACTGCATTTGCTTATAACACCTACACACTCTCATTACTCTAAATAGTCCTCCACATCCTCCTTCTCTCCTTTTTTTCTACCAGGATTTGTCCCCTTGCAGGGTTCTCAGCATCCTGAAGAGGCATAGTCCTCCCCTGTCTCTCCTCTCCCCCCAGCCCCCCTCCTGAAACAGTATAGACCTCCACTGTACCTTCTCTCTCCTCTCCCCCCACTTGCATTACACTTTAGTCCACTCATTCCCTCCCACATCCTCCTGATTTCCCCTGTCCAATCACCCATCCCTCCCATATCCTCCCAAATTCCCCTGCCCAATTCCCCCTCCCTCTCATATCACCAGTCGCTCCCTTACCCTCTTTCCACTCCACTCCTCTCCTCTCTACTCCTTACCTAATATGATCTGTCCTACTTATGGGGTCCCCAATACCAATATTATCCTCAAGAGGATTAACCTGAAGCCTTCTCCTTTCTTCTCCCCACCTCCTCTCTTCCCTTGCACTCCCTTTTTCCCTTTAACTACTTCCTCTTGTGACTACTCTAGCACTTATTACTTGCCCAGTCTCTTACATCTTACAACAGCACTTCTTAGTACTATCTGATAACTATCCCAGGCCACACTGCTCATGGCAGGGTTATGTAAGCTTTTATAGTGTTGGTTATGTGTCAGTCTTGGCTTAGCTACCACATAAATCAAATGTGTCTTTGTTTACTCTGTAAATATCCTTCACTGCAAATGATACTAGTATTTTTCTTCTCTGTACTTTGAGTGTTATATTGTAAATATGTTTTAATGTTATTTGCTCTCCTATCCCTGTAACCACCTCCCCCAGGACACTTCAAACGAGCTGTTTCACAGCTCATGTTGTCTTTCCTGGTGAAACATTTTGCAAATAAAATAAAATAAAATAAACTATCTTGGTAAGTTTGTACCAAATATGACTGCCAAAACTGCAGTTTTAAGAAGCCTCTTAGAAGGAAAAACAGAATGACTGTGGAACTACAAACACATAGTAGAGTGGAACAATGTAAAAGACATTCCAACTATGGAACCTCTACCATATTTTTATGATCCAACTAAGAAAATTAAAGTCTTCACAGACACCTCTAAAGATGGACTTGGTGCAGTTTTACCGCAAGAGCACCAAGGGAAATGAAAGCCTATAGCATATGCGTCATGCTTCATGACATCAGCAGGAAAGCACTATGCTCAGGTGGAGAAAGAGTTTATGGGAGCAGTATTTGGATATGAGAAATTTCATGGATACAGTATGGCTTGTCAGTGCCTGTATTGCTAGAGCCACATCAGAGACCATTTTTTGCCATTTCACAAAAGAGCCTGGCTGATGCACCACTGCAAATTCAGATTCTTATGCTAAACTTCAAAAATATTACTTTTGTGTATACACCTGGAAAACATTTAGTGGTTGCAGTCAGTCTTTGTAGATCATTTCTACACCATCCAGCTAGCAGTACTACAGAATGTGATGTGGGAATTCACATAGACTTTATTGTAGCAAACCTCTCGGTTCCTGAAGAAAAATAGAACCTTTTTGCCATGGAAACAGGAAAACATAAGACCCTGCAACAAGTAATTAGCAGCATTCAAGAGGGGGAAGCCAAGTGTTGTTTGTTCACCTTATTCACATTTTCTTGGAGAACTCACAGTGGTTAAGAGAGTATTGCTGAAAGGACATGAACTTGTAATGCCTGTCTTTCTGTGGTCACATATGACTCAGGGCAAGATTAATATTTGGGTACACAGAAAAGTAAAAAGTGTGTAAGGGATGTGTTGTATTGGCCTAACATGAACAAGCATATATAGGTATTAGTAAAACTTTTGAGATATGCCAAAAGCACACCTATACCCAGCCAACAAAAACTCTTGCTTCCTCATAACAAGTCAACAGGGCAATGGCAAAAGGTGGAGCAGATTTGTTTCAAGTACAATGGAAAGATTACCTCAGGGTTACTGACTATTATTCCAATTATCCAGAGGTAGCCTACCTGCCACAGACTTCAGCAAAACAAGTGATAACGCATGGCAAGTCAGTTTTTGCAAGACACGATGGGCATCAGCTCTCATAACACTACATCGCGCTATGGAACAGCACCCAGAGCTGGAACCTGACTAGGGTACACTCGTAGCCGCGGATAATCAGATTTCAGATCTACAGCTTATCAGATCCCACCAGCAGAGGCCGCTACCACATATTTCAAGCTTGCTATTTAGTAAGTCTAAATTCAACCATGCTCCTATACATTATTACAATGTTGTCCATTGCAATTCCGTTTGCATCACTATCCCAATCCACACAGCCCCAAAACGACCCTAACCTGCTACTATTCTGCACTTTCTCACCCCCTCCCATTCCCCCCATCAACCCCCCCTGTGCACCATCTTCACACGCCCACCTTATCATGCACTACTAACCCTTCCGTTGTCCCCCCCTCTTTTAACCTGCGCCTATCTGCCCTAAGCAACCTGATGACATCGGTATACGACCACACCCCACAATTCTCCCACCCCAAATCCAAAAACAGAAATAAATGGCACACTGCAATAAGATACCTCACCCTGCTGCTCCTCCTGGCAGGTGACATAGAAACCAACCCTGGGCCACCAGCCTAGTTCACCTCAACATCCGTAGCCTGTTAAATAAAGTGCCAGAACTGCAAATCACTGCCCAAACTCTCCTACCTGACATTTGTATTATATCTGAAACATGGCTTAAACCTCATCATGAGGACTCAGAGGTAGCCATCGCCGGCTACACAGTAATAAGGCAGGACCGACACGGCAAAAAGAAAGGCGGTGGAATAGCCATATATATAGCAAATGGCATCCAGTACACCCCTGTCCTGGTCCCCGGACATACTACTCAGATAGAATCAAAGATGATAAACTTGTCTTACCGCACACCTTACCAGGTGTGCGTGGCAGAGTTACTGCTTTCCTGCTACCCCAGCAACCATCATCACAGACCACCTAGCCACTCTTAAAGCTATGGCTACAGCCGTGAGCTCTACATCCGGGGATCTAAACTACAACTGGCTTGCAAAGACTGCGCAAAATTATACAGCAAGATAAAAGTCTCAAATTTCTCCCAACAAATAGACCAACCCACCTGCCTAAACCCTAAAACACAAAACCACTCCCTCCTAGACTGGGCTCTTACAACTCACCCTCACAGGATAGTTAAAGCCGGTCTCCTACCAGATTCCCTGAGTGACCACCACATGATCTATATGATCAGAAAGGTGCACAGACCTACCAACCACCTCCCCCCAAGGACCCTCCTCACAAGAGCTTACAAATCACTTTGTCTAAACTCCCTACTAAATGACCTCACCTCTTAGACTGGTCTTTCATCCAATGAGCCACCTCCATCGACCATGCCTTCGACAGGTTCAGAAATCAAGTTCTTGTTGTCTGGGACTACATGCCCCCTAAGAAGCAAAGGGTTGGAAACCCACCTCCCTGGGTCACTGCTGACATCATCTCCTTATGTCATGCTAGAGACCAGCCTGGAAAAACAAGGCTAACAGGCTCCCAGAATCCTACAGTATTACCATTACCCTCCGTAACAATTGCACAAAAGCCGCCAAGGCAGGCCAAAAGAACTATTTCCGGGCTGCCCTCTCCTCCAATCTTGGCCACACTTCCAAATTCTGGAAATCCATTAAGAACCTGCTCACTCCTCCTGTCCAGCCGCCCGCCCCTACACTAACCATCCAGGGCAAAAATGTATCTGAGCCAAGTGAAGTTGCCTCAGCTTTCAATACCTTTTTTTCCGACTGTACTAAATCTCTTCTAACAAACCTGCACATCACCACACCTGCACCCAGCCCTCTTGCGACCCCACGGCACACCCCACAGACCACCTCTTTCTCTTTCCATCCAGTCTCCACAACAGAAGTCCTAGTCGCCCTACGTTCCCTTAACCCAAATAAAGGCAAATGCCCTCTAGGACTTGACGCCAAACTCCTATACCTCTCAGCCCCTGCCATTGCAGCCCCCCTAGCTGATCTTCTGAACCTTTCTTTTTCCTCTGCACAAATTCCAACAGCGTGGAAGGAGGCAATAGTCATCCCGCTACCAAAGGGTGGCGATCTTTCTGCACCCGGGAATTACTGCCCGATCTCCCTCTTACCAATTCTAGCTAAGCTACAGGAGCACCTAGCCCTCTCCCGACTCACTCAATTCCTTGAATCTACCCGCTTCTTCACCCCTTATCAGTCGGGTTTTCGCAAGTCGCACTCCACCATTACAGCTCTACTAAGACTCAACAAATGATATTGCCTCAAGTATGGACAAGGGGTTCTTCACCTCTGCCATATTCATTGACCTGGCCAAAGCTTTTGATACCGTTTCCCACCCTAAGCTTATCTCAAAGTTGCAAGACGCCGGCCTCTCCGATCTTGGCACCAACTGGTTCAAAGCCTACCTGACAGACAGAAAACAGGCAGTTAAAATTGGCCCCCCCATATCCCCCTCACTCCCAGTCTCCATAGGGGTCCCTCAGGGCTCTGTCCTGGGTCCCCTACTCTTTTCCATATTTCTAAATGACCTCCCACTGTCATGCTCCAACTCAGCCATACAAATGTACGCAGATGACACTGTACTATACGCCTCCGGCCCATCCATTGAGGTCCTAAACTCTGCCCTTCAACAGGACTTTGATGCCGTACAAAACTGGCTAAGGTCTAACCAACTCATCCTAAACGTAAAGAAAACCGTCTCTTTAACCTTCGGCATGCAGCCTAGACTCTCCCGGCTAGTTGCCCACCCCGCTTTCCATACCCTGGACAGATCCACCTTGGAATCATGCACTTCCTTCAGATACCTGGGGGTTTGGCTTGATCATCACTTAGAATTCTCCATCCACATTGACTCCCTACTGAAAAAACTACACCCAAAGCTAGGAGCACTATATCGCAATAAAGGCTGCCTACCAACCTCGGTCAGGAAGGAATTAGTGCTCAAAATGATTCTTCCTATTTTTGACTACGGAGACATGGTCTACAGTGCAGCCCCCCCCATCTGCCCTGGCCAGCTTGGACCCCCTCTTCATTCCTTCTGTCGGCTCATCCTAGAATGCCCCCCCACGACCCACCATTGCGACCTATACAGCACCCTAGCTCTCCCATCACTGGAGTCCAGGAGGCAACTCATTGCGCCAATCTCATAGCCAAGCACTGGAACAACTCCCTCCCCCATCTCAGCTCCGTCTTGTCAACATCAACCCCCGGCATACTCCCTAAGATGCTCAGAGTCAAAGCTGCTACAAACCCTTTCATGCAGCATCAAAGGGCCAATCTGCTTTCATATACCGACTGCCCAAACTATGGAATGACCTCTCTGTTGGTATTAGGCTCTCCCCCACCCCAAGGCTCCTGAAACCTCTCCTCCAGGCCCACTTCTCTGACATATGCAACTGCAACCTGCAGCCCAGACCTGCTACCACGCGGCACCGTAACGTGCCCTGAACTGTACAAATAACCAGTACTTACTATAATAATTATACACCTACTGTCACTGTCTGTTATGCCCTGCAGTCATAGGCCCTAATCTATGACATAGCAACTATGTACTTTTATAGCAACTATTGTACCCTGCCTCTAAATCCAAAATTGTAAGTCACAAATGTTTGTCTAGTCCAGCCTGTAACTGATCTGGACCTGCTGTAACCGAATGCTACGATCTGCACAAAATGACTAGCAACTCACTATAACTGTTGTATACCTATTGTCACTGTCTGAGATGCCCTGCGGTCATAGGCCATACTGTGACTTAGCAACTATGCACCCTGATATTTAGGTCTAAACCTGTGTATCTCTAACTAATGTGTTAGTCCAACCTGTAACCTTTCTGGATCTGTTTACAATCACCCTATACTACTCTGACCTGTAATACACCTTTGTTTGTGCTCTTGCTTGTATTGAATGTAACCCCCAGGTCGCATCTGGAAATGAGCGGTTCCCCGCTCAGTATGTTTATCTAGTAAATCTCTTAAATAAATAAATAAATAAATAAATAAAGGTCTGGGCTCCATACTACAAAAAACTGGTCCACCAGATGAAGATCACCGATTTCTTCAGCTACAGTAAGTAAGACTGACCCCAGAAGGGCTGTAACTGCCGTACTGTAATTGCCTACTACATTGACCAAAGAGTGACATTTAGTGTGGTGAACAGGGGGTACAGTATTGATTGATTAAATGATAGCTAAATACTAAACTGTTTGAAATGCAACTTGGTTTTGTGGCGGTTTCTTATGTCAGTTGTTACACCAACCACTTGCTATAATGGGCATTTCTCTGATACACAAATGTGCCAGTTATAAGCAGAGCGGACTGTACCAGTTACCCTGATTTTAGATAACGGTCCACAGTTCCACAGTTTAGTAGACACGACTAAGAACAGTTTGCGAAGCAGTATGAATTCATACACAAGACCTCCAATTCTCACTATCCTCAGACCAATGGAAAGGCTGAGAAAAGGGTGAAAATTGTCCAAATGCTTTACAAGAAGGCCATGAACAGTAAGGAAGATCCTTATTTAGGTTTATTGGCCTACAGGTCAGCACCACTAGAAAGTGGTTCTTCACCATCTGAACTTTTAATGAACCACAAGCTGTGGATGAGAATGCCTGATGCATGTTTCCTGTCAGACATGCCACAGGACATGGAAGAAAAAGATTCTAAACAAAAAAGCTACTATGATAGGGGAGCTAAACCTCCAAACCTCTGAACTGAGCATGATGTAGGGAGAAGTTGGGGTGAACGGGTATGGGGATTAAAGGAAAAGGTGATTGGCGAGACAACTCGACGATCATATAATTTTCTGACAGACCATGGACACGTACTGAGATGTAACCATAGACATTTGCTTAAAGTTCCAGGGACATTTCATCAGGTATCCGATACAGAGACTGAAGCCAATGTACAGCAAACAGTGCCAGGAAATGACATGTCACAAACGCCTCAGGAAATAAAGGCAGAGGACAATTAAGGCACACCCCTACCTGCCAGCACCAGGGATTGGAAAGTATTCCAGTGCCCCAGCAGTGGAAGAGCTATTAAAAGACCTAAGAGAATGTTTGAAGAATACTTACTATAATAGCAGCATATCCTTTAAAATTAAAGTTGTATCATGTGCCATGACAGTTACATTTATTGAACTACAGTAGTATGCATAGGGAAAGGTTATATTGTTGTACACCACTAATATATATAACTAAAGTTAGTTACTTAACATGTACAGTTTTTCTTTAAAAAAAATGATAGGTACTAATAGTAGACTAACAGTAAAATAACACTGGGTGCAGTTGCTCCAATGTGCCACTAGATGGTGTGCTGTACTATATATATTGTGTAAAGCATTCAGTAAAGGTTGTTGCAGAGTAGACCTGCATGGTGTGCAAGACTGCTGTCATTACAGAGTATTCACTAAACTGATGAAACCGACAAAAATATAGTAATTAATAAGGCAATAAACAAAGTGCCCCATATTCAAATGTGGCCAACAGTGCAGCACAAAGGATGGAACAACACCCTAATTAGCTTGCTGCTGCTCTAACATTATATTCATACATGCATAGTGCCCCAAACCAGCACAAGCTACATGCATGAATATAGGGCTGTGGTAGTGCATCATACAGTGCAGAGATGCAGTGTACCATAGTTCCCTGCTGACAACAGACACCTGGGAGCAAAGGGGCTAACATATTCCAAATGGATTACCACCTTCACTCCTGGCTGTCATATGCAAACACCCACATGTTTTTTTTTTTTTTTTTTGTTAACATTTTTTTTTAACATATTTTACCTTTCACTGCCAGCGGGGCTTGGTGGCAGTAATACTGACCACCTGTGCTCTGTCCCCCCCCCCCCAGTTGTCTGGGATCATGCAGCACGGCAGTGGGAATTGGTTGTACCTAGTGTTTTTTTGTTTCTTTCGTTCTCTGAATGCTCACTCCTGAGGATACTGGCACGAAGGACATAAGACAAGGCTGAAGATATGCTGGGGCACATCTCAGCCATGCGCCTGACGTTGTCCTCCCCTCACAACACTGTGAGTCCCATGTTGCCTGTGCATCCACAGGTGACAGTAATGTGACAATGTGACAGCCCTCCCTCCTCGGAGGACAAAATCCTATAGACCTCTTCCCCCCACCTGGCAACCACCGATGAACCAGGCTCATTCCTGAACCTGGGTCACTGGTGTCATGGGTGGTAGCGCTACTGCCACGCCAACAGGCCAGCAAACACCTGCATACTAATTTTATTTACTTGAAATTATCAGAGGTAAAGTACAATCAAAATAAACAATAACACTAAACTGACAGAATAAACACCCAAAAGGCAGTAGATACAGTGGGAAGATGCAGACAACATGTGCAATAAGAATTTGATTAAGCAAAATGTGTAATATAGGGCAACACAGTGTGAAATTTATAGACAAAGTATGCAGTAAAGTTGTACTGGCTATAAATACAGAAGTATATGCAGCAGTTGTGGTACAATCAGAAAAAGGTGAAAGAAGAGCACAGTATCTTGAAATTACCCAAATCAGGGAACAAGTACAAAATGAATACAGTTGCATAGAGGCTCCAAACACATATTAGAAGTGTGAGGGCATGGAATAGGCTGGCCAGGGCCAGTGCAAGAGCATGCAGTAGTAAAAAGAAGTTTTAGCCAGGGCATGAGTGAATGATAGGAAGAGGACAGATGAATGGCAGATGAATGGTGGTGAGGGAGAGTTTGTTCCAGATGGATCTGACAGGAACAAGGAGGGAGGAGAGGTTAGGGAGAGAGATTAGAACCAGTATTTAGAAAGGAAAGAAGCACTGTGAATGAGGCAGCAGAAAGCAAGAGATGGGATTGAGAGGCCAGTGTAAAGGGAAATCAGGTGAGAGAGGGGGATAACACTAGATTACCAGAGATCAAATGTTCCAATCCCTATGGCTGGAATGGGGTTCAGGAGCTGGAGTGGGATTTTTTTTTTTTTAATTTTGCATAGGCACCACTCCTGGGGGGTTCATACAACTATGTACATTGTTAAAAGTAGTTTTGGAAGTGTTAAAGAGGGACTATGGTCACAAATTACTGGCATCAATAAATTCAGAATATGGATCAACATGGCCCCAATCACCCCCATGCCAGAACTGAGATCCCTAGGTTACTTTGTTTAAAAGTTACAAATCATTTTATAGCCCTAAATTCTCTGCCTGTTCAAAAAAGCCAGGTTCAGTGAAGAGGTGCTGATGATGTCATCTCTTGAACTCACAGTCCAGCCCTCCCTGTCAGCAAGCTTACAGGACCTGCTTCTCCAAAGTTTAAAAACTATGTGCAAATGGTTTTCTTGAGTAAAACATGTAGCACCATTCAGTACACATTGCTTTAAAACTTACGTGTGTTTCAGGTTTTGTAACAAAGTTTACAAATTCATGTTTTTGTTTTTGGTGCTTTTTTGTTGTGGTCCTTTTCTCCAGGGTTGCTGGATGCTAAGTCACAGCAAACTAATGTGAGATTTGCAGACTGGATATCTCTGATGTGATGAAAGGCTGTGATCATTCACACCTATCATTCAATTGAGGTGATTTCTCAGGATGGCTCTTTAAATCAATTATTCCATCACCCTGTAAAGGGGGGGGGGGTAGTGCTGTTCTAAAACCTTACGTAGAGTTTATATGGAGTGGCCTGCTCAATGCTTAATCGCCCAGTCAATCAATCAATCAATCAATATTTTATTCATCATCAAAGTATGAATGAATGGGATACTCAGTTGAGCAGAGCTCATTTTCTGTTTTCTCATTGACAGGCTGTTACTTAAGCTATAGTCAGGCTCATCTGCGTTATACTCCACATTATAACATTTGTTTTACCAGGGCTAACACTTCCACCCCTAGAAGGATTTAACACATATAAGGCCCCCATTAAAACTCATTATAAAGCAGACACTGACAAACAACAATACAGTTACCAACATTGCAATACTTGTAGCAATACAACTTCCAAACAGGCACTGCAGAGTAGCACTTCACATGGTATCAGCAGCCTGGAGGCATGGTGACTTCGCATCCTGCAACTCTAGAGAAATGAACCACACCAAAAGGTGTTAAATACAAATTGTCAACTTTGTTGCAAAACCTGAAATGCATAGATTCTATAGCACTGTTTTTAGAATGGTGCTGCCTGTTTTACTTGTGAAACCACTGCAGAATGATCTTTAACTTTGGAGAAACAGGTCCTATAAGCTTTCTGACAGGGAGGGCTAGACTGTGAGTTCAGGAGATGACATCATCAGCACCTCTTCACTGAACCTGGCTTTTTTGAACAGGTAGTGAAATCAGGGTTATAAAATAGCTCATAACTTTAAAATGAAGTAACACTGAAACCTAATGTTTGGTATGATATTTATTGGGGATATGCTTATTCTAATTCTGCAATGTATCACTTTTGACCAAAGACCCTCTTTAAATAGCACAGCCGAAGCAGCCTTTTAGCACTTCTAAAATCCATTCGGTATACCACAGTATGCAACAGGCTCCCCTCATTTGCATGGGCATAGTGATGGGTCTTGCATGACCATACTATCCACTAAGCCATGTGCTAAGATTACCTTGAATATAGCAGTGGCTGAGCTAACAGGTTGACAGGCACACTACATCCAAATAGCGTATCTCTAAGGCTGGTAGTGCTGTTTGACTATGTGGGCCTTTGAGTACAAAAACGAGTTCAGGACTTATATTTTATGCACCTAAATCAGTAAATTAACCACCAGACATCACACATGGGTGCCACCATATATACAACTGTAAGTACTAGCTCTCCAGACGAATGAAAGCTGGTCAGTAGCAAACAACAGTGATGTTAAAGAAAATTGGCACCTTACAGTTGGCCAGTCAAAGGAAAATGGAGGGACTGAGGGAGGAGGGAGGGGTTGGATAAGCAGGAAAGCTTTGGGGGACACTACAAGGAACAGGTGTGTAGAGAGATAGGAGTAGAGTACAGCTTTGAAGGAAAGGAAGAGGAGAAACGACATGCTGTGCGGGGATTGTTACAGAGAGAGGGGAGGAGAGATACAAACGCTACTCCACGAAGGTCAGAGAGGGATAGAGGAAAAAGCAGGAGTCAGAGCAACAGGAAGAGTAGGAGAAGGAAGGATATGAAAAGGGAGAGGAGGGCATGAAGGGGAGTAGAATAAGTACAGTAGCAGGGGAGAGAGTCCAGCCAGAATTTGGAGAGGAAGAAGGAATGGTGGGAGTAGTACCTGCCTTCCAGCAAAGGGCAGAAAAGGCTGGTGATGTTAATGGAGCGGCAGTGAATGTGAAAGAGTGGTGCCAATTCCTGTGTACAGTATATACTGACCACTTATTGTCATAGTAAAAGAAAAAATAACTGCAACAGAATACCAGATTTAATGAGCTACTGATGGCTCACTAATTACTTAGGAAATTCAACTATCTAAAAGCAATTCCGCTTGTAGTATTTTTTTTTTTCTTTTGTTTCTGTTGACCAGGAATGGAAAGCTATGAAATATTCTATGTTTTGATTCTCGTCCTGGGAGAAATTCTGATTGATACAGAACTAGGTTAAGCTGTTTGTGATATACAAGCAAGGAGAAAGAAACCCCTACAGAGTTGCCAACACTACATCCTCCAGCACCTGGTGTTTGTCGGAGGTCTCCCATTCAACTACAGACCAGGCACAACCCTGCTTAGCTTCTGAGACCTTACAGGTTCAGACTCCAGGGTGGTAAGGTTGCAGGGTAGGTGGTAAGACTTTTTGCTGTGCTACACTAGGTATTATACAATGGCAAGAAAGAATGCTGGCCTCTGATTGGTCAGTCTGTGGCTAGACCTGGGATGTGGTCAGTCTGTGGCTAGACCTGGGATGTTATCCTAGTATAACATCCCAGGTCTAGTCCCAGCACACTAATGACTGCATGAAATGTTTTTTAAAAAAAATCACTCCACACCAGCCCCTACGTTCATCTTCAGCACTCCTCTCTCCGCTATGAATCAGCACTCCTGCACCGCTCAGAATCGTCACTCTGCACTGCAGGTAAACACACTAAACAAGTGTTGTACTGACTTTTTATCTCCAAGTACAAAAAGCACAACAAGTGTACCGGGAGAAGTACAAATGAACTCTGAAGCAGGAGTGGAGCACTGAGAGGTGGGCACCTGACTACATGACATCTCAAATGAAAACACAAACTGACACAAATGAGCAGGGCAGACAGCTGGCCATGTGGCTTTCAACAGAAATAAAAACATGAGTTACTCATCTTTTTCCTCATGTTCTCTTTTGTTCTTTTCTTCTGCATAAAAGTCATGCCGGGAGGAGTGCTACTTATGGTTTCACAGACAAACATGCAGTTCAACAAATTCCCTTTCCCAAATAAAAAAATACAGAACAACAGACTCGCTCCTTTTCTTCTACCAACTGTACAGGAGAACAACATGGTGGGGTGAATAGCAGAGTCACACACTCATACTAACATCACAGCAGCTCCACTTATTGGCCAAAACAAATAATATGCACTATTCTTTTACTAAGTATTCCTACCCTTCAAAAATGACACAAAATATACTTTTAATAATTTTTTTTTCTTTTTCTTTCAATTTGAGCCATTGTATACTAGGAACAATGAATCCCAGGGTGGTGTTATGCTGGGATAACATACCTTCTCGGGTGTTGGATGCCCTTGACCTGCGGCCTCGGGCCCAACCCACTCCTTCTCAATGCCATGCGCGGGACCCCTGGGTAGCACTCGCAGCTCTCCACCAAAGCATATGAAAAGATACTTCCACCTGCTTAGAATTATCTCCCTGCTCTTATTGCTGTCCGGAAAAATCCACCCAAACCCAGGCCCTGGTGTCTCTGGCCTACCTCGCACTCCCCGCAGTCTCGGGCCTCCACATAGCATCCATAAATATATGCAGCATGCTAAAAAAATCTGCTGCGCTTCAATGCTGGATCACCATGCACCAACCAGATGTCCTTGCACTGGCAGAGACATGGGTCTCCAAGTCCACCTCTGATGCCTTCATCTCCTTCCCCGGTTACTCTCTCTTCAGAATGGATAGAGTTGGCAAACAGGGGTGGCTGTAGCAAAATCGTGCGTGACAATTTGCTAGAACCAAACCATGCCCCACCAGCTCCTGGAGCATGGGGCACAAGTCATGTCCCTCAAGATCACCCATGACCCCTGAAAGGCCCCTAAAATAATCATGGTGGCCTATATCCCGCCACGTAAACAAACCCTTGCACTACACTCCCCTCATGTAATACATTGCCAGTCTCCTTCACAAATCTGAACACACACTACTAGGCGACTTCAATGTGAACTGGCTCACCAACACTGCCGCCTTGGCCAAAGATGCACTTGCAGCCCTTGACCTCCACCAGGTCGTAACCCAACCAACTAGATACAACCCCACTACCAGAACGCGTACCTTGTGGCATATTATACTCTCAAACTTGCCCCATAAAACTGCAGACATCACGGTCCTACCAAACTTCCTCAGCGACCATTCCCTAGTAATATTCTTGTGTTCCTGCAGGTGACCGGCACAAACACCTAAGGTCACTCACTAATGGCGCCTTCGCCCTGGTAATATCTTGAAATTCAAGCAACATCTTACACACTGGGACTGGTCCCCAATTTACCAGGCCACCAGCATTGATGTGGCACTGAACTATTTCACCAAATCCTTCACTCTGGCATGTGATACCTTTGCTCCACTAAAAAAGACTCACACAAACAATAAAATGAGCCCTGGATTATGCCACCCCTCATCCGGCAGCTCAAAAATAGAGACAATCTGTGGTACAGATCCTCTGAATCTGGCAGCTGGCAGACATGCAAGCCTATCATGCTGAACACAATAAATGCACTTGGGCCATTCATAAGGTGAAAGCCAAATACTACAGGTCCACCTAGCCACTTCTGGGAGTCATCCTGCAATTTCTGGGATAACAAAAACCCTGAATGGCAAAACTCAGGCCCCACCCCTCCCAGATCACATCCAATGGCACAATCACCACCGACCCAAAAGAAATAGCAGATAGTCTCAACTTAACTTTACATTCCTGAGCTCTATGATCCCTAATAATTTCTTTGACCCAATAACTGCAGCCGCCCACCCACCTCACACACCCACCTTTCTACTTCCGGACTGTCACACCCAGGAATAAACGGCAATAATTTGTCTTACCTCTCCAAAGCCTAAATGGGTCAAGCCCTAAACGACCCTGAATATAAGGCTCCTTAGCCTGGCCCTGGGCCGTGCTGCTCCTCCCGCTCACTGGCCTGCTAAACTGCTCCCTCTGCCTTGGACAGTCTACCAATGACTGGAAAAATGCAGAAATAACACCCACCCACAAAGGAGGGGATAAGCTATCCCCTGGCAACTACAGGTCAATTTCCATTATCCCTCCTCTCTCCAAAGCCCTAGAAAAGGTAGTGGCAAACCAATTGACAAACTACCTAGAAACCCACAACCTGCTCTGCAAAGAGCAGCATGGTTTCTGTTCAGGCCATAGCACCACCACAGCCCTCCTAGAATTCTCCAATTTCATCCACTCTGCTCTGGACAAGGGATTGCTGGCAGGAGCTGTGTTTATTGACCTCTCCAAGGCCTTTGACATGGTCAGTCACCCCCTCCTGCTTAGCACCCTCTGACAAACGGGTTTCTCCCAAGGACTCTTGGACTGGTTTACAAGCTACCTGTCCTCCAGGACACAATGTGTGAAAATTAATATGACACTTTCCAGTACCCCACCCACACCCCATCCATTCAGGAGTACCACAGGGCTCCATATTGGGACCGCTACTCTTTAGATTGTTCCTCAACACACTACCCCCTCCTGCCCTGGAAAGATCCTACTCTATGCAAATTATGCTGTCTTCTGTGCCTCACACCCCAGTCCCGCCAGTCTTCAGACCTCACTACAACACCCTTTCAGCCTAGCTGAGTATTGGTTCACAGAACATCGGCTGGTTCTGAACCTAAAAAAAAAAAGTCCATGATATTTGCACACCACCAGAGCAAACTCAAAAACACGGAATTGCAGATTCTCTCCAGTTCCCTACACCCCATTTAACAGGTCACAACATATAAATACCTGGGTATAACTTTTGACACAGCTCTCACCTTCCATGCACAAATCAACACCTCTCTTTCGACTAATATGCGTATCGGCCTCTCTACCACCACAAAAGGCAGCCTACCACTTGAAGCCTTAGGCTAGCCATCACCTCCTTGGTCATGCCCCTAATCAACTATGGCCTATTGGTCTACACCGCTGTGGACACCACAGCCATCAGCAAAATAAAGGTGGTTATTAATAAAGCATGCAGACTCCTGTCTGGAACTGACCGAACAATGCACCTGCACCTCTACTCCTTCACACAGATACTCAGTTTCTAAGAAGACTCCTGTACCAGTCCTGCCTCATGACCAAAAAGATCCTCCATGGGAAAACACCACCTGGAGTCTCGTCCTGTCTCCACTACTGCCACACCCTGTCTCCACCGGGTGCTGATAAATCCTCTCTAACCATCCAAGGGTAAGGACCTCTGTAGCCCAAAGATCCTTCCCGTCAGGGCCCTACCTGGTTCAACTCCCTGCCTCCGTCTGTTACCAGTCTGCCTCAAACTTGGTGCTTTCAAAGTAGCCTTCAGAAACCACCTTCTCACTACCCGATCCTGTATATGCCCATGACAATGAAACAGCAGCTCCAGGCCCCACGGGGCTACACAAAGACCCCCACAGAAACAGACTAGGCCTTCTGCTAAAGATTATCTAATAGACTGCCCCAGTTATACATCTGCTGTAATGTATAAAATAGCGAGCCTGCTGACAAAGTCTGCCTAGCAGACTGCCTAGATATTATAGTAAGTTGTAACATGCCTCAGCATTATAACTACTTTGCCTAGCTAACATCTTGTATAGGCCCTCCATAGGCAAATTGCCTCCTCTGTAATTGTTATCGCTGTACAGTCAATGGAAGTAAGCAGTGGTACCATATTGTAAACTATGTAATGACCTTCTCTACTGTGTTACATGTTTATGTGTTACTATGCTGTATGTTATGTATTGTGCTTTTTGACATGGAACCTTTGGAAATTAGTCTATGACTTAAAAGATTGTAATTCTGATATCTTGCAAATAAATAAAATAAAATAAAAAAAACAACCACCTGAGGCGGGATGTTATCCCAGCATAACACACACCCTGTTGTGCATTATTCCTTTAATATAAAATCTGCAATGGAAGAAATCATTTGGGGTTGTAATTAGCATGTTTAATGAAAAATGACAGATTTGGGAAGAGGAATAGCAACAGAGGACCCCAACTACTAAGTCCTCACTAAAATAGACAAGAATGCAACACATCCTCTAAGATGTTCTATCATGCCCAGTGTGTGTGGGTAAACTAAGAACACAGCAAAATGCAATTACAGATTTTTTGTGTGCAGGAAGTACAAACAACTCATATCTCTCCTCAAAGACACGCTGCTAAAGTTCAAGGATTTTGCATGGAGGAGGACTTTCTGTGGGTGAGGATAGATGTGGAATCTGTTTACATAGTTATTAAACACGAGGAGGTTGTGAGAGTTGTGGACTGTTTTGGTGAGTAGAATGGACAGAGATACTGTCCCTTCTAACTACATTTTGCAATGCTTGAATTTTATGTTAAGACACAATTTCTCACCTTATGACAAATTTTTTTTCTTTAAATTCGTGGTACAGACGAGGGACTCCATGGCCCCCCATCTATGCTAACCAGTTTCTGAGTTAGTAGGTAACATACTGTGTTTTTGACAAGAACAAGAACCCATACACAGGCAACCTTGTTAAGCAGTTTCAATATATTGATATTCTCTTTGTATAGGAGGGGCACAAGGAAGAAACCAGATATTTTATTGACTGATTTAATTATTTAAAGTTAAGATTTACATTTGCAAATAGTCAAGATAGTTAAATTTCTTGGAGCAGCCTCTGAAAAGTGCCTGTCATGACAGAGGAGCGACATGGTGGATTCTCGAGGAACTACTCAGTGACTGACATATATAGGCACAAGTTTAAAGGCAATAAAAATTAGTTTCAGTTCAGTAAAAGGCCTCTGGCAAAAAGGCACTTTCATTCAGCTTAACACAAAAATAGAAATAAATGAAAAACCTCAAATCCAGAGCAAGCTATTTTATAGTCCAGTGTCTATGCTACAACCAGCAGCAAGCATTCAGCCTTTTCTCTCACTCCACTCTCCTTTCTCGTCCCTTTTTATGGGGCAAAGGAGAGTACCTTTAGCACTCCCAATCCTTCCTTGGAAGAGCCAACAGCATGTGCAACTACTGTAATGCAAGCCTGGGGTCTTACAGAGCCAACAGGAAATCAAGCATAGTTGATTTTACCACCCCCCCCCTTGTCCTTTGCAAACCCATATTGTGTGTGTGTGTGTGTGTGTGTGTGTTTAAGGGACATAGAAAACATACACCCAGTCACATACCCTCCACTTCAGAGATCTGCACATGGCATCCTCAGCAATGGCCACCTTAGACCCACCTTCCTGTGGAAAGTAATCAGCATTGCTATGCAGGAAGCCTGCTCCATGGTGAACTTTGATAGAAAATAGCTGAAGAGTCAGGGTGACCCAGGAATTGCATCCCACGTGGAATGGATCAATGGGAGAATGGCATAATCAGCGACCAGCATAAACTTCCTCTCCAGCGAGTTGAACACACAAGTCTATCAATGCCCACCTCACCCCAAGACATTTTTTTCCCAGCATTGCATTTAATGCTGACAGGAAAAAAAAGCTTTCTATCTAAATATAGGATGGGGTGAATCCAGTACTCAAAGCCCTGGGAAGGAACTGAATCTAACCCTACCTCAGAAGCGTCCCCGTTATAAATGAAGGGGTGGGTGAAATCCAGACTCTGTATGACTAGACTTTCATGCATCACTTTTATTATGATCAGAAATGCAGTCTGACACTCAGTGGATCAGTAAATCATATTTGGATGGTCTTAGTCAGGGTAAGTCAGCGGGGCAGCGAGAGTCAAGGATTACAGAATAAACCGGCAATAATACCCCACAAGACCAAGAAAGGACCTTACCTGTTTCTTAGTAGTCAGAATGAAGCAGTCTGCTAGAACCTTTACTTTATCAATAACTGTGTGTATGAGGCCATATCCAGCCATGTATCCCAAGTATTCTGTTTACTGCTGCCCAAGGGTGCACTCTGTAGCATTGCCATGAGGTCTTTTTCCCTGAGTGATTCGAGTATGTTGCCCACATCCAACAGATGGCCGTTTCAGTTAGAGACAAATATAACAATGTCATCTACTATAGGTACACTGCTGCATACAGCCCTTGGGGATGGAAGATGCAGCCCATCATCTGCTGGAATGTGACCAGGGATCCTTGCAATCAAAAGGAAGCACATTAAGCTGATACAGACTAAACAGAGTAACAAAGGCCATTTTCTCATGGACTCAAGAGTTAACAGGATTTATCAACACCCATTCAAAAGATCAAGGGTTCAGATGTATCAGACTATTCCCAGTCAGCCCAAAATTCATCCACCTTGGTGTAGGATACACATCAAACATAGAAATGGCACAGACTTTTTAGAAACTACAAAATTGACCAACCCTATCGGGCTTGACCATTCACTCCTGGATTACTCAGTGACCCCCAACACCAACATAGTCTAGATTTCATCCTACATGTTTTCTTGACTTCTTTGAGTTTTTATGGTTGTTGGTGGATCCAAACACCTAATTCTGTGTTGAGTGGTGTTGGATCACATGGGTTCATCCCAGCTTCAGCCTCTGAGCTTTCTGTTTCTGGGTTGTATCAAGCCGATCATGTACGGGCCCTTAGTTACTTTACAATTTTAGAGCATCCTAACTTGGAAAAACACCTTTATTAACTCTTTGACCACTGACTGGGCAATAAAAACATGTAGGAGAATAGCCTCTGTGTATCAGGTGGCATAGTCCATTATAACCATAACCCACCTGCACTTTTTATCAAGTGACCCATCATGGCCACCACAGTTTATTCAAATGATGTGGTTATTTTGGGCACTGGAATCAAAGGAGCCATCTTTAGAAACATAGAAACATATAAACTGATGGCAGATAAGGACGCCTGGCCATCCAGTCTGCCATTTCTGATGAATTATTTTCCCTGTAGACCCTCCTTGGTGTCTGGCACTGTCTCTCTTTCACCCCTTCCTTTCCCTTATGATTCCCTTGTGCTTCTTTTTTGAATCCCATCACTGTTTTCACCCCACTATCTCTGCTGGAAGACTGTTCTAGGCATTTACCTCCCTTTCTTTGAACATGTATTTCTCACATCTCTCCTGAACCGACCTCCCTCCAGCTTCATACCATGTACTTATGTTCTAGGGTACACCTTCCTCTGAAAAATTCCCCCCACCTGAACCTTATTCACCCTTGTGAGGTATTTAAAGGCTTCAAACATGTCCCCCCTCTCCTCTCCTCCAGGGTGTACATACAGAGTTCCTTTAGCCTCTCCTCATAGGGCTCTTGATGCAGACTCTATATAATCTTAGTAGCCCTCCTCTGGACTAACTCCACTCTGTCTATGCCTTTCCTGAGGTGTAGTCTCCAAAACTGGACACAGTACTCCAGGTGGCATCTCACCAATGACCTATATAGGGGCAACAGCACTGTCTTCCTGATGTGATACCCCTACCTGTACACCCTAGCACCCCACTAGCTCTCCCAATTGCTTTGTCACATTGTCTGGCCACCTTCAGGTCATCCAATATGATTACCCCCAGGTCCCTTTCCTGCTTGGTCATTGCAAGTATCTCCCCCCAATTTGTATTCCACCTCCTGGGTTTCTGTGACCCAAGTGCATTATTTTGCACTTTTTTGCATTAAACCTTAGCTGACAAACTTTGACCACTCCTCCAGCCTTTTAAATCTCTTGCTATCCTTTGCACCCCCAAGTGTGCACTCTGTTGCAGAGCTTGGTGTCAACCACAAAGAGGCAGATCTTCCTTTCCAGTTCTTCCGCTATGTCACTAACGAAGGCATTAAAGAAGACCGGTCCTACTACTGACCTCTGAGGCACCCCACTGGTCACTGCTCCCTCCTCAGAGTGAACTCTATTTACCACTGCCCTCTACCTCCTATCCTCTAACCAGTTTCTTACCCAGGTTACCACCTTATTGCCCACCCCCATGCTACCCAACTTGTTTACCAGTCCTCTATGTGGAACAGTGTCAAAGGCTTTGATGAAGTCTAGGTAGGACATGTCCATCGCCCCTCCCTGATCCAACACCCTGATTACCCTGACAAAAAGATCTATTAGATTTGTTTGGCACAACTTTCCCTCTGTGAAACCATACTGCCTCAGGTCCTGCAGTTCATTGGATTTCAGGTTTTCACAATCCTTTCCTTTAATAGTGTTGCCATTAATTTCCCCACCACCACAGTCAGGCTGACATACCGATAATTGCCAGGCTCCTCCTTGCTACTACTTTTGTGAAGTGGGACTACATCTGCCTTCTCCAGCCCTCCTAAACCACTCTGGTCTCCTGTGAACTGTTAAATAAGTCTGCCAGGGTGCAGCCAGCACCTCCCTGAGTTCCTTAGGCATTCTTGGGCATACCCCATCTGGCCCATTGGCCTTGTCCACCCTCAGATTAGTGAGTGTTTTCTTGACCTTCTCCTCAGAAAAGGGACTGGTGTCCACTTCCATTCCTCAGTATCCATTTGCTATGAACTGTCTCCAAACAGGTGCTTCGAATGCCTTTCCAGGGTGATGCTGTTATCTAGGGTGACTAGCCCAAGCACTCTTGTACAAGTGATGGCATATAAGCATAGATTAGCACAGACTACAAAACTAAGCCAAACACATTATTTATTGCTCACCATCATTTCAGGAATGCATCACATCCTTTGATACATAGCTTAGTTTAGAACAGAGACAGATTATGACACCCTCTGACTAAGGCTCAGAGTGAGCCAAAGCATTGGGGTACAGGTTTCTATGCAGGATGAGCTGACTGCAGTTGTAATATTTTTTCAGTGGGCTAAGCTAAGCTATATATCAATGGATGTGAGGCATTCCTGAAACGACTGAGCAATAAATAACATGTTTCCCTCAATTTTGTAGTCCATGCTACTCTGTACTGGTGTGTGCTATCACCTGGACTTCTTATGCTGTGAACACTGAGCAGAAGTATTTGTTTAAAATGTTTGCCTTTTCTTGGTCATCCTTCATGCAGTCCCCTCACCCCTTCTGTAACCATACAATCCCTCCTATAGTCCTCCTTTTCTCGCTAACATACCTGAAAAAAATGTCTTGTTCCCTTTTGATACTGTCTGGGCTATTCTTTCATCAGTTCGTGCCTTTGCACTCCTTACTGCTTTGCCTGCCTCCCTCTGTTTCCCCAGATACACTTCCCATCCTCCTCTCTCTGGGTCACCTTATACCTCCTGAATGCCACTCTTTTTGCCTTTACCATTTCTGCCACCTCCCTTGAGAACTTTAACAGTCTCCTCTTCCTACTGCTTTTGCTTACTTGCTTGACATACAGATTTGTTGCCTTTACTATGGTCTCTTTTAATCTGTTCCATCTGCCCTTCACCCCCCCCCCAGACATCTCCCCCAGCCAGGTCTATTCTGAGGTATTCCCCTTTCTTTGCAAAGTCAGCCCTTTTGAAATCCAGGAACCTTGCCCTTTTGTGGTTGGATTCGCTGCAGTTCTTACTGTATGTTAAACTACACTGTGCAATGATAACTGGTCCTCAGATGATTCCCACCCTTACGTCTGCAACACTGTCCCTGTTAGTAAGTACCACGTCCAGTATTGCACCCCCCTCCCCGAGTGGGTTCACTGACTAGTTGCTTGAGGAATGGCCCTTGCAGGAGTCAGGATGTCTCTACTTCTAGCTGATAATGCAGCAGGGAGGCTCCAATCTACATCTGGCAGATTAAAGCCCCACCAGCACCACTCCCCTTCTCAACCATTTTGCCAATACTTTCTAACATTTCTTTATCTAAGTCCTCCCTGTGTGAGACACCTGTAGACCACTCCTATCTGAATAGTGGCTCAGTTTCCTGACTAGGAAACCACAACACCTCCCCGAATTCCCTGTACCTCCTCTGCCTTTATATTTTCCTGAATATAAGCACCACTCCCCCTCCTTTCCTTCCTACCCTGTCTCTTCTAAACATTCTGTAGCCAGGTATGACCATTTCCCAGACATGGCTGTCAGTGCACCATAACTCGTTAATGGTCACAATATCCCGGTCTGCCTCTGCCATGGTGGCCTCCAGGTCTGGTATCTTATATCCCAGAGTTCTAGCATTGGTACACATGGCTGTCCAGATTTTGTTAGCCCTTTTCTTTTCCCTTCCCTCTTTTTCTAGCTGTTCCCCCTTCCACACCATTTAATTTTTCTGCTCCCCCCCCCCCACTAATCCCTTGCTACCTTAATTGTCCAGCATCCCAGTGGGAATCAGTCCTCTCAGGATTTCTCTCCCCTCTATCACAGCCTGCGGGTGGGGGCAGTTACTGCCTTCCCTTTGCCTTCTGCCATCCACCCTTGGCTAGTTTAAATGTTAATCAAAGTAACATTTAAACTGTCCTCTGAGGACTGCTGTTTTCTTCTTGGATGGATGCAGGTCATTCCCCCAGTGTAAACTCTGACTCTCTAGGTGGAACCCTAGCCCTCAATGTAGCCATACCCCTCCTCTCTGAACCATTCCTACAACCAAGAGTTGAAAGCCTTAGTGCAGAGTTCCCTCTCCTTCCCCCTGTGGTAGTCAGACAGCACTTCTACATATGCTACAGTGTGTGCTGCTTGCTTGAGACCCTTTAGGCTTCTAGGGGCTACCAACTAACACTCTCGTGATGAAGCACAAAAGTCTGCTACTTCTTTCCATTTGCCAGGCCAGAAAACTGAGCAAGTAGTCACTCTTTCATTTCTCCTGTCCAAATGAACAGAAATCAGAAGAGTATGGAACAACCTCCACATCTCCCTTGTTTTGGACTGGAAAACCATTTGCTAATATCACAAAGTCCCAACTGTTTTGTAGGTTCTACCATGACCAAAATGTCATTTTTTGTTTAAACGTTGGAAAGCATTTTGCTTCTCATTCATCTGTCACTTTACCATTTATTACAATTAAGTTCTGACAGGGGTTTAAGAACCTTATAAGCTCTTTGATCAGATATCATATCGGCTGGGTTTGAAAAACATCCAGCTTGACCTGAAAGGGTTTCATGAGCTCCTGTGAGGTGGATGCCCTTCTCATGCCAACCACCTTGGGCCCTCCTCAAACCCAGGTCTTTGCTCTCCCCAAACAGTACAATTTCAGAGTAGTGTTTTCTTTTTTTCTCCCTCAATTCTGCTCCCAAGTATTTATTGGGCTTCCCTTCTAGGATATATTGTGATGGTTATCGATTAATACATTTATCTGTGCACCAGAACATTTACAGTTTGCTACTCATTACCAGGACTGCCTTTTTTATCAAAAAAAAAATCTCCTGACCAGGAGAGTTCAGGCTTCAGACTTTTTTTTCTAATCGAGCTCTAAAATATAAGGGCCAATGTTCTCTATTTACCCTTTGCATAACTTAACTTTTGATCACAGGTAGGACATAGAAGGACAAACGTTCAAACCAAATTTAGAATCATTTTGTTTTTGTTTTATTAAACATGATGAAAGCTAATTTAATAAAAACATAGACAGACTGGGAAATGACTGCATATACATATTTAGTTTCATGAACAGAGTCATGATCTAGCACTTGTACTTTCTGTATTCTCATGATTAATGTTATGAGTAAATGAAATAGGTTTATTCCAAAATAGTTAAGAAAAGTACATACCACTCTCCATATAAAGCAATGATTGAAATGCAGAACTTGCTACTATGCTGGTATGACATCCTTCACATCCACCAATCAAACCTGAATATCATCATACCCCTTCAGAGTCCTGAGTGCAGCTTATATTAGGTAGGAACTCTTGAGGTCATCTCAGTAAGGTTTTTTTTTAGCTTAAAATACTCAGCTGGTTTCATGCTTCCAGTTTTTGAGTAGATACCTCCTGATAGTAGAAGATATAGAGAATAATGGATGGGTAGCCATGCACAACAAGCCTGTGTTGCCACAGAGAGGTATGAGTTACATTACTAACCTCGAGAGTGAACAGCATGAGGTCAGTGATGTAATCAGAACCCTGGAGGTGCCAAGACAGGCATGTTAGGCAAATGATTTCCCATCTACTATTATTTAGTTTACAGTTCTGCATTTTTATTAATAATTTTTATCGGAGTCAAAGTGGTTTCAGTAAGCTGCAGCAGAAGAAGACAGCACTGTCAAAAGCAGAAAGAGAGAGTGTCAGCTAAGTAATGCACCAAAATCTATGGATGAAAATTTCAATTTTTAAAAAGAATAGGTTTACCCATCCTTACTGGGTAGCTGATTTTGGCTACTTGTGGGCTGGTTGGCAGTGGTCTTGCTGTCGCAGCATTCTTTGGTCTTCTGCAGCCAAGTTTTCAGTTCATGACTTGAGCTATTTGCAGTGCATACTGTGCTGTATAATAAAAAGACAGGTGACAAGGACTTCTGATCAGCTGGAATGTTGTACCAAAAAAGGGCTATTCCATGACTTTTGAAATGTGGATCAACAACATTTCTGCAAGGAATGAAATCCATGCAGAACAAAGGACAAATATACACTATATTGTGGTTTAAAGCTCCCTGAAGGATCTGAACTCTCCTCAAAAGCAAAATCAATATACTAGTCAACTCTGTCATTTCTTCTGGCTTGTAAAATTGCATTGCATGAGGCTTTTTTCATAACTGTCTGCAGGTAGGAATCTATTGCACCTTCTTATCAAGAAACAATGACAAGTACAGTGCTTTACCAGTTCAAATCCAGCTCATTCGGGAGTCCATTGCCAAGCAGAAAAGAGGAAAGGACTGCCTGATGGAAGCGCTGCTTTTTTTCTGTGTGGAGATTACTTGCTTTGTGTGGGCTGTGAAGGGGTAATGTAGGGAAAATTGTGATTTTTTTCAGTAGCTTGGTGAAGTGGGATGATGCTGAACGAGGGAGGGACACAACGGACTGCAAGAGGGATGGACGCTGGGACCACATGATTTGAGGTGACAGGTCTCTGGACCATAAAGGGAGCCATTTTGGTAGTCCTTTTCATTTGGGAGTCCATCACTGAATGGAACAGATGAAAAGACTGCCTGAGGGAAGTGTTGTTTTTTGTGTGGGGATTACTTGCTTTGTGTGGACTGTGAAGTGGTAATGTGCAAATAAATTGTGTTTTGTTCCTGAGGAGTTGGGGGGAGTATGAAAGAGGAAGGGGTAGCAAGGGACTGCAAGAGGGCCAGATGCCAGAGCCATGTGACTTGGAGAAGCCAATAGAGTGTCTGGTACCCCTATAAAGTACCCAGGGGACCAAGCAACCCTGAAGCATGAGTGCCACGAAGCAGGAGTGTGGTGCCTGACTAAGTATCATCTGTAGGGCATCTGCAGGGAGAACTTCAGGCTGCAAGCTGTACTGGGCAGGGCACTGGGTGAGAGGGGCCACCAGGAGTTAAGTAATATTTCTTCTGGAGGGACTGAGGCTACCTACAGAACACATGGGAGGACACCATAACACAAAAAGAGATGAGGCGTTTTGGCAGGGGTCTGCCCAGTTGAAGGTAAGTTATAAGCAGCTGGGGTACAAGCAGCAAAACTAGGAAGAGAACTCAGGGAAGATGTGGAGGACCAGGGAACTGGAGCAGCAGCAGCCCAGGGGCAGGCATGAAGCCAAAGGATGGATGAAGAAAGAAGAATACAGGTGGAGGCTGAGAAGGTGGTAAGCTGCAGCAGATGTGGGGCAGCCATCTTTGTAGGAACACTGTGAAGAGCAAGGGGTTGTTCTGTCTGTAGGTAGCCTAGTTAACAAGCAGGAAGTAGGGTGGCTGTGATTGGATCTGTGGAGTGTAGGGTGGAGATGGTGGGGTATGCAGTGGAGCAGTGGATGGCTCCTCCAGGCAGCACAACAGGTAGGCATAGGACAGAGTGTGGGAGGCAGCCAATGGGGCCAGGAGCAGCAACTCCTCAAGGACTGGGGGGAGCCGAGTTGGGAAAGTGGCAGGTGGTAAAGGCCAGGGACAGGGGGAGGATGGGATCAGAGCAAGAACATGGAAAGAAGAGGTGGGGCAGGACAATGGAAGAAGACCAGGATAGAGGATGAGGATGGAGTCTAAGAATAGGTTCTCAGTGCTGCCCAGTTTGGAGGGACAGGAGGCAAAGGGAGAAGTCATTGAACACATGAAGAAAAGGGGCACTAGCAGTGGCAAAGAGGGTGGTAGGGTAGTAGAGAGTGAAGCCGAGACAGTAAAGTGTAGCAGGGGCAAGGGAAATAGTAGAGCAGTAGGGGGTAGAGGTCACAATAAAGAGTGAGGGAGAGCTGCTGGGGGTTATAGGAGGGGAAGGGATAGTCTGAACAGGAAATGAAGAGGAGCAGGGGAGAGATCAGATGAGTAGGTAACACGGACAAACAGGGAGTTGGGAGAGACAGGAAGGGGGAAGCAGGGGTCTAGATTGTGGAAAGAAGGAAGGGCATAATATGGAAGGAGGGCAGGTGATAGGAGAGATGGTAGTCATACTGGGAGATTCAATACTGAAAGCGGTGCAATAAGGAGGCAATGGTGCAAGGAAAATTCACGCATGGGTGAAGTGTATGCAAGGCATGACAGCAGGGAGGGTGGGGCAAATTATTCCAAAGAGTGTGGGGAAGGTATGGGATAAGCCTCACATTGTGGTACACCTAGGCATGAATGACCCAGAAGGGTGTAGGGTGGAGAAGGAGCAAGGCAGGTTCAAAGAGGTTGGAACAATCTGTAGTGAGGGGAGGAGATCAGTTGCATTTTTTGAGGTTCTTCCAGTCCCTAGGGCAAGCATTACTAGAAAGCAAAAAATTGAGGAATTAAATAAATCGTTGGGAGTATGGTGTGAGAGCAAGGGGTACGGGCTGGTGGGTGGAGGAGGGAGAACATGGGAAAAGGAGGAACTTTATGCACTGGATAGGCTGCATTAAAGTAAGAAGGGCATGGGGCTCCAGAAACAGAAACTAGAGGAATTCATATCGACTAAAATTAATTTAAACTAAGGGGGGAGCATAAGGCGTGTGCAAATCGGTGCCACCAGGTAAGGGAGGACTAGAAGATCTCCACCCAGTAAGTCCGGAGCTGAGGAGGGACATCAATAAGTGGTGGTAGCAGGAGGACCGGGTAGGGGAAAGGGGTAGCAGGGGTCATGTTGGAAAGTGGTATTCTTGAATGCAAGGAGTCTGGCAAACAAAGCTGTAGAGCTTCAAGCTGTGGTGTGGTGGTGGAGGGAGAGATCAATATTGTAACCATCACAGAGACTTGGGCCACCCAATACCACTAATGGGACTTTATGATCCCTGGGTACAGATTGCACCAGAAGGACAGAGGGGTGGGTGGCTATTTATGTAAGGACAGGATATTATGCACCAGGGAGGAGGGTAAGTCTGAAGCCTTATGGGTGCAGCTCCAAAACTCTAAAGGAAGGAAACTTAGATTGGGGGTGGTATACAGACCACCCTCACAGAATGAAGAAACTGACAAGGAGTTGGGGGAGCAAATTAGAAGGCTCAGTGTTAAGGGTAACACTCTCATAGTAGGAGACTTCAATCTGCCTGGGGTTAACCAGAGCACCCCAGTTACCTCTAGTGCCAGGCAACAGGTAGCCCTGGAGACCTTTCAGAATTGCTACGTGATGTAGGGGGGTAACAGAGCCAACCAGGGAGGGAAACATACTGGACCTTGTTTTGTCAAACGGGGAGCACACCCAAGATACAGTCATGCAGGCCCCCCTAGTGGGCAGCGATCACCGCACAGTGTGGTTCTTCCTCAGTTTGGGCAAGAAAGCAGTCAGGACCAAGATGAGAGTGGTGGACTTCAGAAGAATTGACTTTGGCAGGATGGAAGACATCCTAGAGGGGCAGCATGCCAAGGTCTGTCCAGAGGTAGATGCTGACCGGAAATGGTCTATTATCAACCTGGGTCTGATGAAGGCCACTAACATGTGTGCAAAGACTCAGAATAAGACGTCCAGGACCAAAAGAGCAAGCTGGCTCAGTGTGGAGGTAGCAGAGAATGTGAGAGAGAAGAGAGAAGCCTTTAGCAGGTGTAAGAGAACCAGGCAAGGGGCAGAAAGGGAGAAATATTTAAGGAAATCCAGAGAACTGAGCAGAGTGGTCAGGGTGGCTAAGGCTTCAAGGGAGCTAAGGCTGGCACAGGGGATCTGAAAAGGGGAAAATTATTTCTTCAGGTAAATAAGAGAGAAGAGGAGCTATAAGGATGGGATTGACTGGATCAAGAGGGAAGGTGGGAAGGCAGAAAGGAGGGTGGACCAAGCAGAGGCACCTAATGAGTTCTTCTGTTTGGTGTTCACCAGGGAAAAGAATATGCCTATGCTATTGAGAAAAGAGGGGTGGGAATGAGAGGAGCAGGGGTAACAGATGGGGTAATTCTGATGGATAGGGTTTTAGAGGGCCTAAAGGCCCTGCAGGTGGACAAGGCCCTGGGACAGGATGGAGTGCATAAAAGATTCCTGAGAGAGTTAGTGGAGGTCTTGGAGGGCCCTCTGGTGGACCTGTTCAACACCTCACTGGAGACAGGTGCATGCCCCAGGTCTGGAGGATGGCTCATGTTGTGCCTCTCCACAAGAATGGGCTCAAGGATGAGCCTGGTAACTACAGACTGGTCAGCCTTACCTTCATTTTGGGGATGTTAATGGAAACCATTCTAAAAAAGAGAGATTAGTGCTCTTTCTGGAAGAGACTGGTCTCCAGGATGAAAGGTGACTTTGGATTGTCTCAGGGAGATCCTGCTAGGCCAACCTAATTTACTTTTTCAATTGGGTCACAAGGGCATTCAACATGGACCATGCAGTGGATGTCCTGTATCTGGACTTCAGCAAAGCCTTCAACTCAGTGCCACATGGAAGGATGATCAGCAAACTGAGGAACCTGGGAGCCAGGGAGAAACTGGTGGGGTGGGTCAGAAGCTGGCTGAGGAGCAGACAGAAGAGGGTAATTGTAAGTGGGGAACCCTCAAAACCCAGGTCTGTAACCAGTGGGGTCCCTCAGGGCTCAGTGTTCGAACCAGTGTTATTCAACATCTTTATCGGGGACATAGCAGAAGTGATCAAGAGTAAAATCAGCCTGTTTGCAGACAACACAAAGATCTGTGTGACAGTGGACAGTGAAGAAGGGAGGCAAGAACTCAGGGAGGACCTGGCAAAATTTGAGCACAGATAAAGCCTACGGCAGTTGGGGTTTAACGCTAAGAAGTGCAAGGGCATGCACCCAGGAGCCAGAATCCCCAGGACAAGCTACTTGCTAGGAGGAGTGCAGGTATCCATTTTGAGGAGGAAAAGGACCTAGGGGTGCTAGTCACAGGGGACATGAAACATACTGGTAGTCCACAAACAACACAGTGAGCATATTGTGGGTAGTCATGCGATGAAAAAAATCCACTAAGGCACTTCAAATTGCAAAATATAACAATATTTATTTTGCAATTGAACATTTGCAATAAAGTGCTCCATAGAAATTTGCTTGTCATCTCTGACAATAAGGAAGATGTAAACAAGACAAAAGTGGACTCTATCAAATGTATTAGTAAGACCTACCCCAGTCCAATATGCCAGCTCAGTGCAGTAGGGTGGCAGCCAGAGCCAACAAAATGCTTGGGTGCATAGCCAGAGGAATTACATCTAGGAGGAGGAAGTCATCCTGCCATTGTACAGGTCACTGGTGAGACCACTTTTAAGTATGGTGTGCAGTTCTAGTGCCCTATTTAAACAAGCATTTGTCAATGCCGAATGTTTGCTTGCTGGCATTGGCATTGGTAGTGTAGGAGTTAGAGAGCTACATAATAGGAATGGCAGTGAAGTATTGAACTGAAGCCAACCCCACCACCACCCTGCGGAGACTGACAGGCACTGGGGTGTGCCTTTGGGTCATCAGGCATAACCGCCATGCCATTTCACCACACCCTACCCTGCAGACACCGACAAGTGTCACGGTGTGCCTTGGGGTCTTTGGCCCTTATTCTCACCCCATTCCATCAGGAAATACAGTGAGATGGGTGCTGTATAGGAGAATGGGGTGAACTTTGGGGCTGAAGAGTCCAAAGCACACCTCAATGCCTCTCATTGGCTGCAGGGTGTGGAATGTTATGAGCATTACAGGCGAGAATCTCAAGTCACACCCTGATGCCTGTCAATCTCTACAGGGTGGGCGTTATGGTTAGAAACCCTAACGCCTCAGGCGTTCATTGCATTTTCACTCCAAATTTTTCAATATGGGTTTTGTGACCCCACCTTATGAACAGTGGCAATATGAGTTTAGCGGCAGCTGATTTTGCTGTGACTATGCCATTTGGCACCACAGGTGTGAAACATATTTCGAACAGGATGTGAAAATGACAGCTGTACTATTCATGGGAGGTGCAAAAATGGCAATGTTGAAAATCTGCAAAGAAAATATTAAAAACTGGTGAAGTCCAAAATGTGCATAGAAAATAAGCAATGCACACCTGTAATGCAATTAATTTGGGGATTTTTCAGCAGATTGTCAACACAGGGATTTGGAACCTCTGCTCATGAACAGTGTCACTGTAATTTTCTTAATCTGTCCCGAACAGTGATTTCCCACAGCGACCACGCATTTCTGCGCTGGAAGTCGAAAACACATTTTGGCCATGTGTGAAAAATGACAGCTGTACTGTTCATAAGGAAGTGTAAAATGCCAGTGGTGAAAATCTGGACTGAAAAATATTAGAAATCCATGAACTTACGAGGGTCCGTGGAAACTGGCAATGGTCGCTTGTAACACAGTCATTTTATGGACTTTTACCAAATTTTAACATAGCCATTTTAACACCTCTGCTCATGAACAGTGTCACTGTGATTTTCTTAATCTGTCCCGGACATTGATTTTGCACACGACTGCGCCATTGTGCATTACATGCATGAAACACGTTATGGGTGAGATGTGAAAATCAACAGTGGTACTGCTCATAAGGAGGTGTGGTAAAATGGCAATGTTGAAAATCTGGAGTGATAATATTGAAAATTCACGAACTTACCAGCATGCGTAGGAACAGCGCAACATATGCTTGTAAAACAGTCATTTTTGGGAATTTTTTTATCAAATTTTCAACATAGCCATTTTAAACACCTCTGCTCCTGAACAGTATCACTGTGATTTTCTTAATCTGTCCCAAACATTGATTTCACACACCGACTGCGCCAATGTGCGCTACATGCACGGAAACACATTTTGTGCGAGGTGAAAAATGACAGCTGTACTGCTCATAAGGAGGTGTGGTAAAATGGCAATGTTGAAATCTGGAGAAAAATTGAAAATTCTTGAACTTCTGAAGGTATGAGCAGCGCAACGCTGCTCGTAAAACAGTTTTCTGGGAATGCCAACTAAATTAATATAGAGTTTTGGGGGCCCACCATGAACTGTGACACCATTATTCCATTAATCAGTCCTGAAAGGTGGTTCCATGCAGTGACCACAAAATCACCTTTCAGGCCTGATTAACAAAATGACTGTGACAGAATTCATGAGGTGGGGTCCCAAAACCTCATGTTGAAAATTTGATGAAAATTCCCAAAATGCCTGAGATATGCATAAAAGTTGAAAAACCTATTTATTCCATTATACAGCTTACGGCATTTCCTCAGTTCGTGGTCGGCTTTGAAGAGTGCAGATGTGTTCCTGGACCACCAAGATCATTGCGCCAGACTCAGAGGTAAGTATGGGGTGAAGATGTGTGTGGGAGAGGCAGGTGTGCAGAGGGTGGGCAGGGGTGGGGGAAGGGGTCCAGGACAGTCAGTGAGGGAAGATTTTCTTGCAGGTTTCTTTTTTCCTTAGGCGACATGGGACTTGTGCCGCTGGGGTGGGCTCCCAGCATGGCAGCTGGAAAGCTGCTCTGGGGGGGGCAGTGGAGCTGACGGGAATATCACCCCTGTCGGCCATACTGGACTGCTGCCACGCTGGTGGGCCCCAATGTTGCACCTGGTAGTCTCTGGGGGACAGTGGAGCTGGACGGGGATTGGGTACCCCATCTGCCATACGGACTGTTGCCATGCTGGGGGTGGGCCCCAGCATGGCACCTGAAACTCTGTTGGGGGATTGCAGCAGAGCTGACAGGGGATTGGGCACCCCCATCGGCGATACAGTGTGTGCATGGGGGGGGATGCATGAGCACGCAATATGCACACGTGTGTGGGAGGAGCACATGAGCATGCACTATCTTATTGCTGCTCACTGAAGCGGAGCTCTCCCTTTCAACTGTATGACACTACATTTTCAACCGCTGTCATAAACAGCTGCAGCATTCATTGGTGAACTGTGGCCGTGCATGCAAACACACTGACTGAATTGGAAGACAGGGTGCCACACCTACGAAAACTCGGATGATGGCACTATGTTTCTTGCGCATGCGTGCAAGCAAACATAAAAAGGATGTCAAACTACTGGAGGGGGTGCAGCAAAGAGTGACAAAGATAATCCTGGGACTGGGGGACAAACTCTATGAGGAAAGATTGAGAGAGCTCAATTTGTGTTCCCTGGAAGACAGAAGGGAAAGGGGAGGTTATGAACGAGACCTTCAAATATTTAAAAAGGTATGAATAGGGTTAGTATGGAAAGCATGTTCAGCTTAAAGGTAGGGAGGGTAATGAGAGCACACAGTGTGACACTGGAGGGTGAAAATTCAGGATGGAAATGAGGAGACAGTATTTCACAGAAAGGGTGGTGGCAAGGCGGAACAAATTATCGGAGGAGGTGCTCTCAATGAAGACTGTGGGCAGTTTTAAAAGGGAGTGGGACAGGGTCAAAAGCAAGGTCAATACTAAAGGGAGGCTATGGAGGGTGGCGGGCTGGGATGATCGAGTGGGGGGACTGGGGGGCAGCTGCAGTAAACTGTGAGATACACGCTCGAGCAGACTTGATAGACCTTTGGGTCTTCTTCTCCTGGCATTTTTGTATGTTCATATGTTCATAAATGTACTAGAAAATGAACATGGCTGAACTGGATGATTAGTCCTTGGCCAGACTATATTCGTACTGAAATGGTGCTGTCAATACAAAAGGCTTCATGGATGAACTACCTCTGCTTCCCAGAACAGCACCGGGCTGCAGCTCACAAGTACCCCAATACAGTTTGCAACATCCTTTTCCACTCTGTTGGCCATGTTTTTCTGGACCTTTGTCTAAGAGGAGCAACTCATGGATCCCTACTAGGCGAAAAATAAAGGCAGCTCCAGAAACCAGTGCAGCAACAAAAAAATAAAAACAAAACACGAAAGAAAAAAAAAGAAAATGCAGTCAAAGTCAAGCTTGTATGCTACAAAACAGTTTAATGAAGAAAATGTTTACAAAGTGCACAGTATACAGTGGCAGTTCACCACCAGACATTAACAACATTATTCAGCATGATTGAAGCTATTTCCCTTCCCCTAGTATGTGACCCTTTAACAGCTTAACCCTTTTCAAGTGACTCGATACACAGAAGCATATTTTTTTAGAACTCCATATAGAAAAATAATTGTATGTACAACTGTGAGGATGAAATTGATGCATCTATCTTTTGCCAGATTGTTTGATACATATTATCTGTGAGGAGTGGGGTGGTGGAGGTGATGGTGCTGGTTCTTTTCAGACAGGCTCCTAGAGCATGTTCACATTATCTGCAGTTTCTGCAATTAAAGGAAGAGCAGAACTCCCTTCTGTGGTATGGTGCCAGGCATCCTGAGCAGGTTGCACTTCTCATCACAGGATTAATTTGTTATTCTTTCACTCAGTGTGTAAGGAATGTTATAGCATGGGCTTTTTATGCTGACAATGTGATTGGCCAATAGTGATCAGGCAGCCTTGCATTAATCCTGCATATACACACACTTAGGGTGAGTAGGCTAAGACAAAAATAAGTATTCACCCTAAGAAAAAGTCATGAACAAAGTTGGCACTGCTTTTTTTGCATTCCTGGTGCAGAAAGTGACACTCATGTAATTAACATAGGCAGCATAACTGTCTGAGGTGGCCTGTTCACTGTTGTCAGTTATCTGTTGCATCAGAAATTTATTTTTAACATAATGTTTAAGTCTCCATGTTTCAAAAGTGAGAAATAGCAATACCTTGTGTCATGGAACATCTTGGACAATCTGTTGTCATCCTGAAGAACAGCGTTTTTAGAGACACACAAGTGTAGCAGTGAGACAGAGACATTACTAGTTCATCATGCAGCCATTGTTGCAATGTCAATACTGTGTGTGGCAAATTAAATAATATCTGTTTATCACTCTCCATACAGGGATCAACAGTGCATGTGACAAGGAGAGGAATAAATTGAATTTCCCACTCACCCACTCCGGCAAATTCGTTTGTACTCGGCATAATGTGTGAACTGAGTGCATTTATGTGCATGTATTTTTTCCAATGATAATAAATGCCATTGAGTCTTGAAAACATGTACAATTTGCATGTGTGCTCGCTCGCACTCAGGTAAAATTGAGCACTACAAATGTTTGAACTTTGCATCTCTGACCATACTGAGGTAGAACTGAGCACATCTCTGCTGTTTCCACAGTGCCGAAATTGTGAGCACAGTGGAGCAACTAAAAATGTGTTCTTCCATTTTCAAAAGAACTCGATCTGTAATAATTATTTGGAATGCACATTTTTTTTATTATACAGTTAAAAAATATAAAGATGTTGTTAGCGCATCTTTAAATCAATGTAGGGAACTGTATTAATAAAAGTGATGACTCGTTTCTGTACTGACAACTCGTTTCCCGTCTTCAACTGTGTGTAAGCTGACATCCCAACAGGTATATCTAATTTTTATTAAAACATTTATTGTAAACAGATAATATGTCAGATTCATATATTAACAGACATATAATGCAGTATTTAATTGCAGTACAGTTAAAATGTAAAAAAAACACAAATCTTTTTTTCTCGGGTACTACTTTATTAAGGGGAAAGATACATTAAAAAAGAAACACATATCAAGCCATTTAAAATAAAAACATTAATATTTATCACAGTCTAGTAAGCCCATGTTATAAGCGCAATAACCCACACCAGGGTGTGTGGTTACTGGGGATTAATCAACACCCTGGGTGCTGTGAGGACACTTAGCTTTGCCTTGTGCCTTGCAATGTACCCAGGGTGTTGATTAATCTCCAGTAACCACACACCCTGTTGTGGGTTATTGCTTACTTAATACATTGTACACTTGTTTGTTTCCTTGAAAATCTGAGCCACATCATCTGCAGAACTAGGGTCAGGTTGTTTGCATACACTGCCTGTAACAGTCGATCTTTCAGCCCAGGACTCCTTGTTCCACGGTCAATAATATGTGACAGGGCACGTTTTGTGCTGGGATAATGCCACTGCCACCTTGGGTGGGTTGAAGCATGAGGTCAAAGTTAGAATGCTTCCACCATCAATGAAGTGCCATTATCCCAGCTGAATACCCACCCTGGAATGCTTTGCTACAATTATGAAATGGGTCCATTAAGATTAGTAAACATTTGCTTTTTAATTTCTATAAATAAAGGTCAGAAAAAAGGCATACTGCGGATCATACTATGGAGTTAGGACCGCAGAAGGCATGATGCCTATAGTTACTGTCCCCACTGCTCAGTGGGTACAACTACAGAGGTTGCTCTCATATAAGTAAGTATCCAATTTAGCTTTGAAACCAACACAGGTTGATTCATTTATATACAATGGCAAATGATTCCACATTCTTTTTGTCTCTGGCAAAAAGTCACATTTCCTCATGTTCGTCCTAGGTACATAGTCCACTATTTGCTTGTTGTGTATTGGCAAATTATGCATCTGATCTTTGTATATGATCCCCAATTCCAGTGGTAGCTCATTGTCTCCCAGTATTTTCTGCAGACATAGCAAGTCACCCCTCACGCCTCCTAAGGCTAAGAGACCACAGGCCCAATTCCCCATGTCTCGTGTTATATGGTTTGTGTTTAAGGGTTGGGATTTGTTTAGTGTACCGGCGTTGGGCATTTTCAAGCAGTTTTATATCTTCTTTAAGGCCTGGACTCCAAAATTGGGAGCACTAGTCTAAATGTGGCCTAATCTAGGATTTATATAGTGGTAGCATTACTTGTAACTTGTTTCATTTTATTTGAAAAGAATCTCCAAATGCAGTTTGTCAAATGATTCACTCTCTTGACCATGTCTACAGTGATTACTACTTTTCATATTACTGTTAACTGTCACTCCTAAATCTTTGAATTCATCTACTACCAAAAGATTCTTACCATGAATCTTATAATCTTATTTAGGATTATTCCTGCCATAATGCATTACGACACATTTATCCAGACTGAACTGCATCATGTTGTTATCTGACCAATCTGCAATATAATTCAAGTCATTGATCATACTGGATCCAACTTCTTCACAGTTTACCCTCCCTCCCAGTTTTAAATCATCTGCAAAATAAATCAATTTATTTACTCCTGATACTTGAAGGTTATAGACAAACAAATTTAATAAATGTGATCCCAGTACTGATCCCTGAGGGACCCCACTAGACACATTACCGTCAGGTAATAGTATCCCATTTATTCAAACCTTTTGTTTTCTATTGGTAAGCCATTCTGATATCCATTTTACTAGCTTATTGTTTATTCCTAAACTGAATAACTTATTCTATCATCCCTTTATATGGTAACATATCAAAAGCTTTTCTGAAATCGAAAAATATTATATCAACTGCCTCATTATGGTCTAGATTCTGAGTAACCATCTCATAAAAACTTAACAGGTTTGTGTTACAAGTCCTATTTTTTGTGAATCCATGTTGTGTCCTTTCTATCAGGCCTCAATGTACAGAATTAGGTTCTTGGACATTTCATCTTTAATTATCACTTCAATTGTTTTCCCAACAATCGATGTGAGACTCACAGGTCTATAATTAGATGGTGTGGTTTTGCTACCCTTTCTATATATTGGAACTATAACGGCCCTCCTCCAATCTAACAGTACATGTTCTTCATTAATGGATTTATTTCCAATAATGGCAATAGACATAGCCAGTTCCTTGGCCAATTCCTTGAGCATACATGGGTGAAGTCCATCTGGACCTGGCGATTTATTACAATCCAGCTTATTCTGAATATATTCGGGCTTACAAATAGGAATATTACTTTGTGAGCATCTAGAAGCATCAAACCTGATGTCTTTCAATGTATTGCCATCCTGTGCATATACAGCACAACAATAATTATTAAATATTCTTGCCATATCATCTGGTTTATTATATTGTGCCCCATCCTGGATATTTATTTATTTATTGAAATGTTTCACCGGGAAAGCACAATGAACAACAAGTTGCTCTTCTCCTGGTGCGAATGGGAGGGTGGGGGTTACAAATGGATGAACTGAATTAAGAAATTTTCTTTACATTTAACATGAATGAGGAAGATAAACATACAATACATTTGGACAAATGACACACAGTTAATATTTAGCATACATTTAAATATAACTTTTCTGCAGAGGAGCATGCTATACATTTGGAATTTGAAACTGCCAGACAGAACAAAAAGTGCAAGTAATTAGCTCAAGGTGAACTAATTCTGATTTAAGTGCAACATAGTAAGAGATGACAGGCAGGGGAGAAGGGGGGTTGGACTGAGTAAGAAGGGCAAAGTCATGCCTACAGCTGGCCCCTTCAGGATGCAGAGAATCCTGCCAGGGGCAGAACGAAGCGAAGACTTTGACAAAAAAGGGGGGGAGGAGTGCGGCACTGGAAGGTCAGAGGAAATAATAGTAAGGGCAGGTGGATATAGATTTGGTGGGTGAGTACTGGTGGTGGAGGAGGGAAGGAAGAAGTTAGCCTAAATCCAGGCTTCTCCAGGATGCTGAGAACCCTGCCAGAGGCAGAATCAGGCAAAGACAAGTTGTATAGAGAGGACAGAGGGGAAGCGGGAGGGAAGAAAGTGGCTTGCTCAGTGCTAAACCTCTTCAGGATGCTGAGAACCTTGCCAAAGGACAACACTAAGCAAGGGGAGGTTGAAAATGGAGGAAGAAGGGGGTAGATGAGATGACAGGGGTAAAAGCAAGAGGGGGTAGGGAGTGAGGGAGAGGAGCGTGCTGGGGAAACAGGCTCAGAGGGGGTGTAGGTTAAGTGGTGGAGGATGTGGCACAAAGCAGAGCAGACTCATGGGAGGAAACAGATTTAGGAGGATTAAAGCAGGACTAACTAGCTGAGTGAAAGTTATGTAAGTGGGAGCTAGGAAACGGGAGGAGGGGGAGTGCCTTGTTTGGAGGAACAGATTAAGGAGGATTAAAGCAGTAGCAGCTAGATGAGAGAAAGTTATGTAAGACAGGGCTAGGAGTGGGAGGAGGAGGAGTGCCTTATTTGGGGAGTTCCAGATTTTGGGAAATGATAGGTGAAACCTGACTGTCTGATGAGAGTGGTTCAATGGAGGGCCAGCAAAGTACGAGTGTCTGTGAATCTAAGGGAGTTGGGGGAAGGGGGGACATGAGAGTTAGGGAGGAAGTTCACCTAGCCAAAATTTAGAAGTGAGTTTGGCACAATGAACAAGGTGCCTGTTGGCAAGTGGGGAAAGGACAGGGCGTGATAAAGGTCACAATGATGAGTGTGTGATGGAGCATCAAGGGCATAATGACAGAAGGCATTAAAGAAGTGTCCAATCTGGTTAGGGAGGAATTGGGAGCGGCACCATAGACTACATGCATGATAGTCAGAAATGGGAGGATCATCTTCTGAACTACTTCATGCAGTGCCATAGGAAGGATGCACTACGATTCCTAAATAAAGCACCAAGCTTGGGGTGCAGGTTTTTCACATACGTCCAGTGAAGTTGAGGTGTTGGTCCAACCAGGCCTTAAGGTATCTGAATGAGGTGTCCTCCAGGATTGTTCCATCAAGAGTATGGAGACGTAGGTAGGTAAGGCAACCTGGAGAGTCTCTGCCTAGTGCCAAAGGTCATAGAGGCAGTCTTTTTAGCATTTTGGAATAGTTGATGTGAGGCAAACCATAGCTGAACCCGGTAGAAGTCACGCTGAAGGGTGGTTGCTACATCAGCGGGGCATTTTCCAGAGGAGAACAGGACAGTATCATCGGCATACATATGGAGAGAGGAGGAGGAGGAGGAGCATACTGAGGGCAAGTCATTTGGAAAGATGGAGAAGAGGATGGGGCAAAGCACAGAGCCCTGTGGGACTCCTGTGAAGATTGAGGGGAGGGGGATTTCATCCTGGATCTTGACTGATTGTGCTCTGCCTGTGAGGTAAGCTCTAAACCAGTTCTGAGCAGGACTAGACCAACCAGCAGTCTTAAGGGAGTCAAGAAGCAGGGCATGGGGGAAGGGATTGCCATCTACCATGGTGGCAGCTTAATTCTTTGGGGTCCGGCCACTAGAGCCGTTTTTGCGATCATCCATCTAAAGCGCAAGCTGTTTTATTCTGGTTAACCATACTCGTTCTCCGGGAACCTCTCGCCATCCAACGAACCTAATTTCATCGAAATCGTCCAAGAAGAACTGACTCTACACTGTGGTATCATCCTGAACAGTGTCACGAGGGACAGGGCTGTTTCACACGGACACGCTGTAGTACTGGCTTGCTGACCAGAAGCTTCATAAGGCGCTCAGTAGCAAGGGTAAACATGGCAGCAAAGCACCGCTCTCACCACACGTCTAGCCCTCAAACTAGCCAATCTGCCTCTAGCATGACTGCGATGATGGCTAAGCTAGATACAATTCTTACAGACACTGCAGATCTCTAAATCTCTGCACAACAAACCAATAAGGAATTGGCCATCCTGGCATCAAGAGTCTCTCATACCGAACAAAAGATTCAGCACACAGTCACCACCGTCACAATACAGGAGAGCATGCTCCAAGACCATCACAACAAACCGAACTATCTGCTAAATAAGGTAGATGATCTGGAGAACCATGCCCACAAAAAAAATCCGTAATGTAGGCATCCCTGAATGGGCTGAGGCAGAGACATGATTGGGTTTCTCATAAATCTTCTGCCTGAGTTAGTACAAAGCAACAATCTGCCCCTTCCTGAAATTGAATGGACCCACAGATCCCTTGCCCCCATCTCTCCTGCCAGAGAGGCGCCTAGACCTATTCTATGTAAGTTCCTGCACTATCTGGTTAAAGAATTCTTCCTCAAACAAGCTCGAGACCATGGGTCTTTTCAGTGGCAGGATGCAGGTGCAGTCGTTCCAGGACTTCTCATTAGAGCTTTCCAACCATCGTGAGAGCATTTGCAGGGTGAAGCAAATGTGCTATCATTTCAGCATCCCTACTTCCCTAAGGTACCCAGCTTTGCTACGCCTGCAGGTGAATGGGGGCTATATTACATTTGACACCCCGACTGCAGCAGAACAATATGTGCAGTAATATCAGGACAAAGAACGCAGGGTAGACACTCAGGGCTCACCTCGTGGTTTGCAAGATGCCAATATGGAGGTGACACAGGCCATGGCCCAGGGGAGACCAGGATGACCAGCAAGAAAGCACACCTGCCCCAGCCTGGCAATCGCATGAAATGTTTTTAAAAAATCACTCCACACACCAGCCCCTCGTTCATCTTCAGCACTCCTCTCTCGCTATGAATCAGCACTCCTGCACCGCTCAGAATCGTCACTCTGCACTGCAGGTAAACACACTAAACAAGTGTTGTACTGACTTTTTATCTCCAAGTACAAAAAGCACAACAAGTGTACCGGGAGAAGTACAAATGAACTCTGAAGCAGGAGTGGAGCACTGAGAGGTGGGCACCTGACTACATGACATCTCAAATGAAAACACAAAACTGACACAAATGAGCAGGGCAGACAGCTGGCCATGTGGCTTTCCAACAGAAATAAAAAACATGAGTTACTCATCTTTTTCCTCATGTTCTCTTTTGTTCTTTTTCTTCTGCCGCAAAAGTCATGCCGGGGAGGAGTGCATACTTATGGTTTCACAGACAAACATGCAGTTCAACAAATTCCCCTTTCCCAAATAAAAAAAAATACAGAACAACAGACTCGCTCCCTTTTCTTCTACCAACTGTACAGGAGAACAACATGGTGGGGTGAATAGCAGAGTCACACACTCATACTAACATCACAGCAGCTCCACTTATTGGCCAAAACAAATAATATGCACTATTCTTTTACTAAGTATTCCTACCCCTTCAAAAAATGACACAAAAATATACTTTTAATAATTTTTTTTTCTTTTTTCTTTCAATTTGAGCCATTGTATACTAGGAACAATGAATCCCAGGGTGGGTGTTATGCTGGGATAACATACCTTCTCGGGTGTTGGATGCCCTTGACCTGCGGCCTCGGGCCCAACCCACTCCTTCTCAATACCATGCGCGGGACCCCTGGGTAGCACTCGCAGCTCTCCACCAAAGCATATGAAAAGATACTTCCACCTGCTTAGAATTATCTCCCTGCTCTTATTGCTGTCGGAAAATCCACCCAAACCCAGGCCCTGGTGTCTCTGGCCTACCTCGCACTCCCCGGAGTCTCGGGCCTCCACATAGCATCCATAAATATATGCAGCATGCTAAAAAAATCTGCTGCGCTTCAATGCTGGATCACCATGCACCAACCAGATGTCCTTGCACTGGCAGAGACATGGGTCTCCAAGTCCACCTCTGATGCCTTCATCTCCTTCCCCGGTTACTCTCTCTTCAGAATGGATAGAGTTGGCAAACAGGGCGGTGGCTGTGCAAAATACGTGCGTGACAATTTGCTAGACCAAACCATAGCCCCACCAGCTCTGGAGCATGGGGCACAAGTCATGTCCCTCAAGATCACCCATGACCCCTGAAAGGCCCCTAAAATAATCATGGTGGCCTATATCCCGCCACGTAAACAAACCCTTGCACTACACTCCCCTCATGTAATACATTGCCAGTCTCCTTCACAAATCTGAACACACACTACTAGGCGACTTCAATGTGAACTGGCTCACCAACACTGCCGCCTTGGCCAAAGATGCACTTGCAGCCCTTGACCTCCACCAGGTCGTAACCCAACCAACTAGATACAACCCCACTACCAGAACGCGTACCTTGTGGCATATTATACTCTCAAACTTGCCCCATAAAACTGCAGACATCACGGTCCTACCAAACTTCCTCAGCGACCATTCCCTAGTAATATTCTTGTGTTCCTGCAGGTGACCGGCACAAACACCTAAGGTCACTCACTAATGGCGCCTTCGCCCTGGTAATATCTTGAAATTCAAGCAACATCTTACACACTGGGACTGGTCCCCAATTTACCAGGCCACCAGCATTGATGTGGCACTGAACTATTTCACCAAATCCTTCACTCTGGCATGTGATACCTTTGCTCCACTAAAAAAGACTCACACCAAACAATAAAATGAGCCCTGGATTATGCCACCCCTCATCCGGCAGCTCAAAAATAGAGACAATCTGTGGTACAGATCCTCTGAATCTGGCAAGCTGGCAGACATGCAAGCCTATCATGCTGAACACAATAAATGCACTTGGGCCATTCATAAGGTGAAAGCCAAATACTACAGGTCCACCCTAGCCACTTCCTGGGAGTCATCCTGCAATTTCTGGGATAACAAAAAAACCCTGAATGGCAAAACTCAGGCCCCACCCCCCTCCCAGATCACATCCAATGGCACAATCACCACCGACCCAAAAGAAATAGCAGATAGTCTCAACGCTAACTTTACATTCCTGAGCTCTATGATCCCTAATAATTTTGACCCATAACTGCAGCCGCCCACCCACCTCACACACCCACCTTTCTACTTCCGGACTGTCACACCCCAGGAATAAACCGGCAATAATTTGTCTTACCTCTCCAAAGCCCTAAATGGGTCAAGCCCCCTAAACGACCCCCTGAATATAAGGCTCCTTCGCCTGGCCCTGGACGTGCTGCTCCTCCCGCTCACTGGCCTGCTAAACTGCTCCCTCTGCCTTGGACAGTCTACCAATGACTGGAAAAATGCAGAAATAACACCCACCCACAAAGGAGGGGATAAGCTATCCCCTGGCAACTACAGGTCAATTTCCATTATCCCTCCTCTCTCCAAAGCCCTAGAAAAGGTAGTGGCAAACCAATTGACAAACTACCTAGAAACCCACAACCTGCTCTGCAAAGAGCAGCATGGTTTCTGTTCAGGCCATAGCACCACCACAGCCCTCCTAGAATTCTCCAATTTCATCCACTCTGCTCTGGACAAGGGATTGCTGGCAGGAGCTGTGTTTATTGACCTCTCCAAGGCCTTTGACATGGTCAGTCACCCCCTCCTGCTTAGCACCCTCTGACAAACGGGTTTCTCCCAAGGACTCTTGGACTGGTTTACAAGCTACCTGTCCTCCAGGACACAATGTGTGAAAATTAATATGACACTTTCCAGTACCCCACCCACACCCCATCCATTCAGGAGTACCACAGGGCTCCATATTGGGACCGCTACTCTTTAGATTGTTCCTCAACACACTACCCCCTCCTGCCCTGGAAAGATCCTACTCTATGCAAATTATGCTGTCTTCTGTGCCTCCACACCCCAGTCCGCCAGTCTTCAGACCTCACTACAACACCCTTTCAGCCCTAGCTGAGTATTGGTTCACAGAACATCGGCTGGTTCTGAACCTAAAAAAAAAAAGTCCATGATATTTGCACACCACCAGAGCAAACTCAAAAACACGGAATTGCAGATTCTCTCCAGTTCCCTACACCCCATTTAACAGGTCACAACATATAAATACCTGGGTATAACTTTTGACACAGCTCTCACCTTCCATGCACAAATCAACACACTCTCATCTGCGACTAATATGCGTATCGGCCTCCTCTACCACCACAAAGGCAGCCTACCACTTGAAGCCTTAAGGCTAGCCATCACCTCCTTGGTCATGCCCCTAATCAACTATGGCCTATTGGTCTACACCGCTGTGGACACCACAGCCATCAGCAAAATAAAGGTGGTTATTAATAAAGCATGCAGACTCCTGTCTGGAACTGACCGAACAATGCACACCTGCACCCTCTACTCCTTCACACAGATACTCAGTTTCTAAGAAAGACTCCTGTACCAGTCCTGCCTCATGACCAAAAAGATCCTCCATGGGAAAACACCACCTGGAGTCTCGTCCTGTCTCCACACTGCCACACCCACTGTCTCCACCCGGAGTGCTGATAAATCCTCTCTAACCATCCCAAGGGTAAGGACCTCTGTAGCCCAAAGATCCTTCCCCGTCAGGGCCCCTACCTGGTTCAACTCCCTGCCTCCGTCTGTTACCAGTCTGCCTAAACTTGGTGCTTTCAAAGTAGCCTTCAGAAACCACCTTCTCACTACCCGATCCTGTATATGCCCATGACAATGAAACAGCAGCTCCAGGCCCCACGGGGCTACACAAAGACCCCCACAGAAACAGACTAGGCCTTCTGCTAAAGATTATCTAATAGACTGCCCCAGTTATACATCTGCTGTAATGTATAAAATAGCGAGCCTGCTGACAAAGTCTGCCTAGCAGACTGCCTAGATATTATAGTAAGTTGTAACATGCCTCAGCATTATAACTACTTTGCCTAGCTAACATCTTGTATAGGCCCTCCATAGGCAAATTGCCTCCTCTGTAATTGTTATACGCTGTACAGTCAATGGAAGTGAAGCAGTGGTACCATATTGTAAACTTATGTAATGACCTTCTCTACTGTGTTACATGTTTATGTGTTACTATGCTGTATGTTATGTATTGTGCTTTTTTGACATGGAACCTTTGGAAATTAGTCTATGACTTAAAAGATTGTAATTCTGATATCTTGCAAATAAATAAAATAAAATAAAAAAAACAACCACCTGAGGCGGGATGTTATCCCAGCATAACACACACCCTGTTGTGCATTATTCCTTTAATATAAAATCTGCAATGGAAGAAATCATTTGGGGTTGTAATTAGCATGTTTAATGAAAATGACAGATTTGGGAAGAGGAATAGCAACAGAGGACCCCAACTACTAAGTCCTCACTAAAATAGACAAGAATGCAACACATCCTCTAAGATGTTCTATCATGCCCAGTGTGTGTGGGTAAACTAAGAACACAGCAAAATGCAATTACAGATTTTTTGTGTGCAGGGAAGTACAAACAACTCATATCTCTCCTCAAAGACACGCTGCTAAAGTTCAAGGATTTTGCATGGAGGGAGGACTTTCTGTGGGTGAGGATAGATGTGGAATCTGTTTACATAGTTATTAAACACGAGGAGGTTGTGAGAGTTGTGGACTGTTTTGGTGAGTAGAATGGACAGAGATACTGTCCCTTCTAACTACATTTTGCAATGCTTGAATTTTATGTTAAGACACAATTTCTCACCTTATGACAAATTTTTTTTCTTTAAATTCGTGGTACAGACGAGGGACTCCATGGCCCCATCTATGCTAACCAGTTTCTGAGTTAGTAGGTAACATACTGTGTTTTTGACAAGAACAAGAACCCATACACAGGCAACCTTGTTAAGCAGTTTCAATATATTGATATTCTCTTTGTATAGGAGGGGCACAAGGAAGAAACCAGATATTTTATTGACTGATTTAATTATTTAAAGTTAAGATTTACATTTGCAAATAGTCAAGATAGTTAAATTTCTTGGAGCAGCCTCTGAAAAGTGCCTGTCATGACAGAGGAGCCGACATGGTGGATTCTCGAGGAACTACTCAGTGACTGACATATATAGGCACAAGTTTAAAGGCAATAAAAATTAGTTTCAGTTCAGTAAAAGGCCTCTGGCAAAAAGGCACTTTCATTCAGCTTAACACAAAAATAGAAATAAATGAAAAACCTCAAATCCAGAGCAAGCTATTTTATAGTCCAGTGTCTATGCTACAACCAGCAGCAAGCATTCAGCCTTTTCTCTCACTCCACTCTCCTTTCTCGTCCCTTTTTATGGGGCAAAGGAGAGTACCTTTAGCACTCCCAATCCTTCCTTGGAAGAGCCAACAGCATGTGCAACTACTGTAATGCAAGCCTGGGGTCTTACAGAGCCAACAGGAAATCAAGCATAGTTGATTTTACCACCCCCCTTGTCCTTTGCAAACCCATATTGTGTGTGTGTGTGTGTGTGTGTGTGTTTAAGGGACATAGAAAACATACCCAGTCACATACCCTCCACTTCAGAGATCTGCACATGGCATCCTCAGCAATGGCCACTTTAGACCCACCTTCCTGTGGAAAGTAATCAGCATTGTATGCAGGAAGCCTGCTCCATGGTGAACTTTGATAGAAAATAGCTGAAGAGTCAGGGTGACCCAGGAATTGCATCCCACGTGGAATGGATCAATGGGAGAATGGCATAATCAGCGACCAGCATAAACTTCCTCTCAGCGAGTTGAACACACAAGTCTATCAATGCCCACCTCACCCCAAGACATTTTTTCCCAGCATTGCATTTAATGCTGACAGGAAAAAAAACTTTCTATCTAAATATAGGATGGGGTGAATCCAGTACTCAAAGCCCTGGGAAGGAACTGAATCTAACCCTACCTCAGAAGCGTCCCCGTTATAAATGAAGGGGTGGGTGAAATCCAGACTCTGTATGACTAGACTTTCATGCATCACTTTTATTATGATCAGAAATGCAGTCTGACACTCAGTGGATCAGTAAATCATATTTGGATGGTCTTAGTCAGGGTAAGTCAGCGGGGCAGCGAGAGTCAAGGATTACAGAATAAACCGGCAATAATACCCCACAAGACCAAGAAAGGACCTTACCTGTTTCTTAGTAGTCAGAATGAAGCAGTCTGCTAGAACCTTTACTTTATCAATAACTGTGTGTATGAGGCCATATCCAGCCATGTATCCCAAAGTATTCTGTTTTACTGCTGCCCAAGGGTGCACTCTGTAGCATTGCCATGAGGTCTTTTTTCCCTGAGTGATTCGAGTATGTTGCCCACATCCAACAGATGGCCGTTTCAGTTAGAGACAAATATGACAATGTCATCTACTATAGGTACACTGCTGCATACAGCCCTTGGGGATGGAAGATGCAGCCCATCATCTGCTGGAATGTGACCAGGGATCCTTGCAATCAAAAGGAAGCACATTAAGCTGATACAGACTAAACAGAGTAACAAAGGCCATTTTCTCATGGACTCAAGAGTTAACAGGATTTATCAACACCCATTCAAAAGATCAAGGGTTCAGATGTATCAGACTATTCCAGTCAGCCCAAAATTCATCCACCTTGGTGTAGGATACACATCAAACATAGAAATGGCACAGACTTTTTAGAAACTACAAAATTGACCAACCCTGTCCGGGCTTGACCATTCACTCCTGGATTACTCGTGACCCCAACACCAACATAGTCTAGATTTCATCCTACATGTTTTCTTGACTTCTTTGAGTTTTTATGGTTGTTGGTGGATCCAAACACCTAATTCTGTGTTGGTGGTGTTGGATCACATGGAGTTCATCCAGCTTCAACTCTGAGCTTTCTGTTTCTGGGTTGTATCAAGCCGATCATGCGGCCCTTAGTTACTTTACAATTTTAGAGCATCCTAACTTGGAAAAACACCTTTATTAACTCTTTGACCACTGACTGGGCAATAAAAACATGTAGGAGAATAGCCTCTGTGTATCAGGTGGCATAGTCCATTATAACCATAACCCACCTGCACTTTTTATCAAGTGACCCATCATGGCCACCACAGTTTATTCAAATGATGTGGTTATTTTGGGCACTGGAATCAAAGGAGCCATCTTTAGAAACATAGAAACATATAAACTGATGGCAGATAAGGGCCGCCTGGCCCATCCAGTCTGCCCATTTTCACAGTGAATTGTTTTCCCTGTAGACCCTCCTTGGTGTACGGCACTGTCTCTTTCACCCCCTTCCTTTCCCTTATGATTCCCTTGTGCTTCTTTTTTGAATCCCATCACTGTTTTCACCCCCACTATCTCTGCTGGAAGACTGTTCTAGGCATTTACCTCCCTTTCTTTGAACATGTATTTCCTCACATCTCTCCTGAACCGACCTCCCTCCAGCTTCATACCATGTACTTATGTTCTAGGGTACACCTTCCTCTGAAAAATTCCCCCCACCTGAACCTTATTCACCCTTGTGAGGTATTTAAAGGCCTCAAACATGTCCCCCCTCTCCTCTCCTCCAGGGTGTACATACAGAGTTCCTTTAGCCTCTCCTCATAGGGCTCTTGATGCAGACTCTATATAATCTTAGTAGCCCTCCTCTGGACTAACTCCACTCTGTCTATGCCTTTCCTGAGGTGTAGTCTCCAAAACTGGACACAGTACTCCAGGTGGCATCTCACCAATGACCTATATGGGCAACAGCACTGTCTTCCTGATGTGATACCCCTACCTGTACACCCTAGCACCCCACTAGCTCTCCCAATTGCTTTGTCACATTGTCTGGCCACCTTCAGGTCATCCAATATGATTACCCCCAGGTCCCTTTCCTGCTTGGTCATTGCAAGTATCTCCCCCCAATTTGTATTCCACCTCCTGGGTTTCTGTGACCCAAGTGCATTATTTTGCACTTTTTTGCATTAAACCTTAGCTGACAAACTTTTGACCACTCCTCCAGCCTTTTTAAATCTCTTGCTATCCTTTGCACCCCCAAGTGTGCACTCTGTTGCAGAGCTTGGTGTCAACCACAAAGAGGCAGATCTTCCTTTCCAGTTCTTCCGCTATGTCACTAACGAAGGCATTAAAGAAGACCGTCCTACTACTGACCTCTGAGGCACCCCACTGGTCACTGCTCCCTCCTCAGAGTGAACTCTATTTACCACTGCCCTCTACCTCCTATCCTCTAACCAGTTTCTTACCCAGGTTACCACCTTATTGCCCACCCCCATGCTACCCAACTTGTTTACCAGTCCTCTATGTGGAACAGTGTCAAAGGCTTTGATGAAGTCTAGGTAGGACATGTCCATCGCCCCTTCCTGATCCAACACCCTGATTACCCTGACAAAAAGATCTATTAGATTTGTTTGGCACAACTTTCCCTCTGTGAAACCATACTGCCTCAGGTCCTGCAGTTCATTGGATTTCAGGTTTCACAATCCTTTCCTTTAATAGTGTTGCCATTAATTTCCCCACCACCACAGTCAGGCTGACATACCGATAATTGCCAGGCTCCTCCTTGCTACTTTTGTGAAGTGGGACTACATCTGCCTTCTCCAGCCCTCCTAAACCACTCTGGTCTCCTGTGAACTGTTAAATAAGTCTGCCAGGGTGCAGCCAGCACCTCCCTGAGTTCCTTAGGCATTCTTGGGCATACCCCATCTGGCCCATTGGCCTTGTCCACCCTCAGATTAGTGAGTGTTTTCTTGACCTTCTCCTCAGAAAAGGGACTGGTGTCCACTTCCATTCCCTCAGTATCCATTTGCTATGAACTGTCTCCAAACAGGTGCTTCGAATGCCTTTCCAGGGTGATGCTGTTATCTAGGGTGACTAGCCCAAGCACTCTTGTACAAGTGATAGGGCATATAAGCATAGATTAGCACAGACTACAAAACTAAGCCAAACACATTATTTATTGCTCACCATCATTTCAGGAATGCATCACATCCTTTGATACATAGCTTAGTTTAGAACAGAGACAGATTATGACACCCTCTGACTAAGGCTCAGAGTGAGCCAAAGCATTGGGGTACAGGTTTCTATGCAGGATGAGCTGACTGCAGTTGTAATATTTTTTCAGTGGGCTAAGCTAAGCTATATATCAATGGATGTGAGGCATTCCTGAAGCATTGAACAATAATTCTTATGTTTCCCTCAATTTTTGAGTCCATGCTACTCTGTACTGGTGTGTGCTATCACCTGGACTTCTTATGCTGTGAACACTGAGCAGAAGTATTTGTTTAAAATGTTGCCTTTTCTTGGTCATCCTTCATGCAGTCCCCTCACCCTTCTGTAACCATACAATCCCTCCTATAGTCCTCCTTTTCTGGCTAACATACCTGAAAAAATGTCTTGTTCCCTTTTGATACTGTCTGGGCTATTCTTTCATCAGTTCGTGCCTTTGCACTCCTTACTGCTTTGCCTGCCTCCCTCTGTTTCCCCAGATCACTTCCCATCCTCCTCTCTCTGGGTCACCTTATACCACCTGAATGCCACTCTTTTTGCCTTTACCATTTCTGCCACCTCCCTTGAGAACTTTAACAGTCTCCTCTTCCTACTGCTTTTGCTTACTTGCTTGACATACAGATTTGTTGCCTTTACTATGGTCTCTTTTATCTGTTCCATCTGCCCTTCACCCCCAGACATCTCCCACAGCCAGGTCTATTCTGAGGTATTCCCTTTCTTTGCAAAGTCAGCCCTTTGAAATCTCAGGAACCTTGCCCTTTTGTGGTTGGATTCCGCTGCAGTTCTTACTGTATGTTAAACTACACTGTGCAATGATAACTGGTCCTCAGATGATTCCCACCCTTACGTCTGCAACACTGTCCCTGTTAGTAAGTACCACGTCCAGTATTGCACCCCCTCTCCCCGAGTGGGTTCACTGACTAGTTGCTTGAGGAATGGCCCTTGCAGGGAGTCCAGGATGTCTCTACTTCTAGCTGATAATGCAGCAGGGAGGCTCCAATCTACATCTGGCAGATTAAAGCCCCCCACCAGCACCACCTCCCCCTTCTCAACCATTTTGCCAATACTTTCTAACATTTCTTTATCTAAGTCCTCCCTGTGTCAGACACCTGTAGACCACTCCTATCTGAATAGTGGCTCAGTTTCCTGACTCGAGAATGACCATTACACCTCCCCGAATTCCCTGTACCTCCTCTGCCTTTATATTTTCCTGAATATAAAGCACCCTCCCCTCCTTTCCTTCCTACCCTGTCTCTTCTAAACATTCTGTAGCCAGGTATGACCATTTCCCAGACATGGCTGTCAGTGCACCATAACTCGTTAATGGTCACAATATCCCGGTCTGCCTCTGCCATGGTGGCCTCCAGGTCTGGTATCTTATATCCCAGAGTTCTAGCATTGGTACACATGGCTGTCCAGATTTTGTTAGCTCTTTTCTTTTCCCTTCCCTCTTTTTCTAGCTGTTCCCCCTTCCACACCATTATTTATTTTCTGCTCCCCCACTAATCCCTTTGCTACCTTAATTGTCCAGCATCCCAGTGGGAATCAGTCCTCTCAGGATTTCTCCCCTCTATCACAGCCTGCGGGTGGGGGCAGTTACTGCCTTCCCTTTGCCTTCTGCCATCCACTCCTGGCTAGTTTAAATGTTAATCAAAGTAACATTTAAACTGTCCTCTGAGGACTGCTGTTTTCTTCTTGGATGGATGCAGGTCATTCCCCAGTGTAAACTCTGACTCTAGGTGGAACCCTAGCCCTCAATGTAGCCATACCCCTCCTCTCTGAACCATTCCTACAACCAAGAGTTGAAAGCCTTAGTGCAGAGTTCCCTCTCCTTCCCCCTGTGGTAGTCAGACAGCACTTCTACATATGCTACAGTGTGTGCTGCTTGCTTGAGACCCTTTAGGCTTCTAGGGGCTACCAACTAACACTCTGCGTATGAAGCACAAAAGTCTGCTACTTCTTTCCATTTGCCAGGCCAGAAAAACTGAGCAAGTAGTCACTCTTTCATTTTCTCCCTGTCCAAATGAACAGAAATCAGAAGAGTATGGAACAACCTCCACATCTCCCTTGTTTTGGACTGGAAAACCATTTGCTAATATCACAAAGTCCCCAACTGTTTTGTAGGTTCTACCATGACCAAAATGTCATTTTTTTTTGTTTAAACGTTGGAAAGCATTTTGCTTCTCATTCATCTGTCACTTTACCATTTATTACAATTAAGTTCTGACAGGGGGTTTTAAGAACCTTATAAGCTCTTTGATCAGATATCATATCGGCTGGGTTTGAAAAACATCCAGCTTGACCTCAGAAAGGGTTTCATGAGCTCCTGTGGAGGTGGATGCCACCTTCTCATGCCAACCACCTTGGGCCCTCCTCAAACCCAGGTCTTTGCTCTCCCCAAACAGTACAATTTCAGAGTAGTGTTTTCTTTTTTTCTCCCTCAATTCTGCTCCCAAGTATTTATTGGGCTTCCCTTCTAGGATATATTGTGATGGTTATCGATTAATACATTTATCTGTGCACCAGAACATTTACAGTTTGCTACTCATTACCAGGACTGCCTTTTTTATCAAAAAAAAAATCTCCTGACCAGGAGAGTTCAGGCTTCAGACTTTTTTTTCTAATCGAGCTCTAAAATATAAGGGCCAATGTTCTCTATTTACCCTTTGCATAACTTAACTTTTGATCACAGGTAGGACATAGAAGGACAAACGTTCAAACCAAATTTAGAATCATTTTGTTTTTGTTTTATTAAACATGATGAAAGCTAATTTAATAAAAACATAGACAGACTGGGAAATGACTGCATATACATATTTAGTTTCATGAACAGAGTCATGATCTAGCACTTGTACTTTCTGTATTCTCATGATTAATGTTATGAGTAAATGAAATAGGTTTATTCCAAAATAGTTAAGAAAAGTACACATACCACTCTCCATATAAAGCAATGATTGAAATGCAGAACTTGCTACTATGCTGGTATGACATCCTTCACATCCACCAATCAAACCTGAATATCATCATACCCCTTCAGAGTCCTGAGTGCAGCTTATATTAGGTAGGAACTCTTGAGGTCATCTCAGTAAGGTTTTTTTTTAGCTTAAAATACTCAGCTGGTTTCATGCTTCCAGTTTTTGAGTAGATACCTCCTGATAGTAGAAGATATAGAGAATAATGGATGGGTAGCCATGCACAACAAGCCTGTGTTGCCACAGAGAGGTATGAGTTACATTACTAACCTCGAGAGTGAACAGCATGAGGTCAGTGATGTAATCAGAACCCTGGAGGTGCCAAGACAGGCATGTTAGGCAAATGATTTCCCCATCTACTATTATTTTAGTTTACAGTTCTGCATTTTTTATTAATAATTTTTATCGGAAGTCAAAGTGGTTTCAGTAAGCTGCAGCAGGAAAGACAGCACTGTCAAAAGCAGAAAGAGAGAGTGTCAGCTAAGTAATGCACCAAAAATCTATGGATGAAAATTTCAATTTTTAAAAAGAATAGGTTTACCCATCCTTACTGGGTAGCTGATTTTGGCTACTTGTGGGCTGGTTGGCAGTGGTCTTGCTGTCGCAGCATTCTTTGGTCTTCTGCAGCCAAGTTTTCAGTTCATGACTTGAGCTATTTGCAGTGCATACTGTGCTGTATAATAAAAAGACAGGTGACAAGGACTTCTGATCAGCTGGAATGTTGTACCAAAAAAGGGCTATTCCATGACTTTTGAAATGTGGATCAACAACATTTCTGCAAGGAATGAAATCCATGCAGAACAAAGGACAAATATACACTATATTGTGGTTTAAAGCTCCCTGAAGGATCTGAACTCTCCTCAAAAGCAAAATCAATATACTAGTCAACTCTGTCATTTCTTCTGGCTTGTAAAATTGCATTGCATGAGGCTTTTTTCATAACTGTCTGCAGGTAGGAATCTATTGCCTTCTTATCAAGAAACAATGACAAGTACAGTGCTTTACCAGTTCAAACCAGCTCATTGGAGTCCATTGCCAAGCAGAAAAGAGGAAAGGACTGCCTGATGGAAGCGTTGCTTTTTTTCTGTGTGGAGATTACTTGCTTTGTGTGGGCTGTGAAGGGGTAATGTAGGGAAAATTGTGATTTTTTTCAGTAGCTTGGTGAAGTGGGATGATGCTGAACGAGGGAGGGGACACAACGGACTGCAAGAGGGATGGACGCTGGGACCACATGATTTGGAGGGTGACAGGTCTCTGGACCATAAAGGGGAGCCATTTTGGTAGTCCTTTTTCATTTGGGAGTCCATCACTGAATGGAACAGATGAAAAGACTGCCTGAGGGAAGTGTTGTTTTTTGTGTGGGGATTACTTGCTTTGTGTGGACTGTGAAGTGGTAATGTGCAAATAAATTGTGTTTTGTTCCTGAGGAGTTGGGGGGAGTATGAAAGAGGAAGGGGTAGCAAGGAGACTGCAAAGGGCAGATGCCAGAGCCATGTGACTTGGAGAAGCCACAGAGTGTCTGGTACCCCTATAAAGTACCCAGGGGACCAAGCAACCCTGAAGCATGAGTGCCACGAAGCAGGAGTGTGGTGCCTGACTAAGTATCATCTGTAGGGCATCTGCAGGGAGAACTTCAGGCTGCAAGCTGTACTGGGCAGGGCACTGGGTGAGAGGGGCCACCAGGAGTTAAGTAATATTTCTTCTGGAGGGACTGAGGCTACCTACAGAACACATAGGGAGGACACCATAACACAAAAAAAGAGATGGCGATAGCACACAGCAGGGGTCTGCCCAGTTGAAGGTAAGTTATAAGCAGCTGGGGTACAAGCAGCAAAAAACTAGGAAGAGAACTCAGGGAAGATGTGAGGACCAGGGAACTGGAGCAGGCAGCAGCCCAGGGGCAGGCATGAAGCCAAAGGATGGATGAAGAAAGAAGAATACAGGTGGAGGCTGAGAAGGTGGTAAGCTGCAGCAGATGTGGGGCAGCCATCTTTGTAGGAACACTGTGAAGAGCAAGGGGTTGTTCTGTCTGTAGGTAGCCTAGTTAACTTAAGCAGGAAGTAGGGTGGCTGTGATTGGATCTGTGGAGTGTAGGGTGGAGATGGTGGGGTATGCAGTGGAGCAGTGGATGGCTCCTCCAGGCAGCACAACAGGTAGGCATAGGACAGAGTGTGGGAGGCAGCCAATGGGGCCAGGAGCAGCAACTCCTCAAGGACTGGGGGGAGCCGAGTTGGGAAAGTGGCAGGTGGTAAAGGCCAGGGACAGGGGGAGGATGGGATCAGAGCAAGAACATGGAAAGAAGAGGTGGGGCAGGACAATGGAAGAAGACCAGGATAGAGGATGAGGATGGAGTCTAAGAATAGGTTCTCAGTGCTGCCCAGTTTGGAGGGACAGGAGGCAAAGGGAGAAGTCATTGAACACATGAAGAAAAGGGGCACTAGCAGTGGCAAAGAGGGTGGTAGGGTAGTAGAGAGTGAAGCCGAGACAGTAAAGTGTAGCAGGGGCAAGGGAAATAGTAGAGCAGTAGGGGGGTAGAGGTCACAATAAAGAGTAGGGGAGAGCTGCTGGGGGTTATAGGAGAGGGGAAGGGGATAGTCTGAACAGGAAATGAAGAGGAGCAGGGGGAGAGATCAGATGAGTAGGTAACACGGGACAAACAGGGAGTTGGGAGAGACAGGAAAGGGGGAAGCAGGGGGTCTAGATTGTGGAAAGAAGGAAGGGCATAATATGGAAGGAGGGCAGGTGATAGGAGAGATGGTAGTCATACTGGGAGATTCAATACTGAAAGCGGTGCAATAAGGAGGCAATGGTGCAAGGAAAATTCACGCATGGGTGAAGTGTATGCAAGGCATGACAGCAGGGAGGGTGGGGCAAATTATTCCAAAGAGTGTGGGGAAGGTATGGGATAAGCCTCACATTGTGGTACACCTAGGCATGAATGACCCAGAAGGGTGTAGGGTGGAGAAGGAGCAAGGCAGGTTCAAAGAGGTTGGAACAATCTGTAGTGAGGGGAGGAGATCAGTTGCATTTTTTGAGGTTCTTCCAGTCCCTAGGCAGCATTACTAGAAAGCAAAAATTGAGGAATTAAATAAATCGTTGGGGTAGGCTGTGAGAGCAAGGGTACGGGCTGGTGGGTGGAGGAGGAGAACATGGGAAAAGGAGGAACTTTATGCACTGGATAGGCTGCATTAAAGTAAGAAGGGCATGGGGCTCCAGAAACAGAAACTAGAGGAATTCATATCGACTAAAATTAATTTAAACTAAGGGGGGAGCATAAGGCGTGTGCAAATCGGTGCCACCAGGTAAGGGAGACCAGAAGATCTCCACCCAGTAAGTCCGGAGCTGAGGGAAGGGACATCAATAAGTGGTGGTAGCAGAGGACCGGGTAGGGGAAAGGGGTAGCAGGGGTCATGTTGGAAAGTGGTATTCTTGAATGCAAGGAGTCTGGCAAACAAAGCTGTAGAGCTTCAAGCTGTGGTGTGGTGGTGGAGGGAGAGATCAATATTGTAACCATCACAGAGACTTGGGCCACCCAATACCACTAATGGGACTTTATGATCCCTGGGTACAGATTGCACCAGAAGGACAGAGGGGTGGGTGGCTATTTATGTAAGGACAGGATATTATGCACCAGGGAGGAGGGTAAGTCTGAAGCCTTATGGGTGCAGCTCCAAAACTCTAAAGGAAGGAAACTTAGATTGGGGGTGGTATACAGACCACCCTCACAGAATGAAGAAACTGACAAGGAGTTGGGGGAGCAAATTAGAAGGCCCAGTGTTAAGGGTAACACTCTCATAGTAGGAGACTTCAATCTGCCTGGGGTTAACCAGAGCACCCTAGTTTACCCTAGTGCCAGGCAACAGGTAGCCCTGGAGACCTTTCAGAATTGCTACGTGATGTAGGGGGGTAACAGAGCCAACCAGGGAGGGAAACATACTGGACCTTGTTTTGTCAAACGGGGAGCACACCCAAGATACAGTCATGCAGGCCCCCCTAGTGGGCAGCGATCACCGCACAGTGTGGTTCTTCCTCAGTTTGGGCAAGAAAGCAGTCAGGACCAAGATGAGAGTGGTGGACTTCAGAAGAATTGACTTTGGCAGGATGGAAGACATCCTAGAGGGCAGCATGCCAAGGTCTGTCCAGAGGTAGATGCTGACCGGAAATGGTCTATTATCAACCTGGGTCTGATGAAGGCCACTAACATGTGTGCAAAGACTCAGAATAAGACGTCCAGGACCAAAAAGAGCAAGCTGGCTCAGTGTGGAGGTAGCAGAGAATGTGAGAGAGAGAGAGAGAAGCCTTTAGCAGGTGTAAGAGAACCAGGCAAGGGCAGAAAGGAGAAATATTTAAGAAATCCAGAGAACTGAGCAGAGTGGTCAGGGTGGCTAAGGCTTCAAGGAGTCAAGGCTGGCACAGGATCTGAAAAGGAAAATTATTTTCAGGTAAATAAGAGAGAAGAGGAGCTATAAGGATGGGATTGACTGGATCAAGAGGAAGGTGGGAAGGCAGAAAGGAGGGGTGGACCAAGCAGAGGCACCTAATGAGTTCTTCTGTTTGGTGTTCACCAGGAAAGAATATGCCTATGCTATTGAGAAGAGGGGAGGTGGGAATGAGGAGGAGCAGGGTAACAGATGGGGTGAATTCTGATGGATGGGGTTTTAGAGGGCCAAAGGCCCTGCAGGTGGACAAGGCCCTGGGACAGGATGGAGTGCATAAAAGATTCCTGAGAGAGTTAGTGAGGTCTTGGAGGGCCCTCTGTGGACCTGTTCAACACCACTGAGACAGGTGCATGCCCCAGGTCTGGAGGATGGCTCATGTTGTGCCTCTCCACAAGAATGGGCTCAAGGATGAGCCTGGTAACTACAGACTGGTCAGCCTTACCTCATTTTGGGATGTTAATGGAAACCATTCTAAAAAGAGAGATTAGTGCTCTTTCTGGAAGAGACTGGTCTCCAGGATGAAAGGTGACTTTGGATTGTCTCAGGAGATCCTGCTAGGCAACCTAATTTACTTTTTCAATTGGGTCACAAGGGCATTCAACATGGACCATGCAGTGGATGTCCTGTATCTGGACTTCAGCAAAGCCTTCAACTCAGTGCCACATGGAAGGATGATCAGCAACTGAGGAACCTGGGAGCCAGGGAGAAACTGGTGGGGTGGGTCAGAAGCTGGCTGGAGCAGACAGAAGAGGGTAATTGTAAGTGGGGAACCCTCAAAACCCAGGTCTGTAACCAGTGGGGTCCCTCAGGGCTCAGTGTTCAACCAGTGTTATTCAACATCTTTTATCGGGGACATAGCAGAAGTGATCAAGAGTAAAATCAGCCTGTTTGCAGACAACACAAAGATCTGTGTGACAGTGGACAGTGAAGAAGGGAGGCAAGAACTCAGGGAGGACCTGGCAAAATTTGAGCACAGATAAAGCATACGGCAGTTGGGGTTTAACGCTAAGAAGTGCAAGGGCATGCACCCAGGAGCCAGAATCCCCAGGACAAGCTACTTGCTAGGGGGAGTGCAGGTATCCATTTTGGAGGAGGAAAAGGACCTAGGGGTGCTAGTCACAGGGGACATGAAACATACTGGTAGTCCACAAACAACACAGTGAGCATATTGTGGGTAGTCATGCGATAGAAAAAAATCCACTAAGGCACTTCAAATATGCAAAAATATAACAATATTTATTTTGCAATTGAACATTTGCAATAAAGTGCTCCATAGAAATTTGCTTGTCATCTCTGACAATAAGGAAGATGTAAACAAGACAAAAGTGGACTCTATCAAATGTATTAGTAAGACCTACCCCAGTCCAATATGCCAGCTCAGTGCAGTAGGGTGGCAGCCAGAGCCAACAAAATGCTTGGGTGCATAGCCAGAGGAATTACATCTAGGAGGGAGGAAGTCATCCTGCCATTGTACAGGTCACTGGTGAGACCACTTTTGAAGTATGGTGTGCAGTTCTAGTGCCCCTATTTAAACAAGCATTTGTCAATGCCGAATGTTTGCTTGCTGGCATTGGCATTGGTAGTGTAGGAGTTAGAGAGCTACATAATAGGAATGGCAGTGAAGTATTGAACTGAAGCCAACCCCACCACCACCCTGCGGAGACTGACAGGCACTGGGGTGTGCCTTTGGGTCATCAGGCATAACCGCCATGCCATTTCACCACACCCTACCCTGCAGACACCGACAAGTGTCACGGTGTGCCTTGGGGTCTTTGGCCCTTATTCTCACCCCATTCCATCAGGAAATACAGTGAGATGGGTGCTGTATAGGAGAATGGGGTGAACTTTGGGGCTGAAGAGTCCAAGCACACCTCAATGCCTCTCATTGGCTGCAGGGTGTGGAATGTTATGAGCATTACAGGCGAGAATCTCAAGTCACACCCCTGATGCCTGTCAATCTCTACAGGGTGGGGCGTTATGGTTAGAAACCCTAACGCCTCAGGCGTTCATTGGCATTTTCACTCCAAATTTTCAATATGGGTTTTTTGTGACCCCCACCTTATGAACAGTGGCAATATGAGTTTGTTAGCCGAAAGCTGATTTTGCACAGCGACTATGCCATTTGGCACCACAGGTGCGAAAACATATTTCGAACAGGATGTGAAAAATGACAGCTGTACTATTCATGGGGAGGTGCAAAAAATGGCAATGTTGAAAATCTGCAAAGAAAATATTAAAAAAACTGGTGAAGTCACAAGTGTGCATAGAAAATAAGCAATGCACACCTGTAATGCAATTAATTTGGGGATATTTTTACAGCAGATTGTCAACACAGGGATTTTGGAACCTCTGCTCATGAACAGTGTCACTGTAATTTTCTTAATCTGTCCCGAACAGTGATTTCCCACAGCGACCACGCATTTCTGCGCTGGAAGTGCGAAAACACATTTTGGCCATGGTGTGAAAAATGACAGCTGTACTGTTCATAAGGAAGTGTGCAAAAATGCCAGTGGTGAAAATCTGGACTGAAAATATTAGAAATCCATGAACTTACGAGGGTCCGTGGAAACTGCGCAATGGTCGCTTGTAACACAGTCATTTTATGGACTTTTTTACCAAATTTTTAACATAGCCATTTTAACACCTCTGCTCATGAACAGTGTCACTGTGATTTTCTTAATCTGTCCCGGACATTGATTTTGCACACCGACTGCGCCATTGTGCATTACATGCATGGAAACACGTTATGGGTGAGATGTGAAAATCAACAGTGGTACTGCTCATAAGGAGGTGTGGTAAAATGGCAATGTTGAAAATCTGGAGTGATAATATTGAAAATTCGCGAACTTACCAGCATGCGTAAGAACAGCGCAACATATGCTTGTAAAACAGTCATTTTTGGGAATTTTTTTATCAAATTTTCAACATAGCCATTTTAAACACCTCTGCTCTGAACAGTATCACTGTGATTTTCTTAATCTGTCCCAAACATTGATTTCACACACCGATCATACGCATTGTAGGCTATATGCACGGAAACACATTTTGTGCGAGGTGAAAAATGACAGCTGTACTGCTCTATAAGGAGTGTGGTAAAATGGCAATGTTGAAATCTGGATGAAAATATTGAAAATTCTTGAACTTCTGGCGTGCGTGGGGCAGCGCAACGCTGCTCGTAAAACAGTTTTGGAAATGCCAATTAAATTAATATAGTTTTTGGGGCCCACTCATGAACTGTGACACCATTAAGATTCATTAATCAGTCCTGAAAGGTGGTTCCATGCAGTGACCACAAAATCACCTTTCAGGCCTGATTAACAAAATGACTGTGATAGAATTCATGAGGTGGGGTCCCAAAACCTCATGTTGAAAATTTGATGAAAATTCCCAAAATGCCTGAGATATGCATAAAAGTTGAAAAACCCTATTTATTCCATTATACAGCTTACGGCATTTCCTCAGTTCGTGGTCGGCTTTGAAGAGTGCAGATGTGTTCCTGGACCACCAAGATCATTGCGCCAGACTCCAGAGGTAAGTATGGGGTGAAGATGTGTGTGGGGAGAGGCGGTGTGCAGAGGGTGGGCAGGGGTGGGGGAAGGGGTCAGGACAGTCAGTGAGGGAAGATTTTCTTGCAGGTTTCTTTTTTCCTTAGACGACATGGGACTTGTGCCGCTGGGGTGGGCTCCAGCATGGCAGCTGGAAAGCTGCTCTGGGGGGGGCAGTGGAGCTGCGGGATTGATCACCCCTGTCGGCCATACTGGACTGCTGCCACGCTGGTGGGCCCCAATGTTGACCTGGTAGTCTCTTGGGGGACAGTGGAGCTGGACGGGGATTGGGTACCCCATCTGCCATACGGACTGTTGCCATGCTGGGGTGGGCCTCAGCATGGCACCTGAAACTCTGTTGGGGGAATTGCAGCAGAGCTGACAGGGGATTGGGCACCCCATCGGCGATACAGTGTGTGCATGGGGGGGGATGCATGAGCACGCAATATGCACACGTGTGTGGGAGGAGCACATGAGCATGCACTATCTTATTGCTGCTCACTGAAGCGGAGCTCTCCCTTTCAACTGTATGACACTACATTTTCAACCGCTGTCATAAACAGCTGCAGCATTCATTGGTGAACTGTGGCCGTGCATGCAAACACACTGACTGAATTGGAAGACAGGGTGCCACACCTACGAAAACTCGGATGATGGCACTATGTTTCTTGCGCATGCGTGCAAGCAAACATAAAAAGGATGTCAAACTACTGGAGGGTGCAGCAAAGAGTGACAAAGATAATCCTGGGACTGGGGACAAACTCTATGAGGAAAGATTGAGAGAGCTCAATTTGTGTTCCCTGGAAGACAGAAGGGAAAGGGGAGGTTATGAACGAGACCTTCAAATATTTAAAAGGTATGAATAGGGTTAGTATGGAAAGCATGTTCAGCTTAAAGGTAGGGAGGGTAATGAGAGCACACAGTGTGACACTGGAGGGGTGAAAATTCAGGATGGAAATGAGGAGACAGTATTTCACAGAAAGGGTGGTGGCAAGGCGGAACAAATTATCGGAGGAGGTGCTCTCAATGAAGACTGTGGGCAGTTTTAAAAGGGAGTGGGACAGGGTCAAAAGCAAGGTCAATACTAAAGGGAGGCTATGGAGGGTGGCGGGCTGGGATGATCGAGTGGGGGGACTGGGGGGGGCAGCTGCAGTAAACTGTGAGATACACGCTCGAGCAGACTTGATAGACCTTTGGGTCTTCTTCTCCTGGCATTTTTGTATGTTCATATGTTCATAAATGTACTAGAAAATGAACATGGCTGAACTGGATGATTAGTCCTTGGCCAGACTATATTCGTACTGAAATGGTGCTGTCAATACAAAAGGCTTCATGGATGAACTACCTCTGCTTCCCAGAACAGCACCGGGCTGCAGCTCACAAGTACCCCAATACAGTTTGCAACATCCCTTTTCCACTCTGTTGGCCATGTTTTTTCTGGACCTTTTGTCTAAGAGGAGCAACTCATGGATCCCTACTAGACGAAAAATAAAGGCAGCTCCAGAAACCAGTGCAGCAACAAAAAAATAAAAACAAAACACGAAAGAAAAAAAAAGAAAATGCAGTCAAAGTCAAGCTTGTATGCTACAAAACAGTTTAATGAAGAAAATGTTTACAGTGCACAGTATACAGTGGCAGTTCACCACCAGACATTAACAACATTATTCAGCATGATTGAAGCTATTTCCTTCCCTAGTATGTGACCCTTTAACAGCTTAACCCTTTTCAGTGACTCGATACACAGAAGCATATTTTTAGAACTCCATATAGAAAAATAATTGTATGTACAACTGTGAGGATGAAATTGATGCATCTATCTTTTGCCAGATTGTTTGATACATATTATCTGTGAGGAGTGGGTGGTGGAGGTGATGGTGCTGGTTCTTTTCAGACAGGCTCCTAGAGCATGTTCTTATTATCTGCAGTTTCTGCAATTAAAGGAAGAGCAGAACTCCCTTCTGTGGTATGGTGCCAGGCATCCTGAGCAGGTTGCACTTCTCATCACAGGATTAATTTGTTATTCTTTCACTCAGTGTGTAAGGAATGTTATAGCATGGGCTTTTTATGCTGACAATGTGATTGGCCAATAGTGATCAGGCAGCCTTGCATTAATCCTGCATATACACACACTTAGGGTGAGTAGGCTAAGACAAAAATAAGTATTCACCCTAAGAAAAATCATGAACAAAGTTGGCACTGCTTTTTTTGCATTCCTGGTGCAGAAAGTGACACTCATGTAATTAACATAGGCAGCATAACTGTCTGAGGTGGCCTGTTCACTGTTGTCAGTTATCTGTTGCATCAGAAATTTATTTTTAACATAATGTTTAAGTCTCCATGTTTCAAAAGTGAGAAATAGCAATACCTTGTGTCATGGAACATCTTGGACAATCTGTTGTCATCCTGAAGAACAGCGTTTTTAGAGACACACAAGTGTAGCAGTGAGACAGAGACATTACTAGTTCATCATGCAGCCATTGTTGCAATGTCAATACTGTGTGTGGCAAATTAAATAATATCTGTTTATCACCTCATACAGGGATCAACAGTGCATGTGACAAGGAGAGGAATAAATTGAATTTCCCACTCACCTACTCCGCAAATTCGCTTGTACTGCATAATGTGTGAACTGAGTGCATTTATGTGCATGTATTTTTCCAATGATAATAAATGCCATTGAGTCTTGAAAACATGTACAATTTGCATGTGTGCTCGCTCGCACTCAGGTAAAATTGAGCACTACAAATGTTTGAACTTTGCATCTCTGACCATACTGAGGTAGAACTGAGCACATCTCTGCTGTTTCCACAGTGCCGAAATTGTGAGCACAGTGGAGCAACTAAAATGTGTTCTTCCATTTTCAAAAGAACTCGATCTGTAATAATTATTTGAATGCACATTTTTTATTATACAGTTAAAAAATATAAAGATGTTGTTAGCGATCTTTAAATCAATGTAGGAACTGTATTAATAAAAGTGATGACTCGTTCTGTACTGACAACTCTTCCGCCTTCAACTGTGTGTAAGCTGACATCCCAACAGGTATATCTAATTTTATTAAAACATTTATTGTAAACAGATAATATGTCAGATTCATATATTAACAGACATATAATGCAGTATTTAATTGCAGTACAGTTAAAATGTAAAAAAAAAAAACACAAATCTTTTTTTCTCGGGTACTACTTTATTAAGGGGAAAGATACATTAAAAAAGAAACACATATCAAGCCATTTAAAATAAAAACATTAATATTTATCACAGTCTAGTAAGCCCATGTTATAAGCGCAATAACCCACACCAGGGTGTGTGGTTACTGGGGATTAATCAACACCCTGGGTGCTGTGAGGACACTTAGCTTTTGCCTTGTGCCTTGTAAATGTACCCAGGGTGTTGATTAATTTCAGTAACCACACACCCTGTTGTGGGTTATTGCTTACTTAATACATTGTACACTTGTTTGTTTCCTTGAAAATCTGAGCCACATCATCTGCAGAACTAGGGTCAGGTTGTTTGCATACACTGCCTGTAACAGCCGATCTTTCAGCCCAGGACTCCTTGTTCCACGGTCAATAATATGTGACAGGGCACGTTTTGTGCTGGGATAATGCCACTGCCACCTTGGGTGGGTTGAAGCATGAGGTCAAAGTTAGAATGCTTCCACCATCAATGAAGTGCCATTATCCCAGCTGAATACCCACCCTGGAATGCTTTGCTACAATTATGAAATGGGTCCATTAAGATTAGTAAACATTTGCTTTTAATTTATAATAAAGAGTCAGAAAAGGCATACTGCGGATCATACTATGGAGTTAGGACCGCAGAAGGCATGATGCCTATAGTTACTGTCCCCACTGCTCAGTGGGTACAACTACAGAGGTTGCTCTCATATAAGTAAGTATCCAATTTAGCTTTGAAACCAACACAGGTTGATTCATTTATATACAATGGCAAATGATTCCACATTCTTTTTGTCTCTGGCAAAAAGTCACATTTCCTCATGTTCGTCCTAGGTACATAGTCCACTATTTGCTTGTTGTGTATTGGCAAATTATGCATCTGATCTTTGTATATGATCCCCAATTCCAGTGGTAGCTCATTGTCTCCCAGTATTTTCTGCAGACATAGCAAGTCACCCCTGCGCCTCCTAAGGCTAAGAGACCACAGGCCCAATTCCCCATGTCTCGTGTTATATGGTTTGTGTTTAAGGGTTGGGATTTGTTTAGTGTACCGGCGTTGGGCATTTTCAAGCAGTTTTATATCTTCTTTAAGGCCTGGACTCCAAAATTGGGAGCACTAGTCTAAATGTGGCCTAATCTAGGATTTATATAGTGGTAGCATTACTTGTAACTTGTTTCATTTTATTTGAAAAGAATCTCCAAATGCAGTTTGTCAAATGATTCACTCTCTTGACCATGTCTACAGTGATTACTACTTTTCATATTACTGTTAACTGTCACTCCTAAATCTTTGAATTCATCTACTACCAAAAGATTCTTACCATGAATCTTATAATCTTATTTAGGATTATTCCTGCCATAATGCATTACGACACATTTATCCAGACTGAACTGCATCATGTTGTTATCTGACCAATCTGCAATATAATTCAAGTCATTGATCATACTGGATCCAACTTCTTCACAGTTTACCCTCCCTCCCAGTTTTAAATCATCTGCAAAATAAATCAATTTATTTACTCCTGATACTTGAAGGTTATAGACAAACAAATTTAATAAATGTGATCCCAGTACTGATCCCTGAGGGACCCCACTAGACACATTACCGCAGGTAATAGTATCCCATTTATTCAAACCTTTTGTTTTCTTTGGTAAGCCATTCTGATATCCATTTTACTAGCTTATTGTTTATTCCTAAACTGAATAACTTATTCTATCATCCCTTTATATGGTAACATATCAAAGCTTTTCTGAAATCGAAAAATATTATATCAACTGCCTCATTATGGTCTAGATTCTGAGTAACCATCTCATAAAAACTTAACAGGTTTGTGTTACAAGTCCTATTTTTGTGAATCCATGTTGTGTCCTTTCTATCAGGCCTCAATGTACAGAATTAGGTTCTTGACATTTCATCTTTAATTATCACTTCAATTGTTTTCCCAACAATCGATGTGAGACTCACAGGTCTATAATTAGATGGTGTGGTTTTGCTACCCTTTCTATATATTGGAACTATAACGGCCCTCCTCCAATCTAACAGTACATGTTCTTCATTAATGGATTTATTTCCAATAATGGCAATAGACATAGCCAGTTCCTTGGCCAATTCCTTGAGCATACATGGGTGAAGTCCATCTGGACCTGGCGATTTATTACAATCCAGCTTATTCTGAATATATTCGGGCTTACAAATAGGAATATTACTTTGTGAGCATCTAGAAGCATCAAACCTGATGTCTTTCAATGTATTGCCATCCTGTGCATATACAGCACAACAATAATTATTAAATATTCTTGCCATATCATCTGGTTTATTATATTGTGCCCCATCCTGGATATTTATTTATTTATTGAAATGTTTCACGGAAAGCAATGAACAACAAGTTGCTCTTCTCCTGGTGCGAATGGGAGGTGGGGTTACAAATGGATGAACTGAATTAAGAAATTTTCTTTACATTTAACATGAATGAGGAAGATACATACAATACATTTGGACAAATGACACACAGTTAATATTTAGCATACATTTAAATATAACTTTTCTGCAGAGGAGCATGCTATACATTTGGAATTTGAAACTGCCAGACAGAACAAAAGTGCAAGTAATTAGCTCAAGGTGAACTAATTCTGATTTAAGTGCAACATAGTAAGAGATGACAGGCAGGGAGAAGGGGTTGGACTGAGTAAGGGCAAAGTCATGCCTACAGCTGGCCCCTTCAGGATGCAGAGAATCTGCCAGGGCAGAACGAGCCAAGACTTTGACAAAAAGGGGGAGGAGGCGGCACTGGAAGGTCAGAGGAAATAATAGTAAGGGCAGGTGGATATAGATTTGGTGGGTGAGTACTGGTGGTGGAGGAGGGAAGGAAGAAGTTAGCCTAAATCCAGGCTTCTCCAGGATGCTGAGAACCCTGCCAGAGGCAGAATCAGGCAAAGACAAGTTGTATAGAGAGACAGAGGGCCGGGAGGGAAGAAAGTGGCTTGCTCAGTGCTAAACCTCTTCAGGATGCTGAGAACCTTGCCAAAGGACAACACTAAGCAAGGGGAGGTTGAAAATGGAGGAAGAAGGGGTAGATGAGATGACAGGGTAAAAGCAAGAGGGGTAGGGAGTGAGGGGAGGGGCGTGCTGGGGAAACAGGCTCAGAGGGGTGTAGGTTAAGTGGTGGAGGATGTGGCACAAAGCAGAGCAGACTCATGGAGGAAACAGATTTAGGAGGATTAAAGCAGGACTAACTAGCTGAGTGAAAGTTATGTAAGTGGAGCTAGGAAACGGGAGGAGGGGAGTGCCTTGTTTGGAGGAACAGATTAAGGAGGATTAAAGCAGTAGCAGCTAGATGAGAAAAGTTATGTAAGACAGGGCTAGGAGTGGGAGGAGGAGGAGTGCCTTATTTGGGGGGGGGGAGTTCCAGATTTTTGGAAATGATAGGTGAAACCTGACTGTCTGATGAGAGTGGTTCAATGGAGGGCCAGCAAAGTACGAGTGTCTGTGAATCTAAGGGAGTTGGGGGGGAAGGGGGGGGACATGAGAGTTAGGGAGGAAGTTCACCTAGCCAAAATTTAGAAGTGAGTTTGGCACAATGAACAAGGTGCCTGTTGGCAAGTGGGGGAAAGGACAGGGCGTGATAAAGGTCACAATGATGAGTGTGTGATGGAGCATCAAGGGCATAATGACAGAAGGCATTAAAGAGAGTGTCCAATCTGGTTAGGGAGGAATTGGGAGCGGCACCATAGACTACATCGCAGTAGTCAGAAATGGGGAGGATCATCTTCTGAACTACTTCATGCAGTGCCATAGGAAGGATGCACTTACGATTCCTAAATAAAGCACCAAGCTTGGGGTGCAGGTTTTTTCACGATACGTCCAGTGAAGTTGAGGTGTTGGTCCAACCAGGCCTTAAGGTATCTGAATGAGGTGTCCTCCAGGATTGTTCCATCAAGAGTATGGAACGTAGGTAGGTAAGGCAACCTGGAGAGTCTCTGCCTAGTGCCAAAGGTCATAGAGGCAGTCTTTTTAGCATTTTGGAATAGTTGATGTGAGGCAAACCATAGCTGAACCCGGTAGAAGTCACGCTGAAGGGTGGTTGCTACATCAGCGGGGCATTTTCCAGAGGAGAACAGGACAGTATCATCGGCATACATATGGAGAGAGGAGGAGGAGGAGGAGCATACTGAGGGCAAGTCATTTGGAAAGATGGAGAAGAGGATGGGGCAAAGCACAGAGCCCTGTGGGACTCCTGTGAAGATTGAGGGGAGGGGGATTTCATCCTGGATCTTGACTGATTGTGCTCTGCCTGTGAGGTAAGCTCTAAACCAGTTCTGAGCAGGACTAGACCAACCAGCAGTCTTAAGGGAGTCAAGAAGCAGGGCATGGGGGAATGGAGCTTGCCATCTACCATGGTGGCAGCGTAATTCTTTTGGGGGTCCGTCACGAGAGCCGTTTTTGCGATCATCCATCTAAAGCGCAAGCTGTTTTATTCTGGTTAACCATACTCGTTCTCCGGGAACCTCTCGCCATCCAACGAACCTAATTTCATCGAAATCGTCCAAGAAGAACTGACTCTACACTGTGGTATCATCCTGAACAGTGTCACGAGGGACAGGGCTGTTTCCTACGGACGCTGTAGTACTGGCTTGCTGACCAGAAGCTTCATACGCCAGTAGCAAGGGTAAACATGGCAGCAAAGCACCGCCTCACCACACGTCTAGCCCTCAAACTAGCCAATCTGCCTCTAGCATGACTGCGATGATGGCTAAGCTAGATACAATTTACAGACACTGCAGATCTCTAAATCTCTGCACAACAAACCAATAAGAATTGGCCATCCTGCATCAAGAGTCTCTCATACCGAACAAAAGATTCAGCACACAGTCACCACCGTCACAATACAGGAGAGCATGCTCCAAGACCATCACAACAAACCGAACTATCTGCTAAATAAGGTAGATGATCTGGAGAACCATGCCCACCGCAAAAAAATCCGTAATGTAGGCATCCCTGAATGGGCTGAGGGCAGAGACATGATTGGGTTTCTCATAAATCTTCTGCCTGAGTTAGTACAAAGCAACAATCTGCCCCTTCCTGAAATTGAATGGACCCACAGATCCCTTGCCCCCCATCTCCTGCCAGAGGGGCGCCCTAGACCTATTCTATGTAAGTTCCTGCACTATCTGGTTAAAGAATTCTTCCTCAAACAAGCTCGAGACCATGGGTCTTTTCAGTGGCAGGGATGCAGGGTGCAGTCGTTCCAGGACTTCTCATTAGAGCTTTCCAACCATCGTAGAGCATTTGCAGGGGTGAAGCAAATGTGCTATCATTTCAGCATCCCTACTTCCCTAAGGTACCCAGCTTTGCTACGCCTGCAGGTGAATGGGGGCTATATTACATTTGACACCCCGACTGCAGCAGAACAATATGTGCAGTAATATCAGGACAAAGAACGCAGGGTAGACACTCAGGGCTCACCTCGTGGTTTGCAAGATGCCAATATGGAGGTGACACAGGCCATGGCCCAAGGGGGAGACCAGGATGACCAGCAAGAAAGCACACCTGCCCCAGCCTGGCAATCTACATCTCGAGGACGGAAAGCCAGGGAGAGATTTGGGGCCACACAGGATGTTTCTTTCCATCCAAGACAGCAGAGACCATGTAGCCGACAACGGAGGTATCTCCCTTCAGACACTAGCAGCTGCTCCTCAGGGGTTACGCCAATTAAGACACCCAACAGACACGAATCCCTTCACGACCTGAGCCCTGTAGCATTGGATCTCACTTCACTGACTAGGAAGTATACGCTGTCTGCTGAGATGGAGAAGGTTTCCGATACTGCCCGGTCCCCCTTGCCTGACGACTGGGCCAGCTGCTTACCGGAAGATGACAACACTGCCACTGACTCTATTGAGACTTTGACTGAACTCTTAGATGCATCAGACAAGATGGCACAGCCGACCTAAGAGGTCATGATATCCTTTCTGTGTTCTATCCCAATGTAGATATTGGGATCTACCTACCCCAGGCCAATTATGACTCTGGGCTGACTAAAGGGGGAGGAGGGGGGGTGAGTCTCATGAGCAATAAAGGTTATGTACTGCTTGAGTGCCCTGGGATCCCTGAAACTCTCCAAGCTCTCCAAGCACCCCACAGAGTGCTCATTTGATTGCCATCTACTTTCCTTTATCAACCCCAGATCCCTTCCCAAGGACAGGTAACTTCAATTTAGATGCTCCCAAGGCCTTTACATACTCTGGCCTCCCCCTATGATTGTGGAGAGCACTGGCATCCCTCATTTAAGTGTATTTGGCTAAGCGGCTACTGCCTTGCTTAAATATGGGGTGGCTCTGCTCATAGATAGCTCCACTGGCAATCAATACACTTGTTTTTATACGCTGAGTTTTCTAGCGAGTTCTATTGTGGGGCAATATGCCTTCTGTTTCCTGGAATGGATGTTACCATGGTTTTTCTTGATTGGTTCTCATAAAACTGAGGTTCTATAAGTGTTAGTTCCTGTGTTTGCTCAACAATACAGCTAAAAGTGCTCTGGCTCTAGATGACGTTCCCTGGATTTTAGAGGGTTCAACATCTCAGACAGTTTTTGAGTTCAGTGTGAAATGTTTATTGTTAAAGTTATTCCTACAAATGTGCCAAGTGGTTATCATGTAGCCCACCATGTTGATGCTCCAGAGCAGCCCCCTCAGGATCTTGGAGGAGCACAGGACCGGCTCCTTCCGTCCGTAAGAGGGGCCCAGTCTCTTTTGTATGGGGAGGGACCTCTACCCCTAACCCCACTGATGAAGCTAATTCCCTTCATAGATCCGCCTAGTGATCGGTCCACCCGAGAGGGCCCACCTTACCCCCAGATGAGGACAAGGAAGACCCGGTTTTAAGAGTTATGTAGAAAAGAAATCTTTGCACAGAGGTCAGGTCATAACTTATCTGACTTACTGGGGATGAAGAGGCACACCTGGGTCACGTGATGGCAGCCTAGAAGATAAGCAGCAGACTCCACTTGCTCCGTTCCCTGCTCGCTAAAATCTACTATTTACACACTTCTTTAGAGGCAACAGTGAAGGATTTTGGATTAGACCAAAACATAAAGACTCCCTGCTACATTGGAGCCACCAGTTATGGAGGTATTCATGCGTAAAGCGCCACCGCAGCATTCGCCACCACCATCTCCCGAAAAGAATAAGGCCCCTAAACGGCCTAAAGCTCAGACACCGAAAGCACCTACTGGGACCACGCCACTTACAGAAGACCGGTTCTTGGAAATTACGCAACCCATGCAAGAGTCGATGGACAACATTACCAAGGAGTTACACCAGATCAAAATAGCCACAGACTCTCTCTCCATCTGAATGGCAGACTCAGAAGCCCGTCTTACATCTATGGAGAAAAAAACAAGACAAATCAGCCCTAGACCATGCACTTACTAACTGGAGAGTTAAAAAACTGGAGGACAAACTAGAGGACCTGGAGGGGAGGAGTCGCAGGAATAACTTATTAATAATAGGCATTCCTGAAAAGGAAGAAGGCACAGCACCCACACTCTTCGTTCAGAAGTTCTGTGAAAAAATAGCAGGACCCTCTCCTAACGGTCCTACCTATATCGTAGGGAGAGCTCAAAGGGTACTTGCCCACCACCCCACCCCTGCTCCACACCCAGGCCATAATCTTTAAACTACTCAATTTCCAGGATAAACAGTATATTCTTTCAAAAGTTAAAGCTCTACAAGAAGTTCTCTGGGAGGGAAAACAAGTTAGAGTAACCCAAGATTTGCCACAATTGGTCCGAGTAAAATGTCAAGAGTTACACCCACTTGTATCCAAGCTGATCGCAGAGGGTAAGCCCTTCCGTGTGAAATATCCTGAAATTCTGCAAGTGAAACTCAGAGACCACTGGCAGACCTTCAACTCCCAGGAACAGGATCCGAGTGAATTAAAAATGGCGCTCCCAGATTTATTCAAGTGAACTTCCCTTTAAATGATGTGTGCACACTTAGTTTTAACGGTACCGGCAGCTTCTTTGTGCAAATGCTACGAAATACTCATCTTCTTATAAGCGAGGATGAATGCATAATGCAGAAAGTGGTCACTTGCATACATTTTTTCCTATTAGAGGCCGGCTCTGCTATCTCTGATATCTGGATACATTGTAAACGCGCAATGCCGGCACTGAAGATTCATCTGTTTTCTTTGGCGAGAAGGTAGTTCCACGATCAAGTTTGAATAAGAACACAGGCTTTGCTTCTTTAAATGGCAAGTGCAGTACTGCTGGTCCTGGAAGATTTGTTTGTTTTCAGAGAGGTCCCACCTGTTTCTAGAATTATATCTGATCCCACAGCTAACCCTCTATGGTACTTGATACTTGCCAACAAAGACTGCCCATGATGTAACGAGGCAACTACACGAGAGTTGACTATTTAGCTTACTATTATGCCATGTACTGAGTTTCTTTTACATTAGTAGCTATAATCTAACAAAACAGTACATTTTAGCCCAATGAAATAAGAGAAGATACCTCTTTAGAAAGGGGATTTTACCCCCCTAGATAAAGTATTAAGTTTTATTTATAATGTCAGGGGCAGCTACTTGATTTTTGAAAGTTCCATATTTGTTGAATAAATTTAGCGAGTTAGGGGAGGGGTTTATGGGGAATGTAGATACTTTTAGGCTTGTTTTGTGTACATCACCTGACAGATTAGATTGAGGAGCAGTTGTAAGAACTGGGGGTAGTTAAGGGATTTAAGGGGGCTAGTATGAGAGGATGGGGGAGAATTATTGGAGTATGTTATTTTTTACTTATTTCTTTTTGCCATAGTTAAAGGCATCAAGTACTTTTCTCAGTGGTCCTAGTTGTTTCACTCTACACTGAGATTTAGCCTCAAATTAGAATAATGCTGGGTCCATATATTATTTTAAGTTGAATGTGAAGGTGCCAGGGGTAGATGCAAACGACAGATTATATTGAAGCACTTATGGAACCTAAAAGCGAACATAGTTTGTTTACAAGAAACGCACCTTAGGCAAGTGGATATTACTCTTTTGTGTAAAGGATGGGTGGGGCAAGCCTATGGGGCAGGAATATCTACAAATAGAAGAGGGGTCACTATAATATTTCATAAAAATGTTCCCTTTAGATTAGAACATAAGATTTGGGACAGTCAAGGGTGATATATAATACTACATGGACTCTTGGGCTCACACCAAATAATAATTGGGTCTATTTACGGGCCAAATGTAGACTCCCCAGCATTTTTTACAGGTTTGATGGGGAACATCTCCACTACCCCCCCAAAACCATATTTCTTGGAGGAGACTGGAATATTACCCCCAACTCTCTTTAGATAGGTCAGGGCCTAAGAGGTCTGGTCTTTCTTCCACACAGAGTTCCCTACAAGATTTAATAAATGGATTGGGTCTCCTTGACATATGGAGAGTGCTTAACCCCAACAAAAAACAGTACTCCTTTTTTTCTCACCCCCACCGTACATGTTCATGGATAGATTATATCCTGATAAGTTCCCACTTTATGCCTGGAGTAATGGAGGCCACGATCCATCTGCGGGTTATATCGGACCACTCCCCGGTTTCTATTACATATGCACTAGGACCTGGAATTAAAAGGGACTCCATATGGAGATTAAACACACAATTGCTCCAACTCCCCAATATGCAGGCCCATCTTAAAAATTTCATTACCTTATTCCTAGACAACAATGTTGGATCAGTCCCTAGTATTGATATAATCTGGTCAGCCATAAAATGTGCGTTATGGGGGGAATGCATACGCTTGGCTTCTATCCAGTCAAAAAAGTTTAAAATGCAGACGGAAACACTGTTGCAAGAAATCAAAGCCCTGGAACTAAGTATCGCAAACATTCCTCAGAAACTGAGTGGATTAGACTTCATACGTTACATTCCCAATTTTCAGATCTCATGTCCCAAAAAGCAGAGCTTTCTTTAAAATGTGTCAAGATAAAATACTTGGAATCTGGGGAACGTGCTGGTAAATTGTTAGCTCTCCATATTAAACAAGTGGAATCTACTCGTTTTGTACCTGGACTATATCTGCATAGAGAAGGTCCATTAGTTACAAATCCGAGAGAAATCGCCTCCAGTTTTGCAAGATATTATGGGGACTTGTATCATGCTGTAGATGGAAAGACCCCAATCGAACAATTACAAGCATACTTTGATCAGCTGACCCTCCCAACTTTATCCACAGATAAAACACCATTTTTGAGTTCCCTATTCTGGAATGGGAAGTCACACAAGCAATTAAACAACTCACAGTAGATAAGTTACCCAGGCCAGATGACTTCCCGACTAACCTGTATAAACTATATAGTACAGAACTCTCTCCCCTCTTAACAAAAGTTTTTTAATTTCTGATATGAATCTGGTATCTCAGACTGTACATACCTTGAAGCCCTAATTACTATTATTCCTAAACCGGGTCGTGATCCACATTATGTTGAAAAGTACCGTCCTATTTCTTTACTTAATGTTGATGTTAAAATACTAGCAAAAATACTGGCTAATCATTTGGGCCCTTTAATGGGTACACTAATTAGTAATGAACAGGTTGGTTTTATGCCAGGAAGATCTTCGAGTGACCATATGCGCCGATTGTTGCACCTTATTCCCCTAGCTGGTAATTCAGATGTACCAATGGCCCTTATTGCCTTAGACGCGGAAAAGGCCTTTGATCGGGTGTCCTGGCACTTCCTTTTCACTGCATTATCCTGGTATGGCCTTCCACAAGTATTTATCAAATGGGTTAGGCTATTATATACATCTCCTACAGCCCGGATCTGGTGCAATGGTTACTTATCAAACTCATTCCCATTACTTTGTGGCACTAGACAGGGCTGTCCCCTTTCCCCACTCCTTTTTAGCTTCTATTTGGATCCCTTTATCAGGAGATTACTCACAATGCAGGGCTTACAAGGAATTCAGATAGGAACCTGGCAACATCTTCCGTTAGCTTACGCAGATGATCTGTTATTACATGTGATGAATCCAACCAAAAGTATCCCAGTCCTCCTACAAGAAATTGAGTCTTTTTCAAGAGTCTCCTACTATAAACTCAATCTGGAGAAATCTACTATTCTTCCTCTGAATCAGAAATTATTGTGCACAGATGTAGAAAAATTTGGATTACATTGGGAAAATAAAGGTCTAACCTACTTAGGTATTAAAATCCTCAAAACATATTCTTCTATTATCAGAGAGAATCTCATTAAACTAGCCCAAACAATAAAATTGGATTTGGAAAGATGGAAGACATTACCAAGCTCCCTATGGGGAAGGATCAACATAACTAAAATTAATGTCTTTCCCAGAATCTTATACCCTCTTAATATGTTGGCCCCACATCTTCCTAAATCACGGTTTTCGAATCTCAGAAATTTATTTAACAAATTCATCTGGAAAGGTATAATGGTGAGACGGGCATATCACAAACTTACGGCACCGAAAGTCTGTGGTGGGCTTTCTCTACCATTCCTATTTAATTATTATGGAGCAATCCACATCACAAAGCTAGCACATTGGACGTCCCAATTATGTGAAGGAGACCCCAGATCGTACTCCCCCTCTTGGTTAGATATTGAAAAAACCTTGGTATCCCCTACACTATGTTCTTTGCCGTCTTTACTATACTTATCCCCAAAATATTTTCCCAAAGAGTTCTGGAAATCCCCAATAGGATGGTCACTGAGAGCTTTGAGTCAATTGCAGCGTTACCTGAACATAAACTGGTATGTATATGGAGAACAACCGCTTTTAAACAATCCCCATTTTAGGATCCAACAGAAGCCTATTCCAACAGCGTTTTGGCCCTCTTTAAGAGACATGAGGCTCAAGCACCTTGTGTCCAATGGCAGTATACCTCCGTATAATCAATTCTTACAAAGTTTTCCTGAATTAAAAGGGTATCTCTTCAAATACTGGCAGGTTACACAGGTGGTTGCCTCCTTTACAGCCATTATGGGAACACCTGAATCATCTAACATGGATCTATCCTCCCTCCTTAGGGTTACCGGCCATCCGCATCCTATATCTATGGTGTATAAAGAACTACAGACCCTTGACACCCAACTACCCACCGGTATATGTCACTACCGGGTTAATGCCTTATCCCTCCCATCCGCATTTGATTTCTGGCAACAAAAATGGACCAACTTATATAGATTTGTTAAACAAGACCGTTTGCATCTTGTACAGTTTAATATTATGAATAACTTATATTTTACTCCCCAGAAACTTTACAAAATTGGTAGGGTATCATCCCCTCAGTGCCCCCGGTGCTCTAATAGAAATGGGGATCTTTACCATATGTTATGGATGTGCCCTAAAGTACAATTATTTTGGAGAGCTCTAAAGAATTCATTGGACCCTCTGTTAGCCTTAGATCCATTATTTTCTCCAGAAGTTTGTTTACTTAATCACTACTCAATAGGAACACTGAGTTCTAAAAAATATTTTATGGCTCTCATCTCTGCAGTGGCTAAACTTATACTCATGAGACACCAGACTGATGATTCCTTACCTGCAATACTAGAATGGCATAAAGAAATGTTGCAGGCTTTGCAGTTAGAAAAGCATATTGCCAGTATGGACAATCGATTGCAATGTTATTTAGATAGATGGGGCACTTTAGATGCGTTATTAATGGCATGGAAGCCCTGAGTAGGTAACCCAGTGTTTGAGTGTATTAAAAGTTGTCACTGGCTTTCAGGGAGGAAACTTAAATACTTGATGTCTTTATGCGGGCTTTTCGTTAAATATCTCATTGAGTCCTCAGCCTTGTTGTAGTATACTTTTATTTTAAGCTTGTATACACATTAGATGATCTGGATTGCATAACATCACTATATACCCAATAAGTGTACTTGAATACTGACATTATGACCATGACTGTCTATATTTCTGTATACTACACTGTATCTTATTTTCTGTTCTTTGTGTTTAATAACAAATTAAAACTGAATAAAGTTTATTGAATAACAAAAAAAGAGGCACACCTGTGTAACATACATTCACAGAGTATTCAAAAGACAGAGTTCAGAGCAGAGGACTTCACCTTTTCCTTGCACATTTTATGAGGAGAGAAGGCCTGTCGATAACAGATTATTATATAATTATCTATTCCCACCATGGATTCCCCAACACCAATAACTTTTACCACATGGAACGTTAGAGGCCTAAATGACCCGAAAAAATGCAAAAAGGTGATGTTCAGGCTCAAAAAACTCAAAACACAAGTTGCCTTCCTCCTAGAGACAAAGGTCAACCACACAGAAGCAGGGAAACTACTGAGGAATTGGGTAGGATGGGAAGCACATAGTGTTTCAAGTAAGAAGAAAGGGGGGTGTCAATCCTATGTCACAAGCAACTTAAATGGAAGCTGGTGGACCAGCATAAGGACAAGGAAGGGAGATGGCTCTTACTGAAGGTCATAACAAATAAAGGGTCCTTAATCTTAGGTAACATATATGCCCCAAATGACGATGCCCCAGAGTTCTTCAATGTAATCTCCCAAAGGCTGCTAGACATGTCTCACGACCGGCCCGATATAATTTTGGGGGGAGATTTCAATATGGCCCTGGACTACTTACTAGATAGGTCAACTGCCATGCTAGAACCCCATAATAAAGCCCTGAAGACCCTGTCTGGTGTACTAGCTTTACATCACCTTACTCAATACATGCGTATCCTTCATCCTACTGAAAAAGACTTCATCTATTATTCAGCAGCTCGATCAATGGCTAGTAGACTAGATTACTGGTTTTCCTCTACTAACTTAAACATGTCCATAGCGGACGCCTCTGTTGCCCCCTTGTATATCTCCAATCATGCCCCAGTGGTCCTCCAGGCCTACTTCTCTACAAATATTGTTCACTCAGTGACTTGGAGGCTTGACCCCCTCCTACTGGCTGACCACCAGTTCCAAATGTGGCTAAAGCAAGAGGTGTACCATTATTTTCAGGACAATCCAGCATCCTGTGCCTCCCCAAAAATGATATGGGAGGCCTTTTAGGCCACCATTAGAGTCAGGATCATATCCTATGCTGTCCACAAAAGGAGACAACGGGAAGAAGAGGCCTGGCAGTTAGAAGTCCAGCTGGCACAAAAAGAGGCAATCTACAAAAATGACCCAGATCAGCTAACTAATCAGTCTCTAATATATGAGCTCACAGTTCTTCAGCTCAAACTTAATACCTTAGCCACTAGGAAGGCAGAACTACAAATGGCTAGACTATGGCATAACTGCTGGGACCAGGGGGATAAGGCAGGGAAGCTCCTTTCCTACAGATTAAGGAAGCAACAGGCTGAACGCCATATAGATAAATTAAGTGATAAATCAGGAGTGGTGCAATTTTCCCCCAAGGCCATAAATACCATTATGAGAGAATTCTATGACAACCTGTATAGCTCTCAGACTCCATTCCTAAAGTCTAGTTTTGATGCTTTTGTTGCAAATTCCCCTCATACAAGAATCTCAGCTGAACACAGGGCCATGCTAGATGCTCCAATAGAAGAGTTGAACTGTTAGAAGCAATAGATGGCATGGCTCCCCATAAATCCCCAGGGAGCGACGGATTTCCCACAGACTTCTATAAAGTCACTAGGGACCTTATCCATCAACCCATGCTCCACATGCTGAGGGATTCTTCTACAGCCCAGTCCCTTCCTGACACACTCAAAGAGGCTGTGACAACTGTCCTCCCCAAGGAAGGCAAGGACCCTTTCTCCCCAGCCAGTTACAGGCCTATCTCCCTGATAAATGCCGATGCTAAAATAGTAGCCAAAATCCTAGCAACCAGATTGGAAAAAGTACTTCCATTCATCGTTCATGAATCACATGTGGGTTTTGTAAAAGGGAGCTCCAGTGCAGATCACCTGAGGGCATTAGTGACCTTATTTCAACATGCTTCCCAGTTGCCCTCTCCTGCAGTGGCCATTACTGTCAATTTTGAAAAGTTCTTCAACTCGGTAGAGTGGGAATATCTCCAAGCAGTCCTTAAACACTTCAATGTAGGCCCGAACTTTGGGAGATGGGTCAGCACATTATACAATGCCCCAACAGCGAAGGTCCTTACTAATGGCCTTCTGTTGGACCCACTGACCTTGCAACGGGGCACGAGGCAGGGCTGCCCTCTTTCAACCCTCCTCTTTATCATGGCTATCAAACCCTTAACTTTGGCCATTCACTCCCACAGTCTCATCCTTGGCATACAAATAGAGAGGGCCGAATTCAAAACAATGCTGTATGCAGATGACTGCCTCATCCTGAATAGAGACATTCAGTCTAGCCTGGATTCTGTTCTGAATATGTTTTCTAACTTTGAAGCCATCTCAGGACTCAAGATCAATAAAAACAAATCAGAAATAATCCCTCTTAACAAGCATACTATGGTGGAAATGGGAAAAGCTTCTGGTCTAGCTTGGGCAGGTTCCCAGATTAAATACCTTGGGGTTACCCTAACACCTGATCTTCACAAATTTAGCCAGCTCAATATACTTCCTCTGATAGCCATGTTCCAAAAAGAATTGAAGAGATGGCAGCACTTAAATCTCTCCCTCCCAGGGAAAATTGAGTCAGTTAAAATGATGCTAGCTCCCAGAGTATTCTATCTGCTGGCACATCTCCCTATCCTCATTCCTGACAAATGGTTACAAAAGCTAGATTCAATCATAGGCCACTTCCTCTGGGGGTCTTCCCCTCCCAGATTTAGTAGATCCAAGCTCAGGGCCCACTGGTCCAAGGGGTGGAATCTTCCCCATTTCAAACATTACATGTATGCCTTCATCACATCAAAGACATCACTGGTGTTCCATAAGAGTGGTCCCTCTCCTCTTCCAGCATGGAGTAGAATTGAACAATCTATCCTAGGCATACGGCATCCTTCCATATACCTAGGATCGCCACTCCCTCGAGCAGCTGCCCAGTGGATTACTATACAGGCGGCCCATAGAGCATGGTTTCTAATAGCTAGACTAGCCAAGAAATGTCCAAGATTAGGAAGGTATACATACCTATGGGACAACCCTGACCTCCGTATTGTGGGTGAGACCTTCAGATGGGCTGCATGGGAAAATTGCTCAATATGTACAATAGGGGACCTCCTCACTACTGGTGAATGCACTACTGACACCTTTCAGGGCTACAAACCAAATTTAACTTAAATTCTCGGGACTTTGGAGGCATCTCCAATCAGATCTTTTTACCCACTGAGGGACACCCATTGTAAATGTCAACCTGCCAAAGTACAGGAAACCAACCATGTCCCTGACCTGACACTTGTGAATGGATGGAGCTCATAATACAGAGCAGGAAATATCTACAGTATGTTACGTGACTCCCGGCCAGATCCCACGAGTAAGGCTAGGACCAACTGGCAGACAGCCCTACACACTGAGATCCCTCCATCTGATTGGAATAGATGCTGGAGATTGGCCCAACAGGAGTGTATTTACCAAAAGAGTAGGTTGATTCAGAAAAAGATACTCCACCTCTGGTACAGAATGCTGACCCAACTTAAAGCTATGGAGTTTTCCCCAATGGATAGCTGCTGGAGGTGTGACTCTCCTGAGTCACACCTCCAACCTTCTCCACATCCTCTGGACCTACCCCCAGCTTTCCCCATTTTGGTCCAAGGTGGTACACACTTACTCCCCTATCCTTGAGGCAGATCTACCAATGTCTCCATCCACCATACTGTTGGGGTGCCCCCCCCCCCAGAATACCCATTTGCCTGTATGGAAACTGAAATGGCTTATTGTGGCTTCAGTTGAGGCAAAGCGTTTAATCCTTGCTAAATGGAGATCCACATCCCTACCCACTGTACAGGAATGGATTGCTTCATTAGAAACACTGGCCATGAATGCTAGGCTGACCTTTCTGACCAGGCAACAAATGGCTACCTACTCTGACATGTGGTCTCCTTATTTACATTACATAGCCCGTCTAGCTGCCAACAAAAACCAGGCCCTACTCATTGCTGTGGGGTAACTCACTCTCCACAATAACAATAGACCCTCTGTGTTCACTACTGTGAAGGTAACCAAATACTGTTCCAATAACAGACTATATTGGTGTACTGTTTCTCTCCTGTATGTACACATATTCATGTATATATCTGACCTATAATGTCTTTCTCAGTTGCATGCACATCTGCTAAATGTTTACATATTTTGTATACATCTTCAAAGATTTCAATGAAAAATTTAACTGCAAAAAAGAAGCAGGGCATGGGAGATGGTGTTGAAAGCCTTGGTGAGGTCAACAAAGGTGGCAGAGGTGAAAAGGCTGCTGTCCATCCAGTGAGGGTGGAGTCAGTGAGCCTGAGAAGGGAGGTGGTAGTAGAGTGGTTCTTATGAAAACCAGATTGGAATAGGGTGATAAAGGAAGAGTCCACAAGAAAGGAGGTTAATTGAGAGAGGACCAGGTGTACTTGGAGCTTGGCAAGGGCAGGGAGGAGGGAGATTGGGTGAAAATTTGCAGGTGAGGACAGGTCACCAGCCTTAGGGAGAGGGAGGACCACATGTTTCCAGGATGAAGGGACTGTTGAGGACTTAAAGGAGATATTTAGGATTAAGGAGAGATGGTAGGCTATAGCAGAAGCTGAAAGGTAGAAAAGTTTTGGGTCTAGGTCATCAGGTGAGGAGCCTTTGGAAGGATTAAGAGAGCGAAGAGTCATTAGAGTTTTCTCAGGGGAGACAGCTGAGAAAGAGAAGTAAGGGTGGGAGTGGAGTGGCTGAGTACTGGATGCAGTAGGGTGAGGAGCAGGAAGGTTTGAGGGGAAGGACTTTAGTAGGGCTGTGACACAGGAGGTGTAATAGGAGTTAAACTCTTGAGCCACTTGCGACACTGGGACAGCTGGTTCTGATCACTGTATCATTTTTTGTAATATAAAAATGTGTTATGGACTGTCTCTCTTGAGAAATGCTGAAACAGCATGTGAGTATGAAACACATTCACACACACACAGGTTTTAGATACAAGGTGTCACATGGAAGGCAAGAAGCTAATTACAGGCTTGAGTTGAGGATATCCTGTTAGGTGACTAATTGTAGCTAGCCAGATGCCACGAGAGATCATATCCATTTTATAACACTTAGAGGAAGAAGAGCAGGTTGTGACGTTTTAGTGCAAAGTCATAAAAGATGCTTTGAAGTCCTGGGAAGGGGAAACTGATCATAGATCAAAGAAATGTCATTTGAAAATGAGTTGTGCTGAGGATTGCAGAACTTAATACTTTGAAAAGACATCCTGTTTTTATATAGATATATTTTTTCATATATTCTGACACAGAGGAGCTAGGTGACCTCATGAAGATAAGTGGGGAAAACCAGCTTTTAAACTTTATTCTGTTTTCCTTCAGAGACACTTCTATCTAGACTCTGACAAAGAAACATCTGTGAGCACTTTAAGCAGGTATTTAGAGAGAGAAACAAATCCAAGTACTGTAGTAAGAATTGCACTGTTAAAACCTGTTTTGTTTAAGAGATTTGTATGTCTTGTGATATAATAGTTCTGTATTTTATGTGTTGCATATTTTTTGTCTATTTTAGTAAAACTCTATTTTTGGAGCTTACTTGGTCTGTCTTTGATTTCTTTCCTTTACAAGTAGAGTATATATGGCTAAAGCAGACACTATACATAAGCTTGAATGGTGATACCAAACTGGAAAAAGGTAAGTGTTTTAAATCTGAGGTCTTTTATTACAGTTTTTATGGGTTCATTTCTGTACACCTGATTAGGTGCCCATATGCAAAGATATCTGGCCCCCCAAAGACATAATTATCTGAGCCTGTGCATTGGGTACGCTAGCAAGAGGTTCACAGTTTGAATCCCTCTAGAACCTGAGATCAAAGGTTGATTCAACTGTTCACAAGACTGTGCTTGGAGGTTGGCACTTTGGGATTAGAGGGCTGACCTGCTGAGAGGGTTTGTGACAGATTGGTTGGCAGCGGTGGCATAATTTTGGTATCACAAGCTTGTATTGTTCAGTGTGTCAGCTGAGACCATAAGCTCACTTGCAAAGAAAGAAAAAGGCAGTGATTTATTTTTTAAAAAGGAAACAGAACTATATCACTTGGCATATAGTCAAGTTCCTACCTGTTTTATTTTTTTTCCAAAAGTGTAAATCAGAGTAGCAGTAGTGAGGGAAGATGACTTCCGACTACAGAAGACACACTGTAGACTCCTTAAAGCAGTTGTGCAGGGACAGAGGAGTTCGGTTTGCAGTGAAAGCCAGCAAGCAGAACCTCACAGAGGCCCTGATGGTAGCAGATACCCAGACTAGTGAGTCATGGACCTTGACTGAAAAGGACCAAACCTTGAGTGTGGCGGGGCTAGTGGCCAGTGCAGTGTCCAGATCCAATGAGGAGGACGACAGGGCCACTGTCAGTGAAGGTCCACAACAGCAGGGGAAGGTCACCAGTATCCTGAATCCAGAAGTACTCAGGCTGCAAATTGAGTTGCGCAGGATGGAGCTGGAGTTCCAGAAGAAAACAGAATGAGAGAGAGACGAGAGGCAGACCGTGAGGAGCATGAGCACCAGCAGGCTGCAGAAGAGAAGAGCAAGTGAGAACGCTGACATGCAGAGCGAGAACATAGGAAGGCAGACCATGAGGAGCATGAACGCCAGCGAGCTGCAGAGGAGAAGAGAGAGGAGCACCAGAGGCAACATGAACTGGAGAAGCTATGACTCCGACCAGGGGCACCAGAGCAGGTAAGTGGCTTGGGTTTAACTGGGACTGCAGGACTGGGTTATAAATTGAATTCAAATTAATAGCCGAGTTTAAAGAAAGGGAGGATATGGATGCCTTTTTAAATTCATTTGAAAAAGTTTGTATTCAGGCTAAAATTCCTATAGAGTCCTGGAGCTTCCAGCTATTCCCACTACTTACCAGGAAAGCTTGGGATGCATTGAGTCAAATGGACAATGAGGACAGTGATGATTACAGCAAATTTAAAGCTGCACTGTTAAAACAGTTTGAATTAACTGCTGAATCATACAGAGCTAAATTCCATAAGCTCAGGAGAAGCCCTGACATGAGCTACGAGGAGCAAGTCATGAAATAACGTCACTTTTTAAAACATTGGTGGGAAGGAATTGAAGCAAACTCTGTTGATAAAATTTAAAATGTGATTTTATTAGAACAGTTTTTCTGGGTGTGCCCAGCAGAGCTGAAAACCTGGCTGCAGGACTGAGATCCCAAAACAGTGCAAGAGGCTGCTTAACTCTCGGACCGCTATGTCAAGAGCAGACCTGCTCTGAGAGCGAATGGGGCGAGCATGGCAGCGCAGAAAGGGAAAAGCGTGCCTTCAGGGCAGTTAAAACCCTCACTGCCTCCACCAAAACCAGTTAGCCCCAGGATTCAGTGAAAAGATTTTTCTGAAAAGAGAAGTGAATGTTGGTTATGTAAAGAAATTTGGCATATTACCAGTGTCCCAAAAAGGTGAGCAATAATATTCAAGGTGGTGCTAGAAAAGAACTGGGTTGTGTGTCATTGGAAGCATGTCAGTGAACATGAGGGAACACATGCACCCAGTCATGGTGAATGGTGTACAGACGCAGGGGCTAAGGGACACAGGGGCATCCCTGACCTTGGTAAAGGAGGATCTAGTAGCGCCTGGTCAGCTTATATCCAATAAATACATCACTGTACAGGACTTCACTGGTGAGGCGAAAACATTGCCCCTCACTAGTGTTCTCCTAGACTGGGGTGAAACAGGGGGAACTGTGCAACAGGTGGCTGCAGCCAAAACCTTAGCAGTGGATGTGATCCTGGGCAACAATCTCAAACAAGGGATGGTATGTGCAGTTACCCATAGCCAAGCGGCAAGGGAAAATTGTAGTTCCCTGAACCCTACAGAAGCCATTGTGAAACCACTGAGAGGCTGGTTCCCCAGCCTGTGTCTCCAGATGGGAAGACTAACGAAAAGGAGGTAGACATTTCCCCAGTAGCAAGTAACCACACAGCTACAGAGGGTTACTCCGAAGAGGGAGGGGTGACCCATTGTCCGAGGGTTGGGATTGACAGTGATCCTGAGGGCCCTGACGTTAGTGCTAGGGACCCTAGTTTAATGACTGAAGGGGACCTGTACCATGCCTTGGGACTGTGTGAGGGGTTTGCAGCTGCTCAGAGGAGTGACGCTAGTTTAGAGAAGCCGAGAGCTTGGGCAGACTCTGACAGAGCACAGGGAGGTGACGGCAGACATAAGATTTATTGGGAAAATGGACTTATCTATACTCTGGCAGTACAGACAGAGGGAGGGATGCTAGGCAGATAACTTGTTGTTCCCCAGGGGTATCGTGAGCAATTGCTCAAAACTGCACATGACATTTCCTTGTCTGGTCATCTGGGAATCGCGCACACTATGCAGCGGTTGGCCCAGAATTTCTACTGGTCTAACTTCACCCAGCAGGTGAAGGAGTATTGCAGGTCTTGTCACTGGTGCCAAGAAATAGAGAAGGCAGGCAAGCCTAATTCCATTGCCCATAGTAGAGGAGCCATTCCAGAGGGTGGGAATGGATATTGTGGGGCTTTTAAATACCTCCAGCTCCTCAGGGAAGAGATTCATCCTCACTGTGGTGGATTATGCCACCCGGTACCCAGAGGCAGTCACCCTAGCCTCACTGAGGATGGACAAAGTGGCAGATGCCTTACTTGGGATTTGTTCCCATGTTGGGTTTCCGCAGGAGGTAGTCACTGATTGAGGGGGGTCCTTCATGTCGGGCCTGATGAAATGTTTATGGGAGAAGTGTGGGGTGGTGCAGAGATGCATGACACCGTATCAACCACAAGCCAGTGAACTTGTGGAACGATTCAATGGTACCCTAAAGTCAATGTTCCAGGTGTTTGCTGAACAGCATGGGAGGGACTGGGAGAAATACCTTCCCCACCTGTTGTTTGCATACAGGGAGGTGCCCCAAGAGTCAACAGGATTTTCCCCCTTCGAACTCTTATATGGACGCCGGGTACGTGGGCCCCTAGACTTGATCTGGGAGGACTGGGAAGGCAAACATGCCACCCAGGGAACTCTCATTGTGGATTACGTCTTTAGGTTTAGTGAAAGGCTGAAGGAGCTTATGGGGACAGCCCAGAGAAACCTGACAGCTGCCCAACAGAAACAAAAGTGTGGTACAACTGCAGAGCCACAGCTCGCTCATACATGGTGGGTCAGGAAATCATGGTCCTTATTCCAGTCCGGAAAGACAAGCTGCAAGCTGAGTGGACAGGACCGTAAAAAGTGGTTAGGAAGGTAATGTGAACTACATTGTGGAGTTACCTGACAGAAGACAGACAGAAAGGATGTACCATGTCAACATGATGAAGCCATATGCAAATAGGGCTGACATGGCATTTGCAGTGTGTAGTCATGGGGAGGGGATGGATGAAGAAGACCCCCTTCTAGATTTGCTGGAAGAAGGTAAGCTGGAGTCCTCTGTGGAGGCAGTAAATTTGTCTCCCCAGCTGGCCCCTGACCAAATCCAGAAAGTAAGGGAGATTTTAGCAGACTTTGCCCCATTGCTTAGCGCCAAGCCTGGACTAACCCCCTTAGTGACACATGATGTGGAGACAGGGACACAGACGCCCATACAGCGGACAGCATATCAGGTGTCAGAGGCTGTCCAAAAAGACATTAGGAGGGAAGTGGAGGAGATGCTGGATTTAGGGGTAATCCAGAGATCCCACAGCCCCTGGGCCTCACCCATAGTCCTTGTGCCCAAGCCAGATGGCTTGACTCATTTCTGTGTGGACTATCATGGACTGAATGCAGTCACAAAGTCAGATGCCCACCTGATGCCCCTGAAAGACAAACTCCTGGACAAGTTGGGAGGGTGATGTGGTGGAATTTTTATATATCCTAAAGTATAATACCTTTATGCTCTAAAACTATCTGTTTTGTTATAGCCATATAGCCATGTTGCCTTTTATATGCTTTAAAACTATCTGCTTTGTAAAACAGCCATAATGAATGTGCAGTTCTGTGCTAACTAAAACAAAGGAGGTTGTTTGACAAAGATAAGAAAACCTTGAAAAATTAAATAAAGTGAAATACAGCTGGTTGTAACTAAGATAAAGGGGAGACATATAGTAAGTATAAAAAACAACTCCTTATACGGAAAGTGCTGAATCTAAGGTTTTTGCTAAAGATAAGGAAAAGCTGTTGTTAAGCATGAGATCACTGTTAGACTGTGAAACTAAAAAGGTATATAAGCCTCTGTATCAATAATCGAGGAGTTTTTGCCTTTTAGCTTGAGGCTCCCACACATGTGTACAGACAATAAACGAGTTTATTGGAATAACCATTGGGTGTGGTTATTGAGTATATAAAATTAAGGTAAAGTATAGACAGAAAGAGAATTCACCATAGTTTTTAAGGAGTGTGCAGATTGGCTTCTTGGCCTCCAGTGTTACGACTGGATCGGACTACCTAGTCCCGGCACAGGGAAGGTGCCTGTGTTTTAGTCCCATCACTTGTGACGCTTCTAGGACTGGTGACAGCCATCATTTACTGTCTTAGGTGCTAGGGTGGCATCTGAAGTGTTAGAGTTAGCACTTGACGCCAGGGGACGTTCAAATAAGAGAAGTGTTAGGTGGGCACTTCGCATAAGAGATAGGCGCCAGTAAACGGGACCAAATGGGAAATATGGGGACTCCTACCAGATGGATCAAGTTAGTACTGTTGAGATTTTTTTGTTTTGTTTTTAAACTGCAACCTAGAGCTCTGGAAAAGACTTGGTTTGGCAGGTTACTAAAATGGCCAAAAGAAAACATTTGAAAGAGTTAATAGCTGCAGTGTTTGGAAATTATCATGAAGGTCCTGCAGTCAGTTTTCTTACTCAGACTTGTGTATCTGAAAAGAAGAAAAAAAATACCTTTGGCATCGGGTAAGTCTGAATTTTTTATTCAAAGTTGTTTTATGTCTGTCTGTTTTATTTCTGTAATACTGTATACTAAACAAGGTAATGCTCAGTCTTTCTTGTACATATTTTGTAGCTTATATCTGTGTTCTGTAATTATGTTCTGTTGTCAAGGTTGCAAAATAGGATTGACTTGCTCTCAGTGCAAAACATGTTACAGTAAAAAAAAAAAAAAAAAATAAAAAGCTCTTTGCCTCATAGCTGACTGTTTTAATTGGCTTTATTTTAATGGAACATTTGTGCTGCCTAGATAGGGTCAGTGAAGAACTTTTGTATGTAGTTGTTGGGTGAAGCAGGTAGTGTTGAAGGTGAAGAGATATGATTATAGATTGCAATGTGCAAAAAGATTTGTAGTTTGCAAGCAACATGCCAAGCCACTGCTAGGTAAAATGTAATGTGTTAACAGCTATAAATGGCTTTATCATACTTCTAGTTAAAACACGAAACTTTTGCAAAATGGCAGAGTGCTATATTTTGGCTATGCTTATGTTGTGTAACCATGTTATACTAGATGGTTCACTTACAGATAGTATGTTGTGCTGTGTTTTAAAGGTGTTGAAAGGAGTTATTAGAATGTGTTTAAAAGTGTTTTGTTCTGGAAAAGATTTGGCATGGCGATATGTATAAATGTGTGTGGTTTAAAAATTGTCAGTGTTACAAGACAGGGGAGGTAGTACATATATCTAAAATACGTCGGTTTTCTAATGAAACTATAGGCATTCTCAGCAAATTGTGTGAAACAATGTCAGTCTTATTTTGTGTTAAGTATTTCTTTTGTGTATGTGTATGTGTGTGTACTGTCTTGGCCAGCAGTTTTATTGTAAAGATATTTTCATCAGTAGTGTTCAAGGACACTAACAAAAATAACTGGGTTTGAATTGACCCTTGCATGCACTCTGACCTCTTTTGCATGTTATTTGACCTTCTTGTGTTTCAACATTTTGTTACTACCAGTTCAAACTTGATGTGTATTCCATGCCTAAAGTACAACTTTTCACACAAAATGTATGTTTTCATAAAAGCACACCAAGAGTGAACCATGTAATTTGACTTTTATTGCAAAACTAGTATTTCTAAGTAAAGAGGAACAAACTTTTCTTCTCTCTCATGGCTTCTACTTACTGTAGCCAACATGAGGCAATATTCCAGCTAAAAGGGAGAATTATTCATCATCTCTCCTATTTTTATATATATACAGTACGCTTTTAAAAAAAAAAGGACTATTACAGCTGTTTTTGAGAGTCTACCATCTACAGTTAAAAAACAATGGTTTTGGTTTTTATGTGTGACCATGGTGTAATCATTTTTTTGTCTTTTTGAAATGCATTCTAAGAGATACGTACGTACGGTATTACCATCAATCTGGATTTTTTATAAACTCAGCTGACATTTTGTCATGCTTAGGATAAGGGAACCCAGGGACGCTTGGCTTCTTTTATCCTATAAAATAATCTTGTTTTATTTTAAACTGGTGTGTGTTTTACTTAATGTTTGTCTGTGTTCTCTTCTTTTCTAGAGAGAAAGAAGTTCTCCATCTTTATAAGTAAGGTATCAAACTTACTAAACTAATTGTAATATTATCTTGTTATAATTTAAAGTGTAGTAGGTGGGGATCATGTCACCATCCACAGCTAACCTTTTTATTGCTACAGTTCGAGCTGTCTCTTTCACTCTCTCGAGCTGTCTCTTCCACCAGTAGGAGCTTGGGGAGGGGTAAGTTACCTTCCTCTATCCCTTCCAGTGTAATAACGGACAAAGGTTGCAAGGTACATCACTGTTCCCTAGAGGGGTAAATAAAGGAAAATATGTATTTGCTAATAATTGTTGGGTTTCTGCCTCAGCAATAATCAGTTACACTGAGAGTAAAGTTGTGTATGTATGTCCACATATTCATTCTTTGATTGTCTTTTTCAGCTTTTATCCTGTTAAACAAATGCAAAGTTAACTTTTTGTCATTGCCTTTTACAGCAATTAATAAATGCATTTTTTTCAACCAGTAAATTCACAGTACTCTAACATTTCTGGACCTAAGCTAAGTTTACAGCCTACATGTGTTGTTTAAAATGTATTTTATGCATTATGCTCAATACTGAAATTGTTCTATTACAAACATGCTTATGTTATAATGTTTAATATACATCTTGCTACACTGTATCATGTGTGTGTATTCAAAAAGTGCTCACATGATATAATTTTTAATACTCATAACCAACCCTAAATACTAGGGCCAGCATTGCTGACCCACCCCTAATATGTTCCAGACAAAACCAAAAGTAAAATTAATCTCCGTTTGTCTTATTACTCACAGGTACCCCTAAAATTTGTGTGTACTCTATGTAGGTTTTTGTCATTTAAATTTTACAATTATAATATGCACAATTTACATTGTACTCCAAACCTATACTTCAAGCTTCATCTCACTCAGTACTTTAAAGTATGTCACTATACAGGGTAAAAAAAAAGTAGACCTTTTCACGTGTCACAGGTGCAATAGGCACTGTTATTAAATTGGCATAGACCAACAACATATGTATTTGTCCCACTGATTGCATTGTGTAAAAGGCATATTTATGAACAATATGTTTAAAAGTGTAACTGCATTAAGCAGGTTAGCAAGAAAAAAAAGAGGAGACCATTATGGTTTTCCAAAGAGGTAGCAAAAAAAAAAAAAAAAAGACAAAAGAAAGGGATAGTAGAGACTAAAGGGGAGGATGGGAGTCGCGTGGAGGATGACAACAGTAAAGCTGACATATTAAACAGGTATTTGCTCAGTCTTTACTGAGAAAGAGGGGGTAATGGGTCTAAAAGGAGTACAAGGGCAGAATGGTGCAGAAATGGATTGCATCACAAGTCCTATAAAGACAAGTTGAAGGAACTAAACATGTACTCCCTGGAGGAGAGGAGGAGAGAGAATATCATAAAGAGACATACAAGTATCTTACAGGAGAAACAGAGTAGCAGGAAACACTATTTTAAGTGAAAAAGATGTTCTAGGACTAGAGATCATGGGATGAAGTTGGAGGGAGGACGATTCAGAGGAAACATGAGAAAGAATTACTTCACAGAACAGGTGGTGGACAAGTGGAACACCCTGCCAGAGGAAGTGGTGAGGGCTGGAAAACAATCACCGGGACTTAAGAATGCATGGGATAGACATAAAGGAATTCTAGAGGTCAGGGTAAGGAAAACAGACTTGTAAAAAAGCAAACTAAACTTACAAGCTCAAATGGGTAGACTGGGTGGGCCATAGGCCCTTATCTGCCGACACTGTCTATGTATCTATGTATTGTAACATTACAGGATTTTATAACTCAGGTCTCCATCAGGCCTGCTTGCAACAGACAGGGAAATAATGTTCATCACTATCATAATTGCTTCTGTGATTTAAAAGCAGGAGGTAACCATAACATTGTCATGATTTACAGATGGTCAAATGGTATAACTGAACCTTGGCCTGCACCCCAGGTGTCGTGACTAATGTCCCATTTTATTTTTCTATTTCTAATGTACCAAATTTAGGCTCTATCACACCACTCTTACAAAAACAAAAGTAAATGGTTTAAAAGATTGTTATTTATGTGTTTTTAACTCAGTGTCTAACACACTTTGCAAGTTTGCAGGTTTCCAAGGTGTGGCACACATAAGATCTCCACGTTCAACAGCAGTAATACTTTCATCTAAGTTGCCAAGACCTTCATCTTTTTCCATAAAAAAAAAAAAACAACTGCCACAGTTTTGATGTTATCACCATCTTTGTGCCTGACTAGTTTCTTATAAGGACTATTGCATAAATCCAGTTATTACTACCTCTGCAAGTGTAATGTTTTCAGCAAAATGACACCTATTTGTAAAACTTTAAATCAACTGAAAAAGGTCCAGTCAGTTCAGATTCTGCAATCAGGCTTATTGTTTCTGCTTACTATAAAGTTAAGTCTGGGAAAGGGGCACTCCCCAACTCCAGCGAGAAGATTCTGCTTCAATTGACCTTCAAGCAATACATCCATTTTCTTCACTGCGCTTGTTCCAAACATGGCTGGTTACTTTCTACAACCCTATTGCTCTGTTATGGACTGTGTTCTTAATGGTTTATTGTCAATTGTTACCTTTTATGGACTGTTAATCTTTATGCAGGGGTGTAATCAACTACGACAAAACAAATGCCATGCCAGTGTGTGTGTGTGTGTGACTTACTCCATTAAAAGGACTTAATGTACCCTGGCCAGTGTGTCTACTAATCAGCCAGCCAGCAAAATGAACACTGACTTTTCTACTATGCTGGTGTTTTGTTTTTAAATTACTGTCTGCATTGCCCCATATGCCTTGTGGGGTTACCAACATTCTGCAAATGACATTTCATCTGTACTGTAACTACATCAACCTGTGAATACTTATTTGAACTTATGAACTGTTAATTTCATGGACTGTTATGTTTTATAAGGACTTACCTGTCAAGAGACATTATCAACACATTCTTCAATCAAGCTCCAAGGGTGTGCCACACCTCAACACAAGGTAGCATCTACCTTATTCACTCTCAAAGTGCATTCCATGAACTCTTTTTCATCAACAAAATTGTTATGTTATATTGTGTTATATGTGGTGTCACATGTAGCATTTTTCACATATTTCAATTGTGGTGTTGACATCCTCAATTCTGTATTATGTTTTACAAACTCACGATTTGTGCTCGTCTGTAACCACCCCTGTGCCAACTCCAAAACAGGATGCTTTTTATAATGCCTTGACTATCTGTATGCTGGCAACCAGTTTTAAATCATATAAATAAAAAGGGGGGTGGTTAGTTGATACAGAGTATCAAAAGGGGGGAGTGTGGTGGAATTTTTATATATCCTAAAGTATAATACCTTTATGCTCTAAAACTATCTGTTTTGTTATAGCCATATAGCCATGTTGCCTTTCATATGCTTTAAAACTATCTGCTTTGTAAAACAGCCATAATGAATGTGCAGTTCTGTGCTAACTAAAACAAAGGAGGTTGTTTGACAAAGATAAGAAAACCTTGAAAAATTAAATTAAGTGAAATACAGCTGGTTGTAACTAAGATAAAGGGGAGACACATAGTAAGTATAAAAAAAACAACTCCTTATAATGAAAGTGCTGAATCTAAGGTTTTGCTAAAGATAAGGAAAAGCAGTTGTTAAGCATGAGATCACTGTTAGACTGTGAAACCAAAAAGGTATATAAGCCCCATGAATAATAATCGAGGAGCTCTTGCCTTTAGCCGAGGCTCCCACACATGTGTGTACAGACAATAAACTGAGTTTATTGGAATAACCATTGGGTGTGGTTATTGAGTATATAAAATTTAAGGTAAAGTATAGACAGTAAAGAGAATCTGCGACCACAGTGACCTACCTTACGACTATTGACCTGACCAAGGGGTATTGGCAGGTAGAATTGACAGACAGAGCAAGGGAGTGGTCGGCCTTCATCACTCCGATAGGTTTATTTGAGTTTAAAGTAATGCCTTTCAGAATGAAGAACGCCTTGGCCACTTTCCAAAGGTTGGTGAACCAGGTGTTAAATGGTGCTAAGGAGTATGCCATAGTGTACCTGGATGCCATTGCCATCTTTAGTACCAACTGGGAGGAACACCTATCCCACCTTAGGGAAGTGTTGGGTAGGATACAGAGGGCCGGGCTCACTGTCAAAGCCGAGAAGTGCCAGGTGGCCATGGGAGAAGTGGCATACCGACATGGAGAATGGGTACAGTCTGGTCCTAACCAAATGAAAAATAGAGGTAATCCAGGCATGGCCCAGACCAGAAACACAGAAGCAGGTCAGAGTTTTCAAGGACAGCAGGCACTACAGAAAATTTGTACCCAATTACAGTGCCTGGCTGCTCCCCATCTGACTTGACAAAGAAAAGGATGCCCAAGAAAAATTACCTGGGGCCCAGCCTGTGAGGAAGCTCTTTCCAAATTAAAGGAGGCACTGTGCAGTGCTCCTGTTTTGACAAGTCCTGACTATAGCAAAACCTTTATAGTTCAGGCTGATGCCTCAGATGTGGGTATTGGGGCAGTACTGAATCAGACATCCAGCCAAGGGACAGATCACCCAGTAGTATACCTGAGTAGGAAGTTACTTCCCAGGGAGAAAGCATACACCACGGTGGAAAAGGTGTGTTTTGCCATAGTGTGGGACCTAACGAAATTAGAGCCATACTTATATGGGCAGCATTTTGTGGTGCAGACTGACCACAACCCCCAGGTTTGGCAGACACAGATGGGAAAGAACAATGGTAGATTGCTTAGATGGAGTCTTGCTTTGCAAGGGTATGATATGACAATTGTACATAGGTCTGGAGCCAAAAATCAGACCTCAGATGGGCTGTTTAGTGCCTATGAGGAGTGAACTGATTTGGGAAGCTCATCCCATGCAGGGGATAGAGCCCCCAAATTCAGTCTAGGTGGGGAGGTATTGTGACACTTGGACAGCTGGTTCTGATCACTGTATCATTTTTTGTAATATAAAAATGGGTTATGGACTGTCTCTCTTGAGAAATGCTGAAACAGCATGTGAGTATCTCTCACACACACACACACACACACACACACACACACACACACACACAGGTTTTAGATACATGGTGTTACATGGAAGGCAAGACAATAATTACAGGCTTGAGTTGAGAATATCCTGTTAGGTCGCTAATTGTGACTTGCCATATGCTAAGATAGATCGTATCCGTCTTATAGCGCTTAGAGGAAGAAGAGCAGGTTGTGATGTTTTAGTGTGAAGTCATAAAAAATGCTTTGAAGTCCTGGGAAGGGGAAGCTGATTATAGATCAAAGAAATTTCATTTGAAAATGAGTTTTGCAGAATTTAATACTATGAAAAGACATCCTGTTTTTATATAGATATATTTTTTTATATATTCTGACAGGTATGAGCTAGGTGACCTCATGCAGATAGGTTGGGAAAACCAGCTTTTAAACATTCTGTTTTCCTTCAGAGACACTTCTATCTAGACTCTGACAAAGAAACATCTGTAAGCACTTTAAGCAGGTATTTAGAGAGAGAGAGAGAGAGAGACACATCTAAATACTGTAGTAAGAATTGCACTGTTAAAACCTGTTTTAAGAGATTCGTATGTCTTGTGATATAATAGTTCTGTATTTTATGCGTTACATATTTTTTTCTATTTTAGTAAAACTCTATGTTTAGAGCTTATTTGGTCTGTCTTTGATTTCTTTCTTTTACAAGTAGAGTATATATGTTTAAAGCAGACACAATACATAAGCTTGAATGGTGATACCAAACTGGAAAAAGGTAAGCGTTTTAAATCTGAAGTCTTTTATTACAGTTTTTAAGGGTTCATTTCTGTACACTTGGTTAGGTGCCCATAGGTAAAGATATCTGGCCCCCCCCAAGACAGAATTAACTGAGCCTGTGCATTGGGTACACTAGCAAAAGGTTCACAGTTTGAATTCCTCCAGAACCTGAGACCAAAGGTTGATTTGAATCCACAAAAACAGACAAGAGGGTTACCTTGTTCTGTTAACTGTTCACAGGACTGCGCTTAGAGGTTGGCACTTTGGGAGTAGAGGGCTGACCTGCTGAGAGGGTTTCTGACACCACCAAGCATGGTTTGGAGACCAATGTGCTGTTTATTTTAAGCACTTGGAGTGGTGGATGTGAAGGGAGGGAGAATAGGGCATGGACCACTTTCCAGAATTTGGAGGGGGAGTTGATGTTTCTAAGAAAAGATGATTTAAAATATTCAGACTTGGCTAGTCTAGTAGCTATTGTACATGCATTTCTTAACATGCAATACTTAACATAGTCCAGTGGAAGCTGGGAGGTCTTATGTTTCCTTCGTGCTTTGTCTCGCTCCCTGAAACATGTCGGTGACCCAGGGGTGATGTTTACCATGAACTCTAGTACATTTGAATGGGGCATAACAGTTCTAGGTGACTAGAAATTTATCTTTGAAATAGGTGATGACTTGGTCAACGGAAGGGGCAGAGGCAACTGGGGACCAATCAGAGCTGGCCAGATCATTGAGAAGGGGGTTAAGGTCTAGGGAACTGAAAGAGTGGTGCTGCAGGGTTTTGTGTGGTGGCTTAGGTCTATGGACCTTCTTGACTACAAAGATTGGGTAATGGTCACTGAGGGTATCCGGGGGGCTGTCCAATTTAATGACACGGTGGGAGTGGGAGGTGAGTGCCCAGTCTATCAAGGAGTGATTAATGGTTTTAAGATTTAGGAGGTTAGGTTTCAGAATGAGTTGGGAGAGATTTAGGGACATGATGTAATTTTGTGTCTTGGAAGTGGCTGCAGATAGCCAGTTTAGATTTACATCTCTCAAAATGTATAACTCATCTTTATGTGAGAGGGACGTTATAGAGGCAATGAGATCGGTTGCATCAGATATTTTGGATCCTGGCCAACAGTAGATGCTGGCTATGAAGATAGGGGAGGAGAAAGGAAAGGCAATATTTACTGCAAGGGCTTCATAGGTAATGAATAAGGAGGATGAGAGAATGGTTGTGAACTTTAGTGAGGACAGGATATACATGGCTACATCACCTCCCTGCTCTTCCTATCCTGCTCGATTATGGAGTAGCCAGGGATATTAATGGAGAGATTAGGTATTTTAGTGTTTAACCAAGTTTCAGTTAAAATTAGAATATCAGATGTGTGGGAGATTATTGTAGGTTGCAGAAGGTTAGTTTTTGAGACTAGACTCCAGATGTTTAAATGTAGTATTTTCAGGCCCTTTGGGAGGGTAGAAGGAGAGCGGGAAGTTTGTATGTTAGTGGTAGGAATGCAGTTTGCAAAGGTGGGTGTAGTGGGGCCAGGGTTAGGCCAGGATAAGTGGAACAATGACCCTTGTTGAACCTCTTTTACCATTTACAGTGGTCCCTCATTATAATGAATGGCTCCAGATCCATGAATTGTGTTCGTTATGAGGAGGCTTCCTTATAAAGAATATGTGGTTCAAATCAGACATAAATGCAAGTGAAACTGCTGTTTTTTTCATTTATTTCTGTCCTCTGTTCTGACATCTCCTTAACCACTGAGCTGACCTACTAGTGTCTTGTACTGGTAATGTGTTTTAAGACATTACAGAAGAGCAGCTCCATATAATGCCAATGAAACATTTCTCTCCTCCGTCCTGAAGTCTCCTCGCCTGGTTCTGATTCACTGAAATAGGGAAGAGTGCTCTACTGTCATCTAATGCTGTTGAGGCTTTTCTGCTTTCCATCCTGGAGTCTCAGTGCCCTCTGCTGGTCCAACCAGTAAATCTGTACCATATGGCAAACTCTCAGACACATCTCCAGTTTCCTCCCTTCAATGCTACAGCACTTTCAAGCTACAAGGCATGACCACAAATGAATCCATGACGGGTGTTCAACAAAATTTTTGTAGAATGCCCCAACAGTGAAACAAGCTGGTTGGCCACATTTTGCAGTTGGCTGCTGGTTTCCACTGGCACTAAGTGTTTTCTTTGAGGGGCTATGCGCCCTGCACTCCCCCACTTAGCATTATCAACTTCAAAAAGGAAGACTGTTTAGAAGAAGATTATGAGTAGCCTGCTTTTCTACAGGGTTTGGGGGGATAGTTTTTGGTCACAGGGTGAGTAGACTTGTTCAGGGGTTGGTTTTTGTTTTTGTTTTCTCGTGTACAGGTGGTACACAGTTTAGAAATTGTATTGGGGAGGGCCTTCCTTTTATATGTTCATTTTAAGGGGATGGAACCATGGCTTATTAATGTGTATGATCCTCATTTGTAATTTGAGCGTGCAAGGCTTTTTCAGAAGCTTAAACCCTTTCTTTTTACCCCTAGGTTGATAGTGTTGGGGGGGATTTTAACTGTGGTTTAACATAGGCTGATCGGGGACTATGGACCAACAAACTTAATTGTGATTCCAATGCTTTGAACATGGTAATTTCTGAAATGGGGTTGTTAGATGCTTTCTACAACTTTTTCCCCAGTGGCCCCCATTCATATTTTGTAGTCCTCATTCCTCTAGGATTAACTATGTTTTCATTTCTAAAGCTTTGCAGCTTCAAAAAGCGAAGGTAGTGGAAATGACCATGTCAGACCACAAACTGTTGACAGTTATTTTGGGGAACTTACCAGAGCAACGATTTGGCCCAGGGTTGTGGAAATTAAATTTATCTCTTTGCCAGGAGCCAGTCATTTTTGAAGGATTTAATTACCTTTTTGCGGCTCGTAAATCTGTTTTTTTCTATATGAGGATTTAAATGATTGGTGGGAGGATATGAAAATAGAAGTAATCCTGTGTTTTCATAAAATGGGGAAATTGAGGGGGCGGCAGCTCTCGCAGACACAGTTTATGCTTCAGGACAGATTGAGGGAACTCACAACCTTACAGGAAACTGGTCAGTCTGATTTGCATTCCATTATCTCACAGACTAAAGCTGCTCTTGCTTCTGTTCAGTATGATTTAATGAAACGTTTGGAGACCCAACAAAAACACTGTACGGTGGGGAAAAAGGGTGAAATGATTACCCATTTATCCTTTACTGATTTAAGGAACCTTAAAAATATTTCATACCTCCTTACTCCAACTTGTTCAAGGATTGCAGGGAATCCTCAAATTTTGAAGGAGATCTAGAATCACCTCTTTGGGAGTTTTACTAGCTTATCATTGCCCAGTGACTCCATCAAGGTTCGGTTACAGGGTTGCATTCTTCCACAAATAACTTCAGAGGAACAGGAGACTATGGGGACCCTAATTACACTGGGTGAATTGTGGGATGCCATCTGGTCCCTGAAAAATGGCACATTGCCTGGGTTGGATGGTTTACCCCATGACATCTATAAAGTAATTTTTGAGGCATTGGGAGATGAATTAACTTCCTATAATTAACGGTCTCCAGTTTTTGCCATAGACAAAACCATGTGTTAAATACCGTAACATCTGAGTAGGTGTTACGGCATTCACGCGCTTCCTTTCTATACCAACGAGCTCGAGACAAGCAAATAAACAGAGTGGGAGCTTCCAACTGTCCCTGTTTCCGCAAACAGTACTGACAAGAAAAACACTTTATTATCTGCATTACCTCCATCCCAAACACACTCTTGTGCTTCTAGGCTCACTGGTAAACTGAGGTAATGCAGAGAAGTTAAATGTTTTCTCGTCAGTACTTTATGGCACGATTCGGTGGAGCTTCAACCTTCTGTTTATTAAAGGAGCCCTTCAATTATATAAAATAAAATATGGGAGAGTGTATCAGACTAATTTAACACACCCTCGTTGTTGGATGGCACTCATAAACCCCTGGGCTTCGCCCTCGGGGTTTATATGCCATCCAACAACTCGGGTGTGTGTTAAATTCTCGTAACACACTTCTCCCCATACTTTATCCTATATTTTATAATTTTGCTTCAAAGTCCAGGGCTCTACCGACTAGTATGTATATGAGCATTTTGGTGCTCTTCTACAAGACTGGTGAAGGAGGGGATTTAAAAAAATTGGAGACTGATTACCCTCTTAAATACCAATTATAAAATTCTCATGAAGAATTTGGACACTCGTTTAGTGCAGGTCTTACATGGGATTATTCATCCCATGCAATTTAGTGGGGTTCACTCGTGGAAGGTACAGGATGCCTTGCTTCTTATCTGGGAAATTTTTCAGAAGGGAGACAATGGGGAGGTCATGGGTTATTTAGTTACTGTGGATCAGTCAAAAGCTTTTGATCACATAGAATATGATTATTTGTGGGAAGTTTTAAGGGCATATAATTTCCCCCCTTGTTTTATTATGTGGTTACAGACCTGTTACAGTCAAATTAAACTTTTGCCTAGTGTCAATGGCTGGTCTGGTGCAGCAGTTAGGGTAACTAGAAGAGTTTGTCAAGGGTGCCCTTTGAGTCCCCTTTTATACCTCTTGACCCTTGACCCTTTACTTCGATGTCTCAATGCAGATCCCAATATCCTGGGACTGTCAGTAGGTTGTGAGGACCATCCGATTTGTACGGTGGCATATGCTGAAGATGTAGAGCTAATAGTGGCTGATGTGGCCTCCTTGAAAGTGGCTATGGATGTAGTGGACAGTTTCTCTAAAACAATCAATCAATCTTTATTTATCAAAGGTGCCTTTCCAAAACCAAGATGCCTGTACATTACATGATAAAAACAATAAATAATTAAAACAATATCAAAATTAGACTTGACAACAGCATTCAAAACTCATTATATACTAGGCTAAAGAGATATGCTTTTAAAGCCTCCTTAAAGCTTTGGACAGTTGGGCAATCTCGCACTTGACGAGGTAGAGAATTCCACAGGGTTGGGGCCATAAAACTAAAAGATCTGGCCCCTGAAGTTTTTAAACGAACCCTGGGAATCTCTAGCAATCCCTCATCAGTGGATCGGAGAGAGCAGGAGGGACAGTAGGGACAAAGGAGATCTTTCCGGTAGCCAGGTCCCTGATTGTGTAGGGCCTTATAGGTCAGCAAACCGACCTTGAAGGTGATGCACCAGCAAATTGGCAGCCAGTGCAGTCCACAGGCGTTATATGACTGGACCTAGAAGAACCAGTCAATAGCCTGGCTGCCACACTCTGCACTAGCTGCAAGTGGCAAATCTCAACCCCCGGTAGCCCAAGGTAGAGGGCATTGCAGTAGTCAAGGCGGGAGGTAACGAAAGCATGGACCAAAGTAGGAAGATCGTCTGGAGGAACCAGGTGCTTCAGCCGGGCGATATTCCTCAGATGGTAAAAAGAGGTTTAGACAACTGCCGACACCTGATATTTAAGTGTCAAACAGTTATCAAACACAACGCCCAGGTTCCGCACCCAGTCTGAGGTAGTTAGCAGGACACCCCCAAGCCATAAACCCGAGGGTGATCCCGCCAACAAACCCGCCTCCCAGCGACCCTGGTCCATAACCAACACCTCAGTTTTTTCTGGGTTCAACCGCAGCCAGCTCACATTCATCCAGTCCTGGATTTCGGCAAGACAGTTGTTAAAGACCGAAAAGACAGCTTCTTGGCCGGGCACAAAGGACATGTACAGCTGAGTATCATCTGCATAGTAGTGAAAACTCAGACCGTACTGCCTGATAATCGCTCCTAACGGCAGCATGTACACTGCAAACAACATGGGTGCCAAAATGGAGCCCTGGGGCACCACACAGGATAAGGGGAATGATGCCGAGGAAAAAATCCCAGACACCACTCTCTGAGTCCTACCCTCAAGGAAAGATCGAAACCAACTGAGGACTATACCAGACAGCCTACAGAAAAACCACAAGTGCTCCAATAGCACACCATGGTCCACAGTGTCAAATGCTGCAGAGGGATCAAGAAGGACCAAGATGGAACGAGTCCTTCGATCTCTCGTTGTTAGGAGGTCATTTAGTACCCAGACAAGAGCTGTCTCGGTACTATGTCTTTTCCTAAATCCGGACTGGAAAGAATCATAGACATTGTGGCTGGTCAAATGATCATCCAAATGATCATCCAGCTGCAACGCGACCACCTTCTCAATAACTTTACCCACAAAGGGCAGGTTAGAGACAGGCCTGTAGTTAGCCAGACAATCTGGGTCCAAGGAGGACTTCTTAAGAAGGGGCTGAACCACAGCCTCCTTCAAAGGATTTGGAAAAATTCCCCTCTCCAAAGACCTCCAGACTATCTCAGCAAGGACCGGACCAATTTTGTCCACACAGCCCACTAGGAGACGTTTGGGGCCCGGATCCAAACCACAGTTGGTCGGATGCAATAATTGGATGGTCATCACAATGTCATTGATTGTGGGAAGGCTGAAGTCAGACCACACAAACTGGGTGTCCAACATCTCCTGCCGACCATCACAACTCCCATTAGGAAGGGTCAAACAGATATCAGACCTGATTGTGGCAACCTTATCTGAAAAGAACTGAGCAAACTCCTCACACCATTCTTGAGAAAAGGCTTTTCTGGGCTGAAGACAGATTGGATTGCACAATCTGTCCACAGTCCGGAAAAGCTGAGCTGGTCTATTGTGTGCAGCAGCAATCTCTCTGGACAGGAATTCTGCCTTATTACGAGAGATTGTGGATTGATAGACCACATAGTGGTCCATCAAACTAAGTTTGTCACAATCCAGGCCCGACCTCCACCAGCACCTCTCTAACCTTCTTCCGACTCTCCTCAACTTCCTCAGAGTCTCATCAAACCAAGGAGACCTGGGGCGAAGAGTGAGGGGACGAACATGAACAGGAGCAATGGAATCCAGGGCCCCTGCTACCGCCTCGTTATAGGCAAGTACCAAGTCTCCTGGATCCATGCAATCTCTCAGTAAGCCCGATAGGTCCAGCACCACCATCAGGCCATCTGGAGAAACACCCCTTAAAGGGCCATACCTGACCACCTCCATAGGGGCCAGCCTACTAGGGGTGGCCTCAAAACTGAACCCAAGGGAATGATGATCAGACCATCTGACTGGTTCCACCACCAAATCAGATATCTCCACCCCCAGTAGGAACACCAGATCCAATGAATGTCCACCAATATGGGTCAAGGAGGAAATTACCTGTGTGAAGCCCAGTGGAGTCATTAACTGGTGTAAGTCTTGACCAAACTACGAGAGTTTATCATTGATCCAGGCATTGAAATCTCCCAGAACCAACCATCTGGGGGATCCCAATGTCAGGTTGACAATGAAGTCTGCGACTTCCCGCAGGAAAGCATTCCCATCACCTGGTGGACGATAAACGAGAAGTATCCTGCACCCCACTCCCTCGCCCATGATACATTCAAAGGAGTTGGTAGTTCCCACTGGTACCTCCACTAGGCCCAGTTCTGATCTAAAACAGATAGCAACAGCCCTGCCCCTATGATCTATCCTCGGGCCGTGTATCACTGAGTATCCAGCTGGAATTGCTGCCACCAAAACTGGGCCAGCATTCTCATCCAGCCAGGTCTCAGTGATGCACGCCAGGTCAGATGTCCCAACAAAATCAGCTATAATAGCGGTCTTGTTTTTAATAGACCTGGCATTGCACAACACTGCCCGAGTAGGATGAGCATCCGAGGATGACCGTGCTACCTGCTGACTAGAAGCAGAACCCTTGGGTATGGGAACCAGACAGGGAGGACCTCTTTCCTGGACCCATTTCATCCCAGGGTGTCTCCTTGTCCCCACTATCCCTATCCGCCCACTCCTTTCCATTCCCTCTCCAGGCCCAGCCCTCATCCTCCTCCTTTTTCTAATAATCCCCAAGGCCCTACACCATCTGTACACTTCTGGTGATAGGGGAGTACAGGAAAAAGGACAGAGGTCTCTGAGCCTGGAGGGGGAATAATACCCAACTGTCCTTGTGCCATCCCAACACATATTTAGCACCCTAAGTGAATAACAACAAATAAACAGTCCCAAAATACAAAATTAGCCCACTCCACAAAACTAAATAGATACAAAACCCTATATGATGATTTAACAGCTAAATAAAAATCTGGATTAAAACACAAAATAGATCTCAAAATTTTGATTTAAGAGCTTTAACCCCCCCTAAATCTAAACATGTAATACAGCAAAATACAACAAATAATTAATTAATAATTAATTAATTCCCCCTCCCCACCCAGTCCTATCACCACTGGGAAGAGAGGTAAAAAACAATATACACTAAAATAATTAATTCCCTCCCCACTCAGTCCTCTCACCACTGGGGAGAAAGGGCAGCACTCTCAATGCCAAACAATAATAATAACATAAACAACAAAATAAATAAAATATATGGACACAGGGTCCTCTCACCACCTAGTTGTCCAAATGATAAAAAATTTATAAACCAGTTTCTTCAATCCAAATTCAAAGGGAAATAAAGTCAAAGTCAAGAACAACCCGAAAAACCTGGGCTGTCCTTATAGACAAGTCCTTCTCACTGTCAGCACCGAAATAACGAATGGACCTCCGCTGCAGCACACCAAAATAATTCCAAATCTTCAAACCTGATCAGGGTTTCCACTGAATGGAAACTATCCAACTGCCAGAAGTTTGATCAGGAACAAAGTGGAAAAGCAATCAAAAAGTCAGATAATTAGCCAGTTCAGAAGGATAAAATGACCTTGATGCAGATTTTACTGCCAAACAAAGGGGAAAGCCCTGAATATGCCGAAGAGTGTTTGTTTACCTAATGGTTTGGATAGTGTTTCATCAACTTCTCTTCTGGATATTCCTCAAAATTCAGTATATGTGGAAATTTTGGGAATTTATTTTGGTGGTCTAGATCCACAATTTTATAATTTGGATCTCAAGCTCCGTGAAGTACAAGACAAAGTAAAGTCCTGGAATAAATGGCGTATGTCACGGAAAAAGAGGGTATATATGATAAAGTCCTTTTTATTGCCTATGTTTCTCTTCTTAAGTGCTATTTTTCCTCCCCTTTGGGGTTTAGAAACTACTCTATTCAGTGTTTTTTTTTTCAATGTCTCTGGGGTAACCGTTTGAACCCCCTTAAAAGGGGTGTTATAAATTTGCCAGTGGCACAGGATGGTTTGGGGATGATCAACCTTTGGTTTTTTATATGTCACTTTCATATACACCAATCTAGTCCCACATCTACAGGGAATCGGTACTCGTTGGGGTCCTTGGGTGTTGGATTATTTGGCACCCATTTTAGGCTCCTGGGGTGACCAACTCCTGATTTCAAAGCAAAAACATGTTCAAGGGTTTCCATGATATTTTGTGGATATGGTGGCTAATTTGAAATCATGGTTGGTAATTAAATCACAGTTACTTGCCATGTCCCAGAAGGGTTTTATGTTAGTATTCTGGCTATGCACTTTATTGAGAACCTGTGGTTTTCAGAGCAGGCCCCTTCCATGCAGAAGTTGCTTACTTGTATTTTGATTAACAAAAGGGTACCGATTCATATGCGGGATTTTTTATGGCTTTCCCTTCGTATGAAATTAAGGGTTCGGTGAAATCAAAAGCATAAGAGTGTACAGAAGAGGGAATGTTCTTGACTGGGTCCCTGTCTGGGTAAACAAGAGACCATGAAACACCTTTTTCTGGATTGCCCTTTTGTACGATCTTTTTGACAGTATTTGCATAAAGTTTGGCCCCTGAATCCCTTTCAAACCATGACTTCCGATATTTTATGTGAGGGTATTTTTCCAGGGGGGTAGGCAAAATATGATGGCTGGACACTGCAATTAATTTTGTTAAGCATTAAATTTCAGATTTGGCAGGCACGATGTAGTCTCACCTTGGAACAACAGACCACTGTAGAACAGATAATGTTTTCAGTACAGTGAGATATTTCTGTTCTGCAATCCCGTGATAGAGAGCTATACTCCCCATCTCTTTTTCATTTATGGTGGAGACATATGGCCTGGTTGGATACAGGGTGAAGGTTGATTGCTGAGTTTTTTTTTCCTGGATGCCAGGGGAAAGCTTATTTTCTCCATTGGGATTTTTTGTTTTTCTGTTTTTAGCCTGAGACCTGCAATATTAGGGATAGTGAGTTTTTCAGATTGTTTGATTTGGTACCTGTATTTAATGTTTCCTTTTGAACATCTGTAGGTTATCCTATGATTGATATCCCAATTATTCAGTGAGGGTTTAACATCGATAAATGAATTCACCCCTATTCATTTGGGTTTTTTTATTGCATAACTTAGGGTGGTGATTTATATGTGCTGTACTGTATATTTAGTGGTTTTTTGAAGATGCTATGCTTTTGTAATATAGATCTTGAATACAGGGAAATAATCCTTGAGGTTCCCTGCATTTCAGTAGGGGGGGGTTCCTTATTGTATAATTTTCCTTTTTACAGGGGTTTACGATTGTTTTTGCTGTTTTGTTTTGAGTCTTCCTAAAAAACAATTTCCCCTATTCCTTTGGTAGGGAGGGGGGAGTTTTTTTTTTTCTTACAGTAGTTTTGTTTTGGTGTTTGATTTTCCAGTATGATGTGATACTCCTTTGTTTAAATTTGTTTTTCATTTCTGGTTTTGTATGTAAAAAAATTTTGATTTGACTGTATGTTATTTTTACATCATGAATGACATATTCCCCTACACTTTTAGCAGGGAGGAATTTTTTTTCCATAATAAGACATTTCTACTTTAAGGGTTTCAGTATGACATAATATTTATTTGTTATAATTTTCTTATGCTTTATATGTACATTTTTGATTTGGTTGTATGTTATTTTTCATTATGAGTAAAATAATTTCCCTACTATTTTAGTATGGAGCGGAAGGGGGTTATGTACATACAGGATTTATTTCTGTTTGATGCTAATGTATGCTGGAATACTTTTTCTGTTTCCTTTGATTTCTTTGACTATGAATTTGGATGACGTAATACAATTTTTGCATATTGTGTTTCAAGTCTGAATACAAAATTCCCCTACTCTTTTTGATAAGTGCCATAGGATCTTTAACATCCACCTAAACTACCACCAATCCAGGCAGATGGGACCTCGGTTTAACGTCTCATCTGAAAGACAACACCTCAGAAGTGCAGCACTCCTCTCATGCTGCACTACAGTGTCAGTACTGAGATATCAACCCAAATGCCAGATGTGGGAACTGAACCCACAGCCCTCTGATCTCCTGGCCTCAGAGGTGAGTGTGCTACCTACTGAGCCACCGATACTGCAATATGTGCAATATGGGCATATATGCCCATGCCTCCTCCCCTTTGTCCAGACCCCTACTTGCTGAGTAACTGGTAGCCTTGAATTGCTCTGTTCCAAGCACTATCGCTGTCCCACCATGTCTCAGTTATATAGACAAAGTCCAGATTTCTAATGACAATAATAGGTAAAAAAGGAGAAAAAGTCCTACTGAGCCACTGAAATCTTGCTGTTTGAGCAGAAGATGGCAGATACTGTACTGTAAGTTAATTGAGGTGTATTGATATAGCTATGCCTGCTTAATGTAAACAGGTCAATGAGGTCATAGCTCTTTTTACAATGCTGTTACACTGAGATATCAGCACTGGGCTCCAAGCTCCTCAACCAATCAGATATCTAAATTTGTTATATCCATTTCGTAAAATGGCTAATACATTTTTATTTCATCCAAAAACTTATTTCAGTTTCTTTTTTGTCTCAAAGTATAGTTGACATTTAGAAGAAACAACAATGGGAACACTTTCATAAGTAAGAATGAGGACACAAACAGAGAATCTGACAACAGAAAAGGACTGCTTAGCCCATGTAGCCTGCATAGATGTTCCCTACTTATTCTGTCCCCACATACATAATCTGGTCTATATCCACCCTCTGACCTCCCTGCATCCTTTCTAATATACCCCCATGTCTATCCCATGCATGCTTGAAGCCCCTCACTGTTCCAGCCTCTAGTACTTCCACTGGCAATCTCTTTCAGGCATCCACTATCCTTTCAATGAAAAAGTATTTCCTTGTATTACTCTAACTTCCCTCCCTCTAGCTTCATTGCATGCTGTCTGGTCTCAGTGTGTGTTCTCATTTGAAAGAAACTCCCCACCTGTACCTTATTCACCCCTTTGAGGTACCTGTAAGTCTCGATCATATCCCTTTTACCTCTCTTTTTTTCCAGGATGTAATGAGCTCCTGCAATATCTCTTCATGGGGCCTCTAATGCAAACCATCCACCATTTTAGTTGCCCTCCAGTGGACCACCTCTACTCTATGCCTTTTCTGAGATGTGGTCTCCAAAACTAAATACAGTACTCTAGGTGTGGTCACACAAGAGAAAATAACACCCCCTTCCCCCGTTGGAGATACCACACCCTGTGCAACCCAGCATTCCACTAGCCTTCCCACTACCTTGTCACACTGCCCTGCCACTTTGAGGTCCTCAGATATGATAACTTTGTGGTACATTTCGTGCCTAGTGACTGTAAGAACTCCCCTCCATTACATACTCACTGCAGGGACTTCTATATACTAGGTGCATTATTTTTCACTTTTTGGAAGTGTACCCCAACTGCCATGTTTTGGATCATTCCTTGAGTTTCCCAAATCCCTGTGCATTTTTTCCATCCCTTCCTGAGAGTCCAACCTATTGCATATTTCGGTATCTGCAAAATGGCATACCTTCACTTTCAACTCTTCAACAATGTCCCCTATAAATTTATTGAAGAGGACTGGTCCCAGTACCAAGCCAAGTGGTACCCCACTCGTCACACTCACCTCTTTAGAATGAGTGCTATTACCCACCACTCTCTGTCTCCTATCTTTAAACCAGTTTCTAATCCAGTTTACCACTATGGATCCCACTCCTATCTTGGTCAACTTCCTAACCAGCCTTCTATGTGACACCGTATCAAAGGCCTTGCTAAAGTCTAAATAGCCGAGTCACAGTAATCTATTGGATTGGTATGACCCCCCCCCCGGTAAATCTCTGTTTTCTGCAGTCTTGCAACCCACTGGATTTAAGATACTCTGTCATCCTTTCTTTCAGTAGTGTTTCCATCAATTTTCCCACCACTGAAGTGAGACTGAACACCCTATAGTTGACAGCCTCTTACCTGCTGCCATTCTTATGTAGAGGAACAACATCAGCCCTTCTCCAGTCATCTGGAACCACTCCTGTTTCTAGTGAGTCATTGAACAAAGCTGTCAGTGGGGCAGCCAGAATCTCCCTAAGCTCTTTTAATAGCCTGTGGTGAATACTATCCAGACTCATAACCATGTCCACCTTCAGGGCTGTAAGTCCTTTCAACACTCTTTCCTCTGAAAATGGACCTGTGTCCACCCCCCCTCACAACCCTATCCCTGCTTCTCCATTGTGGACCATTCCCTCCACCTTCCACTGTTAAAACTGAGCCGAAACATAGAAACTTAGACATTGACGTCAGATAAGGACCACTATGCCCACCCAGTCTGCTCATTTTCTCTACCTGCTGCAAAAACCACAGACCCTACTTGATCTCCAGCTTTATTCTCTTATAGGGTTCCCCTATACCTATCCCATGCATTTTTGAATTTCCCTACCGACTTAGCCCCAACCACCTCTGCTGGGAGGCTGTTCCATGCATCTACCACCCTTTCCATGAATAAATACTTCCTCATGTTACCACTTAGTCTAACCTGTTCCAGCCTCATGTAATGACCCCTTGTTCTAGAACATCTCTTTTTCTGAAAGATGCTGCCCTCCTCTACCTTCTTTATGCCCTTGAGACATTTGAAGGTCTCTATCATATAAAGTAAGTGCCTCAGCTGGGACATGAACCCAGGCTGCCCAGAATACCATTCTGGTTGTGCTACCAGCTGCGACACCAAGGCAACTATAAAGGTCAAATCAAAGTTTCTGTGACAGGAATCAATTAATTTATTTTATTCTTTTGAAGTTCCTGTTTAAAATGTCAGCTTTTTCTTCATCTCTTTCTGCACAGTCTCCCCCTTCTGCTTTCTTATTCTTACTATTCCTATCCCTGTTTTCTCTTCAGGCTTATGTACCTTAAAGTCTTATCCCCTGTAGAAACCCCTTTTGCAGTCCTTGACTCTGTCTGTGCCTTTGCATCATTCACCACCTTACCTGCTTCTTTCTGCTCTTCTAGGTATACCTCCCGTCCCTCCTCTCTGTGTTTCGTTATGCTCTTGAATGGGGGTCACTCGTATTTCAGTGTGGTGGAAAGCTGCATGGTCAAAATAACACACTCCATGGGGACCCCAAAAGCAGGCAAACAATGTGCTAAAATGCTAGAAACTGACTGAACTGCACATGCTCTTTTGACCATGTGGTCAAACATCCCTTTGCAATCTTGATGGGTTACCTTGAACGCAACTATAACTGTAAGCACCTATTGTGGTTATGAGTACTCTTTTTTGCATTTAGTGAAGTTCAAAGGTACAGTCAATGGGAGTGATTTGGCTGCATGATTTAATTTATGATGGCAGTGATAGGGCATTTAAGTCTAAGTCTTGGTCTAGGGTTCAAGACCTATGGAAGCCTGGGTTCGATCCCCAGTGCAGAACTTTTGTTTTTCTTTCTCACTACAATTTATATAATATGAGAGAAATTGTTAGATATTATTGCCGATGTTAGTGGTAGAGTTTCTGCAAAATGTAAAGTTCTATATTGCTGATAACTTGAAAAGTTCCAGCTGAGACATTGAGGTTTGAATGCAACTTGGGAAATTGCACTTCAAATTGTCGTAAACAATCAGGATAGATACATACTCAGGAGGCAGAAAGAACTTTAAAACAAACCATAAAATAATTTTGCAATGATTTTATTGAAAATCAAGTGACATAGGAACACAACAGAAAAAGTGCCAGCATTTTGACTCAAATCAAGTTTTTTCAGGGGGTTTTCAAATGTTCAGACTGTTTGTTACCAAAATTCACTGTAACTGTGTAGGGATCTGCACTTACTACTAGTTTTCCTTTGTCACGGCATGCCTTTTCTGTCAAGGAAACATAGTATAGTGGTAGCAATAATGGCTACCACGTAATAGTGGGTAGTGGGCCTGGGTTTGATCCCCAGAGGAGAACATTTTCTTCTTTTTCACTACATTTTTATAACAAGCCTCCACCCCATCGATACTTAATAGGAAGGTAAAAGGGGGTCACCTTGAGCTCCTCAGACAGCAACTATGTAACATTGGTCTCCATGTCAAGTTGGCCCTAGACAATGTAAATATAACATTGGAGCACTTCATCTTTAAATTCAATGAGGTACGTGACATCCATGCACCTGTAAAACACTCTAAAATCAAGGGTTCAAGCAACCAGTGGCTTTCTCATCCTCTTATCAAACTAATGAAAACCAGGGACCTTCTATGGCCCAGAGCAAAAGCTACAGTACCAGTAAACAAGCAGGCATACAGGAATACAAACAGTCATGTAATGACTGCACTCAAGTCATCTGCGCTGCAAAAAAACAACCACTTAAGGGAAGAGCTAAAAAATACATGGGGTCACAGCAAGAATTTCTGGGGCAACATAAAAGACATCACTGGAAAGGACCATAAGGCAGGTCCAAGCATGCTTAACATTAATGGTGTCCCTATGCTAGACCCGCTGGCCATTGCTGATATGTTCAATAAAGCCTTTCCTGACTTGAGTAACGTCCTTCCGCCAAACTTCTATGAGGATTTCACAAGTACTGTTGCCCAAGGTCCAGTGCACAATCACATGTCCTCACTGCCATTCTGTTTCAAAAAATGTCCCCTTGCTATTGGCCAGAAAGTATCTTCTCAAGGTATTAGGGAAATCAAGTAAAAGTGGGGACTCCCTTGACCTTAAGCTTGTTGCCCTTATGCGTGAAGAGCTCTTGGTTCCACTTATAAAAATATTGAATTTATCCCTACATCTGGCTCAATTCCCCCATGTCTGGAAGTCTGCTCCTCATGTGTATGCACCTAGACTACAGACTCTGCACCATGGCTAGTCAGAGACCCTTTGTCGGGGACGGTAGTTACAGCTGTAAGTGCATAGCTGGCGCTGGCCCGGCTGCAATTCTGGCTGTCTCACCCCTCCTGGCTAATCCCAATCTGCCAATGTGTATGCTTGTAATGGGTCATTTCCCTGATGTACCTCTGCAAAATGTGCTGTACCTTAACTCTTGCTGTTGGTTCTCATACTGTTGTTTATAGTCTGTGTTAACTCCACTGCTGGCATGCCAAACTGTAGCTCGAAATATCTGCTCAACAATGCATAAGATGGCTGCATCAAAATTCACCTGCCTTTCTGTACACAATATGTCCTGTATTTATGCTCTTGCTTTTTCTTTTGCAGCACCAACCCTGTGGAATTTTCCACCTCATCAGTTAAGATAATGCCTGACCATCAGTAATTTTAAGTCTATATTAAAAACTTATTTATTTTCTCTGGCTTTCCCAGACTAATTTTTTTAATAATTTATATTGCTATATGTTTGCACATTTGTGGTTTATACTCTGTAAAGTGCCTTGATATTGAAAGGCACTATATAAATAAAGATTGACTTGACTATGCATTGCTGATTCTGATTGTACTCGTGTATCATTGTTGTATTTATTCTCTGTGTTAACTCCCTTGCTCCCCCGACCTCCAGGTCACGTCTGGAATTGAGCAGCAGTCAACTCAGAATACTCACCTGGTAAAACTTTTAAATAAATAAATAAATGTCTGGAAGACAGCTATAGTAACACCAGTGCATAAGAGTGGAGACTGGGCACTACATTCCAACTATAGGCCTATCTCTACCCCCACCTGTCCAAAGCACTGGAGCATATCGTCATGGATCAATTGGTGGAGTGCCTTGATAAATACAAGATCCAATGCCTGCAACAACATGGTTTCTGATTAGGACATAGTACCGCCACCACTCTCCTGGAATTCACCAGTATCATTCAGAACTTTCTTGATCAGGGTAACCTTGTTGGAGTAGCCTTTATTTATTTAACAAAGGATGTTGACACTGTCAGTCACTCACTCCTTTTACAACACTTATCATCCATTGGCCTTGCTAAGGATACTATTAACTGATTTGAAAGCTACCTCTCGGATTGCTCCCAGCAGGTGAGGATCACCAATATCTCTTCCGAATGTCTGTCTGCTGTGGTGTACCACAAGGCTCAATTCTGGGTTCCCATCTTATTAGTATTTTTCTTAATAAACTTTGTTGCTCCATTAATCAACAAATCCTCCTTTATGCAGATGACGCAGTCATCCACACTACCCATCACGACCCTCCCGTTCTTGAACATCAACTGCAGCATGCATTTGAGCAAGTCAAGGACTGATCTGAATCTCACAAACTGGTGTTGAACTATAAAAAGCAAAGGTAATGCTTTTTAGCAGTGCAAGAAACAAGTACAAATACACCCCTCTTGCCATCAGAAACTGCTCAGGAGTTCCACTTGAACAAGTTGATCAGTTCAAATACCTGGGGGTAACCTTGGACTGCTCCCTTACCTACTCTAAGCCCATTGAGAATGTGACTAGAACAGTCACTATCAAACTAGGGCTACTACACAGACACAAGCATAGCCTGACCTCCGAAGCCCTACGAACTACAATTAATAGCTCAGTCACCTCCATCATAGATTACAGTCTTATCATTCACAGCTCAGCGACTGCTGCTTCCCTCCATAGGATTGCAGTGGCACTTAAAGTGTGCAGGCTGCTCACTGGTTCTTCCTGCCTCACACACACCTGCAACCTCTATGCACAATCTGGTTGGCTACAACTGAGCAACAGAATTCACTATCAAACCTGCCTGCTAGCCAAAAAAAACACTCCTAGGGCTCGCGCCTCCTGGAGTAGCAAACCTTCTAAGCCCATTCTCTAGCTCACAGCACACCAGAAACTCCATTCACCAACTTCTCACAGTTCCTATGTGCAGAACTTCTCAAGGCCAGAGGTCCTATGAATACCAGGCACCCCTCTGGTTCAATAACCTAAGTGCTGAACTCACTATCATGCCAAAAACAGGGCCCTTTCAAAAGGCTACTTTGTAAACACTTGCTATTGAATAGTAGCCGTTATTGCACCAGACAAATGCCCTCTGTCCTCTCAGATTCTGCACTGCCCCACTTATTGACCCTACCTCCCCAACTCACCTACTAATACTTTCCAGTCCTTTTTTCTCCTTTTCCTTCTACCCCACTCTCAGGAATCTTATTCTTTCACCCCTAGTCACCCTCTCTCTTTCCCCTCTTCTCACTCCCTACTTTTCTATCTCCCACACCACAAACTGTCATTTACCATCCCTGCTCTAAACTCCAGACCTATGTTTTGACTTAGCCACATTAGGCAGCACTAACTGTGTAAACTTTTGTTCCAGGATTTCATCCTTGTGCCATATATAATCCTGTTGATTGTAGGATTAATTTTATTATGGAATGCCTTAAATTATTATTTGTATAATTTTGCTAGCTTTTGTTAGCAAATGGTAGGCAAGCTTCCCTCATACATAGTTTCCCATTTAGAAAAAAGAGATAAAGTTGCTTCATTAAGATCTGCAACAGCACTGGATTTGGTGCTTTCAATATGTAACCTGGAAGTGGGCTGCCAAATGGTACACTACCAAGGTGCATTATTGTGGAATAAAATTCCACCTGATCTAAGAAACCCAGTGGAGATAAAACCTGGAATTTAATTAAAATGTAGTTAAGGCATTCTAGTAATAAACCAGGACAATGTTGTCACTGTAGTGGCTTAGATGTTGGTTAGCAAGCAGTGACTTTGTTGATTAGATAGAGGAAAGGCCTGCATGAAGATGTTAAGTGTTGTAGGAGTACTTGACCCTGTCTTTTTGTAGATGTTAACCTAAAATGTACTGTATGTATACTTGAACTTACTGTTCTGTTTAGTAATACTTTGTAATACTGCTAGAAGACCTCATTGTAAATGAGTTTGTGACTCAATCAAGTTTTATCCTAATTCATAAAAATAAATTTTATGAATAAATATTTTACTACTACTAGCTAGTGACTTCTGTAATGTTTCCATTGTATGTTCTCCCACCCTTTCTGATGTGGAACCTTTGTAAATGAGTGGTTCTCTGCTCAAAGGTATTGCAATCCTAGATCAAATAAATAAATGTATGCAGTATGAGAGAAATTACTAGATGTCATTGCTGATTACCTCACATTGATAGACTGTTCATTACTAAATGTCACTGCAGCTGTGTTTTTATTTTGGGGTGGGGGTGCACTCACTGCTAGATGCCCATTGCCACACCATGCATTTCCAGTCATGAAACCTTACTACAGCAGTAGAACTACAAGCTACCAAACAGTAGTGGGCAACATGCCTGGGTCCAATCCCCAGTGCAAAACCTTTTTTTTCTTTCTCACTACAATGTATGTAGTATGAGTCAAATTGTTACAGATCATTGCTGATGTTAGTAATATAGTTTCAGCAAAGTTTAAAGTTCTATATTGCTTAGAACTTGAAAAGTTGCAGCTGAGACTTTGAGATTTAAATGCAACTTGGGAAACATTACTTCAAATTGACAAAATATCATGGTGTCTTCTTAGGTCCTAGTGCTTAAAAGTTCTGAGATAGTGTATGGCATGGGGTATGCTTGCTTATTTTTTGAGGTGGATGTGTGTATTTGCATGCATATATATGTCTGTAGTGTTCAGCATCTGCATGTACATTGTTTAGCATGTATATGTGCCTTTTAATATACAAAGTGACACATCCATACCTTGATATCCCCACAGTACCATTGGCACTTTGATATATTTTGCCAACATTGCCACTTTCTTGGACAACTATAATGGTCTCCTTTTCCATATGTAATGGCTTACATCTTTCACACACTGGTTGGTTGCTTTAGTAATGCTCTCCCTTATTTTCACCCTCTGAGCTTTACCCCTCCCTGGCACTCCTCCACCCCTCTTAGACAGTTCCTGAGGAAGTCACCCACTTCTTTAACATATATCCTCTTAAAATCCAGAGCCCTTGTCCCAATGTGGTTTGGCTGTGCTCATATTTTTATGTTCAAACACAATGTATAAAATCACTCATACCTACAGGATTACCCACTGTGACATAGGGCATTTTTAAGTGTTACACAACTGTTCTTAATACTGTTAGTATTGTATGTGGAATTTGTTATTAATTAGCACTTTAGACATTTATGCACTTTTTTGAATGCAGATCATTGGGTACAGGAATAAATTGCTGTCATATCAAGTTATATCTCACATGACTATATCTTCATTTCATTTCATTTTTATGTTATGCTGGAAAGGCATGTGAGCAAAATTACCCATTTTCACAAGCATCCAGTGTATCAGAGTCCGGAAGAAACAGTACAGGGAGAGAAACAAAACAAATTACAGAAGACATGCAAAATATTATATAGATAAGTGAGGTAAAATACAGGAATTTACAAATGAGTATGTACAAGTCAGGGAATTATGTACAAATCAATTGAGGTAGTAACACCATAATTAAAAAGGGTAATATCACCATAATTTACACAGCTTTACAGGAGAGGCATGGGGAACTGTGGAAGGGCAGGGTAATTATGGGAGAGTCAAAGGGATTGGATAACAGGGGAAGGTAAAGGTTAGGGGCATTTGCATGCAGAGTTGTGGAGGAGGTTTGTTAAAGTACTTTTGAAAACAGCTAAGGAAGGGTACTGGGTAAGAGATGGAGGCAGAGCATTGAAGAGTTTTGTGCCACTGTAAGCAAGTGCTTATTTTAAAACATTATATCTTGGAATTATTTCTGTATATCAAAAAGAGAAGTTACACTGTTAGACATATTGGTAATTAAGGAGTAAAAGCCTAAGTATAAATGTTCACGATAAGATAAATAGCGTCTGGTATTAAAAGATAGATATATTGCAAAATCCTCATTGCACAATATTTCATACAAGAAACTAGAACATTGGTGTTTAGGTATTTTGTTTATTAGATAATATTTTAATTAGCACAAGTTAGTGTGACAATTCAGAGACCTAATCTGTCTTGCGTTTTGAAATAGATTTATGAAATGATTATTATAGTGGCACTAGATAGGTTTGAGTAGGCACTTACTGTTAAATAGTCACTTTCAGCTGCTTACATCTTGGCCCTGTTTATTAAAAGATTTATAACATTTTCAAAAATTTATTCTGGCACAGGATCACTTATTCTGTCAATTTTGAGTAAATTTGGTTCAGTGTTTCTTTGAGTAGGTATGGGCAAAAAATGTGAAAAAAAAAGCTCTTTTTAAAAAATAAAACAGAATTAGGGCAAATTCATGTGCCATTGCCTCTGATTTGTGCAAAACAGTCAGAGGCATGTGAATTGCCCATATCAGAGCTCTGAAGCTAACTGTAATGCAGTCACTGCTTTACTTGTATCATATGACAGGTCATCTGGGGCACAATGTGCTGCTATTACTGCATCTCTCTCCCTGCCACATCCCCAAAGGAGTAAAAAGCAACAGACACAGCAGTCGCAAGGAGCCCAGCCTCTGGTCCTACACAAGGCAAGGGTAATGCAAGTTTATTTGGCTCTAGGTGCTGTACAAAATCATAAAACAACACAGATTATAAAACCACAGAATATTAAAACAATATATAAATAAACAGAGCTTCAAGGACATTGGCACCAAACCAATATCCCAATCAACTTAGAACATATGTCTTCAGCGGTACCAGGGGTTTGATTAAAAAGTGAGTTTTAAGGAAACTCTTGAAACATCCCAAAGAGGAGGCTCCTGTAATACAGGATGGAGGCGAGATCCACATCATAGGAGCCACAACACTAAAAGATCCATTTCCCAAGGATTTAAGTTGGGAGCAAGGAATCGACAGGAGACATACCTCTGAGGAACAAAGAGGGTGGAAGGGAGTGTATACAATCAAGAGGTATTTTAGGTAGGTAGGTAGATTGACCCAAATAGTACAGGGCTTTGTATACCAAAAAACATATCCTGAAACTGATGCGCCACCTCATCGGCAACCAGTGTAGTTCCTGGAGCACTGGCATGATATGCTTGGACTGCAAGGTCCCAGCTATCAGCTGGGCAGAGGAGTCCTGCACAAGCTGCAAGTGACACACCAGCATCACAGACAGCCCAAGAGAAAGAGCATTAGAGTAATCCAAGGGGGAGGAGACAAAATTGTGCACTAATGTTTCCAGATCAGAGCCGGCAAGATAGGTTTGAATAAGGGCAATTTTTCGTAGATGGTAGAAAATACTGTGAACCACAGTGGACACCTGATGTTCCAGTGTCAATCCATTATCCAAAACACCCAAGTTCTTAACTCTATCCACAGCTTGTAGTGAGGTGCTATTTATCGATAGCAACAAAGCATCATCACTATTCCGATGAGCTAAGCTTAAGCCAGCTTATAAGACACTCGCCCGTACAGCTACTTCATTTATCCCATCAGGTGCACATGACAGATAGATCCTGGTATCATCTGTGTAGTAATGAAAACCCAGATCATACTATCTGATGATCTCCCCCAAAGGCAACATGTACACAGCAAACAACATGCATTCCAGAAACAATCCTTGAGGCGATCCACAGCTAAGTGCAACCACATTTAGGATGTTACTGCCCAATGCTACTCGTTGCACTCTTTTGGATAGGTAGGATTCAAATCACTGCATCACTATATCTGAGAGTCATACATAGTGTCTCAGATGGGACAGTAGCACTCCATGGTCTACTGTGTCAAGTGGTGAGGATAGATCCAACAATACCAAGATGGAACAATGGCTGCGGTCTCTAGCCTGCAGAAGGTCATTGAACACCTTGATCAGAGCAGTCTCTGTACTATAACAAGGTCTGAAACTAGACTGAAAGGGCTCAAGGATCTTAAAACATTCCAAGCAGTTCTGAAGCTGTGCCATCACAACTTTCTCAATAACCTTCCTAAGAATGGGAGGTTCAAGACAGGTTTGTAAGTCACCAGATCACCAGGGTACAGCCATGGTTTCTTCAGAAGGGGTTTCATCACTAGCCTCTTCAGTTCAGTGGGGAACACACCCTCCCAAAATGAACACTTGACAATCTCAGCTATAACTGTAACCAGAGTCAAATAGCAACTTGAAAGAAAGCTGGTGGGCCCTGGATCCAACTACAGTATATGGGGGCGCAACCCCAGGAACACTTGAGAGACCTCATCAACCTGGACTGGATCAAAATCCTCCCAAGGTGACAAAGTTCTCAAATCCCTCACCACCTGAGCACTGCTGGCCCACGAAAGACTGCCAAAAGAGACTTTGGCCTGGATTGCTGACACCTTGTTAAGGAAAAATTTATTAAACTCAATGCACTTTTCTGCAGTAAAAATGTTTCCCAACTGCAGACAGCGAGGTTAGCAGTCTGTCTAAAGAGCTGAAGAGCTGAGCTGGTCAGTTTTTACCTTCAGCTATCACATGTGACAGGAACACTGTCTTTTTCAGTGTGACAGCCCACTAATACTCCCCGCAGTGAGCAAACAACACCACTTTGTCCTCCTTGGAACGAGTCTTCAGCCAAGTACTCTACAAACTTCACCCATCTCAGATTGACATTAAATCAAGGAGATCTGGGGATGGATGTCAAGGGGTGAACATGATAAGGTGTCTGAGGGTCCTTGAAATGTTCAGAGTTGCCAGGAAACTATTTGGTTCCACATTCTTACATCAGTGATATCTGACCATCTCCACAGAAGGAGTTTCAAAACAGGGAGGCCCCACAACAAAACTGAATGGCATTTTGATCCAACCACCTGACCAGATCAACCCTGACATCATCAATATCAAGACCCAATGTGAAAACCAGATCTATGGCATGGCCTTTTTGGTGGATCCTGGTGGCAATAGCCTGTACAAGGCCCAGTGAAGACAGGAACTGGAGGAACTGTTGACCAAACTGGGACTGGTCATCATTGACCCAAGCACTGAAATCACCCAGCACTAACAGGTTGGATGAATTCATCACTAGTTAGGCCATGAAGCCTTCCAGTTCATGAAGGAAATCATACCAGCGTCCTGGTGGATGGTACATGAGGAGGAATCTACAACCTGTACCCAGCCCTCCTTGAATGGTTAAGCACTCATATGACGTGGTCTCCACCATATGGCATACTGTCCGTCCCAGAGTAGATCTAAAACAGATGGTCACCCTATTCCACACCATGCCCCCACCTTGTGTACTGCACCCAGAATAACCCGGAGAGATGGAAGCCTCCAGCACAGAGCCACAATCACCACCCAACCAGGTCACTGTGATTCATACCAAGTCTGGAGAGGAGTGCACAATGAAAGCTTTTGTCACTGCAGTTTTATTCCTAAGGGACCTGGGGCCCAATATTCAGAAATGTGCAAAACATAGTGCAAATGTTTGCTCTGCACTTTACAATTGCCCAGGTGTCTTAGGATGCTATACGCAGTCAGGTGCTACCCAACTGAATACAGGGTTATGGCGGGACAGCGCTAAGTCCGAGAGTGCTGCCCCAACATGGCTGCCAGAGTTGACCCCAAGAGTTGATAGTGCCGGACCGCTATCTGCAATATTCAAAGGTACCCATGCAGATGAGCTCATTGGGCATGCAAGGTGCTAAGGGGCTATCTGCATGCCCATGATGGTCCCATTTGAATGGGTAGCAGAGGCAGGTAGTGTAGTGTCACCCCCACCATCTCTGCTAGCAGAGCTATCTCTCGTGCTAGTGGTCCCCCCTCCCTCTGATCCCCAGCCCCACAGTAATCACTTAAATTCCTGGTGCTGGTGGTCCCCTACCTCCCTTCAATCCCACCCCTGTATCAAGTAATAAAATCCCTGGTGTTAGTGGTCCCCTTCCTCCCTCTGAACCCCACCCCATATCAATTAATAAACCTGGTGCTATCAGTCCCCTCCCTCCCTCTGATCCCCACCCTGTATCAATTAATAAAATCCCTGGTGCCAATGGTCCGCTCCCTCCCACTGATCCCAGCCCCTTAGTAATTACAAAAAATCCCTGGTGCTAGGGTTCCCCTCCCTCCATCCCTAACCCACATAGTTACTGAAAGAAATCCTTGGTGCTAGTGGTCCCCCCACTGATCCCCAGCCCCAAATCAATTAATAAAATCCCTGCTGCTAATGATCCCCTCCATCCCTCTAATCCCAACCCCAATGTAAACGTTTTAATCCCTGGTGGTAGTGGACCCCACTTCTGATCATCAGCCTGGAAGTAAAATCAACTCATCCCAGGCATCTTGTGTCCCCCCACCATGGCACTGGGAAAACCCCACTCTCCTAATCTGTATCTGCAGTGCCATGGGTGCATACAGTGACCCTGTCCTACAAATAAGAGGCATGCTCCCTGGTTGGACATACAGCGGCTGGCCGAGGTGTGAGGAGGACTGTGTCTTTCACAATATGCACCTGCAGCATCGTGGATACTGATCAGGGCAGTGGGGGGGATGATGCCTGATGCTACAGAGTGGAGACACTGGACACCAGGAAGGGGCTGGTTTTACTTCTGGGCAGGGAATCGGAGGGGGGGCCCCCACCACCAGGAATAAAAACTTTACGCAGGGCTGGGATTGAGGAGGGAGGCTGGGGACCACTAGTACCAGGGATTTTCATTTTTTTTATGGTGCTGGGATTGGAGGGAGGAAGGGGACCACTAGTACCAGGGAATTATATTTAAAATACAGGCCTGGTGATTGGAGGGGGGGAGCCATGGAGCATAGTGGCAGATATGCTCCCCCAGCGGCCAACTGGCTGGTTGGCTGCATTACCTCTGGCAGCCACTAGGGTTGCACAGAATAAGATGTTTCCATCAGTAGTATTTGTGCAGCACAAAAGGACCATGCAAACCCTCTTGTGCCACACAAATCAGCTAAATATTGGTGCCAAAATACCAGTCCCTACCCCACTATTTACATACCCCCCTATTTGGTTTCCATGGGCATTAACCCTGTTTCCTGGCAAAACAGAGACATCTGAATAAAGCACAGTTCACAAACTTCAATATTGGGCCCCTGGAGTTACAAAGAACTGCAAAATATGGGGAGCAGGTACAACTAGACCTCTCACTGTCTGTTCCACTGTAAATGGGGAATCCCTTGGGTCTGACACCGCACAGGAAGTTCCTCTGACATGGGTCAATCTATGCCCAGGGCACTTTCTTGACCTCACACACCCAATCACATCTTCTTTCCCTACCCCATTATGAGCCAGAGAATGTATCTGTCCACACCCCTGGAGAATACCTAACCCCTGCAGTGATCGATGGTTGCCATTGGTATAGTACACTTACTCCCCATGAAAGGGCACAGTTGATGTAGCTGCTCCATGAAGTACGTGACAATGGGACCACAGCTAGTCATACACACCTTTTTTGTATAGAGTCCCCAAAACACCCACCCAGGCACACGTACACCACCACATCAAACCACACACACACTGCAATGCATTCAAGTACATACAATAAACTCTACTATTCTCAGCCCCAACACAACCACACACCAGCACAAACCCAAAATAAAATAAAATAAAATAAGGAGGGGGAAAACCACTGAGTCATGCACATAAAAATGGTATCTCAAATTACTTCATCAGAAAAGACTACTACTGTACCTGCTGACACCAGATACAGTAAAGATCTCAATACAGTCACAGTAAAATGTCATTTAAAGGTGGAAAATATATATTGGCCTGACATTTCATGGTTCCAACGACCTCCTCAGCCTCTCTAGTAACATGAAAATGGAGAGGCAGATAACTCGCAGCTCAGCATGGCTCTCACCCAAGCCGCCTGCAAGGATGAAAGATAAGTCATCAGGAGTAAAGACTTACAGTTTGCGCCACTCTCACTAGAGTAAGTAGGAAACGTCTGCTCACTAAATTGAAAGCACTGCAGACCCAAGACTGTCATGACTGTCAGCAACTCGTGCCAGAATTAGGAATATCAGCTCTCAAAAACATTAGGCTCTAAAAACAAGGTCTGACCAGCAGAAGAGTTTCCAGCTATTCAGCTTACACTGAAGTCTGCATCCCCTCCACTGGCATAGTAGAAGCAACACCATCAGCAATGTGAGCCCTCCAATACCGATATGGTAATCTGATCAGTCAAAGGATAAAAACGGGGCAGTTAACGGGTCAGAGAAACAGTCAAAGCACCATTACTGGAAAAGAATCCCATATACAGCAGAAGGCCAGCAGATTGTGTGTACAGTATGTATTCTAAGGCCAGTAGATTATGTGAAACAATATGCACAATGAATCAGCCTTATAGCTTTGAGCAATGACTTGCATAAAAAAAGAACCTGTTCCGCAAACTCGAGGAACATATGCAGAACACAACTAATGAATGCTAAAAACTAGCTAAACAATTAAAAAAATACTGCCCTGTAATACCTCACTGAATAAAATCCTGACAATCCTAAACTTATTTTAACTTACCTAATTACACTGATTACAAAAGGCTTAAAAAAGTGAAATAAAAACAGATTTGATGTGCCAGCCCATCAGTGCAGTGATAGCACTACCACTTGTGACATCGGCAATGAGGGTTCTGTAGTGAGCCCGGGTTATCAGGGGCCAGCCGGGGGTTGGGAGGATTGAACATCCTAGAGGATGTTCTTCCCCAAGGAGAGAGGGTCCATCAGTCACAGTTACTCTATGCTCTGGATGCAAGGGAAGGTCAGGTTCAACATGGCTAGGTATTGGCGGAGTTGCACTGGCTGAATGTGACAATCACTTGGTTGCCTTGTGCCCATCTTTAAATACCTGGGCATCACTCTTGACTCCTCTCTCATGTACCGCGATCACATGAATCTGCTCAGCTATCAATTCCAGACAAGGTCTCCTATATAGGCACAGGGGGTGTCTACTTTCTGATGCCTTAGGTCTTGCTGTGACACCATTGGTACTCTCCCTTATTGGCTACAAGATTATCTATGGCACGGCCAACCCCACTGCCCTGCATCGAATCACAATCTCCTTAAGAACTGAACCTGATGGAAGTTCCAGTGGGAGCTACCAACTCCTTTCAATGTATTGTGGGTGAGTGTGTGGGGAGCAGGATTCTTCTTGTTTACCGTCCGCCAGGAGATGGGAATGTTTTCCTGTGGGTAGTCACAGACTTCACTGTCGACCTGACATTAGGACCCCACAGATGGCTGATCCTGGGGGATTTCAATGCCTGGGTCAATGATGAACTCTCGCAGTTTGGACAAAACTTCCTCCAGTTAATGAGTTCACTGGGCCTCACACGGGTTGTTTCCTCCTCAACCCACATTGGTGGTCATTCATTGGACTTGGTGTTTCTCCTTGGGATGGAGATATCTGACTTGGTGGTGGAACTAGTTGAGTGATCTGACCATCATACCATCAGGTTCAGTTTTGAGGCCCCCCCAGGAGGCCTGCCCCTATGGAGATGGTCCAATACCGTACTTTGAGGGATGTATCCCCTAATGGCCCAATGGCAGTGTTGGACCTATTGGGTATGCAGAGTGAATTCTTGGATCCAGGGGATCTTGTACTACCTTATAATAAAGCAGTGACAGAGGCCCTGGATTCCATTGCTCCTGCTCTTGCTCATGCACTCACCCTTCGCCCCAGGTCTCCCTGGTTTGATGAGACTCTGAGGGAGTTGAGGAGGTCAGATGAAGGTTAGAGAGACAATGGCGGAGGTCTGGCCTGGTATGTGACAGGCTTAGTTTGATGGACCATTATTTGGTTTTTCAATCAAAAATTTCCCTTAAGAAGGCAGAATTCCTGTCCAGGGAAATTGTTGCTGCACAGAATCGAACAGCAAAGATTTTCTGGACCATGGACAGACTGTGCAATCCACTCTGTCTTCAGCCCAGAAATGCCTTTTCTCAAGAGTGGTGTGAGGAGATTGCTCGATTCTTCATGGATAAGGTTGCCGTGATCAGATCAGATATCCAACTGACCCTTTCTTGGGAGTAACAGTGGTTGGCAGGAGATGTCGGGCACCGAGTTTGTGTGGTGCGACTTTAGCCGGCCCAAAATCAATGCCATTGGGATAGTTATCCAGTCATTACATCCTACCAACTGTAGTCTGGATCTGGGCCCCATGCACCTGCTGATTGGCTGCATTGATGTCATTGGCCCGGTCCTTGCTGAGATAGTTTGGTTGTCCTTGGAGAGGGGAATCTTTCCAGATTCCCTTAAGGAGGCCATGGTTCGGCCCGTTCTTAAGAAGTCCTCCTTGGATCCCGACTGTCTAGCAAACTACAGGCCGGTCTCTAACCCACTCTTTTTGGCTATGATCATTGAGAAGGTGGTGGCATTACAGCTGAAGGACCATTTGACCAGCCACAATGTCTATGATTCTCTCCAGTCCAGTTTTAGGAAGAGACATAGTACCGAGACAGCTCTTGTTCGGGTACTAAATGACCTCCTGATAGTGAGAGATTGATGGACTCGTTCCATCTTGGTCCTTCTTGGTGTCTCTGCAGCATTTGATACTGTGGACCATGGTGTGCTGTTGGATCACCTGCGGTTTATCTGTGGACTCTCGGGAGTTGTCCTCAGACGGTTTCGATCTTTCCTCATGGGTAGGACTCAGAGAGTGGTGTCTGGGGTTTGTTCCTCAGCTCCATTCCCCCTATCCTGTGGGGTACCGCAGGGATCCATTTTGGCACCCATGTTGTTTGCAGTGTATATGCTGCCATTGGGAGCGATTATTAGATGGCATGGCTTGAGTTATCACTGCTATGCAGATGATACTCAGCTATATACGTATTTTGTGCCTGACCAAGATGATGCTGTCTCGGTGCTAAACAGCTGTCTGGCCGAAATTCAGGCCTGGATGAATGTGAGCTGCTTATGGTTGAATCCTATAAAAATGGAGGTGTTGCTGGTGGACCTAGGTCATCGTGAGGTGGGTATGTTGGCAGGTGCTCCTTTGGATCTATAGCTTGGAGGCTTCCAGCTAGCTACCTCAGAATGGGTGCGGAACCTGGGCATTATGTTTGATGACTGTTTGACCCTAAAGTTACAGGTGTCAGCAGTTGTTTGAACTTCCTTTTACCATCTGAGAAATATCACCCGGGTGCAACACCTGGTTTCTCCTGATGATCTTCCAACATTGGTTCATGTTTTCGTTACCTCCCGCCTTGACTACTGCAATGCCCTCTACCTAGGGCTACTGGGGGTTGATATCCACTGCTTGCAGCTGGTGCAGAACACGGCAGGCAGGCTACTGACTGGTAACTCTAGAACCAGTCATATAACGCCTGTGCTCCGCGCTCTGCACTGGCTGCCAATACAGTGGCTGATCACCTTCATGGTTGCTTTATTAACCTATAAGGCCCTACACAACCAGGGACCGGGTTACCTGAAAGATCTCCTTTGTCCCTACTGTCCCCTCCATCCTCTCCAATCCACTGCTAAGGGATTGCTAGAGATTCCCAAGGTTCGATTACAAACATCCGGGACAAGGGCATTTAGTTTTGCTGCCCCGTTCCTGTGGAATTCTCTACCTCATTGGGTACGAGACTGCCTAACTGTCCAGAGTTTTAAGAATGCCTTGTAGACTTATCTTTTTGGTTTGGCATTTATGGATTAGCAATGCTGCTACTATTCTGTATTTTACTGTACTTTATATATTTTATTTTTAGGATAATTGATTTTATATATTTCTATTGTACAGGCACCTTGGTTTTAGAAAGGCGACTTTTATAAATAAAGACGATTTGATTTGATTTAAATAAAGCCTGCCAGTTAGTCACTGGATGCAACCATTGGACACACACCTGTGGGCTCTATAGACACACCAACTGGCTTAACTTTGAAGGCAGACTCGGGTACCAGACTGGTCTCTTTACTAGGAAGCTCTCCCTAAACACCTCCTCCCCAAGTCTCCACCATCTTGTTCAGCCCTCCACTCAGCCACGGTCTACATGGAGCTCCTTGCTAGCCCCCCTCTCTGTACCCCACTGCAGGACCTCTCTGGGCCAATGTTCCTTTTACTACAGGGTCCCCCTCTGGTTGAATGAAATGCCATTGGCCATCACCCTGGAACAGCGACTAGGCCAGTTTAAAACCCTACTCCATGCTGAAATCCTCTCCCATATCAACTGTGACTATGATTAGCCCTTCTCCCCCTTGCCTGTGACTATAACCTTTTGATTTCTGTATATTATTATTGCACATGCTGGACTTATAATGATTTGATATGGGTTGGTCCATTCCACCCTTGAACTGTAACTGGTTTTCACTATATGCCTCTTATTGTATATACTGTTTCTAAACTTGCAATGTATGTATTCTGGTGGGTTCTCTGTATATTTATTATTGTATATCTTGTAATTTCTTGTAATGTATGTATATCTGATGTGGAGCCTTTGCAAAGGAGTGCTTGACTCAAAGGTTGTAATTCCAATTCCTTCAATGAATACACATACACACTTGCGGCCCTAGCATACGTGACTCCAGTGGGCTGTGGAAACCTTACTAGAAGAAAACATCTTCACTAGGGCCAGCCCAGTCATGTGGAGGGCTGAGGCATTGCATGTCTCACCTCCTACCATGCTGGTGACCCGGGTTAGGAAGCAGATTCAGGTCATCGGGGGTTGACCGGGGATGGAGAGGTTTGAGTGTCTGGAGGACTGCTCTCCTCTCCCAGGGAGGGTGTACTGGAGTTTCTGCCGAATTACTTCTCACCCAAGTGTAGTGAGGGACTGGGACACCAAAAGAAGGGAGACTACTGTGGGTCTCCACAGCATGTGCACACCTCCACATGCGTACACTGACATGTGCACCCCAGCAATGGGGAAAGGGAGAAAATGGAAAAAGAGGACAGTAACAGGTTTCATGAAGTCCTGACCATGTTCCCAACGCAAGGCAAAGTCCTGGGAAATCTGGGTTATTCAGTGGGGAAGGGATGACTGCCTTCCCTACCCTGCCCCACCACAAGGATGGGGGGAAATCTGTGGGGGAACTGCTTGGGGTCAGAGTTGGGCTCAGACAAGATGCACTCATGGGTGGAACCAAGCCCTCTCAATGGAGGGGGGGGGTAAACCATGGTTCAATGGTGGACAAGAACCTCAGCACTGACAGGTGGGGATGGCTGAGTGACCTTAGGGGTTCTGAAGAAGTCCTGGTAGACTGAAGGGGGCATAAACAGAAAACACAAGAAACAGATTTTACCATTATGAGATGCCCAAACTCAGAGCACCTCAGGTGCAACTGCCCAGCTCTGCAGCAATCATGCCATCCAGACAGCACTCCCCCAATTCCACGCCAGATGCCCAACACCCGGTATCAGATAATGTAATAATAAATTTAAAAAAGTAGTCCCCCCCACTAGCACCTATACAACCCTTTACCCCCCAACAGCAGGTCATACAACTTCTTTTACCCTTCCCCAGAGCTCACTAGTACCCCAATTCAACTTTCTTTGCCCTATGCCACTATGGGAGGGCAGGTTGAGTGAAGACACAGAAGATGAGAAAAGTCATTTTAAAATGTCCCATAGTGCAGTGCATTTTATTACATAAGGACTTCAACACACTGGGCAATTTGTATAGCCCAAAGGTGAATTCAGCATCAGACCAGGATTTAGTTTCATACTTAGAGGATTCAGATTTATCTTCATTTTATGATTCTCAACAGAATTTACTTATATCCCTGATTTCTTCTAAAGAAATCCTTGGAGTTATTAATAGTCTACCCTCTGACGAATCCCCCGGTCCCGATGGTTTTTCGGCTAATTTTTATAAAGTCTTTCAAAACCAGTTAATTCCCTTATTATTCCTATTCTTTCTGTATGTTTTGTCGGGAGCATCCACTAACCATACATTGTGGGAGGCCCTAATAATTCTTATTTTGAAACCAGATAAGAACCCAGAATTAACCACCAGTTATCGCCCAATTTCCCTGATGAATCAGGACATCAAGATATTGTCTAAATTACTAGCAGAGCGCCTTGCATTAGTTTTGCCTGACCTTATTGGTCCTGAACAGGTTGCATTCATGCGGGGGTCAGTCTTCAATTGGTCATCTTTGAACCCTGTCGCATGTCCTTTTGGTGACCAGAGATGCTACTTTCCCAGCTGTTTTGGTCTCTCTGGACACCAAGAAGGCATTTGATAGGGTCGAATGGAACTTTTTATTTTCTGCTCTTAAGGCTTACAAGTTTCCTTTATGTTTTATAAATTGGATTAGGGCCCTCTATAGTACTCCATCAGCTCGAGTGACGGCTAATGGGGCGGTATCTAAACTTTTTACGTTGCATTCAGGTACAAGACAAAGTTGTCCGCCATCCCCTTTGCTTTTTAATTCATACCTTGAGCCCCTTATACGCTGCTTAAATCTTTCCCCGAAGATTCAGGGTATTAATATTCAGGGGCATAATATCAAAGTTTCGGCTTATGCTGATGATTTCTTGTTACAGTTATCACATCCAAGTGCATCCATTCCCCCTATGCTAACTATCATCGAGGAATATTCCCATTTAGCTAATTACAAACTAAATATTGATAAAACTTTGGTTTTCCGTTTAACAACAAGACTTTGACAGCAGATAAGGACCGCTTGGCCCACCTAGTCTGCCCATTTCCCTACCTACAGGATAGGCTGCAGATCCTAGTTAACCAACAGCCTATTTCTTCCTACCCCCCCCAAGAATTGCCGTATGTCTGTCCCATGCATTCTTGAATTCTCCCAGATTTAGACCCCCACAACCTCCTCAGGAAGGCTGTTCCATGCATCCACTAACCTCTCTGTGAAAAAATACTTCCTCACATTGCCCGGAACACACCCCCCCCTCTATCTTTAAATCGTGGCCCCTTGTTCTTGCACGTCTCTTTTTCTGAAAGATGCTACCCTCTTGGACTTTGTTGATCCATTGAGGTACTTAAAGTTTCTATCATGTCCCCCTCCCTTCTTTCCTCAAGGGTATACATATAAGCTCCTTTAGTCTCTCCTGATACGGCTTCTCTTGCAGAACCTGCACCATTTTAGTTGCCCTCCTCTGGACTGCCTCTATCCTGTCTATGTCCTTGCGTGGAGAAGGGTCTCCAGAACTGGACACAGTACTCAGATGGGGTCTCACCAACTGTCTGTACAGAGGATAACAACTTCCTGTTTTCTGCTGGTGATGCCTCTCCTATGCAACCCAGTATACTCCCAGCCTCCCTACTGCCTTCTCACATTGTTTGCTAACCTTAAGGTCATCTGATAGGATTACCCCAGGTCCCTTTCCTTTTGTTGTTGTTACTACCTCCTCCCCCATTGTGTAATCTTCCCCTGGGTTCTTGTTTCCCAGGTGCATTATTTTGCACTTCTTTGCTTTGAATCCAAGCTGCCATACTTCTGACCATTCCTCCAACCTTGCCAAGTCCCTTCTCATCCTTTCCACGCCTCCTTGTGTATCAACCCTGTTGCAGATCTTTGTGTCATCTGCAAAGAGGCATACTTTTCCTTCCAGTCCCTCTGCAATGTCACTTATAAAGACATTAAAAAGGACTGTACCTAGTACTGAACCCTGCGGTACCCCACTAGTAACCCCTCTTTCTTCAGAGTGGACTCCATTTAAAATTACCTTCTGTGTCTTGTTGTCCAGCCAATGTTTTACCCAGGCTATCACCCTGGGACCCACTCCCAGGCTGGTTAATTTGACTATTAATCTTTTGTGTGGGACTGTGTCAAATGCCTTGCTAAAGTCTAGGTAGGCCATGTCCACAGCCACTCCCTGGTCTACTGCTTTGGTCACCCAAAGAAATCTATTAGATTTGTCTGACATGACCTTCCTACTGTGAACCCATGCTGCCTTGGGTCCTGTACCCCACTGGCCTCTAGGTACTCAACAATTCTTTCCTTCAGAAGTGACTCCATCACTTTCCCTACCACAGAGGTCAAACTGACAGGTCTGTAGTTTCCTGCCTCTGTCTTGGTCCCACTTTTGTGAAGGGGAATCACATCCGCCTTCCTCCAGTCCTCAGGTACCACACCATCCTCCCATGATTTATTAAAAAGAGTAGTCAGTGGTTTCACTAGTTCCCCCCTTAATTCTTTTAGAATTCTGAGGTGAATTCCATCAGGGCCCATTGCTTTGTCCACCTTCAGTTTTAGGAGTTCTTGCAGAACCCTTTCTTCTGTCAAAGGGCTGGGATTGACCTCCCTATCAAGAGTGCTTCTGTTAATTGGATTAGGCACTTCCCCCTTTTGTGAATACTGAGCAGAAATATTCATTCAGTATCCCTGCCTTTTCACTGTCCCCCTCTGCCCACCCACCATTCATTCTATTCAGCCTCACTATCCCTCCCTTTGTCTTTCTACGCTCTGATGTACCTATAAAAGGTGTTATCCCCCTTCTTAACTGAGTTGGCTATCTTTTCCTCAGTTTGGGCCTCTGCTATTCTGACTTCCCTCCCTGTTTCCTTCTGCCTTAACAAGGTTCTTAAGTCCTCCATCACAGAGTTGGACTTGGCCTGGACACCGAACTCTTTAAAATACCTACGGATTCAAATTACCAGGAGCGTGGCCTCACGTCAAAAATTAAATTTAGATGGATTGGTAAATACTATAGAAGCAGATTTAGACAGGTGGACCAAATTATCTATTTCATTATGGGGCCGGGTCAACTTAATCAAAATGAATGTTTTTCCTAGGATTTTTTATCCCCTGTATTTACTCAACATCTGGTTACCAATGGCCTGGTTTCGTAAAATTAACAGTCTGATTACTAAATTCATTTGGGCCAATAAGCAACCTAGGATTGCATTTCACAAGTTAGCGGCTCCTAAGGAGAAAGGAGGTCTTTGTCTCCCTCACTTAATGTTTTATTACTGAGTGAGTCCCATTGTTAAATACATAAAATGGTTAGGACATGTAGAAGAAGTGAAACCTTCGGTATTTGTTCCGATCTGGCTAAAAATTGAGTTCTCTCTGATCCAGGTAAATGGCTTAACTCCGGCTGCTTTGTTTCATATCAATTCCAGTGCCATTCCTTCAGGTTTAAAGTTAACCTCCATAGCTATTTCTGTCAGGGTACACACTCAGATATGTACCTTCATGAAGTACAACCATACTCTTGACTTATTACAACCCATTGGGGGAAACACGAATTTAAAAATAGATAACAAGCCGATCACACTCAAGTGGCTTCCCCAGTTGCACAATACCCGACTCTCCAATTTAGTCACAGCAGAGAACTTATGGTTCTCAATTATTGACATTTTAAAAACTTTCAATATTCCTACTAAGGGTACATTTAAGGCATTTCAGTTAAGGCATCTATTAGTGGAGGTTTTTGGGGTGACACCTCCCCCAAAGGGAATTAAAGTTTTTTGGGAAGAATTGGTCCTTATGTCCAACTCAGCCTATATGGTATCTAATATCTATAAGGTAATATATAATTGTGTATACCCGATTTGTTTTGTACCTGAGAAGTACTGGGATTAATTTTTTCCTCAGAAAGAAATGGAGTGGACAATCTTATGGTGTAACTGTCAAATACTGTATATTACTCAGGATAGGCTGCATGTCACTCATTTCCTTATATTACATAATATATAATATACTCCACAAAAACAAAACATTTAAATATGGGCTTATTGTGCCGCCCACCTGCTCTTATTGCCAACAAGCAGAGGGATCCCTGTATCATATATTTTGGACCTGTCCCAAGGCCTCAACGCTCTGGTAGGGTATCCGGCAAAAGACGAACCCCTTGTTAGGCTTGTCGGATATTTTTACCCAGAGGTGTGCCTTCTTGGTGATTACGCCATGATTCCAGTGACCAGCAGGCGATACCATATGGCGTTGATATCCTTTTCTGTTAAGAAGGTTATTCTCCATCATTGGAAAGACAGTCTGGATATCTCATATTCCGAATGGCTGAAAGAGCTACTTGCCAAGCTCAGAATGGAAAAGACAGTGGCTAGTCTCAATAATAGAATGGATAGCTATAAAAGGATATGGGAACCTCCTCACATGCTGTTTACTCTTTAATATATAAGGTTAGGATGTTAGGAACAGAGTCTGTGGAATATATGGATGGAGGGATTTGTTAGGGGTGGGGGACTAAGGCTGGGATAGGGAGGGGACAGTTCCAAGGTATATAGGATTGTACTGTCTTTGATTCATTGTATGATACAGATGATGTATACTGGACCTATTCTCTGTAGTCTAAAACCAATAAAATTTGATTTGGAAAAACAACACACACTGGGCAATGAAATAAACAGTTCAAAAAGTGCAACTCTGGAACTTATGTGTTGCTCGTACTGGTTGACAAATAGGGATGATCTTGGGCTACTATAAAAACTTGACTAAAAGGGTGTTGGTTCCCACTCAGCCAGTAGGCTCACAGAGACAAAACCAGTACCTGAGGGTTGTTCTACCTGCACCTGAAGCCCATACTTTAGGTAGACCAATCATCCCTCCAGCTGCTTACCTCAGCTCAGATCCAAAACATCCCAGCCTTGGCTAGCACTGCCACTGGTCAGTCTTTCTGAGGCTGCCCCCAGCACCGACTACTCCCTTCTTGCATCAACCAGTTTTCACTCCTGCAGAGGCCTGCTCCATCCACAGTTCAGATCTCATCTTTCATCTCATCTCTCAGACTGTGCTCAGCCAGCTCCTTTTATAGGGCTGGAGACCATGTGACCTGTCAGCCATAGCTTAACTTTTAGTTAAATGTTTGCTACAAGTTTAAATGTGGGTGTTTCATACAGAAAAGTAAACAAAAGATGAAAAACAACATTTTAACACATATCTGCTTTTATACAATTACAAACTAAAGCAAAAAGAAAAAAAAGATAACTCACACATAGAAGTCCCACCTTTCTTGTTCCCAGACTCCCTCATGCTAGAGCTCTATAAAGCCCACAGATGGTAGCCAGCCAGAGCTCATAGTAATCCACAAAATGGATGCCAGCAAACCAAAAACACATGGAGTCAGGCACTTCTTAAACAGGTAGATTTTCTCAACATATACTGCAGTAATGTGTGCAGTCTGGGCTTAAAGAAGCACTTCAGTTTAGTATCAGGAACATACTGATAAAATCAGCAATGTGAAACAAAGGCAAGGCATTGCAGGTGCAGTGTCTGTAGCAGTTTGAAAACATGTGTTTCTTACATTTCATCAAATAAGAGCTTCCTGATACCTTAATTATCCTCCATGTAAAACTAAAGGTGATTTATAGTAGTTCTCCTTCAGTATTGTATTTTATTTAGGGCCAAAAATGCAGACTCATAGCATTTATGTCATTTCTTCCACAGGGACAGTATTTTGCAAATGGTAACTTTTAACACGGGAACTCGGCACCAAGGCTCACAAGCTCTTCTTTCACCCTAACTGTGCTTGGGTGGCCTTAGCATACTTAATGCTTCCTGGGGGGGGGTCAGAAAGGAGAATTAGCATTCAGGTTTCAACCCTGGGTGATCACACCACAGAAGACAAGTTAGACTATTAGAAAGTCTAGCATAAAAGAAAGGCTACGGCCAAAATGATAGGAAAGAAACATTAAAGGTAATCTGGCATGTTGCAAGCCCATTTCTGCACTGAGTGTTTCCAGTCTCAGTATGCTTTCATTTTATCTGGTATCTCAGAGCAGCCTTGTTGTGGTTTTATGACTTTCTAGCGCCTTAGGACCCCATTCTCTATTTCTAGTGAACAAAAATATAATGGGAGGGTTTTACCCTATCACAGCCACACATAATAAAACACAGATGGCAACTGGAACAGCAGTCCTTTCACCTCCTTATTCAGTTCCATGTGAATGAAACCACAAGTAAACAGCTGATTGTACTGTAGGTTCATTCATTCAGTGGCTGATAGAGCAGGTGAAAGGATGGCTGCACCAGTCACCACCTCTATTTTTATTTATGTTTGTAAATACATGGGTAAGGTTTTTCCAGTGCAAACACTGGAGCCATAGCAAGCTGTAAGAGCACTGATATGAAGTTCAGAAGTCATAATACCATCAATCTGATGCTAACTTAATGCTGTCATGACTTAGAATCTTGCTCTAACTTGTTCTCACACTACATATTCATACTGGCATTCACAGACTTCTGAAAGCCATGGCTCAACAGAACACATAAACCTAACTCAATGTCTGTTTTCTATGTATGGTATCCAATTTCTTTATATATTGCCATGTGGGAGGTGCTGGGAGGGGGTGAGCATGAACAGTCAATTTCAAGCTAGAAACTGCCTCAGATGTTGCAACTGACAAATACTCTTCTCACAGAGCCTTAGACTTTTGTCTTCAACTAGCCCCCTCCTACCCACCAATGCTCACTACTGTATACTCCACCCTTTCATTCCCCTCTCTTGATGCCAGGCACCTTTCCCATTGTGCCTCCTTATATCAACATTCTGGTTTAGTTCCCTTTCGTCATGCCTTACATCCCTACTACCCCCCCTTCTTCTTATCCTTTCTGCAGTAATAAATTTCATTCCCCTCTCTATTACTTTTAGAAACGCTACTGTTGGTCAATCTTCTTTCTCATATCACTTTCCTAAACTCTCATCCTCTTCTGATTTCTCCCTTAAGTTTCTTCTTTGTGACTTTTCTACTCCCACTTGCAACTATCCATGACTCCCTACCTCTTGACTTCCTCCCCTCAGTATTGCCCTACCCATTTTGCTCCACTTTTCCCCAAGCTATTCCTGTACAAGTAGTTCCCTCTATCAAATTCTGTTTTATCTACTACATGTACCTGTTGCATGGATTTGTTTTATAAAGTTTATGATTATGCTCCTCTGACATACTGTATTTCAGTATGCGACATCTATTTTTGTGCTGTTATTAATATCATTCAGTTGTTCCTCATCTTGATTTATCTCCCCTTCACCCCCAGGATGCATCTGGAAATGAGCCGTTAGCAGCTCAGTATGTTTTTCCTGGTAAAACGTTTGAAATAAATAAATGGTAAATGTGAGTGGGGAAAAGGGAGCATTAGTGAATGGCACATATTGTTGCCAATGGAGGAAATGTGCAATTGGAAGTAAGAGAGGGTGGCAGCACAGCTAATTCACTTGGTTACACTGCTGTATCTGCTACCCTTGTCATGGTGAGGTTGGGAGGTGGGTGAAGGAGTCAGTACTGGTAAAGAGCAAATGTCACTGTCATGGAGATGCTGTGCAAGGGGAGAAGAGTGGGTGGTGGCAAATTGTTTATATGCAATCAGTGATGTAACCCACTGATGCTGTATATCAGCACATCCAGCCCTCAAAGTTCTAGTATCCATAGGTTCCTAATACATGTGTTCCTAAGAACAAAGAGTGTGACTCGATGGAGGATATGTAAAGTTCTATGCCTTGAGAGTGCTAGTGTCATTGTAATTATAATCCCATAGTATGCAACTGTTCAAACACAGAGGAACCTCACACCACAAATTCACAAAGAGCCTCGGTAATTTTCACTCTACTGTTACAACTTCCTACTTTTGTGGCTTTGAGCATTAACCCAAAATAATGCCTAAACATAGGTTTTAGCAATACATTTGTATTTATGGCTTCACAAACCTAAAATTAGCCCCCCACATTTAAAACAAGTAACCACCTACCACTTCTAAAACCTTGCCACTTACTGTCTTAAGGAACAATGCACCTGCTTTATCATCATCTACCTGTTCGTAATATACATTGTTGTTTACTTATCGTTAGGTTAGCAGTACTGAATTTTTATTGTCTGCCTAATGCAAATCATCTAAAATGTTAAACTGTGCAACTGTGTTTGTCTCAGTGTGTTGTTACTTTGAGGCCCCTATGAAAATGAGATTCCCATTTCAATGGGATATCCCAGCTAAAGACATGCCTGAAGAATGACTAAATAATGTATCCAGTGCATTACTTTTATGGCCATTCTGTAAATGCTGTCATAGTACAGTGAAAAGCAAAGTCAGAAGTACAGTACATTGACGTACAAATACAGGTGCATAGTTCACACAGGATGACTTCATTTTCCCTCCATCATAGAGGAATCGGATAAGAAGTCCATATCTATGTGCTAAACAAACTGGAAACACTACAACTTTAAAAATATATTCTGTGGATGTGACGCATTTTCATGCCATAGTTTACAACTGTTATATTTAAAGATATAACTCCAGTAACCTTTCAATTACTTCTTACACCTCAGTCCACAGAAAACATCTTCCAGTAATAATCATGAATCACTGTCAGCAGTTACAGATACTTGCTCACCCATGTCTTCCATAACCTTAGGTGACAGATGCAATGCAGCTGGCAAGATAATACAAAATTCCACTCACTTATTCAAAGATACAATGAATAAAAACACTCTGTCACATCTATTATGATGGCCTTTAATACAAGAAGCTACTCTGTACTTTCAACAGTATAGCATACTGCTAGCCACATATGTAAAAATATACAAAATACAGTACGTAATATGTTAATCCTTCCTTTAACAAATAAAATAACAGTGAATTTATGGGATGCAATAACAGACCAAAAAAAAATGCTGTGGGAAAGAGGGCAAAATAGTAAAAAACACATTTGTTATTATAATGAAGTGGATGTCACATCCTGCGAACCTCTCAGACTAACACGTTCCTGCACACTGGTGACTAATTGTGGGAAAGTGCTTTATATAAAAGACAAGCTACAATAGCAGCTGCTCTGGAGCCAGGGAACTGAATAGCAAGAGTAGGACCCAAGCACTACTGCAGTTCCTGAAACTATGGGTAAGGAGAAATGGTTAGCTGCAATAAGCTGTTCTCAAAGCAAATGTTGGCGTTTCTCTGCTGGGACAAATGTAACTATCTGTATCCCTTACTATAACATGAGCAGTGGAAGTGTCCTGGACCTTTTCATGTGATGCATAAAGATCATGGGTTCAAATTTTAAATTATACAAACAAAATGTAGAAAACAATCGAAACATTGCTGCACAGAATACTAAGTCATTTTGCACCTCAGACTGAGAATCTGATCCAAGGGCCTATTCTAGCACTTGCTAAATACTAGATAAGGCCTACTGGAACAATCCAGTGTTTCCAGATGGGAAGGACGGATAACTCATTCAGTGGTGTGAACCTGCAGAACATAGAAATGAGAGTGGAGGGCAACTTAAACCCATCAAACATTTAATTTGGTTTTAATTGTCAGCTAATAATAGCAGTAATATCCCATATGGAGGGCCCTTCATGGTAGATTAACCAGATGGGTCAAGAGCCCCTGGTTCTGGTCATCAGCAAGTGGAACTACCCTCCAGGGTGGGCATCATTTCTAAACAGAATATAAAAGAACCCAAGTAGTAGCATTTAGCTACTCAGTTTTGGGACACTAGCAGGTGGTTCAAGTGAACAAAGCTACAACCTTTATAGGTTCTACTACTGGGCCATTTATGTACTAGTAGAACATACTGTAACTGCAGTAGCTGTAAAAAAGAAATCTAGTCCTGAAACATGATTCCATTATTTAGAGACTCAGGATCATATTTTTAAACAACTAACTATGAACATTCTATCTAGTACGTAATACTACTCTATAAGTTACTGGTAGCATTTTAATCAAAGACTAAAAATGATCTTCAATTATTATATCTAAGTGAAGGAAAAAGGTGGCATTCTCCTCTCTCACCAGGAGAAAAAAAAAAAGGAGGTATGTTAACTCATTTCTCTTTGCACCACTACACGTGGTTCAGAGTTGTAAATCCAGTGCCAGCTAGTCAGTGTGGACTGGATGTGGTGCACTGCAGAGCCTATCCACTGTGGGCATTTTCACGTGTTGTGGTGGACAGCATGCATTTCCAGGCCATGCAGTGGCACTCCCCCCTGCCTGCAGTAGTGTGTCAGCCTGTCTGTTAAGTGGGCCAGGGGTCAGGGAAGGAAGCGAGTGGAGGGACTGAATGGGAGGGATGGTTTCTTTAATAGTTCACTTAAAAAGAAAAATCATTTAGGGCTGAACTGGTTGTAGGGAGGTCAAGCATGCAAAGGGAGTAGACTTGAAGTTTAAATGACATGGAGGTATTTTTTTTTTTTTTATTTTACCAAAAATGACACTGGGATTCACCTGGTTGGAGGGATGGAATGCAGAACTGAAGAGAATGGGAGGAATATTTGTTTAAAATAATGGTCTTTTTTTCCAATTAAAAAACTAATGGATCTGGGAGAGAGCCAGAAGTACAATGCTCCAAAGGTCCTGTTTGTAACAGCTGCAGTGCTGCACTTCAGACACAGGAGTTGTAAAAACTGCCACATCACAGCACTAATGAACCTGCACCTAAAGATGAAAGTCAGGTAGGGTCAAAGATACTTCTCAGAAAAGCTTTATTAAGCTAAGAATAAAAATGGGCAGTGGTAAGAACCCCCCCCCCAACACAAACTTGATGGTATTTTGAACTGCAAAATGTTTAGCTGGTGGTGATGCGCTCTTTGAACTGCTTTTTCTATACACCTTTAAAGGTGATAGGAAAGAGGTTTTTTTGGCTACACCGCTAGATGCCCTCCTCTTTTCTTTTCCATGTCTATACAATATTCTGATACGTTTTGAACTTTGTTGTTCAATTACCAATATATTTTTTTGCCTTTGTAACTACCCTGAATCCTTCTCTCCTCAGCAGTTGCTGCTTTCTCTTTTCATGCTGCCTGGACATTCTGAGACTCAATAACACCATTTCAGACCATTAAGATGAATAGCATGGAATGGTGTCACTGATGTCATTGAATGTCTTTGAAATATGAAAAGAAAGAGCAGTAGCTGCTGAGGTGAGTGGAACTCTATATAGATCTGAGGGCACCCCAAAGCTAGATTATTTTTCAAAAACTGGTCAAAGCATATCAGAATACATAAATGGCATGGAAAGGAAAACAGGAGGGCAGTTAACTATCAAAAAATTATTTCTGGTCACCTATAAAGTGCACTACGTTAAATGGAATTAGGAGCCATCTCTAGTAAATCACTAAAAAGCGTGTATGTGCTTGGTGCATACTGTAGCTGAAATATCACTATATCAAACATATGAATGACACAATCTGAATAAAATGCCAAATATTTTGAGTGAGATGACATCAAAATTCATGATCACCACTGCTGGTTTGGAGCAGCATGCCTGATGGGCTGCCATAAGTCGCCTTAAATACAGACATGAACAGGTAATCTGCAAACTGAGGGTTGGTGAGAAACATTAAGAACTCTTGTTCGGATAATGTAATGCTTTTTTGACATTGAAACTCCTTGTAAAACTTTTAAAACATCCTAGTTACAAACCAACCCCACAAAAAAGCAGAATAATTACCAGCATATAACTATTTAAACTGCTGTGTAAAGAAAACACTGTCAGCTAAAAAAAAAAAAAAAAAAAAGAACAGAGTCAAACAACTTAAACAGCAAGCCTTCTAATGTTCATACTATAGGCCTAATTAAATTTGCAGAGAAAAGGGGCCACTTCTAAGCTGATATTCAAGTCAGGCCACTAACCCCCCCCCCCCAAGTGAAGTTTCAGTATGCCTTCATTTAGAAGACAAAAGTTTTGAAGTCTCCTCCTTTTTACACTTTTATTTATATGATGGTTTATATGATTGTGCTGTGTATTTTCTGGGGGGGGGGGGCCATGACAGCTTAACATTGTCAACAGCTGTGTTTTTTTTGTTTTTTTTTTATATAATCAGCAAGCATTAGATAATTGGAAAGTGGTCTCCTACTATTTCTCTCCAACTTGTATTTACAGATTATCTGTGAGAATGATGTATTTATGGCCAACTGTAGCAGTGTATAGGACATGCTGAACAAAGCCAGCAATAGTGATCATGAATACTGCTTTTAATGCTTTTGGATTATGCTTTGCTCAGCTGTAATCAGATTGTGTAATTCAGGTTTGATGTAGCAATGTATACATTTTAGCAAGTGCAGACTTGTAGGTGTCTTCATGGAAATCAGTCTTAACTGCAACTGAGCAAAGTTGTACATCTTTAAGACAGTCAGAAAACAAACAATGCAGTTGAAAGCGTGCGTCACTCTTGACAAAACTTTTTTTTTTTTATATGAAATGTCATCAGACAGGGGCTTGTTAGTTTTGCACATGCTAACTTGCATAATTCATAAAGCTTTCTGGCATGTCTACTGGATTCTACTAGATGGGCAACTTTATTCCTGGAGAGAGGGATGAATGCTATCTTTTTTCTGTGATGCAGTTTATGTGGCTGGAGTACCATCATGTGATATGTCAAGGTTTGCATTCACAACTATAAGCATTGTTCTTATAGGTTAACAGATCATGCTTAGCATTCTGTACACAAACTGACATACTAAAAACTTCAAATTACTGGTTACATGAAGAGTACTGTGCAGAATGAATCATTGGGAGGTATGAACTATATTTCTGTAAGTACTATAGAAACTTACCAAATACTGCCAACTACAAAAAAATTAATGTCCCCTTTTCAAATGTATTTATGCCAGTAAACAGCCTTGAAACGCTTTTTTGTAACTCAGCTCAGAGGCACAGAGGGCTGAGGTACTACAGAGTGCCTTAATTCGCACCACTCAGGCAACCCAAGCTTGGCAGCAAGCTCGGATAACTAGGGGTTGGCAGAGGGGGACTAGGAGAATTAAGTACACAGCTGACAGGCAGATTTCATTTCCTGGGAAGGGGTGGTGTGCCTTCCCGACTTCTGGCTGCCACCAGGTGGAGATCACATGGCACGGGCAATGCTATGGATAGCTAGATGGATGTCTAGGTGGGTGGAAAGGGGTCACAATTTCCCATGTACATGCACTTCTGTGTCATGCTATGGTTCCTGGATCTCTGAGAGAAAAATTAGGAGGAAAAAGAATGGAGGACAAAGTTTAATGAAGCCGTGCCCAAGGTGCTGTGGTCTGCCCTGCTACTCCACTGCTATGTAGGGGATTCTGAATGACAGTCAGCAGGAGGGGAACAGCCTCCCCCCCCTGGCCCCACTGTGAGGGGTGGATCTGAAGGGGAACACCCCCACAGACATAGAGAGGCGGCAGCAAGGTGGCCCATGGTACCCGGGGACAGGGCTGATAAGCTACCCATTCAGGCCCAAAAGAGTATAATATAAATATATATATATATATATATATATATATATATATATATATATATATATACACACACACACACACACACACACACACACACACAATAGGGTGAGTGGTAAATGAGTGAGATAAAACAGCGTATCATCCACTGCAGTGTGATATTTTTATCCTTTGCTCTACTGTGATGATATGAGACATTTACACACACAGGTCACAAAAGGTAACTGATATCATCACCATAGGCAGCTTTCCCCTCAGCATGAAAGAAACACCTGTGCTGTTACCATAGACACAAATACAGAACTACCTGAGAAGTCTCACTGCTGCCTACAGCTAACTCAGTGAGTATTACAAAACACAGCTATCCCCCCCAAACTTCCAGCTCATTACTGTGATGCTCTCAACTTGATGCAGCCAGAATTCCAAACAGTACAGCTTCACAGAACAGTCTAAACTACTGCCTGCAGCTAGCTCAACTATCACTAAAACACACTCTCACTTGTTCCTCAAACTCTGATTCTCACCCATTACAATTACTGTGACAATTTCAACTTCACTGCAGCCAGAATCCTAAACAGCACAATTTCACAGAACACTCTGCACTCTGCCTGCAGCTAACTTAATTACCACTGAAAACAGTATCAGGTGTTCTGACACTCTGCCTCTCAGTTCATTACAATTGCTGTGATGCTTTTAACTTCACTGCAGCCAGACTGCTAAACAATACAGCTTCACAACAGTATGTCTCTCATTCCTATCTAAAACTAACTCATTTAGCATTGCAAAACACACTGATGTGTCTCTCAGAGTTTATAACACTGCCAGCCCATTCAGAAAAGCTCACACACAGAATGAGCAAACACATTAACAGGAACAGAACACAAGAGAGCATAACAAAACTTCTAAAACTTTGGTCTTATTGTATATATTGAATACATGATGGGCAGATCAGAAGAGTAGCAAAGTTGTTACTTTTTATCAAGGAAGTTTTGACATTCACTGCAAGCCCCACCATGCGAGATATCCACAGCTCACTCTGCAGGAGTGACAATATTTACATATCACACTTATGCCCATCATGTATCCCCTATATATTGAGAGAGAGAGAGAGAGAGAGATATTTTATAGATATAGATAGCAATATATATATATTACACACACACATATACATATATATAATATATACATATACATATATATACATATACAACACACACACACACACATACACACACACACACACACACTAGGTAGATAGCTGAAAAACAGAAAAGGGAAAACTTTTTTGGGTGCATCACAAAAAAAAAGGGAATCCAAAATACCAAGGAACATCTTTAACGATCAGCTGCAGGCAGACTGGATGGACCACTGGTCTTTTTCGGACATAATTTTCTGTGTTTCTATGTAATGGGTTTTAAGTGCTCAGCGTCTTTTTAAAGTGAGTTTGCCACTTCTAAGATAGCTAACAATATGTAGACAATTTATTGCATATTTGATATATTGTCTTCTTTCCTCTTTACAGAGTATTTCTCTTTCCAGGGCAAAAAAACCAAAAACAAAAAACAAAAAAAATGGTTCATCTGTCCTTAACCATCTATGTTTCTATGTATTAATAGGTTAATTTGCATGGAACCAGGATTCTTATCACCCCAAGTTCATCTCCTGCTGTTTAATACTTTGGTGAAATCATAATCCTCTGTGACATCACAGTGAGTTGCTGAGGAAATTCTTCTGCTGTTGCAGAGGATTAGGACTTTATGCTTTTGCTAAACAGCAGCAACACATGAACATTAGGGTGGGATTCACGAAAGATTTGGGGACCAAGTTCCACACCACAGTTTCAGTTGTGAACCGAAATTTCTGCAGCTAAGATTGCCATTCACAGCCGCAGCAGTTGTGGATGATGTTAAAGCTGGTCCTACCAGCCATAACAGTTTTGCACAGCTGCAAGGATTACTACAGCAACACCACCTGCAAGCCGCTGTAAATCACGGAGCTGGTCACAATCTGGCTCCACCTTTGTGATTACCTGCAGCGGCAGAAAAACTGCAGAAACCTGCAGATACACAAGTGGCAACCCGCTTGCACCGGGTCTTTCCTGCAGCTGTGGGAATTTTACACCTTTTGTGTATCCTGTCCCACGTTTCCCTATAAATGTACCTTATAACAAAGAATGAAAGGAAGAGAAACACAGGCAGGCCATGAAATATAAACTGAATCCTGTTTAAATATTACATACAGTATGTTAATGTTTACCTCAAAGTGGCAAACCCACATAAAGTATGGAAATGCTTCAAACCTCTGCCTGTGTATTTATTGTGTTAGTTTTTGTTGACCAGGAAAGAAGGGCTGGACAGTACTAGTTTCATACTCATCTTGGGGTGGGGGTGGTATAACTGTAGATGCAAATCAACTATAACTGAACCAGATAAAACTGCTGGTGGCATTTTAGTTGCAGTGCTTATGGTTGGTGGTGGGGGGGCAACAGAAATATCTCATCTGCTAAGGATGCCTACGAACCAGTACATTTTAACATGCTACATTCCTTCCTGGGATATTAAGGAGCAACAGTAAAGGCTAGAAGTGTAAAGACCCAGTGCTTGATATTCAAAACCATGTGATGGCATATCACATGCCAATCATAATCTTTATTAAAATGAAAACATAAAAAGTATATGATGCCTCCCAAAAAGGAAACACTGCATCTGCCAAGAGGTAATATTTACATTTATCCTCTACCTTTCAGTCATTGTCTACAGAGACATACATGGTACAGTCATCACTACGAAAACAATACAAAATGCTTTTTAAACGTAAATGACTATAAAGTAGTACTGTAGAAAAATATAAGTAGCTTATGTGAAACTTAAGTATAATGCTGTACATATACCTACACTATAGGTTTACAAATAAATTATAGGCTTTGTTCTTCCCAGTTTCTAATACTGTATATAGCTTGTACATTAACTGCAATGCTCAGTCTGAAGCACGTGTAAGACTTTAATGCCAGTCAAATGCTCTGCCGACAAGCTCAAAGAATTTCTTGTTAGGCTCGTGAAAGAACTGATATAGTTTATTGAGTACATCAGAGTTTACATGCGGATGGGTTCTTCCTTTCGATTCATGTAAACAACGCTCTCTAACACCATCCCTTAAACAATAAAAGCCTTTTGTTTTATTGAAATAAAAGTTTGATGCATTGATCTGAGGGGAGAGTTTCAAGAACCTCTCCACCTTTTCTACTTCTGGAAAGGGATCTCTGATTAACTGATCCCCATCTACAATATGAATATGATCCAGAGGAAAGTATTTCAACCAGCGTTCCATGTGAATATAGTATAAACTCCTATTTATTGCTTTGTAGTCTAGATTTATTTCCCCATCCATGTTAATTAGGAGCTTCTCAATAGATGGAAAGGGCTTGCCCTTTTGCAGATGATTGTGCAACACTTGAGTGTAGTCTGACAGTACTCGTTCAGCTGGGTCTCGGAGGATTAGGAGGAGCTTTATTGTCTTGTTCATGTTATATATTCTCTCAGGCACTTTAGGCGAGGTAAAATATGCTGGAGTCTTTTCCACTGTGATTTTATCAGGGTGAGAATATGGCATTTGACTGGCATACCATTGCAAGCCTTTTTCATAGTGGTCCACCCAGTCAAAGAAATGCACTTCGTTCTCAGCTGTTGCAATGTCAGGATGCAGGCTAAGCATTTCAATCAAGGCTCTAGTTCCGCCTTTCCTGACTCCTATAATGATAGTTTGAGGCAGACACTGGCAAGTTCTGTTGGGAGTGAGATTTCCTGGCCAACAATGTGAAGCTGAAATATCCTTTACCAGGGTTTGGTACAGTCGCTGAAAAGTAGCTCCAGACTCTGTATTTGTGACAGGTTTTGAAGGTACAGAAAGAGGCTGAACAATAAGCAGCAGGACTCCCAGTAGAAATGCTGTCATGATGAGAAACTTCAGTTTGGTTTTATTCAGCCAGGTGATGGGGCTCGGAGTACATACCACATGGAATTGTGTTGGATGAATAACTACCTTTGTACTCAATATGCTGTAGAACCTCTAGCAATAATTTTACTGAAAAAAAAAAAGAAAATAGATGTTAGAAAATCCACAAAGCATACAAGACTGTTATAAACACAGCAATCTTTCAAAGACAAATGATACCTTTTCAGAGAATTACATTCCCACATAGGAATACTTGGGACTTTACATGCTACTGCATTTCATTTTATTAATCTATCTGTAGTAGGCCAGGCAAACTTAATTAGTTCTACAACTGCATTTTCTAATACTAACGTACTGTAACCATGCATCTCCCTTGCATATTTTAAGCAGTTACCCTTGCGAGGAGTAAACAAATGATAGCCCAACAGTTTGGTAGCACACTGATTTTGTGACTAGATACCTATTTCAACAAACAGGTTGCTCAACTGGATAACCAATAGTTCTAAGGTTCCAACCTGGTTTTGTTACAGTTACCTAATGGGGCTACTTTGTGCGACTATGAAGAATGCACAAAGGTAGCCCAGTTGTGTACCAGGTTACAGAAGTATGTGTTCCACCAGTTTTCATACCAGTTTTAAAGTGATTGCAGCAAATTTCTAAATAATATAGTATACACCGTTCCATCATTCACATATCATAGGAAGTACAAGAAATCTTATTATTCTATAAATCTGTGAGTCAATTAAAGTCTAAGATTGAACATCCTATGAAAAAGGATATCGTTTTTAAAATCCCTACAAGTGATCGATATCAGCTGAGAGCAAAAGACAGGAGTTTGTGTGTGCACAACAAATATGGAAATATGAACTTGCAAATGTCTGTGGTAAAAGCCTGGAATGAAACAACTGTTCATGTAAGAGAAAACAAAAACAAATAAAGAAAACAGAAAAACAAAAACTCACTGAAAGAGTTCCAGGTTGCTCTTAAGAAGTTTTGCAGTGAACATGTGAATGCTACAAATGTTGGTTTGTATATGGTGTCAACATATATTAGTACAGGGAGTGTTTTATAATTCACATATAATACAGTTAAATATACATCAAAATGTATTATTTTCTGTACCACCATTTTTATGTATTTTTGTAATATACGGGGCATTTATTGAAAATATGGCTTGTCCCTAATGAAATGATCATGTATAAAAAAATATATATATATACAAATATACACACACACACACACACACACACACACACCTACCTCTATATATCTATATCTCTAGTTCTCTAAAATTATATATATAAAAAAATACATGACTGGGACCTTTCCCCATAGGAGCCCATTATCATGTATTTCCCTGTATACCTCGCCACTTAAACCTGCATCCCAAACAATTAAAGCTGTATAAGTCCCAATAAAAGTTGTATATCTCGCACCAGAACCTGTATACCATGGGGGAAAACAAAACACCCATAGACCAACATCGTGACCACCAAAACAAACTTAATGACAAAATTAACTGGTAAACACATCAAATAACACACCAGTAAAACCAATTTAGAAAAATTCTCATGCTAATTACCACACCTAATAATCCCCCATACAAGAAAAAAACAAACAGAAACCTTTCTACAAAAAAAAAACACACAGAACCTAAACCCCACTATAAAAACCCAACCTCCCACAAAACAACAAACTGCCTCACTCTCATCAAACAGCAATGTCCCCTCGACACCAGATGCCATGCCCTCCGTGATACAACAGCCAGTCCTCCTCCTCTTCTTACATGATGTCCGTGACACCATCCTTTCAGTCCCACTATGGAATGCTGACTCCAGCACCTGATGCCACAAGCTGCTTCTGACCAAGACACTATTCCCGACCGCACACAAGAACTGCGTGCCACAGGAACTAAAGGGAGGAATGGGACACATCCCCTTATGCAGGGGCACCCTACACCATGGAAACACAACAGGGCCAAACGGCAAAACCCTGAAACCAACCGTATACTACATGAACCAGGAACTAACCAGCCAATCAAGATGACAGGAAGGGACTAAAATGTATAAATAATGGCACCATCTCAATGTATTATAAAACAAATGCTTGCCAACTGTGGAATACAAGGTTACATACCCATTGAGGTGGCTAATCAGTGAAATAATGCCATTCACCCTTCGGGCTCATGGCTAATAGTCCTAAATCAGCCTCATCAATAGATATATATCCTTGTATACCATAGTTGCCTAGCATTTATTCTATATATTCTATATATTTTATATCAACCTGGTGGCAGAGCTGCCACTTCCAATGCCAGGGACTAAGGTTTGGGAATTAGTCCAGAGCATTGGAGGGCTGGCTGAGAAGGAGGACTGAGCATGCTAGAGGATGGTCTCGCCTCTGGGAGGGAGGGTATTACACTCCACTGCAGTACTGTCAATTGAGTAATCCCATGGTGGTGCAGCTAAAGTCATTCTTGGGATGAAGGACACATCCAGTTTCTGGTGTGTGCGTACACTATGAGTGAACATTACAGTCCTCAGCAGTAGCAACCTAGAGGACTGGGAGAAAGTACAAGATGGGAAAACCCTGCGATGTGCAGCATCAAGTGGGGACTCTTGGACCTTGCTAACAAGAACAAATGCCAATGTCTCACATTGTGACCTGTGAGAAAGATGCTTCTAACACCCCCAAAAATCCACCATGGAGAGGTGCATGTTCCATGGAACCCCTGGACTATGAGTATATAATGGGCAAAAGAAGAAGAATGAGGCTGAGAGGGGCTTGTCAGAGGAGGGTAGACCAGGTGAAGCAGGATGAAGAATATGTAAAAATAAATAATATATATATATATATATATATATATATATATTACATATAATATGCAGACACAATTAAGCATATATTTAGTTTTCAATATATAACTTCTGCATACCTTACTACTGATAACATCTGCAAGAAAAAGGGGACTTTGTCCTCTGACTTCATTTGTTCCTCCTGGTTTTCCCACCACCTTGGTCATAATATGGTGTTGCTGACATCCTGATCATTTCCACAGCAACAGATTGTAATTCTTAAAACAGAGACATGTGATTTTCACTCGAGCGGAAAAAAAGCAAGAGAAGCATTCTACAAAGTACTGCTGCATATTGACGTCACTCTGGATTTCATTACAAGTTGTCTTTTTCAATAAAGTGAATTGCACCGAAAAGACCGAGTGGTGCTGCATTCGTTACATACATTATTTAAGTTACATGGTGTTCAATTAACACAACCCCTTCCCCACCACTGACTGGATGGAAAGTCAAAGTTGCCATCTAAATGATAGTCATAAGCGCACTATCATCCTACACCGTGGATGTGGCTGCTCCAGGATTTGGGGGGGGGGTGGCCATTCACCCAGACCCCTGTTATGGAGGAAGAATTGTAGTGTACA